>NQVE01000129.1:1371250-2742500 GCA_003260385.1 Cuscuta australis | reverse complement strand
CAGCTTAACGAAAGTGGTGTAGCTCGAGAGAGTCTCTTGGGAGACTGGACGTAGCCACACGTTGCGGTGAACCAGTGTAAATCTTGGTGTGCTCCCTTCACGCTTTTTACGCTCTTAAATTTTTTATTCTTGCGACATTTCGTTTAAACGCTATCCCCCCCACTCTAGCGTTGGGACCTAAATCTAACAAGAAGTGCATAAGAATCATTCATTACACAACTACTTTGGATCCATCAAGAATATCATGATTAGAACGAATATAATCTACTCTAAATGTTATGAGTAGATAGAATGCTAAGTTTTTGATCGTCACTGCATAGCAAAAGGAGCGTCCTTAAGGGTGTTACAAGATATCACCCAACGGTTGTGCTATATGACAACGGAGAAATCATCCTGTGTGATTTCCACATACACATAGTACATATTTGCAGAAAGGTTATACGTTTGTATAGTAGTGAAATGAGCTAGAAGAGCTTCAAGACACTACCAAACTTTACCTATAAAAGTACAGTACAAAGCAACTTTCGAAGCAACTGAGCAAGATGTTTGTGTCAAGAGCTACAAGCTCAATACGGTTCTTAGTATGACGATACCATCCATTGTAATAACAACAATGGATTATCACACGCTAGCGAATCACGGTCTCACCAAGACTAAACATGACCTCAAATAATTATTACTTTGATTATACAATATGAAGATTTGCAAAATAGAATAGATAACAATCCATAAAACCATTGATCTAGGCTTTGGGAAAACCTAGACATGAGGGTCACGCTTCGTGCATGGGCATTTATGTAATGCATAATTGGCTATAGTGGTAGTGTGAGATTATTGAATACAAGTGATCCTTAGAGGCCAACTTATGATTTCATGTCTTAAATATATCAAGAATAAGAGGCCCTAAAGATTGTTGAGATTGTCTCGTGTGATTTAAACATAGCTTTAGTCCATAGAGTAGGTGCTCTAGCAACATAGATGAGAACTTTGACGTTTTAATTATGAGGCTGTTGTTAGAAAAACGTCCCAACGCTAGAGAGGGGTGAATAGCATTTAAACGAAAAAGTCACAGGATTAAAAATTAAGCAGGTAAAAAGTAAAGAGCGTAAAAAAGCGTAAAGAGAGCACACCAAGATTTATACTGATTCACCACAACGTGTGGCTAGTCCAGTCTCCCGAGAGACTCTCTCGAGCTACACTACTTCCGTTAAGCTTACAGGTACTTAACAAACCGTTACAATCTGAGAACTCGAGTCCCACGAGCCTCAATACACTTGCTCGGAGATACCGCACTCCAAGACTTCAACTCGAAGGAATATGTCCTTCCTTTGTACAACCAAGGGAACAAACCTCCCTTAGAGTGTTCACAACACTTAACCACTCAAGAACAAAAGTTTCTTGAAGAGTAGAATATGAGTAAACTAATTTAGATCAAGAACACATTCAATTCCTCAAGAAATGGCTCTAAAAAGCTATGTAAAAAGTTTATGGAATGATGCAATGTAAAGCTATGAAATGTGTGAGGAATGGTTGTGAAAAGTAAACCCAAAAGACCCCTATTAATACCTAAAAATGATGTGTAATGAATTGGAGTTGATTGGGGTTTAATGGCATGATTTGTGGAAATCAAATCAAAGTTGGTCTACATGATTTTGGCCTAACATCGATGTTCATATAGTGAACATCGCTGTTTTGGCTTTGACTTTCATTTAAAAATGGCTAACGGTCATCAAAACATCGATGTCTAAAAGTCTACATCGATGTTGGGGTGATTGACTTTCAAAAATGGAAAGATTTTGTCATAAATAGCCCAACGGTCATTTGAAAACATCGTTGTTCAACAATGAACATCGCTATTCAAAAACCTACTACCCAAGACTTCTGAATGCCAACATCGCTGTTGAGAATTCCGACATGCATGTTGGGCTCGTTCGCCAAAACTATGGTTGGTTTAGTCATGCCATTAGCCGATGTCAAAAATCCAAGTTTTCCAAAATAAAAACCAAGTGTTGAAAATATTTGTTTAAAGCATTTTGCTAAGAAATCAAGTGAAACATCTTGAAAAACACGTCATTTAGATAAAAGTCACGGCTAGCCAAGTTTACGCCGCTTCGCATGGTTTTTACTAAACGACCAAAAATGAGAGGTGGTTTTTGAAGCGTTTTTGTTGGAGAACTATTTAAATATGCCCAGAAGTAAAACCCAATCATAAAAGGTTGAAAAAAAATTGGTTGGTTTGAACGCCAAAAACCAACGCTAATAACTGAATGCCGAACGCCGGTTTCTGAGAGCCGAACGCCGGATGACTTGGTTTTTGGTTTGGGCAAACACCAAGTGTTTTAGGCTTGTTTAAAACTTATGAAAACATTTTTGATCATGCAAAAAGATATTTTGATGAAATAAGCCTAGAGAGCCAAGTTTAGAAGTTTGTGCCGGTCTTGATCACATTATTAAGACCGACTCAATTAATTTTTAAGTCTTGATTCTTGGTTCTTGGTTCTCATTTTCAATTTATCTTCACATCATGTTTCCTCGCCTTTGATTTGCTCACTTTGCTCTAGTTTTCGCAGCGGTTGGCATTATCAAAACCTGTCATAAAACGAACATGGTTTAGTGCGATGTAGGCGTAAACGCATGTTCCAACAGCTGTTGCAAAGATAAAGGCTACATCTAAAATATCCTTAGTCGAATATTATGATAATACGGACGTCATAATATATTAAGACTAATACGTATTATATGAGATAACTTCGTCTCATAGGATATAAATAAAGTGTTATCTAAATCTATATGTAGGCAAACATATTGGATATGTTGCTGGATTGAGCGCTATGAGAATAGTATATGGGTATTATGTTAATGTGTTAATATTATTCTCATGCGACCATTAGTATAACTATCCTTCGAGTTGAAGTCATTACAATCTTTGATAAGTTAAGTTGCATACTTTGATGCGTACGTACTTAATGTCATCTGAAACATTGGTGGATGTACAATTCTATTTTGGATATGCAATGAAACTTACGTGGAGATGTGAATGACATAGATAGAATTTATCCCTTAGTGATGTATAATATCTTAGAGCCCACTATTTGATGCGACTTGGAAAGTGCATGGTCATGCCCAAATAAATGTGTTATTTGAATCCATCAAGTCAATCAAATAATCAGTAAACTATCCATTTAACTATAACAAGGTGACACACCCCATACCTCATGTTAAATAAAGATATTAGTGATAAAGGGATAAGAGTTAAACAAATGAGATTTCTCATTGAAAGAAGTAATCCAAGAGATTTATATTTTTTACTTAGGGGTGATAATGTGTTGCTGATACCGTTTATCACTTGTAGTATTTAACCAGTGCTATGACCAACGTTAAAGGTGCCTAGAACAGGGTCACACACATAGAACGTAGGAAAACGTAGAATATTGAAATGGAGTAAAGTGATACTTGTGTGTTGTGTATATTATTGTATGACAATATGTTAATAACACATACATATGTAAATATATACATAAATGTATATGTTTATATTTGGACATTTTACTTATATGATAATTAAGTATGTCAAATATAATTAGTAATACTATATGTGTGTGTGTGTGTGTGTCTATATATATATATATATATATATATATATATATATATATATATATATATATATATATATATATATATATATATATATATATATATATATATATATATGTATGTATACTCCCCCCGTCCATAATTAATGTTCCCGGTTTGACCAAGCACGCACTTTAAGAAAAAGTAAAAAATTCATTGACTTTCCAAAAATACCCCTCTTTCCTTACTCCACCTCAGCCCCAGCGATGGTCAACAACCGTAGCAGCCACCCGCCAATCTGCCGGAAAAGGATTCCATCTCATGTATAAGAAGTGGAACTTCTTCATGGTCAAAGCGCGCTTATGGTGGAGGTAGAGAAGAACCCTCCCTTCTAAGTGGCGGAGGAAAAATTTCGCCACAGCCCACAGGATTCCGAGCTTGACCAAAACAACCCTTCCTCTGACAGTAGATCTGTGCAATCAATGAAGAATATATTTTTGCAATCAATCCCAATTTTCGCAGCATCGAACGAAATAAATTTTTACCTCCGATCGCTGCCTCGCTGTTTCGCTGCTACGTCTGACCGCCACCTCGCTGCTCCGCCGCGTTATCCCACCCGCTGCTACCTCCATTTCAAATAAATCTAAAAACGAAAATTTCAAATAGATCTAAAAAGGGAGGAAGAAGACGAGTTGAGAAGAAGAAGAAGAAAGAAGAAGAGTTGGTGGGTGAGATTGAGTGGAGATGAAAAGAAAAAAAGAGGTAGAAGAAGATGATGATACATGACTCACAAAATAAGAAATGGGTGACCATGGTTAAGATAAGAGGAGTTGATGCACGGACTACTTTTAAGGGCAAGAAAGACATTTTACAACTAAAAATATGCCTAAAATGGAAATGGGAACTTTAAATGTGGACGTCCAAAAAAGGAAAGTGGGAACTTTAATTATGGACGGAGGGAGTATATATATACATATACATATACATATACATATACATATACATATACATATACATATATATATATATATATATATATATATATATATATATATATATATATATATTTCTATATATATATATACACATATATATACATATACATACATATATATATATATATATATATATATATATATATATATATATATACACTTATTGATATCTCTCAATTCGAAAATACCAAATTTGCGATTTTGTTTTTTCATGCCTGTGTAAACCTCCCGAGTTTTTTTAGTTTCTTTTACTTTAATACTTTAATTAGATTTCATATTTTAAAATATTTATTTTTTAAATTCAAACGTGTTTAGTCTTTATTATGATACCAGTTATGTATGGATTTCGATGACTATGAAATTTTTTTCCTTATATGTTTCTTTTACACTACACATTCTGCAGACATGTTGAATTCTGTATATTTTTGTCAATTCAAAAATGCTAATTACTAAATTGCAACGATTTCAATTTTTCTATATTAAAACATTTTCCAAATCCTATGTGGTCCTCATTAAGCATCCATGGCTAAGTGGTTAAAGCGCCCTACTCATAATTGGCAAAGTCATAGGTTCAATTCCTACAGGATGCACGCTATCTGGTCTATCTATTTACATAAAATAAAAAAATATTACCAACAATTTGTTAAAAATAAGAAGTCTCCACGAGTTATCTATAGGATTAGGGGCGAACGACGGGAATTGAACCCGCGCATAGTGGATTCACAATCCACTGCCTTCATCCACTTGGCTACATCCGCCCCAAAGAAAAATGTAAAACTGGAGCAATCCTGCATGAAAACTAAGGATTGCTCCAGTTTTTCATTTTTTATAATAAGACCTAATCCTTATCTCATCTTATGCGTTTGTTGCTAAAACTTCAAAAGTAGCTAGATCTAAAGGAAAGTTGTGCACATTACATTCATGCATAACTTCCATCCCAAGATTGGCACGATTTATGATATCAGCCCAAGTATTAATTACATGGCCTTTACTATCCACTACAGAATGGTTGAAATTAAATCCATTTAGGTTGAATGTCATGGAGCTTATACCTAAAGCAGTGAACCAGATACCTATAACAGGCCAAGCAACTAAAAAGAAATGTAACGAACGAGAATTGTTAAAACTTGTGTATTGGAAAATCAATCGGCCAAAATAATTAACCATGAGCGGCTACAATATTATAAGTTTCTTCTTCTTGACCAAATTTGTGTTCTTTGTTAGCCGATTCACTTTCGATAGTTTCCCTAATTAAACTAGAAGTTACCAAGGATCTTTGCATAGCACTGAATAGGGAGCCTCCAAATACACCAGCGACACCTAACATATGAAATGGGTGCATAAGAATGTTGTGCTCAGCCTGGAATACTATCGTGAAATTAAACGTACAAGAGATTCCCAAGGGCATCCCATCAGAAAAACTACCTTGACCAATTGGATAGATCAAGAAAACGGCGGTAGCAGCTGCAACAGGCGCTGAATACGCAATAGCAATCCATGGGCGCATACCCAAGCAGAAACTAAGTGTGTGTGTGTGTGTATTTGTATGTATGTATGTATATGTATATGTATATATTTATATGTATGTATGTATATGTATGTGTGTGTGTGTATATATATATACACACACACACACACATATATATATATACACACACACACATATATTATTTTGTTCTCTAAATACTTTACACCAAGTTCATGTGTAAAGTATTATACACTAGTAGAGAACAAATTATTCTTAATACTATACACTAGCATAATTTTTCTTTAGAATGCTCTTTATAGTTCTTGTGTCTCAAGTATAGAACAAATTCTTTTGTGGCTAGATCTTGGATCAATCCCATCAACCGTACATCGTTACTTGGTGGACAAGAAAGGTATAATTTATAACTATAAATTATAATCTTCATAAGGGATCTTGGGTGGAATCAACGTTTGGACTTAAAAAAATTTATTTCTCGCTGTCCTATCCAAGCGTGGATTCCCAACAAACTAGAGGTGCTAGAACATTGAAATTTGTTAACACATTACCCAAGTACATGTACACAGTTGAAGCACATGTGAGCATTGTTCTATGGCTTCAAGTGAGATATTGTTGAGTGTGGAACGAGGAAATTAGGTGGAAGCTAATAGGAAATCGGAAGGAAATTGCCTAAAAGCTTCAAATTAAACCATACTTAGTCATTGTGCCCCCTAATGAATCTCTATTTAAGAGATTACTAGTATCACATCCATGCGTTGCACGAGTCATATTTAAGTTACTAAATTATATTAATATCATTTTTGAATGTCACAAATTAGTATATAATGGAATATAGGGATTTTATTTTTTTTAAGTTACAAAAGTTAAATTATTTACAATATTTGAAAGATTACTTTAAAATTCACATTACTCATATAAATTTGTAAAAATACTATCTTCATTGTATATAAATAACATTAATCAAAACTCCGGTATAAAAATTTGTTCAGAGTTAATTGTGTTGTTTTTTTCATTTTGTCGAATTGCTAATAAAGTGGAGTTTTAAATATTTGTGTAACTGATCACTCGTTCTAAAATATAAAGTGGAGTTTTAAATATACTCATTAGACAATTAAATGTTTGTGTCCAATTTTTTTAATGTTAGGTGTCACTATTTGCATCACCAAAATTTGAGGCGGTGATACCACTTTATTGAGACCATCGATTACCAAATAAATATTATCTATCCACATTGTATAATGTAGACAAAATCCCCTAAATATTAAAAAATAAAAATAAAACGTTCGTGATTCTCAAAGTAGAATTATTCATACATCATATTCATAATTTATGATTCCATTTAAATACTTTATAAAGAGACTTTTATTCGGGTAATTATTTTTTCATTTAATGATAAAAGTGAACTTTAATAGAGAACTTCCATTTTTTGTTATTTTATTCATTTCTTTTCATATTATCAAAAATAGTTAATGTTTTGCAAATCCAAGTATATTTCATTACCCGTTGAATAAGATAAAAAATCCAAGTGTACGTTATTATTTTTACACTTAAATCAAAATGGTGATAAGTTTTAATTTTAGACTTGGAAAAAAATGGAAATAACTATTTTAAATAAAGTTTTAAATAAATGAAAGTTTTAAACTTAAAAAATGGTAATAAGTTTTAAATAAATATGGAAACTTTTTTAATGCTCATACGAAAAAAATCATTTTTTAATAAAAATAGAAACATATTCCCTTTTACCATATAATTATTAATTAATAGAATCCAAAATTACCATAGCAACACTTACCATTAATTGACGTAGCATTTAAATAAAAATAGAAACATATTTACCTTTTTGAATTACTATTTTCGGTGTTATTAAAAATAAAACATATTAATGTTTTTAAATAAAAATAAAAAAATTAATGCTCCTACAAAAACATAATTTTTTTAATAAAAATAGAAACATATTCCCATTTATCATCATTTACCATTAATTGGCATTACATTTAAATAAAAATCAAAACATATTTCCCTTTCCACCTTACTATTTCATTGTTATTAAAAAACATATTGATATGTTTAAATAAAAATGGAAACAATTTTAGTGGTCATTTGAAATTTTATATTACCATTAATTATTAATTAATTACTATGTATTGGTTAATACTTCTATGAAATTCCTCATTTTTAATGCTCATGCAAAGTTACCCTTAACATATTCTATTTACCATTAATTATTGATTTATGGGGTATTAATTAATGCATACTAAATTTAATGCATCCACATATATATAATGAGTAAATTGCATAACATTTCCATATATTACTCTTACATATGGGCGAGAAAAAATTCACCTCTTTTTAAATATAGTATAGATTGTGCTTGTAATCTTGGTGTGCAACAAATGAAATAAAATCATCCTAGTTTCCCATGTGAATGTAGGTTACAGTTGCCGATCGAACCACGTTAAATCTTGTATCGTTCATTTCTGTATATGATTCGTGATTGTGTGTGTTTGCACGCGTGTTAATCCCAACAAGACTAAAACATGGAACATTATTCACACAATTGGGACTTTTAAATGTTTACACAAAGGACTTATTACGGTTAATTTCAAATTTCCAGTTTCATTTTACCCATTTTTACCGCCTTCACGACTAGACAGTAATGTTGGTTCTAGTACATACTTCTTTCGCGATAGACAGTAATGTTTGCCTTTAGTGCAGTAATGATGGTTTTCATTATATACTATCTTCGCAATTGGGCAGTAATAATGGTTTTAAATGCATGTTGCTTAGCGATTTGGCAATAATGCAGGTTTTCTGTAAGGGCAGTGTAGTCTTTTGATGAGTAAAATATTAGTCTCATGCATGAATTAGGTCCTATTTACGCAAAAAAGTACGGTACTTTTTTAGTTCTAACTATGTACCTATAAAGAACATAACATTTTTATTTTGAAGATGAAGTCTATGTTTTACTTCTATTTTAACAATTTTCTCTTGTAAAATAAGCACAACTTTGTATGATCCTAGAGCATCTCCAAGCACACTTGCTAAACATTTCTTGTTAAAATCATTTTTTAGCATGTGAGTAGTCGTAGATCAAACCATTTTGATTTTCATCGCCAACATTCTCTTGCTATAATACTCCCTCTCTAAAATATTGTAAAAGTTTGACTTTTTTGGTTAAACTATGACATCCTTTGAGCAGAAATTAAATATAGTTCAAAATAATTAAATATGATAAAAATTGATATTTCAAAACTATATTTTAAAATAAACACAATTTTACTAAACTTACATTATAATTAAGTATACTTTTTCCATAATTCACAGTCAAAGAGTCTCAGTGTTTGACCAAAAAAGTCAAACTGTGATAATCTTTTTAAAATGGAGGGAGTACAATATAACTAAAAAGGATATTATACTTGTTTTCACTATTATACTACACTATTTATAATAATTTTAAAATTGTATTATACAAACTAAGTACTCCCTCTGTCCAAAAAAAACTCTCTCGGTTTGACTTGGTACAAAGTTAAAAAAAGTTAATAGTGTAAAAACTTTTCATGTATTGCCATTGATGTGATGGAATAAAGTGAATAGTGTAGATAAAAAGTGGGGAATTAACAACACATTCATTAAAAAAAAATTGCCAAAATAAGAAAACGAGAAAGAAATTTTTGGATGACCCAAAAAAAAGAGGAAGAAATTAATGGACGGAGGGAGTAATAAGAATGTAATTTAAAATAATAATTAAAAAAATATTTTACAGTAGGTAAAATAATACTCCATCCGTCCCAAAAAGATTTACACGTTTCAAAAAAATTGCGTCCCACAATCCCTTACCCATTTCTATTAAAAAACCATTTTTACCCCTTACTTTTTCAAAACCTACCTATCACATCATACCTTTTTTCTAATAATCTACACATCACATCATACTTTTACCCATCACATCAAGGGTATTTTTGGAAAGTCACCACAAAATTATCCCTCCCTTAATTTCTACTTTAGTCAAAACGTACCCATCTTTATAGGACGGAGGGAGTAAAATATAATTATATAATTATTTAATAAAATATAATTATTTAGTATTTAATGAATATCAATTAGAGAGTAGATAAAAAACTCAATAAAAAATTAGAGAGCACAAGCAACAAAATATTTTGAGAAGAGGAAGAATGAGAGACAGGAAGAGATAAAATTGTTTTATTAATATAATGGTTTGCTATATTTTGAGAAGAATGTGACAAGTTAAAGTTAAAATTTAGCAATTGTGTTATAATATAAGGTCTTTGCAACACAAGAATGAATAAACAAGAGAAATAAGGAAAAAAGACTAAAATAGGACCAAAACATTGAAAATATATCAAAATAGGACTTCTATATTTTTATTCCCAAAATAGGACTTAAAATGCATTTACATTAACAAACATGGTCATGCACATTACCAACAAGTAGTAATGTGTACATGTACAGTGTCACATTACCACAATACGAAATCTTATTTTGGGAAAAAAAACATGAAAGTTCTATTTTAGTATTTTTCTATATTTTAGTCCTATTTAGAATGATTTCTAGGGAAATAATGAGATTTAGGAATTGAAGCTAAAACTCAAAATAGAAATCATCCTAAATAAGACTAAAACATAGAGAAAAGTACTAAAATAGGACTTTCCTGTTTTTTTCCCGAAATAGGACTTTATACTGTGATAATGTTACTTTGCACTGTGGTAATCTGGCAGTGTACATGTGCACATCAGGGCCGTCCCGGACATCCAATGGGCCCTGAGCGAAAAATAAAGTGTGGGCCTTTAATTCATTAATCCATTTTTTTTTTACGCTTTTTAGATTTCACAATGAAATTCAATTACGGGGTTTATGTATTTTGACTTTTTTTTTAGTTGAAATGGTCACATTTTAAACATTAAATTAATAAAAACAATATTATGTATACATTTTAAGTGATTTTATTAAATATATCTTGTAAAAAAGTTACATAGTTTTATTTTATTGTATCAGCATACAATACAAAATAAGAATAACTGATCATTGAAATTTACAGTTGCTATTATTACTCAAAAAATTAAACTAAAACTATACAAAAAAGGAACGTAAGATTTCTCTACAATTCTTGTTTATATTATCACAATTTTCAAACATCCATCAACATTAACTTAAAAGTTGCAGCACAATACATCATGAGTAAAATTGGGAATAAAAAATTTAATTTCAATATTAACAAAACACTCGGTTTTTTTTTAAACAGACTTTAGAGATGGGAATATGGTGATGGATCACTGAAACTAAAAGCCAATTGCAGAAGATGTGGAAACAAAGCATATGGAAGAACAAAGAAAATCATTTTTTAGTACTGTAAATATGAATGTATAAAAAATGGGGCCCTTCAAGAAATTGGGCCCTGTGCCGTCGCTCACCGTGCACATGCTATAGGCCGGTCCTGGTGCACATTACTATACTTTTTTGGTAATGTATATGACCATGTTTGGTAATGTAAGTCTTATTTAAGAAATGAAAATATAAGTTTTATGTTGATATATTTTCAATATTTTAGTCCTAGTTTGGTCTTTGTTCCAACTCAAAAAAGGATTGCTTTTACAAGTTAGGAGGGAGGGACAAAAGGGGGGTGAGGACCGTGGGCGAAAAAGTTAGGATTAATTTCAAAGAAATGGTGCGGCAAAACAAAAAAGGTTCATTAATGTCGGTTTCAAATTTAGATAACGTTGAACAGGTGCCATTAACGGTTTCGTTCTCCCTAAAAAGGAGAGTGTGAGCACACCGCCCCAATTGGCCAATTCCCTCTCTCTTCTCTTCACAATTCAAATTCCCTCCTCCATTATATGCCCAATTTCTTCTCCAATTCCCTCATATTAATTGCCGAGCATATTAACCATAATTGCACTCGTACTGAGCCTTTGAGTTCCATCATATCGCCAAATGGAATTGGAAAACATGGTTTCGCGTACCGGCCGGAATATGCAGCGGTACGACAATGGTCGCCGGCAAGTCGTCGGGTACTCTCATTATTATTCCTTTAAATGTTAATTCCTAATATATCCCTTCAATTTTCTCTTCGCTCCAGCACCTGATTATCTGCTTCTTCTCAATTGTGATATACTTTGGGATTTATTATTATTATTATTATTATTATTATTATTATTGAAAATGGTTGAAATTTCTTCAAACTTTGTTCCTATCCTTGTTTTGTTTCTCTCTATCCCAATCTCTCAGCGTGTTGACTTAATAATGACTTTGTTTGTTTATTTATTTCTTCATTTAGTTCCGAATTTTTCTAAAATCAAACGATTTATCCTTTAACATTAAAAAGTGCACAAAATACACCTGAATTTTTTTTAGAAATTGTACGGTTTACTTCTGAACATTAAAAAATGTACCAAACGCTCCTCACCTCTTCGGAAGTTGCATGATTTATCCCTGAATATTTAAATAAAAACGATAGCTTTAGGGAAAGGTACTTTGGTTAATTCACAAGGACCAGATGAATCATACTCGCAATTTCCGTGCGTGGGAGGAACGCACTCCTTATCTAGCATTTTAGGACCAACGACGCAACGTTTTAAATTGTTCAGGGGTATTGGTGCATTTTTTACTGTTCAAGGGTAAATCGTGTAATTTTTGAAAAGTACGAAAGTAAATGGTGTACTTTTCAATGTTTCGGGGTAAGTCATGCAATTTTGAAAGAGTTCGGGGTAAACGGTGCATTTTTCTCTTTATTTATTTGTCACAAAATTCCTCATTAGTTTTAAATTAAAACTTATCCTCTTTGGGAGAAAAGATTAACAAAAATAAAAATCACCTTAATTACGACTAAAACATAAAGAAAAGTATCAAAATAGGATTTTTATGTTTTTTTTCCGAAAAAGACTTCACATTGTGGTAATGTGGTTGTAATGTGACACCATACATGTGCACATTGCTATATTTTTTGGTAATATGCATGACCATGTTTGGTAATGTAAATGCATTTTAAGTCTTATTTCGGAAATAAAAGCATGGAAGTCCTATTTTAGTATATTTTCAATGTTTTACTCTTACTTTGGTCTTTCTCTCTAACAAAAATGGTTGTACAATTTCTCCCATCATAGTCCATATTTTTTTGGTCCGTAAAAATGAAGAGGAACCAAATGCAAACTCGTTTTTAAGTTGGAAGATGGTTTAAGACTTTAAGTACATCGTACTAGGGTTTGAGAACCATTGAACCAAAAATTGAACTTGTGGTTGAAGACAGTGGTACGGATCCGAGGTGCTTATTCGATTAAGTTTTTATTCTGATTGTAGTTATATTTAAAGTCGTTTCTGATTTGATCTGATTCCAATTAGAATAAGTAATAAGTAAAAAAGTAAGTCGAAAAAACAAGATCTAACTCTTGGTTTATGTACTTCTAATTGGTTTGCCATTTTGTAGTATTTTATGATAATTAGTATACCCACTCTGTATTAAATTTTTTGAGAAATTGTAGACAACATAGCAAAACCAGGGGAGGAGAGAAATTGCCCTCATGTCATTTGGAATTTTCTACTATGCATAATCTAATTTTTATTTGTTTTTTACTTTGTAAAGTCATGTTTTTTCACGCATTAATTTTAACTGAAGTGTGATGTTTGTGGTCTTCATAACTGAAATTAAAACTTTATGTCTTAAAACTACTTTTCTTAAGAGTAACACAATAGTTTATCATGTCTTCACCATTTCTTGCATATTACATAGAATGAAAGTTTGGAATTAGAGATGCATATAAAAAGTATGGACCCCTCTCATATAAGTAATAAATATTACATGGATGAGCATTTATCGAATTAAATTCCATATGTTAGAAAGCTCAGTGTATTTTAGGTGCATGACAGAAAGGCTTGTTCAACTGTGTCATTGAAACCACATGGTTGACTTAGTTGTACTTTAAAGCATAACAGTTGCAATTAATTAATATTTGAAAGGGGTAATTAAACTTCTTTTTTTAATGAGGGTCTTGGTTGGAGGAGATATGAAGACATGATACTATTCCTTACAACCTCTGTCTCCCAATAAAATTCACAATTGATAGGTCACTATTATTTACTGTATAAAAGTGAAAATGCATGACTACAAAGAGGGAAATTGTGGGAACACATTTTTTTACTAAAAATGAAAAAAGAATGTCTTTTTAGATCAAACAAATAAAGAAACGTGAAACTTTTTATGTGACGTAGAACATAATTGTGGTGGAGAGTTACCACCGTGTATATATAATGTCTTGTTTTCGAATTTCTTGAATTGGAATGTTAGTATCATCTTGCAGGATTACAAATTTGAATTTGTCGTGGTGCAGGTGTATACCGTACAGGTACAAGGATACGGTTGCGACGTTGCCTTTTGATGAAGAATCATCTTATGAAGTTCTGGTCATCAGTCCCCAGAGAAAAGGGAAAGGGATGTTGTTTCCTAAGGTATACAATTTGTTTATGTTTAATTTATTAACAGCACGTAGGGTTCCATATTTAACAACAATGCTGAAAACTCTTGCAGCAATGACATAACCTTTTGATTGTCTCTTTGACAGGGAGGATGGGAAATGGACGAAACAATGGAAACTGCGGCACTGCGGGAGACCATAGAAGAAGCAGGAGTCGTAGGTGACCTCGAGGTTAGTTTCTCCTATATTTGTTGTATCATCTAAATAAGAGCACTGGCTCTGTGCAATGCCACAACATGGTGTACTGTATGTTGATATTTTACAATGTTTTCTGACATTATATATCAACAGGCATTTGATTGGTACTCTAAACACATCTTCTCTTGGCATTTGATTACAGGGTAAACTGGGAACGTGGAACTTTGGGAGCAAGAGAAGCGGAATTGCTTGTGAAGGGCATATGTTCCCATTGCTTGTCAAAGAGGAGCTCGACTGTTGGCCCGAGAAGAATATCCGACAAAGGATCTGGGTAAGAAGATCAATTTTTTTTTTCAAATTTCTGTTCACACACAAAAAAAAAAAAAGATACATATTGTCTGAAACCACTGATCAAATTACAGATAAGTATCGGCGAAGCAAGAGAAGTTTGTGAGAAGGGATGGATGGTGGAAGCCGTGGAATTACTAGCGATCCGGCTGACAAGTCAAAACAGAATGTTTCCAGACACGGACTGTAGTAGTAGTAGTAGTAGTAACCAAGCGATGGTTATGCCGTTGAGGTGTGGAGGACAAATGCTACCTCCTCCAATGCCGGCTTCTGCTGAGGAAGCATAGTCTTGTCCAATTCAAAGGGACAGGGAGGGAGTGAATCTTAATTAGATTGTCTTTCTTTCATTGTCTGACATTTTGATGGACATGTCCATGTCCAAGTAGCAGAGCTACCAAATTGTTGTTTAAGAATTAAGAAACATTTAATTTTAGTTAGAAAGCCATGTTGGATTTATGAACACTACCTAATCTTTTTTTTAAATTAACCCAAATGGCCATTAAAGAAGCCGATCTGTCTCAATTCTTACCACTTTTATGCACACTATTCGGTCGGTCGCATTGTCGCAACACATCGAATTAAAGAAGCAGCAGCGCATTTGCCTGCACCCGTCTTTATGCCTTGGAAGTCCCGGAATGAGGTTTGTTTTGATCATAAGCCTCTTGATATTGTGTCTCTTGTTTGTAAAATTAATGTTATGGTTTATACAATTCTTGGGCGTCTTTGGCCATATGTTTGCATTGACTTTTAGATTGATTTGTCCACTTTTGGTGTAATTCTACCAGGGCTTGCGTGCCTTTGACTCTGATTGGGCTTGCGTGCCTTTGATTCTGTTTGGGCGTGCGTGCCTATGTTCCTCTTTGGTTTGTCTTATGAGGAGTGTCTACCCCTTGTTCGCGAGTATGTCCGTTGTATTTGTACATTATTCTTTTTAATATTATTTACCCGTTACCGTAAAGAAGCAGCAGCGCTAGTGGTTTCTCTCAGGAAGGAATTGCGGCTAACCTTGATGAATTGTTTGTCGTTGTTTTCCAAACCACCACTGTGGCTTTAGAGAATGTGTTATCTTCTCTTTCTTGGGCCATCTCTGAGGGGGATGACGAGTTTCGTCCGTATTGGTGATGAGATCAAGAGGATCTTGAAAACTGCTCTAATACCATGTTGATGAATAATATCGAGAAAGATAATTGTATATTATGTGGTTCTGTGTAATACAAAGATGAGACTCCATTTATATAAGAAGAGGTCAAACCATAAAAGTAAATTTCTAGTCCTACTAAAACTCTAAAAATCTTCCATAAAAAGAAACACCCCAATCAAACCAAATCCTTAGGGTCCATTTGATACACGGAATTGGTGAAATTAGAATTGAATTGGAATTAAAATTTTATGGTATTCAATTCCATAGACTTGAATTCACCAATTTCAATTCTTTTTTTGTACTACAAATTTCAAATCTACATAATTTTTGTAATACCAAACACGAGAATTGGAATTGAAGTCCTCAATTCCAATTCCATAGTTTGAATTCCGTGTACCAAACGGGGCTTAGAGGATTCATTCTCTTTTCTTTTGGTCTCGTGCGTTGCCCCACAAAGCCGTACCAATGGTAAGAATATATATGAAATTACTTTCTCCCTTCTTTCTTCCATTGAATGGTTGTCTCCAGCTCGTTTTTAAAAATATATATATATATTTTAATTTCAATATATAACACGAAAAAAGGGAAATAATGGCAATTTCTATTATAATATGTTCTTTTCTTTCACTTTTTCTCATCATTTTCTTGACATCCAAACAACAATTATTTCCCTCCCATTTTCTTACTTTTTTCTCTTTTAACCATTTTCTTTCTCATTATTTTCTTTCCTTTCATTCTTTATCTCATCCAAACAAAGGGTTAAGGTATTGGGTCTTTGCATAAATCATATGCATTGGACCAAATTTACAAAGCCTGGGATTCTCGTGGAAAAGTAAGAGGACGAAAGAGTAAGAGAATCCTACACAAGACATCACCAGAATTGAAAAAGTCTGTTTATGAGTGTTTAGTTTTTAGCCTTGTAAACGGGTAGAGAGTTTCTTTTTTGTATATTGTCCTAAAATAGCAAAAATATAATTTTATCTCATATATATGATTTTTATGGTGTTTTCAATACTTTTTTGTGTCTTACGTGATTAAAATTCCAACAATTGGTATCAAATCCAAGTTCTGCTGGGAAGGAGGGATTTGTAAGCGGTAAGAGGAGAAAATCAAAGAACGTGAAAAATGGCATCCATGAAAAGTTCAAATGTTTTTGTCAAACCTTTTGATGGATTGGTCGATTTAACTCTGCGGCAACAACGAGTAAACAGTGTTCTTCCTCGGGAAGCGACAATTAAGACTCTAAAGGTGAAGGTTCAGAGGACTAAAAAATGACGAATGCTGAGTGGGCTAAATATTGGAAAAATGACAATCTAGAAAAATTATCGGAAGAAGAGTGGGAGGATTTGAAGGGCATGGAAACAAGTACAATTTGCATATGCCTTGCAAATAATACACTTTAGGAGGTTCTCGATTTTACAAATACAGTTGAGATTTAGGACAAGCTTTAGAGCCGGTACATGTCAAAATCATTGACAAGTAAGCTATATTAGAAGAAAATATTATTCAGTCTCCAAATGGAAGATGAAGCAAACTTCAATGGAAATCCGGATGAATTCAAAAAAAAAATACGACAGAGTTGGAACCCATAGAGGTAAAGATTTAAGAGGACAAGGCGTTGCTTTTGTTGGCTTCCTTGCCTTCATCTTTTGATAACACCATGACCACGTTCTTCTTTGAAAAAAGAGGCTCTAAACTTTGATTAGGTAGTTGGAGCATTGCTGATGGGCGAGGCACGATGGAGGAGTGTCGAGGTTTCAAACGAGGGCAAACCATTAGTAGACGTGGCAATGATTTGGAAATTTAATACCAAGGAATCTGATCTGAAACCGCTATGAACGTGAACGATATGTAGCTGAACCAAACAAATAAGAAAAAATCAAACCGAATTAAACCTGGAAGCGAACTGAACCAACTCAAACTCACCCAGCAAACCGATTATAACATATATCGAGAAGAGACCTGAACCGAAAAGATCTGAACTAGATGTGAACCAATTGACCTAATTGTTAGGTCTAAGCATCATTAGGGCCTGTTCTTTAGGACTAGAAAAAAAATAGCTGGATTTTGGAAGAAACTGGAAAAAAACTAGAACAAACTAGAAGGAACTAGAAGAAACTCGAAGGAACTGAAAAAAACTAGAAGAAACTGGAAGGAACTGGAAGAAATTGGAAAATCTTCAAAAAAAATTTAAAACCTAAAAAAAGTTTTAAAAAATTTATTTTAAATTATTGTTGTTATAAATTATTATTATTATTATTATTATTATTATTATTATTATTATTATTATTATTATTATCTTTATTATTATTATTATTATTATCTTTATTATTATTATATTATTATCATCATCATCACATAATCTTACTAAATGCCTTCAAGATACAAAAAAAAGTATTGTTATTTTTCAAATACAAAAACTATTTTTGAAAAAAATAAATATAATATAAAGTTAGCATAAATATCAAAAATTAAATTTTAAAAATTTTTTGTGGTTACATTGCACCTCAATTTATTTATGCAGTATTTATTATAAATAATATATTTGTAATTACACTTTATATATTACAAGATTTTGTTTTAAATCTCAGACATGTCACATAATTTAATAAAACCTATTTTTTTCATTATTGACATTTTATTTTCATTGAAGTCCTACTTTTAGAATAAACACATAGAACTTTTTTTTTACAATTTTTATGTGTTTTACTCCTATTTTAATCTTTTTCTCTAAACTTTTCTAACTTACCTTTTTTTTATTATAAAACTTAGATAAATGAGAAAATTTTAAGTAATAGGGAAAGGTGAGAGATCTTAGAAAATGAGAATAGTTGGAAGAAACTGGTAAAAACTGGTAAAAACTGGAAGGAACTGGAAAAACCGGACGGAACTGGAAGAAACTGGAAAAATTGGAAGAAACTGGAAGAAACTGGAAGAAACTAGAAGTTAGGAGTTCAAGCCCTAAAGAACAGCATCTTAGTAGGAAAAATGGCTTAAAAGAGAGAGGGGGGGGGGTGTCCCAACGCTCCAAATCGATTAATAAAAAGTTTTGGGGTTACTACTGCGATGAAGAGGGTCATTTCAGAAGAGATTTTTTTCAAAGAGGATTAAGGAAAAGAAAGACGATAAAACACTGTGACAGAAGTTCGAAATTTGTAAGGAGTCCAGGTGAATTATATTGTGATGGATATCTGACCTAACGAGAAATAGAACCGGTCCAATAGGTTATTACATTAATTTGTCTGGCATTTGTGTAGTGTGGGCCGAAAGTGTATCATTTATGAGTTAGGATTGAGCCACGGATTAGCAAGCGAGAGATCAATCCCACGGATCCTGGGTGATTGATGACCGGTTCTCCACCAACAATTGGGGCCCATCAGATCAGTTGTGGCGAGAAACTCAAACAATGGTTGGTTATCATAAACTGTAAACTATAAATAAAGGGTGAAAGCTCCTCTCTAAACCCAAGTTGGAGTTATCTACTTTTTCCTATTATTGTTCTTTGTGCATCCATAGTTGGTGGGATAAAACTCATCATTGGTGCTTTAATTAAGAGATTTACAGCCGGTTCTGTAGAGTTTAATCTTCACTTCTAGTTTTATTCTACTTAATTCTAGTTTTTTCAGTTTCTTTTAATTCCTTCTAGTTTTTTTAGTTTTTTCCCACTTCTTTCCAATGTTTTCCAATTTTCCTAACTATTCCCATTTCTTCAATCATTTTTCACTCCCAAGTTATGGTTCTAAAAATTAAATATTTTTCATGTATTATTACTATCATTATTATTATAACTATAATTTTTAAATTATTTTAATTTTTTATTTTTTATTTTTTTCATTTAACTATTTTTTATTCACACTCATTATTATTTTTTCTGCCATTTTTTTATATAAATAATACGAAGTACAATTTTTTCCTCATGTTTCTCGCCAAAAAAGGAGGAATTTTGTTTTTCCTCTTCTTAATACATTTTGTTTTTTTATTTTCTTTTCATTTCATTTTCTTTTTCTTTTTTTTCTCTAATCAAACAAGAAAAATATTTCTTATTTTCTTTTTCAACCTTAAATTGCTTAACCAAAAGTGAATAATGCTAGGGTGCTAAGATGAGTGGAGTATGCTTCAACCAAAAGTAGTCTTAAATCTTAATCTTTGCCGTTTGCACTCATCCGGGACCACATAGGGGAACAATTTGCGCTGTCTAATCTAGTTCTCTTACACGTCAAGACTCAACACGGAAACTACGAAAAAGAAAGGAACTTGTTCCTTCCTTTCTTCGTCAAATTTCAAATCCCTAATACCGAGCAATTCCCCAAATTAAGAAAGGGAACGTCTTCTTCCTTCCTCAAATCTCTCTTCCATCCTCAACTCTACAGGCACTAAAACAATGGCGCTGGAATGGGTGGTGCTAGGCTACGCCGCCGGAGCAGAGGCGATCATGCTGCTCCTGCTCACCGTCCCCGGCCTCGACGCGCTGCGCAAGGGCCTTATCGCCGTCACTCGGAACCTTCTCAAGCCCTTCCTCTCGATCGTCCCCTTTTGCCTCTTCCTGTTGATGGACATCTACTGGAAGTACGAGAACCGCCCCACCTGTGAATCCGATTCTTGCTCCCCCTCCGAGCACCTCCGCCACCAGAAATCGATTATGAAGTCACAGCGCAACGCCCTTCTCATCGCCTCCGCTCTCATCTTCTACTGGCTCCTCTATTCCGTCACCAAACTTGTCGTCCGTATCGACCAGCTTAACAGTGGCATCAAAAGGCTGAAGAATATGGACTGATCAACTTGATCTGATTGCCGGATCGGTCAGTTTTAGATCAGATCTACTCGTTTCCTTGTTGACACTTGCTATATGGAATATAAAACTTTATCTTAATTGCTTTACTTTCTTTATATTACTTCCTGTGTAATTTTGGGATGCTTGTTTTGTCACTCACAATGATGCTATATTGTTTATGTTTAGTTTAACGGCTAAAAAATAATCTGTTGTTTCTGGTCATTTCGTTTCTTATATGATTTTAGGTCATCTGATTTCTAAGAAGAAATATTCATGCCACTTTCATTGGTGTTCAATTATTGAGTAAATTCGGAATAGAAACAATGCCCAAGCACAATGTTCATTTACTTAGCTTATCTTTACATTTTGGGAAATAGAAAACAGAATGGTCTTTTTCTTTGGAGTGTAGCTCTAAGCACACTAATGTTTTGTCACTTGATTGAATCCAATTGGTATTACTTGTGACTTGTCTTTTAAGTAATCCTCTGAAGATTAATGAATATGATGAGAAAGTATGCTGTTTTGCTATTTCCGGTACTTAGGAACATGCACAAGAGCTCTTTAATCATTTACATACGCATTATGAAGTTCTTGAACAGAGCCAGCATCTTCACATTATCTGTTATAGTTTTTGGACTGTTAAACTTTGCAATCTTGGCATGAGCTTTTCTTTGCTACCTTCGACATGAATTCATTCTAGTGCATACTGCATAGAGATGTTGTGCACATGTGTAGTGTGATCTTTTATAATCATTATAATGTCAAATAGTGAAAGAGCCAAAACTCAGCTAGAAAATATCCACAATTTCAGGTCTCCCCTGTTCTTTCAAACTAGTTTTCTCTTTGATGTGAATTGTTCTTGAGTTTTTTTTATCAAAGAAAATGCACTATTTGGATATTTAGTTTCTTTTTTTACTTGCCTTGATGAGTTTAATTCTACTTGACTCTCTCAATAAGGGAGGTCGTTGCTACATGTATGCTCTTTTTTGTTAGTGTGTTCATTGGCCTCGGATCAAGTATTTGGAATGTTCGATAGTAAGAGTAATTTATTGGCGAGTTTGTGGTGAGTAAAATCCTGCAGTATATTATGAGATAGCAACATTTCCCATTAATATGTGCCAATCATATTCTTGATGGATTGCTCACTCACATTGACATTTGTGTATGTATCACTTCATGAATTTGGAGACTATTCCCTCTCTTGGTTCAAGACATTCAATATCCACACTTTTGGTTCTTGATTAGTGTTAAAGCCCCCTTTGTTCTTCCCTTGAAAATTAGGTTCTGCCATTGGGTACATTTCATTTTACAAAAAAACATTTATTTCACAAATTAATGGATCATCTACTAGCGCAGTAATTAGCAAAACGGATACAGTCACATATAAGTCATACTATATGGTGATAGTGAATCTTTCTTTGTGTTTATAAAGCTAGTCAAAATTATTTATAAGCACTTTTTAATTTATAAATTAACTGATGACATGTTTCTTTATGTTTATAAATTGATTTTTAAGTTGCTTATATGTCAAATAAAATAAGTATGTTTTATCTAATTATTTTTAAGTTAATTTTTTTTTCGTTTTGACCGGACTATTTGCAAAATTATTTCTAACCAGTTATTAATATTCCAAACAATTTATCCATCATTTAAGGTTTATTTTCACAAAAGAGTAATTAACTTTTAAATTAAAAATTAAATATTGTTTATCAACACTATGTTTGGAGATTTGGTTGAACACATATTTTGTACCTCCCGAAATCCGGAATGAATCATGGTGCCACCCTGACGCACAATTCAAGCATATACTTTAATTATTTGCCACATTACTAATTTTGAAAAAACAAAAACAACATTATTAATTTCAAACCAACATTATCAAATTCGAACCAAAATTAAAAGTGAACCAAAAAATTTTCCTCCCAATGTATTTGTCCTATTTGATTTTTTGATAATTAAATCATTTTTATACAAAACAACATTGTAGTTTGAGAATTATTGAAGCTCACAGTTCATTTTTTTTAACTTAAAAAGTCAATCTAGACAAACATATTGGGACGAATGGAGTAATTACTTGAGCTAAGCTATAGAAAGTACTCAATAGAAGGAGAATTACGACTGAGAAGGATGGAAGTTGTGTGGTGCACTCGTGCATTTGCCATTCCTAACTTGAGCCAAAATTGTTTAGTGGAGTTATAATGATAATTCTCGGTAATTATTACTAAGCCTCGTTTGGTACACGAAATTCAAACTATAGAATTAGAATTGAGGATTTCAATTTTGATTAGGGTCCTTTTGGTATATGGAATTGATTGAATTGGAATTGAAATTCCATGGGATTCAATTCCATAGAATTGAATTCACCCATTCCAATTCATTTTTTGCACTATCAATTTTAAATCCACATAATTTTTGTCTTGCCAAACACCAAATTTGTTATTGAAGTCCTCAATTCCAATTCCATAATTTGAATTCTGTGTACCAAACGGGACCTTATAGTGTTTGGTAGCACAAAATTTAAGTAGATTTGGAATTGATAGTACAAAAAATGAATTGAAATTGGAGAATTTAATTCTATGGAATTGAACCCCATGAAATTTTGATTTCAATTCAAATCTAATTCCATCAATTCTGTATACCAAACGGACCCCTAGAAGAAATGTAGACCCTGATTGGGAATAACACTAGCGTTTTGAATAAAATTTTAACGGTGCAGATTACTTTGAAAGCGTTATCCATAGATAGGCTTTTCAAAATGCTAACGTTAATTTTTAACGATATTCGCAAATAAACCCGTAAACGCATTTAAATGGAGTTGGTGGAGGGGATGACTATGCAATGCGTAATTTGGGGGTGTGATTGGAGCTAGGGATGGCAACGGGTCGGGTTCGGCTTGGATAGTACTATACCCGAACCCGATCCGACTTTTAAAACCGAAACCCGAACCCGACCCGAAACCCGTCTTTTTAAGCCAAAAAACCCGACCCGACCTGAACCCGACATTCCAACCCGAAACCCGAACCCGACTTTTAACCAATAATCAATTCAATGTACCCAATAATTTTAAAAAGATTAAATCTAATTTTTTTTTTGTCTCATTTTTATTAAGGAATTATAAAAATGTTATAAATGGCATACTTGATATAGTAGCACTTTTTCAAAAGATTTCGGGCCGGGTTCGAATTATTTTATTCTCGCTTCGGGTTCGGATATTTTAGTGGTCGGTCGGGTCGGTTAAGCTCGAGTTCGGGTTGAATTGTCATCCCTAATTGGAGCAATGAACTAAACACAAAGAAAAATCTTTTTGCTCATAAATTAAAGACAAATTTGGATGTATTGAATTTAGACCTATGCGAACACTGATGCTAGATCTAGACCGAGTTTAACACTAAGAGCACTGGAAATGGTCATGAAGCCCTTGGGCTTCAAATCGGGGCTTCGATCTTTCTTTCTCTGCCACATCAGCTTTAACTTACACCAAAATTTCACTGGAAATGGGTTTGAAGCCCCGGGGCTTCAAACTAGGGCTTCAAACCTTCATTTTTTACATTTTTAAATATACATCTTCTAAAACTAAATTAATAAAATGTAATTAATTTATTATTTAATTATATTGAAACACGAATAATAAAAAAAATACATTCATTAAATTTAAAGAAATTGAAATGACAATAATTTAAAATTTAAAAAATTACATTCATTAAAAAAAGAAACGACAATAATAAAAAAGATACGTTAATAAAAAACTAAGGTAAATTATATTTCGCCTTGATCTCTCGTTGTCTTTGCTCGTAGATCATCCGTCTGAAACCCGATAACGTAGAAATGTCGGTTTCCATTATTTTGATCTCGTCGTCCTACTCCTTTCGCTTCAACTCCTTCTCCTTTAGCTTCAACATCTCTTCTTCTTGAAGATTGAACACCCGAAGTTGTTCAACCATTGCCCGATCGATTTCGTCGCGAGAAAAACGGAATGGGGTCCTCGTCATTGGAATGGATATGATTTTGCCTTCTTTCTTCCGATCGGCCGTGGAATGGGGTCCTCGTCATCGGAATCTGCAACGTTGAAGGGAGGCATTTGATCAGACGAACTGATAGTGTCGTCGACCTCAACCTCGGCGTCGACGGAGGATCTTTTCTTTGACGATCCGCCGTCGGGATTGTTGAGTTGTTGCCACTTTGGGGAACGGCTCAAAATCCTCCAAAGATCGATGGGTACCTTGCCTTGGTGCCCATCATCTTGATACCGGGTCGTGACAAGCCGGAGAACATCGGCGTCGTTCATCCCGCTCCTCCGGACCAGGCGCATTCCTCGTAAACTCCGATAAACTTTCGACTTTACAGTTGATGTGGCTCCATTTGGAAGTGAGTTGGTCCCGGGTACGGTAGGAGCCGTCCTTGTTCATCGCCGTGATGAACTTCTCCTCGATACGATCCCACATCGCATCCTTCGTTTGCTCCGAACCTTTAAAAAAGTATAAAACGAAACTTTTTTATGACACATTTAAATATAATTTTATATAAATAAAAACATAAATATATTAGAAAACATATAATTTTTACCAATGATAGGATGCTCGGAGACGTCAACCCAAGCCGACGCCAATAAGCACTCCTCCTCCAGCGTCCACTTTTGGATTGACCGTGCCACCTCTGTCATCGTGCCTTTTGCTTTGTGGCTTTTCCGGCGTGTACCTTTTTTTGAGCCGGATGGTTCCGGTTGAGTCTCCGGAACCAAATCTCGCTCGACGTACCCCGATTGTTGCGTCTCGAAGATCGACAGATGATCCCCGAATTCTTAGAAATAACACATCGTGGCATCGTGAGGCGCGAGATTGTCGGGAAAGAAGCCGGAGCTGGAAGGATTCATGTTCAAAATAGAGGGGGGGGGGGGAGTTTGAAATTGAATAATGTGTGAAGAAGATTGAAGGTGTGAGAATGAGATGGGGGAAGTTTGAAATTTATAAAAAAAATTAACTTTTCTTTTTTTGTCTTCAACGGCTCTAATAGACATTAGGGGGAGGAGGGGGAGGGGAACCACCAGCGTCATTTCTTTTACGCAGGCTCCTTCACGCCTGGGTAATGCCGTCGGTGGGTGGTGTTTAACGCCCCCGGGGCGTGAAAAGCACCATCACGCTGCCTGGCGTTAGGAGCATTTCCACTGCTCTAAGGTCTTGTTTGAAAATAGTGTTTTTTACTAGCATTATATTTTGGATAAAATTTTAATGATGTAGATTAACTCAGAAAACGCTAAAGCTAACAACTATTTCTGATAATTTTTTTTCAAAATGCTATCGATGATGCCAAACGAGGGCTAAGAGCATGGGAAAATGGCAAGTAAAAAATGGAAAGTCACACGATGACGTGGAATATTTTAAACAATCAAAATCAGTCTAGTACGTATCGCAAGTGAGTGGAGTGATATCCCTTCCAAATGTAAGTAATTATTTTTGTCAGTTTTTACACTATTTAAACATATTTTAATTATTAAAAATTATTTTACTTATCTTTTTTCATAAAAATAGAATTATTCCTTTTTAAAAAAATCTTCTTTTTTTGTACAAAAAAAGTACTAAAAAATTAAAAAGGGAAATACCTTGCGGTTGCCATGCCAAGCATGGCAAAACATCTTAGCCACGCGAGGCAAATGCAATCTTGGTATTATGTGGCAAGGCGTGGAAGGTAGTTGCCTGGCCACTTCGACTGGTCTAGATAAATTCCATTTTTTATAGGTGACTTGGGCTAAAAGCTATACATACATCTGCATCAGATTTTGGACTAAAAAATAGCATCAAATAAAAACATGTAAAATAAAATAGAAGTGACATTGATCATAACTTTACAACCAAAAAGAGAGTATGAGACAAATAATCCAGCACGAGAAAATATACAAAAAATCTAATAATAGAGTAGCCTCTAATTCATGGCACATTACATATGGTCAAACGTGAAATGCAAAGCTAATAGGATGCAATCTGACGATACATTACAGGGAAAAAAATTAATAATATATTATTTCGTAATATAATATATTTTAAAAATACAGCCTGCTCTGGCCCACACATATAGGTAAATTGTTGTTGCTCATATATGCCCTTTTATAGGACGGATTAGACATGCCAAACGAGCTAGCCTTGTTGGCACAGGTCAATTGAATAAGGATTGTTTGTGTTGGGTAACTTTAGAATCGCAAATATTTTGTCACAAAATAAAAAAAATTCCATTTCTATGATTGAATTTTTTATTTTTTAATTACTTAAAATTTTTATTTCACTTGGAAAGGTGTACGAATGCAAGTTTGTAAAAATGATATGTGAGTATAGCATTCCTCTTTTGTGTTTGCCACTTTGGATTGAGGGAAGTGGAACAAAGAAAATGAAAAAATTTTCAATTTATTTTGGAAGTAGAGATTAAAGAATTTGAAAAGAGCATATTCATCCTTCAAATTTCTTTATTACCAATCCCCGCCAATTTGGGGTAAAATGAAGGGAGAATAATTTTTTCATAAACTTTATAATACGTAATAGTGGAAGAAGTGCATGGGAGTTATCTTAGATAACTATCCATGAATCTCGTGATGTGAAAATAGGTAAATACATGATATTACTCTGTACTTTATATACTCTATGGGTATTATTATGGAATGGAGAAAAGGAATGTGTTTAATCGTGATCTCTTAATATTTATTCTTAGTCACTTATATTTTTTTCTGTCTACTTTCTTTTCTTGGCCAATTGATTAAAAGCCAATTGGAAACATATCACTTGATATCGGAGCGGTCGTGATCCACATCTTTGGACGCTCAAAACCAACATGTAATTGTATCCCGTCAAGAGTGGTATGAGGAGTTAGGTTGAATAATTGAGTCAAGTATTGCTATATTGAACGACTTTCTCAAAAATCGACATTGTTCTCCTGTTGCCGCACCACCGCCCGCTTTCGCCGCTTCACCACATGTAGCGCTACCAGCCCGCCACCAACATCTGCCGCCAAAATGAGCCAGAAGACATTTCAGAAACCAATCACACTCCTCGCTTTTACACCAAAAACTACCCCAAAACTCACTATGATCGCCACACTGCCACAGTAACAACCTTTAACCTGGCCTATCAGAATTAATTAGATAATATTAATTAATAAATTATTGAGACGGGCCCGAAGATTATTTTAAATATTCTTTAATTAAATATAAAAATTATACCTTGTGTAGAATTCGATGAGACAGATAAATTTGGTGACGGGAACGGATTTGAATTAGGAGCAAGTTGGCCCAAAAAGTTTATTTTAATTGAGGTATGTTAATATAATTACAGATAGTTTGAAACTTTATATGTATGACAGTTTGATTTGATTATTGGCAGTTTATGAGTTAAAATGCATGAATTGATACAAATTGTAACCCCATAATCCGTCCAGGTCTGCAGTCCCATTCGAACTAAAGTATTTAACTTGGTAATCGTAAAAAATTAAAACTTTTCAAACACACTTTATTAATCCCAATAATATTTTTTATAACATACACAGTACGGAGTATTCAACAATATTTGCGGAAGCGAATTTAATTTTGACATATCATAAATCATTTCAAACATGTCACATCCATCCCGACAATCTCGCCCCATCTGCCGCCAGAATCACATTATGCTTTCTGTTTACCTGCGTGTAGCAAATAAAACATACTACACGCTCAGTGTTAAAGCTGAGTAAGCATATCTAATGCGTCGAACATCCATATAAACTGAATCTAAATTCATAATCAAACCATTTGATATCATGCACACAATGTTCATTTCAGACATTCACAGTTTTGGTATTGTTCAGTTCATATCAACACATTTTATTCAATTCAGATACTATTTCAATAGTGATCTTAAATTATTCTTAATCTAAGGCCAGATTATAACAACGCTCTTAGCTATTCTTAGTCTAAGGCCAGATCATAACAACGCTCTTAGCTATTCTTAGTCTAAGGCCAGATCATAATAATGCTCTTAGCTATTCTTAGTCTAAGGCCAAATCATAATTTCCATAACCAGATTCTTTTAAGGCAATTATTGATCAGACACTTAAACTATCATTAGTTTAAGGCAATTGCTTTCAGACACTTAAATGTAGTCAGTTAAGGCAATCAGACACTTAAACTATCACTAGTTTAAGGCAAATGATTCGGACACGTAACTGTAGTCAGTTAAGGCAACAACAATATAGCGATTGATCAACATTGGATCGGGCATTTCCAAACGAGTAATCCTCTAGTTTAGTCTACGAATCCCGTTTATACATTTTTATCTAATTCATCAAAAATTCATGTTTTCATAAGTCTATTCTAATACAAGAGTTCTTCTAGATACCGTTAACATCAATTAACTAATGGGTATATCTTAGAGTTCTTCTAGATACCGTTAACAATACAAATCGTTTA
This sequence comes from Cuscuta australis, assembly GCA_003260385.1. Classification (NCBI taxonomy): domain Eukaryota; kingdom Viridiplantae; phylum Streptophyta; class Magnoliopsida; order Solanales; family Convolvulaceae; genus Cuscuta; species Cuscuta australis. The sequence continues at coordinate 2,713,143 of NQVE01000129.1, read as the reverse complement.
ATAATTATTAATGTATTCATTTTACTTATGGTTCAATCATAAATAATAATTTTAATCAGTAAGTTCATCATTCATAATCATCCATAATAATCATTCATCATAATCATCAATCAACATATCAATTGATAACAAATAGCAGTCTAGTTTCGAGTGTTAACACCCGAACTTACCGTCATGCATCACATAACATTTTTATTTGTTAAAAACATCATTTTTATTGTAAAGAATCATCCTTAAAATAATCATAATCAATTGGTATCAAAAATAGGATTTTAGAGCTCAAAAATAGAAATTTAAGGCAAATATTCAGATCAGAATTTCGGGGGATCGATCCAGCCCTCTCGATCGATCGAAACTATGAAAAATCACTCTTAGGGGATCGATCCAAGCCCCTGGATCGATCCAGACAGTGGTATTTTAGCCACTGTTCATCATCTTCTTCGTTCGGGTCCAATTTCGGAAATACCGTTTTTAGTTATCGAACTTCAACGAAACTATATAGAGATGTTCTCCAAGGTTCATAGATTATCTTGGCATCATTAATTCATAGTTTTAACATCAATTTTATGGTTTATGATTCTTGGTTCTTCAAGTATGTCAAACACAAAACTCAACCAAACGACCGTTTATGAACGTAGAAACGATCTATACGAACATTCTAGTCACTAGATATATCTACGGGCTTACCTCGAAGCTTATCAAAGGTTTTGAGAAATTTCCGGCGATGATTACTCCCAACTCCGGCGACTTCGGCAACCACCAACTACTGCAGCATGTTCTCCTCACTCTCATTAACACTTTGGTACTAAATTCATTAGTTTTTGGTGAAGAATGAGAAGGTTGATGGTGGCTTATATAAGAAGAGAATGGGGAAGGTGACAATATTGCTGCGTAGGATTCGAGTAGGAATACATCTTCGATCGGCTGAGTGGAGTAGGAGGCGCCCTCCCTGATTGGGACTAATTTTGGTCCCAGTCGGGTACACTTTTTGGTCCAACTTTCTCCGAATTTAATTCCGTTTGCACCGTTGCGATCGGACAGTTAAACTCTATCCAACGATATAATTTTCATAATTATTTATAATACTTTTTCTAACATCATATTTTTGGGTGTTTGACTTTAACAGAGTCAAAATTGGTTTAATTGACTTTTATCATAAAAGGTTTTCACACTTAATTTATTCTGATGGTTTATTTCAAGAATTTATTTCAAAGTTCATATCACAACATTATCTTCATTTATCCCTGATTTGGGTCTATACTCTGGTTCTCAATCAAGGTCACACAATAAGTCAATCAGGTTGAATTTATCTCTATAAGATTTATTCAAATTATGATATTGGATATCAGAACATTTTTTTTATTTTGGCCCAAAGCCTAACAATAATTTATTTTAATCAAAACGAATTTTGTTTAATTGAATATTTAATTCAATAAATTTTAGGGTATATTTTGGGGCATTACACAATTATAAGCAAGGTAAGATTGAATATGATTAGGAATTGAATTATGAACATGTTGGTATTGAATTACATGGAATTGGTGTTGGTTTGTTCCTGGAGTTAGAGCTGGAGAAGGAACATGATTATCACGTGAGGCAGTAACGAGGTACTAACCGAAAGGTACCGCGATACCGCCATAGGCCAAAATATACTGGCGGAATCTACGATCGTTCGTTACCTAGGGACTGGACAAACGGTAGACCCTACCACCAGGACGGTAACAAGCTACCTCCACAAGCCATTTGGTGTTGGCGAGCTCTGTCCCAACCTGTACCAGGTACCGCCTGGATGGTATCCATGTACTGATACTGGACCAGGTATCGTTTGGTACCAAAGAACTATTCCCAAACCTGCTTTCATGTCGAGGATTTAGTCCAAGACTTTGTATGTTGCATGACGGTAAACATAGGTATTCACACCCAACACTAGGCCAATGTATATATGATCATATTTATTTACATTGGATATGGTTATGCTTATCTTATGTGATATGCATTTGTGAATGTATTATGACATTAAAGTAACACATGGACCTAGAGAAACTCTAGGATTTGAGTTGAAAGGAATAAAGGCAAGATATGCCATAAATATAGAAAGGTTAGAGCCATGTGGCACATGCTGGGTCCAATGGTTAAACAAGTACAAACGTGTGCATGGGGATCTATGAACTATCGTTTCGAAAGGGACAAGGATCTCACCCAACCAATAAGGAACTCCCAAGTTGGTTGAGCTTGATCTCAGTTCTGAAGGGGAAGGTCATGACTCCAATAAGTAAGTCTGAATCAGTATAACACTACGTCAAAAACAGATACTGACAACTGTTCTTTTTAGTAGTCTAACTGTGCTAATTTCAGTGGTCTTCCGAGCAGCTGTCTGATATATTTACAGACTACTATTTAAAAACAATTGTGTAATACGGTTGGCGACACCTATTTTGTGATGTTTCAGAGTACATGTTCTTGAAGTTGTCCTCGTATGAGTAAGACATCTGTTTTCTAGAGTTAAAAACAACTGTGATGTTTTGTTGTCTATCTATAATGAATATTACTGTTGTTTTCGACTTCAGACTCCTATTGTGTGGTGTTGTCCTTCAAGAGTATAGACATCTAATTTCAAAAGTAGTTGAAAGATTTATCAGATTGCTGCTTGGAAGACTACTAACAAAAATAGCATCACACAACTGTTATCTTGTGTTATATTTCTAAAATGTAGACTACTAATTTTATTGTATTTTAAACAACTGTTTCTTCCACTTAGAATAGGTTAAACTTAGAATAGGTTATGGACTAAGTAGATTTGTTGACTAAAGTAACGAGAGAATAATATTTATATTGTTGATATAGTTTATGAATTGAATTATTAAGTTGATATTCCTAATAAACTTATGTGCATGATACTGCATGATACGTTAGTTTATGAATTAAATATTTCTCACTTAGTTCAATGTTGAGTGTGTATTGTTTGTTCTTTTGCTGCATGTAGGATCAGGATGAACGTTAAACCAATCCCGGAGGACGTTGAGGGCAAGAAGATGTGTGTGGTTACAGTTGAAGACTTATATATTTAATTATTATATCAAGCACTTATTACTTTAATGTGCTTGAACCCCAAGTTTTGTTTTGCATACTGACTTAAGCTTTCACACTGCTTTTTATCACTCCGAGGATGTTTGAAATTATATTTTGAAGTATTTAATTTGAATCGTTTAGGAAATAAGTAATGTTGGGATACCAATTTAGTAGTAACTTGGTTCGTCGACCTGTGTAATCAGGTTATGTAGGTTGGCGTGTTACTAAATAGGAAATTTGTATTTATAGAATGAGGCAAGCATTGACCCATGGTCATGGTAACTCATAGCACAAAGACGATGAACACGTCGAAGCTCACTCTGTAGCGTTTAGCTTCGTTTCACAACAGATTCTTGGACAGCCAAACGTTTCCATGAAGGCGGAAGGTAATCAGTTACACGGCAACCAGGCTGAAGCCGTTATGCCCACCTTCATGGAGCAATTCCTACAGAAAATGGCGAACACGTTGATGTTTCAGCCTCCTCCTCCTCCTCCACAACCACGACAGATAACCTTCAAGACGCTGAAGGACAACAAAGCGGAAGAGTTCCTTGGGGACCGAATTGTTGAGCCCCAAGTCGCATGTGATTGGATTGGACAGGTCGCTAGAGTGATGAGAGACGTGAATGTTCCGATAACGAATCACACAAGATTCGCGTCTCAGATTCTCCGGAAGGGAACGTACGAATGGTGGAAACGAGTCGATAGTGACTAAAGAATACCAAAGCCTTGGACTTGGGCCTATTTCGATTGGGCATCAAGAAGGAATACATACCAGCCCAGTTTTGTGAGGAGAAACGTACAAAGGTTATGGAGCTACACCAAGGAGACATGACCCTTGCTGAGTTATGCCAAAGGTTCGACCATTTACCCTAGTTTCCACACCGACATACCGCATTGAGGAGTTCAGGAAGAGGTTGTGTCCAGATGTCCGACCTCACATGTCTCTATTGATCACGACGGACTTCTCTCAAGCCTATGACCTTATGGCAAAGGCTGAGAAAGACATCGACGACTTGAAGGCTAGTCTAGGAACAGCAAAGGGTAGACCGAATACCCGTCCCACAGTCAGTGCAGCACCAAGTGCATCCCATGGAGGTAAGAGATCGTTTGGGGCTGCCAAGGGTGCCCCGAGTTCTAAGAAGATCAAGTTTGTGCTGGCTCAGTCCCAGGGGACTAACAATAGATCGAAACCCTTGAGGCATTCAGTGTGCAATCTTTGTGGAAGGAACCATCCATGAGAATGCTGGTTCACATAAGGTTTATGTCTTTGTTGTGGGAAGGCGGGGTTGCTACAGCACGTCCCTGCGCTGCCACCTTGCGGGCTGCCCGCAGGTTTCTAGTGTGCGTGGGGCTTGTCCTGGCCGAGAAAAGGGTGATTCCATCCGAGGGTGGATTCAACTGGCGATCAAGAAGCATAAGAGCCAAAAGAAGCTGAAGAAAAGTGAGGAATGGGTACTGAAATTGCATGAACGAGGTTTGAGCCTGGAGATCCTCCGAAAAGCCACAAAGTAGTTGAAGCACAACTTGAGTCTCAAACACCGGGGCATCCACATCATCCAACCAATCTGCAATATTCTTGAGACTTTTAAAATAAGTGGCCATGGGCGTAGTACCTTGTTCAAGTTGCATGGCCCGGGTGTGCTTGTTGTCATGAATGAGGTCATATATGTGATACGCCATACTTCAGAAGAAGTAGAGGTAGAGGAGATACCAAAATCAGAAACCTCATCGGTGTTGGTGGAGAGGATCCAACCTTGAATGAGGGCGTCGTGTTGAAACCATTCACCATTGTTAGAGGAAGAAAGGATGATAAAGCCGGAGAGAAAGCTATGGAGGTTGAACCCACATACAAAGAGCAAAAAGAGACCTCTCTATTTTTTGTAGTTGGGTTGAGAGATTCTCAATTAGATTGGGACATGAAGCTTGACATTTAAGATGGTGGTGAAATCAATGCGAGGAGGGTTTGATGACAGAGAGGATGAGAAGGATCTGTCTATGGTCAACATAGGGAGTAGTCGAAAAGGGGGAGAGGGACGACCCTACCACGGCATGCCGAGAGAGAAGATCACCGGGGAAGGAACCGGTGTGAGGGAGGCCGCAAAGAGAGCAATCAGTGAGGAGGAAGCCGGCGAAGGTGTCAGGTAGGAGGAAGAGAAGCGATTAAGGTTTCAATAGCTCTGTTACCTTGAAGAATAATTTATTTCATTGATTGAATAATAGGGTAATTACAACAATAAATACTAGGTTCTCATTCCTAAATAAGGTACGAGAATATAAAAAGAATCATATACAAGAAAGTTAACTACCAAGAATATTAGTACAATATTAAATATTAAATATTAAATATATACAAAATATATAACACTTTGACTATAAGTCTATAAGTTATGGAAAAAATATTGAATTGTAAAATAAATTTAATATGAATAAGTTCTTGTTGAAACATAATTTTAAAATAATATATTTTATAATAAATATATATCTATAAATAAAGATATTTATGGTCAAACTATTATATTAAAGACCACCAAAAAATAAATAAGAAGATCCAAAAGAGGCAGAGGGAGCATTTATTTTGTTTAATATTTTTAAATTTAATGATTTTTTTTATTTAAATTTATATTTTTAAATTTAATATATTTGTTATCCAAAAGTGATAAGTCGGATTCTCACACCGATCGCTTGGAGTGGATCTTTGTCCCTCCAGCATTTATTTAGGACAATTTGTACTCCGATTTGAATTAATATATTTCTGATGCATTTTCAACGAAAAAACTTTTATGAACAATATTACTCCATCTTTTTGTAAATATTATTTGATTTTTCATGTTCTCCAATGTTGCGCTTTGACAATTAATATCTATGTTTATACATAGATATATTTTATAGGAATTTTATATTTGAAAACTGAGTTTAATTAAAAATATATTGATATTAAATATATATATCATAATACAATATATTTTTTCCATAAATCACAGTCAATGTTTACAAAACTTAACCAAGAAAATTCAAATGTGAAAATCATTTTCGAACGGGGGGAGTATTTCAATGGTAAATCCAATGCTGAACCCAAGGTCCATTGTTAGCGAAAACTTACCAATGTTATAAGATTTTTTGTTTTTCATTAAAAGGAACAAGGAAAAAAGAACGTTTTATACAAGTACATACAAAAATGATGTGCACTTAACCTTAAAAGCATTCAATTTCAATATAACCGGTACATCTTAGGCCCCGTTCCGTTCAACTTATTTTTTCTAATTTTTTCTTATTCTTATTAAAATTAGATCAGATCAGATCACACAAGATCAGATCAGATCATATCGAATCAGATCAGATCTCCTCAGAACACACGAGATTCAATCAGATCAGATCAGATTAGATCTAATCAGATCAGACCAGACCACACCAGATTTTCTCATCAAGAATTATTATTATTATTATTATTATTATTATTATTATTATTATTATTATTATTATTATTATTATTATTATTATTATTATTATTATTATTATGATTATTATTGTTGTTGTTGTTGTTGTTGTTATTATTATTATTATTATTATTCTTTAAAATGAAAAAGAATAAACTTTAGAAACAAGTTAAAAAGAAAACTGAGAATGTAATCTTTAATTATTAGATGTCGGACAAATTATTTTTAAAATACATTGACAATGTCATTCTAATTCTACTTTTAAAATACATTTTTATTGCTACCATTAATTTGAGTTTCTAAAAAATTTTGATCTTTTATAAGGATGAAATATTTTAATAAAAACACTATCTTTTCTCTATATTGATTATCTAAATTTAATTACTTTTTAATGTATATATAAATTAAATATTTATTCTAATGTATATATGAACTAATTATTAAAATATTAAATCAATACTCTTATTTCACAAAAAGTGATCATAAAATAAAAAATATTATTACATTAAATTATGAATAATTATTCTAATATATGAATTAACTAATTTTATTAAAAAATAATTATAAAATAAAAAATATTGATATATTATAATATGAATTAACATTACAATTTTCAAATGTTATTATAAATTCAAATCAAATTATTGATTTGAATTTTATATCAAATTAGTGATTTGAATTTTAAATCAGATCATAATTAATTAGATCCAATCACTTGAGATCAGATCAGATCCAATCAAATCAAATCAGATCAGATCCAATCAGATTAAATCAGACAAGATCAGACCAGAACTACAGAAAATCAGATCAGATCAGAAAAATAAGTTGAATGAAACGGAGCCTTAGTCGTCGTAGTTTGATTTCATGGAATTTAAAAAGTTTTAAAAAAATGAGTGGTTGAAATTTAATTGGGAAAAAAAATAAAGGTTATGGATCAGAAATCTTTTACTTTATTAAAAAAAAGTAAACAATTGCTTCTTACTCCCTCCGTCCCTTAGTTTTTGTCCACTTTTGACTTTTGGAACTGTTCATCTAAGCACTTTGACTCATCAAATTCTCTCAATGTGTAAGCCTAAATATAGTCATGTGTGATCTTGTTTGATTTGTCTTAACATATAGATTATTAATATATAATTTTTATAATTTTTTAATATACAAATTACAAAATAAAATGAATTAAAGAAGTGCATTGGATGGTGTGTAAAAATGAAAGTAGACAAATAGTCTGGGACGGAAGAAATATTTGTTTTAGGAGAGATTGAAAACTGAAGTAAACGACTAATTGGGAAGGGAGAGATAATTTCTTCCATCACTTCTTTCATTTGTCAATAATTTCTCCACTCATACCCGTATACTTCCTTCGTCTCAAAATACTTGTCTTCAACTCTTCTCAATTTAAATTGTATATTAATAAAATGTAATCCTCCGGCCTACAAAAAATTTTTCATTTTGAATAGTATTTAGTCAAATATTTACACACTTTGACTACAAATTGTGAGAAAAGTATATTGAATTATAAAATAAATTTAATATAATTAGATTCATCTTAGGATCTAATTTTGATACCTCAAATTTTTTTAACATTTCTTTATTTAGATTATATTTAATTTATGGTCAAAGTGTGTAACTGTTTGACAAATTTATGGTCAAAATCAGTGGCGGAGCTATGTTAGTGCAAATGACTGCAATTGCAGTCACTCGAATTTTCTCTGAACCTATATATAGGTAGTTTTACCCTCTGAGTGACCTTCCTGACTCTTATGAAATACCAGAAAATCAGTCTACTTCTCCAATTAAATGGTACTCTCTGGTCAGAGGGAGGACCTAGATATAGCTCCAACAATGTTATTTTATGACGAAAGAGTACCTAGACAACATGGGGAGTGAAATAGCGGCAGCGGTGGCGCTGTTAGATTTGTTCTTCCTTTTCTAGATCTGTTTTTTGCTTTTTACTCTTTTTTAGGCAATTAATTTGATAAATTGATTTTTTTTATATTTGGTGATACTCTTTAAAACTAAAATATACCCGAGTACTTCGTTAGTCTGTAAATTAGTATGAGCATTATTTAAATCATGAGCATTAAATCTTACTTTTATACTCTATTAAATTAGTATGAGAATTATTTATTCATTTTCATTTTAATCACTTTTTTTAACATATTCTTTAAAAAAAATATAGTCACGTCACCTATTATTTTAGTACTTTCTCTGTCCCAATTTAAATTGCATGTTTCGATTTACGATGTTTGAATGAAGTTATTTTTTCAAACCATTTTAAAAATGGTGTATAATTAAAAATTACATATTTCAAAAGTACATTATAAGATCTATAAAACTAGTAGTCATATTACTCTATTATTTTATCAAAGAACTAACGTAAATGATGAAAGAAAGTGAATAAAATTTGATCATGTGATTATGGAACATGCAATTTAATTTTGGCCGGAGAGAGCACAAAGTATATTGCACCCACAACTATTTAAACCTGACTCCGCCACTAGTCAAAATGAAAACTTTTTTGTGGGACGAAGGGAGTAATAAATATTTTATAGTTCCAAACACGTTAAATATATTAAAATCATTTTTATACAACGGAGTAATATAAAATATAATTTTTATTTAATTAAGATTCAAATTTCATCTAATTTGATTTTAAAATGTCAAACTAAACCAAAACTCCATAGGTAAGAGGTACTATGCATCAAAGGGCCTCATGCAATTTGACTCGTGGAGTTGTGGGTTGAAAAATAAAGCGAACCCACAAGTTGTCTTTATTCCATTCTTCTCTGCAAGGTTTGCCTAGAAATTTCAAAAGCACAAACAACAATGCGGGAATCGGAATGGGAAGACGTGGTACTACCAGAGTACTTTTCTTAGTTTCTAAGATTAATTTTCTTCTAGAAATTTACCTTCTATCATAATTAGATCTGACAAAAGAGAATCGGAATTCCGAACTCATTATTCGAAACAACTCATTATTCGAAACAAATAATTTGAAACATAAAATGATCCAAAAGTGAAGATTCCATTTATAATTCAATAGCCAAAATGATCCGAATTAAATCAAAACCAAACTAAATTTATCCATACTCGATTTAAATCCAAAGCCGATTAGATCCACCTATTGGATTCCAAATCAATTAAATCTGAAATTGATATGACCTAAAAGCGATAAGATCTGAAACTGATAATAATTAAAACCGATTATATCCGAAACTGATTCTACCTGAAAATAAATATATATTTATGTACATTAGTAAGCAATTACTTATATTTACTTATATTTCTTACTCCCTATGTCCCAAAATGAATTACCATGTATAAACAAAATGTGAAATTTTGTATGCTTTAAATTTATTTTATTTCTAAATTGGTATAAAAATAAACAATACAACTTACATAAGAAAAAATAGTTAACATTTATACAGTACAAACTAGAGCACAGTTAAACGGATATTATTTCACCCCTCTCGTGCAATATTGTGTGGTTGGCTAAACATATGCTTGAAATTGCATTTAATTTCACTCAAATTTTATCAAATTACATACACACACACACACACAGACATACATATACACACACACAAGTTTAACTTCATTAGTTAGATAGGTTTTTTATATTTTAATAATTTTTGAGTTAACATTAGCTAGTTTATTATACTTTAAGTAAAAAGAGTAAAGTGGGAGTAAAACATTAAAAAAATATACCAAAATAGGAATTTCATATTTTTATTCTCGAAATAACATTGAAAAACGAGATTATTTTGGAAAGACTGTCAAAAGCTGAGATTATTTCAAATAATTTCTCCTATTTTCAATGTAATATTGTGAACGAAAATTGAAATATTGTATGATTGAAGCCTTGAAGGGGTGTAATATTCTCCTCTACTACCTCGTTCGTTGAGCATTTCTCACGTTTTGATTTTCTACAACAAACTACTTTCAACTTTTGACATCAAATGAAATAAAAACTATGTGGTATATTAAAATCTTATTCTTTTAGAGTGGAAACATTAACTATCAGCTTCTTCCAACTCTTTACATTTTCTTCTAACAATGACTTGAAAAATATTTATATATAATAAATGTACACTAACATTATATTTCCACATTGATAACATACCACTTTCATTCTCCAACATTTTGTGCTTGCTTCCAGTTTCTTTCCATCCTTTCTAGTTTTTTTAATATCCAATTTTGAAATTTCAAGAAAAAAGAATATGGCCTAATAACATTATTTTTATATCAATTTTTAATGCTAATTGTATTTAATTACTTAATCCATCTTACAAAACATTTCTTATTCTGAATTTTATGGAATTTAATAAGAGTGTATTTAGGTATTGATTTTCTAAAAATGTCCTTGGATGTTATATGTAAAAGTAGATATGATGAGCACATTGGTAGTGGAAAAGTATGATGTGATAGGTATTTTAAGAATTAGTAGGGGTAAAAGTACTTTTTAATAGAAATGAGAAAAGTTTTTTGGGACGGATGAAAAAAGAAAGGAGAAAGGTTTTGTGAGACGGAGGAGTAGTAAAGAAATTACTCTAAATAGGAGTAAAACATAGGAAAAATACCAAAATAAAAGTTCTATGTTTTTATTTTCTAAATAGAAGTTCACATTGTGTTAATGTGGCTTGCACATGGGTATTTTACTATACTTTTTGGTAACGTACATGGTCATAATTGGAATTCAAATGCATTTAAAATCCTATTTTGAGAATAAAAATATGAGATTTCTATTTTAGAAAATGTGTGCTTATTTTTTGTCTATTTTTCTAATTAATAATCAAAATTTATAATTTTTGAATACAAAATTCAAAAGTGAACAAATATAGCCATAGTAATAATGATCACTTAATTAGGCCCCATCATCCGAGTTGAGTTTCGAATAATTAGGCCGACGGAGGAATAAACAGGCTGCCCTACCGAAAATAATTTAACACGACTTGACTCAGATGGTAAGGAGAGTCTCTCCTCCCACGAAAAAAGAGGAATGAAATATTTCATTGATTCTCTCTCCATTAATATACGCTCACGCCGAAAGCTATACCCGGCTACGGCACACTTCAAAAGCTTGAGAGAATTCTCTGTGCCTTTCGTAGCTACCAATACCGTCGATCAATATTCGAAGATTTCAGAAACTATGCGCCGTGAATTGCAGCTTCGCCGGAGATTTTTGGATCGGCGGCGGTGGACTCTGCAGGACATGATAATCTCTCTTCTCCTCTTATTTCCTGCGGCTGATCAGTGTTCGTCTCACCGGAGGTTAGCTAAATGCTCTTCTCTAAATAAGTCAGAAACTGTGTGCGATTGAAATTTGTTGATCGATTTCCGTGATCAGATCCTTTTTCTCTGAAACCGCAGTAGAATTTTGGTGGAAGCAGGTGTACGGTTAGACGTACAGGGAAAAGAGGTAAAATCAGAGTCAAAACTTTGCTACTTTAATTAATGTCTGGCTGTAACATCACATCTGTCCACTTCCTGGAAAAGCATTGCTATTCAGAAGCACGAAATTGCAGTGTTTTTGACGAGACGAAATGACGAATACGCGAAGTTTTCCCTCTTTTTTACCATTTCAGGCAGTGATGAGCAATGGGGTCGTTAGTGTTACGCTCTCTGTTCCAGATGGGCTTGTCACAGGGATATCTTACCGAGGGATTGGCAATTTACTTGAAACTGGAAACCCCGAAAACGACAGAGGGTACGTGGTTTTTTGATACTTTCGAGACGTTTATATAATGATTTCTTTCTCTCAAAGAAAGGAAACCGCAGGTATTGGGATGCCATCTGGCTCGGCCCAGGAATCAATGGAGAACAGGACAGGTAAATATTCATTCATCAACTGTGTAGCTCAACTGGTCTAAGATCCAAGGGTCGAATGTCGGCAGTAGCAGTGTGGGAGTTCTATTATTTGTAATAGCTCCATGTGCAAACCGGACATGAGACGATCTCTCTAAAGACCAGATTGAAATTATATCAAGATTTACTTTTCTCACAATCTTATGGGCTGGGATGTGGGAACGTAGAAATTACCCTAAATAGGACTAAAACATAGAGAAAAGTACCAACATAGGACTTTCATGTTTTTTTCTCCGAAATAGGACTTTGCACTGTGGTAATATGACTTTGCACTGTGGTAATGTGGCAGTGTACATGTGCACATTATTATACTTTTTTGGTAATGGATATGATATGTTTGGTAATGTAAGTTTTATTTTGGTAATAAAAACATAGAAGTCCTATTTTAGTATATTTTCAATGTTTTAGTCCTACTTTAGTCTTTCTCCCGTGAGAACGCTCGGGTGTTCCACTTTTTAAAAAGCCTTTCAACATGTTGATCTTGTCTTTTCTATGATTGGTTTTAAATTTTGATGGGAATAATGTCAACCAATGGAACCATTTTTTAAGATTGGAAGGCACGAGTTTTGAAATCGTAGCCAATAATGAGAACGGAGTGGAGATTTCATTTGCCAGAAGATGGGATTCTGCTTCCCGAAATGGTGGAGCTCCAGTTAATATTGACAGAAGGTACGACTCATTTTTTATTTTATTTTTTTCATTCTTTAACTCTTACGAGATTGGTTGGTTGAGATTAGTGTGATTATATTCTGGTAAAAAAAAATTGACTAGATTTGTGATGCTGAGAGAATCGCCTGGTTTCTACATATACACCATACTTGAGCGTTTAGAGGGATTTCCAGGCGTGCGTATGGAAGAAAACAGGGTTGTATTCAAACCTCGAGGAGACATGTATGATTTTCGTTTAGCTCGCGCACTTCCTGTTTGTGGGAATGCCTGAACGACAAAATGTCATTTGACGAAGATATATTGTTTGATGAAATCAGGTTCCATTACATGGCTGTCTCAGATGATAGGCGGAGGTTCATGCCGACCCCTCAGGATCGGCAGACCGGCCAAAAGCTTGATTACCCGGAGGCAGTTCTCTTGACACGCCCGAGCATGCCAGGTCTTAGAGGAGAGGTTCATATACCACTTCTCATTCTAAATACACCGTGATAGCTTGATCTTTTTTTCTACTCCCTCCTTCCTATAATGATCTTCCCAAAACACTATTCCAATTTCCAACTTCACGAGAATTTATACTCCCTCCGTCCTATAATGATCTTCCCAGAGCACTATTCCAACTTCACGGGAATTTATATTTATTTGTGTTTTTTCATGCCTTATATGATAAAATAAAATATTCTTGTCACCACTTGTTTTGTTGAACTTTTGGTGTAGTTTTTAAATATGTATGTTTTATTTTTTATTTCTATACCAATATTTATATAAAATAGATTGAAAAAACTTGGGATTTTTCTTCGTTTTGCGAACCGGGAAGATCATTATAGGACGGAGGGAGTATTTATTTGTGTTTTTTCATGGCCTATATGATAAAATAAAATATTCTTGTCACCACTTGTTTTGTTAGATGTAGTTTTTAAATGTGTATGTTTTATTTTTTATTTCTATACCAATATTTAAATAAAATAGATTGAAAAAACTTGGGATTTTTCTTCGTTTTGCGAACCGGGAAGATCATTATAGGACGGAGGGAGTATTATCTAGAATTATCCTAACTTTTTTAGATCTTTAAAAAATAATTTTATTTATTGTGCATAATAATTCTCACTTTACTGAAATTTGCGGGTATTTGGTCGTCGTTAAGCTATTGACGACCGATTAAAATAACCTCTTTTGCGCAACAAAATAAAAGTTGACATGATATTTGATGATTTTTTAAAAATTTATCTAATTTTTAAAATGACTTTCTACCTCCATCATATCTTTTTCTTTTTTAGGACTAGTCTTACCTCAGAAAATTAAAAAATAGATAAAAAAATACCCGGAGTAACAAAAATGAAAAAAACAACTAAAACCATAAAAAATTAATGAAATACTCGTAAATAAGGTTATCAATAAAAGCTAACTTGAAACTAATATGAAATAAAAAATAAAAATATACGAAGTTGTAGGTTCTAACATTTTACGTACTGTACGGAGTATTAATGTGCCAGTTATTGCAGTTGGTCAAATGTGAAAAAAAAAATTAAAAATAAAATATTTATTATCCTATTAAAAAGCTAAAGATGTAAAAACATATTTTTTTATTAAGAAATAACTAAATTGAAATTACGTTAAAGTACGAAAATAAATTTTTTTAATTTCTTATTTTTTATTTTTATTTCTATTTTGTAGGGTTTTAATAAGAAAATAATTTTTTCTATTTTTTATTTTTCATTTTTATTCTAATTTTTTACCAATGGGAAGAAGCAATACAATAATATTCTGTATAGTGCCTAAAATGTTATAACCCACCACTCTGTATATTTTTAGGTTAGTTTCTTATAAGTTTGAGGTTTGTTTTTGTTAATCATCTTATTCTCATCTTCATTATTCTTTATATCTATATCTATTTTTTTCTGATGTATGACTAATCTTTAAAAAAAGAAAAATAAAAGGAGGTAGAAACTCATTTTCATATTTAAGTGAAAAATTCAAAAAAAGTCAAAAATTAAAAATGAAAATTCATAAAAAATAATCTCAACTTTTATTTTGTTAACAAAACAGGTCGCCGTTATTTAGCCTTTAGCAGTTTAACGGTGACCCAAAACTCCCAAATTTCTAGAAAATTGAAATTATTATGCATCAGAATAAAATGTGAAACTATTTTTGAATGAAGGAGTAAAGTTGAGATTATTTTATATGATTTTTCTAATAAATTTTAATTATACACTTTCCGTGTTACTTAGAATTGTATATACTCAAAATGGGAATATAAAAGAGAAAGGGAGGGACTATGATAATTTGAAGAATGGTGGAATCATTGTGAAGCTCCAATTATTTTTCATTTGTCGTTGCTTATATTTTCCTAAATCTTTGTTTGGATGTTGAGAAAAAGAGGGGAAAGAAAATTAGAGGTGAGAAAACACATACTTCAATATATTTTCTCTTGTTTGGATAAAAATGAAAATGATAAGAAAATGAAAAATAATAATGGATCCCACTTAAAAACTGTTCTCACCTCCCATGGTGAGAAAATGCACCAAGAAGCACTATAACTTTTTCTTCTCCATTTTTTTTCTTTTGAGTAATTAAATAAAAGGTTCCTAGTTATGATTCATTTTAAATATTTAGTCCCTACATATCAAATATCAATAATTTAGTCTCTAATTATTACGGAGTATATTATTTTCCATAAATAGTCCTTTGCTAATATTTCCGTTAAAAACGTGGATAAAATTGTAAATTCACGCTCCTTTCTCTCTTCAATTAAGCTTCCTCCCTCCTCTCACACTCCTTTTCCAAACCCGTCGCTAAGTTTGAAGCTTTGAACCCAAAACCAAAATCATCCCTCCTCTCTCAATTATTCGTCTTTTTGGTGGAATCCAAAATCGAAACTAGTAACCTTCATGAATGAGTTTTAAGGTTTGTTTTCTTTGCAATTTCTTGAAACTAACCCATAAAACTCATCCACGAAGGTTATTGGTTTTGATTTTGGATTCAACTAGGAAGATGAACGATTAAGAGAGGAGTGTTCGTTTCGGTTTTGGGTTTAGAGCTTCAAACTCAACGACGGTTTTGAGAAAGGAGTGCGAGAGGAGGGAGTAAACTTAATTCAGAGAGAGAGGAGCGTGAATTTACAATTTTATCTATTTTTTTACGAAAATGTTAACAAAAGACCATTTGTGGAAAATAATATAATACGGAGTAATTGGGGACTAATATTTGATATGTGTGACTAAATATCTAAAACGAACTATAACTAGAGACCTTTTATGGAATTTACTCTTTTCCTCTTTTTTTTTCATATTTTCTCATCACTTTCACATCATCCAAACAACAATACTTTTCTTTCCATTTTCTCATCACTTTCTCATTTGCTCATTTTCTTTCTAACTATTTTCTTTCCTCCCCTTTTCTCACCTAATCCAAACAAAGGGTAAGGTTTCATCACCTCGAATATGCTTGCAGGTAGATGATAAGTATTTTTACTCTAGTGAGAGTAAAGACATCAAAGTACATGGGTGGGTATGCACCAATCCCCCTGTAGGATTTTGGATGATCACTGCAAGCAATGAGTTTCGCACTGGTGGGCCTCTCAAGCAAGAGCTAACATCCCATGTGGGCCCTACCATGATTACTGTAAGTAGAACACAATGATGATCAGCCTACATGGACATTGCTAATTGAATCTTTTTACTTTCTTGATTTTTAACTGAACTGCAGACTTTTGTTAGTAGGCATTATGCTGGGGAAGATCTAGATGTTAAATTTGAAGATGGAGAAGCATGGAAAAAGGTTTTAGGCCCTGTATTTTTGTATCTCAATTCAGACCCTACTGCTGAGAGTGATCCCTCTGTGCTCTGGAATGACGCAAAAGAAAGGGTATGTCTTTTACAGTCTTATATGTGTCTCATACCACTGCAGCATTTTCTTTCGAAATGTTACTTGATCTATATTCTTTAATGTACAGATGAATCAAGAAGTTGAAAGCTGGCCATACGATTTCGTGCATTCAGTAGACTACATGAAATCAGATCAAAGAGGGATTGTTAAGGGTAGATTATTTGTTCATGACTGGTAATTTTCCTCGACTAGATCATTCCTCTATCTCCTAGCAATTGATCCCACCTAAAGATAAAAAACACATTATATTGCTCATGGCATCTCTTTAGGTTTATTGATGAACAACCGGTTCCAGCCTCTCACGCATATGTGGGGTTGGCAGTGCAAGGTTCCCCGGGATCTTGGCAAAGAGAAAACAAGGTAGTGTCTTTTTCAGACATGCTCTTAGGAACATTATGTAATTAAATTTATCAGAATAATTATTCTATTTTTTTTTCTAAATTTACTTTCATTTTAGGGGTATCAATTCTGGACCCAAGCTGACACTGATGGGAACTTCTTCATCAAAAGTGTAACAGCAGGTACTTACAATCTGTATGCAACAGTCCCGGGAAGGATTGGGGACTACAAATACGAATTCGACATTAGCATTCAACCAGGTCCTTAGCTCTACCCCCTTTTCTGCTTTTTTATATTCTTTGAAACTCTTATGCAATTTATCAAGTTATTTTTGTTCACATAATTCAGGTTCTGGTGTGGGATTAGGCAGTTTAGTGTATAAACCTCCTAGAAATGGAGCTACCCTTTGGGAAATAGGTGTTGCTGACCGCACGGCAGCTGAGTTCTATGTCCCAAGTCCTAGCCCCACGTACAAAGTTAATGATTTTGAAGATGAAATGCAAAACAAGTGAGTTCAAACCCGATTAAGTTTTTCTGAAAAATAAGTGACCTCACAATTGATTAACATCCTGGCAATATGAGTACGTTCAAAGTTGAATACAATTCGTATTGAATTTTCAGAGGGCCATGATCTTACGAAATCTGCCATAACATCAAATTGTATCTTTAAGATTAATTTAACTCTTAAAGTTCGCTGCCTAGTATTAATCATATCATTTTGACTGAGATCATAGTGTTTTATTTGAAGGTTTAGAGAATATGGCTTGTGGAAGAGATATACAGAAATATATCCTCTTAGAGATCTTGTATACACTATTGGAATTAGTGATTACACTAAAGACTGGTTTTTTGCTCATGTCACCAGGTATGGGTTGGCATTTTTCAGCCTTATATTGTAGGCATATTGAGTTTTGAATTGCGGAATGTTTTTCCATAATTGACATGTTGAGTATTTGAGATGGCCATATATATGGTTGCCTATAAAAAAAATGTTTCATCCATTTCAGGGAATTGGGAAATGGAACATATGGAGCAACCACATGGAGAATTGTATTCGAGCTACAAAGTGTAAATACAGCATCATATTACACACTCCAATTGGCACTGGCATCCGCTGAACAAGCAGAATTACAAGTACCAAGTTTCGCCTTTACCTCTTTCTCTTACCATTTCTCACTTAATTTTCCTAAGCATACAACTCCGTAAGAATTTTGAAGGAGGTTTGCTTTATTTTCTAAATGATGACAAAATCACTCCCTCCAAATAACTAGATAATAGTAAATCATATCCCCCCCCTCATATCATGCAATTAATTTCACACTTTCTTTTTTCATCCATCTCAAAATAAATTCACATTTTTATCCTTCACTACTACAAAAAAAGTAAATCCACTACCTCATTTGCATGGGTTAGTAACAATAACCGATGCAATAGCCATTTAAAGACTGTTTTCAAGAGGTTCCTTTAAAAGAAATGAATATGTGGTTTACAAAATTCCTATCTTTTTTACAAATTTCGACTACACACTTTACAAAGCAAAAAGGTTGCTTCCAAAAGGTTGTTTATGTGTGTGTGTGCGTGCGCGCTATGGTTATTGAAACTTTGTTAGATTCATGACTAGATTGGTTGGAACACGTCATATGTGCCCAAGTTGTATGACCTAATGACCCTAAATAGAAACATAAAGAACATGATTCAGTTTGGTTCATTTGATAAACTAAATCCCCATTAGATACAATGGATACATAAGAAACTTATGAGGCCACATAATAGCGTACGAGGAAGTGTATGTACTTGATCCATCCAACCCTAGGACTCTACCATCCACCCCACACTAAATGCAAAATTGTTTTCTCCAAGAGAAGATAAGATTTTTTTCAACCATACAATTTTGTTCACCATAACAAAGGAAATAAACAGAACATCACATAGGCATGACACTTGCACTAAAACAAACACTTGAATGCGTTTGAAAATGATAGTCTCATGTTTCTCTAACCTCGCACGTTAGACGCTCTTATAACTAGTGTACTTAGAGAGCTATACCTAAAGTTGTACTCCAATTTGTACACCAGACGCTTTGCACCACACATTTCTTGGTGTGGATACAAAAAATCAAGGAATAAATAAGAAATGTATAGTGAGGAGATGGTTGATGTACAAGCATGGACACAATTTGGTGTACCCATGTCATTTATCATTACTCAAGATATAATTATTGTGACACATGACGAAAGCACTATATGCTTATTACATTGTACGTTTATGTTAATGTTGTTTTAAACTACTTGGAATTGAAGGTGCGTGTCAACAATGAAGGAGCGCAACCCCCTCATTTCACAACTGGCGTTATAGGAGGCGATAATGCCATAGCGAGACATGGGATTCATGGGTTGTATTGGTTGTTTGGCGTTAGAATAGAAGGAGCATGGCTTGTTCAAGGGAGAAACATCATCTTTCTAACACAGGCAGGAGCCTCCAGCCCTTGGAGAGGTGTCATGTATGACTATATTAGGTTAGAAGGCCCTGATGAGTTTAGGAATACATCATATAATAATTGTAATTCTATTTCTTCGTCTTTTTTTCTATATTTTTTTCTCTTCATTTTATTTTATATGTGGGAAATGTCTCGCTTTCGTACATTGTAGTAGTCCTCATAAATGAGAAAATGCACATTTTATTTTTCATCAATACATAATACTCCCTCCGTTCTCAAAAACACTTCCTCTTTCATTTTTTCTACTTCCAACAAAACACTTCCCCTTTCTATTAAAAAACCACTTTTACCCTTACTTTTTCATACCCTACCTATCACATTATACTTTTTCTCTAATAATCTATCCATCACATCTTACTTTTACCCATCACATCAGGGGCAAAATTGGAAATCAACTATACTTTAACACTTCCTTATTTTTGCCTCGAAATCAAATGGGAAGGGTTTTTCCAAACGGAGGGAGTAGCTTTTTGCTTTACATGTATAAGTTCTAGCTTGTTATAAGCGGCCGGTTCAAAGGACGCGGTCAAACTCATGCATGAGCAAAATAGTATTATTAGATTTATTGATGGGTATGTGTGTCCACTTTTGACTTTTTTGTCAAAATTGGTAAACTTTGATTGCAAATCAAATAAAAATGATATTAAATATTGATACAAAATAGTTTTATTAGATTTATTATATAAAGTATTTTTGAAATTTTATTTTATCTAATTAATATAAAGTATACTCCTCCGTCCTAAATATTTGTCTAGTTTTGACTTTTTTCAGTCAAAATTGGTAAACTTTGACTTCAAATTAAATAAAAATGATTTTATATATTGATACAAAAATAGCTTTATTAGATTTATTATATGAAATATTTTGAAATTATTATTTTATCTAATTAAAACACAATATATATTTTATTTAATTATAGGTCAAATGTTGAAATGGTTGACCAACAAAAATCAAAACTAGACAAATACTTAGAGACAGAGGTGGTTTTTTTTAATTTTATTATAGGTCAAAGGTTGAAAATGGGATGACTCAAAAATTAAAAGTCAAAATTACTCTAGAATGGAAATAGTATTTTAATTTTATGCACTTGGGGTATTTTGGACATGTGGCCTGCGCACCAAAGAGTGGCCTTGAGGAGCTCTCGTGCATCTATAAAGTACCCTCCCCGACATGTGAAGAGGGGATCAATTTTTATTCTAAGCACACTTTACTTAAATCACAAGACTCCATTTTATTTTCTCTAATACTTTCCTATTCGCTCCTCTTGAGGTTCCTGAAATCTTTGACTCAATTACATTCAGCATGGTGGTGTTGCAATAGAGAAAAGGTTTTGTGGTGGTTGTGGATGGTGGCTTGCCGTCGGAAACATGGAAGACATTATCATTGGGGTGATTTCCAATAAGTGAAGATTTGGGAAATGCATTCCCAAATGGTGAAGGTGTATCTGACAATGTGCAAGGTAGATTTGATGCTTAACAACAGTGGTAGTACTGTTAGTTTATTTTTTTTAGATTAACGGTAGAGCCAATACCGTTATTTCTTGGGTTATTTATAAATATGAAATGTAATACTTCTTTCGTCCCCAATTTGATTACAAATTGTGGGTTAGAAGTAAAATTTCTTACTTTTTGAAATCATATTATTTACAAATTGGTATATCAATAAGATATAAAAATTACATATTAAAATTACATAAAAATTACATAGTAAAATTTCCTATTTTTTGTTAGGTGGATTGTATGGTGTAGGATGATTAGTGGTGTTAGATGTGATTTTTTTGTTAGGTGCATTGTATGGTGTATGATGGTTCATGGTGTTAGATTAGATTTTTTATTAGATAAAAGCATTAAATTTGAACATTAATAGAATTTTTATTCATTTGATGCACTACTACTGAAATTAAAAAGCATACAAATAAAACTTGTCGTGCATATTTAAAAATCCCACATTGAAATTTGTAATTTAACTAAGTACTTCGACGATGCCTCCGTGGTCGCATATCCATATTATTTGTGAAACGGGTGCTCACTCGACGACCTGCCTGCGACCTTTGCTTTGTAAATGGTCGGACTAATTCGTAATCAAGAGTAGGTCATTCAATTTCATTTTGTAGTGGCATAACACTTCCAGAATATGCATCGAGATAATTCTGAAGTGAGAACACTCATGGCGCACACAATATCTCCTGGTGACACGTTGTTCCAATAATTGGGGGATAGTATTGAAAGCTACATCAATGCCCCCGTGCCTAACAGAAATGATGCACACCGACATATTGTAAGGTACTACATAATGCATTAAATGCATCATGAACCAGCTCCAACTATCCCCTTCTTCTTTGTCAACAAGGGAATAGGCTAAGGGGTAAATCTCGTGATTTGTTGTCATTGTTACTGCCAACAACAACACCCTCTTATATTTCCCATACAAGTGGGTGCCATCAACAGAGATCACGGGAAAACATTACTTGAACCCATCTATAGACGCTTTGAAAGACCAGAAAACGTACATGAATTGAAAAGTTTGTGGTGGTGTTGTTGGCCGCATTTGTATTTCGGCCACTGACCCAGGATTACTTTGAATCAACGCTGCTAATAGAGGCAATAGCTTGTTATACGAATCCTCCCAAGATCCGTATAGTCGTTGAATGGCATTCGACTTAGCTAACCAACATTTCTTATACGACACAGAAACTTGAAATAAGTTGTATATATCTTTAATGATGTACCTCACCTTGTAATCAGCATCAACAGCAATTTTAGAGAATATAATTGTCGAGATGAGCTTGCTTGTAATAAGCTTATCGTCCTTCTCTTTTGAAAAGTCTGGTCTGCATAAATGTTGACTTCTATACTGTTTGACAGTCCAAACAGATGCAACCTCTGCAGCCTGGATGAGCCATGGACATTGTTCCAAATGCGTGCACTTCGCTCCTCGGAAATGGGGAAAGGGCGTGAAGCGGCATAAACTCCATCCTTGTATTTGGGATATTTTCCCCAAATGTTTTTGATGGAATTGAGATTATCTTCACCAATAGCATCAAGGAGTTCATTGAAGACCTCTTCGAATGAGATGAAAAGTGAGGTTGTGAGAGAAGTGAGTAGATATGTGAGAGTAAAGCTCGGTGGTAAGATTTTGAGAGTTAAGCAAGAAATATATAGATGGGATATTTTTTTAGTTGGGTGGATTGAATGGTGCAGGATTGTTTGTAGTGTAATGTGAGATATTTTTTTAGTTGGGTGGATTGAATGATGTAAGATTGTTTGTAGTGTAATGTGAGATATTTTTTTAGTTGGGTGGATTGTATGGTGCAGGATTGTTTGTAGTGTAATGTGAGATTTTTTTTTTAGTTGGGTGGATTTAATGGTGTAGGATTGTTTGTAGTGTAATGTGAGATTTTTTTAGTTGGGTGGATTGAATGGTGTAGGATTGTTTGTAGTGTAATGTGAGATATTTTTTTAGTTGGGTGGATTGTATGGTGCTGGATTATTTGTAGTGTAATGTGAGATTTTTTTTAGGTGGGTGGATTGAATGGTGTAGGATTGTTTGTAGTGTAATGTAAGACATTTTTTTAGTGTGGTGGATTGTATGGTGCATGATTGTTCGTGGTGTTAGATTGAAAATTGTAACGCCCCAAAACATACCCTAGAATTATTAATGAATAAATAATCAATTAATCAAATTTGTTTTGATTAAAATAAATTATTGTTGGGCTTTGGGCCGATACGAAATTTGTTTTGACATCTAAATCTGGATAAGTCTCATAGAGATAAATCCAATATGTGGACTATTTGTGTGGTCTTGATTGGGAACCTGAGTACAGACCCAAAACAAGAGTAAATAAAGAATTTGTTTAGAATGTAAATATTGAAACGATTTGTTGAAATAAATCATGAGAATAATTGATATGAATTAAATGAGAGAACCTTTTATGAGAAAGGTCAATTAAACCAATTTTGACTCTGTTAAAGTCAAACACCCAAAAATATGATGTCGGAAAAAGTATTACAAATAATTATGAAAAGTATATCGTTGTGTAGAGCTTGACTGTCTGACCCCAACGGTTCAATCGGATTTCAATTTGAAGAAAATTTGACCAAAAAGTATACCCCGACTGGGACCAAATATTAGTCCCAATCAGGGACTACGTACTAAACCGCGCCCTGTTCAATTACGCCGATTCCAAAATCCGAATCACCGAGCAATCAAGGAAGCTGCAAACTCCCATGTCTTCTTCCTTCCTCACTAAGGCTATATAAGGACCACCTCTTCCTACCCAATTCTTCACCATTCTTCTTCATTCTTCTTCCTAAATGTTCATGAAAGTGTGAGGAGTGTTGTGGTGCTGTCAATTTGGTGTGAAGTCGCTGGAGTTGGGAGAAATACTCGCCGGAAGTTTCGCCGGAAAATTTCCAAAACCTCCATTAAGCTTCGAGGTAAGCCCGTAGATATATCTAAAGATTAGAATGTTCATATAGGTTGTTTTTATGTTCATAAATGGTCATTTGGTTGAGTTTTGTGTTAGACATGTTTGAAGAACCAAGAATCATAAACCTTGAATTTGATGTTAAAAATATGTTTTAATGATTCTAAAATGATCTATGAACCTTGGAGAACATTTCTATATAATTTAATTGAAGTTTGGTAACTAAAATTGATATGTCCGAAAATGGACCGAAGGTAGAAGATGATGAACAGTAGCCGAAAATCGATTATATTCTTACTAAAAATCGATTAGAAGACGAGGTACCAAGAAATTAGATTTTAATCGATTATTTATGAAACAAAAATCGATTTTAGTTCTTTAATCGATTATTTTTAAATCAATAATCGATTTATTTGATTTAATGGATTAATTTAGGAGCAAAAATCGATTTTTATGATTAATGGATTATTAGAATTTAAATAATCGATTTTTCCTCAATCAGTTCAATTCCTGTTCTGAAAATATTTCTGGAAATGTTGCTTAGAATCATATTTTTGATACCAATTGTTTATGATCATTATAAAAATGATTTTTATAGTAAAAATAATGTTTTGAACAAATAAAAATATAATGTGATGCATGACGGTACGTTCGGGTGTTAACACTCGAGACTAGGCCATTAATTGTTATTAAATGTTATGTTGAATGATCATTATGATGAATTCTTATTATGGCTAATTATGAATGATAAACCTAATGATTAGAATGATTATTGATGATTAAATCATGATTAAAAATGAATATAATGGTGATCATGAAAATGATGTATATTGTTAAGGATATCTAGAAGAACTCTAAGATATACCCACTTGTATAATGATGATGATTATTAAGGATATCTAGAAGAACTCTAAGATATACCTCCTTGACCAATTCATATTTCGGGGTTAAAACGTACGTACGGGATCCAGAACGGATATCACCCACCCGACAGTTCACTGTTCGGTTGGTACGTAATCCACATGACTCATAGGGTGGATTATCGATTCTTGTGTTCTGCATTAAACTATTTATAGTTTAAGGGCCTGGTTAGAAATGTTGCCTTAGACTAGGAATAGCTAAGAGCTTGTTATAAAATGATGTGGCCTTAGATTAAGAATAATTTAAGAGCATTATTGATATATATTGAATATCAAATGACTTGGAATAAAATATTGAAAATATTTTGAATGTTTGAAACATATATTGTGTGCATGATATCAAATGGTTGATTATGAATTGAAATTCAATTTATGTGGATGTTCGACGTTTTAGATATGCTTACTCAGCTTCACCGCTGAGCGTGTAGTATGTTTTATTTGCTACACGCAGGTAAACAGAAAGATTAATGTGATCCTGGCGGCAGATGGGGCGAGATTGTCGGGATGGATGTGACAAGTTTTGAAATGATTTATGATATGTCAATATTAAATTCGCTTCCGCAATATTGTTAAATACTCCGTACTGCATATGTTATGAAAAATATTATTGAGATTAATAAAGTGTGTTTGAAAAGTTTTAAATTTTACGATTACCAAGTTAAATACTTTAGTCCGAATGGGACTGCAGACCTGGACGGATTAGGGTGTTACAAAAATTATACAAATTAATATCTACCCAAATTTAATACAATCATAAATTAAAGATGTTATTATCCAAACTAATAGAATAAAAAGTTTTTACCATCCAAATTAATACAATAATAAAAAAATTTTAAGTACAATAAATGGATGGTCATCTAAGAAGTACAATAAATGGACGGGCGGTTTAAGAAGAAAGTGTGCCGCTGCTTCTTCTAAATTGAGTGGAAGGGGTGGTTTTGGATAGAAAATGAACGGTTATCCTTATTTTTTTTAGGTTAACGGTACAAGCAGTACCGTTAATTGATTAAATTTTTTTTTAAACTTTACGGTACAAGCAGCACCGTTAAGGTCTTTTTCCACGTGACAACACTGAACGAGAATGCTTTTTCCCTATCGTCACTGAACGGGAATTAATTCTTATCATTGATGGTCGCTTTCCCTCTGTCTAAAGTATTATACTTTTGTTGTTCTAGGTGGTTATTGTTTTTAGGATTAAGGAGCAAAATAGGAGTAAAATATTGATTAAAATCTAAAATAGGAGTGAAAATATAAAACCCCTAAAATAGGAGTTGTCAACTCACCGTTTGCCGCCACCAAGATCTACCACTACTTTCATCACCCCTTGCTCCTGTTATCGTCTCACGTTGTCGGCATCACTAACCCCCACAGGTGCCATGGTGCTACATGGAGAAAAAATAAATCATACAGTGTCAATCGAAAATACAATGTTAAAAATGACAACATATAGTGACAAACGTAACATGACATTGTAAGATGCAAAAAATACGAAATTTTAGGTCAATCGAACACAAAATACTAAAGATGTCAATACACAGTGACAAACGTGACTCTGCAAAATACCAAAAATTCAATTGTATCGGATGAGGTTGATTAGTTCCTGTTGATATTCCCATATATGTGGACTAATTAGCATCCCTTGTGGAAGCCAAGTTGGAGGAAATAAACAGGAGTGTGTCTAAATGGAGCCAACTAGGTGAAGAAGAGACAGCCTCGTTATTGGGTGCCATGGATGGGGTTTCAACGCTATCCAAATCACTCCTCCTCTCTCAAATCTATTCCTTTTCAGAAAAAACATACGCCCGATACATCAGCCGGGTGGGACTGTGGGAGGCGTCCTTCATCGCGCTGTGAAGATCACACTAGTGTTACATTCACAATTGTACAATAAAAATAGTTAATTATTCCTACTTAGAGAATTTTAAATTTAAGCTCCTACTTTGAGTATATAACACATGTTTTACTTTTATTTAGGTGGTTTTCTTTTGTTTTTAAAGGCTTTCGCAACGTTTGAATTATTTACTCCAATTAAACTACTCCGTATGATTTATTCTTAAATAGATATGAATGAATATTTTATTTTTAAATGTTTTAAAATAGTGTGTATGTGAATACCAAATTAATAGTAATCCGACTCACTAACTCGTCAGTTCGGGTTATGCGAGTTGGGCTATTACACATTGTCAAATAAATTCCACATTCAAGAGGACCATAGGAGAAATTAATTACAGAGCGGCAAGATACTACCTAATTTGTAGAATGTTTGATATAATAATTAAATATTATTGGTATATACGGAGTAGTTTCTAATTTTGCATTCAGTACTAATTTTTAAATATATTAAAATGAAAAAATATCATTTAAAATCAAGGCGAATTCTTCAGTGGATCTAAGGCCAACACTCATTATGGATCTTTGTGCGTTTGTAGCATAAAAAGTGAGCCTTTTGCAAAACAAAATATATCCACATGAAAGCCCATAAAAATGTGAGAAGGCCAACTTTTTAAATGTGGACCTTGAAACTATGTAAACATCACTAATAAATCATGAGTAGTGATTTCGTAAACCCAAATTCTACACCTAATTTCTGGACTTTCTTACAAAAGTTGTTGGCCTTAAAAGCTAATATGGAAAAGGCTCGTTTCACCCAAACTTATGTATCTAATCTTAATCATAATCATAATCCTCTAATCTTAATTTCAATTGCAATTCCGTAATCTATTCTTAGACGTAATCCTAATCATATTCATAATCCTCTAATCTTCTAATTCTATTCCAAATTATAATCGTAATCCCATATTTCTAATCCTAAGAGCACTGGTACTACACGTAACGCCTGAGGGCGTAAGGGGGCGTTTAACACCCCGGAGGCGTCAAACACCGCCCCCCGGCGGCGTTACCCGGGCGTCATCGCCTGCCCGTTATTCGTTTGACGCTAGCTCGGCCCTTCGTCATCCCCTCCCCCAACGGCTCCAACGGCTATTTTAGCCGTTTCCCCCCCCCCCCCCCCCCCCATTAAAAAAAACCTATAAATTCCCCTAAAATACATCATTCTCTCACATCTCTCACAAATCTCTCTTTATATTCTCTCTAAAATATTTATTATTTATTATAAATATCTATAAAATATATTTAAAAATGGGTTCATCTTCCGACGATGAAAGAAGAACTTTCTTTTTTCGTTGTTTCGCGACAAATTGTATTTAATGGTGGGAAGATGGCCAAGAAGAAGCCGAATCCTCCCGACGACGGACCCGACGCCAACGTCTAAACCGGGATCGAGCGGCCGCCCACGCTTCACTTCTAAACGACTACTTTCATAATCCGTGTGTTTATACACCAGAGGATTTTAGTAATCGTTTTCGGATGAGTCGTCCTCTCTTCTTACGCATACTCACCGATGTTGAATGCGAGGTTCCTTGGTTCACCCAACGGTTTGATGCGAGAGGCCGACGCGGGTTTAGTAGCGTCCAGAAGTGCACTTCCGCGCTCCGTCAGTTGGCGTACGGGACAGCATCCGATATGTTCAACAAATACTTGAAGATATTTATCACAAAAGATATTTACGCAAGCCTACAGCGAGCGACATCCAGCAGCTGCAGGCAAGGCATGCCGCTAAACACGGCTTCGTCGGCATGCTTGGGAGTATTGATTGCACGCATTGGGAATGGAAAAATTGTCCCACTGCGTGGCACGGTCAATTCTACCGGGAAGATCATCCCAAGCCTACCATCATGCTCGAAGCTGTTGCTTCGAATGACTTGTGGATTTGGCATGCTTTTTTCGGTGTCGCGGTCTCGAACAACGACATCAACGTTCTCGATCAATCGCCTGTTTTTGACGATTGGGTTAATGAGACCGCACCGGACTCCTCTTTTGAGCTTATGGGATGCTTTACAAGCGTGGATATTATTTGTCCAATGGAATATATCCAGATTATTCCACGATTGTCAAATCCCTCTCCGAACCAATGGGTCTTAAACGCCAGACCTACAAAAAAGCTCAAGAGGCGGCGAGAAAAGATATTGAACGAGCCTTTGGGGTCTTGAAGAGTAAATGACACATTCTAGATCGTCCGTCGAAATGTTATTCTCAGACAAAAATAAGAAATATTATGTACGCATGTATTATTCTTCATAATATGATCATAGAGGATAACGGGTCTGCGATTTGTCAATACAACCCGGACGAGGAGGTGCCTATGTACGAAGAAATCACCGAAGAAAAGAAACGACGCAACCGCCAAGAAATTCGAAGCCGAGAGATTCACAATACACTAACGGCGGATTTGATCGAGCATATCTTTAGTCGTTCGAATAATTAGTGATTTCTTTGTACTGTTGTTTTTTTATGTAATATTTTTTTTAATGAATGTAATTTTTTTATGAATGTTTTTTATGAATATAAGATTTTTTTAATGAATGTAATTTTTTTAATGCACTAGTCTCATTGCAATTAATTAAAATAATAATTTAATTTAAATTTATTAATTTAAATATTTAAAATGTAAAAAATGAAGGTTTGAAGCCCCAGTTTGAAGCCCCGGGGCTTCAAAACCATTTCCAGTGAATTTTTTGTGTAAGTTAAAGCTGAAGTGGCAGAGAGAGAGAGTTTGAAGCCCCGGGGGTTCATGACCATTTCCAGTGCTCTAAGGAGTAAATATCAGCAAGATCCATATAACTAGAATAAATTTGAGGGCTATGAAGGTATTTGCCTGAAATCAAATAATGATTCTATAATAGACTGAAGCCTATATGGATCTTTTGATATATATTTTTTTAATTTTTAAAAATGCTTTTTTTGACACTTGAAAATACTTATTTAACATATACTCCATTTGTTTCATTAAACCCTTCATATTTTAATTTTTAGCTAAACTAAGAAAAATGTATTTATGGTTGATTTTTCAATTTTTCTCCTGATGTAATGGGTCAAAGTGAGATATGATAATTGGATTATTAGTGAAAAAGTATGGTGTGATAAGTGAGATATTAAAAAGTACGAGTAAAAGTAATGTTTTAATAGAAAATATAAACGTCTTAGAAAATTGGGAAAAAAAATAAAAAAGGAAGAACTTATTGAAACGGACAAAGTATGAAAGTTTGTCATGATGGACCTTAAGTAAATGTTAAATCAAATACGGAGTATGGTAAAATAAAATTGGATTTTTTTTAATGAGATGGAAGGAGCATTAAAAAGGTTCATAGCATTACGGTGTGCCCCAATTAGTTGGGTTTCACATGTCCCGTATTACCCCCAATTAAATACGCCGCACAGCCAAAATAAAAATACGTATTCGCAGGCCACAACTTTCATTGTTGATTCGGAGAAGAAAGCAAGGGAATGAAAAATCGGCGGCGGCGGCCGTCCGACATGACAATCCTCGCTCTGCTGCTCTTATTGCCGGCGGCCGCCGAGAGTTCGCCTCAGCCCAGGTAAGCTAAGTGGGCCGTTTTATACAGAGTATTTTTTTAAAATACGGAATTAAAATGTACAGAATTTGTGCGATTGATTTTTCTTAATACGGAAATGGAATCGGGTTATTGGATTTATGTGAAAGTACGAAAAAACCTCCTAAAATCTGGCGTTCTCCTTTTTTTTCTCTGGCACCGCAGGGGAACGGCAGGGGTACGATTGGACGTACAAGAAAAACAGGTCTGAAATTTCATGATGTCCCCCATCTGTTAGTTACCTACTCCCTATACTGAATTGCGATCCATTGATTGATTGGTTGTCTTTTTATGGTTACAATATCACTGTTTGACTTCAAAAGTTCAAGAAAATTATAGGAGTAGAATAAAAAAGAGGGTGGGATTAAAATTTGTTTGGTGGAGAAATAATTGTTCATAGGCATAGGCATGTTGGTCATAAAAAGATTTTATATTTCTTTTTTTGGTTGTTTTAAAAAGATTTTTTTAGATTGTTTTCAAAAAAACTTGTAGCCTTTATGATTTTTTTCTTTTGCATCACTTTCAAATTTCAACCGTACAGTTTCATTCTTCTTAATTTTCATATCATGTCAAATTAAAGGTGGAATTCTTTTATATGAGGAAGGGATTAAGAAATAAAGTAGTACTTGAGAGTATCTACTATATTTTTCCTAAAGTAATTGTCCAGTTTTAACTTTTTACAGTTAATATTGATAAAGTTTGAACCCAAGTTAAATAAAATTTATATTATATATTAATACAAAAATATTATTAGCTCTATTTTATAAAATATTTTCAAAACATAACTTTCTCTTATTAATCTATCATATACTCCATCCGTTTCTTAAAATCCTTTCTCTTTCATTTTTTTGTTTTTCTTAAAAAACATCCCTTTTCTATTAAAAAACCACTTTTATCCATACTTTTTCATACCCTACCTATCACATCATACTTTTTCACTAACAACTAAACTATCACATCTTACTTTTATCCATCACATCAAGGGCAAAATTGGAAAGTCAACTACAATTTAACACTTCCTTATTTTTCCCCAAAGTCAAAAGAGGAACCGTTTTGAGAAACGGATGTAGTAGTTTTTATTTATTAATAGGTTAAAGGTTAGAAACGAATGTAAATTTAAATTTTTTAATTTTATATCAATCTTTAAATAAAATGAAGTCAAAATACATAAAATTTTGTTTCGCTTTGTGTAATATGGCAATTGGCAAATATTTTAAGATGGAGGGAGTAGTCTTTTTCAAATAAATTTTATAGCGTCCAAAGATAAATTGAAGGAAAATGTTTCTGCTCGCATAGGCAGCTCAACTTGTCTCAGAGCTGAAATTTGGAATCAAAGACCAAAGGTCGAGTCTTACCAATGGTAGTGTGGGATCAACCTCTCAAGAAATAATGAGGATTGAGGGGGATACTTTGTGCGCAATATGCACTTAGATAGCCTCTGTTACCGGTTGAGCACCATGATTTAATTCCTCTCAGAGTCCCATTCGGCAAGGGGTGAGGGGCGCCTGTGGGGATCGGAGCTATTTCACCATTTTGGAACGAGTAAAATATTTCTTGCGGTCAAAATACTCCGTACTTCCTCGCCAAATATTCTGACTTTCTCTTCTTTGACTTCACAAAAAAATTTACCTACTATTTTAAAAGCTAAGAAATGAACTGGGGACTTATAATATTTATCTTTCATTTAACTAATTTCCATCAACATTCTGTAAAATATAACCCTTTTATGGACAAAGCGAGTAAATACAAAGTTCAATATTTTATATTAACTGAAAAATATGCTCTTAATTTGCGAAATGGTTTGTTTTGTTTTTCCTGTCGAGTATTTGACTACCAATATCTTAAAAGTTACGTAAAACATATTAGCAAGAAATTATTAAGAATGATATATTAAATGTAATTTTTTAACACAAACACTATTATAATCAAATGTTTGTATTTTAATTCTTTGTAATTTTTTGTATATAGTGATTTAAAGTACTTATGGAAAATCAAAACCGACGGTTAAAAAAGAAATGAGTAATTAATTTCAATGCCCTTAAGAATTGAAAGAAGAAACACTTTGGACATTTTGTCAATTCTTTTTATACTTGTTTGGTCTTGAAAACATATTTTACTATACGTGAATCATTTTCAGGTACTAATGAGCAACGATATCGTTAGTATTATGCTATCAATTCCTAAGGGTTTTGTTACATCCATTTCTTACCATGGAATTGACAATTTACTCGAAATTCAAAATCACGAATTCGATAGAGGGTACGTATATAAGAGATGGAATTTATTGAATTTCTCATGTATACAATACTCTCCACCCAATAACTTTGTCAATTCTTTTTTATACTTGTTTAGTCTTAAAAAAATTACTCATTTTTTGGGACATTTCTTAAAGATATTTTCCAATTTAATTTTTAATAATGAATATATATATATATATATATATATATATATATATATATATATATATATATATATAGTATTAATTTGGTAGAAAACTATAAATTTTTTTGAGGATGGAAAGAGTATTTTGATTCCGCTTTTCTTTTTAAACAAATTTTGAGAATGAACTTTTAATATCTTGTTTAGAATTACTTCGTAAAATTGTTTTTGCTTTAGATGTAAAATAAAAATACTTCATTTGTCTCATTTGATTCTTTATTTAAAAAATTCTATGAACAAATTAATTTTTCTCTTTTTTCTTACATATTTTCTAGATCATTTAATAAATAATATAATTATGTCATATTTTTTTAATAAATCTTTTGATGTAATTTATGAATATACAATTTAATGAATTTAACAATAACATAAATCAAATATTGTGAGTAAGGGGTAATAATCTTTTCAAAAAAACAAACCATAGGTATTGGGATGCAAATTGGCGGGGCCCAGGAATGGATGGAAAACTGGACAGGTAAGCGCGAGTCTTTTTTGTCATCGTCACCTCCAGACACTCTTTGTGGAAGATGAAGAAATCGTAGCCGATTTTAATGTCATTCTGCAGGTTGGAAGGCACGAGTTTCAAAATCGTAGCGAACAATGGGAGCGAATCAGCAGAGGTTTCATTTACGAGAAGGTGGGATGCTGCTTCTGGGAATGGTGGAGCTCCCGTTAATATTGACAGAAGGTATGAATAATGAATCCATGGGAGATTATTATTACAGTATTTTTTAGAAACGGAATTCAATTCATTCGTTGCGATTCCTGTAATTGACTAGATTTGCGATGCTTCCGAATTCGTGTGGTTTCTACACATACACTATACTCGAACGCTTGGAAGGATTTGCAGGCGTGCACATTGAAAAACATAGGGTCGTGTTCAAACCTCGAGGGGACATGTATGATTTCGTTTAGCCTGCACACTTCCTGTTTGTGGTATTGCCTGAATGATCAAATGCCATTTGCTGAGCATGTATTGTTTGATGATCAAATCAGGTTTCTGTACATGGCTGTTTCGGATGATAGGCGGAGGTACATGCCAACCCTTGAGGACCGGCTTAACGGGCGGAAGCTTGATTACCCAGAGGCAGTTCTCTTGACATGCCCAAGCAACCCAGCTCTTAGAGGAGAGGTTTGTCTACACTTTCTATTCTACAGAGTAGCTAGTTTTTTTATGCAAATCAACTGTTACATAGACCTCTTGCAGCATTGCCCTCATTTGTCCCTTTTATATCTTCATTTGTTTTACTTCCGTCTGTTCTAGAATTATCTCCCCTTTGTCTTACTATCTTCTAAATAAATTTCAATCATGTAATTTACATGTTATTTGAAATTGTGCAAATATATATTAGCTGTTAAAAAGGGGGCGGTGGGAGTGTGATGATTTCAAGAACGGTGAAATTGCATAAAGTTTCCTGAGTTCTCACCACTTCGAGTATGCTTGCAGGTAGATGATAAGTACTTTTACTCTAGTGAGTGCAAAGACATTAAGGTTCACGGGTGGGTATGCACCGAACCCCCAATAGGGTTTTGGATGATCACTCCAAGCAATGAGTTCCGCACTGGTGGGCCCTTCAAGCAAGAGCTAACATCACATGTTGGGCCTACCATGCTTTCTGTAAGAGCCTATTTTATGCACAATAATGATAAGTTTACATGGACATTGTTATTTGAATCTCTTTGTTTTCTCTTTTTTTAACTGAACTGCAGACTTTTGTTGGTAGGCATTATGCCGGGGAGGACCTAGATGTTAAATTTCAAGATGGAGAACCATGGAAAAAGGTTTTTGGCCCTGTATTTTTATATCTCAATTCAGATACTGCTGCTAAGAGTGATCCTTCTATATTGTGGGATGAGGCAAAGAAAAAGGTATGTATTTGACTTTCTTTCGTTGTCTCATACTACTACAGCATTTTTATCTGTATGAAATGGACAGATGAATCAAGAAGTTGCAAGCTGGCCATACGATTTTGTGCACTCAATAGACTACCTTAAATCAGATCAGCGAGGAACTGTTAGGGGTAGATTATTTGTTTGTGACTGGTAATTCTCTTTCAACAGATAGATTACATATGTCCTTATAGTTGAACCCAAATAAAGAGTAAAAGACACTGCTCATGGTGCCTCTCTAGGTTCGTTGATGAAGAACCAGTTCCAGCATCTTATGCATATGTGGGGCTGGCAAAGCCAGGTGCTCCAGGATCTTGGCAAAGAGAAAACAAGGTACTGTTTTGCTAGGAAGTGCAATTAAGAAGGAACAATATGTAACAGTAAAATTTAGTACAGTAGTTACTCTCTAACTTTGCTTTCAAAATTTACTTTCATTTACAGGGGTACCAATTCTGGGCCCAAGCTGACAATGATGGGAACTTCATTATAAAAAATGTAAGAACAGGCACTTACAATCTGTATGCAACAGTTGAGGGAAGGATTGGGGACTATCGACATGCATCTAACATCAGTATTATGCCAGGTCCTTAGTTCCACCACTTTTTATGTTTTAATATTTCTTGATACAACAACAGACCTAGTAAAACTCGTATATAATAGGGTCTGGGGAGGGTATGTACATAGACCTTACTCTTACCAGAAAATTTACCATTTTGTTCACTAAATTCAGGTTCAGATGTGGGTTTGGGCAGTTTAGTGTATAAACCTCCAAGAAATGGAGCTACACTTTGGGAAATAGGTGTTGCTGACCGCACAGCAGCTGAGTTCTATATCCCAAATCCAAGCGCCATGTACAAAGTTAATGATTTTGAAGATCAATGGCAAAACAAGTGAGTTCAATCTCGATTTAACTTTGGGGAATACTAGTTGTGCTCACAATTGATTAGAATTCTTAACAAAATAAGTAAGGTCAATCTTTAATACAATTCTTATTGAATTTTTATAGGGAATATATCTTATGGAATCATCCATAGCATCAAAAATCTCTCTTTCAGATTTTTATGTGGACGGAAAGAGTTTATTTTGACAATTTGATTTTTCTAGCTAAGATCAATTATATCTTTCTAATTGGGGTCATAATCATTTACTTGAAGGTTTAGAGAATATGGCCTGTGGAAGCGCTATACAGACTTGTATCCTCTGACAGATCTTGTCTACACTGTTGGAACTAGCAATCACACTAGAGATTGGTTTTTCGCTCATGTTACCAGGTATGAGTTAGCATTTTTCACCCTTATATTAAAAGTATATTGAATTTTAAGAAAAAAAATGCTTAGTCCAATTGGCGCGTTGAGTACTTGAGAGTGGTCTTGAGAGTGGTATCTGGTTACCATTATAATGTTGCACCCATTTCAGAGAATTTGAAAATGGTACCTATGGAGCAACCACTTGGAAAGTTGTATTTGAGCTACAAAGTGTAAATACAGCATCATATTACACGCTCCAACTTGCATTGGCATCTGCTCATGAAGCAGAACTACAGGCACGAGTCTCACCTTTACCTCTTCTGTTACCATTTCTTTCCTAGCTTTACAACCCCACGATAAGTTTCTAAAACCATTTCATTTTATCTAATTGATGACATAATCACTTGCTACAAATGACTCGGTGATATTAATTTCGACTTTTAAAAAAAATACTCCGTACATGATATACACTATGGCTATCAGAACTAAGTTAGATTCATGACTAGTCTAGTTGAAAGAATTCTTCTTCGTCTGTACGTGTCAAACAAGCTTTCCTTAGATCATGTGTATTCACAAGCTCTTAATTAAGAGTCCTAAGTTAATGTTCTTTGCAACTACTCCGAACTGAAGGTGCGTGTGAATGATGAAGGAGCGCAACCCCCACATTTCACAACTGGCGTTATAGGAGGCGACAATGCCATAGCGAGACATGGGATTCATGGGTTGTATTGGCTGTTCGGCGTTAGAATAGAAGGAGCATGGCTTGTTCAAGGGAGGAACATCATCTTTCTAACACAGGTAGGAGCCTCCAGCCCTTGGAGAGGTGTCATGTATGACTATATTAGGTTAGAAGGCCCTGATGAGTTTAGGAATACTGCATATAGTACCTGTAATTCTTTTCCCTTTCCTTTTTCTCTATCACTCTTTTTTTCTCTATTTATTTTATTTTTTTGGTGAAAAAAAATTTCACTTGCATTGTTGGAGTCCTTATAAATGTGAAAATGTAATACTCGTAATAATGAGTAGTAAAACTGTCAATCTACTTCCTTTGTTCTCGAACGGAAATAAACTGTAGAAATGCTTCACAACAGTGGCGGGTAAATAATCCGTACAACCTCATAAAGCATCAATAACATAGCAATGGAACATTCGAACCCCACAACAATGGCGGCGGCGTCTGTTGTTGGATAGGATTGCATTTCAGGCTGCCATTGCACTGAAATCATTAAAAATATGAAAGATACATCTGCATGTAAAAAATTATGTACTATGCTCTATATTGATAGGATAAACATATATCTCAGTCTAGTTTTTCGGCTGGTTCGGGACTAATATAGTTTTTCAAGAAAAATCAAGGACCAAATGAGACTATCGGTCCAAGACTGGACCGATCTCAAGGACCACTTCAACCCCATCTTTTTTTATCGCAATCTCAATTTATTCTGATTAATCTTTTTGATCCAAGTGTTTATGCTCCCTCACTAATAATGGGAGCACTAGTACAACTACAAAAGACATGGGGAACTTCTCCCATCATCTATGGCAATGGAACCATGGTAGGGTGGTTTCCGTGAAATAGAAAAAAAAAAGTGTAATTCCTAAATGGAATCCTAAATTCTCCAGATAGAAAATCAAATAGAGCCCATGCGAATTGCTTTTTTTATTTAAATATTTTGAAAAAAGCACTCAAAGCGTTAGAATGGGACAATATTTTTGAATGCATTGTATTCGAAATTGGCAGAGCATTAATTATTAAAAAATGTGAGGGGTACACCAAATATTGTACTCCATTTGTACTCCCTTCCATCTCAACTACACAAATGCAAGAGAGGAAAAAAAATTTAAAAGTGAAAAAAGAAATGAATAGTTATGATCAATGGTGTACAAATAGATTACATCATTTGGTGTATCTCTAAGATTTCTATTAATTATTTTCTGCACACGACCCCTTCATGATTCACGCAACCATAGCACGCCCCCATCCCTAATTCATATATAATTCAACCACGCATTCAACACTATCTACCCATTCAGTACATCTCCTTACAACTACTCATATCTTCCAATTCCTATCTATCATATTATTTTAAACCTTTTTTATTAGAATCTTACACTCTTGAAGATTATTAAGGTATTTATTTTCATCTACGGAGTATATTTTATGTAATACATTTATATTTTGTATATTAAAATTGTGATTTTAAATAATGTCAACTGATGGCATTGTTAGAGAGAGATGAAGATAGAGCTTTTGGGTCCAAGAATCCAAGATATTTTATATTTGTAGGATAGACATCGATTGAGTTATGTTTAGAAATATAAAGAATTTTGTGATCATGGTCTAATCATCATTCTCATTAAGCGTTGGAGGGCAGAGGTGCATGCCTTTGATTTCTCTTTTAGTGAATTGGGTACCACTATACAGGATGTGGAGTGCCTATTGGGTCTCCATATTGATCATTTTCTCATTGTTGCGATTCCACAAATTTTTTTCAAAGGAATCAAGGAGTTAGAGGTGTCCTTTTTTGGGATGTTAATGTTGCAAAGTTTGGATGCCTTTGATCAATTCAAAATCACGACATTCTTCCCAAAAAAACAAGGCTTGAACACCACGTTCAACCTAATGGTGACTGGCAATATTGGAGAGTAGAGCAATAAACTGTCCGGATAATCTACGGGTATTTGAGGGTCTCTTATTTCTAGACTCTACTAGGAGGTATGTACCTACGGATTTTGTAGAATACCTCAGAGATTATGACGCGATTGACCGATTTAGTTGGGGTTCTGTGGTTCTTGCACGCTTATCTAGTAGCTTGTGTCACACGACTTTGCTGACCAATCAAGTGTCCCGACCATGTGGGTGCATGCTACTTATCCAACATTGGGCATGGGCACAAATTTTAACAATTCGTCTAGATGTGCAGAATTATCAATGCCTATCGTGATCTCCCTTAGCTACAAGTCAGGTTGATAACGAAGTCTTATTGTCTTGGACACGTACGGAGCAACTTTATGACAAAGTTCCATGACAGTGAACTTAAAAAAAGTTTAGGTGGCCGGGAGCATATCCAATATTGAACAGTTTCATGGGTACATGACAGAAATATGGCATGCTAATGAAGCGGCCTATCAGTACTTGAACGACATTCCCAGTGCAGCGTGGGCTCTCTTCTTTGATGATGGAAATATTTGTGGGATTCTTATAACAAATGGATCTTAGAGTTTTAATAATCTGCTTAAAGGCTATCATATGTTACTTGTCACGGTAATTTTGAACATATCGTACAATAAAATGGTTGAATCCTTTGCAAAACGACATAAAAAGGTGTTCCTATCAATGCATGCCAGGGTAAATTTCTCTATACAAAACTGCTACCTCTGTTTTTATTTAAAAAAATTGCAAAATAAAAAAGTCTATCACCTAAAAAACTCGGAGTTGACACATGGAAAAACGGAAGTACTAGTGATGATGTTTTTAAAAAATAAGAAAATGAAAAATCTATCACTTAAAAACGCGTGGTAGGGGTCTGCATCGGTTTAAACCCGGAACGGGTCGAGACTGAATAAGGCACTTTTCTTGGACCGGAGACTGGCCCAAATAAGATAAGGACTAGCTGGGGATCAGACTGGTAAAACTCGGACCAGACCGAATTAGGATTTTTCTACTTTTTCTTTTTTAAAAATCAAGTTTACCAATTTAATTTAAAATATCTCCTTATAAAAAAAGTATTAATATTACTAATTTGTAATGTGTAACACATACTAAACATTATCAATCACCATTATTTAAAAATTAAAATGTTTAACATAGTATCAACACTATAATTAAACCATGCATGTCGTTTAAAATATAAACTTAAAAGTCAACAATGCTTTTTAAACATATCTTCTTTCTTCTCATATCAAACCAGACACTAATGCTTTAAACAGTTTGCCATGCTTGTTATTTCTAGTGTGCTTGAGGGACACATTCATCCCTGAAGATAGAAAGCTCAGAGATCCCAGAAGACTATACGCACTAGGTCGAATGTATCACATCGTAGAAAGAAAATTCTGCAGGTAGATATATATAAATATGCATACCCGTTACGTTTATTTAACGCTAACATGTATTAAAAGGCTCTATCGAGATCTCGTGTGCATTCATGTGAGAGATCTTGTGTGCATTTGGGACATTTTGGATTCGATGTTTTTGGATTCTTTTATACTAACATTGTGCGTGCGTTGTTACACACACAGATGTGGGAGGTTTCCTCCACAAGTAAGAACTGCCATCCCAGTGGATGGGAGATTTGAGCACATTGTGTTGTCATGCCATGCCACATCTGATCACGGAATTATTTGGATTTTGAGAGAATCTGAAATGGCATTAGAAGTAAGACAATGTACACAACATGTCTTCCAAGTTTCCATGCAGGACATGTGATATTTTGGGGTTAAGTGAAGTTACAATGCTTTTCCTTTGCAGAGATTGAAGGCGGTTAGTGCTGAGACCGTCGTCACGACTCCCCCTCAGGTATAGAAAATGGAAAGAGCTGGAAAGAGCACAAAGATGCACTGGAAAGAGCTGTCAGTTTGAATATACCTCACACTGCTTCGACGACCGAAGAAGAAAAACAAGGGGAAGAGTATAAAACTTTACAGGTCATGGGAGAGCTCTTATAGTAAGGTACTTCCAGTACTTGGAGCTATAATACATTCCAATCCTGGCATGGTTGTGGAACTACAAATGCGTCCCGCTATCTCTCAAGACAAGTTTAGGTTCATGTATGTATTTTGGTCATTCCGGGCAGCTATAGATGAGTTCAAGTCTTGCTTCCCAGTGGTCTCTTTTGATGGCACTCACTTGTACGGTAAGTGTAAGGGGGTCTTGATACTGGTTGTGGCAATGATGGCCAACCACGAGATTTTACCCATAGCTTATTCAGTTTTTGATGTAGAGGACGAGAATAGTTGGACTTGGTCCATGAAACATTTAGTGCATCATGTCATGCCACCTGAGATGACGGTCTGCATCATTTCCGATAGACATGGTGGAATTGATGTAGTATTTAAGAGAGTGCCCCACTTACTAGATTAACGAGTGACAAGAAGATATTGTCTGCATCACCTCATGAGTAATTTTCAAAAAAAATTTAACAACAAGAGGCATAAGAGTCTAATGTACCACGCCGCCATTACATTATATATTAAGGAGTGCCACCGAACATTACAAGAAATTGTGTCACAACGTCCTGAGGCATACAATTGATTAGTGGCCTTACCAATGGAAATGTGGGCAACATCCTACGATGGTGGGGCAAGGTAAGGAACTCTTAAAAACTAATCTTTCAAAAAGCTGGGCATCACCTGAGGCACAAATAACCAAGAGTCATTTTCTGTGTATCCATCTAACGGGTGGTGCCAATGTGGGAAATGGACAATATGTCACTACAATCGAATGATGGTGGATCAATTCATTCCATCTACCTTCTCAATTCAATCATACATAAATGTGTATTTTGCAAATCTAATGCCACTTCCACTAGAAATGGAATGGCCACATCCTGAATGTGAACTAATGCAATCGGAAAGAGGACAATGTTCGCAAAGAGGTCGCCCGATAAACACGCATTTCCTAAATAACATCGATATGCGACATCTAGGGTCCTATTATTTGTAAAATATACTTCAAGATATCCTAAAATATCTAAAAACTTATTATTATTGTTGTTGTTATTGTTGTTGCTATAGTGCGCAAAGTGATTAATAATAATAATAATTAATAATAAAAGATGGAAAATATTAAAGGAAAGTCCCTCTGGAGTAAGTTTTTGGATATTTTAGGGTATCCGGAGTATATTTTAAAATCTTTTTGTATAATTTAGATATTTTAAAATATTTTAGGGTCCCATTATTTGTAAAATATACTCCGAGATAACCTAAAACATACAAAAATTTACTCTGGAGGGGCTTTCCTTTTTTCATTCTTTTATTATTATTATTATCATTAATATTATTACTTTTATAATTAATGCTATTGTTGTTGTTGTTATAGTACGTGCAGCGACAATCCAACGTAATCTGAGTAATAATAACAAT
Organism: Cuscuta australis; assembly: GCA_003260385.1. Taxonomy (NCBI): domain Eukaryota; kingdom Viridiplantae; phylum Streptophyta; class Magnoliopsida; order Solanales; family Convolvulaceae; genus Cuscuta; species Cuscuta australis. Next base: position 2,670,932 of record NQVE01000129.1, on the reverse strand, counting down.
AATAGTAATAATAATAAAATTAATAACAATCATAACAATGGAAAAGTGAGTAATAATAATAATAAAATTTAAAATAATAATAGTAATATTAATCCTAATAATAATAATAATAATAATAATAATAATAATAATAATAATAATAATAATAATAATAATAATAATAATAATAATAATAATAATAGTAAAGAAGGAAAAAGGAAAGTCCCTCTAAAGTAATTTTTCGGATATTTAAGGGTACCCCGGAGTATATTTTTAAAAAGGATGAGACGTGGAGGTTCTTTTTACAAAATTCGGAGTACTTAGCAGCAATTTTTGGGAAGAAGATAATGAAAAAGTAACAGTGTAAATGAATATGACGGGTGGATGGAAGAAAAGTCCATCCGTAGTACTTTTCACTTGTTTTAACTTTTAAGGTATTCTAGAGTTGATTTTTAAAAATGAAGTGACTTGTGAGTTCTTATCACAAAATCAAGGGTAACCAGCAATAGCTTTTTAGTTTTTTCACCATGGTAGTAGTAGGTTGTAAGCTTCTGATAATACAAGATGATTACCACTCATTGTCTTCATATTCTTTTTCACATCATCAGTTTTTATGTTGCATTATTTTGTCTTTTTATTTTCTTAATACTCTCTCCGTCCCAATTTATAGTGCCTGTTTCGATTTACGATGTTTGACTGAAATTATTTTCAAATCATTTTATATGACAAATGGTATAGAGTTAAAAAAAATAAAAATGACATATTAAAATAGTACATCAAAATATCTACAAAACTAGTAGTGAAAATAGTACTTTATTTTATCAAATTGTTAACGAAAATAGAGAAAGAAAGTGAATGAAATTTGACCATATAAATAGTGAACAAACATTATAATTTGGGACAGAGGGAGTACATTGTAATCATTCTTCATGGTTTCATGTTTATTTCAAAATATCTATTTTATTTTCAACTAATGAAATTTAATACTCCGTATGTAATTTTACACCCAATGAAACATTTTCTCTCCAGAAGCATTTTATACTTCTCCCAACCACACCCTCCTTAGTTTCACCTAACCTCTCTAACTAACCATTTTCCATAGCCACATAAGTTATTCACTTATTCCTTTCTATTAGTGATGTTACACATTGGTGTCAATAATACTTTATTTTATCGAATAATCAATGAAAACACACAAATAAACAAAAATTACCGAGATTTTTGAATAGTGAAGAGTGTCACTAAAACTACGACTACATAGTACGAATGTAGGATATCGCTTCGGGCCATTGTTTATATGGGTTTAACTATTTTTGTTTCATATTTGAATAATATGTAGAATAATGAAATAGAAAATCTTTGTGGAGGGGAGAGAGTATGTGTGTAGAAATACATAAGCACATTGTGTATCATATATCACCCATTTAATGCACTTGTTCTTTGCTTTCCATATTTCAATTTCAGTTTGAGATGCTTTAGCCATTAGATGTCGCATTTTGCAAGAGCCTTTGCATGATTTTATGCTACAGTAGTCTGGCAAATATATGGCAGCCACATCTTGTTTGTTATTCATCCAAAGAGATCAAATTTCCACCAATCGTTTCTTCATAACTTCCAATTTTTCCATGTATTTCCCTTCCCTTGTATTTGCGCCATCCATTTCCTTTTCTTATCATTCGGTTTTCAACAAGTTTTTCCGCTGGATCTTTTATCTTTACCCGGGATAGAAATTAGTCAAATGCCTTGGCACAAAACCGTCTATAACAGCTCCAATCTCCTTTCTTTGCGCTGGGATCCGTCTTGGTGGCAAATGTCACTCAAAACAAACAGAGCTAGGGACTTCAAGCATAACTGAACTGCACCCAGGCAACTTTTCGGACCCTTTATTTGACAAGGAAAATCTCATGTGTTCGGCTTCTTCCCACTGTTCAGAGGCAGCATAAATGTTGGAGAGCGACACATAATGGACATCGTCACAAGAGTGGCTCCTAGAGTTCAATTCTTTGATCTCTTCAAGCACATGTTCTGCCATGTCCATGTTGGAGTGAGTTCGACATGCCCTGAGTAGAGAGCCCAAAACCGTGTCATTTGGGCTCAGAGGCATCTCCTTGATCAATTCAAGAGCCTCCTCTAGTTTTCCGGCCCTTCCTAAAAGGTCAACTAAACAACCATAATGCTTGATGTTTGCCACCAACCCCATCGTCTCCATTTTATAGAAAATCTTCATACCTTCGTCTACGAACCCACCATGTGCACACGCTGTCAAAACTGAAAGGAATGTTATCTCGTTAGGAGTCACATCGGGAGAGTTGACCATTCGTGCGAAAAAGTCAATAGCCTCCTTAGGCTGTCCATGAACGGCAAAAGCAGAGATCATTGAATTCCAAGCAGCATCATTTTTATGCGGCATTCCTTCAAAGATCAGTCTCGCATTCCTCAAATCGCCACACTTGGCATACATGTCAACCAACCCATTCAGAACAAACCGGTTCAGCTTAACACCCTTCTGAATAATCATCTCGTGTATCTCCTTGCCGACATCCAATGAAGCCAGCTGAGCAGATGCCGATAAAGCACTGACCATTGTAACCTCATCGGGTTTGAAACCTTCATCTTGCATTCTTTTAAAGCTCCCCAAAGCTTCCTTGTACATCCCATTTTGCGTATATCCAGAAATAAGTGAATTCCAAACTACCAAATTCTTTGAAGTCATCATCTCAAAAATGGCTTCAGCATTCTTATCATCACCCTTCTTGAAATACCCTGATATCATCGACGACCAGACATAAAAGTTCCTTCCCGGCATCCCTCAAACACTTCCCTTGCAGCATCCATGTCCCCACTGCTAGCATAACCATCGACCATCACAGTCCACGTCACCACATTTCTCAGCTCATTCGGAACCTTATCAAAGAACAGCTTCGCCATCACTACATCGCCATTTCTCCAAAAGCCATGGATCATTTCATTCCAAGTTACCGAGCTTCTCTCCGACATTCTCTCAAACAGAAGGAGTGCAGAACCTGTATCCCCATTCTTCATGTACCCACATATCATTGCATTCGACGTGATAACGTTTCTGTCGGGCATATGATCAAACACCTTGCAGGCACTCGCAATATCACCACATTTACCATACATGTCAACCAATGAAGTGCCCACCATAACATCGAATTCCACCCCTGACTTTACACACTCGGCATGTAAAGCATTGCCAAGAACAACATCAGAGAGTGAGGCGCAAGACTTCAGCACCAGAGGCACGGCACCTAATAACACAGAGTTTCCTGCAAATCGGCTTCGGGCATAGAGCAAAATGGCTTCCTCATACTTTCTTTGGGATACACAGTTCCACAATTGATACGACCAGTCTGATGATGATGGGTTCGGAAGATGGTTTTGATTGGGAAGATGGTGCTGTGATGATCCTGGGGGGAGGCTTAGGTGTTGGAGAGTCGAAAGTTTTTTCTGCGGCAGATTTAGGGGCCCAGTGATAATCAAAACCAATCTTGGGCTCAAAGCTGTGCGGAGCTTCATTCCCACCAGCCGCGTCGGGAGAGATGAATATACAATTTAAGCCGGATTTCTTCAGCAGGAGGGACTGGATGGACTGCATCGCCCGTGGGAGAAAAAAGCTACGATTTGGATTTCGCGCGATTTTGTGGAATGATCCAGACTGAAAATGCCCTGATAAGTGATAAGTGCACACCTCTTTCTTTGATTGGGGCCTAAATGGTTCTCATATCAAATTTCCTCCAAATTGAAAACCGAGACTGCAACTCGATTCCTTGATCAGACAATCAAACTCTACAAAAGTATATAATTTTTGTATTTATTTGTTATAATTTTCTGACTTCTTATTTTTAGGGGTTTGATTTTGATAGAGTCAAACTTGATTTAATTAGTCTTTTGTTCAAAAATCTAATATCAAATGATTTCATTTAATCTAATGATTTATTTCAATAAATCATTTAAGAATTCACATCAATCGTACAAATCTTAGTTTAGGTCTGTACTCTAGTTTGTAATCAAGACCACACACATTCAATATGTATATTGAATTTATCTTGATGAGATTTATCAAAAAATAAAATATTTTATTAAGAAACAATTTTGTCTAATTGAAGAATAATTCAATACTAGTTAAAGGGTGTGTTTTGGGGCGTTACATTTCCAACTTCGAAAACTTGCTCTCTCACTAATTTGCCACCTCACATTTTGTTCTTTGAAAATAACTTTAGGAATAACTTTGATCTTTGTTATAGAGAATAAACGCTGCGAAGCAGCATTGAAGATTCGATAAACGAAAAACGAGAATTAGAACTTGATAGTTTAACAAATCTCGAATGCTTTCAGATCAAAGTTATTTCAGGAATACCAAAATATTTTAATCGGATAAGACGTTAATCAAGAAAAAACCTTTTGAAATCTAAGAGTTGACATGAATATATTATATACTCCCTCCGTCCCCCATAGATATTCCCAATAGCCCTTTTTCTTTGTCCACAATAGATCTTCTCATTTCATTTTTTAACAGTTAAAATACCACAACTACCACCACTTACTTTATTTATTACACCTTACCCACCTCATTTAATACACTCCACCCATTTTCATTAAAGGTTTTATGATAAATTTTCACCTTTTTTCAACTCTCCTAAAAAACTACCAAAAGTCAAAATGAGAACATCTTAGAAGGACAGAGAGAGTATAAAATATGTAGTCAAAATAATCAAACATAATGAATAAAGTTTGACTGTGTAATTAGTATTTTGTATATGAGAAGAACATTTCCGAACGAATGGATCGGAGTAGTACGTTGAAAGATTTTTTTTGAAATGAAATTGATGTATAAATTCTAAAAGCGCACGCGGTTTTTGTTGTCTGTCAAAAATTCTTGGATATAATCCACTAATGGTGCCCCCAATCATAATTTTTTCTAGATCTATCACAGCTCCGTATATAGGCTAATTACAAATTAGGATATGTAAAATAAGACTTATGGCTTGTATATTTTTTTAAAATTAAATTATACTATCTTCGTTTCAAGTTAAATTTTATTTAACTTCTTTCTCTATTTCGATGATCATTTAATAAAATAATATAATTAAGTAACCACTAATTTGTTTGTATTTCTTTATACAATTTTTGAAAATATAATTTTTATTTTTTAATTCAAACATGTTGGGAATAGAACACACAACACACAAAAAATCAGCGAGAATCAAGAGAGAACGGAACACAAACGACGCACAAGAATTTAACGTGGTTCGGTTGCAACGGGAGGGTTTTATTCACTTATCGTGTCTCAAGAATTACAAGTACATGATGCGTATATATAGAAAGAAACCTAAAACTGCGAGACTTGTTCCCCAAGAAACAAAGACGGACTGACCCAAGTCGGGCCCGAACGTATTTAGCCTCCACAAGAGGAATGCCTGTGTTTAATTCCTTGGGTCATATTATTGGCCTGTACCTATTTGAGTCTAGAGATCAATGTTACCCCGTACATGCAAAGACATTGAGGGCCTTTATTAGGAGATCCGAGACTTAGAGGTAATAAATCGACGCTCTTTACTGATTAAACATGTCCGCCACTAGTTCTATATATATCCCTTGTGACATTTGATTCGACTCATAACATGCTGTTTTGGATTTGTTTAACTTGCTCCAAACACTAGTTCATGTGTCTTATGGATGATTCACTTAACTGAAAACATTAGTGCCTGGCCTTATCTCTTATGGAAGGAATTAAATAAGTGTCGTGTCTTATGTCTTACTTTTTTTCCATTAAAAGTCTGAATACAATTAAGTGAACCATAAAGAGGTTAAATTGGTGAACCATGCACTTAATTCCACGAGACACCCATGTATTCTCTATCTGTTAAGATACTGTTGTGCACCATGGAGATTCACTTAATTCCATTTTTGTGAATCATTAGTCTCCTTCCCAAAAGTTCACTGGAATACAATCTTTTTCATTGCAATTTAAAGCAAATTGCGTAGAATCTTGAGATCTTTTGATTTTATTGGAATCAATTCAAAAAAAAAAACAGCACAAAATGTGAATTCGAAATTATAAGTATAACTTGAATAATTTGAAAATTATTTTAATATTTTTAATGATGTGATTGACTCGTAATTATTTATCTTAATAAGAAAATATCTAAACTAATTTCAAAGCAGATGTTTATAAGTTATGGATGGGTATTTCTTTGGACATAAGAAAAAGTAAATTAAAAAATTTAAAAAAATGTAGGAGTAATTGCAGAGGGTGTGGCTGATTGGAATATAAATTTTGTTAATTTGAAAGTACAACTGAATCTATTTTGCAAATCTTTTAAGTTCATTTTCTTCATTTTAAACAATAAAATTATTTTTTGCTCAGAGCTTTTAAAGTTCAGGTCCAGACCAAACTGATAGAACAAACGGATAGAACGAGACAGTTAGGTCTAGATTGAACTTGGACCAAGTAGATTTAGGGTCGGTCTTCGGTCCAAGACATTTACATTTTTAGATTTCGATCTGGTCTGTTCCAAATCCAATTACCAATTGGTCCGAACGGAGTGACCGATAATTAATATACAGAGTACTCTATATCTACATGCATGCAGAACTTTTAATGTATCTTCATCACTTCATGCATTACACCTTACTCTTTTTCTTTTTGTTGAAAAAACATACTCCGTAACTCCTTACTTCGTAGACCAATAATTAAAACCAATCCGTCTTGACGATGAGAATGGCTATCGTACAACGAGGTGTACCTAGAGCTAGGTAACCCAACAAACTTTTATTTTGAATCAACAAAAAGTCCATTTTGAATCAAAAGAGTGTTCATTGTCACACATTTGTTCATTACAATTATTATACGGAGTACTCATTTTCATAGAGCCTAGTATTTATTCTAAAATAATGCACTACTCATTTAAAATTGTCATATATGGAGTACTTTGTATTGAATTATTTTAATATAATTTTGGATTATTTATTATTATTATTATTATTATTATTATTATTAGCGTTGTTGTTGTTGTTGTTAGTGGTACCATTTAATAAGGCCACCTGTTATTAACGACCCTGACATTTTTAGTTATTAGTTACATTACCAGTTACGTAGTACGTTTTACACGGTCATCGTTTTACATGTTTCCATTTATTTTTATTTATTCTTACATTTATAGTATACTATATTCATGAACATAATTTATGTTACAAATTATACTCATGATAAACCATAATGAGAACATAAATAACTATACATGGTCAAAGTTCCATTTAATTATATTTATTTTTTGTCATTGTATTAATAAATTTATTATTTTGTTTATTAATTTTATAAATGGCAGGATATTTTTTTCTACGAAACGACACTAATAAATTTTATAACTCAATACAAATTTTTTTGTATTGAAATTTCTTTCTTGATCGATACTTTACATTATTTTTTATAATTCAATATTATATCTTTCCAAAACAAAAAAAATTGTAAATCGTTAGACAAATCTCTAACAAGAGTGTACTATTATATTTTTAAAAATATTAGTTTTAAATTTAAAATTTAAAAAATAAAAAGTAAATTTACCTAAAATAACCACACCTTTAATTTATTTGTCAAAAATAGGCATTTTCTAAAACTTCTGTTAGGTGGCCGTTAGTTTTTTAACGGCAACCCAAAACTCGCACGCATACGGAAATGTGGGATTATTTCCGGCGACAGTGAAAAGTGAGATTATGTTTGAAAGAACACGAAAAGGTGAGATTATTTGAGATAATTTTTCCAAACATTAAAAACAGTGACCTTTGTGCATGTTTGAGATGTCTTATAATATAGATGAAAAGTATTATTGGAATTATATATTCATTTTCTAATACTATTGACTCGATTATAATGTGGTATATGTTTTACTTTTCTCTCTCTAGTGATGGGCAAATAAACAATGCATCTGTCTCCGCCAGAACGTGCAGGGTGAATGAGTTCCCCATGAATTTTGGACAATGACTTTTCTACCACCCATGAATTTTGGCTGAGCAATTTGTTTTATGATTTTCGAACGGTATCAAAACTCTACAGTAGAGCTTCAATCTAAGGCCCCGTTCCGTTCAACTTATTTTTTTTAGCTTTTTTCTTATTTTTATTAAAATCAGATCATATCAGATATAATCAGATTAGATCGAATCAGATTAGATCGAATCGAATTAGATCATATTCAATTCAATCAGATCAGATCGAATCGAATCGAATTAGATCATATTTATAAAGTTTTAATATTATTTTTTTAATATGTAAATTTTATTTTTGATTTAGCAAAATAACTCAAGTACTCCGGGTATATTAATATAATTTTAATCGAATTAGGTATTTATAAATGAGAGAATCTGTATATATATATATATGTACACATATATTTATTTATTTATATAATTTTTAAATATGTTTAAACGGGTAGAACAAGTAGTCATTAGTCCTATTCTAAAAATTACTAAAACCCTACAGAGAATCCGAACCCGTCTAGAACGTGTCCCCATCCCGCGCTCCAGGAAAACAACGAAACCAACCCGACAACCTAGACACAAACATTCCCACCGAAAAACTTTTTCACACCCCTGCTTCAATATTCATCGTTCTTCTCACCTCTCGCGCCTACTGTTATCATCAGAAGTCAATTCACGTATTTATCTCTTGTACTAATCAAGTAAGTTCGATATTGGCGATAATTCGTTATGTGATCTGCTCTTTCTCCAATTTGGGTTAGATCTTATTGGTTGTAATTAGTTGATTTCTCGTGAACTATAAATTTTTTATTTCCTGTGTCTGGCTTTGATTTAGAAGTCATTAGAAGCATTGTTTAACTTCACTGTTTCCTAGCTCCTCAAACGAGATTCAGCATTAGACCGTCCAAATCAGGCCTAGTAACTGACTCAACAATTCAGCGTATCATTCAAAATAGACAATGTAACTTACAACAAGAGCGAGTAACAGAATTGTGTCATTGCCAAACAGGAAGGTTCTTGTAGTAAAAGTTCATTAAAGTTTTAAAATCAATCACAATTTCTTAAAAAAAGGAACAATTATCCAGAATATCTCCACCGTTATCCAGCCTTTCAAAAAGAAAAAGAATCTACTCCGTACCTTTTATTTCGATGCATAATAATCCTACCTTTTACTGAAATGTGCGCATTTTGGGTTGCCGTTAAGCTATTTTACGGCTGGTTAACAAAAAGCGCATGTTTTACTCAACAAAATGAAAGGTGAGAGTATTTTTTTTTTATCATTTTTTCTTTTTAATTTTTTTTTTTGAAATTGGGTTGGTAGTTTTTGTTATGTTGGACAGCTTTAGTTTTATTTCACTAATTGTGCATGGAATTTGATCGAAAGGAGTGATGGCTCTGTGTTGGATTTAGATTTACTTATTGTCCAAGGCTAGTCACTTCCTTGCGCCCGTATTGGGGATTTGTAAAATTTGGTCCAAACGGCCGGTCGGCCAACTTTCTGCTCCAGAAAAATCAGTCCGGATCCTAGTTAGCCCCTTTGCTCTTCACTTTGTTCAAGGTTCTCTTTCACTTTAATATCTACTCTTTAATTTCCTTCAAAGTTTCTAATTCTCATCTAACATGAATATTTGTTTCAACTAAAATGAATTAGTGGGTTATTGTGTTAATTTTTTATTTCTAAATTCAGATATTTTGTGCTAGTGGTGGGTGAAAATAATTACTTTTTTATTTTATAGGAATAAATGCCTTTAGTAAGATGGTAATTGCCCAAGTTATTTGTTGCATCTCTCATGTTCTTTTTTGTGTGGCCATGTAGGTGTCATATTTGGTCATTAAGCTTCTTGTATTTCTAGAGCATGGATTGGACGTGGCATCGCGGCCGATGTTAGTCTTACGGTTAAATTATTTCACACACACATATCTTTGTATATTATGTTAATCCCAGCTAATGTTCTTTTTTATTATATCTTCTTTCATGTTGAAGCTATACGAGCTTTGACTAGTAGTTATTCTCATTTTGACAAAGTTGTTGAAGATTATTATCATCTCGACCCCATCATTAAGAGGGCTATGATGAGAGCTTCTTCAAGTGTTGTCTCCATTAAAACCCGAGCTGGTACATCTCAGTCTCATCTTCTTTTCTGATTCTGTATGTCTTTATTTTCATCATCTATACCATCTTCAACACAAATAGATTTGGGTTTATTAGACTTGGAAATAGGGTTTTTAATTAAATCTTGCATTCTAAAAAGAATTTCGTGTATAAATGCCCGCAGGAAAAGAATTGCTGCATATTGGATCTGGGACTATAATTGAATATGATGAACATTATGGATGTGCTAGTGTCCTCACTTCTGCGTCTCTACTCCAAGCCCCTGGAGTTGCTGGGTTTCTACCTTCTGATCTTAAGGTTGGTGATACTTCTTAATGTTGGGCACCATGTGGTTGTCCTATGTTTCTCTACTTCCCATTTGTATATTAGTTACGAGTAATTGCAGATATGTTTCCACTCCAGTGGTGTGCATCTTTTGATGACATGTTTGAACATGTTTAATGGTTGCCTGAGCTTTCTGATGTATTGAGTAAAATCAGTAAATATTGAGTATTAGCTCCTACTACCTCCATTCCTCTTTAAATTTTATTTGGACCGAATGCACAAAATCCACAAATATATTGATCACCAAACATTCCCAACATATTACAAGCAAGCAGAATCAGTAAGGACTAAGGAAACAAATTACATTTTTTCCTTCATGAACATTTTCTTACTCCATACTTGCAAATAGTATGTTGTTTGATGGGTGTATTCCACTCAGTACCGGTCCAAGGGAAGGTCTACAAATGTTTGACCGGTCAAACGATGAATTTTTGGAATAGGAAGCCTAAACAACAAAAGTTTATATCGGTCGGTGACAGAAATTTGACCGGTACACTTCTATTACTCTACCGGTCAAACGACGTGGCTTGTCCCGATCATCCCCAATCTCCATAAATCCATCTCGCCTAAACCTAACCGGTATGGTTTCCAGGGATGGGAAGTGTCGGCATGAAAGAATCCAAGGGAGGTTCGGCTGTAGCGGCCGAATTCAACGAAGGATCACTGAAGATATTCAAGCAATCAGTCCAACACGCTACGCGACAAGGGAATCACCTTCCTAGCTAGATGACAAGGGAATAAAGGGATGAAATAAGCCACTAAAACACAGAGGCAATCACCTCGCGCCACCTAGGCTTGTTCCCTCTAGCTTTCTATAAATATTTGTGTAACCCTCAAATGAAGGGAACCAAATTCTTTTCTCTAAAAACCCTTGTGTAATAGCTCCCTTACAATATTCTAACAACAATTGGGCTACATGTGTTTCCACTTAGAATCCTCCTGGTTAACTTTGGTGTTTACTACCATTTACTTTCTCAAATCCAGTAAACAATCCTAGACCCAGTCTAGTACTATTTACCGGATTGGTAATTTACACCATTATTTTTGGTGCCACCCGTGGGACCGATAAGGTTTCTTTCTTTATCCAAAAAACCAACTCACGAAAACACTGTTAGATTTAATCGTATTGTTTAATTCCTGGTCATAAGTTATTAGTTTAGATTTAAATTTTAAAAATAAAAGGGACAGGGGTAGTTATTTCTGGAGGTTAAAGGTAGTTATTTCTAGAAGTTGTATTAGTTAGTAATAGATGTGTTGATTAGTACCAAAAGTTGTGTTGGTTGATGTCTATAAATAATCCAGGAACATAGAATTCCTGAATGTAGTTCACAATAAAAAATCAGATCTGGAGTATATAAACAGAGTATTTTATAAACAGATGTGCATTTGTTTTGTTCTTCCAATTATTTTCCTACAATTGGTATCAGAGCGTGTGCGATCAGCGGCAAGAAAAGGGAGATCTGCCTTGACAACAGATCAAAACTCTTCGACAAGATTCTCTTCCTCACCTAGGACAGGAATAGCAAGTGGCTAGTTTTTCCTTTGGCAGAAGCATTCCAACCAAACACTGCGGGAAAAACGAATTAGCGGGGTTGCTTTCGTTTAGTGGCTTGGAAGACAGAAAAGCAGGGGCTTGTTTTCTGGTTGGTGGTTGATTGCAGGTGGCTTACAACCCGGGAAGGAATCGAAGTTAAGAATTTTGTGAAAATTGTCAAAGGAATTAAAGTCGTGCAATGGAAGACAACAGACAGATTGTGACTACAAGGGAAAATAGTTCACTATCTTTTCAGGTTCCAATTCTAACTGCTACAAACTACACTATTTGGGCCGTGAAGATCAAAGCAATTTTTAATGTTAATGGGCTTTGGGAGGTGATCGAACCAGGAACAGAAATCGATCCAAAGAAGAACAATATGGCAATAGCATATCTGTTTCAAGCTTTGCCAAAAGAGATTGTACTACAAGTTGCTCAGTTTACGGAAGCAAAAGAAATTTGGGATGCTTTGAAGACTCGCTTCGTTGGTGTTGACAGGGTTAAAGCGGCGCGATTACAGACACTTGAATCAGATTTTGAGACTCTAAAGATGAAGAACAATGAGTCACTTAATGATTTTGCTGGTAAAATTAGTCAACTTGCAACACAAGCAAACAACCTTGGGTCTGCATTTGAAGACAAAAGATTGGTTCGAAAGTTTTTGGGTTCTGTGCCTGAAAAGTTCATACAAATCGTTGCTGCAATTGAACAGTTTGCTGACATTAACACAATGCCGTTTCAAGAAGCTGTGGGAAGATTGAAAGCATTCGAGGAACGCATTAGAAAGCCAACTGAGGAAGGAGATACACATGGTAAACTATTATTCACTAAAGGTGATGGAAAAGAGAAGGTTCAGGAGCAGAAATGTGAGCATTGTGGTTGCTAGAGCTCAAACCGAGAAGACTTTGGACGTGGCCGAGGTAGAGGTCGGGGGTCCGGGAAAGGTCAGGATGGCGGTCGGCTTCAGCGGGATAAGAGTCACATTAAGTGTTTCAAGTGCAATGAGTTAGGACATTTTTTGAACGAATGTCCAAAATGGGGTCAAAAGGAAGACATTGCAAATTTGATTGAAGATGATGATGAACCAACATTATTGTGAAGATTGGTGTGAACAAACAACGATTAGGGGGGTGATTGTTAGATTTAATCGTATTGTTTAATTCCTGGTCATAAGTTATTAGTTTAGATTTAAATTTTAAAAATAAAAGGGACGGGTAGTTATTTCTGGAGGTTAAAGGTAGTTATTTCTAGAAGTTGTATTAGTTAGTAATAGATGTCTTGATTAGTACCAAAAGTTGTGTTGGTTGATGTCTATAAATAATCCAGGAACATAGAATTCCTGAATGTAGTTCACAATAAAAAATCAGATCTGGAGTATATAAACAGAGTATTTTATAAACAGATCTGCATTTGTTTTGTTCTTCCAATTATTTTCCTACAAACACCACTCTCAGAATGTCTTCAAGCCAGTTTAACAACCCGTTGCCGCTATAGGCTCTGATGACAGCGTCATGCTTCCAGACGCCGGTGCCTCAGCCATCACCCTTCCAGCCACAGGTGGTCAGCGCCATGGCCCCCGTTAATCTGACCGGTGCACTGCATCGTGCCCTCCCCTGAGTGCACGCCTTTCCCAAAGCACCCTCGAGGGTCATTGTATCTCAATTGAGAGGGATGACGAAGAGTGGGACATCCCCAGAGCCCACAAGAAGAAGAAAGGCAAGACCCAGAGGCCGACAACCTCCCATGACTCCGCCTTCGAAAGGAGTGTCAGTGCAAGTCTACAAAGTTGAGGTTGGGACAAAGCGCGGCCCATGTCAGTGCATTTGCCTTTCTTCTTCTTGTGCCTACCACCAAATCTACATGGCTAAGGAGGATGAGGAAAACACATCATTCCTCACACCTGAAGGTACCCACTGTTATTGGGTGATGGTGTTTGGCTTGAAGAACTCAGGAGCCACATACCAGCACAGTGTGAACAAACTCTTCAAATCTCTGCTCGGAAAGACCATGGAAGCCTATATGGACGATATGCTGATCAAAAGCTGGCTGTCTGCAGATCACCACCTGGCTAACATGAAGAAGTCCTTCGAGATCATGGCAAGGTACAACCTTTGGTTAAACCCCAAGAAATGTGTCTTCGCGTCTTGGGTTCATGGTAACGAAGAGGGGGATAGAGCCGAACATGGAGAAAATTAGGGCCATCACTAAAATGCTTGCCCCGACCTCAGTAAGAGATGTGCAGGCGCCTCACTCGATTCCTCTCCCGGTGAGCGGAGAGATCCCTGCCATTCTTTAAGGTCCTTAAAAAGGCCAACGCCTTTGCATGGGACGAGGAATGTCAGAGGGCTTTCGAAGAATTGAAGGAGTACCTAGTGTTAGATATTTGTATTGTCAAAATCTGAACCGGGTGAAACTTTGTATCTGTACCTAGGGATATCCCCCCACGCTGTAAGCTCAATTTTAATAATAGATGACGGGGCACAAAAGCTCATTTATTACGAGAGCAAAGCACTAAACAGAGTTGAAAGTAGATACACGACGATGGAAAAAACAACGTATGCACTCTTCATTACCGCCAAGAAGTTAACATCATATTTTCAAGCTCATACAGTTGAAGTCCTTACTGACCAACCTCTTGGCGCGGTATTGCGAAATTTAACATCATCCGGGAGGATGGTTAAATGGGCGATGATGTTAACTCAATTTAACATATAATACCGACCAAGATCAGCAATCAAGGGCCAAGCCCTTGCGGATTTCCCGGTAGAGATGACCGGTCTTGTTCCTGATCAACCGGTCAACCAACCCACAGAGCAATGGTGGGAGATGGCTGTGGACGGAGCATCTGAGCCGAAAGGATATGAAGGCAGTGTTGTGTTCACAACACCGGAGGGGTTCGAAATATATCATGCCCTTATTTTCAACTTCAAGTTAACAAACAATGAAGCTGAATACGAGGCTCTCGCCGGAGGATTTTGACTTGTCCAAGCCTTAAAAATCAACCAGGTAAACATCAAATTTGACTCCAGCTTCATTGTGGGACAGGTAACCAATTCCATGGAAGCCCGGGAAGGATGAATGGCACAGTACAAAGACTTAGTTCTGCCGTGCTGAAAGGATTCACGGAGTTTAAAATAGCCCAGCCAGGCAAAAAATGCGGATGCTAACCTCCTTTCAAAACTGACGCAGTTTGCACCAAAGCATGTTTCAAAGCTTGCTCGGGTCGAGATCCTAGACTAGGCTAGCATTGAAAAATTTGAAATCTCAACGATTGTGGCAGCCAAACAACCTGACCGGTCAGGTACCAACACGGTAGGAGCCGATGATCACTGGATGGATGACTTATTGAAGTACTTGGTGAACAGAAGTCTACCAGAGCAGGATGACCTGGTGCGAAAAGTTAAACTTAGAGCACCCCGATTCTAAGTCATCAACGACATGTTATACAAGAAGGCATTCGGGGGACCACTCTTGAGATGCTTAACCAACTGGGAAGCAGAGCGGGTGATTGTTGAAGTCCATGAGGGGGTATGCGCAGCACACCAAATGTCTCGCACACTCTCCCAGCGAATCATACTACTGGGATACTACTGGCCTACAATCGTCCAAGATTGCGAGAGGTATGTGCAAATATGCAGAACATGCCAAATGTTCTACAAGCACTCGGGTAGGTCGGCCACTTACTGTCATCCCGTATCAAATGTCATTCCATTTGCTCGATTCGGGGTTGATATCGTTGGTGCATTCCCAATAGCCCAAGAAAGAAAAAAGTTTGTGATCGTGGCCATCGATTATTTTACGAATTGGGTTGAAGCCAAAGCATTGGCAAACATAACCACGCAACAGTGCAAGAAATTCATATGGAAGAACATCATTACAAGATTCGGCGCCCCCAAGAATCTCGTCACGGACAATGGTCTACAATTTAGAAACCCAAAATTCACTGAATACTTGGAGAGTTTTGGGATAAAACACAACCGGACTTCAGTAGCACACCCCCAAGGAAATGGCCAAGTGGAGAACGCCAACAGAACCATTGTGATTGGTTTGAAGAAATGTCTGGGAGAAGCAGGAAATAAGTTATTGGAAGAGCTCCCACATATCGTATGGGCATACCGCGTAACACCCAGACAGGCCCATGAAAAGAAAAAGAATAGGATCATTCATCGCAATACATCCTACACCGACCGGGTCGGATCCCCCCTTCTCTGGAAGACTTGAACGGGGGGTGAACCAAGGCCATTTCTACGGGATGGTAATCACAAATGGGCCATTAAAATACTTAATCACCCGGAAGAGGAGGCCCTGGAAGAAGGGTACATTTGAGTCTTAGAGAGTGCTCGAAGCCATTCGACATGGTTATATCTCTAGTGTTTTGACTGGGTCAAAACACTTCAAAGAAATACTAGGTTACAGGTGCATCCATCTACAACCTACCGGTCAAAAAAAAACCCGGTTAGGTATTATCATTGGAAAACTTTACAGAATTTTTCAAATCCTCGAGGGATTAAGGTGATTCTTTCCACCGATTGGAAGGAACGATGTAAGGGCACTTCAAAAAATCCTATTTTAACGGGAGCAGTTAATCAGATCAAAATATCGAAGTAAAAATTCGAGTTAGAGGCAAGGATTAATGATCAATCGGAAGAGAAAACAGCTAGGAGCAAGCAATATACCGATTAAAATATGTATGAAGAAAGCAACACATCCAATAAAAAGTACCGGGATACGAAAAGTACTGGAATATTAATGCGAATCATGTCAAAAAACAAGGAGGAGCTTGCCCTTCTTCAGGAATGGGGGCCAGGCCATAGGAAGTTTCGCTGAACTCTGGGTCCCTTTTCTTCAGGATCTGGTGGGAGGCAATCCGGTCCTTCTTTTGACCGCTCTTGAATCCATAGGATCCAATGGCAGTTATCATCTTCTTCCCTTCAGGTTTCCGATACAGCAGCCTGAAGGACTCGATGGTCGCCTCAGGAGTAGCCGTCATCACCCGGGCGGCATCGGCTTTTCTTTTTTCCACCCAGGCAGCAGGCAGCCCGAGGAAGTCTTCGTCCTTCTTCGCCATGGCCCGCTTCAGCTCTGAGACATCGTCCAGCAGGCGGCAGTTCTCCTTCAGCTGGGTATTTTCAGCCCCCATCCCCCCGGCCATTTTGGATAGGTCTTCAGAATTAAGGCCAGCTCCTCATTCTTATTCTTCAACCGAGCAACCTCGATTGGAGAGTCCATCCCTATCCGGTCAGTGGTGATGGGCCCAATCTACATGACCTGCAAAATTAAAATTACCCGGTCAAAGCTTTATAAAAGATAATACAGAACAACCCGAAAAAGAAATACGACTTACCTCCCTCAGCTTGAAGCCTAGGTTGATGAAGGCTTCTTCGACGGACTGGTGAGCCGTCTCAGAATCCACCCTCCGCTCTTTTTGCAGTGGCGGAGGGATGGGTTGTGGCAACCTCTTCACCCATTGTCGGGTCTTCTCCTTGGCCTTGGGGGAAGGGCTTTTCCCTTTTGATCGGGTGCGTGGGGGCTCCTCCTCATCAAGAATTTCCACAGTCTCCTGTTGGACCGGGATATTCTTGAAGGAAGTTACCGCCTGGGAGCCACCGGTAGCTCGAACATCCTCACCGGTGGGGACATCGAACTCTTCGAACTCCATGTCTACAAAAGATGAAGAAGAAAATCAGCAAAGTATAAATACTTGTACCGGTAAAGAAAAAACAAAAGGTGCAAGACAAACCTGAGTGACGATGGCCCTCAGCCTTTTCAGTGTTGCCCGGGGAGGATACTGCACACCCCTCTGCTTCATGGGCCTGCGAGGTACCCTCGCCACCCCGGTCAATCCTCTAGACCCAGCTCCCGTAGTGAAATGTCATCCAGGTATAAGGATCACCACGGAGCAGCTTCTCCTGACTCTCCTCCAAGTCAGGAGTGGTGGCCGGTTCGGTCAATTCTTGATTAAGGATGTGATCGTTCCACCTCAGACCGACCAGAGGAGAGATAGATGAGGTAAAACAAATTTTTCCTTTCACCCCTGGTTACTCTGGGGGAGGTCAAAGATGAACTTACGACCCTTAAAATATACAAATTTGTCACAACTGGGTCGCCCGAGAAGGACTTCGAACAAGAAGAGAAAAAGACGAAGGGAGAGATCAATGCGAAGTTGAGAACAAATATTTACAAAGGAATTTAAAAGACGATGGGCTTTGGGAGTAATTTCCTAGGAAGAATCCTAAAGGCATGGCAGACTTCAACTAGGAGGGGGCGGAGAGGAGAGACTATGCTGACCTCCTAAGAGGTGATATGAAAACCTATCATACTCTCCCAGTGTGGCTCAACGATGTTGGGCCAATTTTCATCATATTGAAGGACAGCCCTCCGGGAGATTCCTACGAGCTTTATTCTGAGCTATTTTGGAGATATGGGTGGGGGATGTCTAGAACATAAAAAGTGGGAAGGGAAAAGTAATCGACATTCTTGAGCCTTTCCTCCCACTCCACCCAAGACTCGTTGTCTGGATCATACGGACCTGGTTCCTGATTGACCGGCTCCTCCCTTTCCACGAAAACCTGACACGGTACTTGATTGATCGGTTCAGGATCGGGAACAAGAGTGTGCTGAGCCGGTCTAGACTCAATGTTAGAAGAATAACTGGTGGAGGAATTAGACGTGACAACCTGACACGGTACTTGATTGATCGGTTCAGGATCGGGAACAAGAGTGTGCTGAGCCGGTCTAGACTCAATGTTAGAAGAATAACTGGTGGAGGAATTAGACGTGACAACCTGACACGGTACTTGATTGATCGGTTCAGGATCGGGAACAAGAGTGTGCTGAGCCGGTCTAGACTCAATGTTAGAAGAATAACTGGTGGAGGAATTAGACGTGACAACCTGACACGGTACTTGATTGATCGGTTCAGGATCGGGAACAAGAGTGTGCTGAGCCGGTCTAGACTCAATGTCAGAAGAATAACTGGTGGAGGAATTAGACGTGACAGATTCCTCAGATGCGTAGGCATGTGAGAAAGAGGTTTTGACTATCTTTTTCTGAAGACATGACCGGGAAAAGAAGAGAGAGAGGAGGGAAAGGCTTACTTACTCGGAGAGCTGGAAGACTAAAGCTGGGAACTTGACCGGTAAAAGCTGATGTGCGCAAAAGGTGAAGGAATGAAGGGACTCGAGGCCTTTAAATAGGCGAGCAGAAAGGAAAAAGGGACGATGTGGCAAGCTGTGGATGTGCCTTGTCAGGAGGTGCCATCATGACACATGGGGAGACGAAAGGGCGTAGTGATGGTTTTCGGTTGACGAGCGACACGTGTCAAAAAACCAGAGATTCAAATTTGAATTTTGAAAATCTCAGGCGGGAAAGATTGAAAATTCAAATTTCGAGTGATTCATCTCCCAGATTTTTACTTCCTGCCCATGACGATTTACATGACCAAGAAGTGGAGGACTTATTGATGTGTATAGATGTATGTGTATATATGTATACACACACAGATATATATATATATATATATATATATATATATATATATATATATATATATATATATATATATATATATATATATATATATATATATATATATATATATATATATATATAGACACACACACGATATTTATTTTTCGTCTTTTTACATGTAAAAATTAAATATTTACTAAATGGAGTATTAAATTTTAATTTCATTTAATTCATAAGAAATTATTAATATAAAATTTTTTAATGATATTTATTTTTTATTTTCTCATTTCATTTTTTTGAAATTTTAAATTTTATTTTTTTTGGTATTTAATTTTTTAACATTTATTTTTATTTTTTACATATATTATAAAATATCTTTCATTAAAAATGATTTTAAAAAAATTAATTTTCATAACAGCCAAGTCCAAATGCTACTCCCATTGGCATTTCAGATTTTGGCTTTTCGGATCAAAATGCCAAGTGAAAAAGCCATTAGCCAAACAATGGTTTTGGCTGTTCGCTTAGTCAAAAAAGCCAAAGTCAGTCAAAGATGCCAAAAGCTATCCAAAAAGCTGTTTTCCAAACACGACCATTCACGCAATCAGTCCAACACGCTACGCGACAAGAGAGTCACCTTCCTAGCTAGATGACAAGGGAATAAAGGGATGAAACAAGCTACTAAAAGACAGAGGCAATCACCTCGCGCCACCCAGGAACGTGGCCTGACGTGGGTGTGTGGTGCCTTGTGTAATCCTCAAATGAAGGGATCTGAGGGGATCTGAATTCTTCTCTCCAAAGACCCTTGTGTAATAGCTCCCGTGCACTTTACAATATTCTAATAACAATTGGGCTACAGGTGTTTCCACCTACAGTCCTCCCGGTTAACTTTGGTGTTTACTACCTTTTACATTCTCGAATCCAGTAAACAATCCTACACCATCATTGTTCATTGATATACTTCTGATGAATGAAACCATTTCTTATCCTCCATTTCCCACATATCGGCTAGTGGTCCATGCTGTCGGATGTGCCTGTTCCTAGTACAAAAGGTCTTCATAATCTCCCCAAACTTGTTGATGGTGTTAGGTTGGTAATGAATATTATGAGTCTGTAAGACCAAGTCGAGCACCTTCTTAACAAACTCACATTCATAAAAAAGGTGCTGACTATTCTCGTAAGAGAAGCCACACCAGCTGCCATCATTATTAGTATCAAATCACTTCCTCATTTTAGCTTTGGTTATTATTGGTCATGAATAATGAATTAGTAACCAAAACAGAAATTAAGCTTTAGGAGGGGTGAGTTTGTTCCAAACCCAATCAGCCTAAAAAACCTTCTAAGTAACACCTTAAAGCCAATCATAGCCATGTTTTAGGCTGTAATCACCATTGCACTGCATATCTCTGAAACAATTCTTCACCTTTACCATTTGCCTCCAGTAATGACAAGAACTCAGCTTAGGAATATAATCCCAGAAGGAAGAAGATTGGTATACCTGATATGAATCCATTTCACCTGAAGAACATCTTTTCTATTTGCTATGTTCTAATTTTACTTCATAATGACAGAGTTGTTCCAGTCAGTAATATCTTTAATACCCAGGCGCCCGCTACTTTTGGAGGAATAGACAACATCGCGTTGCTCCAGATGGGATTTCATGTAATCATGGGAACCAGCCCAAAAAAAACTTCTACATATGCTAATGATTCTCTTTAAAACCATCTTAGGGAGGATAAAAATCCTAGACCAAAAGGTAACAATGCCCATAAGAACAGAGCTGATCAATCTAATTCTAGCACTGTAGGAGAAATGCCTAGAACTCCAAGCTGTGATCCTAACAGTCAGTTTACTAGTAACCTTTCAAAGTCAGCAAATTTCAGTCTGGAAGCTGTTATAAGGCTCCCAGGATATGTAAAGGGGAGTTTACCTTTGCTCATATGAGTGAGATTCAATAAGTAGTCCTGTGGTTGAATATTGACTCCCCCAAATTCAACCTGGGATTTGTTGAGATTAATTTGGTGGCACATAATTTTTTTCGCATCAAGCAAAGCTTATGCTGATAATATTCATTTCTGCACACATAGGGTGGTACTTGGAACCACCTTGATACACATTTTAAGGTGATGAATTATGTGAATCTTCAATTTGGAGGATGTAAACTCTGCATGGCAGTGATTCTATCCTGCGTGCAGAATAGTTTACAAATTACAATTAGGTATTATAGAATTCCTGTTGAACTCTATAGTTAAGTTGTCACCTTAAAGTGCGTGCAGAATAGTAGCAAGAACTTTAATAAGAAATGGAGGGAGTAGTAATTTTTTGTAGTCCAAAAATGGAAGTCAAAGTTGATTAGCATCTGACCTCAGTATT
Source organism: Cuscuta australis (assembly GCA_003260385.1). NCBI lineage: Eukaryota > Viridiplantae > Streptophyta > Magnoliopsida > Solanales > Convolvulaceae > Cuscuta > Cuscuta australis. Next base: position 2,649,147 of record NQVE01000129.1, on the reverse strand, counting down.
CAAAGCTATGGGTTCCTTGTCTTGTTGTCTTCATGCTGCATGGTGGCTTAATGAGCAATATGATCAAGTTTCCACTGTTTTACACTTGCACCAAGCTTTTGTCCCACATTGCTTCCTCTTGGGGCATGAATTGGAGTATTGCAATGGAATTAGGAGGCATGTGTCTTGGTCTAGTAGCTATTGGCTTTTTATGTTGTTTTAGAGAGCTAGACACTTCATTGTATTCTGTGGGTTCAATTGGTATAATCAGGACCAGGAGTTTGACCAGTTTGATTGACCAATTATGAGATGTTAACAATGCAACTACAACATCAAAGCCTAGTCATTTTGGTTCGGTTAACATGAATTGATATCTTGATCCATTGTATAATAATGGGGAGAAGTTGATGGGGGAGAAAGGAATAGGTAGGAGATATGGAAAGTAACATAAAAATACTATGCAAGTTAATTTCTCCAAGGTGTACTTGTGGAGTTAGTAAAAAACTGTTTGATTTGCCACCCATTAAATATTTTTGAGAAAGGTGTAGAATAGCACATGATTCCTATTTCATTTTTTGGGTTTGTGAGACTCCATTCATGGCCTTGAGGATGAGCCGAATACCTAGCTTGAGATTGGTATTGGTTTGATATTAAAGTTGTTGCACACATTTCAGCAACTTATAGTTTACAACCATGTATGGTATGATTAGCATTCCATAGGCTATGGTAAGCAAACATTCCAGAAAGCTCAAAGGCAGTTGATATAAATTCTTTCCCTTGTGTCAGTATCTGTTCTTTTGTATTTTTGTATTAAACCTGCAGCTAAGTCTATGAAGAGAACCAGTTAAATGCAGCTCCTAGGCATGTTAGAAGTCTCACATAAAGAATTTGTTCAGTTATACTGGATTGATTGGGCTTTTGTGTGTTTGACTGGTTTTCGTGTATTTGACTTTGATGTTTGTGTGGGCCTGTATTTCCGTTGGACAATATAAACTAGTGTTTAAAAGATTGACTTGGCCACATACATATTTGACATGCTTTGCACTTGTATCCATTAACGAATGATGAACTGAAACTGCAATAACAAGGATTCCCGAATGAGCAGTGTAGATTAGGTAATGAAATGGTGGGTAGATAATACAAAGACAAACAAGAATATTTTATGCAAGCTTTAAATGTTCGTACTTTGTACTGTATATCTGAACCCAGCTTTTGTTTGTGCTACCATTGTACTCCCTCCGTCCCATATCTTTCTTCTCACTTTCCTTTTTAAGCCGTCCCATTTGATTCTTCCCGTTTCCTAAAATGGAAATAAAAATATCTAAACTTACCCTTTTACCCCTCCTTTCTCTCTCCCCACCCACTCCCTTCTTTCAATCTTTCTTTTTTCGGTCAGACCTCACCCCCTTTTTTCTCTCTTTCCTCTTCTTCTCCCAACCCCTTTCTCCTTTTTCTTCTTCTCCATCACACAGCCCCCCACATCTTTTTCTTCCGACCACCACCCACCCCCTCCAAATAATAAATCTTTTCATATCTCCACCCTCATCCCTCTTCTCTCCAATTTCCATCAACTTATGTCCACCGCTATTGGTCATCGGCTTATGCAGACTCAAAATTATGATTTCCAGCAATTTTTTGCCTCTATGACCAGATGAGAGGCGATGCAAGACAAAAAGGGTCGGAAATGGTGGGAGACACAGGGGCGGCAGTGATTGAGTAAAAAGCTTAGATTTCATTTTGGATTTCTTCATCAGCTCATCACCTTATTTTATTAATTGCAACCCTAAAGATTTGATTTTGATTTTTTTATTTTGATTTTATTTGTAATGTTATTTTAATTTTTAACTTTTTGAAAAAGAAGATATTTTGAACTTCATGAAGAAGAGATGAATTGGTTGAAAAAGATTGAGACACTACACTGGGCATGGGCACTGAGGCAAAAAGAGGGAGGGTAAAAGTGGAAAGTCAATGCATTTTTCTTCTTACATAAAAATTCGTGCCAAGTCCAAATGGGAAGTTTCAACTTGGACGGAGGGAGTAGTTTTTTTTAATCTCTCATTTGGCTTTTACAGTAACAAAACCTTATTTCCGAAAATCACTTCTTGTCGGCTAACACAAATGATTATGCTATTGCAGGTTGATATATATTTATTTAATGGTGAATTATATGAAGGTCAAGTCTTGTTCTATGACTTTTGTTATAATGTAGCAACTATCAAGATCATGTCTAGCAAATTTTTGTCAACTGCAAGTATTCGTGATGTTACTGATTCTTTAGAATTAGTTTCGAAGAAGCCTGTACTAAGCCGATGTCAGCATTTACCAAATACTTCTACGCCCTTCAATCTCAGTCCCGGGAAGCTTGTAATAGCTTTAGGCCGTGATTGTGGGGATCGTTATGACATCATGGCTTCTCCTGGTGTATTTAGGTATGTATTTATCTTCTTAACGTGTTGCATGATGTGTGTTTTTGGTATACTTTTTCCATGCCAGTAAGATTATCTTACACTCTTTGACCATGAATTGTTTAGGATGTAAGTCAAGCTAAAATTTAATGAGATGGTGTTTTCCTTTATTAAATATTTACAAATGCCTAAATAAGATATTTGATGCTACATGATGAGAAAAATAATTAAGGGGTCAAATTTAGCCCTGATGACATGTAAATCAAACAAGCCTGGCTTCTAATTCCTATGTACTTCTTATGAAGCAAATAAATTCATATGTGCTTTTTCATGAAGCAAACAAGCGATAGATGCTCACCCCGTTTTTCGGTATTTGGGTTGGTTAAAAAATAATCTTTGCAATGTAAAGATTGTGTAACTAAGCTTCCTCCCTCCTTGCCCTTAAATGCTGGAGGGTTTTTAGGTACTGGGGAAACAAGACTATCAATAGTCATAAATTACAGTTCATCATACCTGAATATAATATCAGCACACAGGTGACTAATCCTACGCCTGCTGACCTTCCTGTACACCCTTGTCACTCATTCATGTATTATTTTCTTATTGATCAGTGCTCAAGATTGTTGTCACGATTACGAAGAACTTTTCATGACGAGCTGTGTGGTTAGTAAGGTAATTCCGTTCTTGTCCTTCCACTTCGTGCTTTTGTTAAATTTGCATTTCGGCAGTTGGATACAACTTTCATATTGGCTCTTTCGGGACCCATCCGACCCCTATTTATCCTGCCAGAGATTGTAGCTTTTGCGACATTGTTGCTCCCGGTTAACTTTGCATCCTTCGGATGCTACTGTTTTTGCTTAATAATTACAATGCATCTTTACTTCATCTTGTTGAAAACTTGGATTCATTACAGCTTGCTGTTGGGGGACCCCTTGTCAATTGCGACGGAGAAGTCATTGGTGTCAACTTCTTCATCTGCCCATTTGCTACATTTGTACCAATTACTATAGTTTGGAAATGTTTGGAGAACTTGAAGAGAAATGGGTAATGTTTTAAAATATTTTCCTTAAATCTTGTATCATTCTGTTTCTTGAGATTGGAATCTGCTGGTTCGTAATGTTATTTTATAATTTATATACTCTTTTATGATTCATTAAGATAAAGTATATACTCCAGTTATGATCTGATTCCTCAAGAGTTTATTCGACTTTTCATCAAACTCTTACAAATCTTCTTTGTATTTTCATATGCAAAACTATCCATAAAAAATTATGGAGATTCAATTTAATAAGCATGATCAAGAGTTTTCTCATGAATTCATTTGGTATTTTCACATGAATTCATTTGGTCGATAAAAGATAATTTGACTTTAGACACATGTGATGGAAAGGCGTGCTGCTTAAATTTGAAGTTTTCCCTTGTCTGAGGCTACTTTCTGTATTAATGACAGCCTTAATTTGGATGCTGATGCGTTGAGCTTATTATTTTTGGTGTAATTTTAACATCCTGGTATACCACTGACTCACTGTGTTCTTCAGCTCTTATTTCATTCAGCTGAAGGCTGAAGCTACTTTTTTCTTGTAAATAGTTTTGGAAAAGAAGGCAGGCAAATATATTTCTGTAGTGTGTGCATCTATTTCTTCGTATGAATTTGGTTAGCATCGCATGGTCATCATTATGTCTTTCTCATTGTTTAAATGGCATGACCTCTGAATGAATTTGTTACTTTTCATGGGATTGAGTTTTTTTGAGTGTCCTCAGTTCTTTTTGTGCAGCTTGAGCCGGCGGTCTCTTGGAAACAGCCTCTCTACTTTCGGGTAGGGGCAAGGTCTGTGTACACACACCCTCCCTAGACCCTACTTTTGTGGGTTCCAACTGGGTTGTTGTTGAGTGTCCTCAGCTCTTTGTTTAGGTGTGTCGGGCTAAAATTGAAACTCTTTTTTTCTCCGAGCTGTAACTTTTTTTTTTTACCCGAGCTGGAACTTTTTTTAATTTAATGAAGCTCCTAAACACATGTGCTTTTAAGATATTACTGTACCTTTCAGCTCATATTTTCTGTTTTACTTGCAAAAGAGCTGCTGCAAGTTACAGACTTACAGTGTCTTTCGAGTTGGAGTATCTTGCTTGGTCCCTTCTTGTACGTTTGTATTGGGTGCTAAACTATGTTGAACGGAAAATCTGTGCTTTTTAACATGGGTTTTTATGTCACACAGGCAGGTTCCACAACCTTGGCTTGGGGTGCGAGTTGGAAATCTTTACACAGCTAACTTAGATACGTTGGATGAACTGTATCAGAAGTTTCCCGATGTGTCCAAAGGAGTCATAGTTGAAGAGGTTTGATTTCTTTTGAATGAGACATTGATTAGGGTGTTCTAGGTTTTATCTAAGAGACTAAGACTATGTTTTAGTAGCCATTGACCCATTGTTTTTTCTTTGTTCCACCAATATTCCATATGTGGTTTCTGTTGAATCTGTGCTTAAAATTTGATTGGAAAGAGTATAAGGCTCTTCAAACTAATGAAGTCAGATTATTAGAAAACAATTTTGTTAGTCTCTTCTTTTTAGATGGATTTCATTGTCACGTCTTTAGAAATGGAAATATGTAATTTCTGAACTCTCAGGCTCTGAGGACTTCTGTGCTCTGATGGCTGTTTGTCTTATTGGTGTGTTTTATTTTCCTATCAGAGATTTTTGTTAGTTTCTTTCTGTATTTAATGTATCCTTATCTCGGATACTCTTCACTTTGAGTGTGCATCTTAGAATTAAGTTTTCGGTCGAGTGAATTACCTGTCCGGCTGTCCCTATCCTGCTGTGCATCATGGATTGCTATGATGATTCTTGATTCATTTTGATGGAGGCATAGAGTTGATGGTGAACTCCATACTTCGTTTAAGTCAACTTTTGATTTTCTTTTGCTGATTTCGTTTTTGCAGCTCACTGGAAAGATTAACATTCATGCCCAGAGGAAGCGAACAAAGGTTTTATCTTTTTTACACCTCACCTAGAAAAGCATGCATGCTTGGTTTTCTTATTCTCCCCGTGCTGACCGTTTATCTCAATTGTACCAGGTGCACCATTCGATTTTCTGGTCAACGGGGAAATGGCTTACGGCAAAAGCTATGCTTCAAAAAGTATGCATGCTTACTTTGTTTTTTGTACACTCCATTTCAGTGTTATCTCTTTTACTTGCTTCTCTTTTGTAATTTCAGCTCTCGTGCATCAAATTTTCTTCTTGCTTTCAGTTGTCCCAGACCAATGTTTTCCCTTTTCTGATATGGTTTTTGGAATAAGACTGTTGAGTTTCTTGCTGTTGTTAGAGTTGCTTTTCCTTGGGTGCTATTTGGAGATATGATTTGGGGTTTTTCCCCTTTTCATCTCAGTTTACGCATTTCCCTACCATCTGTATTTGATTTAATGATGTAGTTCGAGGCAAAAAAGAAGTTTCTGCCTTATATGAACTAAGCCAAATTCGTGCAAACATGGTAAGCATTTGATACCTTCAGGCCACAATAACCAGAGCAGTAGGTGGGTTTGGGTCAAGTTGCACAAGGAATCAGTTGTTGACGGTTTAAGTTCATTGTCAAGGCTAATTGAACAATATGGTGGTTATTAAACTATTGGCTACTATATACAAATGCGGTAAATATGTTATAGCAGAGGTCAGGGTTGGCTCATCTAGATCTAGGTTTACCATAAACGCATGTACTTTGCATGCCTACCTGAAGGCATATATCTTAACATATCTACAGATTTAGCTGACCCCTTTTTTCATGGCGGATCAACTAAATTTAACTCTCTAAGGTCTTCGAGTTCCTTCTTTAGGGAATTAGGCATACTTTTATGATCCAAATCTTGAGTATTTTATTTTGATGTTCCGATATGGATGTTTCTTGAAGGCTCCGGACCTTATACTGTACTCTGCGAGGCATGGCTCCTATACAGTTTGCCTACTTATAAGACTTGTGATGGCATGTTTTTCGTCGCAGTTGTGTGCATGTTTTCCATCATCATGTGGCATCTAAAACTTAAGTCAAACTTTGAAACTTAAGTTTTTACCGTAGACCCGTACTAGCCCACTAGCACTAGCCCCTAGATATAGAATTTAGAGAGTTTTTAATTCTTGTATATAATGTGAGGGAGGGACCATCTGTGAGTCTGCGACTCTTCTACTACTGGCGATTGCAGAGCTTACCGGAGACGTTCCAGAGCTTCTGGCGGGACTGTCAGTCTGCCCGTCTGTATATGAGTATACGCCTATACGACTATAGTCTACACTCTATAGGTATAATTCTTCCTTCTACCAAATATTTTTCTTTCCCAATCATAATTCAATTAATTTTTTTTTATAGAGTACAGTGGCTCTATGATGCTCAATTAATTCCATGTGTTGTCACTTTCATATCATTTTTATGTTTTTGTTAATTTACGGGCTTATTTATACTGACCATGTATTTTTTATTTATATGTCATTGCTATTTTAATTTTATTTATTGTTTGATTAATTTCTATATCATCTACTGTGTTCTCTCTACACTTTGCTCATTCTTTTTCTTGCTGTTTTAATTCTTGTCATTGTTTTAAATTTTTAATTCTTGCTGTAATCCTTGCGTTTGGCTTGTTGGAGTACTTGTTTATTTGTTTTGCTTTTTTAATTTTACAATCTATGCAAAGCAATATTTTTATGCTAATTAAGTATGATTTCTTAAATTTATGCTCCTATATTTAATACTCCCTCCGTTCTCAAATAGGGCCTAGTTTGACCAAGTGTAAATATAAGGAAGTGTGAAATTGTAGTTGACTTTCAATTTTGCCCTTAATGTGATGGGTAAAAGTATGATGTGATGGATAGATTATTAGAGAAAAAATATGATGTGATAGGTAAAGTATGAAAAAGTAAGGGTAAAAGTGGGTTTTTAATAGAAATTGGAAGTGTTTTGTTAGAAGTAGAAAAAATGAAAGAGGAAGTGTTTTTGAGAACGGAGGGAGTATTTTAATATTTTTTTGCGGCCAAATCATTGCCGTCCTCGCATTCTGTTATTTTAAAAAATGTCATTTTCCGTCCCCATCCCAATCTGAGTGCAACCTAGTCTAAAACTGTCAAGGGCTCTTGCCCAGAGCAGGGTAGTGGGCTGATATATACAACCTTTCCCCATGTTAACAACGTAGATATGCTGTTTCCCAATGGACCATAATGAAAATGGCATTAAAAGTTGTAGTGGCTGACTACCATTGCAGTATATAGAAGGCACATATCTCTTAATGAGCCATTTTTCTGTATTACATCGTACTCCTAAGCCTAGACGTTGCGATACATTGGATCCATCAAAATTTTGGGAAAGTTTGTGGCATCTATAGACAAAAATGAAGGATAAGAAACTGGAGAAACTCAGTGTGATCACGTTTTCAAGTTTACAAATTGAAGTATCGTAGTTTGTATAAAGATCGAGGAGATGGGTGCACATGGATGAAATGGTGATTTATTTGGTTGTGCATTCTAAGCAGAGAAAGAGGTCCAAAACAATGACGAGAACAAGGAAAACTACATCAAGGGCGAAGAAGAGGAGGCAGGTATGATACACACCATCCAATGCACTTCTTTAATCCATTTTATCTTGTAATTTGTATATTAAAAAATTATAAAAATTATATATTAATAATCTATATGTTAAGACAAATCAAACAAGATCACACATGACTATATTTAGGCTTACACATTGAGAGAATTTGATGAGTTAAAGTGCTTAGATGAACAGTTCCAAAAGTCAAATGTGGACTAATACAGGGGGACGGAGGGAGTAAGAAATTGCGCAACCTTTTAAAGTTTCCCTCCTAATTTATTTATAACTGCTCGAGTTTCTCTTCACACTTAAGTCTTTTATTATCAAATAGTTGGTGCGAAAGTCTTCTGCCAGTGTTGCTGGTCTATGCATTGGTGATGTTATAATCAAATGTGGTGAAACTGAAATTGGGAGCCAGCTTGAGGTATGTCATCTTACATTATTAGTGAAACATTAGTCAAATGTATAAGTTAAACCAATGTTTCTGTCCCGTTAATTATGTGAAGTGGTCTCACTTCAAACAACCCCCTTCCCCATCTCTTTTTCAACAGCTGGTTGATGCATTGTGGGACAAAGAAGGGAAATCAGTGAAGTTGGGAATTGTAAGACCAAGCGTAGGGCACAAAAATGTTACCTTGACTGTCGGTACCCGGCCTGAGATGCCCAGGTAACCCCTATCTGTTCCAGGAAAATTCTTTCAAATTCTTTTTGGTTATTGTATTTGAAACATCCTTTTTCTTTGGTCTATCCATTCTTTTTTTATTTTTTCCAGGTGGCTTCTTTAAGTGCAGGACCAAGTACAATTGACTTTACAAAAATCATAACTTGAATGTCCGAGGAGAGATAACAAAAAACTTAAATCTGTTTATTTGTATAAATTGCATTGTTATGGGAATTTGCAAACATTGTGGGCATTTAAGAATATGGTCCCGTCGCAGATGCACGTTGCAAAAAACTTAAAAAAAGATCTCGTTTGTTGCATTTCACATGACAGACATTCTCCTTCGCCAAACCTTTCCCAGAATGGCATAATTTAATATGATTAAATATAATTTCGTCTACAATGGATCTAACTATCGCATAGGCCATCGTAGAAAGTTAGTGGCAAGCTTCCCGCCATTGTAATTGTAACACCCTGGCCCCACCTTGGCCGTAAGTATCTGCTCATAGAATTATAGACTGGCTCCACAAATCAACACAAGTCTTTCCCGCGCACTTTATCCTCATTCGTGCACGTCCAGGAAACTTCTCAGGGGGTCACCCATCCTAGAATTGCTCCAAGTCAAACAAGTTTAACTTTGGAGTTTCTGAGAGATGAGTTCTCAAAAAGAAGATGTACTTTGCTGATATGAGTAGTACTATCAATCCTTTTTGAGTTTTTTCAATTCTTTCTCTAATTCATTTATTTTCAAATCAGGGTATTACATTCACCCTCACTTAGGAATTCAATATCCTCGTTGCATCCTTTCTTTCAAACCCCTAGATCTTCTCTGTTATGTGAATTGAACTATGCTCGTTGGCCCGTCACGGGCGCAGGGTTGCTCTGATACCATTTGTAACACCCCGGCTCCACCTTAATTGTAAGTGTCTGCTCATAGGATTGTAAACTGACCCCACAAATCAACACAAGTGCGCACTTTATCCTCACCCGTGTACGCCTAGGAAACTTCCCAAGGGGTAACCCATCCTAGAATTCCTCCAAGTCAAGCACGCTTAACTTTGGAGTTTTTGAGTGATGAGCTCTTGAAAAGATGATGCACTTTGTTGGTATGAGTAGTACTGTCAATCTTTTTTGAGCTTTTTCTTTCTCCAATCCATTTATTTTCAAATCAGGGTATTACAGGGTATTACAGTAATTGCAAGGAGTTTTAATTCCCTCGCAAAGGCCGTCACACAAATTAGCAATGACATCAACCGTCACAAATGCTGTTGTATTGTACACCGAAAATTGGGGCATCGCAAATTTGCAAATTTCTTGTAGTATTTTGAATTTCTTATAGTTTGAAACATTGTTTTAAGGGTTTCTAAAATGACCATTTATAGACCTAGTGTTCCTTCTGGGTGGTCTAGTATTCCAAACAATTCTAGGTTGCCTATTAGGATTAGTTTTAGTTATCCTAGGCTGAGCCTTAGTTGTTTAGTTATTGGCTCAACCTTTTCCTTGTCATTACTTTCATTTACAAAAACTATGCCATTTTTACAAGATTACAACTAATCAATAAACTTCTTTAAAGTACCTTCGCATATTTTGCATTTTTCTCTTTGAGTAATATGCAAGATTCACATTTTGAAATCTCGGATTGTCGGCACTTTTTTCTGAAAAACTTAGCTTCTTCTTTTAGTTTTTTATTATCTTTTCTAAGTTTTTCAATTTCTTCCTCCAAGGAGGAAAATTTCTTCTTCAAATATTTGTTGGTTATGGAAGCATTTACAAATTCTTTATAGAGTTCATCAAAAGCATTTTTCACATCATCAAAGAAATAACGCTCTTTAGAAGAAATGATACATACCTCTTCGGGTGGTTCTTCATGAGCCATGAGACATATGTTAGTGCTTTTGTCTTCTTCACCATCAATGAATTTGTTGCTGGAATCTCCTCCCCAAGAGATGTAGGCGTGGTGCTTTTTGAACGGTTTCTTCTCTTTCTTGTTCTTGGTGTTTGGGATTTTTGTTTGATATGCCCTACTTTACCACACCCATAGCATTTGGATGATCCTCTTTGCCTTTTGCATTGCATCCATTTTCCTTTTGCATGAACTTGTGAAACTTTTTTATAACGAGCCTAAACGGGTTGTCTTCGTCACTTGACTCTTCCACGGTTGGTTCATGGCTTGTGGAAGCCTTGAGTGCAAATTTGATAGAAAAGTCATTGTATAATACAATTATATATTAGATAATTGATTTAAGAAATAAAAGTTAATAAAAGTCAATGAAATGTTAATCTCAAAAAATTTCGAATTTTTTTTAACTCACGCCGATTAAAAATTATATTTTACATCATGTATTTTTTAGTTTAAGTTTTAAATTTTAATTTTAAAATTAATGTTTTTAATTTTATATTTTAAATTATAAATTTCAAATTTCAAATTTTAAATTTACAAAAATGGAAGTGTATTGGAGGAACGAAAAAGGTGAAAAAGAAACTATTTTAAAAAACAGATGGAATGATACAAAAATGTTTTTTTTAGAAAATATTTTTCTTCTTACCATACAATGAAAAATATGATTGGGAAATAATTTTCATTGAAAATCATTTTCCTATAAAATATATTTTTCGAAAAAAAATATTTTGGTTGGAGGTAGGTAAAAGTTTGATTAAGTAGGTAATGGTAGGTAATTGAAGGTAGGTAAATTAAGGTAATTAGTTAAAAGATTGTGTTTGGATGTTTATTCGGTAACGTGAGGTAAGGAAAGAATAAAATTACTAAAATACTCTTGTGGTTGTTTTTCTTTATTTGTTTAGGATGTATTTATATGAAATTACCTGTCACATTATATTCTTATTAGTTTTAAATTACCCTGTGCTTTGCACGGAATTTTATATGAAATATTTGCACTAAATAGCATTAAAACTTAAGTCATTTCCCTAAATAGCACTTAAACTGTTTTATTCTCTAAATAGCACTTAATAATGTCCAGTGATGGCGAATATTTGCTTGAATAATGACTAAAAGTACTACATTGGGAAGAAAAACACATGTGGTGCTATTTAGGGAAAGTCATTATGTTCTAGTGCTATTTAAGTAAATTTCTCATTTTATATTCGTACGTTAAATATATATATACAAACTTATTTTTACATCAATTCTAAATACTTTTTATTTAATTTATTAGAATTTATTTAAATTTTAAATGTAAAATTTTAAGATTAAATAAACACTCTAGGACGAAACATCTAAATAACATCATTTTATATAATGCAACTAATCAAATTTAGTTTTCATACATTTGATAATAAAAATATCAACCATATTGTTCTTCCGCACATCAAAAAACATGGACAATGACTTCAAATGTAACATATGTTCACAAAAATTGACATATTTAGACATAAGTCTTATGATAAATAAAATAGTGACCACTTCAGATTCCTTGTTCCAGAATATGGTTAAGAAAACTTTCAAAGTCACTGGTTTCTCCAAAAACACGTGCGCATGAATCTTATGACTTCCCTCAAATTTCATCGATCCAACAAGGTTCCATATATCCGTTTGAGGTAGCGGATTCTTTTTTTTTCAAATACTCAGAAGTACATGTTTTCATTGCATCCGAAATTAATTTCACCGATTTCGTAAGACATTCTTCCTAGTCTTGTCTTTAGACATATTCTCTGAAAATATTGGTGCATCATCACCTCCAACTTGCTTCGTATTACTGACGAGAGGGATGGGAGAAGCCTCTAGAGTGTACTTATTGTTGGACAACAAATCATCAATATCATTTATAATCCCCAATCACTCTGAATACCTGTGAAAGCGTCTAAGCCACCCTCTCTAGATTGTCGCATCTCTGACGGTGTTTTTGCAAACTCTCCAGTAGCTCTATCTTTTGCATACAACTCACACATGTTATCAGAATGGTATTGGCTTATCGCCAATCCTTTGCTTCTGGATGAGCCTACATAATAAACTACGTTTGTATTAGAATCATGGCATAATACGTATGTCCATTTCATACATAAACAATGTAGTTTGTCCATACCTCCACAAAAGCATCACACACATCATCATCGACGTCCCAAGTCATTGTGGTTGCGTTAAATCCCCAACCACTAGTTGAGATGTGTCGGAAAACATCGAACGCAGCTGAAAATTTACCTTTATGTAGCCGCTTATGCCCAAGAAACTTGTCTTTTATCCAATTCTCATTTGGATATTTTCTTTCAATTCCTTCAAAATATAGTTATAAGCTTGGGGAGTGAATGTACCTTCAACACGATTTCCTTTCTGTGTTGTTCCAAATGAGCATCAATAAGAAACTAATACATGTCCTCAATCTAGGTTGTTGTGCGCACACCTCCCCGATTATTTTTTGTAGCCATTCTATGATATAAGCAAACAAATAAGAACACATACTACTGTGTACTACAAGAATAACACATATATATTTAACATAAGATAATAGCCATTATGCATTCGTATGTTGCACAAGAAAGAAGTACATACTCAATAGTTATATAAAATTCAAAATCCAAATAGAACGTTGCACATAGTAAGTTTAAATAGACACACCATTATAAGTCATTCATAACATCAAAAAGTTTTACAAAAGCTATGTATGAGTAATGTAATCCTCCCACATGGCATTTGCAATAGAATCACGTCATTCTTCTGCCATCTGTGTGTTCTCGTTCCCATTATGAGCGTGAGGTATGTTATGCATACATGTTTCAGTCTCACTCTCCTCAAAGTTGTAAGCTTCGTCTTCATCTATGACTTTGTTCCAAGCCTTGTCAGGATCCCCACGTAGCAAATAGTTGTGTAAAATTGAGCAAGCCACTATTATTTTCTTTTGCATCTTTATTTTAAAATTCGGCTCATCATCACTTTTCATAATTGGGAAATGTTTCTTGATCACACCAAATGCCTTCTCCACCACATTTCGTAGTGACGCATGGCACGAGTTAAATAGTTCTCTCTTATTTGTTGGTGGGTTAACGGAGTATTCTTTTAAGTGATACCTTACCCCTCTAAAAGGTGTGATAACACCTTGAGATAAAGGGAATTTGGCATCACCTAAATAAAACTTACCTATACAAAAAAAAGAATTTGTTATCTAAAAATACTTTCATACTTATTATAGTAAAAAATCAATACTTACCTTGTAGAATTTTTAAAGGGTATGCACGGTGCAACACATCTCTCAACATTCTAATATCAGATATCGTCCCCTCCCAACCCAATAATATGTACGTAAAGCTTAGATCAAATGTGCAAGCACCTAGAACATTTTGAGTTGAAAAGTCTTTTCTACCACAGAATCTAGGTGCATCGGCCACGGGCACTTTTGCCCGCACATAAGTTCCATCAATTGCTCCCACACAATCCTATGGACATAATAACTTTAGATGTAGCTCGCAAATTTTAAAAGAGTACGTGAATTTGTGTTAATAGGGGAAAAACTTGGAATTGTTAAATATCTCAGAAGGGATCTGTGTGCCATCTGGTTGTGTTAGAAACAATGCTTCTAACTTAATTACAACATTCAGAACATTGTAAAAATGTCTCCATATAACCTCTCCTGAACGAGCAAACAATCGCCGCACTTGCCTATTCGTGACACAGTGGCCCAAGTATGTACAAGAAAAGAGCAACTTGTTCTTCAATACTTATCTACTTCGTTGCTTTTAATCCACCATGACACACTAATAGACCACATAATTTCAAAGATGCATCCGACGCCATTCGTATCATATCTCGCTCGACATACAAGTCTATTCGTCAACACCTCTCGCACAACATTTTTTAAATCCTTTGTATCTAAGGAATTTGATTCATCCACAATTCTCACTCGATCTCTTCTAGTGCGTAAATACCATGCTTGTAGTAATATGAATACCGAAAACAAAATTGTCATATGATTTAAGTAGAGATAAATTTAGCATAATTCACGTTAATTTGTAAGAACTCAAATCACTAGCACTTACAAGTCTAGATAATTGTAAAAAAAACATCGTACAATAACAAAACTGCAGAAAACGAAGTACAATAACAAAATTACAAAAATAGAGTACTCCAAATTGCACATTTGTAGAAAAAAATAACCAGAAAAAAGCACAAAAAAGAACAGAAAAAACCACAAAAAATAGAAAGAAAAGAGGAGAAACGAAAATAGAAAAAAGTAAGCAAAGAACCACAACCGCAGAAGACTGAAAAAAAACGAAAACTGCACAGAACGGTAGAGTGAAATGAAAACTGAAAAAAGGGAAACAAAAAAAACAAAAACTGAAAAAAAAGTGAACAAAAACTGAAAAAAACGAAAACCAAAAAAAAAATAATTGCACAAAACAAAAACATCAGAAGATCAAACTATAAAGTGAAAAAAGGGAAACAAAAAAAATGAACTATTAGATGAAAACTGAAAAAAGTGAAAATTGAAGTATTGATCAAAAAAATTAAGGTAGCAGCAAAGGGGAAGATTATAAAAAATTAGAGAAATGTAAAATTGAAAAAGTAGAGCAGAAATTTCCAAAAATTAGATCGGCAACAACTAATATAAGTAGAACCGAAAATTAGATCTTGGCGAAATTACCGAAAATTAGATCGGCTAAAACTGAAAAAAAGTAAGCAGAGCAGAAAATACCAGTCTTGGAGATGGCGATCGGAATACTTGCGATCAAAATGAAGATGGCGATGCAATCGGGTGAAGATGGCGTTCGGGTGAATGGTAACATCGGAATATAATTTATTACCTTGATATTTTGTCAAATTGGCAATCACCTAAAATATACTATTGACCCTACCTCTGTTTACCTCCCCTACATCCTATGACCTATGACAATTTTTGTTACCAAACAGAATAGAATATTAAATCTAACTCCCCTACCTCAAACAAACACAGTGTTAGTCTTACTCCCAAGTTCCAATGTCGTCCGACGCTACTTCACGGGGGCGACTTACCCACCGTACTAGGTAACAAATAACACCATCTTTATCGTGTCTTATTGTTCCGAATGGGGGAAACCCACGTTCATTCATCTACATTACACCATATTACGGAGTGCTTTAATTTCTTCGTTTACTGGAATACTGGGTTAATGTGCTTGATTTTTGTGTTAAATTAGGTTTGAATGATTTGAGTTACAATGTTTTTTTTTGCACGAGTTTAAATTCTATTTTAAGCAAGGATTGCATCCTTGAAGTTGCTATATTAAAGGTTATTTCTTTTTCTAGGCTAATGAAACTTGGCCGGGCAGGATTCTCTAAAGAATTTGAGAAAGTGATCGTCACAATTCATCTCAATCGCGAAGACTTTGTTTATTTTGATGGTCATGGAGTGCTTATTAGCGATAATGGGTGGATTGCCACTGTTTATCATCTCTTCGATTCTGAGGATCCAAATTCTAGTTTTCAAGTGGGATCAGAGGTGGGTATTAAATGGTTTGATGGTGAATCTTTTAAGATTTACTATGCAGAAATTGTTTTGCTGGTGAAGCAAAATGATGTGGCTTTGTTGAGGGTTGTGAGAAGCAAAGGTGAGGAAGACATGCCTTGGAATTTTAATTATGCTAATTTTGCGGATGAATTACCCAAGCTTGGTCAAGAGGTTCACATGATTGCGACAAACGATGGTGTGAACTTTGAATATACCTGTGGAATGATTAGTTTTGAGGGAAGAAAGTGTGGTGATGTTCCACCTAGGTGTAGAGATCTGATTCATTTTATTGGTGAAGACTCGCCTGTGATACAAGTCCATAATCTGCATGGAATCCCGGGATGTTCAGGGGTACCGGTTCTCAACTCTGAGGGGGAAGTTGTTGGACTTTATTCTTTTGGTCACGCGAGGATGGCTTTCCTTACGCCTTCTACAATTCTAAAGGCCCTTTGTGCTCTTCACCTTAAGGTTTCTGTTGCAGACAGTGTATATGAATTTTTTATACAGTAGGATTGAATACCAATGGTGTTCTTTGATGGCAAAACATCTTGCGTAGTATGGTTAACAATTGAATATATATCCCTTAGTTTCAATGCCCCAAGTTTTCTGTAATTTGTTGCTAAGCGTGATTGTGTTGGCATATATTGATGCTCTTTCAATCCTCTTCTGTTCCTTTTATTCATGCTTAGGAAAGTGGAGAATGTGGAATGGTCGAAGAGGAAGATAAGGTAAAAAGAACATCACTAGTACTGCTAAATGACTATTTCCTTTAGTTTCAATGCCCCAAGTGTTCTTTAATTTGTTGCTAAGCGTGATTGTGTTGGCATATATTGATGCTCTTCCAATGCTCCTCTGTTCCCTTGTCGTGCTTAGGAAAGTGGAGATTCTGGAATGGTCGAAGAGGAAGATAAGGTAAAAAGAACGTCACTAGTACTGCTAAATGACTATTTCCTTTAGTTTCATTGCCCCAAGTGTTCTGTAATTTGTTGCTAAGCGTGATTGTGTTGGCATATATTGATGCTGTTTCAATCCTCTTCTGTTCCTTTTATCCATGCTTAGGAAAGTGGAGAATGTGGAATGGTCGAAGAGGAAGATAAGATTCTGAGCAGAAAAAGGAAGCGAAAATTGCATCCGTTTTTGTCCAAGTTCTCTTTCAAGCTTACTCACAACTTGATGATCAGAGGAAGAGCAAAGGCCTCAACACCAGAAAACTGAAGATTCCTTGGTATGTGTGTATCAAAAGACTTAAGTTAGAGATTGAGAACGGATTTGCCATTTCTCATATATTTTTATTGAATGACGTATTCTGGTTTTCAACGATATATGTTAATGTGAGAACATAGTGGGCTGGGGAGTTTGAATTTGGAGAAAGCTTGCATTGACGGATTACTTGAGGTCATGTATTTGAGCGAATCAGTTAGCTTTTGCATTAGATATATAGCTCATTTTATATCATGACATCAACTTCTGCTTGAAGTTGTAGTCATTTTTTATTTTTATTTTTATTTTTTTGTGAACAATTAGTAGGAAAAGGATTTATTATGTGAACTGCATGTCCAAGGTATTATATTGCTCTTCTGAAATTTCATGAAAACTTGGCTCACACCACACGTTCTTATATGTTTCAGGAACATGTGAGTGACATGGGAGTGCTGAATAACAAACAGATAACAGATAGATTGAGTTTGCATGCAGCAGCTGGGTTCAGTTTTTTCTCTCTGCACTATATTTGTGCACTGACCACTGATTTTTTGTTGACCAGTTCATCATGTCCCACGAGATTGGCAGATTAATATTTTCTGTGCTATATGATTTGTAGGTAGTTAACTCCACCAGCTTCTGCTTCTGTGATTTGACTTATTTGTACGTATGAATCACTGGTCACATTTTGCAACCAAACAAACTAAACCAATGTGTTTTCCCCCAAATATCATCAAACCCAGCTTTTGAACTCTCTGCCTCTTTCATGCATTCATCACGTGTTCTATGTTTTCTGTTCTCTTTCTTTTTCATTTTTGTATTTATTAGATTGAGAGCTTCTTCTTTCAACTTATTCTTATGGCTTACTCCCTCTCTTTCAAATTAAGTTGTGTGTTCTCATTCATTTTCTTTCCCTATTTCCATTACTCATTTGAAAAAACAGTATAGTCATGACACCTTTTGTTTCGTATAGCTTTTGAGGTAGTTTTTAATATGTAAATTTTATTTCTTTTAATTCCGTTCTAATTTTCAAATAAGTTGTATTGAAAAAAATTTTAATCACACATTGTAAACTGAAACAGGTGATTTAAAACTTAAATGAGGACGGAGGGAGTATTACATATTCTTATTCGTATCGGACCATATAAAATTTTAAATATAATCACGCAATCTCAGATTAGATCAAACCTTGATAAATTTGGCATATCAAACTTGGAAGACTCCAAACCAAAGTTTGGTTTTGTTTGGTGGGACAAAACAAGCGGCAACGAAGAATAACAAAGGACGGTGGCCACGAGCATAGGGTTCGAGGTTAGCAATCCGCAACTCACGGAGTAACAAACTCAAATCAAACTTTGAGGTGCCCGAACTTTTAAGCAAGGATAATCATCAACCTTTGTCTAGTGGAAGACAAATCACTAATACAACGTACATCCTAATTTTGAGGCACAACACCAAATTTTTTCCAAACGGATACTGCTCCTGGACGACGAAACTAGGCTGCTCCAAAATAGCGGCTAGACATACAGTGCTAACTCAACCCAAAAAGATCTTTGTGGCCATTAAGGCACTGATTATGTCTTGAAGATGATTTTTTTTCGATTGGGTGAAAAAAACAGGTAGTGGGAATAGAAGGTGATGCCGCCGTCACCTAACAAACTACCGGCGACGGCGACCGCGAAAGCAACAAATTAGAGGAAACTAGAGTTTAAGTTCCCAGGTTGGCTCCGATACCATGATAAAATTTGAGATGAACATGGACAACTGGATTGGGTAATAAGATACTAGGGTTGAACCACATTAAAAGATTGAATCCAATCGATTAGTTAGTTTAACTCAAGTAGTTTAACTCTCCACCGGCGCACATCAGACTTCTCTCATTCTTTATTCCTCTTTCACTACCTCCCCTCTTAAGCCACAAGAAATAAATTCACGTGGAGACAAAAAGAAAAGAATTAATAAATGCAGATGGGTGAAAGTGTGAAACTGACAACTTTAAGCAATCCTACCTAGCAACTAAAGGTATTGAGAACACATAATAACGAAACAAACTCATTAATTTATGTGAAACTTGAATATCAAATGTTTAAAAAGAAGAGCAATTACTGAAGAAGATCTGGGCGATTCTTTTTTTGGTGCAAGATCTTGGCTGCGATTTAGAAGATTTGCACTATGATGAAAAACCAAATACATAAGAGCATCGGAAATACATGTAACGCCGGGGGGCCATGGGGCATTTAATGCAACTTCAGAGTTAAACACCGCCCCCTAGGGGCGTAACTCCGGCGTCAAAGGTTTAATGCAGAAGTCCTCCCCCTTCCCCCAATGGCTAACTTAGTCGTTACATATTTTAAAAAAATTATTGAATTATTTTTTTTATAAATATCAAACTCAATCTTCAATCTTCTTTACATCTTTCATTTCTTCAATCTCCAATTCTCAATCTTCTTCACATCTTTCATTTCTTCAACTTTTGTTAACATGAATCCCTCCGGCTCTGGTTTTTCCCCGACGATCTCGAGCCAAACCAGTATGCCATGTGGATCTTCCAACAATATGGGAGTAATCCAAGGTTGTTCGAAATGCAACCATCGGTGAACCTCGATGAGCTAGAGTTGGTTCCGGAGACTCAACCAGAACCATCAGGAACCAAAAGAAGTGCACGCAGGAAGAGTCACAAAGCAAAAGATACTCAATCAATGACCGAGGCGGCACGGTCAATCCAAAAGTGGACGTCGGAGGAAGAGTCCTTGTTTGCGTTGGCTTGGGTTGACGTCTCCGTACATCCTATCGTTGGTAAAAATTGTGTTTTCTAATATATTTGTGTTTGAAAAAATTTCGTTCAATTATATACTTTTTAAAGGTTCGGAGCAAACGAAGGATGCGATGTGCGATTGTATCGGGGAGAAGTTCTTTGCGGCGATGTTTTTAGACCTCCAATATTATGTGGCCATGATTATACTTTTTGGAAGTGTCGAATGAGAGCCTTTCTCAAGTCTCTTGGTGGACATGTTTGGAGAAGCATAAAAGTTGGATGGTCAGCTCCTACTATGACAAATGGAGATATTAAGGGGGAATTTTTTTTAAGGGGGAATTTTTTCAAAAAGATCAAAACCCTATGCATATCCCCGTCTTGTTTGCCATTATCAAAAAGGGGGAAATTGTTGGAACACACTTTGTACGATAAACTAAAGTCGTGTTCATTTCTGACAGGTTTGATAATTGCCAAACCGCCGTGGATATAAAGAGTTTCGTTGAATAACTCAAGGCGTGAAGAATGGCTTGGAACAAGACCTAAAAGACTCAAGGACAAGATCAAGAATTGAAGACTTAGTCGAGTCGGTCTTTTGTGATCAAAGCCGACAATATATTCAAGTCTCGGTTCTCAAAAAGTCAAAACAATTTTTACAATCACAAAATATTTCTTGTGCATCAAAACAAACATTTTTTTGATGATTCCTTTTATTGTTAAAATCCCTGGTCCTTGCTCAGAACCAAAACCCCCTAAGTCGGCGTTCGGCTTTCGGCGTTCGGTTTTTGGCGCCCGAACCAACTCCGTGGTTTTCAATATTTTAAACCCTGTTTTTTTTCCTCTGAGCATTTTTAAAATGTTTCCAAATAATTATTTTATAAAAACCACTTTTGTATCTTGGTCAATCGATCTAATACGTGAAAAACGGTCTAAACCGTACGTACGTATTATACGACCTTGGAGACTTGGTTTTTACCAAACAAGTCTTGTTTTCACTATTTAATACCATATACAATATTTTCCAAACCCGGTTTTTACTTTTGGAAACACTTCATTTTTGGACCTCGGTTTTTCAAAACGGGTTTCAGCTGGCTAGACTTTAGCTGGGTGATAATCGATTATCACCTTAGTGACAATCGACTATTAGACCCTGCAGCTTTGAACTTCCAAAGTTCTGAAGCACGCAATAATCGATTATCAGCTTTGCAATAATCGATTATCAATCTTTGCAGCCAAAACCCAGAATCTTCTGAGAGGACCAATAATCGATTATCTGGGTTACCGTTGTCCTCCAACGGATAGAATTTTAAATTTTTGGACAGGGAATCTTTGGATAATCGATTATCATGGTTTGACAATCGACTATCAGCCTGTGTCCCTGAAAAATTTGTCTTCATCCTGTTGGAAATTCTAGCAACGGGTTTATCCCATTTTGGGCTATAAAATGGCACCCAAATCCTCTCATTTGATACACAATTCTTCAACATTTCAATACTCTTTCATTACATAAGCATTCCTATTTTTCTTAGCTATTTGAGAGCCAATTCTTGAAGAAATTGTCGTGTTCTTGAGCGTTTACTAGTTCACTCATATCTACTCTTTGTGAGAGTTTTATTCCTGAGTGTTTAAGTGTTTTCATACACTTTAAGGGAGGTTGTTCCCTTGTTGTAAACTCGAAGGAAGTTCCTTGTTCCTTCGTGAGAAGTCTTGGAGTGCAGTATCTCCGAGCAAAGGTGTTGAGGCTCGTGTGACTCGAGTTCTCAAGTTGTATCGGTTTGTTAAGCACCCTTAAGCTTAACGGAGCTAGTGTAGCTCGAGAGAGTCTCTCGGGGGGCTGGATTAGCCACACGTTGTGGTGAACCAGGATAAAACTCGGTGTGTTCCTTCCTTACGCTCTTTACTTTAACGCTCTCGTTTTAATTTCCTGCGATTTTGTTTTAAACGCTATTCACCCCCCCCCCTCTAGCGTTGGGCCTTTATTCTAACACCAATGCCCTGGTTCTTTGCAGTAGTTGCAAATGTCACTGGGCTTAGGACCTTTTGAACATTTAAAGTTTGGCTTCTTTTTTCAAAGGTCTTCTGTCCCTTACCCGTAACAGATAGTCCTGATGCCTGATTTTCTATTCCTGAATTAGTTGCCCGTTGACGATCTTCTCTCATGTGGAGAGCAGATCGAACATCATCCAGAGACAAAGTTTCTTTACCAGCCATAAAAGATTCAACAAAACTTTCATATGACTCGGGCAAAGAAACTAACAGAATTAAAGCAGCATCCTCATCATCTACTTTAACATCAATGTTGCGAAGATCTAGCAAAATTTTACTCAACTTTTCCAGATGGTCTCGAAGGGGTGTACCTTCGTGCATGCGTAGTCGAAACAGACGTTGCTTCAAGAGCAACTTATTGGTTAGAGACTTCGTCATGTATAAACTCTCTAACTTCATCTAGAGAGCAGCAGCGGTCTCCTGATCAGCGACTTCGATGATGACGTCGTCAGACAGGCACAACATGAGTGTCGAGTGGGCCTTTTCTTCTAGGGTTTTCCACTCTTCATCCTTCTTGTCTGCCTTATTCGCCTTTTCAGTGAGCGGGGCCCACAATCCATGTTGCTTCAGCAACGATCGCATCTTGATCTGCCATAAGCCAAAACTACTTCTCCCGTTGAATTTGTCAATCTTCACGTTCAGAGCAGACGACATCTTCCTCACCCAAAATAGAGTAATTTCGGTCAAATTACAGGAAAGTCCAAGTCAAAGTCCAAATGGCAACTCAATTAGAAACAAATCAGCCCACAAGATCCACCCGCCAAAAAAAATCACGGCTCAAAAAGAAAAAAAACCCTTTTTTTTCCTTCTTCCGTACTGCAAAGGAAAAATTTTGACCCCTCTCCTTTTTTTTCGGCTGTAGCTTCTGTTTTACGACCTAACCGGCGGGGGTGCGACTGGATGGCTTCTCGACGGCGGCGCGAACCGGAGGCGGCAGCGCTCTTCCTCGCTGCGATTCAAGGCCCACGGCGGCGTCGGTTTGCTCCTCAACCCTGCGGCGTCGATCGATGATTACTCCTTTACTGCACTCAAAATAACCAGCGACGGCAACACGATCTGGACGACGGCGGTTTGCGTGTGGCTGACGGCAGTTCTGGACGAACCGGCGGCGAAGACGCTCTGGCAGCAACGGTTCTTCCTTTTGGCTCCTCTGTCAGCAGCGGGCGGCTCTGTTGCTCAAGATTCACAATCAGATCTGCTTCTCGGCGGCTGCGCACGCACAAATCTGAAAAACCCTAAGCAATAATTTTCTCACAATTTGTGCAATAACTAAGCTCCGATACTAGTTTGTTATAACAGACGCGAGAAAGTATGAACACAAACAATCGACAATCTCGAAAGAAGACAGAGATTTAACGTTGTTTACTAACAACCTGTTAGTAACCTCCACGGACAGAAGAGATACAGATTTATTGATTAGTATTTTCTCACCAGATTACAGATTTTCTCTCTACCATGTGTTGAGGAGTACAAATACAAGCCATATATATAGGGAATGGGATATGAGTTATCCTAATCCTACTACATATATAAATATGAGATTAGGAAAGATAATCGTAATCCTATTCCTAGTCGTAATCCTAATACGTCTAGAATACAGATTGAAGGCATTTTCTAACAGGTTTGATTGAGGAGTGGAGAGGAGAAAAGGAACATAAAGAAAGAGATTGATCAATTCCAAGTTTTAATTTAGGTTTGGATTCTAAGAAAAAAAGTGAAGCTGGTGAAGACAGTACTGATTTGTAAGTGAAAGAACCAATGACAGATGAGTATGGTACGATGGCAGAATCGCATATAGAGTATATAACCCTCACATTTCATTGAACACTATGAATAATTGGAGGAAGGTTGTGCTACAAATGAAAGACAGGAGGAATAAGGCATCAAGGAAGGCATTTGATGAAACTGAGAGAGCAGGAGAAGAAACTGAAGTGCATATGGAACCTGAGAAAGATAAACCAACTATTAATGAACATGTTAATCTGCCCCCTAAGGAGGTGAGTGAGTAGTCTTTGAATATTTTATGGTTATAATGCAATTTTAATTTTTTTGGGTATGGCCATGTGTATGTAGGTTTTTTGTGCCCCGAATGACGAAGGTGTGGAGGAGGTTGGGTTTAAGTTCAAGTTTGAGACCCCAACACATATTTGTGAGGTATGTTGAAGACATTATGATAAATGGCTGTTGAGTGGTTAGAAGTGTAAACAATAATACTAAACATACATGTTGGTTTTTGTAAGCTTTGATGAAGGAGGCATCGGAGAATGTTTTTTATCCATTGGATTTCAATGTTTTTAGTGTTGATCATCCCAAACCAACAGTGGTATGTTTTTGTTTTGGTTGAGAGTTTCATAGTCATTTTAAAGGCAGTTTTCGTTTTTTTCAGTCCTTAGGTTGTGGTTCTTTGCTTACTTTTTTCTGTTTTCATTTCTCCTCTTTTCTTTCTATTTTTTGTGGTTTTTTCTGTTTTTTTGTGCTTTTTTCTTGTTATTTTTTTCTACAAATGTGCTATTTGGAGTATTCTGTTTTTGTAATTTTGTTATTGTACTTTGTTTTGTACAGTTTTGTTATTGTACTATGTTTTTTTGCAATTATCTGGACTTGTAGATGCTTGTGATTTGAATTCTTACAAATTAACGTGAATTATGCTAAATTTATCTCTACTTAAATCATATGACAACTTTGTTTCCGGTATTCATATTAGTACAAGTATGGTATTTACGCACTAGAAGAGATCGAGTAAGAATTGTGGATGAATTAAATTCCTTGTATACAAAGGATTTAAAAAAATGTTATGTGAGAGGTGTTGACGAATAGACTTGTATGTCGAGATATGATACGAATGGCATCGGATGCGTTTTTGAACTTATGTGGTCTATTAGTGTATCATGGTGGATTAAATCCAACGAAGTAGATAAGTATCGAAGAACAAGTTGATCTTTTCTTGTACATACTTGGCCACCGTGTCACGAATAGGCAAGTGCGGCAATTTTTTGCTCGTTCACGAGAGGTTATATGGAGACATTTTTACAATGTTCTGAATGATGTAATTAAGTTAGAAGCATTGTTTCTAAGACAACCACATGGCACACGGATCCCTTCTGAGATATTTAACAATTCCAAGTTTTTATCCTATTTCAAGGTGATATTACACAAACACCAATTCACACACTCTTTTAAAATTTGCAAGCTACATCTAAAGTTATTATGTCCATAGGATTGTGTGGAAGCAATTGATGGAACTTATGTTCGGGCAAAAGTGCCCGTGGCCGATGCACCTAGATTCCGTGGTAGAAAAGACTTTCCAACTCAAAATGTTCTAGGTGCTTGCACATTTGATCTAAGCTTTACGTACATATTACTGGGTTGGGAGGGTACAATATCTGATACTAGAATGTTGAGAGCTGTGTTCTACCGTGCATATCCTTTAAAAATTCCACAAGTAATGATTTTTTACTATAATAAGTATGGAAGTATTTTTAGATAACAAATTCTTTTTTTGTATAGGTAAGTTTTATTTATAGAAATCATTCTAAATAGGACTAAAACATAGATAAAAGTACCAAAATAGGACTTTCATGTTTTTTTTCCCGGAATAGGACTTTACACTGTGGTAATGTGACCTTGCATTGTGGTAATGTGGCAGTGTACATGTGCAAATTACTATGTTTTTTTGGTAATGTATATGACCACGGTTCGTAATGTAAGTCCTATTTTGGGAATAAAAACATGGAAGTCCTATTTTGGTATATTTTCAAAGTTTTAGTCTTACTTTGGTCTTTCTCCCTTTTATTTTAGGTGATGCCGGATTCCCTTTATCTCAAGGTGTTATCACACCTTTTAGAGGGCTAAGGTATCACTTAAAAGAATACTCCGTTAACCAACCAACAAATAAGAGAGAACTATTTAACTTGTGTCATGCGTCATTACGAAATGTGGTGGAGAAGGCATTTGGTATGATCAAGAAACATTTCCCAATTATGAAAAGTGATGATGAGCCAAATTTTAAAATAAAGATGCAAAAGCAAATAATAGTGGCTAGCTCAATTTTACACAACTATTTGCTACGTGGGGATCCTGACAAGGCTTGGAACGAAGTCATAGATGAAGATGAAGATGACAACTTTGAGGAGAGTGAGACTGAAACATGTATGCGTAACATACCTCACGCTCATAATGGGAACGAGAACACACGGATGGAACAAGAATGACATGATTCTATTACAAATGCCATGTGGGAGGATTACATTACTCATACATAGCTTTTGTAAAACTTTTTGATGTTATGAATGTAACGCCCCAAAATACACCCTAAAATTTATTGAATTAAATATTCAATTAAACAAATTTTTTTTGATTAAAATAAATTATTATTCGGCTTTGGGCCTGATATGAAATATGTTATAAAGTCCAATATCATAATCTGGATAAATCTCATAGAGATAAAATCCAATATGTTGACTATTTATGTAACCTTGATTGAGATCAGAGTACGGACCCAAATCAAGAATAAATTAAGAAATTGACTTGTGATATAAATATTGAAATGGTTTATTAAAATAAATCATGGGAATAAATTATATGAATTAAATGTGAGAACTTTTTATTAAATCAATTTTGACTCTCTCAAAGTCAAACACCCAAAAATATGATGTCAGAAAAAGTATAACGAATAAATGTCAAAATTATATCGTTGGGTAGAGTTTAATTGTACGATCTCAACGGTGCAAACGGATTTCAATTCAGAGAAAGTTGGACAAAAAAGTGTACCCTAACTGGGACTGGATTAGTCCTTATTAGAGAAGTAACATGCAGAATCGCCTAAAAATCACATTTGCGCCGAATGAGAACGTGAATTGGGAATCCTACGCAGGAGCAGCTCACCTTCCCTGTCCTCTTCTCTTCTCCTCTTCTATATAAAGAACCCAATTCTCTCATTTCTCCACCATTCTCTCTATTTCTCCTTCCATTTTTGTCCCTGAGAGTGTGAAGAGTAGAGTGGTGCTGTCCAGAGAGTTGGAGGTCGCCGGAGATAGTCACAATCCTCGCCGGAAAATCTTCAAAACCTTCATTTACGTTCGAGGTAAGCCCGTTGATATATCTAATGACTAGAATGTTCATATAGGTCGTTTCTACGTTCATAAATGGTCATTTGGTTGAGTTTTGTGTTTGACATGTTTGAAGAACCAAGAAATTATTGTTAAAACTACAAATTTATGACTCTAAAATGATCTGTGAATACTGAGGAACATTCCTATATAATTTAATTGAAGTTTGGTAATTAAAAATGATAATACTCGAAACAGACCAGAGGAAGAAGACGATGTAGCCAAAAATAGGTTATTTACTTCCTAAGAATCCATTAAAATTATGTCCAGACAAGGATGTTCGAAGTCAGTATATAATCGATTATTTAAAATATAAAAATCGATTTAAAAAGTATTAATCGATTATTTTGAAACTAAAAATCAATTTATAGCATTTAATTGATTATTAAAATTGTAAAAATCGATTTTTAGCAATTAATTGATTATTAAAATTATAAAAATCCATTTATAGCAATTAATTGATTATTTAAAATATAAAAATTGATTTTAGCATTTAATTAATTATTTAAAATATAAAAATCGATTTTTAGCAATTAATGGATTATTTAAAATAAAAAAATTCTATTTTTAGAAATTAATGGATTATTTAAAATATAAAAATCGATTTTTATTAATTAATTGATTATTTAAAATGTCAAAATCGATTTTTAGCAATTAATGGATTATTTAAAATATAAAAATCGATTTTTCCTCCATTCCAGTGTCCGAATATATTCCTGGAAATATTCTCTTAAAATACCAATTAGTTATCAACAAATTAATTATGATTTTTTATAATAAATGATGTTTTTTACATACAAAACATTATGTGATGCATGACGGTAAGTTCGGGTGTTAACACCGAGACTAGGCCGCTGTTAGCTATTAAATGTTATGTTGAATGATGGATAATCATTATGGATAATTATGAATGATAAACCTACTGATTAGAATGATTATTGATGATTGAGTCATGATTAAAAATGAAAAAATGGTGATTATGAAAACAATGCATATTCTTAGGGATATCTAGAAGAAGTCTCTAGGATATACCCACTTGTATATTGATGGTTATTAAGGATATCTAGAAGAACTCTAAGATATACCTATGTGACCAATTCATATTTCGAGTTAAAATGTACGTACGTAATCCAGACCAGATATCACCCACCCGACAGATCACTGCTCGGTTTGGTACGTAATCCACGTGACTCATAGGGTGGATTATCGATTCTTGTGTTCTGCATTAAACTATTTATAATTTAAGGGCCTGGTTAGAAGTATTGCCTTAGACTAGGAATAGTTTAAGGATAATGTTGATTGACAACTGATTAATATTGTATGATGAATGTTGAATAAAAATGTTGAATATGATTGTGATATATACATGTTGAATGATTGAATAATGAATGTTGAAAATTGAATATTAATTATTCGATATCTGAACTGAACATTATGTGCATGATATCAAATGATTTGATTATGAACTGAGATTCTGTTTATATGGATGTTCGATGCATTAGATATGCTTACTCAGCTTTACCGCTGAGCGTGTAGTATGTTTTATTTGCTACACGCAGGTTACTAGAAAGAATGATGTGATGTGATCCTGGAGGCAGACGGAGGCGAGATTGTCGGAATGGATGTGACGGTTATGAATTAAAGAACAGAAATAAATTATGTTTGCGATTATGATTTGTTAAGCTTCCGCAATATTGAAAACTCTGTACTGTTTATGATATGAAAAATATTATTGTGAAAAATAAAAATGTTTGAAATGTTTTAAATTTTACGATTACCAAGTTAATACTTAAGTCCGAAAGGGGCTGCAGACCTGGACGGATTAGGGTGTTACAATTTTGTATCAGAGCAAATGGTTTTAAAACCGATCTTCGGATCAAAATTTGATTTTAAAAAAAAGTTGGTCACATCCATGACTCTCGCATCCCTCTGCTCCAGGAAAGGTATGAGAATTTACTAGATACATATTGACTTGTTAAAATTCTCATTAGATAAGAATTGATTAGTACTCAAATGGTATCGAGCGTAGACTCTAGATGAACTTTTGTACTCGGTGAAGGGGCGAAAGAATAAATGAAATATGTATAACCTCCTGATATGTTATCAACGTACGCATTGCATCGCGAATGACGAAACTAATCTACATCGCAAAATTGTATGAAAGCTTGACGACTATGAAGAAACGATAAATGTTGAAAAACATCCGTGAAGCCGATGTCAA
Source organism: Cuscuta australis (assembly GCA_003260385.1). Taxonomy (NCBI): domain Eukaryota; kingdom Viridiplantae; phylum Streptophyta; class Magnoliopsida; order Solanales; family Convolvulaceae; genus Cuscuta; species Cuscuta australis. Next base: position 2,619,784 of record NQVE01000129.1, on the reverse strand, counting down.
AGATCCTCATGTGGACTTAAGACGATCTAATCGATGATTCAAACACAAACCTTTAGAATTAATGAATTCTATCTCCGATGCTATTGTTTGACTCATTAGGACATATTATGCGATTACATAATATGAATCGAAATAGTTGATTAAACGATAACATTATCGATTCGTTCGAACAAAGGTTGTTAGAATAAAGGCCCAACGCTAGAGGGGGGTGAATAGCGTTTAAAATAAAATCGCAAGAAATTAAAAACGAGTGCGTTAAAGTAAAGAGCGTAAGGAAGGAGCACACCGAGTTTTATCCTGGTTCACCACAACGTGTGGCTAATCCAGCCCCCCGAGAGACTCTCTCGAGCTACACTAACTCCGTTGAGCTTAAGGGTTCTTAACAAACCGATACAACTTGAGAACCCGAGTCACACGAGCCTCAACACTTTTGCTCGGAGATACCGCACTCCAAGACTTCTCACGAAGGAACAAGTAATTTCCTTCGAGTTTACAACAAGGGAACAACCTCCCTTAAAGTGTACAATGAAAGCTTCTATGGCATGATTCATCTCAAAATATTTGTAATAGTTGCTAGAAACTGTATGCTCTACACCTTATGTAGGTCCATAGACACCTCGTGTTGCTATGTACCCAGAAATGAAACCTCTAACGAGACCACCGTTAGTAAAGACTGTTGAAGCAACAGCTTCTTGAAGGCCAACACTACCTCCTCCATAGGCAAGTTAAATCTTTCGCCTTATCATTTCCCTTCCTAAATCTACCGCAGTAGCCATAAACTTGGGATTTCTACCAAGGGAATGACTGCCAAGTAGACCAACGAATCTTATGGTGTAAGGAAGTGTTCGAGAAGTTCCTTCCATAATGTGAGAATTCGAGATACTCTTTCCATAATCGTGATATATATAGCCTCTAAAACCTGACCATTGATGGAAAGGTTATTATCACCAGCCAAAATACGTAGAGTAAAATGGATTCAAATTACCTGCAAACGAGAACGTACTCGCTAATACTATAGTCTGCTGACGATATGACGTATTGAGACTCTTGAACAGTTAGATTCGTTGTCCTGAAACACGTTCAAATCCGAAATGAAAAGTAAAAATGGCTATTTCCTATGACAATGACCTCTTTAGTGTTAGCCTTGGTTTGCTAAGCCTCATATTTTGATGTTAACAAACAATATAAGAGCTTGACGTTTGTTTAAATGTTTCAGGTACAACAAGAATGCATTAAGATTCGGTTCTCAAGAATGAAGTCGAAACACTAAACTAGCGTAGAATTTAGGTAGAAACCGATGTAAGGATATGATTTTATATACCTACATTCACAAGCTCAAAAACACTCACAAAATATGTTTAAAACCCTTTTATAATCATTTTCAAACATCCAAAAGGTTTTAAACAAAATTAGAAATGATTTGGACAAAAATGAAAAAATTGTCAAAATTGTCATAAGGTACCTAGGTACCGTGAGGGGTACCGTGAGTTAGCCTGAGACGGGACCCCCCTACCGTGTATAGGTACCGTGTATAGGTACCGCCTGAGAGTTTTTGGCCTGAGAAGGTACCTAGCTACCGTACGGGACCTAGCTACCGTGATAGGGTACCGTTACCGTTAGAACACTATTCCTGATTGCTGATTTTTGAATTAATTCAACTCTATTCACCTCCTAACGGCTAATTAACATCTTCCACTATAAATATAGGCCTAATACTTCATATTTCAATAAGAAACAAAGCTCTAAACATCCTCCCTTTATATTCTAAGTGTGTTCATTCTTTTATCAATTATTTTCAATATTTTGGCTATTTCAAGAGCCTTAAATTCCTGATTTTTATACACACACTTTGAGCTTGTGTTTCTAGTTATATACTCTCATATTCATAAGTTTGTGTTGTATTTTTGAGAGTGTATAATTTCCTTCTACACCGGCTAAGTTTTGTTCTTCATTTTTATATTCTAGCCGTTGTGTAGAATCTTATTTCGTGTTCTTCAAACACACCTTTTTACGGTCGAGAATAGCCGTTAAATTCTCACATTGTAACGGTCAAGGATAGCCGTATAAATCCTTGGGTAGAGGTTCAAGGATAGCCTTTGAAATCCTTGGGGGAAAGGTAGAAGATAGCCGTTAAATCTTCATTATAAACGGTTCAAGATAGCCGTGGTGAAATCTCGGAGTGAATCCTATTGGCAAGGGTTGTTTGCCAAACTAGTGTGGTGCTTTGACGGAGTTCAAGAGACCGAGACTTAGTGGATTCGGAAATCCTTGAGGAGGAGCCTCGAGGTACTGGAGTAGGGAGTTCCCGAACCAGTATAAAATCGGTGTGCATATTATTTACGCTTTTATTTCTGCGTTTTATATATTGCTTCTGCATTTGCCAACACCGTTTTTATTAAACTCCGAAAAGATTTTCAACGCCTTATTCACCCCCCCTCTAAGGCGTGGGCACAACGACTAAAACGAATAACATTTAGTAACTTCTAAAAAAGTGAAACATTGAAGGAAGAAAACCTACGATTAATAACGGTAATTCGCAAACGCTGTTTTGATATCTTGTGACTCGTATCCTTGAAATACTCAAATTGTTGTGTTAACTACACCTTTGAAACATTTCACTTGACCAATCTTGAAAAGATTGAAATCTATTATCTTTATCAAATTATTGAAAACTTGTCTCAACTTTTGGTTCTTCTTTATTATACCGACCTTTGAAAACTACACGTTGTGAACTACGTGACTTGATCGCAATAGTAAAACTACCCTGACTTGAACATTATGTTGAACCTCTCTTTGTGGACCACAAAACAATCAATACAATTACGATATCTCTAAAGATTATTATCGATGATCTTATTAACCAAACAAACTCCGTTATAACCCTAGCAAGGATATGTTTGTGCAACAACCAAAGAAGAAATGACGTCACGAGAACAAGCTGAATCATTCAAGCAAAAATCCCGAACCTATAAGCGATGTTGGTGTTAGAACTTGTAAAGATCCCTCACTCTATGAATTTATGAATTTAATTACGCACTCAAGATCTTCTCTTCTTTCCTCGAAACAACATCAGCCATAATGCTACAATTGAACCTGTCGCTATCATATCTAGATATGTTTTCAAAATTGATTAAAGAAATTTGGATACAAAGAGATGTACACGAGACGATACTCAAACGTTATCACATAGACTCATTAATAATAATGATACCTACCATGAAATGAATGAAAAAATGTTTTGATGTAAATCGATGATAACAAGCTACTGTATAACCAATCGACATTACTTCCTCATAAATAATGACAAATTCTATGTTCTAAAAGCCATATGCTGTTTCTTACGAATCGTTGCTGAACTATGTGAACGATGTAAAGACATTTTGGATGACTTAGAAGATTACGTATGAGTTAAACAACCTCCAAATTTTCCACTACATCTATCGCGAACTTGAAACTAAAGGACCTTCAATCAGAGGAAGAATATCGTTAATCGGCGTTGTACAATGAAGAGTTGAGAATGAACGAAGTTTTGTGCAAGTATGTCAAGTATACGACCCTATACACCACGAAGGAACCTTAGTTGTTGATACTAAAGGATCACTGAAATGGGTGACTTAATAAAAGATTGTTAACCTCTTGAAATAAGAATGAGTTTGATAACATCGACAGTATAAGATTTCGTATCAGTGTGAATTATGACGTAATTATGGTTTAACCATTAAGAATGACACGGGCATGACTAAGTGAGATCATTACGAAATGGTGAACGTTGGACCTTAGAAGAATTTCGAGGACAAAGTTCCTTTAAGGGGGGAAGAAATGTAATGCCCCATTAAGCATGACACGGGCATGACTAGTCATGACACGGGCATGACTAATTGAATTAAATATTCAATTAAATAAAGTTGTTTCGATTAAAATAAATTATTATTCGGCTTTGGGCCTGATATGAAATATGTTATAAGGTCCAATATCATAATCTGGATAAATCTCATAGAGATAAAATCCAATATGTTGATTATTTGTGTAACCTTGATTGGGATCAGAGTACGGACCCAAATAAAGAATAAATTAAGAAATTGACTTGTGATATAAATATTGAAATGGTTTATTAAAATAAATCATGGGAATAAATTATATGAATTAAATGTGAGTACTTTTTATTAAATCAATTTTGACTCTGTCAAAGTCAAAAACCAAAAATATGATGTCGGAAAAAGTATAACGAATAAATGTCAAAATTATATCGTTGGGTAGAGTTTAATTGTACGATCTCAACGGTGCAAACGAATTTCAATTCAGAGAAAGTTGGACAAAAAAGTGTACCCCAACCGGGACTGAATTAGTCCCAATTAGAGAAGTAACATGCAGAATCGCCTAAAAATCACATCTGCGCCGAATGAGAATGTGATATGGGAATCCTACGCAGCAGGAGCTCACCTTCCCTGTCCTCTTCTCTTCTCCTCTTCTATTTAAAGAACCCAATTCTCTCATTTCTCCACTGTTCTCTCTATTTCTTCTTCCATTTTGTCCGTGAGAGTGTGAAGAGTAGAGTGGTGCTGTCCAGAGAGTTGGAGGTTGCCGGAGATAGTCAGAATCCTCGCCGGAAAATCTTTAAAACCTTCATTTACCCTCGAGGTAAGCCCGTTGATATATTTAATGACTAGAATGTTCATATAGGTCGTTTCTACGTTCATAAATGGTCATTTGGTTGAGTTTTGTGTTTGACATGTTTGAAGAACCAAGAAATTATTGTTAAGACTACAAATTTATGACTCTAAAATGATCTGTGAATACTGAGGAACATTCCTATATAATTTAATTAAAGTTTGGTGATTAAAATTGATAATACTCGAAACAGACCAGAGGAAGAAAGCGATGAACAGTAGCCGAAAATCGGTTATTTACTTCCTAAGAATTGATTAAAATTATGTTCAGACAAGGATGTTCGAAGTTAGTATATAATCGATTATTTAAAATATAAAAATCGATTTAAAAAGTATTAATCGATTATTTTGAAACTAAAAATTGATTTATAGCATTTAATTGATTATTAAAATTGTCGGAATGAATGTGACGGTTCTAAATTAAAGAACAGAAATAAATTATGTTTGCGATTATGATTTGTTAAGCTTCCGCAATATTGAAAACTCTGTACTGTTTATGATATGAAAAATATTATTGTGATAAATAAAAATGTTTGAAATGTTTTAAATTTTACGATTACCAAGTTAATACTTTAGTCCGAAAGGGGCTGCAGACCTGGACGGATTAGGGTGTTACAATGAATGACTTATAATGGTGTGTCTATTTAAACTTACTATGTGCAACATTCTGTTTGGATTTTGAATTTTATATAACTATTGAGTATGTACTTCTTTCTTGTGCAACATACGAATGCATAATGTCTATTATCTTATGTTAAATATATATGTGCTATTCTTGTAGTACAGAGTAGTATGTGTTCTTATTTGTTTGCTTATATCATAGAATGGCTACAAAAAATAATCGGGGAGGTGTGCGCACAAGAACCTGGACTGAGGACATGTATTAGTTTCTTATTGATGCTCATTTGGAACAACACAGAAAGGAAATCGTGCTGAAGGTACATTCACTCCCCAAGCTTATAACTATATTTTGAAGGAGTTGAAAGAAAAATATCCATATGAGAATTGGACAAGAGGAAAGATTCTTCGGCATATGCGCTACTTAAAGGTAAATTCTCAGTTGCGTTCGATGTTTTCCGACACATCTCAACTAGCGATTGGGGATTCAACGCAACCACAATGACTTGGGACGTCAATGATGATGTCTGGGATGCTTTTGTGGAGGTGTGGACAAACTAAATTGTTTATGTATGAAATGGACATACGTATTGTCATTATTCTAATACAAATGTAGTTTATTATGTAGGATCATCCAGAAGCAAAGGATTGGTGAGACAAGTCGATACCATTTTCTGATAAGATGTGTGAGTTGTATGCAAAAGATAGAGCTACTCGAGAGTTTGCAAAAACACCGTCAGAGATGCGACAATCTAGAGAGGGTGGCTCAAACGCTTTCGCAGGTATTCAGAGTGATTGTGGGATTATAAATGATATTGATGGTTTGTTGTCCAAAAATGAGTACACTTTAGAGGCTTCTCCCACCCCTCCCGTCGGTAATACGAAGCAAGTTGGAGGTGATGATGCACCAATATTTTCAGAGAATATGTCTAAAGACAAGACTAGGAAAAAGAAAAAAATAAAATTAAGTGATGAAGAATTTCTTACGAAATCGGTGAAATTAATTTCGGATGCAATGAAAACATGCACTTCTAAGTATTTGAAAAAAAAGAATCTGCTACCTCAAACGGATATATGGAACCTTGTTGGATCGATGAAATTTGAGAGAAGTCATAAGATTCATGTGCACGTGTTTTTGGAGAAACCTGTGACTTTGACAGTTTTCTTAACGATATTCTCAACAAGGAAGGAATCTAATGTGGCCACTATTTGTCATAAGACTTATGTCTAAATATGTCGATTTTTGTGAACATATGTTACGTTTGAAGTCATTGTCCATATTTTTTGATGTATGGAAGAACAATATGGTTGATGTTTTTATTATCAAATGTATGAAAACTAAATTTGATTAGTTGTATTATATAAAGTCATGTTACTTAGATGTTTCGTCCTAGAGTGTTTATTTAATTTTAAAATTATACATTTAAAATTTAAATAAATTCTAATAATTTTATATATAGATACATATATATATATATAAATATATATATATATATATATATGTATGTATGTATGTATGTATGTATATCTATGTGTGTGTGTGTGTGTGTGTCTATATATATATATATATATATATATATATATATATATATATATATATAGGGATTGACTCCAGTGAGATGACATGCTTCGGTCAGATGACACAAAGCTCACCACTGGTCATTGCAAAGCTCACCAAAGACAACTACAAAGCTCACCAAAGTGTAAGGCAAAGCTCACCATATTTTTCCACACTTTGAATTTTTTTCCAAAAAAAAATCAAAGGAAATGGTGCTGACTGGCTTTGACTGTTGACCGCCAGCATTGACTGCCGACTGCCACCGGCCACTGCCGCCGCCGCCGGAATCCGGTCACCGCCGCCGGTCGCCAGAATCCAGTCGCCGGACTCCGGCCGCCACTACTCCGCCGCCCTTGACCGGTGGTTGACCGGTGTTGTTATTTTATTTTTAATTAATTTTTTAATTTTTAAAATTTAAAAAAAGGTGAGTTTTGGGGTTCAAAGTGGTGAGCTTTGCTTTATTTCCAAGTGAGCTTTGCATTGTCCATTGGTGAGCTTTGTAGTGTAGTGTGATGAGCTTTGCTTTATTAGCTTTTTTTAAAAAAAAGTGATGAGCTTTGCATTGTTCCTTGGTAAGCTTTCCATTGATAGTTGGTGAGCTTTGCACTTTGACCGCCCATGACCAATGTCCACCACCGATGACTCCCACTATTGCCGTGGACTGGTGGTTGAGTGGTGGTTGAGTGGTGGCTGAGTGGTGGTGTTATTTTTTTAACTTTTTTTATTTAAAAAAGTGGTGAGCTTTTCATTGGCTGTGTTGTGTTATTTCATTGAAGCATGTCATCTTACCATAAGGTGTCATCTCACTGGAGTCAAATTTATATATATATATATATATATATATATATATATATATATATATTATATTTTTTATTAATATTATTGGAACGGTCGGTTACAAGCAGGGGGCCCGAGGTCCGTTAACCTCGTGACCGCCCCGGGGCCCGATAAACACCCGAGGCAGATAGCCCACTATAATAAGCCCAATCTAAAGGCCAACCCCATAAATCTGCAAACACTTCCCAGGGGGTCACCCATCATTTCTGTTACTCCATGGCGAGCACGCTTAATTCTCTGAAAATTCTCCCAAAGTTGCCCCTTCTGAGGATCGAACCCGGGTGATGTGGTTCGCCAATCAACCCTGTGACCATCTCTACAGGGGGAACCACACATACACACACACACACACACACACACACACACACACACACATATTACGTGCAAATATAAAATTTCATGCAAAGCACGAGGTAAAACTAGTAAGAATATAATGTGAAAGGTAATTTCATATAAATACATCCTAAACAAATAAAGAAAAACAACCACAAGAGTATTTTAGTATTTTTATTCTTTCATTATCTCAGGTTACCGAATAAACATCGAAACACAATTTTTTTACTTATTACCTTATTTTACCTACCTTCAATTACCTACCATTACCTACTTAATAAAACTTTTACCTACCTCCAACTAAAATATTTTTTTTGAAAAAATATCTTTTATAGAAAAATGATTTTCGATGAAAATTATTTCCCAATCATATTTTTCATTGTATGGTAAGAAGAAAAATATTTTCTCAAAAAAATAATTTTTGTATTTTTCCATCCGTTTTTTAAAATAGTTTTTTTTCACCTTTTTCGTTCTTCCAAAACACTTCCATTTTTGTAAATTTAAAATTTGAAATTTATAATTTAAAATAGAAAATTAAAAATATTAATTTTAAGATTAAAATTTAAAACTTAAACTAAAAAATACATGATATAAAATTTAATTTTTAATCAACGTGAGTTAAAAAAATTCGAATTTTTTTGCGATTAACATTTCATTGACTTTTATTTTATTAACTTTTATTTCTTAAATCAATTATCTAATATATAATTGTACTCCCTCTGTTCTCCATAGATCTTCCCAATAACCCTTTTTCTTTGTCCACAATAGATCTTCTCATTTCATTTTTTAACAAATAAAATATCTCACCCGCCTCATTTAACACACTCCACCCATTTTCATTAATGGTGGTATGGTAAACTTTCACCTTTTTTCAACTATCCTTAAAACCCACCAAAAGTCAAAATGAGAACATATTAGGGGGATGGAGGGAGTATTATACCATGACTTTTCTATGAAATTTGCACTCAAGGCTTCCACAAGCCATGAACCAACCGTGGAAGAGTCAAGTGACGAAGACAACCAGTTTAGGCTCGTTATAAAAAAGTTTCACAAGTTCATGCAAAAGGAAAATGAATGCAGTGCAAAAGGCAAAGAGCATCATCCAAATGCTATGGGTGTGGTAAAGTAGGGCATATCAAACAGAAATTCCAAACACCAAAAACAAAAAAGAGAAGAAACCGTTCAAAAAGCACCACGCCTACATCTTTTGGGGAGGAGATTCTGGCAACAAATCCATGGATGGTGAAGAAGACAAAAGCACTAACATATGTCTCATGGCTCATGAAGAAACATCCGAAGAGGTATGTATCATTTCTTCTAAAGAGCGTCATTCCTTTGATGTTGTGAAAAATGCTTTTGATGAACTCTGTAAAGAATTTGTAAATGCTTCCATAACTAACAAATGTTTGAAGAAGCAATTTTCCTCCTTGGAGGAAGAAATTGAAAAACTTACAAAAGATAATGAAAAACTAAAAGAAGAAACTAAGTTTTTCATAAAAAAAAGCGTCGACAATCCGAGATTTCAAAATGTGAATCTTGCATATTACTCAAAGAGAAAAATACAAAACATGCGAAGGCACTATAAAGAAGTTTAATACTTCGCACACAAATCTCAATAATGTTCTTGATTAGTTGTAATCTTCTAAAAATGGAATTGTTTTTGTAAATGAAAGTAATGACAAGCAAAAGGTTGAGCCAATAACTAAACAACTAAGGCTCAGCCTAGAATAACTAAAACTAATCCTAATAGGCAACCTAGAATTGTTAGGAATACTAGACCACCCAGAAGGAACACTAGGTCTAAAAATGGTCATTTTAGAAACCCTTAAAGCAATCTTTCAAACTACAAGAAATTCAAAATAAACTACAAGAAATTTGCAAATTTGCGATGCCCCAATTTCCGGTGTACAATACAACAACATTTGCGACAGTTGATGTCATTGCTAATTAGTGCGATGGCCTTTGCGAGGGAATTAAAACTCCTTGCAATTACTGTAATACCCTAATTTGAAAATAAATGGATTGGAGAAAGAAAACGCTCAAAAAGGATTGACAGTACTACTCATACCAACAAAATGCATCTTCTTTTCGAGAATTCATCACTCAGAAATTTCAAAGTTAAGCACGCTTGACTTTAGGAAATTCTAGGATGGGTTACCCCTGAAAAGTTTCTTAGGCATGCACGAGTGAGGATAAAATACGCACTTGTGTTGGTTTATGGGAGTCAGTCTACAATTCTATAAGCAAACACTTACGATTAGGGTGGGGCCAGAGTGTTATAAATGATATTAGAGCAACCATGTGACCATGACAGGCCAACGAGCATAATTCACATAGCGGGGAAGATCTAGGGGTTTAAAAGAAAGGATGCAACGAGGATGTTGAATTCCTAAGTGGAGCTGAATGTAATACCTTATTTGAAAATAAATGAATTGGAGAAAGAATTGAAAAAGCTAAAAAAGGATTGATAGTACTACTCATATCAACAAAGTGCATCTTCTTTTTGAGAATTCATCTTTCATAAACTCCAAAGTTAAACTTACTTGACTTGAAGCAATTCTAAGATGGGTAATCCCTTGAAAATTTTCCTGGACGTTCACGAGTGAGGATAAAATGCGGGGAAAAGACTTGTATTGGTTTATGGGGCCAACAATCCTATGAGCAGACACTTACGGCCAAGGTGGGACCGAGGTGTTACAATTACAATGGCGGGAAGCTTGCCACTAACTTTCTGTGATGGCCTATGCAATAGTTAGATCCGTAGTATACAAAATTATATTTAATCATATTAAATTATGCCTTTCTGGGAAAAGTTTGGTGAAGGAGAATGTCTGTCATGTGAAATGCAACAAACGAGATCATTTTTAAGTTCTTTGCATCGTGCATCTACAACGGGACCATATTCTTAAATGCCCCAAAATGTTTGCAAATTCCCAAAACAATGCAATTTATTATAATTTATAAAAATGATATACAAATAAACCGATTTAAGTTTTTTGTTATCTCTCCTCAGACATTCAAGTTATGATTTTTGTAAAGTCAATTGTACTTGGTCTTATGTGGCCACAAGTTATGTGAACCACACAAGGCACACTATTAGACGAAATGAGACACTTGCAAGTTACATTTCACTTACTAAAAATGGAAATAGATATTAAAATAGAAATTGGGGGTGCTAGGGGAAGGGGGGAGAGGTTATTGTAAATTCTATATCATTTGGATCGCCATTAGCATAAATTATATTTGAATCGCCAATGTTAAAGCGACAGCCATTTTGTGTGCCATATGATATCAGACTATCGGTCCAATTACGGGTCATACGATGTCCCATTCAAAAAAACCCCGGTAAACCCTCCCATCTAGGCCCGACCAAACCCCGCCTCCGTCAATGAACCCAAAAAAATTAGTTTACTTTTTGGTAAAAAAAATTAGTTGCCACTAATCCATCCGAAAGTTGATGAACTAGGCATAGTTTATTTGGGCACTCCAAAACAAAATTTCCCATCCTGAAGGCATAGTTTATTTGGCTTGTCAAACTTGTTAAATGAGTCTCCGAGTTGTATCCTACAAAAATTAGCTGCTTTTCATAAAAAGATAGGCCCATTTTCCTGCACTTAAAGAAGCCACCTGGAAAAAAAAAAGAATGGATAGACCAAAGAAAAAGGATGTTTCAAATACAATAACCAAAAAGAATTTTCCTGGAACAAAAAGGGGTTACCTGGGCATCTCAGGCCGGGCACCGACAGTCAAGGTAACATTTTTGTGCCCTACGCTTGGTCTTACAATTTCCAACTTCACTGATTTCCCTTCTTTGTCCCACAATGCATCAACCAGCTGTTGAAAGAGAGATGGGGAAGGGGGTTGTTTGAAGAGAGACCACTTCACATAATTAACGGGACAGAAACATTGGTTTAACTTATTCATTTGACTAATGTTTCACAAATAATGTAAGATGACATACCTCAAGCTGGCTCCGAATTTCGGTTTCACCACATTTGATTATAACATCACCAATGCATAGACCAGCTACACTGGCAGAAGACTTTCGCACCAACTGTTTGACAATAAAAGACTTAAGTGTGAAGAGAAACTCGAGCGGTTATAAATAAATTAGGAGGGAAACGAACTTCGGCCCGGTTCCATGGCCACTGGAATCCAGTGGCCACGGAAGCCACTGCCCCCCTACGGAACTCCGTTCATAAAATTGATGATTCCTACCCCCCCTAACCCCCCCGGTAAACCCCCCTGCCAAGTCCCGACCCAAACTCATCACCCCACCTACGTCAATTGCACCTCATAAGCATAATTGACTTTAAAGTCAAAACTTTTGACTTTATGCTTACGAGGTGCAATTGACGTAGGTGAGGTGATGAGTTTGGGTCGGGACTTGGCAGGGGGGTTTACCGGGGGGTTAGGGGGGGTAGGAATCATCAATTTTATGAACGGAGTTCCGTAGGGGGGCAGTGGCTTCCGTGGCCATTGGATTCCAGTGGCCATGGAACCGGGCCGAACTTTAAAAGGTTGCGCAATTTCTTATCATGTATCATACCTGCCTCCTCTTCTTCGCCCTTGATGTAGTTTTCCCTGTTGTCGTCATTGTTTTGGACCTCTTTCTCTGCTTAGTCTGAACAACCAAATAAATCACCATTTCATCCATGTGCACCCATCTCCTCGATCTTTATACAAACTAAGATACTTCAATTTGTGTAACTTGAAAACGTGATCACACTGAGTCCTTCATTCTTGTCTATAGATGCCACAAATTTTCCCAAAATTTTGATGGATCCAATGTATCGCAACCTCTAGGCTTAGGAGTACGATGTAATACAGAAAAATGGCTCATTAAGAGATATGTGCCTTCTATATACTGCAATGGTAGTCAGCCACTACAACTTTTAATGCCATTTTCATTATGGTCCATTGGGAAACAGCATATCTACGTTGTTAACATGGGGAAAGGTTGTATATATCAGCCCACTACCCTGCTCTGGGCAAGAGCCCTTGACAGTTTTAGACTAGGTTGCACTCGGATTGGGATGGGGACGGAAAATGACATTTTTTTAAATAACAGAATGCGAGGACGGCAATGATTTGGCCGCAAAAAAATATTAAAATACTTCCTCCGTTCTCAAAAACACTTCCTCTTTCATTTTTTTCTACTTCTAACAAAACACTTCCACTTTCTTTTAAAAAACTACTTTTACCCTTACTTTTTCATACCCTACCTATCACATCACATTTTTTCTCTAATAATCTATCCATCACATCTTACTTTTACTCATCACATTAAGGGCAAAATTGGAAGTCATCTACAATTTCACACTTCCTTATTTTTATACTTGGTCAAACTAGGAACCCTTTTTGAGAACGGAGGGAGTATTAAATATAGGAGCGTATATTTAAGAAATCATACTTAATTAGCATAAAAATATTGTTTCGCATAGATTGTAAAATTAAAAAAGCAAAACAAATAAACAAGTATTCCAACAAGACAAACGCAAGGATTACAACAAGAATTAAAAATTTTAAACAATGACAAGAATTAAAACAGCAACAAGAATGAGCAAAGTGTAGAGAGAACACAGTAGATGATATAGAAATTAGTCAAACAATAAAAAAAATTGAAATAGCAATGACATATAAATAAAAAAAATACATGGTCAGTATAAATAAGCCTGTAAATTAACAAAAACATAAAAATGATATGAAACTGACAACACATGGAATTAATTGAGCAAATCATAGAGCCACTGTACTCTATAAAAAAATAATTAATTGAATTATGATTGGGAAAGAAAAATATTTGGAAGAAGAAGGAAGAACTATACCTATGGAGTGTAGACTATAGTCGTATAGGCGTATACTCATATACAGACGGGCAGACTGACAGTCCCGCCAGATGCTCTGGAACGTCTCCGGTAAGCTCTGCAATCGCCAGTAGTAGAAGAGTCGCAGACTCACAGATGGTCCCTCCCTCACATTATATACGAGAATTAAAAACTCTCTAAATTCTATATCTAGGGGCTAGGGCTAGTATGGGTCTACGGTAAAAACTTAAGTTTCAAAGTTTGAGTAAATGGGGTTCTTCAGATCTAAGCCCGACCCGTACTAGGTACACCCCCAACTTCCCGATTCCGTCCAGCGTGAAGAAGCCGTTGAATCCCTCTCCCCACGGTGTTTCCAATTCGTCTACTGCCGCTCCCGTGTCGCTTCTGGAGCGCAAAGCGGCACCAAAGTGCCGACTCCCCACAGGTTTTAGATGCCACATGATGATGGAAAACATGCACACAACTGCGACAAAAAACATGTCATCACAAGTCTTATAAGTAGGCAAACTGTATAGAAGCCATTCCTAACAGAGTACAGTCTAAAGAAGGAACTCGAAGACCTTAGAGAGTTAAATTTAGTTGATCCGCCATGAAAAAGGGGGTCAGCTAAATTTGTAGATACGTTAAGATATATGCCTTCAAGTAGGCACGCAAAGTACATGCGTTTATGGTAAACCTAGATCTAGATGAGCCAACCCTGACCTCTGCTATAACATATTTACCGCCGCATTTGAATATAGTAGCCAATAGTTTAATAACCACCATATTGTTCAATTCGCCCTGACAATGAACTTAAACCGTCAACAACTGAGTCCTTGTGCAACTTGACCCAAACCCGCCTACTGCTCTGGTTATTGTGGCCTGAAGGCATCAAATGCTTGCCATGTTTGCACGAATTTGGCTTAGTTCGTATAAGGCAGAAACTTCTTTTTTGCCTCGAACTACATCATTAAATCAAATACAGATGGTAGGGAAATGCGTAAACTGAGATGAAAAGGGGAAAAACCCCAAACCATATGTCCAAATAGCACACACGGAAAAGCAACTCTAACAATGGCAAGAAACTCAACAGTCTTATTCCAAAAACCATATTAGAAAAGGGAAAACATTGGTCTGGGACAACTGAAAGCAAGAAGAAAATTTGATGCACGAGAGACGAAATCATGAAATTACAAAAGAGAAGCAAGTAAAAGAGATCACACTGAAATGGAGAGTACAAAAAACAAAGTAAGCATCCATACTTTTTGAAGCATAGCTTTCGCCGTAAGCCATTTCCCGGTTAACCAGAAAATTGAATGGTGCACCTGGTACAATTGAGATAAAGGGTCAGCACTGGGAGAATAAGAAAACCAAGCATGCATGCTTTTCTAGATGAGGTGTAAAAAAGATAAAACCTTTGTTCGCTTCCTCTGGGCATGAATGTTAATCTTTCCAGTGAGCTGCAAAAACGAAACCAGCAAAAGAAAATCAAAAGTTGACCTAAACGAAGTATGGAGGTCACCATCAAGTCTATGCCTCCTTCAAAATGAATCAAGAATCATCATAGCAATCCATGATGCTCACAGCAGGATAGGGACAGCCGGACAGGTAATTCACTCGACCTAAAACTTAATTCTAAGGTGCACACTCAAAGTGAAGAGTATCCGAGATAAGGATACATTAAATACAGAAAGAAACTAACAAAATTTTCTGATAGGAAAATAAAACACACCAATAAGACAAACAGCCATCAGAACACTAGAAGTCCTCAGAGCCTGAGAGTTCAGAAATTACATATTTCCATTTCTAAAGACGTGACAATGAAATCCATCTAAAAAGAAGAGACTAACAAAATTGTTTTCTAATAATCCTACTTCATTAGTTTGTAGAGCCTTATACTCTTTCCAATCAATTTTTAAGCACAGATTCGACAGAAACCACATATGGAATATTGGTGGAACAAAGAAAAAACAATGGGTCAATGGCCCTCAATGAAGCAATTTACAGCCTTTGAATCCTCTTTTGGCATCCTGGCAGGTAGCTGCTAGTACTCTTATCATGTGGACAAGAGACAATTAGCTGCTTGTACAATGATATAACATCTAGTACCTTAAAATTTAAATATACACGTCTGAACATCATTTCACCAACATAGATGCAGATCCTCAATGTACGTATCAGGTATTTGATAAGTCTGTTTCGTTCTTATCATTTACATCATATTCTAAACGTTATTGCACGTAAATAACATTTAATCATCTCATGAAATGTGTTTTTAATGACCAAAACACTCATTTTCGTTCTAGGTATCATAAAAAGGGATTCCACTTGAAATCATCATAAATCATCCATTTTATGTTCAAATACTTGAGAAAAAGGGAAAGAATCATCAAAGGATCAAGATTCGTGCTTGAACAAGCTTCCGGGAGGTCAAAAACAGCATTTGGGGCCAAAACGGAGCGAAATTGGGCCAAAATCACGAACCAGCCACGAAGCCCACGCCTGAGGCGTCTAACTTGGACGCTTGGGAGTTGGACGCTTCAGCTAAATTGCAGTCCAAGAATGACACGTGGCAGAACCTGATTGGCCGGGACACCCAAAGCGTCCGGACGCTTGGAGTTGGACGCCTTGGCTCTGACTCTATATAATTAGTGCCTCTCCTCTTTATTTGAACACCATCTCTCAACCCATTTCGGGTTTCTCCCCTATTTTACTCAATAATTCATTGTATATTAGTTTAGTTATTGTTTTGAGGTATTTTCCGGAGGATTTGACTCCCGATCTGTTTTGTTCTGCTTTTACGGAAGGTGTAAGTTCCCTTTATTCAATAAAATGCTGTTTTAATTTATGTTTGCATAATATGAGTTAGGGTCCGGATCCTTGGGTCCGGACTAGTTTGGTTGTATATTTTGAATGTTAAATTAATGTTGGAATGGTTAGTCTATTGTTCTTGCCTTATTTAGTTAATTAATCTCGAAAGATTTAATTAGCTATTTATTGTGAAAATATTGTATGCCAAAGGGCTATGATATTCAAGTGCAACGGACACACACACAAATAGCAGAAAATAAGAACACGAGATTTAACGCGGTTCGGTCAGTAACCTACTCCACGGGTTGCAACTAGGGTTTATCTTTTATTAGGTGCTCGCAGATTATAGTTACATGATTGGGTATTTATAAGATAAATTAGGGTTAACAACTTGCTAAACAAGAAACAACTAATGGGCCCTTTAATTAATAACTAAAACCGGCCCCCCATATTTCTTCCCTTTAACTGACCGGGCTTAAAGCCCAAAGCTCTAAAGCCTTCACTGAATAACCCAACAATCTCCCACTTGAAGGATTTCGCATAGACACAAATGCCATCCAAGTAAACCCATCATGAGTAACACAGTAATCTTCACTGTCAAGTCCTCCAAGCCTCCCGTTCCCAAGAACAAGCTAAGACTTCGGTTATATCCCCTAGTTGCAACCACCCCCTTCATTAATAACCTGAAAGGACAGTTGAAGCTCCACTGAGCTCCAACCCAGTCGTGACTGTATCCGCCACAGCCTCTGTCTCAACCGGCTTGCACAATTCACCGGATCCAGAGATACACCGAAGACCATTACCACTCTCCAAATCCAGCAAACTATTCCAAGGAGAGATTTTAACGTTCGGATTCTTGGTCCTCAAAACCCAACGACGTTTCAGAACTGTACTCGGAACACGTCCCATGCTCCCACTATCACGAAACCCCTTACCTGATTCAGACCTCCGAACACACTCAACTGTCATCCCCAAAACTCCAAGATTCACGTTTGCAAAATGAACCTTCTTAGCTTTGCCCGATTCAGTGAGCCCGACTTTGTTAACTGTCTTTACCGGGTTGGTCACTCCCTCAGACGTCACTGGTACCATGTATAACGATCCTCTTTTCAAGCCTCGAGCAATAACCAAATTTCCTTTGATCACCTTCCATTTTCCACCACCAAACTTGACGTCTAGTCCCTGTTCATCCAATTGTCCGACTGAGATCAACTTTGTCTTCAGTCTTGGAATCACCCTGACATTTTGTAAGCTCCAAGTAGTTCCAAATGAAGTTTTTAGATCAATATCTCCCATGCCTGTCACTTTAAGGATTTTCCCGTTACCCAACTTTACCTTTCCAAAGTCTCCCTTTTTGAGATTCACCATCGCCTCACCGCTGTGCATGGCGTGAAACGAAGCACCAGAATCCATGACCCAAGAGTCAACATAGCTTTCCATGCTGAGTATCAATGCATCACTATCATCATCAGATGCATTCCCAACAACTGCGCTAATTTCGTTTTTCCTGTTTGGGCATTGACTCTTGACATGCCCAACTTCTTTGCAGACCCAGCACACCACATTCTTTCCAGCCTTAGACGAGCTCTTTCCACAACTCCCACTGTTTCTGTTATTACCTCTTCCCCTGCTAACACTGAGTAACCCAGAAGTAGATCCTCCACTAGCGTTCCTCCGACGAATGTCTTCACCCAAAACACTATCCCGTATCCGATCAAACTTCAAGTTTCCTGTTCAGCAGTTTCAGTAACCGTTGTCACAAATCCCGACCAACTATCAGGCAAGGAAGATAACAAAATCACAGCCCGAGTGTCATCATCGAACTTCATGCCTACTGATGACAACCTCGACAAGATCGAATTGACCTCATTAATGTGATCAGCAACTGGGCTGCCCTCGTTCATTCTCATCATGAACAATTCCCTCATCAAGAACACTCTATTACCGGCCGACGGTTTCTCATACATATTTGACAGAGCTGTTAACATACCACGAGCAGTTGTTTCCTTCATGATATTAAACGCCACACTCCTCATCAAAGCTAGTGTAATTTTACCTCTTGCCTTTTTGTCCTTTGAGTCCCAAATTGCTTCAGCAGCCTTATCCATTCCATCCAGTTTCTCTTCCAGTACCATGTCCAAATCGCACTCACCAAGCAACGCCTCTATTTGCATTTTCCACCATGCAAAATCAGTACCGTTGAACTTCTTGATTCAAACCCTCCCGTCCTCGGCCATTGCAAAACGATAGAAAAAAACCAGAGAAAAAATCAAGGAATAACGGCCTGAAACCAAGCAACCTTCAAAAGAAAACAAACCCTAAAACAAAGAACCCGAACCAACGAGTACCAGGTCCAAAACCAGAAACCCTAATCGCCAAGTTCACCTAAAACCGACCAAACAGCCCCTGACCAGATCCGAACCAGCCTCTGATCAGATCCGAACCAGCCCCTGATCAGATCTGAACCAGCCCCTTAACCGCGGCAGCAAAACAGCAGCAAAAACAATCCTGAACAGCCTTCTTCCTGCAATTGATCCTGTGTAACCGTGTGTTTAACCGAACCAAGGCTCCGATACCACTTGTTAGGAATCAGAGATCAGAGGCGATCAAGCGGAAGCGAACAAACACACACACACAAATAGCAAAAAATAAGAACACGAGATTTAACGTGGTTCGGTCAGTAACCTACTCCACGGGTTGCAACTAGGGTTTATCTTTTATTAGGTGCTCGCAGATTATAGTTACATGATTGGGTATTTATAAGATAAATTAGGGTTAACAACTTGCTAAACAAGAAACAACTAATGGGCCCTTTAATTAATAACTAAAACCGGCCCCCCATATTTCTTCCCTTTAACTTACCGGGCTTAAAGCCCAAAGCTCTAAAGCCTTCACTGAATAACCCAACACTTTTCACCCACATCAGAATCCATATGATGATGACTACCAAGTCAACAATGGGTCTGACTACTATCCCTACCATGAGGAACCACCATATAACATCCCGTCTCAGAACTTTGGATATTCTCCATACAAAGACACTGATGGGGATAATTATTATGAACCCCATGGAGATCAAAATGATTTTTACCGCAATGGGCCAATGAACGAAGATCAACCTCATCCACTCGTCGATGAAATAATAAGATTAGAACAGAAAATTTTCTATTTCGACGAAGTTTTATTCGCTGAAGGCTCGTGGTACGAACCACCCTATTGCCGTGACTAGACCTTGTTTGTTGAAGAACAGATTGAAGCAAACAAGGTGGCAATTTGAGAAATAGCAAAACTTCTCAAATTAGTCTGGAAAGAAAGGGAGTTTGAAAGGAGATTATGCAAAGGATTAGAAATGATGCAAAAAATGCTGGATGATTTCCAAAGAGAGAGACTAGAAGCCGAGGCTTAAGCTGATAAATTAGTCAATGATCTCTGTAAGGCTATTAAGCTTAAACGCTACCTCAAACCTCAAGATCCACAATTGGAGCAAGTTAATGCTCAAAAAGACGCTCTAGAACCTAAGACCAACCCTGAACAATTCAATCATCAGGTTCCAGTTTAGAAGATTCACCGAGTTTTACACCATCACAGAAACTTGAGAGCATAACAACTCTCGCTAGGACTACTGTGGTGATGTGGTGATGTTACCTGAATCCCTTCCTAGCCTAGTCCCAGCCAGCATAGTCGTACATAAGGTGGAACCAACCGAGGACCTGACTCAGAACCACCTATGCTTATTCAAGAAAAGGAGGAGGAGGAAGTTTTCCCTATGGCAATTAATGACCATCTCTTTAATTGTGTTAAGGACACACCTTTAGAGGAACCTGTTCTGGAGGAAATAGAGCCCACTACCTACCCCCAAGATTCCAATGCTCAAGAGTCTGATGAAGAATCTATAGACGAGGAAATACTGTGCATGGAAAAACATCCTTCATCTATAGAAACCTGTGCAAATAATGCTTCATCTGAGGACTCAATGTTCTTTGACTCCCTACTTGACAGTTGTGACTATGTTTGCCCGAAGGATGGTTGGAGTCAAGCAAGTTGGGACGAGCTTCTGGTGAGTGACCATGCGGACTCTTCCATGGGAGAAAGCACGGTCGTAATCATCAAACCACAAATGGATAGTCAGCCGATTGAAGATAAGAAATAAATTTCGCAATCAAGGCTAATGATGTGGATCTGCTGAGGAGACTTCCGCCACCACCCACCTATCTAAAGTCCCCTCCATATATCCTATTGCCACCAAGCTGCAGGGATGAGTCAAGGATCTTGGACCTTGACCGAGCAAACTATCAAACAAGGTGGCATCAAAAGAGAGTCAAAAGGGCCAAACTTTATGACTCTTGGATCAGGAAGTCACGGAAAAAGTGGGTGAGCGTCAAGCTACGGATGTTAAAGAAGCGCTTAACGGGAGGCAACCCATCATTCATAAAATTATTTCAATAAGTTTTTGAGGTTATGCTTGCCGCACCAGTTTTGGGGGCAAGAGTTATTTTGTTTGTTTTCTTTGATTTTGCAGATGGGAGATCCGTAGGGAATACCTTGCAGAAGAAGCGAAGAAGTGGTCCTGCACGTTGGGAAACCAGTGTCTCCCATCTTCGATGCTTATTGATCCAGTCCTGGTTGAAGTTAGCTACTGAGAGGATATTGACTTCCTCAGTAAAGTCTCTTTTTCTCTACTATTTTGAACATGAATTGGATGCTTGATTGATTTTAATTTTGGAATTTCACAACATGACTCTTAAAACCATTTTGAGAAAAGTTTATGCATTATTATTTTATTTCATATTTACATGTTATGATTATCTATTATTTCAATCTTTATCATTGAATCTTTTAAGTATTGAGTTAACTTAGTGATTGCATGTGGACATTTCAACCATCAACTCTAATTCTGAATCACTTTTTAGCCGCGAGGGCGCGATTCCGTTTAAGTATGAGGAGGTAAGAGTTCCTGGTTGAAATGATCTTTTTTGGAATTGTTTTGTCTATATACTTGTAGGAAAAGATTTTTATAAAATAGTCATCAATTTCATTTTGTTTGAGTAATTAATCTTGTGAAATTTGCACTAAATAGGACTAAAACATAATGACTTTCCTAATGTAAGACTTAAACTTTTTTATTCCCTAAATAAGACTTAATAATGACCTAGTGGAAGGAATAATGTTCAGGAATGATTGACATTTAGTTGAATAATGACTACTTGATAATGACCAAAGGTCCTACATTAGGAAATAAAAAGATATGGTCCTATATTGGGAAAGTCATTATGTTTTAGTCCTATTTAGGTAAATTTCTCATTAATCTTTACTAATTTGCCTTTATACTTGTAACTATTCAATTTGTTGCTTGCGGGCAAACAACATTTAAGTGTGAGGAATTTGATAAGTCTGTTTTGTTCTTATCATTTACATCATATTCTAAACGTTATTGCACGTAAATAACATTTAATCATCTCATGAAATGGGTTTTTAATGACCAAAACACTCATTTTCTATCTAAGTATCATAAAACTGGATTCCACATGAAACCATCATAAATCATCCATTTTATGTTCAAATACTTGAAAAAGGGAATAAATCATCAAAGGATCAAGATTCGGGCTTGAATGAGCTTCCGGGAGGTCAAAAACAGTGTCTGGGTCCAAAACGGAGCGAAATTGGACGCTTGGGAGTTGGACGCTTCAGCTAAATTGCAGTCCAAGAATGACATGTGGCAGAACCTGATTGGCCGGGACACCCAAAGCGTCCGGACACTTGGACTTGGACGCCTTGGCTCCGGCTCTATATAAACAGCGCCTCTCCTCTTCATTTGAACACCATCTCTCAACCCATTTCGGGTTTCTCCCCTATTTTACTCAATAATTCATTGTATATTAGTTTTTTGAGGTATTTTCCGGAGGATTTGACACCTGATCTGTTCTTTTTCGCTTTTACGGAAGGTGTAAATCCCCTTTATTTAATAAAATGTTGTTTTAATTTATGTTTACATAGTATGAGTTAGGGTCCGAATCTCTGAGTCCGGACTAGTTTGGTTGTATATTTTGAATGTTAAATTAATGTTGGAATGGTTAGTCTATTGTTCTTGCCTTATTTAGTTAATTAATCTCGAAAGATTTAATTAGCTATTTATTGAGAAAATATTGTATGCCAAAGGGCTATGATATTCAAGTGCAACAGATTAAGTACAAATCTAGAAATAGATGAGTAATAATAGAAATATTATTATTCCAATTGTTAATTAAATATGATAAAATAGATCCAAATGATGTCCTGACCCTAGGTCCAGATCTACACTTATACTATGTGAAATTAATTTATTATTTTTATTCTGCTCTTTTTATAATCGTTCCGAGAAGACTTTCATAAATCAATCCTAACCTTCGCCTAATTAGAGAGATCAACTAATTTTCTTCGTCCACTCCTCCTTGAGAGACACGACACTCGGAGAGAATACGACTGTCAGTATTCCTATGGTAAGATATTCATTCTACTAGGGTACTAAAACATAGTCTTAGTCTCTTAGATAAAACCTAGAACACACTAATCAATGTCTCATTCAAAAGAAATCAAACCTCTTCAACTATGACTCCTTTGGACACATTGGGAAACTTCTGATACAGTTCATCCAACGTATCTAAGTTAGCTGTGTAAAGATTTCCAACTCTCACCCCAAGCCAAGGTCGTGGAACCTGCCTGTGTGACATAAAAACCCATGTTAAAAAGCACAGATTTTCCGTTCAACATGGTTTAGCACCCAATACAAACGTGCAAGAAGGGACCAAGCAAGATACTCCTACTCGAAAGACACTGTAAGTCCGTAACTTGCAGCAGCTCTTTTGCAAGTAAAACAGAAAATATGAGCTGAAAGGTACAGTAATATCTTAAAAGCACATGTGTTTAGGAGCTTCGTTAAATTAAAAAAAGTTCCATCTCGGGTAAAAAAAGAAGTTACAGCTCGGAGAAAAAAAGAGTTTCAATTTTAGCCCGACACACCTAAACAAAGAGCTGAGGACACTCAACAACAAACCAGTTGGATCCCACAAAAGTAGGGTCTGGGGAGGGTGTGGGTACACAAACCTTGCCCCTATACGAAAGTAGAGAGGCTGTTTCCAAGAGACCCCCGGCTCAAGCTGCACAAAAAGGACTGAGGACACTCAAAAAAACGCAATCCCATGAAAGGAAACAAATTCATTCAGAGGTCATGCCATTTAAACAATGAGAAAGACATAATGATGACCATGCAATGCTAACCAAATTCATACAAGAAATAGATACACACATTACAGAAATATATTTTCCTGCCTTCTTTTCCAAAACTATTTACAAGAAAAAAGTAGCTTCAGCCTTCAGTTGAATGAAATAAGAGCTGAAGAGCTCAGTGAGCCAGTGGTATACCAGGATGTTAAAATTACACCAAAAATAATAAGCTCCATGCTTCAGCAACCAAATTAAGGCTGTCATTAATACAGAAAGTAGCCTCAGACAAGGGAAAACTTCAAATTTAAGCAGCACGCCTTTCCATCACATGTCTAAAGTCAAATTTATCTTGTATCGACCAAATGAATTCATGTGAAAATACCAAATGAATGCATGTGAAAACTCTTGATCATGCTTATTAAATTGAATCTCCATATTTTTTTATGGATAGTTTTGCATATGAAAATACAAAGAAGATTTGTAATAGGTTGATGAAAAGTCGAATAAACTCTTGAGGAATCAGATCATAACTGGAGTATATACTTTATCTTAATGAATCATAAAAGAGTATATAAATTATAAAATAACATTACGAACCAGCAGATTCCAATCTCAAGAAACAGAATGATACAAGATTTAAGGAAAATATTTTAAAACATTACCCATTTCTCTTCAAGTTCTCCAAACATTTCCAAACTATAGTAATTGGTACAAATGTGGCAAATGGGCAGATGAAGAAGTTGACACCAATGACTTCTCCGTCGCAATTGACAAGGGGTCCCCCAACAGCAAGCTGTAATAAATCCAAATTTTCAACAAGATGAAGTAAAGATGCATTGTAATTATTAAGCAAAAACAGTTGCATCCGAAGGATGCAAAGTTAACTGGGAGCAACAATGTCGCAAAAGCTACAATCTCTGGCAGGATAAATAGGGGTCGGATGGGTCCCGAAAGAGCCAATATGAAAGTTGTATCCAACCGCCGAAATGCAAATTTAACAAAAGCACGAAGTGGAAGGACAAGAACGGAATTACCTTACTAACCACACAGCTTGTCATGAAAAGTTCTTCGTAATCGTGACAACAATCTTGAGCACTGAATAAGAAAATAATACATGAATGAGTGACAAGGGTGTCAAGGAAGGTTAGCAGGTGTAGGATTAGTCACCTGTGTGCTGATAATAATTCAGGTATGATGAACAGTAATTTATGACCATTGATAGTCTTGTTTCCCCAATACCTAAAAACCCTCCAGTATTAAAGGGTAAGGAGGGAGGGAGCTTAGTCACACAATCTTTACATTGCAAAGATTATTTTTTAACCAACCCAAATACCGAAAAACTGGGTGACCATCTATCGCTTGTTTGCTTCATGAAAAAGCACATATGAATTTATTTGCTTCATAAGAAGTACATAGGAATTTAGAAGCCAGGCTTGTTTGATTTACAAGTCATCAGGGCTAAACTTTGACCCCTTAATTATTTTTCTCGTCATGTAGCATCAAATATCTTATTTAGGCATTTGTAAATATTTAATAAAGGAAAACACCATCTCATTAAATTTTATCTTGACTTACATCTTAAACAATTCATGGTAAAAGAGTGTAAGATAATCTTACTGGCATGGAAAAAGTATACCAAAAACACACGACATACAACACGTTAAGAAGATAAATACATACCTAAACACACCAGGAGAAGCCATGATGTCATAACGATCCCCACAATCACGGCCTAGAGCTATTACAAGCTTCCCGGGACTGAGATTGAAGGGCATAGAAGTATTTGGTAAATGCTGACATCGGCTTAGTACAGGCTTCTTCGAAACTAATTCTAAAGAATCAGTAACATCACGAATACTTGCAGTTGACAAAAATTTGCTAGACATGATCTTGATAGTTGCTACATTATAACAAAAGTCAAAGAACAAGACTTGACCTTCATATAATTCACCATTAAATAAATATATCTCAACCTGCAATAGCATAATCATTTGTGTTAGCCGACAAGAAGTGATTTCCGGAAATAAGGTTTTGTTACTGTAAAAGCCAAATGAGAGATCAAAAAAACTACAACGGTAGCACAAACAGAAGCGGGGTTCAGATATACAGTACAAAGTACGAACATTTAAAGCTTGCCAAAAATATTCTTGTTTGTCTTTGTATTATCTACCCACCAATTTCATTACCTAATCTGCACTGCTCATTCAGGAATCCCTGTTATTGCAGTTTCAGTTCATCATTCGTTAATGGATACAAGTGCAAAGCATGTCAAATATGTATGTGGCCAAGTCAATCTTTTAAACACTAGTTTATATTGTCCTATGGAAATACAGGCCCACACAAATATCAAAGTCAAATACACGAAAACCAGTCAAACACACAAAAAGCCCAATCAATCCAGTATAACTGAACAAATTCTTTATGTGAGACTTCTAACATGCCTAGGAGCTGCATTTAACTGGTTCTCTTCATAGACTTAGCTGCAGGTTTAATACAAAAATAAAAAAGAACAGATACTGACACAAGGGAAAGAATTTATATCAACTGCCTTTGAGCTTTCTGGAAAGTTTGCCTTTGGGCTTGTGGCCGTGCTCTGCTTCCTTCTTTGCCGGATCCTGGGTTTCGGCTTCAGCGAATCCCAGGCTGTGTGGTAAGCCTCTTGATATGTGGCAGGGGCCTCCGGCAGAACACTTTGTATAGTTCACGGCATGCAGGCCATTCAGCAAGAGAGAAAAAACCGTCTTGTCATCCATTTCTTCGACTTTGTCCACCTCATCTTTCCACCAGGTCAGGAACTGAGTGATGTTCTCAGATTCCCTTTGCCTGTGTACTTAGATAGGTGAATTTCTTCCTCTTCATGCAGTTTTCGTGAAACTTGGCCTTGAATCTTGAGCACAGTTCAGTAAATGAGTCAATACCACCCGGGGGGAGTTTATTGAACCATTTTGTGGCCCTACCTCCCAGGGTCTGAAAGAAAAGGAGGCATTTCTCCTCACTGGTGCACCCCATCATGATTGCACTCTGGTTAAAGGAATCCTAATGAATCTCGGGATCCTCCTTTCCCATGAATTTCGGTACTTCCACCTTTACGTTTCGGGGAAAAGGTATCAGGTGGACCCTTGCACTGAATGGAGAATCCGCAAGGCGTTTCTCTTTGTCATTCTTCTCCTCCACCCTTTTTTCCAACATCTCCAGCTTCGCTTCCATCCGCTGGACGCGATCTGGGGGGGTTTCCTAACCTGCTTCTAAGAGGTTCTCTGGGTTGGCTTTCCGCTTCTTCCTCACGATGCGAAACCCGTGATTTAGCAGGTTCAGCCTGATTTGACCGGGTGCGACGGGTATGGGCAGGCTCGACTTCCGTCCCCTCGCCTAACCGGGCAAATGCCCTGACATGGGCCATGCATTGTCCCAACCTCATCTTTGCACACTTGCATTGGCACTCCTCTCTCTCCCCGAGCCTTTCGAAGGCGGAGTCACGGGAGGTTGCGGCCTCTGGGTCTTGCCTTTTTCTTCTTGTGGGCTCTAGGGATGTCTCATTCTTCGTCATCCCTCTCAATTGAGATGCAATGACCCTCGAGGGTGCTTTGGGGATGGCGTGCACCGATCTGATTAACAGGGGCCATGGCGCTGACCACCTGTGGCTGGAAGGGTGATGAGGCACCGGCGTCTGGAAGGGTGACGCTGTCATCGGAGCCTGTAGCGGCAACGTTCTGGCGCCTGGGAGAGCGAACGGAAACATTCCCGGGAGGAAGGGCATCCCTCTATTTTGTTGACACATGGCCATGACCTGGCCAAAACCTTGGATAGCTTGCTAGTTGGCCAGGTCATTCATGAATTGGGTCATGCTTGAGAAACATGACCCTCTTGGCCTGGCAGACGGAATGTGGATTGTGAACGGAGTGGAGATAGTTGGTGCCGAGATGGGGCTTAAACACATCGGCACCACGGCGACAGAGTGAGCTGGTTGGGAAGTAACCATCGGTATGGTCACTCTTTCAGCGGTGGCTTACACCAGGGCAGAAGGTTGTTCAAGAGAGTGGTGTTTTCATGAGTTGGTTTTTTGGATGAAGAAAGAAACCTTATCGATCCCAAGGGTGGCACCAAAAATGATGGTGTAAATTACCAACCAGGTAAACAGTACTAGACCGGGTCTAGGATTGTTCATTGGATTCGAGAAAGTAAAAGGTAGTAAACACCAAAGTTAACCGAGAGGACTCCAGGTGAAAACACATGTAGCACAATTGTTATTAGAATATTGTAAAGTGCACGAAAGCTATTACACAAGGGTTTTTAGAGAGAAGAATTTGGATCCCTTCATTTGAGGGTTACGCAAGTATTTATAGGAAGCTAGAGGGGGCAAGGCGCCGCACACCCACGTCAGACCACGTTCGTAGGTGGCGCGAGATGATTACCGTTATGTTTTAGTGGCTTGTTTCGTCCCTTAATTCCCTTGTCATCTAGCTAGGAAGGTGACTCCCTTGTCGTGTAGCGTGTTAGACTGATTGCGTGAATATCTTTAGTGATCCTTCGTTGAATTTGGCCGCTACAATCGAACCTCCCTTGGATTCTTTCATGCCGACACTTCCCAGCCCTAGAAACCATACCAGTAACGTCGTTTGATTGGTAGAGTAATCAAAGTGTACTGGTCAAATTTCTGTCACCGACCAATATAAACTTTTCTCGTTTAAGCTTCCTATTTCAAAAATTCATCGTTTGACCGGTCAAACATTTGTGGACTTTCCTTGGTCCGGTACTGCGTGGAATACGCCCATCAAACAACATACTATTCACAAGTATAGAGTAAGAAAATGTTTAGGAAGAAAAATATGTATTTCGCAACTAGTTTTGTTTCGTTAGTCCTTACTGATTCTGCTTGCTTGTAATTTGTTGGGAATGTTTGGTGATCAATATATTTGTGGATTTTGTGCATTCGGTCCAAATAAAATTTAAAGAGGAATGGAGGTAGTAGGAGCTAATACTCAATATTTACTGATTTTACTCAATACATCAGAAAGCTCAGGCAACCATTAAACATGTTCAAACATGTCATCAAAAGATGCACACCACTGGAGTGGAAACATATCTGCAATTACTCGTAACTAATATACAAATGGGAAGTAGAGAAACATAGGACAACCACATGGTGCCCAACATTAAGAAGTATCACCAACCTTAAGATCAGAAGGTAGAAACCCAGCAACTCCAGGGGCTTGGAGTAGAGACGCAGAAGTGAGGACACTAGCACATCCATAATGTTCATCATATTCAATTATAGTCCCAGATCCAATATGCAGC
The DNA here is from genome assembly GCA_003260385.1 of Cuscuta australis. Lineage (NCBI taxonomy): Eukaryota > Viridiplantae > Streptophyta > Magnoliopsida > Solanales > Convolvulaceae > Cuscuta > Cuscuta australis. The sequence continues at coordinate 2,590,658 of NQVE01000129.1, read as the reverse complement.
AATTCTTTTCCTGCGGGCATTTATACACGAAATTCTTTTTAGAATGCAAGATTTAATTAAAAACCCTATTTCCAAGTCTAATAAACCCAAATCTATTTGTGTTGAAGATGGTATAGATGATGAAAATAAAGACATACAGAATCAGAAAAGAAGATGAGACTGAGATGTACCAGCTCGGGTTTTAATGGAGACAACACTTGAAGAAGCTCTCATCATAGCCCTCTTAATGATGGGGTCGAGATGATAATAATCTTCAACAACTTTGTCAAAATGAGAATAACTACTAGTCAAAGCTCGTATAGCTTCAACATGAAAGAAGATATAATAAAAAAGAACATTAGCTGGGATTAACATAATATACAAAGATATGTGTGTGTGAAATAATTTAACCGTAAGACTAACATCGGCCGCGATGCCACGTCCAATCCATGCTCTAGAAATACAAGAAGCTTAATGACCAAATATGACACCTACATGGCCACACAAAAAAGAACATGAGAGATGCAACAAATAACTTGGGCAATTACCATCTTACTAAAGGCATTTATTCCTATAAAATAAAAAAGTAATTATTTTCACCCACCACTAGCACAAAATATCTGAATTTAGAAATAAAAAATTAACACAATAACCCACTAATTCATTTTAGTTGAAACAAATATTCATGTTAGATGAGAATTAGAAACTTTGAAGGAAATTAAAGAGTAGATATTAAAGTGAAAGAGAACCTTGAACAAAGTGAAGAGCAAAGGGGCTAACTAGGATCCGGACTGATTTTTCTGGAGCAGAAAGTTGGCCGACCGGCCGTTTGGACCAAATTTTACAAATCCCCAATACGGGCGCAAGGAAGTGACTAGCCTTGGACAATAAGTAAATCTAAATCCAACACAGAGCCATCACTCCTTTCGATCAAATTCCATGCACAATTAGTGAAATAAAACTAAAGCTGTCCAACATAACAAAAACTACCAACCCAATTTCAAAAAAAAAAAATTAAAAAGAAAAAATGATAAAAAAAAAATACTCTCACCTTTCATTTTGTTGAGTAAAACATGCGCTTTTTGTTAACCAGCCGTAAAATAGCTTAACGGCAACCCAAAATGCGCACATTTCAGTAAAAGGTAGGATTATTATGCATCGAAATAAAAGGTACGGAGTAGATTCTTTTTCTTTTTGAAAGGCTGGATAACGGTGGAGATATTCTGGATAATTGTTCCTTTTTTTAAGAAATTGTGATTGATTTTAAAACTTTAATGAACTTTTACTACAAGAACCTTCCTGTTTGGCAATGACACAATTCTGTTACTCGCTCTTGTTGTAAGTTACATTGTCTATTTTGAATGATACGCTGAATTGTTGAGTCAGTTACTAGGCCTGATTTGGACGGTCTAATGCTGAATCTCGTTTGAGGAGCTAGGAAACAGTGAAGTTAAACAATGCTTCTAATGACTTCTAAATCAAAGCCAGACACAGGAAATAAAAAATTTATAGTTCACGAGAAATCAACTAATTACAACCAATAAGATCTAACCCAAATTGGAGAAAGAGCAGATCACATAACGAATTATCGCCAATATCGAACTTACTTGATTAGTACAAGAGATAAATACGTGAATTGACTTCTGATGATAACAGTAGGCGCGAGAGGTGAGAAGAACGATGAATATTGAAGCAGGGGGTGTGAAAAAGTTTTTCGGTGGGAATGTTTGTGTCTAGGTTGTCGGGTTGGTTTCGTTGTTTTCCTGGAGCGCGGGATGGGGACACGTTCTAGACGGGTTCGGATTCTCTGTAGGGTTTTAGTAATTTTTAGAATAGGACTAATGACTACTTGTTCTACCCGTTTAAACATATTTAAAAATTATATAAATAAATAAATATATGTGTACATATATATATATATACAGATTCTCTCATTTATAAATACCTAATTCGATTAAAATTATATTAATATACCCGGAGTACTTGAGTTATTTTGCTAAATCAAAAATAAAATTTACATATTAAAAAAATAATATTAAAACTTTATAAATATGATCTAATTCGATTCGATTCGATCTGATCTGATTGAATTGAATATGATCTAATTCGATTCGATCTAATCTGATTCGATCTAATCTGATTATATCTGATATGATCTGATTTTAATAAAAATAAGAAAAAAGCTAAAAAAAATAAGTTGAACGGAACGGGGCCTTAGATTGAAGCTCTACTGTAGAGTTTTGATACCGTTCGAAAATCATAAAACAAATTGCTCAGCCAAAATTCATGGGTGGTAGAAAAGTCATTGTCCAAAATTCATGGGGAACTCATTCACCCTGCACGTTCTGGCGGAGACAGATGCATTGTTTATTTGCCCATCACTAGAGAGAGAAAAGTAAAACATATACCACATTATAATCGAGTCAATAGTATTAGAAAATGAATATATAATTCCAATAATACTTTTCATCTATATTATAAGACATCTCAAACATGCACAAAGGTCACTGTTTTTAATGTTTGGAAAAATTATCTCAAATAATCTCACCTTTTCGTGTTCTTTCAAACATAATCTCACTTTTCACTGTCGCCGGAAATAATCCCACATTTCCGTATGCGTGCGAGTTTTGGGTTGCCGTTAAAAAACTAACGGCCACCTAACAGAAGTTTTAGAAAATGCCTATTTTTGACAAATAAATTAAAGGTGTGGTTATTTTAGGTAAATTTACTTTTTATTTTTTAAATTTTAAATTTAAAACTAATATTTTTAAAAATATAATAGTACACTCTTGTTAGAGATTTGTCTAATGATTTACAATGTTTTTCTGTTTTGGGAAGATATAATATTGAATTATCAAAAATAATCTAAAGTATTGATCAAGAAAGAAAATTCAATACAAAAAAATTTGTAGTGAGTTATAAAATTTATTAGTGTCGTTTCGTAGAAAAAAATATCATGCCATTTCTAAAATTAATAAACAAAATAATAAATAAATTTATTAATATAATGACAAAAAATAAATATAATTAAATGGAACTTTGACCATGTGTAGTTATTTATGTTCCCATTATAGTTTATCACGAGTATAATTTGTAACATAAATTATGTTCATGAATATAGTATACTATAAATGTAAAAATAAATAAAAATAAATGGAAACATGTGAAACTGTGACCGTGTAAAACGTACTACGTAAAGTGTAACTAATGACTAAAAATGTCAGGGTCGTTAATAACAGGTGGCTTTATTAAATGGTACCACTAACAATAACAACAACAACGATAATATATAATAATAATAATAATAATCTGAAATTAAATGTTATTTTTACAGCACGGTACTTGGAGGAATACAGTAATGGTAAGTAAATAAATGTTCTAAACAAATGGAGTGTTCTAAATAAAAATAAAAAATGCTCGAGTCATAAACAAATAACTCACAAACTTCACAAATTTGTCTTTTCTAGATGTTAAATTAAAATATCTTTTATTGTTTAAGTGTACCTTATTTCTACTAAGAACTTAAAAATACAAGTTTGTGATTTTTATGAACGGTTTATTTGTGACTCTAACATTACTCAAATAAAATAGTAAATAAATAAATGTTAAATGAAGAATTATAATAGCTAGTGTCAAACATAAAAGGTAACGAAAAGCTGTTAGGAACGTAAACATTATTGTACATTTATTATTAATTACCATACATAATGTCATTTTTATAATCAAAATTTTTGCACGTCTATTTCCTTTTCAAATCCCTTCTTGCATGTATAAATATTGGCTCCACCTGTAAATTTATATCATCTATTAATTTTTAGTTTCTACCCAAGTTTAAAAATAATTTTAGTACTAACGTTTTAAAATTTATTTCATATGTAGAGGATTGTCACAATTATTTAGATAGAAATAATATAATGTATGATTCAACTTTAAAGATTATTTGTAAATCATAAAAATGATCCAAATTTTAAATGACTGCAATTTTCAAATGCAATCAATAAAATTGATATATTTCATTTTTATTTAATGTATTTGTTTCTAATTTCGAACACAATGTAATTGTTCAAATTCGTAATTTGTAATCTAATTGATATATAACTAGTATCACACTCGTACGCTGCACGAGTCATACTTACGTTACTAAAATAAGATCATTTTTAATGATAAATTATGATATGTAATAAAATACTATAAAGATTTTATTATTTTAAGGTACAAAAGTTTTTTGCTTAGAAATTTCAAACGACTTTTTGTAAACTACATTATTCGTACAATTTATGGGAACATTGTGTTCGTTGCATATCGAAATCTTCAAGCCACTATAATTTGTTACTCTATTACTATTATTACGATTATTATTATGATGATTATTATTACTCTATAACTTATCTTTATTATTATTACGTTTATTATAATGATTATTATTATTATACGGTACCATAAAATTACCATATTCTTTTTATTCTTTCACATGCTACCTTTCTTATTATGCATGGTACCAAAATCTATAACGTATGAAATTGCCTTATTAATAATTAATAATTAATAACTAATAATTAAGGTTTCACATGTTACCTTTTTTATTGCACAATACCGAAAAATATAAGGTATGAAATTACCTTATTAATAATTGATAATTAATTTTATAATTTATAATTTTGGTAAAAAAAAATATAAGGTGTGTGAATATATTTTTTTAAAATCAAGTGAACACTTTGATTTATTTTATACATGGTAATAGCACAAAACTAACATACCTTGATTATTATTACGTTTATTATTATGATGATTATTAGTATACGGTACCATATTATTTTCATATTATTATTATTCTAAATGTTACCTTTTTTATTACACGTACAAAAAAATATAAGGTATGAAATTACCTTATTAATAATTAATAATTAATATTATAATTTATAATTTTGGTAAAATATATAAGGTATGAGAATACATTTTTTAAACCAAGTCAACACTTTCATTTATTTTATACGCGGTAATAGTACAAAACCAACTTAGCTTTATTACTATTATTACGTTTATTATTATGATTATAATTATTATTATTCGGCACCATATTATTACCATGTTATTATTCTTTCATATGTTACTTTTTTATTATACTCGGTACAAAAAATTGTAAGGTATGAAATTATAGAAATCATCCTAAATAGGACTAAAACATAGAGAAAAGTACCAAAATAGGACTTTCATGTTTTTTTCCCGGAATAGGACTTTGCACTGTGGTAATGTGACTTTGCATTGTGGTAATGTGGCAGTATACATGTGCAAATTACTATACTTTTTTGGTAATGTATATGACCATGTTTGGTAATGTAAGTCCTATTTCCGGAATAAAAACATAGAAGTCCTATTTTGGTATATTTTCAATATTTTAGTCCTAGTTTAGTCTTTCTCCCATGAAATTAACTTATTAATAATTAAAGTTTCACATTTCTAATTTTTATTACAATGTTCCAAATTTATGAGGTACGAAATTAATTCATTAATAATTCATAATTTAAAAATAAGTTCCACATGTTACATTTTTATTATACACGGTACCAGTAATAATTATTACGTTTATTGTTACTATTATTATACGGCATCATATTATTACCATAATAATATTAAAGGTTCACATGTTACCTTTTCTATTATTATTATTATTACATGGTACCATAATAATTAATAATTTAATAATTAATAATAACTATGAAATAAAGCTGAGAGAGCAAATAATTATGAAATTACCTTGTACACGGCAGTTACCATTTCAAGTTTTAGCACTTATATTTTGTGACTAAAATGTTTAGGTGGGAAAATAGAATGGAGAATTCCCCTCTTTTTAAAAATAGTATAGATATAGATGAATGTCGTCTATCAAAAGTAGTAACTGGATGTCTTTAAAAGCCATGAATTTATATCAGAAATTTGAAAATTGTTCCAAAGATAATTTATGAAGCTTCGTCTTTCCAAAAAAGACTATCATAAAAGGGTGGGAGGTCGTCTTTGTGTTTTGTAGGTTGTGTTGGACTTTAAACTTATAGAAACCATAAACATTGTTTTCTTCGAGGTCATTCTCAAAAGTCTCGATATTTGAATCTTACCACACACTAATTATTCCTTATGTGGTTTGTATTAAAGAACGGAAAAAGTAAATTTACGATGCGAATGTGAGTTTACAACCATGGAAAGTCATGTTCTATTTATACCCAAAATAATTAGTACACTCTATACGAATTGAAAGCATTGTGTTTTAAAAGTAATATTCCTTGTTTAAAAATTCATTTTATAAAAATAGATTTAAAAGCATTGTATTTTAAAAGTAATATTCCTTTTTTTAGAAATTATATTTCCTTTTGTATAATATTCCGTGGAACCATTATTATTGAGGATTTAGTATTACCTTGATTAGAAAAAATCCATTCGACTAATATTAATTACCAATTATAAATTGTGTCATATTATCGTTGTTCCTTTTTAAAATGATTACGTGTTAAAACTATTCGTTTTAAAAAGGAAATTAGTTAATCACCACGGTTAATACTGTGTGATAAAAAAGGAAATGTATTTATTATAGCTTTTAAACCAATTTTTTAGATTAATAATAACAATAATTATTTTTTAGATTAATAATATCATTTTTTTAAAGGCATTTTGTGTGAAAAGTAATATTAATATTTTAAAAAATAATGTTTTCTTCCGTATAATATTCCGTGGCGTCATTATTATTGAGGAATTGAAATTAACTTAATTAGAAAACATCCGTTCTGTTAATATTAATTACGAATTACAAAAGAAATTGTGAAATAATGTTAACTTTTTTAAAAGTACTATTTCCTTATTTAGAATATTTACCTTTCATATTACCATATATATGGTTTAAATCGGCGCATTAAATAACATCTGGAGTACATGTTTTCTTTTTTATAATATTCAGTGTCGTTATTATGACTAAACAATTTAAATTACCTTAATTTAAAAAAATTCATTTCGTTAATATTAGTTCAAAATAGCAATTGTTTGATATTACCATATTGCTTAAATCACCACATTAAATAACATACGTGTTTTAATTCCTATTTTCCTTTAATAGAATATAATAATTCGGTATTATATTACCAATACCAAATTCTGTATAAAATATAATATAATTGTAACGCCCCAAAACATAGTCTAGAAGTTATTCTATTATAAAAGTATTTTTAGAAACAATATTTTGACTCAACAAAGCATTATTTCTATGTTTGACCAAAAATGAAGGAATTTTTAGAGTCAATATTTTTTGTTAAGATTGACTTTTATGGATAGGTTTTGAAGAGACGAAACCAACGGTATATTTTATGAATAAATCTGATGTACAGAAGTTCAGTTATGACATTTTAAATATGTAATTTGTATAAAAATGAGAAAAAGTCAAAGATGTGAACTTTTGTAAAATGATGTATTGAAATAAGTATTTATATTTAATAATATTGATTGAATATGAGACTAATTTTAATTACATATCAATTAATTCAATTTTGACTCTGTCAAAGTCAACACCCAAAAATATGTTGTCAGAAAAAGTATTTCAAATAAATATAAAAATTATATCATTAAATAGAGTTTGACTGTCTCATCACAACGGTGTAACCGGATTTCAATTTGGATAAAGTTGGACCAAAAAGTGTACCCCAACTGAAGTAATTTAATCAAACTAAACTGGAAGGAATTAAATAGCAGCCGCCCCTTCCACTCACGGCAATCAAACGTAGGAACAGGGCTTCAAACTTCAAACGTAACTCCCTCTCCCAGGCCTATATATAGAGCCATACATTCTTCATCATTTTCACACCAAAATTATCCCATTAGTTAGAGGAGAGTTTAGAGAGTCGAGAGAAGCTGTCCGGAGAGCTTCCCGTCGCCGGAGCAAGCGGTGGTGTTCGCCGGAAGTTTCGCCGTTTTTCCTCCGGAATCTTCGTTTCACTTCAATGTAAGCTCGTAGATATATCTAGTGACTAGAATGTTCGTATAGATCGTTTCTACGTTCATAAATGGTCGTTTGGTTGAGTTTTGTGTTTGACATATGTGAAGAACCAAGAATCATAAACCTTGAATTTGTTGTTAAAACTTCGAATTGATGCCTCTAAAATGATCTACGAACCTTGGAGAACATTTCTATATAGTTTAATTGAAGTTTGGTGACCAAAAATGGAACTTGAGAAAAATGGGTTAGAGGTTGAAGATGATGAATAGTAACCCCTTCATCTTCCTGCACTTTCCAACGGAACGGACGACTGTTCAAACCCAACGGTCGACCGTTACGAACATTTTTAAGTCCAAAAATGCTATTTTTGAAGCTATAAAAGCCTAATTTTTTATACCAATCAATTATGATCAATATAAAAATAATTGTTAAAAATAAAAATGATGTTTTGACAAATAAAATTTTATGTGATAAAATAAAAATGATGTTTTGACAAATAAAATTTTATGTGATGTATGACGGTAAGCTAAGGTGTTAACACTCGATGCTAGACCGCTATTTGTTATTGGATATTGTTAAAATTATTATTGATGTTGTTTATAATCAGACTTTGATGAATATTCTTATTAAAATAATAATTATGAATGATTAAATCATGATTAAAAATGAATATATTGATAATTATGAAATGATGTGTATTGTTAAGAGTATCTAGAAAACTCTAAGATATACCCATTTAAATAATTTATATTAAGGTTATCTATAAGACCTCTAGAATAGATCTCAGATTAGAAGGGATTGTGAGAATCTGAATATTCGGTGATTTGATAAAAAATGTAACGGAACACGTAGACCAAACTAGAGGATCACTCGTTTGGAAATACTTCGACTCAATGATGATTAATTATTGTCTTATTGTTGCCTTAAACTAATTATAGTTTAAGCGTCTGAGTATTGTTTGCCTTAAACTAATTAAAGTTTAAGCGTCGGAGAACTGTTGTCTTAAACTAATTATAGTTTAAGCGTCTGAGAAATGTTTGCCTTAAACTAATTATAGTTTAAGCGTTTGAGAATGAAATTATGATTTAGCCTTAGACTAAGAATAGCTAAGAGCGTTGTTATGATCTGGCCTTAGACTAAGAATAGCTAAGAGCGTTGTTATGATCTGGCCTTAGACTAAGAATAGTTAAGAGCGTTGTTATTATTTGGCCTTAGATTAAGAGCGATTTAAGAGCACTATCGAAATAATAACTGAATTGAATAAAATATGTTGATAAGAACTGAATAATATCAAAACTGTGAATGTCTGAAGTGAACATTGTGTGCGTGATATCAAATGATTTGATTATGAATTTAGATTCAGTTTATGTGGATGTTCGACGCATTAGATATGCTTACTCAGCTTTACCGCTGAGCGTGTAGTATGTTTTATTTGCTACACGCAGGTAAACAGAAAGAACAATGTGATCCTGGTGGCAGATGAGGCGAGATTGTCGGGATGGATGTGACAAGTTTTGAAATGAATTATGATATGTCAATTTTTAATTCGCTTTCGCAATATTGTTGAATACTCCGTACTGTATATGTTATGAAAAAATATTATTGTGATAAATAAAAGTGTTTGAAAAGTTTTAAATTTTTACGATTTCCAAGTCAATACTTTAGTCCAAAAGGGGCTGCAGACCTGGACGGATTAGGGTGTTACAATAATTATTAACATTTATTAATTACCAATTTAACTTTAGAATTACCAAAACTAATGCCTATCACTCTTGGGCGGGAAAACACAAAGTTGACTTCACTTCTTTTTAAATAAAGTATTGATATTATCAATTTAAAAATGCAAAGTTCTTAGTTTTAAGTTTATATTTTTTAATTAACATATATTTGTATTTGGGCAAGTGATTGATGCATATTTTCACTTCATTACTTACAAAATACTACATAAATTTCATTTTGTACCTACTAGTATCACACCCGTGCGTTGCACGGGTCATTTTTATGTTATTAAATTCAGATCATTTTTTAATGATAAAAATGAGATGCAATAGAATATAGAGATTATATTATTTTAAGGTACAGAAAATCAATGTTTTACAAATTTCGAAAGACTTCTTTATAGACTACATTATTTGTAGCCTTTGTGGGAGTATTTTCTTCATTGCATATCAGAATCTTCAATCCACTACGATTAGTTACTTTTGAAACTGCAACATAGAGCTGTCCATGACTAAACATAGGTTTCCGTAACAGTAGTCCAACATGTTTCGGAGATTGTCCCTAGTTCTTGTTAATCGTCATTGCGTACGAAGTAACTACAGGGAATTGTCTTCTTTGAAACTTGAAAGGAATTCGTGTATCAGACAGTGTTAATGATAGTCTTGGAATAACAACTTCTTCACCCATGTGGCTTCCTGATAATATTTTTCCTTGCTCTAAATGATTTGAAAAAATATACAATTAGAATTAAATACTTGGGCACATGTCTTTCAAAATTAATTTGAATTATTTTATGAATATACCATTGTAGAACTTAGGTTTCACCATCTGCAACACCAAAATTTGAAGGGTCGATTCTGATGCACTCAATCCATCAATGAAAACATTTACGTGATTTCCCCATAACGTACAATTCAACCGAACGCCACTACAAAAAAAAGTTAAAATTATTTTTAAATCTAATATATATCGAATTTTTTTAGTAATTAGTTAATAAAATAACGTATCATGTAATTGAATTATTTAGTAATTTTTTCAAACTATAATATATTTTTTTTATTAAAATGAATTCGGTTATTAAAAACTCACTTACTTGTGGTCTCCAAAGTAATTTCCATCATTTGCTCTGGGGCATTATTAACCATACGGGTTTCAGGCACAGTTCGACTAACTACTTTCCTGATTATATCTGAAAATCCATAAAAATACAATTTTATAAATTTCATAATCATAATACATGAAATGTATTTCACATGTGTAAGTACTTAAGTTATGTAAATGTAAATGACTCTTACCAACTAAAAAAACTTGGTCAGCAAACTTTGTTTTGAGTACATCTTCAAAACTCTTAAATTAGAATCGAAAATTAGAAAATCCATTTTCCGATAGTTTTTCCCAAAAATTGGAGCAAGCAAGGGTGATTGGTAATTTTTGTGCCTTGGAAATTGCATATAACCTTGACCATCATGATTAAGTAAACCGCATTTTCTTGCAAAGCTTGTTTGAATGTGCTTATATTAGTATCTTTGATCTGAGCATGGATCCTATCGCCCTAACAACAAATATAAAACGTTAATCTATAATTAAATTTATATTTTTTGTTTAAAGATTTATTATATGTAAAATATAAAACAATGTATAACTAACCTCTGATTCGTGGAAAACAATATCCAATGATTCCGACCCTCGAGAATGGGCAGAAACATGGTAAACTCTAATCGCTCTTAGCTTCAACATCAACAATCTGGAATTTTCATGAACATTTTTTAGAACGGTAATCATTCACATGTTCGTACAAAAATGATGGTGGAGCACCGATTAATTAAAATCACTACTATAGAATATACATTATACATCGCACTTTACACAACGAACTAGTTCAAAGGGGCGTTTCCTGTGCACCTAGTGAAGAGAGTGTTTTGAAACACTCCACACTTGTTCCAGTCATAATGGGACATGTGGCTTTTTTTGTCATGTCATTTAAATGGAGTGAAAACAGATTTAAATTTGCTATTTAATTCCAGGGATTTCTTTGCAAATAAAAAACTTATATCATCCTTTTCTTCCGTTAATCCCATCTCTTCTAGGCCGTCTCTCTTTTCATCATCGTCAACTCTCTCTCCCTCAATCGGCAGGCGGCGGGCGACGGAATTTTAATCGCAGGGCGGCTGAATTTCCAAGGCTCATCTCCAGTAGGTTTTCAAAGCCTCTCTTCTTCTACAAGATTGGGTTTCATCTTCTAAGGTTCTCACTATATCTATTTTCTAAAATTTTTAGTATTTAATGGTTATTTAAGCTTCTCCTCTTCTTGTTCTTGTTTTTATTGTTTTTGTGGCTTGTCTTTTCCTTTTTCCGTACTCATCAATTTTTTTTCTTTTTTTATATATCTATATATTATGATGATGATCAGTGGAATTTGATGCTATGGAAACTGCTTTTGAGGTGGAATTTGAAGCTATTAGGATAGTATTTTAAAAATTCATTGCAAATGGATTTTTTTTTTTGAGGAGGTGCATGATTGTATTTCCAATTTATTGTAAAAAAAAGGAATGGATTTCCAGTGGTTCACTGCAAATTGTATATTCATTGCAAATTGAAACATCATCATCCCATTTTTACCAGTGGTATGTTTACTTTGTGATATATAAGTTTTTACTTTATTTGGACTCACTTTTTTATAAGTTCTTTTGATATTTTTAGTTAGGAAAGGTCAATATAAGTTGGAAAAAATCAATATAAGAGATGGCTATAGATAATAGAATAGGCTAATTGTTGTTTGTAGGGCAGCACAACTCATTTGAGATGTAAGAAGTACACTTTTAGTTTCATTATAAATGTTCAGTATTTGATCCCATCTCTTTCTGCTAAAGAGGGGAATAATTGTTCATTGCTACTGATTTTCTCTTAATTATGCATCACAGGTTATTGGATGCTTTTGATCAAAGGTTGTTGTGGTTACTTTGAGACTTGAAATATTATATTTTTTTTTGAAGTCGAAATATTATACTCCCTCCGTCCCCAACTTGATTACAAATTGCGGGTTACGGAATAAAATTTCCTACTTTTTGAAATCATTTTATTTTTAAATTGGTATATCAATAAGATATAAAAATTACATATTAAAAAATTACGTCAAAAGTTCTACAAAATAGGTGGTGACAAAAAAATTTTATTTTATCAAATACTTAATGAAATTTTGTAAACAAACAAAAATTATCAAGATGAGAGAGAAAAAAAGATTATAATCTATTTAGGGATGGAGAAAGTATTGTTTATTGCTACTGATTGTTGATCATTGCTACTGTATTTATTCATTGCTACTGATTGGTGTCATATTAGTCATGGATGCTTTGCGTGCAGAACAAAAGGCACAAAGTCTCCACCTTTGAGTACAACCTTTTAAATTCAACTGCAAAGTGATTTGGTGTCATATTGTCCTACATTTTAGTGGGAAAAGGAAAATGCTAGTCACAAACATTTGATTCACAAACTTCACAAACTTGCTTTTTCTGGATTTTAAATTAAAATATTTTTTATTATTTGAGTGCATCTTATTTCTAGAAAAGTGTTAAAAATGTAAGTTTGTGAATTTTGTGAACTCTTTGTTTGTGACTCGTGGAAAAAACCACTAGATATCTAATCACTCCTCTATGTTCCTTTAGGATGACAATGACAACATTCAATACTTTCATGTGGTAGAATGCAATAGTAAAGAAGAATTAACAAAATTTCTAGGGAATCATTGGATGTTGCATATATCTAATACAGAAAATGTAAAAATTGCATGTTTCTAAGCAAGGACAAAAGAATGAATCCACAGCAACATAAAATGCCCAAGTCTCTCAATATGAATGACATTGCTTATTTCCTGCCACGGTTTGAAAACAAAAGTTAATTGGTAGGACACAATACGCGCTTCTTTTTCTCCTCCATCTTCTTCCAATTTGCTGCCAATACTTTGATGAAGCGGACAATTTGGAGCAAATATGGTACACCTTGCAATGCCTTGAGATTATACGGTCTAAAGAAGACCACTTGAAAATGGGAGTATTTTTGAAGGGAAGAAGCAAAAAAGTCACACCATCAAATCCTATTAATTATTGCAAGTACGGAGTATATAATAATAGTAGTTACATAGTTTATTGAGTAATCTGCAATGAAAAATGTGCCGCCCGCATATTCCATAGGCAAAAGACTCAAATTGTCTCTTTACTTTTCCTAATTAGTGAGAGGGCTTCCCAATTATGAGTTGGATGTGACGGTTGTGGGCCAAATAGCTCCGATGCTCCATGTGGTTTGAAAAATTGACACTAATATTCATTTATTTTCAAAACTTATGTCTAAAGTTCATGTGGTTTCAAAATGCTCCACTCGTGCCCCTCCGATCATTTTCCGGCCATTTTCTGGCAAAGAGGGGACATTTGCGCATAATTTTTAAATCATAGGGGCATTCGTGCTCATTTTCATAATTTTTATCTCTTTTTTCTTTTCCTAGATTTTTTTTCTAATTTATTCTCAATTTCTTATAATGTTTTAAAATTTTAAAATTTTTTGTGTTTGAAAAAAAATTAAATTAGAAAACTTAACATACATTGCATCTATTTGAAATTAAACATTTTCACTTTTTGTTACGTACTTATTTGGAAAGTTTGAAAAGAAAAAACCTAGAATAAAAAAATAAAAATATGGAAAAATAAAATGAAAAATAAAAATACACAAAAAAAGTCTGATACAAAAATTGAGATTAAGATAGTACTACCTCCGTCCCAGAGTATTTGTCTACTTTCATTTTTACACATCATCCAATACACTTTTTAATCCATTTATCTTGTAATTTGTATATTAAAAAAATTATAGAAATTATATATTAATAATCTATATGTTAAGACAAATCAAACAAGATCACACATGACTATATTTATGTTTACACATTGAGAGAATTCGATGAATCAAAGTGCTTAGATAAACAGTTTCAAAATATATTTACCTTTCCTAATTAAAAATATCAAAAGAACTTATAAAAAAGTGAGTCCATACAAAGTAAAAACTTATATATCACAAAGTAAACATACCACTGTTAAAAAATGGGATGATGATGTTTCAATTTGCAATGAATATACAATTTGCAGTGAACCATTGGAAATCCATTCCTTTTTTTTTACAATAAATTGGAAATACAATCATGCACCTCCTCAAAAAAAATCCATTTGCAATGAATTTTTAAAATACTATCCTAATAGCTTCAAATTCCACCTCAAAAAAAGATTCCATAACATCAAATTCCACTTATCATCATCATAATATATAGATATATCAAAAAAGAAAAAAAATTGATGAGTACGGAAAAAGGAAAAGACAAGCCACAAAAACAAGAACAAGAAGAGGAGAAGCTTAAATAACAATTAAATACTAAAAATTTTAGAAAATAGATATAGTGAGAACCTTAGAAGATGAAACCCATTCTTGTAGAAGAAGAGAGGCTTTGAAAACCTACCGGAGATGAGCCTTGGGAATTCCGCCGCCCTGCGATTAAAATCCCGCCGCCCGCCGATTGAGGGGGAGAGAGTTGACGATGATGAAAAGAGAGACGGCGTAGAGGAGATAAGTTTTTTATTTGCAAAAAAACCCTGGGACTAAATAGCAAATTTAAATCTGTTTTGACTCCATTTAAATGACATGGAAAAAAAAGCCACATGTCCCATTATGACGGGAACAAGTGTGGAGTGTTTCAAAACACTCTCTTCACCAGGTGCACCGAAGGAAACTCCGTTCAAAGGGCTGTGTAAAGTTTAGGGATAGAGGACGAGCGCCATTCCATCTATTTGCAGTTCATCAAAACTTTAATTGTCTAAGAATTACTGAGTTCAATTTACTGGAAAATTAGTTGCAAATATTCAGTTCTAATTCTAGTTCGAAAATTTACTGGAAATATGAGTTGAGTTGGAAAATATATTGGGTACTGAGTTCATCAATTTTGGGACTGAGTACTGACTTCACGGAAAATATACTGAGTACTGAGTAATTGGGAAAGCTACTCGAAAATTTAGTTTTATGCAATAAGGTAAACATTAGCTTACCCCCGTACTCTCTGCGGTAACGGGTCAGGTAAAAGTGAGTTAACGTACGTCTCTTTGACATGGCCTCTTCCTTGAAGCTGGTTTCGTAAAATACCAGAAAAAGATATACTATTGTCATGCATATTTGAAGACCCATGACCCTGCATTTATTTCCCATCCTCAATGCTTAAATATGTTTTGGCTCAACAACTCTCTGACTGGTATTTTAATGTTCTTATATATAATCTGCCATATTCCCCTTCACCTGAAAAAGTATAAGAGTTATTAAAGATAAATAAATAAATATCCATTATATTTATTTATTTATGATCATTTATCTCTTGTTTGTATATATCTCTTTGTAGTTGTTGCTCATGTATAATATCCTAGTTAGTCTCTACCTCACACGTCTATCTCCTATTCTTTAGGATCGGCTCAACTGTTTATAGTATATATATATATTGTAATCCAATATTGAAAAGTGAGTTTGATAATTCTTTTATATGGTATCAGAGCCACAATAGAATTTTTTTTCTATTTCGATCCTCTCCTCTGTGCATTCTTGCGATCGCCTAAGCCTGTGACTCCCACAACTCCTTCGCCATGACCTATACTCTCACCAAAGATACTCCAGTTCTTTCCCTTCATGCAAAGACTCACTTCCCAATCAAGTTGGTTACTACCAATTTTCCGATTTGGCAGCGCCAAGTTCGCTCCACGCTCATCGGCCTCAATCTTCTCGGCTATGTTGATGGGACGCTCGCTGCTCCCTCCCCCACAGATTCCACCTACTCCGTTTGGTTTCGTAAGGACCAAACCATTGGTGGTGCACTCTTTGGCAGTTGTACTGACACTATTCAGCCTCTCATCTCCAATGTTTCCACTGCTCATGATGCATGGCTTAATCTCCACTCTAGCTTTGCGAGTGCGAGTCGTGGCCATGTTTTTGCTCTTAAGTCTAAACTTGGGAAGAACCCTCGTGGCAATCGGTCTATTAATGACTATCTCCATGAGATGCACTCTATTGCTAACGATCTTGCCCTCAATCAAAGTCCTGTTGACGGGGAAGATCTTGTTGCTCATATTCTTAATCAATTGGGCTCGGAGTATGATTCAATTTTGTCTGCGGCGTTGCTTCGTGGCTCCAAACTGCCCTTCACCGAACTTGGTGATGTGTTACGTGACTTTGAACGCAAACTTCATCTTGGTGATGATCCTGCCTCCACTTTGGTGGCCATTGCACATGTAACAAAGTGGCACTCAACTGCAAGCGCTAAGTCCTATCAGAGGAACACAACTGTGGGGCAGTCCCATCCCTCTCGTCTTCCTGCCTCTTCACGGCAGTCCTACGGTGCGTCCAGACAGTCCCGCCGCACTGATGGATCATCTTGTCAGTTTTGCTTGATCCCTGGCCATGATATCAAAGTATGTCGTAAACTTGCCCGTCTTCTCCGGGATAATGGGATGCACTCTGTGGCAAATGCACCAGCTATGTTTCCTGCTCCGGTTGTGCATGCCACTGCTTCCAATCCCGCAGGAGTCCATGGCTGGATGTTCGACAGTGGTGCTAGCCATCACACTACTCATGCCCCTCAGTCCCTTCAGTCCTTCTCCGAATACGGAGGTCCTGATGAGATTCGTCTGGGTAACGGTAAGGGTCTTCCTATCTCTCATATCGGTAGTACTTCCCTCCCTACTCCTTCCGGCTCTCTTGCTCTCACTAATGTTCTATGTGTCCCTAAGCTCACTAAAAATCTCGTCTCTGTTTCTCAATTATGTCAAACTAACCATGTTTCGGTTGAATTTTTTCCTCTGTCCTTTGTGGTTAAGGATCTGATCACGAGGGCGCCTCTCTTTCGCGGTGAAAATCTTGGCGGGGTTTACTATGCAGGTCCGGTCAGGTCTCCTACAGTGCATCACACTACTTTGCATGATTTGCATCACTCTTTTGGACATCCTTCCAATAAGATCATGTCTCATGTTTTGTCTCAATGTAATAAAAAAGTCTCTAAGCATGTTTTTGAGGCTTTTCATTGTTCGTCAAGTTCAATAAATAAAAGTCACAAATTGCCCTTTTCTGAGAGTTCCTTGGTTAGCAATGCTCCATTACAACTTGTTTACTCTGATGTATGGTCGTGCAATGATGTTTCTTTTGATGGTTATAAATATTATGTCATCTTTGTGGACCATTTTACTAAATATGTGTGGTTTTACCCATTGGGTCGAAAATCTGATGTCTCCACTATTTTTCCCATTTACACGAAAATGGTGGAAAAATACTTCAACACACCTCTGATCTCTTTGTACTCTGACAATGGTGGTGAGTATACGAGACTTAAACCTTTTCTTGCATCTCATGGGGTGTCTCATTTTACTACCCCACCTCACACACCCGAACATAATGGTACCTCAGAACGGCGTCATCGCCATATTGTTGAAACGGGTTTAGCATTGCTACACCACGCCTCTATGCCAATTGTCTACTGGCCATATGCGTTTCAAACCGCGGTTTACCTTATTAATCGCATGCCTACTCCCCTCTTGCACCTCCAAAGTCCCTACCGTCTCCTTTTCCAGACTGAGCCTAATTACCTGAAACTCCAACCTTTTGGTTGCTTATGCTACCCTTGGCTCCACCCATATACCACGTCAAAGCTACAACCTAAGTCGGTCCCGTGTGTGTTTATAGGCTATTCTACCTCCCAGTCAGCATATCAATGCCTTGATCCTGCTACCCACCGCATATATATCTCCCGACACGTCAAATTTGTTCCAAATCACTATCCCTTTTCTTTGAAACCCACTACCACTTCCACTTCTTCTGTACCCACTGTCTCCTCTGCCCCACCTATACGTTTTCTTGTGTCACGGCCTTCTACTGTCTTTTTTGTCCCTCTCAACAGCCTTCTCAGGTCCCTGCCGCTATTCCCACCACTTCTACAGACCCTCAACCTGCTGTGTCTCTTCCTTCACTGCGTCCCTGCCGTCAGCGTCGTCCAAACACATGGATCTTTAATCCCGAGTTTGTTACGGGTCCTCCACAATCTCATGTCACCTCTCGTCATCCTCTTCCAGAGTCTTTCGAACCTAAAACCGTCGCCCAGGCCCTCAAGGACTCTCGGTGGAGGACAGCCATGGATGTTGAGTATCAGGCACTACTAAAAAATGAGACGTGGGAGCTGGTACCTCGGGGGCCGACGCCTCCAATTGGGTGCAAGTGGATATTTCGTATCAAACAGCACCCTCATGGTTCCATTGATCGGTTTAAAGCTCATTTGGTGGCCAAAGGTTACTTACAGGAAGCTGGTCGAGATTATTTTGAAACCTTCAGTCCGGTTATGAAACCAGTCACCATTCATCTTGTGCTTAGCTTGGCTCTCGCCAATACCTGGCCCTTACGCCAATTGGATATTAATAATGCTTTTTTTGAATGGTAAATTATCGGAGCAGGTCTTCATGGAGCAACCACCAGGTTATGTTAACCCAGAGTTCCCTTCACATGTGTGCCGTTTGTCTAAGGCTATCTATGGTTTAAAACAGGCTCCCCGGGCGTGGTATGATTCATTATCTTCGATTTTGCTTGCCACAGGTTTTTGTAAGTCACGGGCTGATCCCTCTCTCTTCATATATGCCAAAGATCGTGTACTGGCCTATTTCTTAGTCTATGTTGATGACATTGTGGTGATGGGCAACTCTTCTCCGTTTATTGATTTGTTTGTTGTGACACTGTCCAACCGGTTCTCGTTAAAAGACTTGGGCTCCTTAAGCCATTTTTTGGGTGTTGAGGTCGTGCCAACCCCCACAGGTCTGTTTCTCTCTCAGGATCAATACATTTCTAATATTCTTGATAGCACCGCAATGACTGATGCAAAAGGGAATGCCACACCGATGATGCCTCATCCTTCCACTATGGCTCATGTTGCTGCACCGTTTCGCGACACTAAACTTTTTCGCAGGTTGCTTGGTCGGTTGCAGTATCTTTCCCTAACCCGGCCCGACGTTTCCTTTGCAGTCAATCGCCTGTCTCAGTATATGCATGCTCCGACCACGGCTCATTGGGAGTCTCTCAAGAGGGTCCTCCATTATCTCAAGTCCACTCTCTTTCATGGGTTATTTCTCTCCAAAACAGTTCCCTTACAGTTGTCTGCCTTTTCTGATGCGGATTGGGGGGTGTTACTGATGGAGGTCGCTCTACCACGGGATATGTTCTGTATCTTGGCTCTAATATTATTTCTTGGAAGTCCACGTGCCAAAAAATAGTTTCTCGGTATTCTACTGAGGCAGAGTACAGGGCTCCTGCCAATGCTGTGGCGGAACTCGCTTGGGTTCAGAATCTCTTGTGTGAACTTTGTGTTCAGCCCTTGCCTGCACCTCGGCTTTTTTGTGACAACATGAGTGTTGTATACGTCTACAAAAATCCGGTTTTCCATTCCAGGATGAAGCATCTCGCTCTAGATTATTTTTTTGTTTGTGATTTAGTTGTCGCGGGTCGTCTTCAGGTTCAACATATTTCCACTACTCAACAAACCGCGGATATTCTCACAAAGCCTCTCAGTCGCCCTCTTTTTCAAAAGTTCAGATCCAAGATTGGAGTCTCCGACGGATCCTCCATCTTGCGGGGATGTATTAAAGATAAATAAATAAATATTCATTATATTTATTTATTTATGATCATTTGTCTCTTGTTTGTATATATCTCTTTGTAGTTGTTGCTCATGTATAATATCCTAGTTAGTCTCTACCTCACACGTCTATCTCCTATTCTTTAGGATCGGCTCAACTGTTTATAGTATATATATATTGTAATCCAATATTGAAAAGTGAGTTTGATAATTCTTTTATAAGAGTCTGCCTATATTGCTGCACAATGTGCCAAGCAAAAAGAGAAATAAAAGAAGCAATGGTAGTTTCCACCATGAGTAATTACCAAAAAATAAAATAAAATGAGATATTGGCAAACAATATTCTCTAACTTAAATAAAAAACAATTTTTTAAAAAGCAATTCATCTCATGATTGAAAGTCTTATACCATGCCTGACCTATCAAACTCTATAAAAGTTAAATCAAGCAATTTTTTTTGAAACGTCATTTTGATCACATATATGAAGAGAAAGATTAGAGAAAATATTTTGATATTTTCATATCTATTACTGCCTTTTACAAATTTCAGACCTAAAATTTATTTACTAATTATTTGTTTCTAGCCTTTTACCTTAGTATTAGTTTGCTAGCATGATGATGATTGATTGTAATTATTATCTAGAGAAGATGCTTTCACATAGATGGAGAAAATGATTGATTTTGATGATTAATGTGATTGTATTTTTATTAGTTCTTCTTATACTAAATTTTAAAAGTTTTGTATGGCTTACATATAGCTAAATTGTCATGGATAAGAGTTGGATAACTGCTGTTCGGACCAGTTGTTGAATACATGAAAGGGGCCCTACATATATGATCTCATTTCAACGAAAGATAGATAGTGGTCATCAACCACCTCCTCTAATACACTTTGATATTTATGGACGACCAACAGGGAAAGAGGAAGACATGGATTCTTTTAAGAGTTTTCTGGGAATGCTAGCTAAGACAAGAGTGAAAATCACTTTAGAAAGTTGGAAAGAATATCCTCAACTAAGAAGGGAGTTGATGTGGCAGTATATCCTGACATTATTATTATTTAACTTCTGACACACATATACTATCTTATTAAGGTAATAAATTAATAAATATATATATTTTCTTGTATGTTTTAGAAAGAGTTTAATATTGAGAATCCAAGTACAGTATCAAGGGAAAGGACTTTACAAGATGGACCATGCTAGGGTGCCACCACATGGGTGCTACCATGGGTGCACCCATGCTTCGCACAGACAAACACAGACGATAATTGTCTGTGTCGCACAGACAATTATCGTCTGTGTTTGTCTGTGCAAAGCATGGGTGCACCCATGGTAGCACCCATGTGGTGGCACCCTAGCATTTTTCCTACAAGATATATCAGAGAAGGCTCGAAATTTTAGAGCTGAGATTGTTAGGACATACCCGAATCCAAAAGGTAAAAAATATGGGAAGTTCCCTGGTGATGATTATAAAGAGATCACTTTGCACATGTGGGATGAATTTATTACTGATGGAAACCGCTTTTTCGGGGCGTCGACCCGATGAAACCGGTACCGGGTCGGCACCGCACGGAATAGCGAAATCCGGAAATTAAGTAAATAAATAAAGTGGAGAGAAAGTATTTATACGTGGAAACCCAAATCGGGAGAAAACCACGGGCCTTTTTAGGCGGTGCCATGCCAAAGGGGGAGGAACTTTTATTAATCTCGGGGGAATTTACATATACATCATTGTAGGAGCCTGGAGCCATTAATGGGAGCTCCAAGCATAAAGAAGAAGAAGAATGAAGAATAGTAGGGGCATGTTGTATGAATCTGGCCTCCCCCCTCCCTTCTTCGTAGCCTGCATTTAAAGGGGAGAAGGAAATAATTGATGGAGACAAGAGGGGACATTGTCCATGTGAAGCCCATGTGCGGCATGTGGTTTCCATGTGATAGTGTTCCACGGGTCCCGCCAAATTTCTCCACATCACTTCAAATATATATTCTTCTGTCCATATATCTCTGGTTCTGTCTTGAATAATTTATCTGATTTATATCTTGGGCCAGATAAAATTGGGCTTTCTTGTACTGTTCAAATAATATTGGATTAGGAAAAATCCCTAATCCATCACATGCCCCCTAGTTTTGAGTCTGTCTCGGGGAACGAGACAGATTCAAAACTATATGACTCAGTGGGTTACCTCATGGGATAAAACTTTTCTTGGAACCTCGACAAGAGGACCTTCTTTTTTTTGGAGGGTCTCGTTGCCTCGTGGGTAAGGATTTAACTTAGTGTCTCTCGAAAGAGGACTTTTCTCGGGGATTTGGTGCCTCTTGGAAGAGGACTTTTCTCAGGGATTTGTGCCTCTTTAGAAGTGGACCTTTTCGGGACTTTGTGCCTCTTCGAAAGAGGACTTTCTCAGGACTGTGTCTCTTTAGAAGAGGACCTTCTCGGGACTTTGTGCCTCTTTGGAAGAGGACTTTCTCGGGACTTTGTGCCTCTTTAGAAGAGGACTTTCTCGGGACTTTGTGCCTCTTTAGAAGAGGACCTTCTCGGGACTTTGTGCCTCTTTGGAAGAAGACCTTCTCAGGACTTTGTGCCTCTTTGGAAGAGGACTTTCTCGGGACTGTGTCTCTTTAGAATAGGACCTTCTCGGGACTTTGTGCCTCTTTGGAAGAGGACTTTCTCGGGATTTTGTGCCTCTTGAAAGAGGACTTTTCTTTCTTTTTAGTTCCTCGGGAAGAGGACTCGGTGCCTCTTGGAAGAGGACTTTTCTCGGGGATTTTGTTCCTCTTTGGAATAGGACTTTCTTGGGGCTCTTTTTTCAATACTCTTTGAGAGCCTCTAAACCCCCACATGATATCTATTTGATGGTGGTTGGGCGCTCCGCTCTTATTGAATTATAGACAATCTCCGTCCACCTTTCTCTTCGTCCCTGTCCCTCGAACTGAGGGGGGGCCTACTCTAATCTCTTTATAGGATTCCTTCCTTTTGGGTAGCTTGTTCTTAATGGGCTAGGCTTCAGCCCATCCTTAAGCCCCAATCCTTTTCCTTATCTTATCTTTCCTCAACCTCGGTACGGGAGTCTATGACTATCTCCAGTAATTCGATCACTTAACTTGATCTAATTACTGACCTCTACTTTATATTCTCTAGTAATCCGATCAACTAACTTGATTTAATTACTGACCTCTTCTTTCTATTCTTTTACATTATTACTTTTATCAACTTATACAACTAGAACGGACCACCTGAGGCTTGATCCGTCCATTTGAGGGACCCATGAAGTTGGAGCGGTCCACTGGAGGCCAAATCCGTCTATGTGAAGGACCCATGAGAATGGAGCGGTCCACTTGAGGCAAAATCCAACCATTTGAGGGACCCATGAAGTTGGGGCGGTCCACTGGAGGCCAAATCCGTCCATGTGAAGGACCCATGAGAATGGAGCGGTCCACTTGAGGCAAAATCTGTCCATTTGAGTGACCCATGAAGTTGGAGCGGTCCACTGGAGGCCAAATCCGTCCATGTGAAGGAGCCATGAGGATGGAGCGGTCCACTTGAGGCAAAATCTGTCCATTTAAGGGACCCATGAAGTTGGAGCGGTCCACTGGAGGCCAAATCCGTCCATGTGAAGGAGCCATGAGGATGGAGCGGTCCACTTGAGGCAAAATCCGTCCATTTGAGGGACCCATGAAGTTGGAGCGGTCCACTGGAGGCCAAATCCATCCATGTGAAGGAGCCATGAGGATGGAGCGGTCCACTTGAGGCAAAATCTGTCCATTTGAGGGACCCATGAAGTTAGAGCGGTCCACTGGAGGCCAAATCCGTCCATGTGAAGGAGGCATGAGGATGGAGCGGTCCACTTGAGGCAAAATCTGTCCATTTGAGTGACCCATGAAGTTGGAGCGGTCCACTGGAGGCCAAATCCATCCATGTGAAGGAGCCATGAGGATGGAGCGGTCCACTTGAGGCAAAATCCGTCCATTTGAGGGACCCATGAAGTTGGAGCGGTCCACTGGAGGCCAAATCTGTCCATGTGAAGGACCTATGAAGATAGAGCGGTCCACTAGAGGCCAAATCTGTCCATGTAAAGGACCTATGAAGATAGAGCGGTCCACTAGAGGCCAAATCTGTCCATATGAGGGACTCATGAAGTTGGAGCGGTCCACTAGAGGATAAATCTCTCCAGTTTTGGGACCTCTAAAGCTGGAGCGGTCCTCTTGAGGATAGATCCATCCATGGCTTGCTAAAGAGGACCGCGTAGAGAACTGATGGAGAGGACCACGGAGAGGACCGTCGGAAATGACCGCGGAGAGGACTGCCGGAGAGGACCGCGGAAAGGACTGCCGGAGGGGACCGCGGAGAGGACCGCGGAAAGGACCACCGGAGAGGACTGCGGAGAGGGGCCCGCCACTTCCGTCCATGGTTTGGCAGAGGAAATCGGAGCTCGCTGATCTCGCCGAAGATGAAGGCTCGCTTGTTGTTGATGAGGCTCGCCAGAGCAAAGGGAGCTTGATGGACGAACAAGAGCAATCACGGCCGCTGCCATCCGCGGCTCGCCGGAAAAAGTGGGAGCTCGTCGTAAGGCCGCCGCTGCTATCCGTGGCTCGCCGGAGGAAGTGGGAGCTTGCTTCTTCCGGGCCAAGGTTCGCCGGAGTGGACAATTGCTAGTGGTATGGCTCGCCGCTAGATACCGCCAGAGATGAAGCACGCTAGAGGGCTCGCCGGTCTGGGAGGATACTCACCGACCCTAATGGAGGGTACTGCCGGCGTCCCCCTACCGCGTGCTCGCTACTCGCCGGAAAGATCCCCGCGGCTCGGCGGCAGAGAGTTGCCGGAGCTAGAAGAGTCGCTTGTCTACTGGACCGCCATGCTGGCCGCGGTCGAAGCTTGTCGCCAGTTATGACTTTGCCGGATCTCCAAGCGGTCACGGATCTAAGCTCACCAGAGAGAGGCTCACCAAGGGCTCGCTGGAGAGGACCGGGAGTGGCTCGCCGGAGAAAGAAGGTATTCACCAGAGGCCTGTCGCTGTCCGTGGCTCGCCGTAGAAGGAGCTCACTGCCCAGATCTGGTGATGCGACTTTCCGATTTGAGAAGAAAAGGAAATGGGCTCTCTCATCTTTCTTTTTGTTCTCTCCCTTTTTCCATTTAATTTTTTTACCTTCTCTCTCATTTTTCTCCTCGATTACGGACTCGGAGCACAAAAGCTTTTTGTGACTGGTCCCACGGGTGGCGCCAGTGATGGAAACCGCTTTTTCGGGGCGTCGACCCGATGAAACCGGTACCGGGTCGGCACCGCACCGAATAGCGAAATCCGGAAATTAAGTAAATAAATAAAGTGGAGAGAAAGTATTTATACATGGAAACCCAAATCGGGAGAAAACCCCACGGGCCTTTTTAGGCGGTGTCATGCCAAAGGGGGAGGAACTTTTATTAATCTCGGGGGAATTTACATATACATCATTGTAGGAGCTTGGAGCCATTAATGGGAGCTCCAAGCATAAAGAAGAAGAATGAAGAATAGTAGGGGCATGTTGTATGAATCTGGCCTCCCCCCTCCCTCCTTCGTAGCCTGCATTTAAAGGAGAGAAGGAAATAATTGATGGAGACAAGAGGGGACATTGTCCATGTGAAGCCCATGTGCGGCATGTGGTTTCCATGTGATAGTGTTCCACGGGTCCCGCCAAATGTCTCCACATCACTTCAAATATATTTTTCTGTCCATATATCTCTCGTTCTGTTTTGAATAATTTATCTGATTTATATCTTAGGCCAGATAAAATTGGGCTTTCTTATACTGTTCAAATAATATTGGATTAGGAAAAATCCCTAATCCATCAATTACTAAACGTCAGTTACATTCGTAGTATTTATATGTTGATGATTATGTTTTAATGCTTGATGACTAAGACTTTCAGGTTCTAAAATATCAGTTACTAACCTATTCTTTCTGCCAAGTTTTTCACCCATATATATGTGCACTGTGGAGTAGATAGTTTTGATGACGTGATGTAGTAATCACTACTTCACTTCTAGGGGTTGCTAAAGAAGTGATATTTGATATTAACATTGATTCAATTTCTTAATTTATAGGTTTTTTTGGTGAAGAGAGGTTTATTTTAAAGTTTGTAGTAGGCTTTGGATATAAGAGCTTCATGTGCTTCTGATCGATTAGTATGTTACGGAGCAATTGAGATGAAGAGTGGCTTCATGTGCTTCTGATCGATTAGTATGTTACGGAGCAATTGAGATGAAGAGTGAAAATAAACTATGTTAAAGTTACCTTCTATTACCATTCGTATAATTAATTTACCATTTGCATAATTCGCATAAACTGGTTATAAAAGGATTGATTTATTAATGGTAAGTGTAATTATGTTTGAATATTATTAGGTTATATTTTATTACCTTTGCCTCTTATAATTAATTTCCTTTTTGGTTGATATATTTTAAAATGGTTCGTATAATTAATTTAAATAGTTTATTCAAGATAGTTTATTCAAGATGGGAAAAGCGGATTGGATTAGGAAAAGCCATATTCATCAGTTGCATGGACAGCGGTTGTTTTCTGATGGGAAAAGCCATATTTATCCGCTGTGTAATATATATTCTGTAGTAGGGTAAACTCTTTAAAACTCTCGTTTCCTGAACACTCGCTTACTTTTCTGGCCCGATAAGGTTGCGTATTTATACTACATGAATTTATGAATTCCGGTGTTCCTTTTTTATTACCATTTTGGTATACATTTTAAACATGTACATTACTCTATATGTATTTTCCTATTTTAATTACAATTTAAAATACACTGTTATATTAAATTAAATTACCATTCGCATAATACACTGTTAACTTAAATTACTATTCTTTACCTTTTTTATATTCATTTTTAGTAGTTTATTTCCAAGTTTTTACAGGTTATGTTCAAAGTGCCAGTATAAACTTCAAACATATTTTTTAGTTACCTTTTTTATATACGTTTTTAGTTACCTTCTATTACCATTCGTATAATTAATTTACCATTTGCATAATTCGCATAAACTGGTTATAAAAGGATTGATTTATTAATGGTAAGTGTAATTATGTTTGAATATTATTAGGTTACATTTTATTACCTTTGCCTCTTATAATTTCCTTTTTGGTTGATATATTTTAAAATGGTTCGGTCATCAATTGAATGATCAATTGAATGTATTTTATAATTTCCTTATTTGTTTATAATTGACGTACTAAATTGGCTTAAATAGTTTTGAATACATTTTACAAAATTTTACATTTTATATTCCGCATTATTTTTTATATACGACAATATTATTTTATTAAGGTGTTTCAAATTGTCTATAAAATAAGGTGTGTATACAAAACTGAATATTAGTATTACATATAAATTAGATTTTTAGTTACCTATTTTATACACGTTTTCAATAGTTTATTTCCAAGTCTTTACAGGTTATGTTCAAAGTGCTAGTATAAACTCCAAAAATATTTTTTAGTTACCTTTTTTTATATACGTTTTTAGTTACCTTTTATTACCATTCGTATAATTCGTATAAATTGGTTTAAAAAAGGATTGATTTATTAACGGTAAATGTAATTATGTTTGAATATTTTATTATTTTATTACTATTTTAAAGGAAGAAAGACCAAACTAGGACTATGTTTGAATATTTTATTATTTTATTACTATTTTAAAGGAAGAAAGACCAAACTAGGACTAAAACATTGAAAATATACTTAAATAGGACTTCCATGTTTTTATTCCCGAAATAGGACTTACATTACCAAACATGGTCATATACATTACAAAAAAGTATAGTAATTTACACATGTACACTGCCACATTACTACAATGCAAAGTCACATTACCACAGTGCAAAGTCCTATTCCGGGAAAAAAAAATATGAAAATCCAATTTTGGTACTTTTCTCTATGTTTTAGTCCTATTTAGGATGATTTCTATACTTTAAATTACTTACCATTTTAATTGAGTAATTACACAATTACGGTAACTCTGTTAATGACCCGTGCTTGAATTTTATCATTCAAATACATGTATATATTACCATTTTTAAATGTAATAATTTAGTAGATATTATTACATATATATAAATTAGTGAATATAATTAAATACAATTACCATTTGTATAAATTAACATAATACGAAAATAATATATATATTTTATTAGCCTTAGTTTATTATGGTAATTACATTTTTAATTACCTTTTGTGTTATACGTTCATATTTTTTAATTACCATTATTAAATGAAATAAGTCATTAGATATTATTACATATGTATTAGTAAATATAACTATGTTTGACTATAAAATAAGGTGTGTATACAAAATTGAATATTAGTATGGGAGAAATACGAAAATAACACTTTAATAACACTTTAATACTCAAAATAGGAGTGCTATTAGTTTTAGAGATGAATTTCTTTTTTTGTCCTTAAATAAACGCCTAAAATTGAACTCTCCTAATTAGGTTAAGAAAAGGGTTTACGGGCCAAACGCAGCAGCCGAACACATCCTCACGCAATATTCCTACACGATTCCTCGTCACACTGCTAAACGCAAGCCGAACGCAGCAGCTTCAGGAAGGAGACCCATGGTTTCAATGGCAAGCGAAGATGCACTGGACGAGATCCCTCTAAGCAAAAGATTGGAGAAGATACAGGTATGCTTCGTTTTGGCATTGAATTTGCTTCTAAAAAAATTTCTCTTACAAATTGAATTTGCTTGAATTTTATCATTCAAATACATGTATATATTACCATTTTTAAATGTAATAATTTAGTAGATATTATATATATATATATATATATATATATATATATATATATATATATATATATATATATATATATATATATATATATATATATATATATATATATATATATATATATATATATATATATATATATATATATATATTAGTGAATATAATTAAATACAAGTGTCTCTTGAAATCGTTTGCTTGAATGTAAGATCATAGAAGTCTCACATACTCTCTCATGAAATCAATATGCAAGGAGTTCTCTTATTCTAGCACTTCTTCGTCCTATTACCTGCAAAGTGTCTATATTAAAAAAAGGAATATGTCTCTGTACCCGTCATCACCGTATGGGATCAGTAAGGGATATTGAAGACCTAAATAAGCTAAATTCAACGCATTTATGTGCTTTAATTCACAAATCCCAACCAATGGTCTCCACCAATATATATCTCTCTCCTAAAGATTGATAAAAGTCACAAACGACTAAAGCTGTAACGACGGCAGAATGTACCTCCTTGCATCCGAGTATTGTTTACATACCAACTTTAAACTAATAGTCATGTCGCCAAATTCAATTTGCTTAGATCTCGCCATACGAAATGATTTTACTAAAACATTTTGTTCATCTAACATTTCCTTCAATTTCTCCACAATGTCAATGTGTAACGTATGCAATGCATCATTACTCCTAAAGAGGTGGGTGAAAGTTAATAAATGCATAAAATAAATGTTTTCATGATTAAATTTTTTATGAGTGCAATATATTAAGAGGATAAATCATTGCTCAGTGCACTTGTGTGATTCAAAACCTCATTCTCACTATCATAGATATATAATTGTGCAAAATGTGGAGGAGCTCCATTTGAAGGCACCAAAGAACCAACCGTATGCTGGTTTCTTCCTCTAACTTTGTATATATACATGTGGTGATCTTTTATAATTTAAATCCTTAATAATCTTTCCAGTGATGTAAATGAGAACATGCAGGTGTAAGACCGTATATTTGCTTGGAAATGCACACTAACATGACCCATACCATTTATGAGTTGCGCCAATAGAGTTGGTGGGTCCTTAATCAGTGCAAGTACAATCTTTCCATGCTGACAACATAAAGAGTACTACCTCCGATCCGTCCCTGAGCACTTATCCAGTTTTGATTTTTTTCGGTCAACTGTTTTCAACATTTGACCTATAATAAAATAAAATATACATTATATTTGCATTAAATAAAATAATATTTTGAAAATATTTGATATAATAAATCTAATCAAACTCTTTTTGTATCATTATCTAATATCCTTCTTATTTGATTTGAGGTCAAATTTTACCAATTTTGACCGATAAAAGTTAAAAGTGGACAAATACTTAGGGACAAAGGGAATATTTAGGAGGTGAGGTTGTTTATTAGAAATTCCAACAACTCACTCGTCATACAAAAAGAACGCACCACAATTTGCACATACATGTGTGGGGTCACCAATGTCTAATTGTGCAACATCAATTGTAGTTAAAGAAACAATCACTTGGATGTCCGTTGTCGTTATTCACTTCAGCGCCAGGTCAAAAGACCAACATTGACGCACAAATTATTATACAAATTCAGCATTTCAGCGTGTTTAGTTTGTGTTTCTTATTGGATTTTAAGTGGACTTGAATAGTGCTCCGTAGAGTGTGGCAACTCATTGGCGTTGTGTATAATTTACAGAATTGTGCATAAATAGTATTCCGTAAAAAAATTTGTTTGTTTGCATAAATACTTTTAAAAGTAAAACAACATACTGCTCTCAATGGCTATGGATATATGATGCCACTTTATTGCTAATAGTTCTGGAATAAATGAAATTAAATGCTCTTTGAGCACTAAATCTGATTTGTCAATTATGTATTCAGATCTTGAACGAATACCACACTCATTATTGTTGAGGTATTTTGATTAAATAATTGAAACAAAATAAAAAGAAAAAAAAGAGATGTAACTTGGTGGAAACAACCAAGAAGTGCAGGACAGCCTTTAGGAGTTTTGTCTTCTTCTCTTGGATGGTGTGAGCTAGATTATTCCCCATTATTGTGTATTTGGCTATTTAAAAGCCATGCATGGCACAATACGGTTGAGGAGGGGAGAAAAAGGAGAGGAAGGTTAAAGAGAGAGGTGTTACACAAGATATCACCAACATTGTGTGAGTGAGTGTGGGGAGTAACTGGTTTTTAGTTACTCGGAAAATACATCCGGGTGTAGAGTGTGAAAGGTCTGTTTATAAGTGTCTGGTATTTAGCACTTGTAAACAGGGAGAGTTTTTTGTGTATCGTTCTGAAATAGTGAAGATATAATTTTTTTCTCTCATATATTCTTCTTGTGTTTGTTCTCTCATTTTTCTGGTGTTCTCAATATTTTTCGGTGTCTTACGCGCTTAAAATCCCAACAATTGGTATCGGAGCCAAGTTACATTGGGGCGGAGGGATTTCTAAGCGGTAAGAGAAGAAAGTCGAGAACTTGAAAAATGGCATCGGTAAAAAATTCGAATGTTTCCGTCGAACCTTTCGATGGACGTGGCGATTTTACTCTGTGGCAACAACGAGTAAAAAGTGTTCTTACTCGGGAAGGGACAATCAAAGCTCTGAAGGTGAAGGTTCAGAGGACAGAAAAAATGACGGATGCTGAGTGGGCCAAACACCGGAAGAACGACAAACCGGATAAATTATCGGAAGAAGAGTGGGAGGATTTGAAGGACATGGCAACAAGTACAATATGCCTATGCCTTGCAAATAATACTCTTCGGGAGGTTCTCGGTTTGACGGACCCGGTGGATATTTGGGACAAACTGGAGAGCCGGTACAAGTCTAAATCGTTGACAAGTAGGCTATACTTGAAGAAACGATTATTTGGTCTCCAAATGGCGGAGGAGGCTAACTTTAATGGGCACTTGGATGAATTCAACAAGATTACAACAGAGTTGGAATCCATTGATGTGAAGATTGAAGAGGAGGACAAGGCGCTGCTTTTGTTGGCTTCATTGCCTTCATCTTTTGACAACATCGTGACCACGCTTTTGTTTGGAAAAGAGACCTTAAAATTTGATGAAGTAGTTGCTGCGTTGTTGATGAACGAGACTCGGCGGGGTGGCAACGGGGTATCAAACGACGGTCAAGCTTTGGTAGCAAAAGGAGCTGGTCGGGAACGAGGACGGTCTAAAGAGAGGGGCGGCGCGTCCCAACGCTTCAAATCGAGTAGTAAAAGCTTTCGGTGTTACTACTGCGATGAAGAGGGTCATTTCAAATGGGATTGTCCAAAGAGGATGAAGGAAAAGAAGGACGGGAAAACACCCGTGACTGCGGTTGCAGAAAGTTCGAACCAAGAAAGTGAAGAAGACTTATTTTTGGCAACCGCAAAGAGCCTAGGTAAATCAGATTGGATATTAGATTCGGGTTGTTCGTTTCACATGTGTTCAGTTAAGGAAAAGTTTGATACGTATCAAACTTGTGATGGGGGTGCTGTGAAGATGGCAAATGGTGCACGGAGCAAAATTGCAGGGGTCGGAACAGTGCAAGTTCGCATGTTTGATGGCGTGGTGAGAACATTAACTGGAGTGAAACATGTACCGGGTCTAAAAGGAAATTTGATTTCATTGGGGGCTTTAGACTCAGAAGGCTACCGAATTTTTGCTCAAGGTGGAGTGTTAAAAATTTCTAGGGGAGCAATGGTGGTAGCAAAAGGAGTTTTGTCAAATGGCTTGTATAAACTTGTAGGAAAAGATTTGACACGAAAGTTGTCAGAAGGAAAAATTACAAGTGCAACGAGCGGAGCTTTTGCATGGAAGAAGCGGGTGACGTTTAAAGTTTCTCCCGCTGGTGGAAGCTGTGACCTCGCCGGAACGAGTTAGGTGGAGCTGGACCAAGTTTTATTATTTAATCAAGGTGGAGTTTGTTGAGGTATTTTGATTAAATAATTGAAACAAAATAAAAAGAAAAAAAAGAGATGTAACTTGGTGGAAACAACCAAGAAGTGCAGGACAGCCTTTAGGAGTTTTGTCTTCTTCTCTTGGAGGGTGTGAGCTAGATTATTCTCCATTATTGTGTATTTGGCTATTTAAAAGCCATGCATGGCACAATACGGTTGAGGAGGGGAGAAAAAGGAGAGGAAGGTTAAAGAGAGAGGTGTTACACAAGATATCACCAACATTGTGTGAGTGAGTGTGGGGAGTAACTGGTTTTTAGTTACTCGAAAAATACATCCGGGTGTAGGGTGTGAAAGGTCTGTTTATAAGTGTCTGGTATTTAGCACTTGTAAACAGAGAGAGTTTTTTGTGTATCGTTCTGAAATAGTGAAGATATAATTTTTTCTCTCATATATTCTTCTTGTGTTTGTTCTCTCATTTTTCTGGTGTTCTCAATATTTTTCGGTGTCTTACGCGCTTAAAATCCCAACAATTATCTACTAAAAAAATTTAAAAAATTTTAAAAATAAAAAAAAGAATAAAAAAATTGAAATGAATATGTAATTTTCCATTCGAATTTCAAATTACAATTCCGTAGATAAAAAATATCACGTTTTTAAAGCATGCATGGGGTTTCCATTGCACAGATCTAAGCTATCTACTATGATTTGATTTTCTATTTTCAATTTTTTGAATTCTTTATTCAAGTGCCAATGAAGCAAGATTCAATAATATCTCAATTCAAAAACACTTGATTTATGAAATGATCTCGGTAAGATGTGTTGATTCAACATTTTTCATCACTTATTTTTTTTAATTATCATGTAGATATAAAATAAAAGTTTTTAGAAACTTGCATGGGGTTCCGATTGCTCAGATTTAAACTCTTTTGGATTTTGTTTTTTATTCAGGATTGGAGACTGAATACTGGCTCTAGAATATTTGATTTAGGAAATGATATCGGCAAGTTGTGATTATCTACATTTTTCATCATTTATTTTTGCAATTTATTTAAAAATTTTGCACAAATAGGGAAAAATGTTCTGTATGAAAGGTTTAGCTTTAAAGTCCAGAAAGTGCTGTGTAGATTCACATTTTGATACATCCATCATAGCTATTTGATGATAGTTTATCTAAAAATCTATTCAATATAAATTCTATAATACTCCGTATATTGTTTTTATTGAAAATGGATAATAATATAAACCATTTTCTTGGTCAAAATTGAATGAAGAATTAGGGGGTGTTTGTTTTAAGAAATCACCCTACATAGCACTCTAACTCACCCTAAATTACACATTTAGCACTACTCATTGTTTTTAACAAACTTAGCAATTTATGGTGTCAATCCTTTCCTATTATACCCTTTATCCCTTTTTCTGTTTTTTTCATTAAAAATTACGGCATTCAACTCCAATCTCTCCTTCCGTTCTCCCGCACGCTATTGAACACCACGGTCTCTCCTTCCGTTCGCCGGCGATGATGCGTCCTCAGTCCTTCGCCCACGATTCCTTGGCCGATCAACAGCGGCAATCATCAGGTTCTCTCTCATGCTAATCTTTGATGTCGCTAATCATTTTCTCTTCTCCTTCAATTTTTAATTTTCATTCCTTCATCCTTTTATTCGGATTTCCCTGTATTTTTAGTATTAATTATTGTGTTTTGTTCGTATTGAAATACCAAGTATTTGTCCCTTTTGAAAAATTAGGTCTTTTGAAAGGCATTGTGATTTTGGCAGTATGAAGATTAGGTGTTATGGTGTGAGCAGTGTGAAGATTAAATGTTAAAATTTTGTCTTGCATCCTTTTATTCGGATTTCGCTGTATTTTTAGTTTTAATTATTGTGTTTTGTGGCAGTGTAAATATATTGTGACAGGCAGTGTATTTCAGACATTGAATTTTTGACAGTGTATATATTGTGGCAGTGTATTTCAGACATTGAATTTTTGGAAGTACATAATGTGGCAGTGTAGAGAGTATATATTGCAATGTATAATTATCATAAAAAATAAAAGATCACGGCTTAAAATGAATTTTGCTCTTTTTTGGCAGTGTTGTATGTGTTAGGGCACTAAATTCAATCTCAAACATATTGTGGCAGTGAGGAGAAGAGAATTTCATACTTATTTATAATGTGGCAGTGAAGAGTATACATTGCAGTATAATTCTAATTTTGGGAGTTTATTTAAGGACAAAAATGGAAATTCATCCCAAAAACTAATAGCACTGCTATTTTGAGTATTATAAGACTATTAAAGTGCTATTTTCGTATTTCTCCCTTTGTTTTTTGGCCAGAAGAGCTTCTGGCTTCTTTTGTATGCGCCGCGCAGACGCGCGCAGATGCTGAGCTCTGGAGATTGTTTGTTTTTTGGAAGACATTTCACTCAAAAAGGTCTTCTTGACATCTTCTTGGAGAAGACATTAACCTGTGTCTTCTAACATCTTCTCCATTTTTTTTTCTACTTCTCTTCACCACCACCACCGTCCACCACCATCACCACCGTCCACCATCACCGCCACCGTCGTCCACCACCACCGCCACCGTCCACCACTACCACCGTCCACCATCACCGTCACCGTCCATCACCACCGTCGTCCACCACCACCGCCACCGTCCACCACTACCACCGTCCACCATCACCGTAACCGTCCATCACCATCGTCGTCCACCACCACCGCCACCATCCACCGCCACCACCACCACCGTCCACCACCACCGCCGTCAACGTCCACCACCACCCTTCACCACCACCCTCCACCACCACCACAATCGTCCATACACCACCACCGTACACTACCACCATTAATTTATATAGCAGTCTACAAACATTAAAAAACAGTCTTCTTCTTGCAGACCGCAGACCTTCAGTCCACCACTTCTCCTGCAGATGTCTATAGTAGTGGTCCGTAGACTGCAGACCTTTTCGTGCAGAAAAAACAAACATCCTCTTAGAGAATAATTCAACTCTACCTTCGGCACATGGTGATTTCTTTTGTTTTGTTCCACTATAACTATACATTCTCCATTGTTTTCTTTTTTACTTTGTTTCTTGTTTTGTCTCATCACTTTCATATCATTATCACATTAGAGTAATTTACCTAAATAAGACTAAAACATAATGACTTTCCCAAAATAGGACCATATGTTTTTATTTCCGAATGTAGGACCTTTGGTCATTATTCTTTAGTCATTATTCAAGTAATGTCTATCATTGCTGGACATTATTCCTTCCACGAAGACATTAATAAGTCCTATTTAGGGAATAAAAAAGTTTAAGTCTTAGATTAGGAAAGTCATTATGTTTTAGTCCTATTTAGTGCAAATTTCACTTTCACATTATCCAATCAAAAATACTCTTTTTTTAATTTCCAAACCTCTTTATTTTCTTTCCTCTCCTTTTTTCATATAATCCAAAAAAAGGGGCAATCACTTTTTAGGAAAATTTTTATTCCTCAAATACAATTTTGCATGCCGTAAATGAAATATTAATTTCATTTACATAAATGAAAATTTTTATTAATTTCTACAAATTGATAAGAGAGAAAATATTCTGTATATTGAATTGACTTGTGCTT
This sequence comes from Cuscuta australis, assembly GCA_003260385.1. NCBI lineage: Eukaryota > Viridiplantae > Streptophyta > Magnoliopsida > Solanales > Convolvulaceae > Cuscuta > Cuscuta australis. The sequence continues at coordinate 2,554,040 of NQVE01000129.1, read as the reverse complement.
ACAAAGGTCTAACCCCCTTTATATAGGAAGAGAGTAAAGCATTTAAATAAACTTTTATTCCTACCATAATTCTAACATTTAAATAATCCTTCTTCTGTGGCCAACACCCCCCTCAAGCTGGAGCATGGGAGTTCAACATGCCCAGCTTGGACATCAAAAGATTGAACAAAGCAACAAAGCTTGAGGAAGCCGCTGCCATCGTTGTCCAAGTGTCATCTAGACACTTCAGTTTTTTTCTTCAATGGAGACACCAAGCTTTTCGAATCTGCCGAATAATTAGTCGAGTAAAGGAACGCCATTCTTTTCGAACCTTCACCGCATTCGAACAAACAGGGGGAACGCCATTCTTTTCGAACACCCTGAACGCCATTCTTTTCATACAAAGAGTTGTATGTCTCTGTAAAACAACCCTTCTCGGACAACTTCAAGATTGATAGTTGGGCGGGATTCCTCGACGGCAATGTTTTTCGTTGAAGGAGTTCATGATATTCTTTAGTGAGGGAGAACAATCAAAGAAAATCAAAAATTACAATATCCCGCCGGTAGGCATTGAATTTTGTATGCCTACCGGCAGGGGAAGAAGCGTGTTTGAGGTCTCAAGAATTTAAAACTTGCTCTGATACCATGTAGAAATTGATAAGAGAGAAAATATTCTGTATATTGAATTGACTTGTGCTTACAAAGGTCTAACCCCCTTTATATAGGAAGAGAGTAAAACATTTAAATAAACTTTTATTCCTACCATAATTCTATTCCTACTATAACAAGAACTGAGCAAACTAGAAAAGATACTAAACCGAATCCCAAAGGGACTCAGTTTCCTTCTTTGATCCGGCTTCCTTCTTCTGTCGCCAACATAAATGAATCTTAAAAACATTTTTCTATTCAATCAGTTTTATCAAAATAAATTATTTCTAATTAAGTATAAAAAAGATACCTCCATATGTTTATCCCACAACTCCTTTTTTAATTCCAAGCTTTGTATAAGTCCTAACTGTGTAATGTTTTTTTCTGGACTGGAAAGAAATTTTCAATAAGTAGATGATAAGAATGAATGGATTTTTATAGGGAAAAACAAATGAAAATTCTAGAAGTTTAAATATGGTCTAGACGGCTGCAAGATAAACAACGCAGTTCCAAAAGCTTTTTGACTCTTTGGTTAAAGTGGGTAAGCAATAATTTTAATACTTAAGAAAGAACATTCATGTACCCCGGAGTATGTAGTTATTTTTCCAATTCCTTTTTATTCATTAATTATTTTTGCTGTACTTAATAAATTGGGTATTTGAAAAGTTTTTTTTTTGGTGACAAAAGATTTTATGAGTTTAAACATTGAATTGGATACACGTTTTTCATAACTATGAAACTCAAAAATTATATTGTTTTGCCTCTTTAATTAGAACTTTGGAATTTCCGAATGCACTTAAAAATTTAGGGATTAGAAAAAAAATTGGTGACAAAGATTTTATGATTTTAAACATTAAATTGGGCATATTTCTATCATTAAAACATTAATTGGGACCTACATTTCTGAATTTTTTTAGGAGTAATGCTAAAGTCGCAAACAAGTTAGATACACAAATGGTAAGTTTGTGTCTAATAGAATATATGTGGATAATCACGTTTTTACGCACAAACTTAGAATTGAAGTAGAGTCGGAATGCAAGGGTATGAATTAAAAAAAATCGAATTCTTATTAAACTTAAAGTATTTTTTGGCTCTTAAAATAATTCCGAGTGAAGCAATAGAAGTGTAAATAAGGTAAACCATTAAAAAATACGGAGTATGTAAACTACTCTCTCCGTCCCAATTTAAATCGTCTGTTTTGACTTTTGGGCATATTTAAGGAAAATAAAAAATAGAGTTGATTTTTCGAAATTGACATTACTTTTTATGAGGAGTGATGATGAATGAGAAGATAAGATGATGAAGTGTGATTTATTTTAGGGGTAGTTTAGGTATTTTATTTTTAAAAGTTTACGAAAACAACTAACATGCAATTTATTTTAGGGCGAAAAAAAAGACAAACATACAATTTAAAATGGGACAGAGGGAATAATATTAACTCAAATATTTGAATAAGTAAACCATAAAAATAATGCGGAGTAACTCAAATACGGAGTATTTGTTACCGGGAGTATTATTTAAAGCACATATGCACCGTTCCAATATGAAAACATTGGTTTCATAGATCTCTTTTATTTGGCAGGGACACAGAGCATTGAATGTATAATGTGAAACACAATACTTGATGCAATCTGTATATACGGCAGTTATGCAATGAACAAAGGAGTCCAAGAGTCAAAACATTAAGTACTGCAATTATTAATTTTTTTGGTTCGAGAATATTTCTTGATTAAAGCCAATGGATTGATTAAAACATTTATTACCACTGCTAGGCGGGAACTCCTTTTTTCTATTTCTTTTTTCTTTTTTTTTTCCTTTCCATTTCTTTTGCTTTTGTTAATAGTATAGATATTTTTTATTTTATGATTATTTTTTTGTGAAAATAGAATATGAATTTAATATTTCAATAATTACTTCATATATACATTAGAATAAATATTTAACTTATATATACATTAAAAAGTAATTACATTTAGATAATCAATATATAGAAGAGATAGTATTTTTATTAAAATATATCTCATCCTTATAAAAGATCAAAACTTTAGAAACTCAAATTACAAGTAGCAATAAAAATATATTTTAAAAGTAGAGTTATTTTGACATTGTCAATGTATTTTAAAACTAATTTTTCCGACGTCTAATAATTAAGGATTACTTTCTCAGTTTTCTCTTTAACATGTTTCTAAAGTTTATTCTTTTTAATTTTTAAGAACAATAATAACAATAACAATAATGATAATAATAATAATAATATAATAATGCTAATAATTATAATAATTCTTGATGGGATCTGATTTTAATAAGTCCTGATCTGATTCGATCTGATCTGATCTGGTCTGATCTGATTTTAATAAGAATAAAAAAAATAAGAAAAAATAAATTGAACCAAAGAGGGCATAATGATTCACAAAAATGGAATTAAGTGAATCTCCATGGTGCACAACAGTATCTTAACAGATAGAGAATACATGGGTGTCTCGTGGAATTAAGTGCATGGTTCACCAATTTAACCTCTTTATGGTTCACTTAATTGTAAGTTAACAACAGACTCTTAAGTAAACCATACATAAGACACTTAGGCTCCATTCCGTTCAACTTATTTTTTCTAATCTAATCTGATTTTAATAAGTTCTGACCTGATCTGATCGGATCTGATATAATTGGATCTGATCTGATTAATTATGATTTAATTTAAAATTTCAAATCAATAATTTGATTGGACTTTATAATAACGTTTGAAATTTGTAATGATAATTCATATTATAATATAATCAATATTTTTTATTTAATAATTATTTTTTAATAAAATAGAATTCGTTAATTCATTTATTAGAATAATCATTTATATTATAATGTAATAATATTTTTTATTTTATGAATATTTTTTTGTGAAATTAGAATATTAATTTAATATTTTAATAATTACTTCATATATACATTAGAATAAATATTGATTTAGATATACATTTAAAAAGTAATTAAATTTAGATAATCAATATATAGAAGAGATAGTATTTTTATTAAAATATTCCATCCTTATAAAAGATCGAAACTTTAGAAACTCAAATTACAAGTAGCAATAAAAATATATTTTAAAAGTAGAATTAGATTGACATTGTCAATGTATTTTAAAACTAATATTTTCGGCGTCTAATAATTAAGGATTACTTTCTCAGTTTTCTATTTAACATATTTCTAATGTTTATTCTTTTTCATTTTTAAGAATAATAATAATAATAATAATAATGATGATGATGATGATGATGATAATAATAATAATAATAATTCTTGATGGGATCTGATTTTAATAAGTTCTGATCTGATATGATTGGATCTGATCTGATCTAATTGGATCTGATTGGATCTGATCTATTCAATCTGATCTGATTTGGTCTGATATGATCTGATTATAAAAAGAATAAGAAAAAATAAGACCTTAATTCCATAAGAGATAAGGCACCAATGTTTGCAGTTAAGTGAATCATCCATAAGACACATGAACAAGCCCGTTGTGCTCCATTCCATTCTAAGTATTCTCAAAGATCGATCGATGCATAATCCTTCACTTCGACCTAGCCTTATGGTGCCTGCAAATGTCAAGTCAAATGTCTTCATAGTTAGACAAAACTTCTGGCAATGCAATAAACGATAAAAGAATGTAACAGCAATTGTCCTAGGCTTACAATTATTCCAACAATAACTTACCAAGAATGTGTACCCTACACTACGCTTTAAACGACAGAGTAGTATTTGAGCTCTTAGAGCAAAACAACCCCATGCTTAAGTGACCATTTCGGAGAAAGGAATAGACACTCCAAACCCGAAAAGCAGACACAAAGAGGAATAAGAACAGTTCCAGCGGTAGGAACTGTTGACAAATCAGTAAATGACAACTACAAACTCTACAGAGTACTTGGTACAAAAACTTCATCGTAAGGAAAAGAAAAAGCAAAGAGAACAAAAAGCATTACTAACTAAATACACAATTAGGGAACTAAGAGCCATCCATAGTGTTTTAATAAAACTCAAATTTTAACTACTTGATATAGCTTGAAAGATGAGGTATTTTTTTTTCTCGAAAGCTGAGTAAGAAAATAGTCCATGACATGTTTTGGAGCAAGTTAAACAAATCCAAAACAGCATGTTATGAGTCGAATCAAATGTCACAAGGGATATATATAGAACTAGTGGCGGACATGTTTAATCAGTAAAGAGCGTCGATTTATTACCTCTAAGTCTCGGATCTCCTAATAAAGGCCCTCAATGTCTTTGCATGTACGGGGTAACATTGATCTCTAGACTCAAATAGGTACAGGCCAATAATATGACCCAAGGAATTAAACACAGGCATTCCTCTTGCACCAGCAAGACCATCCCCGTGCACATTGTTGAGTTGCACCAGCTTTACTGAGCTTTTAAGACTGAGATCATCGACTTCTGGAACATAACATATAAACATAGCACTTGGATCCATGGTTATCTCTTCAATAGACACTTTCTGATCTTTTCCCATCGATTTCATAAACTCACCATATGTTAGACATGGATATGAAATATGTCCAACTGGAAAAGAATAATCCAAGTATCCTGGATGCCCAATGCAATAAACTTGGGCACCAATCTTGAGCTTTTTATCAGAAATCTTAGCAAAGAGAAAATGTTGACTTGAACTTGAGTTTTCGATCTCAAGAATGGCTAAGCCCATTTTTGCATCAAGATAGCTTACACGGCATCCAATCTCAGTGTCATTTTGAGTTTTCACCAACACTTGGGCCTTTTTGTCATCATTAAGTAGGGTAGACAAGGTTAAAATATGTCGAGATGAAACAAAAACGCCTGCTCCTTCGCAGTCAAAAGATGAATATTCGTGTGAATAAACTTCTACACGAACAACAACACTCTTCATAGTCTCATAAAAAACTGCCATTTGTTCTTCTGATAATATCCCACCAATTACCTCAGGGAAATTGAGTTCAGTAGCTTCTCCCATTTCCCTGCAATATATATTTGTTCTTTAAGAATCTAATAATTCAGAACTTACCAACTATTTCCAGCTAGCCCACAATTTACTATGTATGGAAACAACTAGGATTACACCCCTTTTCTTTTATAGAAGTTTCCAAAACCTCACAAACAACATCAAGAACTTCATATCACAACTTACAAGAAACAATTTGAATCATAAACTGAAATGAAAACTGCCAAATGAAGAACTTTACAGATCCCATCAAAAAATAAAGAAAAAGGGATATTTTTTAATAGAAGAAACATGGACAATTAAGAGAAATACTAGTGAGAAAGGCAGTTACACACGATTAAGTAGAGCATATACACACACAAAAACAGAGTAGGGAGAGGAACGTTTACAATGTAGTTGGTGAGATTGAGTAGAGCCCCTTGAAAATGAAACTTACACATTTAGACTTTTAGAGACGAGATGGAAAACAATTCAGACATAAGAAACATGTGCAAGAACTTCAGCAGTGCTGCTCTAGTTACTACTTCATTTGTAGGCTACTGTAAAAATAAATAATAATACACTTTTTTCCTTGCAGTTATTACCTTCATTTTGTAATGTTCTCCATTACACTACTTACAGGTACTTCAAACTGAAAAAAACAATAATTTGGTAAACATGGAATTTATATTGCAAGTTTTATTCACCAAATTATAAATTTTTTACTTAACTCTAAGGCCCCGTTCTCTTTCGACTTATTTCTACTAGTTATTACTTGGGATCACATCAAATTACGAATCAAATCCATTCAGATCAAATCAAATCTATTAAAACTAGATCACATCTATTTAGATCAAAACAGATAGATATTAAAAAAATAATGTTAAAATAATGATAATAATATTACAAATAGTAATTTCAATCCAATTTCAACTTAATTTCACTCAATTGCAACTCAATATCACCCAGCGCACTTGATTTTACCCAAACTCAACTAAATTGTACTTAAATGCAATCAATTTCACGTAATTTCAACTCAATTTCAATCAAATTCGAAAAACGACAAGAAACGACAAATTTCTAGTTGGCAAGTAAAAAGCAAGCAAAAATGTAGGAGTCAAATCAATTTCCCTTTTAGATTACAATATTCTATTTTTGAAAAAATTAAGGAGAAGTCAAACCATTAAGTTTTTCCCCAAATTATCCCCAATTAAGGAGGAGTCAAATCATTATATAGGGAAATAAAAGGGAGGGCAAAATGGTCCAAATGGTGTTAAAATTGCAATTTTGTAATTTTTTTTTGGGAAAGAATAGGAGGGAATATTATAATCAAATTAAAATTAGGTAGAGAGGAAGTAGTTGACAAGCTACCTCTGCAACGGAGGATAATTACATGGCAGTGGGTGGATTTGGATTGGGTGGGTCTTTGTCCTCATCCATCCGTTTACTCATTAACTATCCAGCAATTCAAGGAATTTGATAAGGAAAAAAAAAAGAAAATTAAGTGGAAAATAAGTTTTCTTGTTTGGTTAGAGAGAAAAAGAAACGAAAAGTGGTAGGAAAGGAAAATGAGAAGGCAAAAAGTACTAAGAGGAGGAAAACTGAAATTCTTCCCATTTTGGTGAGGAAAATGAGAAAAAATCATTTTTTCATTTCTTTTCAAATTACTTGAACCAAACATAGTGTTAGTGTCCGTTTGGTATAAAGAATCGATGGAATTGGGATAGAATTGGAGTTGAAATTCAATGGAATTCAATTCCATATAATTGAATTCATCAATTCCAATTTATTTTTTGCACTACCAATTCCAAATCCACATAATTTTTGTACTACCAAAGACCAGATTTGGAATTGAAGTCCTAAATTTCAATTTTCAAAATTTGAATTCCGTATACAACCAGACCTTCTCATTCATTTCATACAAATCCGATCCATATATCACCCGTGTGATACGGGTTAAAAACAGTGATTTTCCAAAATATCACAATTTTAAATTTTAAGGCGTTGTAAAATTCACCCTTTAAAGTCAACTCAACCCTTTTGGGAAAACAAATACTCCGTAATCTTTAGACGCATCATCAAAATTCAAAACTACTCAAAGTAGTGAGAAAACAAAAAATAAAAAAGCTTGCAATTGCAGCTACAGTTCAGATGAAGCAATGGACCGATCTTACCTCTAAGGACTGGATGGACGGCTATTGGGAGTGGATGAAGCGCAGAGAGTTCGTGATGCCTTACCTCCACAAGAAGATAAGAGTCTATTTTGGTCTTGACTTCCTAAAAATGTCACTTGGTGTGGTGGATAAAATAGGATTAAATGAGTAAATTAACAGAGAAAAAGTGTGATATAATAGGCAAGTTAAAAATTAATAGAGATAAAATTAACTTTTTAATAGAAAAGAGATAGATTTTTTGGGACGGATAAAAATAGAAAGAAAGAGTGTTTCGTGGGAGTAATACTTTATTTTTTTTTTAAGAAAAAGTAAGTTTAAGTTATACTTCCTCTATCCCATTTTAAATCATCTGTTTCGATTTACGATGCTTTGTTAGATTTGTGGAGGCTAAATACGTTCGGGCCCGATTTGGGTCAGCTCGTCTTTGTTTCTTGGGGAACAAGTTTTGTAGTTTTAGGTTTCTTCCTATATATACGCACGTACTTGTAATTCCTGAGACACTTTAAGTGAATAAAACCCCCCGTTGCAACCGAACCATGTTAAATTCTTGTGCGTCGTTTGTGTTCCGTTCTCTCTTGATTCTCGCCAATTTTTTGTGTGTTGTGTGTTCTATACCCAACATGTTTGAATTAAAAAATAAAAATTACATTTTCAAACATTGTATAAAGAAATACAAACAAATTAGTGGTTACTTAATTATATTATTTTATTAAATGATCATCGAAAATAGAGAAAGAAGTCAAATAAAATTTAACTTGAAACGGAGATAGTATAATTTAATTTAAAAAAAATATACAAGCCATAAACCTTATTTTACATGTTCTAATTTGTAATTAGCCTATATACGGAGGTGTGACGGATCTAGAAAAAATTATGATTGAGGACACCATTAGTGTATTCTATCTAAGAATTTTTGAGTGCGTGCGCTTTTTTGTAACATGAAAATGTGAAAGAGCTTTAAAATGTCGTTGCAATTTTAGAATTTATACATCAATTTCATTTCAAAAAAAAGTTTCAATGTACTACTCCGATCCATTCATTCGGAAATGTTCTTCTCATATACAAAATACTAATAACACAGTCAAACTTTATTCATTATGTTTAATTATTTTGACTACATATTTTATACTCCCTCCGTCCTTCTATGATATTCTCATTTTGACTTTTGGTAGTTTTTAAATAGAGTTGAAAAAAAGTGAAAGTTTACCATAATATCTTTAATGGAAATGGGTGGAGTGTATTAAATGAGGTGTGTGAAGTGTAATAAATAAAGTAAGTGGGGATAGTTGTGGTATTTTAATTGTTAAAAAAATGAAATGAGAAGAGTATTGTAGACAAAAAAAAGGCTATTGGGAATATTTATGAGGAACGGATGGAGTATATAATATAGTCATGTCAACTCTTAGATTTCAAAAGGCCTTTTTCATGATTAACGTCTTATCCTGAAATAACTTTGATCTAAAAGCGTATTCGAGATTTGTTAAACTAGCAAGTTCTAATTCTCGTTTTTTGTTTATCGAATCTTCAATGCTGCTTCGTAGCGTTCATTCTCTATAACAAAGATTAAAGTTATTTTCGAAGAACAAATGTGAGGTGGCAAATTAGTGAGAGACCTTAGCAGCAAGTTTTCGAAGTTGGAAATGTAACGCTCCAAAACACAACCTATAAGTAGTATTGAATTATTCTTCAATTAGACAAAATTGTTTCTTAATAAAATATGTTATTTTTTGATAAATCTCATCAAGATAAGTTCAATATATATATTGAATGTGTGTGGTCTTGATTACAGACTAGAGTACAGACGTAAACTAAAATTTGTATGATTGATGTAAATTCTTAAATGATTTATTGAAATAAATCATTAGATTAAATAAAATCACTTGATATGAGATTTTTTGAATAAATGATTAATTAAGTCAATTTTGACTCTATCAAAATCAAACTCTTAAAAATTATATGTCATAAATTATTACAATAAATATAAAAATTATATACTTGTATAGAGTTTGATTGTCTGGTGAAGGAATCGAGGTGTCGTCTCACTTTTCAATTTGGAGAAAATTAGATAAAAAAGTATACCCATATCAGAACCATTGAAAAAATTCCGAGACAAGGAAGAATTATTGGACTGAATTCGGCAGAGGGAAAAACGCAGTCGCTGACTTCCTTTGAAATTTCTGTTTTTTTTATTTTGCTCAAAGGAAGTCGCTGACTTCCTTTGAAAAAACTTTTTTTAATATGAAACAGTCTGGCACACATTGCGTACGGGTTCTGTGAACTTTTTCTCAAAGGAAGTCGGCGCCTTCCTTTGAATTTACTTTTTGTTGACTAGTTCCCTTCTTAATCTTTTACTCTTTATATTTTTTTATATTTTAAACTAATTTCTACTTTTCAAAATAAAAACTTAATTTATATTAATTTCTTTTAGCATTGATTTAATTCAAAAATAATTAAAATAAGAACTCATATGATGATATAATTAATTTGACATAAAAAAATCAAAACAACAATGTTGGGAAAAATATTATAGATTTTGATGATGATGTATTTAGAATGTAATAGGGACTTTAGGTCTCCCCAAATATTCAATGTAATTTTTCCTTTTAGAAATATTACTAAACCAAGTTCTTGAGATTTCCAATAAAGTCGTGATATTTCTTTAAGCGGTTTGATGCCTGAAGACTTAATCAAATTTAGTAATTTGGAAATTGGATATCTTGATCGGAAATGTAAGAGACAAGTAAGGATTTCTCAAAGCAGGCGAAAATCCTCCTATCCGGAAGACTACATGAGAACCGGATGTCTCGCTACAACCCGCTGAAGACTAAGTCGGAAGACTAGCGCGGATTTCTTTCTCACCTGGAAGACTGAGTATAACTCTTCCAGATTTGTCAGCTAAGAACCGGATGCCTCAAGGAAGACCGGAATTCTCAAAAAGCGGACAAGTGAGAAAAGACTTAGAAAACTATCTAAGTCTTGAATGAAGAAATTCTACCCGTTGGTAAGGAAAAATCAATCTCTTGATTTTCAACGGCTAGATTGAAGATAATTATGCTGATTCAAGAACAAATGACTCGAAGACAAAGTCTAGACCTCTAAAAATTGAAGAACCTGTCCAGAATTCCTAAACAAGCACTAGAAGACAAACAGAGTAAAATGCTACAGTCCAGAATTCTTGAACAACAACTAGAAGACGAATTCTATGGAAAAAGGAATCCCTCCTTTAACAATTGGGTATGTCCAAACACTCATTCCAATGAGGAATCTTCAAATCACAATCTTCATTCAAAATTGAAGCCAGCAAATGCACCGGATAGTCTATTTTGATTCAACGGATAGATTATCCAATCCAGCTATAAATAGCATCTTTGGAAGACTGGGGAAGTAGAGAACAACGACAACGATAAGATAAACAACCACAAAGAGGCTACCTCATTCACAGTTAGCCCAAAAAGCTTGATAAAGAGAGGTTTCTAAACTCTTGATCCAGAAGCAAACTTCTCCTCCTTCCAAAGAGCTATAGTGTAAATACTTGAAGGTTTCCTTGCCTCAAGTACCACACCACGTTGAGGGATACAACTTTTGATCAAACTTATTGATTGAAAGGGGGTAGGTCAACTTTCTTACAAGTTGGTCTTGCAAGTCCTATTGTTCGGACCTTGCAGTTGTTGAAGAAGCGTGACCTTCGAAGGAACAACAAAGCCAGAACGAGTGCAGTAGCAACATTAGCCTTGCGAAGATATACCGTGCTGAAATTCACACAAGTGTAATTGTTGGTTCATTATTCAACAACCAACTACATAGTGGATTTTGAGGACGTAGAAGGATTACCCCACCTTCGAACCTCGTTAAAGTTTGCGTGTCTCTCTCTTTTATCTTTATTCTTACTTGCAATTATATTAACTGTGAAAACTAACCCATCCATATTGACTACTGCTCACTCTACCCACCAACTTCCGCACACAATCTAAAGTTCACAAGAACTCTAGATTAACACTCATCTTCACGATTTCAAAAGAAACGAAAAAGTTTTAAATTTGTAACAAAGTCTATTCACCCTCCTCTAGACTTTGTATCTCACCACTTCGGGACCACCAAACAAAATTACATTCATAATATAAATAAGATTTGTTCAACAAACGTCAACAGAAATTAAAAAGATAATCTAAAAGAACAAATGATTTTTAATGACTTGCAACTCTCTCCATCTCTCCCAAGAAATGTGAGAATTCAGTTTTGATGTCTTGCAACTCTGTCCATCTCTCCCAAGAATCGATTTCGCTGTCGACGACCAGACCGAGAAATTTCTTCAGCGGGCCTAACTGGAGGTAGAATACGTAAGTTCTCGTAAATTGATTGTTGTGGAAAAAGCACAGGGTTGATGTGTACATTGTAACATCTCATATATTGTTCAACTAAATACATTAAAGAGATTTCGTCGTCATCCAACCGTCGAAAAGAATGATACCGTCCGTGAACATGCACGCATGGAATACCATCGCTGCTCCATTGTCCGCAAGTACATGTTTTTCTTCTCAAATCCACTAAAAAGCTATAGATGTTACCTGGATTAGACCTCGATGTTCTGCATACCACATATTCTTGCCCCCCATAATGCACAGCTTGAAAAAGTTGTTTATCTTTCTCGCGCTTCTGAAAAAGCTTTGTGATTTTAGGAGTAAATAAACACGTTTTCCTCTACCCCGCAAAACATGCTTTACGTCATGTCTCGAAATGATCAATGAGTTTATTATACGACATTGTGACAATAGCAGTTACAGGTAGCATCCGACAACCCTTTAACATGTTAGTGAAGCTCTCTGAACTGTTGGTAGTAAGTATCCCACATCGATGACCGCCATCATGACTAAGCGTCCAAAACTCAGGTCGAATTTTTGCAAGCCAAGCATATGCGGTCTCATTTATACTTTTGATTTCTTCCATGTATTTTTGAAAATCCTAGATGCTAGGAGTGCTCCCTGCTGCCCACATGAGATTTTTTAATGTGCTGTTGTGGAACGCCGTGTAAAAGTTACTTCGTAAATGACAGAGATAAAACCTTTTTTAATCCGTCCAGTGCAGAGTTCTGGGACGTCTCGATACGCATTAATGATTCCCGCATGCCTATCAGAAATCATTGCAATCTTTTTATCTCCTATGACCCGCTGTGCAACAAGAGTAAGAACCATGACCAACTATCAGTCGTTTCACCATCAACAACAGCGTACGCCAAGGGAAATAACTCACGGTTCCCATTCATTGTCACTGCTAGCAGTAAAGGTCCTTTGTACTTCCGTACAAATGCGTCCCATCTATAGTGACCACAGGCAAACAAAATTGTAGGCTGTTGATTGCCGCTGGAAAAGCCTAAAACGCATACTTAAATTGAAATCCATCCGTGAATAGGTTTCCCACGGAACATTTTGCATAAAAACAATGGGTTCACCATCCACAGGTAATCCAAGAAGACACTCAACATCTTGTAAGGTAATCCCTAATTCTCCAAAAGGGAACTGAAAGGCATGAACCTCCAGTCTCCACCGTTCCAATAAGGCCGTGATTAAACTGTGATCCAATTTAATGGGTTGAACACGATGCACCCTGTAAAAACCAGCAGTTTTGAGATTTGTACCTATCCGACCATCTTCGTAAGAGCTTTCAACGCCGGTGTCATTCCGACAACAAAAAACTTTTGTATCGAGAAAATCTTCCTCTTCCCAAACACGTCTTGAACGATGTTTCGGTTGAAGCGTTAACACAGCATCGTTTCGAGGACCGGCAATATCACGTTCAATTTGGTCCATTGCTTCATTAAAATTAAATGCAAATACAAGAAAATATAAGAGAAATAAAAGAAAATATACTCCATAAAAGAAACATATATCTACCATATATACAAAACTTTCATCTTGGAGCATAATGATATATGAAACATAAAAGAAACAAAAAAAATTTACTCTAATATACTCCAAATATATTTCTACCATATATACAAAACTTCCCTAAAGTTATTATTTACAAATGCAAAATATAAAAGCAACATATATCTATCGTAAGAATTTATTTGATTCATTTTTTCATACTATTTAATACTAAATACCACATTTCTAACAATTAAATAAATTGATATGATAATAAAAACAAATTCTAATCATTTTAGCCAAAAAAATATATAATGATTTTAAAGAATAAAAATTAAAAAATTAATAACATACCTTTCAATTGAGAGTAGAAGAGATGTGTTGTATTGTGAATTGTGATAAAATTTAGATGATTTGAATAAGAAAGAAATTTAAAAGGTATGAATTAAAGATACTGTGTTTGAAAAGGAAGAAGAGTGTTTGAATTTGAAAATAGGTTGGAATGTGTGAAAAGGAGAAAGGGGTTGGGTAATTTGATACTCCCTCCGTCTCCCATAGATCTTCCTATTAGCCCTTTTTATTTGTTCCACATAGATCTTCTCATTACCTTTTTTAACATTTAAAATACCACAACTACCCCCACTTACTTTATTTATTACACCTTTTCCACCTTATTTAATACACCCCATCCATTTTCATTAAGGATATTTTGGTAAACTTTCACCTTTTTTCAACTCTCTTTTAAAATTACAAAAAAGTCAAAACGAGAAGATCTTAGGGGATGGAGGGAGTAGTATAATTGAATGGTTTAATTGGATAAGGAAAGAAGGGATGGAATAAGGAAAGAAGGGATGACCAACACGTGACTTATTTTTTTCTCAAAGAAAGTCACGGACTTTCTTTGTCACTAATTGGAAATTCTTTGGCTTTTTTGGAATTCAATCACCAAAATCTTCCCTTTACCTAGAATCATTTAGGCCCCAATCAGGACATTTTCAATCTGGATCACATTCCCCAATCTTTAGAGAATTATTTCCCTGCAGGTGAAGGTTTTAAAAAAGAGTTCCCTGTCAGTGCATCTAAAATTTTTTTGATGATGAACAGTACTCATTTACCTTTAAAATGTAAAAGTACTCCTTTTACAATTGTACCTGCGGATGCCCCATTGAAAATATGGAATATGCTGCATTTTCCTGTTGTCTTTGTTGATGGCACTCACCTGTACGGGAAATACAAGGGAGTCTTGTTAATTGCAGTAGCAATGACGGCAAATCATGAGATTTTTCCGTTAGCTTACTCCCTAGTTGATAAAGAAGACGGGGATAGTTGGACTTGGTTCATGGTTCATTTAATGCATCATGTAGTACCCGTTCATATGCCTGTTTGCATCATTTCTGATAGGCACGGGGGGATTGATGTAGCTTTCAACAGAATCCCCGAATTAGGAGAACAACGTGTAACACGTAGATACTGCTTGCGACACCTCAGAAGTAATTTCCAGAAAAAATTCAATAGCAAGAAGCTTAAGGCTATGATGCATCATGCAGCGAGTACCCCGGATGTTTATGAATTTCATCGAACAATGCAAAAGATTCAGACACGGCGGGTAGAAGCATATGATTGGTTGATGGCTTTACCATTAGATAAGTGGGCACTAAGCTACGATGGTGGGTCTCGGTATGGAGTACTAACCACTAATCTTTCAGAAAGCTTCAATCAGGTATTGAAGGGATGTCGTTCTCTTCTGGTATATGCTATCGTGAAGACAACATATGAGAGATTAGTTAAATTGTTTGCAGAAAGGCGAACAAACGGAATTACCTGGTTACAAACGGGGCTTAAATTCCCAAAATATGTTTGGAATGAGGTTAGAAGAATGGAAGATAATCGTTTGCATTGTCATGTTATCCCTCATGATATGCAACAAGGGATTTTTCGAGTCACTATAGAGGGAAATGTTGGGACTGCAGGTATTGAAAATGAAATTATTGTGAATTTGAGCCAACGCATCTGCACTTGCGGGAAATGGTCCACATTACATATGCCTTGTGTCCACGTCTATGCTGTATGCCGTTTTTGTAAAATAACGGTTGATGATTTGATTCCATTGGTGTTCTCGCTGCAAAGCTATCTGAATGCATACGCAGGAAGTGTTATGCCACTACCAAATGAAATGGAATGGCCTAATGTTGGTTACGAATTAATGCGACCAAACACGGGGCAGCGGTCACAACTCGGTCGTCCAATAAGTACCCGTTTTATTAATAACATGGATATGCGACCGCGAAGACAACGTCGTGGCATGTAGTTCATTCATTAATTACTAGTTGTAATTCTTGTTTATGTGGTAAATTTGAATTATGTATTTCTTTTGGGCAATAATGCGTGTGTGTCACACACTTTTTTATATTATTCTGTTTCGAAACAAAAAGTAATGCTGTAATATTTGTTTTTTATATCTACCAATGTGTAAGCCTAAATATAGTCATATGTGATCTTGTTTGATTTGTCTTAACATATAGATTATTAATATATAATTTCTATAAATTTTTAATATACAAATTAGAGGATAAAATGGATTAAAGAAGTGTATTGGATAGTGTGTAAAATTGAAAATAGACAAATACTCTGAGATGGAGGTAGTATCTATTATTATAAAAATAATAAATCAAATGAAAAACATAATTTAATCTACACTAATTAAAAAATAAATAATATAAAAAATTAATAATGTTATTTAACTAAAGTATAAAGAAAATGGTAAATTTTTGTTAATTAAAAAGTGAAATTATTGGTGGAGTTCCACTTTATCAAATAAGGTCCCACACTCTCTTTATGTCAGTAGAGAGTTTCATCAATTGGGAATGAAATGTAAAATTATGCACTCATTGGTCAATCTCACCTCATCCCCCACCGAATCGCGCGAAATCCAAATCGTAGCTTTTTTCTCCCACGGGCGATGCAGTCCATCCAGTCCCTCCTGCTGAAGAAATCCGGCTTAAATTGTATATTCATCTCTCCCGACGCGGCTGGTGGGAATGAAGCTCCGCACAGCTTTGAGCCCAAGATTGGTTTTGATTATCACTGGGCCCCTAAATCTGCCGCAGAAAAAACTTTCGACTCTCCAACACCTAAGCCTCCCCCCAGGATCATCACAGCACCATCTTCCCAATCAAAACCATCTTCCGGACCCATCATCATCAGACTGGTCGTATCAATTGTGGAACTGTGTATCCCAAAGAAAGTATGAGGAAGCCATTTTGCTCTATGCCCGAAGCCGATTTGCAGGAAACTCTGTGTTATTAGGTGCCGTGCCTCTGGTGCTGAAGTCTTGCGCCTCACTCTCTGATGTTGTTCTTGGCAATGCTTTACATGCCGAGTGTGTAAAGTCAGGGGTGGAATTCGATGTTATGGTGGGCACTTCATTGGTTGACATGTATGGTAAATGTGGTGATATTGCGAGTGCCTGCAAGGTGTTTGATCATATGCCCGACAGAAACGTTATCACGTCGAATGCAATGATATGTGGGTACATGAAGAATGGGGATACAGGTTCTGCACTCCTTCTGTTTGAGAGAATGTCGGAGAGAAGCTCGGTAACTTGGAATGAAATGATCCATGGCTTTTGGAGAAATGGCGATGTAGTGATGGCGAAGCTGTTCTTTGATAAGGTTCCGAATGAGCTGAGAAATGTGGTGACGTGGACTGTGATGGTCGATGGTTATGCTAGCAGTGGGGACATGGATGCTGCAAGGGAAGTGTTTGAGGGGATGCCGGGAAGGAACTTTTATGTCTGGTCGTCGATGATATCAGGGTATTTCAAGAAGGGTGATGATAAGAATGCTGAAGCCATTTTTGAGATGATGACTTCAAAGAATTTGGTAGTTTGGAATTCACTTATTTCTGGATATACGCAAAATGGGATGTACAAGGAAGCTTTGGGGAGCTTTAAAAGAATGCAAGATGAAGGTTTCAAACCCGATGAGGTTACAATGGTCAGTGCTTTATCGGCATCTGCTCAGCTGGCTTCATTGGATGTCGGCAAGGAGATACACGAGATGATTATTCAGAAGGGTGTTAAGCTGAACCGGTTTGTTCTGAATGGGTTGGTTGACATGTATGCCAAGTGTGGCGATTTGAGGAATGCGAGACTGATCTTTGAAGGAATGCCGCATAAAAATGATGCTGCTTGGAATTCAATGATCTCTGCTTTTGCCGTTCATGGACAGCCTAAGGAGGCTATTGACTTTTTCGCACGAATGGTCAACTCTCCCGATGTGACTCCTAACGAGATAACATTCCTTTCAGTTTTGACAGCGTGTGCACATGGTGGGTTCGTAGACGAAGGTATGAAGATTTTCTATAAAATGGAGACGATGGGGTTGGTGGCAAACATCAAGCATTATGGTTGTTTAGTTGACCTTTTAGGAAGGGCCGGAAAACTAGAGGAGGCTCTTGAATTGATCAAGGAGATGCCTCTGAGCCCAAATGACACGGTTTTGGGCTCTCTACTCAGGGCATGTCGAACTCACTCCAACATGGACATGGCAGAACATGTGCTTGAAGAGATCAAAGAATTGAACTCTAGGAGCCACTCTTGTGACGATGTCCATTATGTGTCGCTCTCCAACATTTATGCTGCCTCTGAACAGTGGGAAGAAGCCGAACACATGAGATTTTCCTTGTCAAATAAAGGGTCCGAAAAGTTGCCTGGGTGCAGTTCAGTTATGCTTGAAGTCCCTAGCTCTGTTTGTTTTGAGTGACATTTGCCACCAAGACGGATCCCAGCGCAAAGAAAGGAGATTGGAGCTGTTATAGACGGTTTTGTGCCAAGGCATTTGACTAATTTCTATCCCGGGTAAAGATAAAAGATCCAGCGGAAAAACTTGTTGAAAACCGAATGATAAGAAAAGGAAATGGATGGCGCAAATACAAGGGAAGGGAAATACATGGAAAAATTGGAAGTTATGAAGAAACGATTGGTGGAAATTTGATCTCTTTGGATGAATAACAAACAAGATGTGGCTGCCATATATTTGCCAGACTACTGTAGCATAAAATCATGCAAAGGCTCTTGCAAAATGCGACGTCTAAATTGCTGTTAAGTAATTATTCATTTACATTGTTATTTTTTCATTATCTTCTTCCCAAAAATTGTTGTTAAGTACTCCCAATTTTGTAAAAAGAACCTCCACGTCCCATCTTTTTTAAAAATATACTCCAGGGTACCCTTAAATATCCAAACAATTACTTTAGAGGGACTTTCCTTTTTCCTTCTTTATTATTATTATTATTATTATTATTATTATTATTATTATTATTATTATTATTATTATTATTATTATTATTATTATTATTATTATTATTATTATTACGGAGTATGTATTCCATATTCAATCCAAATTTTTTTGGATATCCAATCCAAAATATCTGAAAGCTAAAATATCAGATCGGATATCCATTTTGGATCGGCCCGAATCATGGAGGAATATTTCTGATCAAATATTTTTTAAAACCGCTAGTAGCAGTCTAGTGACAAAAGATTCTGCCAAATCCCATTCAGAAAAGAAAATTTTGTTTGCGCCTTAAAATTTTTCAAAGCAGCAAAGGCAATGATGACTTAAAATCCTTGCAACAATGCTATCGGGCTCGCAAACAATAGCTGAGGTGATGCTAGAGAGCATCTTGTTGTGACCTTTCCGTATCTGTATAACTGGTGCAGTGAAGTATTTGACAGACAAGGTTGTAGTGGACATAAGATTAGTAATCACTAGAGTACTCCCTCTCTTTCAAATTGAGCTTCCTACTTTCACTTGCACGAAATTTGTGGTTTAGATTTGTGGGGTTCAATTGAAGGAGGTAGGGATGGTCGGGGGTCGGGCAGGGAGGAGGTGTTAGGAGAGGTGTTGAAATATTAGAATAATAATATTGCTCATTGAATTATGGAGTACATGATAGTGTATATATAGAATAGACTCCTAACACAACTAGGAATAGAGAATAAAAACTAACTAACATACAACATCTATCACAAATAGGATTAGAAAGCTGACTAATAATGAAACACTACCATAACCAATACTACAAGAAGTACTATTAATATTACTGTCTAACATCCCCCATAAAGCTGAACTCTGGCTGAAGCAAGAGGAAGCTTGGACACTAGCTGGAAACAGGAAACTTTGAGAAGAGAGAAGTCTGACATGCACCGGTGGCTGCTCACATCGTTGGAGAAGAGAGAAGTGTGACGCGCGCCGGTGGCTGCTGACGTCGTTGGAGAAGAGAGAAATCTGACGTGCGCCGGTGGCTGCTGACGTCGTTGGAGAAGAGAGAAGCCTGGCGTACGTGCACTGGTAGCTGCTAACGTCGTTGGAGAAGAGAGAAATTGACGTGCGCTAGTAGCTGCTGATGTCGATGAAGATGAGAGAAGGTTGACGTGCGCTCTTAGCTGCTGACGTCGAAAAAGAATAGAGAAAGCTATTGGAGGTGTCTGTTTGACTGAAGATCCTTGACATTTTTTGTCTTTTTCTTGGATCCGGGCAATGCCTTATTTCCTTCTTGAAGGGGTGAGTTGTAGAGGTCTTATTTCCTCTTTCACTACTTCCCCTCTTGGCTTTGCTTTTGTGTTGATTTACTTTGGATTTTTTAATGATTTAACAGAAGAGAAAGAGAAGGGAGGTTGATGATTGGAATAAGTGATTTTAGAGAGAAAAAGTAGATTAAGAATTGGTGATGAAAAAAAAATTTGGGTTTAAGATTTTGATGTGGTGAATTGGAGAGAAACAACAATCATTATTTTCTCTTTTTTTTTAGATCTGAGAGAGTTTGTGAGGTGTAGAGTTTTTTTTTGAAGAACCATGGAGATGACAAGAGAGAAGTTCCTCATTCGATAGCTTTTTTTGTGTGATTTCAATAGGAGTTTTTTTTCTTTTTTTCATTTGAATGGAGAAGTTGATTTGAAGATAAAGAAGGAAAAGAAAATAGAGGTGAATAGGGTGGAGCCACCGTCGCCGGAATTACCGGCGGCGGCGGTGGGAGCAAAGAACTCTTTTAGGTCACCAAGAGCGGTGGCTCTGATACCATGTTGAAATATTAGAATAATAATATTGCTCATTGAATTATGGAGTACATGATAGTGTATATATAGAATAGACTCCTAACACAACTAGGATTAGTCAGCTTCCTAATCCTATTTGTGATAGATGTTGTATGTTAGTTAGTTTTTATTCTCTATTCCTAATTGTGTTAGGAGTATATACACTATCATGTACTCCATAATTCAATGAGCAATATTATTATTCTAATATTTCAACAAGAGGTAAAAAGTAGGAACCATCAATTTTTTAAATGAAACACCGCAGAATTCCTGAGTTATCCCATTACATTGGTCCCAATGCTATACGAACCAAGCCGATAAAGTACATAAAATACATGAAAGTTGATTTCTCACTGAAATTGGTTTAGCTTGTCACATGTGTAATTTCGAAAATGAGTGTGGAGTAAATAATCCGGTAATAGATGGTTTTCACGAACCTTTTTTGTAGGTTCCTCTATCTTGGGTATCTGGGGAGGCAAAGGTCAGGGGAAGACTTTTTCTCACTGCGAGCTTGTCGTTAGGAAAATGGGAATCAAGTGAGTTTTGCTTCATTTTGATGGACACAGGCTATGCTTGGCAAATAGAAGAGACACAATTAGAGGCGTGAATTATTCGGTCCGGACCCGGACCGTTCCGAAACTCGGCTAAAACCGGACAACACCGGTCCTTAATCGGTCCAGTCTTCAGTCCTTATTTTTTCCTTATTCGGGTTCCTGTCTAGTCCAGTCCACTGGGTTTCAGTACGCACCGGTGGACCAGTTATATTTTATTTTTTTAAAATATTTGTTACAATATAGTTTTATAATATAATTTTTTAAGATTTTTTCTTATGCTTAAAATTAATTTAACTTTAATAGTCAAAGTTTTTCAAATGTTTTGATTTTATTATTTAATATATTCCAATTTGATATAAGATATCAATTTTTATGATTTTTAAATATATTTAATAAGTGTGAAAAAGTAAATATTGCCCTTTATATTAGCGATCTAATACATTTTAAATTTATGTACCAATACTATTACTTAAGTTTGTATTTTATCAATAATGAAACTCTAATCAACAAAAAAAACATTGTAAACAACCTCATGAACAAAAATATTAAACATGTATCTGTTTGTCAAATTAAACCAAAAATACAAAAAACAATTTACAAAAAAAACAAAAATATACGGAGTAGTAAAAAAAGAATATTTCCAATGAAAAATAAAAATTACAAACAAATTTTAAGTAATACGGATGAAGGATGTATATATTTTATTTTAAATTTTTTAAAAAATTTAAAACAACAATGTTTGACAATGTTTAGTTTATGTTACATCTTTAAAATTAATTATAGTTATATTTTTATACAATTGAATACTTTAAATTAAATAAATAAAATCAAATTTAAAAAAAATCACATTTATTCAGTCCGTTCCCAATCCGAGTTTCACCAATCTGGTCTCAGACCAGTGCTTACCTTAATCGGTCCGGTCCTCAGTGCACAAAATGCCTCTTATTCGGTCCCGGTCCGGGTTTGACCCGATGAACACCCTAGGCACAATGGACTTATTTGGTGAATACTAAATACCATTTAAAGCATCTAAAGTTAATAGAGCTATCTCAAATACAATAAGTTAAGCTAAGCTGTCTCAAATACAATAAGTTGAGTGACTACACAAAAAAACTAGCTACCATTTCTAGTGTTTTAGCCAAACACAGCATAAGAAATATTAAGAAATATAGGGATGTAAACAAAACTACCACATCATTCTTGAACAGTCAATATATGCTTAATATTGAAAACTCTCATCCCAATAATGATGCGTGCAAGAGAACTGGAAAGTAGAAATGCTGATGAACCGGCTAAGTTATAATAGTAACAAGGCAAAGGTACTGTGAGGTAGCTGAAATAATCCAAGAAAACATAATTCACGACAACTCTTCCTTGATCTCATCCAAATGGACTCCATAGTCGCTGTCTTTATAGGTGAAACTATACACCCCTACGATGTCACCATTTCCATTCAAAAAAGGTGTGCCAGTTCCACCAACTCTACCGCCTCCATGAACATTCTTAGCCTGTACAAAGCGTAGGGAAGATGACAACCCCAAGAAATCATCAATAAATCTAGGGTCAGGCTTTGTATTGAACCTGGGATCGTTAGCCAGAAATAGCTCATTTCTATATATATCACCGCAAGTCTTACTCACACAACATATTCTTCCAATGTTATAAGCAAAACATTTTCCGTCGGGGTGACCGATGAAATGAATTTCCATACCCACATCAATCTCTCCATCACTTAGTTTCAGACAAGGAAATTCATCCCCATTTCCACCTATGATGCTCACCACAGCCAAATCTTTACTCCTCGACATTTTGACAACATCAAAGTCGAATGACCTCTGGTCATAACACTCAAGCTTTAAGCCATTTCTGTCGTACAAAACATGTGCAGCAGTTAGCACAAATTGTCGAGACCCAACTTGAACAAAAACACCTCCACCTACAACTTCACCCTCATTCTGAAAATAGACGATACTGTGCTTTACTCTCTCATACAATCTGCTTCTTTGCTCCTCACTTGAGTCTCCTAGTGACATTCTTACACTAAAATAAATCTGACACACATTGAAATGGAATTGTTAGGGCCTTGGATTCGATGTAATGGCAAAGAAACAACAAATTAATATCAATTGTATGTGAATCACAAATCAAACAAAATAAGAACTTGACAAGTAGTAACAAAGAAGGCAAAGGTAAGAAATAATACTCAACAGCAGAACTGAAATTAGAAATGCAATTTACACCATGCAAATTTAAACATAAAATCATGTATGTTTGCAAAGTTTGGAACAAAGACCACCAACAATAATAGGTCAAACTAAACAAGGGGAATATAAAAACTTATTACAATAGATCATGGTTGTCATAGCGCCAAGGCGACGCATGGCGCCAATGTACCACCATGACGCCAATGTATCGCCATGACGCCTATGTGACAATTAGGTGACGTAGGCTGCAACACAAAAAATCAAGATTGGTATACATTAGTAACACTAAGTAATACTAAAATAAATATAAACATACGCACTCTCTAAACCTAATCAATATTTTTTCAAATACCCAAACTAAAAATAAAAATAAACACATCATAATATGAAAAAAACAAGAATATCAAATACAAAATATGATTAAGAACCATTTGGGATTTTTTAGTGCAAAGTAGAAAATGTGTATGAAAAAAATTGTTGAATAAAAGACAAAGAATTTTCAAAAGATGACGCCTAAACTTTCTAAATCTTATTATGGATTGTTGATCTTGCACATACGAAATCAAGATTGGTATACATTAGTAACACAAAGTAATACTAATATAAACTAGGTATGAAAAAAATACTGACTAAAGGACAGAATTTTCAAATGGTGATGCCTAGACCTTCCAAATCTTATCACAGATACCTGATCTTGCACAGTTGCACCAATGTGGTATCTAACAAGTTGGCACACAATCTAAAGTTGGAAATACGGGAACATCCTACACCTCACAAATTAAATTGCTTGAATGACAAGAGTTTTGTTGGTGTAAAAAAGCAAATTTTGCTTTCATTCAATATTGGGCCACATGAAGATAAAGAATGGTGTGAGTTGATTACGATGAATGTTTGTCATATACTATTGGGAAGACCATGACAATATGATCGAGACATGACACATAAAGGCAAGACTAATGTGTATAAAGACAACAAAGTAGGTGAATGTTACCATCTTAAACCACTACCACATAAAGTGGGAAAGAATAATGTGTAGGAGTATGTGTGGCAGAAGCAATGGTCTACTAATGGGAAAGTATTGTGTCTTGTTCAATACTTTAAGCAACGAAGATTTGAGACCACATCTTTTCAAAGAAAGAAAAATGATGTGGAACAAGAAGCTGTCCCCTGAAGTACTAGTAAGTAGCAAAACGATTGTCACGATGGCCATGTAGAAGGAACAAAATATGGTAGTTTCCCTAGAGGACATATCATAAAATCTGTGCAAACTAATATTCAATAAATCTTGTTTGAGAAAAGGTACTTGGCATGGGGACTCAAAAAGGTGAAAACTATGAAAACTACCAAACCATGTATGAACAGATCTCAACTACAATACATGATGCCAAATCAATCGCAAACACTACACGACCCACCCAATTAGCCCACAATGGCCATTACAATCTAAAAGCAACAGGCAATTGGATTCACATTAAACCCTTCATTTTATTCCCAAGATTCACCTAAGCAATGTATTAACAGATTTGAACAACAATACTTGATGCCAAATCAATCGCGAACAATACACAACCCACCCAATTAGCGCACACATGTATACGGAATGAACCGAAAATTAAATTGGCTTGGTCCCCTCTATCCTAATTCCTGATCAATAGGCAATTGAATTCACATGAAACCCTTCATTTCATTCCCAAGATTCACTAAAACAATGGCTATTACAATCTAAAAGCAAGTCACAAGTTCCCAAAAAAGCAAAGATGATAGGTCGACAACATAAAAAGATCACACAAATAAGCAATTTCAGCCACAGCACCATCGCAACTCGCTCCTCCCCTTCTCTAACAAAATCGCCCAAAACAGTCACTGCACGCAATCTCAAGCACCACACCACTCACTTTAACGATCTACACTGTCAACTCCTTCTCCATATTCCACCCAAATAACAGGGAAACTCATAAAAATTAAACAATGACACTTACCTAATCAAGGATGACAAGTAAAGCAAAACGACGCACATAAGATTCATTATTCGTTCCTTTACATTTAACTTGATCAGATATGCACTCAAATCACGTCCAAATACAATTCGAGACCAGAACCCGTCCGTCTGAATTGCCTTTGAAGGTGATTATCAGAATGTGCGGGAGCTAAGAACTCAGAAGCAGAAAGTGTTTTCAGATATCTGCTTTTTTCCGCAGCGAGAGTGCGGGGGGTGTTCGTGGGTATACGAAGTTTTTCAATTTGAAATTTATTTATCACAAGTTTTTTTTATTATTTTATAAATGTTTATTTCAACCCTTAGAATATACTCGGCTGAAATACTTGTTTAACTTAGGATCCGTTTGGAAACTGGGAAAATAACCTGTGGAAAATGACTTCCGGAAAATGAGTTATTTCCCTGGAGTCATTTTCCTTTTTTGTTGTTTGGCTTAAATTATGAAAACTGTCTATTTCTGTTTGGACCATTTTCCAAAAAATGAATATCTAAAAAATGAATACCCCTTTGTCCACTTTGATTCTTCCTAGTTTGATTTTCATGGTTGACAAAAATAATGTATTGGAGAAAATTTCTCAATTGTATGGTGTCCTTTATCCATGTTGCTATACATAAATATCCAAATGAGTGAAAATGATTCACAACCTTTAAGCTTTAGAAAAATAGAGTGAAAACAAAAATGAAGAACCAAAACTGATCTAAAAATGATTCAGAAGAAGCAACAATAGCAATTGCAAATTTGCAGCAAATTAAACACCACCACAATTCCTATACAAAAAATACAACATTTTACAATGAGGAATTATACAAAAAACATAAAATCCTATATTCAATATAAAATTCTTAATTTTTCTGAAAAAAAAAAAAGGAGAAATCGAGAAGAATAGAGAAGAGAGAATTAGAGAGGCGAGAATTAAAAAGGAGAGAGAAGAGAGAAGAGAGAAGAGAGAAAAGAGATGAGTCATACCTAGAACAAGGACGAGAGAAATCGAACAGGCCGGATCGGATGAAGAAGTTGAGAGACGTGAGAGGCTGAAGATGACCGACAGAGTTGAGCGAAGAAGAGGAAGTAGAAAATGACTTCCGGATAGGGGAAGTGACATTCGACCCAATAGGGTCAATTCCTGTTACCATAGGATCTCATATTGTTTGTCCAGTTTTGACTTTGGAAAGGAACTATTCATTTAAGTACTTTTACTTATCAAATTCTCTCAATGTGTAAACCTAAAAGTAGTCATGTGTGATCTTGTAAGATAAAATGGATTCAAGAAGTGCATTGGATGGTGTGCCAAAAGGTAAGTGGACAAAGACAGTGGAACGGAGGGAGTACGTTATAATCAGTTCGGATCAGTTTGGTTCGGGTCAGTTCGATTCCGGGTTCATTTCGGTTTGTCTGGTTTCCAGTTTCGGTTTGGGTTTGTATCTGTTCGGGCTTGTACCAGTTTGAGTTTATATCGATTCGGGTTTGTATTGATTTAGATTTATATTAGTTCAAATATATTTTAAATATTTACTAATAATATCACATAATAAATTTAATCAATTTATGATATACACCGTAGTTATTTTATTATTTAACACGGACGTACATAAAATTTAATCAATTTCGAGTCTAATCGGTTTCGGGTTTAACCGGGTCTAGGTTTAATCAATTCGGGTTTAATTGGTTTGGGTTAAATCGGATTCGGATCTGAATCGGGTCTGAATACATTCGGTTCGGGTTCGGTTTGGTTTGGATCATTTGGGGTGTTCGGTTTTATTTCATTTATTCAGTTTTCGGGTCAAATCAGGTTCGGTTCAAGGTTATTCAATTCGGGTTATCGGGTTTGGGTCAGTTTTTCCGGGTTTAATTGGACCTCAATGTCATGGGATGACCCGGGGGCGTTCTAAGGCCCCGTTCGTAAAATTGATGGTACCTACCCCCGGTAAACCCCCCAACTCGGCCTCGACCCAAACACACCTCCCCAACCCTTTCAATCGCACCACACAAGTTGATTTTGACTTTGGAGTCAAAATTTGACTCCAAAGTCAAAATCAACTTGTGGGATGCAATTGAAAGGAGGTGGAGGGGTGTGTTCGGGTCGGGTCTGGGTGAGGGGGTTTACCGGAGGATTAGGAGGTAGGAACCGTTAATTTTACGAATGGAGCACCCCTAGGTCATCCCATGACATTGAGGTCTAATGTCACTTAAACCTTGGTGTCCAGACTCCAGATATATAGAGCGGAAGTCCCAATCCCCTAATTAGGGGTCTATTTTCGATTGACCAAACTTTATTTTTCATTTAAGTTTCATTTTCATTTTCACGAATGTCTATTCTAAAGTCTAAACTTTAGGCCACTTAAAATATGGGGTTTGGGCCTTTAGGGGTTGGTGTGCTGCTGCCAATGTGCCAGACTAGGGGCGCGGCCAGCGCCTATTGCACGTGTCTGCCGCGCCTTTGAATAATTTTTTTCTTTTTTTTTGAATTTTCAAATTTATAAACTCGCATCTCTTCAATTCATCCACTATCATTTCACTCAATTACTTTGATATCTTCCTCGTTTTCTCTCTCTCATCTTACTACGCGAAAATAAATCTTGGTGGCAACAACTTATTTTTCGAGGATTCTGACCTCAACGTTGTCATTTGATTTGTAGACAACAACGATAGTCCATACCAATTGTGCCCTATTTTAGAGTACCAACGACAGCCCCTGCCAATTTTCGGTCGTTAATATTAGGGGTGGGCGCGGTTCGTGATGATCCGTGATACTATCGGAACCTATCACGGACCGCTCTTGTTTAAACGGTTCGGTATCGGTACGAGATGAACCCCAAAACCATTCGGTGCCATTTTGTTTTGAAACGGAACGGTACAATACCATACTCATACTCAAACCTTGCCAAAAAAATGAATGTACATTACTCAAAGAATATTGAATTTAATATATAAATTTGTATTAGAAAGCACAAGTTTGTTAAATAAAATTATTGATTTCAAATTTAAATAGATCATAAACATAAAGAATAAAAGATAACGAGTCCGAAGTTAAAAAATAATTTTTTTCCCAATTCATATAATATCGGAATATTAATAACTATAAAAAAATAATGCTAATAGTAATGATAAATATAATAACAATAATAATAATGAGAAAGTTTAAAAATGAATAATAAATTACGAAGTATTCTATATACGGTAAGATGAAGTAGACAAATACTCCATAATTATTTGTGATACATACTCCGTATATAGCGTTGAACGGTTCGGTCCGTAATAATTGGTTTTAAATATATGCATCACGGTCCCGTCCCATTTGGTATCGGTTCGGTTTCGGTTCGTGATGAAAAAACTCAATCTCATTTGGAAACACTATAAACAGTTCAGTACCATTACGGTCTGGTATGGTACCATACTAGTTCGGTTTTTTTGCCCACCCAGAGTTAATATGATCCCATCACTAAAGATATTAGCAAAGGGGTAGGCCAAAAAGAATGACGGGCGGAAGGAGTATAACCCGGCAGAAAGTATGGCATTAGCGAGGTTCAACGTCGACGTGTCGCAAGACCCGGAAGCCCCATGGTATGATCAAACGTGATAGGGATATTCTTTAGAAACACTGGGGACGTGTGCTCTTAGAAGCCCAGATTGTATTGGTCACCAATTAAATACAAATTACATGTACTAATAATGAAATAATTT
Organism: Cuscuta australis; assembly: GCA_003260385.1. Lineage (NCBI taxonomy): Eukaryota > Viridiplantae > Streptophyta > Magnoliopsida > Solanales > Convolvulaceae > Cuscuta > Cuscuta australis. The sequence continues at coordinate 2,524,886 of NQVE01000129.1, read as the reverse complement.
TGTAAATGGTTTTTAAAAGGTTAATCTTAAAAAATCATCTTTAAATTAACTAAGCAATACAATTCTTATTTACTTGTTGATCAAACATTTTTGTAAAATTCTAAAAGATTTTTGGTAAATGTAATTTTTTCTATACAAATATGTAGTAACTAGCAATTGATTTTCTTGTTTCGTTTACAAATTCTGTAAGAATTATTATTTTTTCTTTTCTATTCTTTAAAATCTCATATAATAACATAATTTTTTTTTCTCATAAACTTAATAAGAATTTCACCTAATTGTAAATTTTCTTGAAATTATACAGAGTATCACTTTACATTATTTCTTAAATGTCTAAAATTTTGACTTTCTCAAACTCTAATCTTTTACTTCCTTCGTCCCAATTTATAGTGTCTATTTCGATTTACGATGTTTAGCTGAAATTATTTTCAAATCATTTTATATGACAAATGGTATAGAGTTAAAAAATAAAAATTACATATTAAAATATGACCTCAAAAAATCTATAAAATTAGTAGTGACAATATTACTTTATTTTATAAAATTGCTAACGAAAATAAAGAAAGGAAGTAAATGAAGTTTGACCTTGTAAATAGTGAACAGACACTATAAATTGGGACGGAAGAAGTAACATATTAACTTCGTTCAAAAGTATATTCGTTCAATTTGATTAAAAAAATCAAACTAAACAAATACTTTGAACCAAAATGAGTGTATTTTGTGCATATGTTAAACATGATTAGTCTTTAAATTGGTTAATTAGAAAGAATAAAAATGTTGAACTTAAGAAGTTGATGGTGAGTACCATATACATTGTTTGATATTATAAAGGTTGGGTATATTCCTTAGGTGATAAGTTGAGATTGGTATGAGTTGAGTTCTCAAGTTGTAAATAATTTGTTAAACACCAGGAAACTTAACAAGATTAGTGGTAAAAGCCATTCAATCTGGTTATATATTCTAATAGAAAGGATGGAAAGAAAAATACAGACATAACACTGAATTGACAAGAAAGGATCAAGGAAAATCATACCATATGGTCTAACAAAAGTTACTAAATTAAGCTAATGTTATAGAGCACTAAATACACACTGGAACACCAATGGTCGTGGTTCTCAAGAATTGAAATGAAGAAAGTATTACTCGCTATTACAGATATCAAAGACACATAATCCAAAAGTCGCACAAAAATACACGCTAGCAATCGATCTGCAAGTCGTGCTTGACATGCTATTTGGCAAGACTAGAGGGACCAAAGGTTCACGTCTTGAGTTACCATCAACCATATAAACAAGACGACTTGGGTGTTAATTGTTAATTTACTCCGCTGATAAAACATATAAACAAGACGACACCAATCTCATCTCCAAGGCCGGATAACAAACCACTCCTTGGGTATTGGCCACCTGAAAATGAGAGATACCACACCAGATTACCAGGATTGTCAGCATACCTAGAAGAAGAAGAAGCATAATGATGCTTCAGTAAAAACCTATAATGATAAAACAAAGCCTTTACTACTTTCATGACAGATCAAAAACCATTCCCATGCACAGCTAATGTAATTCTAAAATCAAACCACTTTCATTCATACACAAGAAGAATTTTACCGATTCCGTCTTTTGGGCCTTTGAGGCAATAGGGTCAGTGTCAAAGGTGTCTCACAACCCACTCTCTTCACAACCACTTCCAGGGGCCCATTTGCCTTGTCCAACACCAAACCCTTAAACTGTTTGAAAATAATGTGAAATACAAATATATATGTATAAGCAAATATCCATTGTCACCACAAGTTTATTCAACCATAAGATACAACTATGCAATATGATGATACGACAACACAAACAATGCATACATAACTTAAGAGGCTGAACCTTCAAAAGCAGCGCTAAAAGAGATACCTTGAGGGTTCTCGTAACAGGCATTCTGTCAAGCTGAACTATGACATCACCCCTACACAATCCAGCATGAGAAGCAGGGGATTCTGGCTCCACCTAGTTAACATCAGCCATTATAAGAAATTATACAAGATCAAGTATCAAAGAGCAAAGTGGCTGAACAATTACAACTGATAAAAAGATACACACAGGAAACATTGACAAAATAAAGAGAAAGGAAAGCAAAAAAGCTGTGAGAAAGAAGAGATTATTTCCGAGAAGTATATTGACCCTACCTTTTTAAATGGATCAAAATTATTGAGTCTCAAATGACTAGAGTATTGTTATCATGTTCCAACAGCACAAACCCAGTATTTAAACAAAATAAAACCCTTTCTATCGCATTCAACAACTAAAGTGTCTAGCTTCATTTTCAGAAATGACTTTCAAACAACTGAAACAAGAACACAAACCTCTGTGACAACAACACCTTCTACAAGCTGAGGGAAGGTCTGATTTATCTTTTCGAGCTCGCCCAATCTTAGTGTGTGAAGGTCAGATAATTTTAGTCCAAGCCATGGTCGAGGAACTTTACTGAAAAAAACAAGGTCAAATACACAAATTACATACAAAAACACCAACAACAACCACGGAGGTAGGGTCTAGGGAGATGTGTGCACGGAGACCTTACCCCTACTCGGAAGTAGAAAGGAAAAACACAAATTACATGCACATAATAAATAATTCAGCTCCTTGTGGCATCGAATATAAAGAAACTAATTTTTATCCATAAAAACCAGGCCAGACAATTGCAAATTATACACATTTAGTCCTCCAACAAACTGAAAAATGCCTTTGCAACTCAAGAAACTTACTTAATTTGAGCTATTCTGGATTAACGTCAATTTAGTTTTTGGAAGTCATACTTTATTAGATGACCAAATGGAAACAACTACCATAAATGTAAGAGCACATAAGTTGACAACTCCTCATCCTTGCATTATTACATGAGAGATATCAGGGCTTACCTGGATGTGCGCAAATGCTCTAAACATCTAAGAGCAATGTTGATAGGCAAAAAAGGAGTAAACACTGACTTGTAATAACTTATTCCAATCACACATCCACTGTAGCTGATAACTGGTCCTCCAATGCCATTCTGGGAACCAAAATTTTTGTCAGTCAATTATTTTATAAACAAGACTCTCACAGAAATCAAGAAGTTAAAAATGCCCTATTCTGTACAGCTAAGCTTACGCCAAATACCTCTCCTAGTACTCCATTCTTTTGCTTTTAAGTGTCCCCTCTACTATTTTTGGGTTGTGTCAGATACGTGTCTCATTCCCTTTTCTAGTGTGTAATAAGTGGGTAATGCTGTGTTTGTGCCCCCACATAATCTCACAACTTGCATTCTCCTCCATTTGTTCTCATTGACATAATATTGGTGAAAAATATAATGGGATGCTTAAAAATAAATGGGGGGAGGAGTAGCTAGTGACGCATAACCAATAACTCTTCTCACTATAGGATGCACGTTAAATTGCTGTAAGAGACCATTGTTTGTAGATATTAAACAACCTTTAATCAAGAAGATTTTGAAAGAAAGTATCTAAGATCTAACACAGTAACTGAATGCATACCACTACATTCATAGGTCACGCAAAAAACACACACATGAGATAGATTATATACTTGTGTCCTACAAGATCCTCCTATTTACAAAAACTTGACCTCACATGTCTACGATGACAAATGCTTGTAACACAAAACCATAAAAAAAAAACCATGGCAAATGCTCAACGAATAACAAAAGAAATAACTATAAGAAATGTTGATCCTTGTGTATGTTCGATGGCCTACTTTACTCATCGGACTCTTCGATCTTTTTTCCAATCTAAAATATCCACATATAAACTGACATTAATTGACGATTTGGGCTCTAACTCCTACCAAATAAACATGAACTCTTGTTCCCTTTGGAAAATATCTCATGATACAATACGTAAGAGAAAACATACTTTTACTCAATTAAAAAAGAAACCAATGGCTTATTTGCATGCATATAAGGACTAAACTGTCTAAAAGGTTAAAAACAAAGAGATAAATTATATTGCCACTGTCCCACTACATTTGTCCCACAAATTTGAATTAGTCCTCACAAATTTAGATAAAACGTGGCAAGTGAAATAGGACAAAGAGAGTACAAAACATCACCTTTGTAATTCGACAACTAGTCATGAGTAGGTCTTCACAATCTAAACCACTGTCTTCGAGCCTGCAACACACAATAAGGACAAAAGGTAGTCATGAGACACTAATGTGTCGTTTAAATTTATCAAGAAACGAAAGGATAGTACTCGACTAAGAGCCACATAGCTTATTTTTAAATGCAAGACGTCATATTTTCATCACCGCTAACACTACCCCGCATGGTAGGTAAAATTATCAACACATTAACCTTTGAATCATCCAGAGCTAAACATACTAGATAATTACATAAACAGATTATGGGCTACACATCACAGAATACAAAAAAACATGTTTACCTGAGCACGCCAGGAGCAGCCATAATATGGTATGGTGGATCATGATATCGACCTAACGCAATCACATCCATTTGAGAGGAAAGATCAACTGCAGTCTCACGGTGGGGTACAAGCTGGAAAGATCTAGAACTATGAGTGCGCATTGGAGCCATAGAGGAGCCATCAATATTTCCAATGACAGCAATTTGAAGGCATGCAGCAGACTTGAAAGACAAAGAGCAGACGTTATAGTGGAAATCATATGACTCTACTTCAGCTCGACATAAGCTGCGATTAGATAGATAGACATCCACCTGTATGTAAAGTTACGGGGTGAGGCCGTGAGGTAACAAAAGAGTTTCATGAGATGAGAAGCAAAGTTAGAGAATAAGATGGAAATAAAACCTTTAAGTCATCGGGTAAGACAGATTTGTGGGAGGAACCTCTAAGTAAAGAGGCAGACGTTAAAATCGTATAACAGAAACCATCATCAACATTATCACATTTGATTAGAATCCCAGAGCAAGTGAACAAGTGGTTGGGACCAGAAAACGAAATCAGAGATACTACACAAGAGGAAGCCTGAAGGGCCGCAGATTTAGTAACAAAATCCAACCCCTGGTTAGCCAGAACATATTGATCAAATCTTCCAAAGTGATCCCGTCTTTCGTCCCGTGTATCTGGACAACCATAGTTAGTTCGGTTTCAGCAAACATAGTGAGTGAGGATGATATAAAAGCAAAGAAAAGAAGAAGAAGAAGAAGAAGAATAGAAGAAACCCCAAGGCAGTGAAAGAGGCTCTGCTCTCTTCCAGGGGTTGAAACGAGGAGCTGGCAGGTCCGTCAATGTCCGCTTCAATCCACGACGCTCCATCCCTAACTGCCAATACTGTGGAGGATCTGAGCACTTCCACAGTGCAAAAAGATTAGCCTGAGCCCTGAGGTAGGGAGGTGTGGTGAATGTTAGGCTTTTCTTTTGACAAAGAAGAGAGAAATTGATTTTGAAATCGGAAGCCCATATTGACTGGGCTTGGTCAATTGCCCCATCTACTAAAAAAATTAGAGATGATATCATTTCGAACCGTTCGGTGTTTTAAAAAAGCGTAAATTCTATAATTGTTCCTTTATAACAGGGGATTTCCCTATTTAATCCTCTATTATCAAATATTACTCAAGTGGTCTTTTTGTTATGGGTACCTTTCCACAAATAGTTCTTTAATTTGAGAGCTAAAAGTGTAATTTCACAATGATAATATATTTTTTTTGTCATACACAATTTCAAAGGCTGTTCCGTTTGCGTCGTTTATGAGTAACAGTCGCTTTTTACGATAATTATAGTCTACAAATGTGATCTTTCGTCAAAATCCTAGCCCACAATCATAGTCATTATTTTTGTGTTATCCGCTTAACCAATATCAGAACACGTCACTAGACATAATGTTGACATCAAATTATACTTTTAGCCTTTAAATTAACACCAATACGGAAGAAGATCAAAAAAAGGACCATTTGTGGAAAGATATCCTTTAAAAAAAGACTACGGAGGTAATATTTGATAATAGAGGACTAAATATGGAAACCCCCCTATTATAAAAGACTAATTATGGAATTTACTCTTTAGAAAAACTCGTAATATAGTGTTACTATTCAAAATTCAAATAGTTTAATACAATTTTAAATTTACGTCTAAACTTATTCGGTACCATGTCATTCAAAAATAAGATGGTACCATGCCATACTCATATCAAACCATATCACAATATTTTGACACTTTAAAAATATTTTATTCATTAAAAACAATCAACATAATTTTAAAAAATTGATGCACTATTTTGATGCATTTTTACGCAATAATTGTTTAGTTACAATTTTTTTGCAAAACATAAATATACTTTGATTTTTGAATAAATGAAATAATAATTTAAGGTGTACTCCAAGATAATAAAGTACTTTTACTAAAAAAACAAAGTTTAAGTATGTTAAATTCATACCAAATAAATATGACTTATTTTTACTAAAAGATAACAAATAAAAGGATATAATTTATTTAATAATTTAACATTTTAGTGGTAACGGTTAACGAGTTAACGAATCGGGTTGTTACTAATTTGATATTCAAATGCATAACATTTTAAAAAATATAGTGAGAGTAGAAGTATCCAACGTTATAATAACTCATAGACTAGCAATCATTAACATATAATCGTACAATATCAGAATAATCAGCAAATATTATTATTGAATATCATGATCAACTATTTATTTACTTATATTCAGTTCTTGTTGTTCTTCTTCACTTAACCCTATAGGCTAAGGTTTTCTTTCGACTAACGGAGTCATGGACACTCGAACGGATCCCCTGAGACCACACTTGCTAAACCCAAAGAGAATCATCAATGGACGAGGTGGAGCGCCTACCAAGAAATCCCTAGGTAGGCTAATCACCCCGTACGAACGTTTTTAACCCAAGACCTGTGAGTTATGCGAAGATCACCCCACCAGGCCTAAATCCCAAATCCTAAGTGATTGGTGATCCCAAAACCTTATCAATTTGATTTCTGTCATAACCTTCTAGATATACCAGGTGGCCTATTTATAACCTTCTAGATATACCAATTGACACATAATTATCATCAATTTATAAGTTTAATAAATTTCGATTAAGTTGGGGTCAAGCATAAAGAAGGGCTAAATTTGTAATCAGTAGCGGTAAATAGGGTTACAACGGCACAGCAACTCTGAACCTCTCCCTTCCCATCAACGGTCGATCCAAATTGCAGCGTCAGCAGGAGCAAAAGGGAGGGTACAAAAACAGAAATAAGAAACACAGAGCACAGAGCAGAACTGAAGGGTGAAGAGCGAACACAAGGAAAGAACAAAGACAAATGGTACAATTTAGGGTGTTTAGAGGAATCATAGCAACCATCCAAATTCCCAAACCAAATCAATTGAGAAAGTCATTATGTTTTAGTTTATTTAAATAAATTACCCATGATTATATGATGTCTTCACTTATATGTACTTCGACGTGTCTATACATAAACATTTAATATTGTAATTGTTAAATAGCAATATTTCATACGATAAAATAATGGATTTGTTGAGAATGCGTTCGTTGTATAATCAGCGATGATTACTCATTATATATTTAACTTGTTGAATTGCTAAAAGTCCATATGTCAAATCCTAGTGCACATGAATGCATCAAATCTTATTAATCACCAAATTTCATACTTGTTAACATTAACTCGTGAGGATATACATTTTGAAAGCAAATTCTTCCATGGTCATTAGTCATTAACATTAACTTGTGAGGATATACATTTCGTCGGGAAATTCTTTCGTAGCCATTAGTTTCATGCTGAATTGCTAGATCTTCATCCATAAAATGAGTTTGCATAATGAAACTTGTAAAATTAAGAAGATCCAAGATGAGTTCATGAAAAATATGTAAGAAAATCTATATTTTACATGTGTACCTTAGGACCACAATAACGCAACTAACTGCAAATTTGAATTAAAACTCGCAAGTCGATAGTAAATGCACAATCAAAATTAGAACATTAAGGTTCATTTAGCAATCATAGTTAGCTAGCTCCTCGACCCGAACTGGCTCGAGGGCATTCAAGCTTATCAAGCAACTCAAGTCTCTAGTATTGTATTTAACATCTTTCTCCGTTTCTCTCATCAGCATCACGGAAGATTACTTACACATGATGTCTCCTCAACAAATCGAACAAGATATCATACACTTGCACTATGTTTGGTTCAAGGAATTTGAAAGTGAAAGGAAAAGAAAATGAAAAGAAAAACAATTTTCTTGTTTGGTTAGAGAGGAAAAGAAAAGAAAAGTAGAAAGAAAAGAAAATGAGTAGGCAAAATGTACTAATAAGAGAGGAGAAAACCAAATTTCTTCCACTTTGGTGAGGAAAACGAAGAAAAATTATTTTCTTTTCCTTCCAAATTCCTTGAACCAAATATAGTATTAATGTATTGTAGTATGTTTTGTATCATGAATTGATATTTCCAACACTTCTCCCCTACATCCTGTTGGATATTTATTTTGAACTCAAATTGAATTTAAAATAAATAGATACAACTTTTATTTTCAAGAGTTTTGTTCATTGTTTAATGACACAACTCTTGGAAATTTGTTTTGAATTCAAATTGACGATGTTTTAAATGAATGGATACAACTCCTAGATAAATAGACATGACCATTTTCAAAAGACATAATCCTTTTCTATATAAACTACACTTGCCAGAATGTGAAAAAAGAGGAAAAAGTATATATTAGAAAAATGATTTATTATTAATTGTTATTTCATTGATTATCTTGAATAATGAAGAAATAAAGCATTTATTTCTTGTGTTTATTCTACGATGATGAAATATTAATTAATGTATTTTTTTATGTTTTTTAAAATAATGCAAATTGTTTTCATTTAAATCATTTGTTTTGCTGACTGATGCAAATGGGAGGGATCTATTTGGTCATTTTTGTAGTAGTGTTTGTCCTTTTGTCTCGAGACAAGTCTCGTTAAAGTACATTAGCAAATTATTTCGTAGAGCAATCAAACAATATAATTTAGTCTCCTTTGTTGTTTCCCAAAAGCTCTATCTTGTAACTCTTGTTGCTTATAATAGAGAAGATAAGAAACTTTTAAGAAAGCATTTCCAAAGATCACATGGCTTGAAGGTTTATCCAGTTAATTTAACCAACCCTGTTCTGAACTACGTGTAGTTAGATCCCCTTCGTTGGGATACGCAAGCAACTTAGATTGTGTAATGTTTCTAAGTACAGTCACAGTATTAAAATTATTTTTTATTGTTCCAACAATACAAAAGTTTCTTATTCTACTAAATGGTTACGATTGGATATGTTTATTATTTCTTTTTTATGATAATGAAGAAGTGATAAGAGTTAAATATACAAAACATATGAGGGATGAGATTAAGTCCATAATTAATTACGAGTGACCGAAAGCACGACTTAACATCTAGTACAACACTAGATCTTGACTTTAATGTAGACAAGTAGTCCAATATAGAATGTGTTATGTTTCTAAGTACAATCACAATAATAAAATTATTTTTTATTGTTCCAACACTTCCTCGAGACGAACCATGAATGCAAGGCAAACAATGTACTACTTCCTCTGTCCCATTTTATAACGCCTGTTTCGGTTTACGATGTTTGACTGAAATTATTTTCAAACCATTTTATATGACAAATGGTATAGAATTAAAAAATAAAAATTACATATTAAAAAACTACATCAAAAGATTTACAAAACTAGTAGTGACAATAATATTTTATTTTATCAAATTGCTAACGAAAATAGAGAAAGAAAGTGAATGAAGTTTGACCCTGTGAATAATGAACAGGCTTTATAATTTGGGACGGAGGGAGTACCAAATAAATTTCAGAGGATTTCTCACAAGCCCTTCATTCAATTTTTAAATTTAGAAAACCCTTTAAAAAAGCTACGTATGGATATCATGCATATCCACCATTAATGAATAAACACAAAATTTAAAAATTAATAAATATTTTCAAATAAATTATGTACTTTAATATTATCTTAATATTACTCCACACCATTATGAATAAGGAACATATTGAACACATGAGCCGTGTTTTTAATAAGCTTGCCCATAATAATTGCGCCTCAGTATCACCGGTTCTGGAACTGGCCACCTGAGAAAACAGAAACAGGCAAGTGGAAGTAAGAATACATATCAAACCATCACTGTGTGTCATGTTTTGACAGACTTTACAATTAGCTACTACAATGTCAAATAAACGGTGCCTCCCGAGATAATAAATCACCTGAATTCCGTAGGGCTAGCCATCACTGCATCCACAACGAGCTTCAGTTCCTCGCCACTGCTAGGTCTTAACACTACCAACTCAATAGGCATGCCCTCCATGTCCCACATCATTTCAGTAAGCTGACAACAACACAATGTGGGAACAGAAACTATAAAAAAAATAGCAATTACAGTAACAGTATACCATGAAATCAGATCTCAACCCACACGATGTTAATTAGAGTATACAACCTTTCATGGGCTACAACCAAAACCTTGAACTTTTAATTGAGTTGGTTCCTTGACATGGTATCGGAGCCATGATCACGAGTTTGGCAATTGTTGTGGGGGAGATAGTTGGACATGTATGCATCAATTGTCCCATGGCGGAAGCTATGTGGGACAAGTCACACTCAAAGGTCGTGGACGCTTGTGAGTGTTGAATTCTCTGTAAAGTATGCACCTTTCCTACCACCAATTGGTTTTAGGAGTTGGTAATGTCTGAAGTACGTCCTATAAGTGGTATAGGAGCCTTGTTGATTAAGAGGTCATAAGCTCGAAATTCACCCCACTCAATTTTTTTAAAAGGTTTCACATGCATGGCTTGAAGCAACACGAGCTACATGTGAAGGGGCATGGTAGATTATATAACTTTTCTTAGGCCAACCACAAGCTTGAGGTTTTTGAATTGATTCCTTGACACACGATAACCAAAATGTTTATTTTATCAATGAATGTCATTGCCTTTTGATAGGCTAAATGCATCGCATTTTGATATAGCATACATGAATGGTAGCACATTAAGGCATGTAAACATTCATACACTATTCACTTCATTTTCCGTAAGAACTTCAGTAACTATAGTCAACTTGCAACAACATTATATATGCAGTTATGCACTACAGTATCACATGGAAAAATGTCATTGGTATCACATTTAAATGTAGGCTTCTCGTTGAGAGTCAACTAAGCCTAGTCTTGTGAGGAAAGCATAGAGCTGAATTACACAAACTTAATATTACCCATGCCACAGAGAGTACTTGTAAACAAGAAAGTTACCAGCTAGGATCCATGATAAGCTTAATACCACAAGATAAGTACCTTCAATAAGCTTCCAACAGGAGTTCCGCAACAATACACGATAACATCATCAACACTCAGTCCAGCACTTTGAGCTGGAGAATCTGGTAGCACCTATTTGAAATGGCACAACCGCTACTTATCGTCCAATCATTTTAACAACAAGAAAAGTAAGAACGTTTTTCACAAAGAGGTTACAAAACAACAGACATACAATAACTCAAACAATACATAGCAAAACCCAACAATAAAACAATAGACATAATCAAACGAACACAGTTAAGTACCACCCAACTACTCATTCCCAAACAATAAATAGCAAAACCAAAATGATAACTTGAGATAAATTTCAGTTCTTCATTTGTTTGCTAGTTTTTAAAAATAGTGCATCATTTCTGATATGTGCATAATGAATAACCTATTTCTTTATCCAAGTCCTAAAAAAACAATTTTGCAATGCCATATGGGATCCCCCAAGACAAAGTTAAATACAACATAATCACGGCTCCACCTAATTGCAAAGACTAATGAGTGAGAAAAAAACCTAAGTTACAAAGACTGATGACTGAGAAATTAACCAATACAAAACAAAACAAGAGAACCTCAACCCTACTCCTCCACACCAATGTGTTCTCTCTCTTCTCTCAATTCAAAGCCAAATCTCTTTATTGCAATCAGTTTCATATTATCGTCAATCACCCGACCCCACATTTGTTTGGTGTTCCTCTTCTTCTCACAATCACTTTGTCTCACCATCCATCAAGCCTTCAACTGGTGCATCATATGGTCTTTCTACAAATATGTCCAAACCAACAGTTCCCCCTCATCTTGTCATCAACAAATGCAACCCCTACCTTGGCTCGAATAACCACATTTCTTAATTTGTCTTTCTTGGTATATCCACACGTCCAATGAAAACATCCGCATCTTAGCCAAACTAACTCATCTTTTCAAATGCCTTTGTTTTAGCAGCCCAACATTATGTACCATAAAGTAATGCTTCCACGGTCTAATAGCAGTGTGGTTCAAATTCCCTTTTAGACTAAGTGCATACCACGGTCACATAAAAATCTTGACGTCATCATTTAACTCTCCATCCTTTTAGATTATTGATCCCTAGTATCTAAAATGATCACTGTCGGGTATGTCTTTCCCTTCTTATGCTATTAAATTTCATCATAAACGGACCTCAGCCACACCCAAAATCGAGATAGTACAACTTAGGCCATGTTCTCCTCAACTAATTTTTTACTTATTACTTATTCTTATTGGAATCAGATCAAACCAGATCACATCAGATCAGAAATAGCTTTAAATATAACTACATTCAGATTAGATCAGACAAGATCAGATAAAAACTTATTCCAATCAGATCAGAACCAATCAGATCAGGTGAAGAGAACATGACCTTCGTGACTAACGACCCAAACGAGGTGCCAACCCAAAACCAATTGCCAATGGGTAGTGTAACTCCCTAAGTTATAAAGTTCACATCTCTCTCCTCAATATTCAATGTGGAACTCTCACATGCGACTTATTGGGCAGAGGCTAATCTCAACACCCACCTCTCCCTCCCCCCACACACATGTGAGGTGGATTATTAAAGTAAACTGCACATCACGTGCGTCAATCAAAGTAGACTAAGTTGGCTAATAATGGCCCAGTTCATTAAAAACCAAAGACCAATAACAATCCATATCAAAGAGATCCAGACCACCATGGGCTTCGATACCATGTGAAAATTCATCACAAAAGGGCTTGGACCACACCCAACATTCAGGTAAAACATAGAGATAAAGAGAATGTTAGATTTAATCGAGTTTGATCACATATAACCAAATGGGTAATGAGTCAATGTGCAGATCAGTTAGCGTGTTTTACATATTTAATTAATTTAAAACAATGTTGGGTAGTTTCTAAAAGCAATTATGCGTAGTTTCTAATAGTAATAGGTTTGTTGGTTTGTAATAGGCGTGTTGGTTTGTAAAAGTTGTGTCAGTTAGTTCTCTATTCATATTCAAGAACACAAAGAGTCTTGTACAAGTTCACAACAATAAAATACTCTTTTTTGCTTTGATCTGATCTTATCTAACAATTGGTATCGAAGCGACAATCCAATCAAGACCCAACAATCAAAAAGAGCAGGTCTGATATGCAATCAGGGGGTGTGCGATCTACAGCAGAAGGGATCGGCCAGATCGTAAAACAGAGCATTTCGACTTCCTCAACAACAGATCAAAAATCTACAACCAGATTTCTTCCTTGACTAGAATAAGAACAGTGATGGGCTAGTTTTTTTCTTAAAAGTATTTCAACTAAAAAATGGAGGAAAAACGAAGCAGCGGGGTAGCTTTCATTTAGCATCTTGGAAGATGGAAAAGTAAGGGCTTGTTTTGGTTGATGGTCGATTGCAGGTGGTTTACGACCCGAAAGGAATCGAAGTCTAAGAATTTTGCAGAAATTGTCAAAGGTGTTAAAGTCGTGCAATGGAAGACAACCCAAACAGACAGATTGTGACTTCAAGAGAGAACAGTTCACTATCTTTTAAGGTTCCAATTCTAACTGCTACAAACTACACTATCTGGGCCGTGAAAATCAAAGCAATTTTCAATGTTAATGGGATTTTAGAGGTAAAAGAACCTTAAACAGAAATTGATCCAAAGAAGAACAATATGGCAATAGCATATCTTTTCAAGCATTGCTGGAAGAGATCGTGTTACAAGTTGCTCAGTTTACCGAAGCTAAAGAAATTTGGGATACTATGAACACTTGTTTTGTGGTGTTGACAAGGTTAAAGAGGTGCAATTATAGACACTCAAATCAGATTATGAGTCTCTAAAGATGAAGAACAATAAGTCATTTGATGATTTTGCTGGTAGAATTAGTCAACTTGAAACACAAGCAAACAACCTAGGGCCAGCATTTGAAGACAAAAGAATGGTTCAAAAGCTTTTGGATTCTGTGCCTGAAAAGTTCATACAGATAGTTGCTGCAATTGGACTGTTTGCCGACATTAACACCATGCCATTTCAAGAAGCAGTTGGATGGCTGAAAGCATTCGAGGAATGCATCGAAAAGCCAACTGAGGAAAGAGATACGCATGGTAAACTATTATTCGCTAAAGGAGATGGAAAAGAGAAGGTTAAGGAGCACAAATGTGAGCATTGTGGTTGTAGGGTCTCAAACCGTGAAGACTTTTGTGAACGAATGTCCAAAATGAGATCAAAAGAAAAACAATCGCAAATTTGATTCAAGATGATGATAAACCAACAACGACTAAGGGTGTGATTGTTAAATTTAATCGGGTTTTTTTACATATAACTGAATGGATAATGAGTCAATGTTTGGGTAAATTAGTATATACATATTTAAATAATTCTAAAAAATAGTTGGGTAATTTCTAAAAGCAATTATGGGTAGTTAATAATAATAATAATGATAATAGGTGTGTTGGTTTGTAAAAATTGTGTCAGTTTGATCTCTATTTATATTCAAGGACACAAAGAATCCTGTACAAGTTCACAATTATAAAATACTCTGCTTTGCTTTGATCTGATTCTATCTAGCAGAGAGTCCAAGTTAAAACCCAAAGGAGGTTAACATCTCTCTCCTCATTATTCAGTGTGGGACTCTAACATGTGACCTATTAGGTTGAGGCCAACCTCAACAAATATTATCACAACTTATTGCTTATGCTAGTCTACTTCCTATATATTTAGACTTATTCCTGCTTCTGAACGCACACTTTGCCGAAAAACCCGCAGTCTGTGGTCGTAATTCTAACTTAGCATTAACTCCATTTGTCTTGTCCACCACCATAGCAATATTATCTACAAACATCATACATCATGGGACTTCATCTTGAATTGCACATGTCACTGGCAAAAACAAGTGGGCTTAAAGCAGATTCTCGATTAACTCCAATTGAAATAGGTAATTATTTTGTCATCCCTACACTAGTACACACCCCTGTACCCACACCATCATACATATCTTTAATGATATCAATTTATTTGTGAGGACTCTTCTTTTGTGCCATCGTCCACCACAAAAATTCCCATGTACTTTATCGTATGCCTTCTTCAAATCAACGAAAACCAAATGCAAATTACTTTTCTGCTCTTGACTTCCGTTAAATCCATTACCTTCGTAAGTTTGTGAGGAACTAAGATATGATTTATGGTAATATATATAAAAAGTGGAGTAAACATCTATGACAAGTCTAATAGGGATTCGCTGCAGTCAAACTAGGTTAGTATTTAGAAAAAAGAAACAAAGAGTATAGATGCCATGTAGCAAAGTCAGCTAAGATGGAAAGGTAGTTAGTTTAGGAGGTACAAGGTTCAAATCCTGTTAGGAGCGTCTGTAGAGCTAGGATTAGGGTAGTTGGGCAGGCGTTTTTGACGTGGTGGTAGTTTCTCCACTTATTGTGTGCTTTGTTTGCTTGATGGTACTCTTTGTTTATGTGTTTTTGTTTCGCTTGATCAGTTTGGTCTTGGCCTCTATGTGCTTTTTGCTATCTCTGCTATATATGTCCTCGGTGATCTTATTTTATCTATGTTGTTTGAGTCGGGAGTCTCTTGAAAACATCTCTACTCTTGAGTAGGGGCAAAGTCTGCATACACACACCCTCCCTCTATTCTTGTGGGATCTAACTGCGTTGTTTTTTAATAAAAAAACACACACTACGGTGGTGGTGTTGTTACTTACACTGACTAAGACGAATTAAACATAGAGAGGTTGTTTCTCAAAGACCCATAATGAAAGTCATATCAAAAGTTGCATTGACTGGACGCTAAAACACCCAATTCTATCTTCCACGTGTAGAACACCCTCTTTTGATTGATGAAAATTCAGAGCAAAAGAGTTGTTGATAGAACTAATCAAAAGATACTAAAGGAGAGTCTAGTAGCATATCAAACCTTGTTCACAATAGCACCTTTCACTGCATGTGGGAACTTGTTCCACACGTTCTCCAACTTGTGCAAGTATGATGCATAAAAATCACTAACCACAGCTCCAAACCAAGGACGTGAAGGGCGGCTACAGAAAAGGAATAAACTACTTTATTCATTTTGAGAGGAAAACTATCAATGATCCAATGAGTTCTAGTCTTACCGATGGCTCTTCAAGTCGTTGTAACATTTCCACACTATGTTCATTGGAAGAAAAGGAGTGAATGATGGTTCATAGAAATTGATTCCAATAATTTCTCCATTCACATTGATAAGAGGTCCCCCGATACCATTCTAAGGAAACAAAACAGAAAGTTATAAAAGTCCAAATGGAGACCTGCATTGCTACAAGAAACCAAAGAATAACGCCAAGAATAGCCGTAAACATCACAAGTTCATGATTAACACATATGTAGTGATGATAACACATTACATTAACAAGCAGATCAACTTATGAGCACAGTTGATAGAGAATGTGAGAGATGATAATATGGACATAACTTGTCAAAATATGTCAAGAGAAAAAAAGTGGACCACCTTTTTTATTGTGCAACTTGCCTTGAAGAGCTCCACACAATCAAATCCACAACCACCCAAGCTAGACAAAATCCAAGAGCAAGATGACAGTGTAAGTAACACAGAGAACATAGCTTTATAACCAACATTCCTGATTATTTCTCCTCAACATCAAGCAATAATTATAAAATGTAACATGCTCACGCAGATATAATGAAAAAGGCCTTAACCCTTTCATCTTCAGAAAAAGGTTTACCTGACTTTGCCAGATGCAGCCATGATATCATACGGGTCTTCAAAAAAGCGTCCTAAAGCGAAGACCTTATCACCAGGATAGAGACGTGTCCGATTTGAAGAAGTAACAGAATCACGATTATTGAGAAGTTCAGGCAGACTCATATCTAAGTCCATAGTGTCATCAACAAGCTTAATGGTGGGTAACAGGAATGGTGCATCAGAGTTGATCTCCACAATACCAATATTATAATGAAAATCAACTGCCACAGCTTTGCCCTCAACAGATTTTCCACCCACCATATACACATCAATCTACAATAATGTGAATGAAGTTACAACCGCAACTAGACAAGTGAAGAGACATCAAATTTTAGACAAATAAAAATATTGATACATTCTCTCTGCATCTTAATGATGGGAATAAAGTTTAACCTTTAGATCACTAGCTAATTCAACTGCATGTGAACACTGCAAGAGAGTGGCAGATGTCAAAATAGTAGCAATGTAGGTGCCAGACCTACTTTCACAATCCACGATGATCCCACAGCAAATAAATAACTGCTTGTTGTCTGAGTATCAATAAACACGTGGGGGCATCAGTTATAGAAATTAAGAAAGTGCTTTCATATTTGCAACTTTAGAATATGAAAGCTTGGAATCAAGATTTATTTGTACAATAATACATTGGTGTCATGAAGTTAAGGCAGCACCAACTTCAACCAAGAATTAAAAAGAACGGCAACAAAATATTGGACAAGATAGTTAAAATATTGGAATAACTTCGTATATCTCTTGAAACAGAAAAATGAGTCTTTCCCAAAGATGGAAGAACATTACAATAAAGCATAAAGCCCAGACTCCGCTGGAGCAGATGCACACAACCTTTCCCTTTACTGAAAATCCAAGAGACGTTCCCAGAGAAGAGTAAGAAAATTTTTATCAATAATTGAATCAAATGAAGGATATTGTAAGAAATGTAACAAATTGGGGATGTATTTTGCTTTAATCAATCATACTCCAAAGCCAAAGAAAACCAGATTGCTAGCTGCATCTAAAATGGCAACAAGGATGAAAATTAGATGGTCACTGGGAATATCCTAGTGATGCCAAAGATAAGCCCGCCTCTTCCCACTTAGAATATCCTAGTGATGCAAATCAACTCTGTCTGATGGACCTAAACATACAGTCATATATTGTCCCGTAATAACTCCCTTCGCCCATTTTTTTTGTTTTATTATTTTAATTTTTAATTTATATACTTTTACTTGGTTTTATTTTATTTTGGAATAATTTCATTATTTCCTTAAATTGGACCTAACCCACTTTTACCTCACTTATCTTGGTTTTGTAACATTACTTCCTTAAATGTATTTGTTTTGTCAATAAACTCTTTCTATGGTATTTTTCAAACCTTTTCTTGCCTCACGCACCCTCTTTAACATTGAAGAACTCATGGGATCGATTCATGTTAGCTGACCCCATATGATTTTTGAAGTTAGGCATTGTTGATGTTGTAACTACCTTAGGCAATTGGACTATTCATGACAATTAAATCTTAGTAAGCTTGTTCAATAATAAACTAAAGATTAGAAGTATCATATTCCTCCATTAGGAAAAGAAGAAACAGTGTTAAATCAGATCCTGCACTAACTACAACAGTTTGAGAGTATGAGTAAATATGTGTGAAAGACAAAAAAAGTTCAATAAAGCCTCATTGTATGATACCCTAGACTCAACACACATCTATGGGTCTTCATATGAGTGATATGACCATTTACCTAAGTATCTGACACAAACCTGGTATTGAATAGATTTTACAGTTTGAACAGTTGAGTGCCTGACTTGGGCAAAGAATCTAATTTTCCTCTCCTTCCACACTTTATAGACTGCAGCAGCAAATACATTTTAACTACCTAATAAAGTTGCTTCCCTCTCAGATGTAAGCATCCATTTTTGTTCATTGTTAAATGACTTAAATCTGAGAAGCTACACTGTACTTGTGACCATACCAGGTTGACCTACCCAATTCCTTCTGGGTCGCCTCAGTGAAAGAAAGAGGAGGCTGATACTCTCAACAAAAAAGTACGGGCAAAAGAAAAGATTTGAATACACTGGAGATCACACTCACCTAACGCTGGTCATCCATGGTTAAATGCACATGTCCATTTTGGGCGTGAATCATACACACGTGTGGGTTTTAGCACTACTATATCATACATTCATACTTTTCCTCCCCTGCCCTGCCCTGCCCTCTCCCTCTGGTCTTCAATTCAATCCAATTCGATTCAATTCTCCCAATAATAATAATACTAATTCTGATTCACTACCATAATGCCAGCTGCAAGCTTAGGCCCATTGGATATTTCCGTTCAGGTTCCCTACCATTTCCGGTGTCCGATGGCTATTAGTCTATTATGGAGCGCATTCCTGGTGAGTAAACTCCATTGTAACTTAAATTGAAAAATGACCCTATCCTTAAGAACTGAAATACTGAATGACTTTTGCACACAACTTAATTCCAGAGCGTCTAGAAATTTTGAATACGCATAAAATTGTACTTGTCTAACCCCCATGGATCTAAGCACAGGTACTGCATCTTCAATGCATGCACTGTTTCTCAACTCTCCTAGAAAAGTCCCTTAGTATTCGAAAATTGTTTACACTAACCCCCAGAGAAAACTCGGGTTGCCTGCAACTTTGGTCAAAGCTTTAGAAGACCAAATGTGAAGAATAAGTCAAGAAATAATCCACACGGGGACTTCAAAAGTTGTACTTTCATCCCTTCCATATTTGTGTTGTCCAGGGTTTAAGAGTGAGAGCTTTTGCCAATGGAGTCATAATAGTGTGTATATTAGGAATCTAATATTTCGGTGAATTTGAAGGCAATTACTCGACTAGACCTCTAATATACACTAATATAAGGCAACACAATCATAAGCCATTGGTTAAAGAAATAGCGGCGTGAAAACTGTACCAGAATAGGATCTGAGACAGACAACACTTGGTGCAGCTTTAAAAACAGATTCCTTGGCATGGATGTCTAGCTCATCCTCGTCGAATCTCGCGAAATTATTTATCACACGCTTGCGCTCATTGACTGTAATTTCCACATGGAAGAAAGAGCATACTCAGGAACAAATAGCAGTGAGGAAGAAACGGAGGATAAAAATGATCATGCTCAATATTCGTAGCAAAGACAGGCAACGTAGAGCATTTAAAAGAAAATGGGCTTACAGCGAAAGGGGCGTGCTAGTTCAACCATCTTCTATAAATATGGGATCGCACCTTGATATGGAAACCAGAACAATACGCGGGCTGTTGGAAGGCTCAGTTGTCTGCATCAAAGTTCATAATTGAAAAGAAGAGTAGAAAGCAACTCTTTTTGCTTGAATCACATGTGAAGACCGAATAGTGGTTGGAGCACCAGAAACCCATTCGTTCTACGAATTGCTTACCAGAAAATAACTATAGATATAATCTCAATAATATTGTATACAAATGGAAGCATCAGTATTTCCAAAAAAGATCCCAAGAAATATGTTGAAAGTTTTTACTTTTTAGGGAGGTAAGGGTTTGAAGGTTGAAACCAAAATGTTTCATAATTGAGTTAAACTCAAATTCAGCTATTAAAAAAACAAGGACTAGTAAGTATTCAAGAGAAAATTGTGAAACTAGCCTGGCCTGGGTGAGAAGCTGCAGGAAGCACCCCGCAATATGCGTTAACTGCAACCAGATATGTAAAAATTTTGGCGGGGGAGTATCGATCAAAATTGAACAAACCAAGCTACTAATACGCAGTCATCAACAAGGGTTTAAGGAGGGTTGGTAAGGGAGGGCCGGAGGGGTACATACGGCTGAGGGCTAAGAAGATTGGTTGCCGGGTGAATTCCCTGCCATTCGTTTATACTCCCTCTTGGAATATACGTATAAACTATTCATTTAAACATTTAACTCATTCTCTCATGGTCCGTTTGGTATAAGGAATTGATAGAATTGGAATTGATTTAGAATTCGAATTCCATGGGATTCAATTCCATAAAATTGAATTCTGTCAATTTCAATTCATTTTTTGCACTATTAATTCCAAATCCACATAAATTTTGTGCTACCAAACACCAGAATTAGAATTGAAATCTCCAATTCCAATTCCATAGTTTGAATTCCATGTACCAAACGGGACTTCAGCCCCGTTTGGTATATGGAATTCAAATTGTGGAATTTGAATTGAGGACTTCAATTCCAATTCTGGTGTTTGGTAGCACAAAAATTATGTGGATTTGGAATTGATAATGCAAAAAATGAATTAGAATTGACAGAATTCAATTCTATGAAATTGAATCTCATGGAATTCCAATTCCAATTCAATTCCAATTCCGTCAATTCTGTATACCAAACGAACCCTCAATGCGTAAGTCTAAATATAGTCATGTGTGATCTTGTTTGATTTGTCTTAACATATAGATTATTAATATATAATTTCTATAATTTTTAATATACAAATTACAAGATAAAATGAATTAAAGAAGTGTATTGGATGGTGTGTAAAAATAAAAGTGGACAAATACTATGTGACGGATGTAGTATTTTTTTTATTTCTTCCTTTGTCTCCCTAATATATTCTCGTTTTAACTTTTTATGGTTTTTGGATAGAGTTAAAAAAAGTGAAAGTTTACCATAACACCTTTAGGCCCCGTTTGATACATGGAATTCAAACTATGGAATTGGAATTGGGAACTTTAATTCTAATTCTAGTGTTTGGTAGCACAAAAATTATGTGGATTTGGAATTGATAGTGCAAAAATTGAATTGAAATTGACAGAATTCAATTCTATGGGATTGAATCCCATGGAATTTCAATTCCAATTCAATTCTAATTCCACCAATTCCTTATACGAAACGGACCCTTAATAAAAATGGGTTGAGTATATTAAATGAGGTAGGTGAGGTGTAATAAGTAAAGTACGTGGGGATAGTTATGATATTTTAATTGTTAAAAAAGATAATGAGAAGATCTATACTGGACAAATAAAAAGAGTTAATGGGAAATCTATGGGGGGTGGAGGTATTATATGTTTTCCCAAATAAAACCAACCTTGGCTACTCCATTTCAATCCTTATTATCTAACTATATAGAAAGCTAGGATGATTTTTTGAATAGTGTTCCCGCCTAAATTAATAAACTTTTCAATTGGTTTGGGCCTGCGAATTGGGCCTAATTGATGGGTAGTGTATTGACATAGAATCGTGTGTGTAGTAAAGTTGTTGCGTGACTCAATACAAACTTTATGTAAAATCAAAATAAATAAATGTGTAATGTATTGATATGGACTGTGCGCGTAGTAATATTGGTGCATGGCTCGATACAAACTTCATGTCAACTCAAAATAAATAAATAAATGAGTATTATATTGCTATGGGATGACGTGTGTAGTAAAGTTGTTGAGTGTCTCGATGCAAACTTTATATCCAATTAAAATAAATAAATGGGTAGTGTATTGATATGGAACTGTATGCGTAATTAAATATGTAGTGTATTGATATGAAACCACATGCATAGTAAAATTGGTGCGTGATTCCATACATACTTTATGTCAAATCATATTAAATGAATAAATCCACTAAATCAAGACATTTATTGAGTAGATTGATTGTCCAATTATATATATACTACTTATACTTTAAACATTTCATATCTCTAATCTGAATTCGGCCTACTTTCAAAAAATGTTTCAAAACATTCAAAGAGTATGTGGAATGCACTTGCCGAGATTGCAAATTGTCGAACCACTTGGATGCTTATGTTACGAGTCGTTCGTATCTACTGTATTTCGGCTTGGGCAAGAGGAAGAGATTCAATGGAAGTGATTGTTCATGATGAACATGTATAGTATTCACAATTTCTTTAATATTTAATTATATGTTATGATTATAATTTAAATTTATCATTTTCTTTCATTAATACTTTTTCTAATTAGAGTAAATTCCCAAAATAGTCATTTGTAATAAGAAGTTTTCCCAAACTCAATATGTTTTAATTACTTACGTGGTCCTCAATAATTGAGATTTATTTCCAAAATAGTCCTTTGTAATAAGGTGTTTTCCCAAATCTGTTCTTAATAAGTTTATTTAACATGTTATAAATTCGTTGACACTTATAACAACCTGTATTAAACTTGCTTCGAAATTGGATAATAAGTACCTAAAAACATTTAAAACTATGCCCTTGATTATTATTTTTGGACTATAATCATATTTAATCACATATTTATTGTAATGTACTAATCAATTACTAAAGAGCAAACTAAAAATATTTTTTGACCATTTTATAACTTCAAAATTTTTTATACTCACTTCAAAAAACAATAGACAATTAGACTAATATGAAACCCTGATTAAAAAAATTTAAATTAGCAAGGTTAAATTAAACTCATATTACTTAGATCCCTAAATTCCTTGGCTAGAACCCTTTTTAAAAATTGACAATATTAAACATTTTTCCCAATATAAAAGATTAGCCACGTAATATATATAAGATTCTTAAGATAAACATTATATTTCAAACTTAGTGTTTGAAAAAAAGTGAGCTAGATTTTTTTCTGTATTCTATGTAATATTTCAACTAGGGTTAAGAATTATATATAGTGAAATGTTGGAGAAATGAGATGTAATATTTTAAATATTCTTCATACAGAGCAACTTTTTTTAGGACTAAATACATTGATTTAATTATTTAAGACTTTTTAACAATTGATAATATTAAACATTTTTGCACATATAAAAGATTAGCCACATAAGACATACTCCATGTTTGAAAAAAATTGAGGTGTATTTTTTCCCCATTCTATGTAATGTTTTTTGAAAAAACGTAAAGAATTATATATAGTGAAATGTTGTAATAATTTGATGTAATAAAAAATATTCTTCATACAGACCTATTTTTTTCTTATAACTAAATATATTGATTCCATTATTGAAAATTAAAGAATTACACAGTTGGCAATGGAATGAAACTACTGTACTAATTTCATCCATGAAAAAGTGTCTCAATTTAAACTATTTAACATCAATAATGTTTAACTTTAGACGTATACTTGAATACAAGTGTAAAATGAAAAAAATGATACTTAAATAAGGTTTATTTCCGCTATCTTTTTTATATAAATTATTATTAAGTAATCGATTTTTTTGGTACCTATAGTGGAAAATAGATCCCGTTAATAAAAAAATCTGGAAAAACGAGATCAAATATAAAAGAGTATTTAAGAAACATATTCCAAATGTAAAGGAATGCATTAGTCATCTTTTCATGATAAAAATAATTTTGGAAAATACCTTATTACAAAATAATAAATTTTGCGAAATTTCTCAGAACTCTTTTAACCCGACTCCTCATCGGAATATTTCATGTATATTCTCCAAAAATTTGTGACTATTTATGAAATATCTTATGATTGAAAACTAAATAAAAAGAAATACTCATTATTAAGTTATTTTTGTGAAGTTTTTAAAAAACTAAATTATAGGAAGTTAAGATGATGATTTATTGATATAAATCATCATTTTTGGTATCCATTAGATAGCCCACATAATATAAATTAGAGTAGATTACCCACACTTGAAAATTGGAGAGACCAATTAAAAATGAGAAAAGAATAACTGTTAAATATGATAGATATATTTCTTGTTCTATTTAGAATATCTTATTTCCTTATTGACCTAGACTATACCTCCTCCCGTGTATGTATAAATACCCTCGTATATGATGAATGAATTACTGAGTTCACAACACGTTATCAGCACGAGTCTCAAACCCTAATTTTTCCCCTCTCTCGTTTCTTTTTCACCGTTCTCCCCTGTGCATCGCTGAAGCCTCGCCGCCTCTGCCCAAACTTCATCTTCTTCGACCGGAAAACGAACAGAGCAGATCTTTCGGATCTTCTTATCCAATTCTCTATCCCAAAATCCAGTTGCTATCTCAGATATAAAGTCTCAAATCATTCAATAAAAAAGGAGAAGAACCCCATGACAATCTCAGCTATTTGCCTCCATTGCTAAAGGACACCTTAGCCCCTTGAAATCTAGCATCTATGTTGAATCCACGCACGGTCCAGGTTCTTAACCTATCCTTATTATTTTAACAAAAGAAATTAATATCATTGCGTGTTGATTTGATCTCCTCTTTACATAAATTTGCTATCCTTAATTTGATGACTTGATGCAATTCATGCTGCATATAAAACAAATTGGAGGGACATATGATGATTCTTAATCTACATATGCTATGCATCATATATCAGAAAATGCACTTGCCTCAACACATGTACTTCGAGTTTTCATGATTGTGTAGTTGGATTTCATTCTTATTATTGTAACAAAAAAAAGGAAAGGAAAATTGCATTGTGAGCGGCAACTCTAGTATTGAAACCAGTTCTTGAGCGTATTTGTCATGTGTTGGGTATTACAACCTAACAGAAACCAAATTATATGCATTTGGATTAGTTTTTAAGATTATTTGTCACGGTGTATAAATATTATCTCTTGATGTTTGACCCATTCATGGTGTGCCAACATATGTGTGTGCATTGCACATTTATGTGTTTTGCTGGACCATACCACACATATGTGTTTCCAGAAACGTTTTGATCGAAAATGATGTGGTTTGTGTGTTGATTAAATTCATATGTGAATTGCTACAAATATGTATATGTATGCAAATACTTTGATGATGTTTTCAATTTCTGGTAAAAACAAACTTTTCATCAACAACTTAAAAGATCCATTAATAAATATGCAATAAATTTATGTGACCAATATCTAATTGCATATTATATTTAGTTTGGGATTATAAAATAATGTTTGGGTTTTTAATTTCCCTTTTGATGTGGTAGTATATGTTAGAATAAAGGCCCTACGCTAGAGGGGGGGTGAATAGCGTTTAAAACAAAATCGCAGGAAATTAAAACGAGAGCGTTAAAGTAAAGAGCGTAAAGAAGGAGCACACCGGATTTTATCCTGGTTCACCACAACGTGTGGCTAATCCATCCCCCCGAGAGACTCTCTCGAGCTACACTAACTCCGTTAAGCTTAAAGGTGCTTAACAAACCGATACAACTTGAGAACCCGAGTCACACGAGCCTCAACACCTTTGCTCGGAGATACCGCACTCCAAGACTTCTCACGAAGGAACAAGAAACTTCCTTCGAGTTTACAACAAGGGAACAAACTCCCTTAAAGTGTATGAAAACACTTAAACACTCAGGAATAAAACTCTCACAAGAGTAGATATGAGTGAACTAGTAAACGCTCAAAAACACGACAATTTCTTCAAGAATTGGCTCTCAAATAGCTAAGAAAAATGGGAATGCTTATGCAATGAAAGAGTATTGAAATGTTGAAGAATTGTGTATTAAAAGAGAGGATTTGGGTGCCCTTTTATAGCCCAAAATGGGATAAACCCGTTGCTAGAATTTCCAACAGGATGAAGACAAATTTTTCAGGGACACAGGCTGATAGTCGATTGTCAAACCATGATAATCGATTATCCAAAGATTCCCTGTCCAAAAATTTAAAATTCTATCCGTTGGAGGACAACGGTAACCCAGATAATCGATTGTCAACAAGTGATAATCGATTATTGGTCCTCTCTGAAGATTCTGGGTTTTGGCTGCAAGGCTGATAATCGATTATTGCAAATCTGATAATCGATTATTTAGTGCTTCAGAACTTGGAAGTTCAAAGCTGCAGTGGCTGATAGTCGATTGTCACTAAGGTGATAATCGATTATCACCCAGCTAAAGTCTAGCCAGCTGAAACCCGTTTTGAAAAACCGAGGTCCAAAAACGAAGCGTTCCCAAAAGTAAAAACCAAGTTTGAAAAACATTGTATATGGTATAAAATAGTGAAAACAAGACTTGTTTGGTAAAAACCAAGTCCTCAAGGTCGTAAATCACGTGCGTACGGTTTTGACCGTTTTTCACGTGTTTAGACCGATTGACCAAGATACAAAGGTGGTTTTTACAAAATGATTATTCGGGAACCTTTAAAATATGCTCAGATATAAAAACAGGGTTTAAAATATTGAAAATCACGGAGTTGGTTCGGGCGCCAAAGAACCGAACGCCGAAAACCGAACGACGAAAGCCGAACGCCGACTTAGGTGGTTTTGGTTCTGAGCAAGGACCAGGGATAAAAGAAGTCATCAAAAAAATGTTTGTTTTGATGCACAAAAAAATGTTTTATGGTTTGTAAAAATTGTTTTGACTTTTTGAGAACCGAGACTTGAATAAATTGTCGGTTTTGATCACAAAAGACCGACTCGACTAAGTCTTCAATTCTTGATCTTGTCCTTGAGTCTTTTAGGTCTTGTTCCAAGCCATTCTTCACGCCTTGAGTTATTCAACGAAACTCTTCATATCCACGGCGGTTTGGCAATTATCAAAACCTGTCAGAAATGAACACGACTTTAGTTTAACGTGCAAAGTGTGTTCCAACAGTATAGAAAGTTAAAGATTCTATATATACACTACATATTTCATTACATTTTTGTACTTTGGTATGAAATATT
Source organism: Cuscuta australis (assembly GCA_003260385.1). Lineage (NCBI taxonomy): Eukaryota > Viridiplantae > Streptophyta > Magnoliopsida > Solanales > Convolvulaceae > Cuscuta > Cuscuta australis. The sequence goes on along the minus strand of NQVE01000129.1, from coordinate 2,497,319 downwards.
TGTGAAAAACATGCATATTTTATTACTTGATTCCAAATGTGATAAATGTTTTTGTTGTTTCGTATATGAGAAATACGGAATATATGACATATAAAAGAGGACTTCAATTGAAGTGTCAAATTTTGTCTTCAAAGTAAATCAAATTTGATATTTATTCTAAAGTTCATAATCTCTCAAAGAGAATAACAAAATAGATTTCTTTTAATCATGCATTTACCATTTTCCAGAAGTAAAATGGCCTAAATATCTTTTCAAAGCATTTTCTCCTTATGCAATGACATTATATTTTACTGTGATATACTAAGTTGCAATAAAACTTGTGTGACCAATATATGTAATTGCATGTTATATGTGATTTGAGATAACAAAATAGTATTTGAGAATCTAATTTCCTCTAAAGTGGTAGTGTAAAAAAAAAGATTCATATACTCCATATTTGGTTACATTTTTCCCATTGTTAGGAAAGATTATTTTTGAAATAAAAAATCATGTTACATATTCATTCCCTGAAGTGAGTGAAAAATTGATATACATAGGGACACATCAAAGTCACTATTATGGTCACATAGAATTACATTTTTTTTAAACATTGACTATTTGAATCTAAATATTCCTGAAGAATATTGAATTTTGAAAAAAAATCATAAAGGTGTATAATCTCCTAAATTAAATAAGAGTCATCATGTTCATCAAACACAGTATATGAGATACCTAAGGTCTTATAATATTTAATTACCACCTGAAGTGGCTGATTTTTAGTAAAAAAAAGTATCTCATTATACAGACACGTTTTGATATTTCAAGACCTTTGTTCTAATCTATATATGATTCCTCATCAATATTCCTGAAGAATGATGTAGTAAATATATTATAATCAATGGAGTGATTATACACATTATATTTTTTTAAATGAAAGAGATTCTTTTCTCTTGTAATTATAGAAGTTAGTGTAAATATAATTTTCTTGTTATACAAAACTTATAGATAGCTCTAGAAGAGCATTGCAGAATAAGAGCTGCATAATAGAAGTAATAAAAGTCTCATAAATATTGAATATTTTGATATGATAGTTATTATCCTGCATTGACGAATATTCTATTGGGTATAGACAAGTCCTTATTGTTTAAGATACCAGTGCAAATGAATATTACATGACACTTGATCGAGATTTGTTTTCACGTAAACCAGAAGTTTATAGAACCAATTTTTATTTTAAACATAACCAATTAAATTATCACAATTTAGTTTGTGATGTGAAGAAAAAATCATTAAAAACCCATGTGAGTACAATCTGAAGGACTAGAAGTTTCTGTTATTATTAGGACCAGAAGATCCTAGAGTCTTGTCCTCATTAGAAGATTATTATGAGATTATTACTAATGAAACTTGAGATTCATTTCATACATATTTAGAAATTGTTCAAGGATAATTGATTGGGCCCATCAACTATTCGTGATGACAATATATATGATTTATATAATGCATCGTTATATTTGTCATATTTGTTGACAATTAACTCGTAACCCGAAGTTTATGATATTTGTCCATATATTATATTATGGACACAATTTATAGGTTATGTTGAACATCATTAGTCACAAAAGAGCCTGCAGCTCTAGTTTATATGCAAAGTGCATTGAAATAGTGGCTATACTTTTGATTATGAGAACAAATCATTTTATACTAGATTTTGAATCTTCATTTATGTGGTAATTATTTGGAGCGAATGCTTAATGGGCTTAACTTAAGATAAATTATCAAGATACCACAATGGTAGGTAGACACTGAGGGAAGGTTTTTGAAGGAGTTGAATGGAAGATAAATTCCATGACATATGCTAGATTATATATATTCTTCAATTAAAGAAGATGTGAACCTGAAGTTCAAGAAAGAAGATTATACTAAGATATTGCAAATAAAGTGCTCATCATGAATTTTATGTGTCAACTGTAAACACTTTGGTTAAAAGTGAATTCTTTATATTTTTCTCAACCATAAAAAAATGGTCTTATTATAAGGAACTTGTAGTTCCAACATATGAGAACCTAAAGTTCTCCTTCACATGTATTTTATGTACACATGTTCATTTTTTATTAATCCTTCCCTATAAATAAAATGTCAAATCTTCAAAACTTTGAGTTTCTTACACTTGATATCTCTTGAAGAGAAACAAGTTTGTCCCTTCTCACAATATTTGATTGTTTGATTGTGCCCTTATATGCCTCTCCCCCACAATGCATTTAATATAAAGTAGAAAACTGTGCATTGACATTGGCTATAACTCCTTGTCTATTGTTAAATGTTTAGAGTTTTTCATAGGAGATATATTAACAACAAAGTAAGTTGAGTGTCAACTTTATGATGAAATATTCCTAGTCTTAGGGGGAGATAAGAATAATGAAAGACTGGTAATACAAGAAGTTATATGAAATGCATCATTGTAAATTTTCGACTCCTAAAGTGGTTAATATAATTTTGAAGTCTGATTTGCAAAGAAGAGCAAATGAATTACTAGATGCATTCACATATATGAGCAGAGTGACAAAGTTACGTATACCAGCATCTTAAGCATCGCTCGATTTAATGTAGTCCTAGAAGTGACTATTGAACATTTTATGTGGGAGAATAATTGGTTTCAAAGATAAGAACCCACGAAAATGAAGATAGCAAAAAATGCTATTAGTGAAATCACATACATGATAATGAGTGAAACCCCAGAAGAGGTAATTGTCCTAGAAGAAGACTAATACTATTCTAGAAGAAAATGAAACCCCAGAAGAGATAAATGTCCTAGAAGAGACTAATATGATTCCAGAAGAATAAGTTTCCCAAAGAAACATCGGTACCGAAATAAAATGAGATCTCTATTAATTATGTACGAGATTGTACAATATGGAACCAAAATGAAACACGTGTTAATAATATTCTTGCATATGTTATGGCAATAGATGTAATCAATAAAATAGATTACATGCCTAAAACTCAAAGAAGAGTACATGTAGATAGTACATAAATGATTTGCCAAATGGCAAAAGATCCTGAAGGTCAAATTTAAGTCACTCGATAAACGGAATATTTTCGGACCTGAAGTCTGAACACCCATAGACGTCAAACCAATAGGTTTAAAATGGGTGTCTGTAATAAACAGAAATAAAATGAATGAGATTGTGCGATATGAAGTACTACTTGTAAATAAAGGGTTTTTCTCTAATCCCAGAAGTTGATTATGAGGAAACGTATTCTCCACTAGTGGATGCAATATCCTTTTAGAATTTTAATTGGCCTCGCAATCTCAAAAGGACTTCAAATAAACGATATAGATGTCGTTATAACATAATTATAAGGGACACTTGAAATTGACATCTATGTGATAATAATCCCCGTAGGATTCAAAATTCTAGAAGCAATAAAATTAATACATTAAGATATGTGTGAAGAGATCGTGGAATGGTCTTAAGTAATCTGGTCATATGTGGTACAATTGACCTAGTGAATATCTTGAAAAAGAAAGATACAAATTTGAAATCAACCTATGTGTTGTCATTCAAGGATCGCTCTCAATATTCTTTATTATAACAGTTTACGTCGGCATATAAATATCATTAGATCTCCTGAAGAGAGAAAAAAACTGTTAAACTCTTGAAGAGAGAATTTGAGAAGGAAGATCCTGACATGACATAAATTATACTTCAGATTGTATTTAAAACTCCTATATGACGAGACATTTGTCCATAATTTAAACTACATCCAGAAGATGGTAACATGTTGAAATATGGATAAAGCTCATCCTTTGAACATACATATGGTTGTTCACTCATATATATATACATAACATTCTAATCGCCTCCCAGAAGAGGGCGAAGAAGTAATTGGTCCAGAATTACCAAACTTAAGTGTGAAATTAGACAGGCAATGTGTACACATATAGTGATACGACATTTTCTTGGAAGTCGACTGAGCGAGTACGAACAACAGCATGGAATCAAGCCGAACTGATAGCATTATACGACAGTGATCGAGAGCGAGCATGGTAGAGATTGCCGATGAACCTCATACAAGGAGCATATAGTTTGAAAGAAATCAAGAAGAATGCTACGATTATATATAAAGGTAACGCAAAATGCATAGCTCAAATCAAGGAAGGCTACATCAAGGGAGACAGAACGAAGCAAATCTCTGCAAAGTTTTTCTCAACATCTGATATGCAAAAGGAAGGTGATGTCGACATTCTTCAAGTTAAATCAAGCAAAAGTTAGCGAACTTATTCACCAAATCTCTGCCTAACCACAGTTTTGAGCAACTCATAAAGAAGATTGGTTTTCGCAGGCTAAAAAGATAAATTAGTTTGAGGGGGAGTATAATTTTATTTTGAGGGAAAATATTATACATGCTGTACTCTTTTTCCTTTAACCAAGTTTTGTCCCATTGGGTTTTCTTAGTAAGGTTTTTAATGAGGCAGCATAACTGATCCTGCAGTATCAGTTAATATAGGTCCTGAAGAACCTAGCCAACATTATCTAGTAGCATAATGTTGTTAGTGTATAATGCATGATGATATATTTGAGGGGGGTTGTTAAATATGGCAGATATATTTCTTGTTCTATTTAGAATATCTTGTTTACTTATTGACCTAGACTATACCTCCTCTCGTGTATGTATAAATACCCCGTATATGATAATGAATTACTGAGTTCACAACAATAACAATGTTTAATAAAAGCGGCTAACATCACAGTAGCAGCGAACCAGCTATTCCCGTTTGTGATTTGATCGGCAAACACCAGCGCGCAAAACCATCGGCAAGAAAAATCTCTAAGGAATTGAGGAACGGACGACGGCGAACCTCCATCTTCCTCCTTTTGACCCGTACAACGGTGATTCTCCAGGGAACAATGTTTGTGAAATCTCGAATCTTAATCAGGTATTACTCCAATAATCCTTATTTCTGTAATTTATTCGATTTTTGTAACTCGATTTGTCATTCGTGCACAGCGGTTTTGAGAATTCAAACTCCTATAAGCAAATTTTGCACTCTTAGTGTATGTATTTGTATTTTAATTCGAAATGTGAGATCATTACTCTGATGGTGGAATGCACATAATGTGAGTGAACATTTGTTTTGAAAAAATCTATGAATTTTCCCTAGATTCATTATATTTAACGAACATGGACTGAACATTACCTGAAAATTGCATAACATTTAAGATTGGTTGGATCGTTTGTAATTCGTGTTTTGGAATGTGAATGGAAGATTAAGATTTTTTCCTAGATCTTATGCTTAATGTTGAAAATCATTATTTGTGAGGACAAAGACAATTTCATATCATATTTAGATGTCTTTTTTCGGACAAATCGATTAATGACATTCTAACTATATAAAATATTTGTAACAATATCAGTTTCACATAATCCGTGTGCATCTGCTCATCGAAGTAATACTTTCATTCTTTAAGGATTCATTTTATTCTTTTTGTACCATTTTTATTCGTTACTTATATTTTACTAAATGTCGGGAAATAACATTTTTTTCAATTGAGATTGTGTATTGTAACATTCTATAGAAAAAATCCTCTTTAATAAGATATTGAGCATCGGTATCTCTGAACTTGTACGAGTATATACAATTTCAGATGGTGGGAGATAAAACTGTAAGTCTACTGTTGGATGACAATTGTAATCCAAGGTTTTAATAAAACAATTTGAATTACAGGAATGGAGAGTCAAACAAATGAGATATGGCGTTTGGGAAAGGATGTAGGAGCACGGCAAAAAGAACTCCGTACACAAATAAGAGAACACGAAGGTGTATTTAGACAAACATTCTTATGTCTATTCGTATTTTAATTCATTATATATTATTCAAAGTTGTGAAAAAAATATTTAAACTATTCATTCAACTGATTAAGTTTGTGATTGCAGAAGGGATGGGATCATTGTCACATGTAACAATGTCACGATCTAAAGACACTTTAGCGAATGTGATAGATGGTATGTATAAAACATTGTGAGACAATTATGAAAATTATTCTTTTATAAATGTTGCATATCTCTATAAGACTAAATAGTGTTAGAACGATATCATCTATAGACCCAATCTGTGCAGGTACTTCTATGATTCAGAATTGCAATGATGTAACAAATTCGGCACGGCTCCAAATGAATAAGAGAAAAAGAATCAATTATTTATCCTCTATTACATGTGCACTTAATTTCAGTGAAGGTAATAAGGCCACAAGCTTTTTATCTTAATTCCATCGTGTGCTATCATACTATTTTAATTTTGTAGACTTGCCCTATTACTTCATACCATTTTTTAATTTAAAAATATGTGACATAATATAAATATGGATTACAGGTATTCAAAGTCAAGGAAATGAGAAATGGGATATGGCAAAAGATGCAAGAGCACGACGAAAAGATATACTTCTACGAAAAAGGGTGCAGAATGGTATGTTTACTGTAGCTTCATACAATGTAATAGACGTTTAAATATTTATATAACTTAAAAACTATTTGATGAAAATTTTAATTACTTATCTCTATTAAACTTCTATTATAGATGTAAAGTGTTCGTCATCAATGTCACACGCTATTTCAACAACAAAAAGATTTCCTTTGTGAGATGTCACAAACGGTATCAAATCATTCTTTTTTGAAATGTGATTTTTGTGAGTTTTCATATAGCAAAAGAAGTAAACAAGTAGGTTCTCTTCTCAATGCAGTGTTGGCATCATATGAAGTGCAATCATCCATCACTACTTCCAGCACACTGAAGTACAATGATTTGAACAATTCGGTACGACTACAAACACATGACCTACAACGAAACATTGATCTAGCTTCTATTTCACGTGCCATTGATTTCAATCAAGGTATCCGTACAACAAACACAGTTATGTATGCGTAAACATGTCTCTATCATGCAATCTATTTATATGTAATACATCTTTGCACATTGTAGATTCATCAATTGTATTTCCTAAATCTCAATATGCAATAATAAAAGATTTGTAGAAATTACACGTATAACAAAAAAAATTATAGAAGTCCTGAACATGCTACGTTACTTGGCTATACACTATTATATTACCTTTATTCAATGTTATCCTACACCGTTTTTTTTAGCATTACCCCAATTCTTACCGTTTTTAATTTTAAAAATGATTACTAGAGATAAAATAATAAATTATATAATAAGCAAAATTTGGATTACAGTTGGGCAAAGTCAGGGAAATGATAAATGGGCTTTGTCCAAAAATGCAAGAGCACGCCGAAAAGATGTACTTCGACAAAGAAGAGTACAAAATGGTATGTTTGCCTTATATTGTGATTGTCTAATAAAATTTTAAACATATATATCACCTTAGTATTAATTAATAAATAATGTGGTTTATAAACTTCATGAAATTTCTTTAACAGATTTAATTGGTTTGTCATCAACGTCACAACCCATATCAACACAGAAAGGACATGCATTGGGGGATGTAACTGACGGTATGTACGTTATTTATTTAATGCATGACATTATGAGGATTTTTATCTCTTGCAAAAAATGAATGATTGGTTTTTTATTTTCTCAATGCAGTCTTGGAATCACACGAATTTCAAACGTCAATTGGTACTTCAGGCAAGCTCAAGTACAATGATGCGAACACATCGACACAGCTACAAATGCATGGTATAGAAAGAAACATTAATCTATCTTCTATATCACGTGCCATTGATTTCAGTGAAGGTAAAATTTACTAAAAGCTTCAATCATATTATCTTCATAATTTAAATTATTTTTTGAATGTGTTATCATATATACTTTTAACATCTTTTTTTAAAAATAACCAATGTAAAAATATTAAAACTGATTGCACGCATGGAGTGCGAGACAAACAAGAAATTGGAATTGGCAAAAGATGCAAGAGCACGAAGAAAAGAGATATATGAACGAAGGTGAGAAAATCATGGTTATTTAAATCCTAACTTTTTATATATATCAATACTTAAAAGATGTATATCAATTCAAAGTTAAAAAGTAATATTGCAAGACTATTCTATGTTTATAAAAAATATGTTTACAGATGGAGGAGGATCGTCATCGTGCGTAACAATTACACCTGCTAGATCAAGAAAAAAATTAAATCCAATACTCGATATGACAAACGGTATCTGTACTAATTAATTCATTTGTGACGTCTTTTTTGTCTATTAATTAAACATATTTTACATGATTTTGTATTTACACTAAAGAATTATTATTTTCTATTGAAAATAACGGAGGGCTAAGCCTCGTATATATAATACATGAGAATCCTAACTACGGAAGGAATCCTATACAAGGAAACTACCATGTATACAATGATTACACAATTAATACTAAATATATACATAATATATATTTAACATGCACCCAACTACATGACCGGAGATGGTCGAATGCCAAGACTGTGTCTGAAGTCAGAGAATAGGAGAGATGGGAGCCCTTTGGTAAAGATATCAGCATACTGAGAGGAGGAGGGAACATGTAGAACCCGAACATGACCAAGGGCAACTTTGTCTCTAACAAAGTGAATGTCAACCTCAACATGCTTTGTCCGCTGGTGCTGAACGGGATTAGACGAGAGGTAAACAGCACTGACATTGTCACAGAACACCAAAGTGGCTCGTCGGAGAGGTTGATGAAGCTCAAGGAGAAGATTTCGGACCCAGCTAGTCTCTGCTACCGCATTTGCCACGGCGCGGTACTCTGCCTCAGCACTAGAGCGGGAAGTGGTGGCCTGTCTCTTGGAGGACCAAGAAATGAGGTTGTCTCCAAGAAAAACACAATACCCGGAAGTGGAGCGACGGGTGTCAGGGCAGCCTGCCCAATCTTCATCTGAATAGGCCTGTAAGGAGTCTGTGCCGGTGCGGTGAAGAGTGATGCCATGGGTAGCTGTGCCATGAATGTAGCGTAGAACTCGCTTCATAGCCGTGAGATGGGAGCTGCGTGGTGCATGAAGATGAAGGCAAAGCTGCTGTACAGCATACGTGAGATCAGGGCATGTAAAAGTCAGATACTGTAGGGCACCAACAATAGATCTGTAGATAGTGGGGTCTGGGAGAGGTGTGCCGGACGTGGCAGATAGCTTTGCCTTGGTGTCGACCGGGGTGGAGATAGGCTTACAGTGAAGCATGTCAGCCCGCTCAAGGATCTCGTGAGCAAACTGTGTCTGATGTAGGAAGAGACCCCCGGCCGTGCGCTGGACTCCAATGCCAAGGAAAAAATTTAGCTCCCCCATATCTGTCATGGCGAACTCCCCCTTAAGTTTCTGAGTGAGGCATGTGAGGAGAGTGGTGGAGGAGGCCGTGAGCACAATGTCGTCCACATAAAGGAGAAGATGGGCCATGTCAGGTCCCCGAGAGTAAACGAAAAGAGATGTGTCGCTCTTGCATCCTCGGAACCCCAAAGTGAGAAGGAAGCCTGCAAATCGCTGGTACCAGGAGCGTGGGGCTTGTTTAAGGCCATAAAGGGCCTTCTTTAACCTGCAAACATAATTCGGCCGAGCTGGATCCTGGAAACCAGAGGGCTGGCTGGCATAGACAGTCTCGTGGAGTGTGCCATTCAAGAAAGCATTCTTGACATCGAGCTGATGGATGGGCCACCCCCTGCTAAGTGCAAGAGTGAGAACAATGCGTACCGTAGCCGGTTTGACAACTGGGCTGAAAGTCTCATCGTAGTCGATTCCAAAGCTCTGATTAAATCCACGGACCACCCATCGAGCTTTGTACCGAGACAGTTCACCTGTAGGGCCAAATTTGTGGCGAAAGAGCCACTTACCGGTGATAATGTTTTGGGTGGGGGAAGGGGGCACTAATTCCCATGTTTCATTTTTAATCAAAGCATTAAATTCATCACACATAGCATTGTACCAGTTTTGATCCTTGAGTGCACTACGGTATGTGGGTGGAAGGGGGGAAATTTGGGCCATGGAGTTAAGGTTGAGGATGTGTTTGGGTTTGGATATGCCGACTTTGGACCGGGTTACCATGGGGTGGGTATTGGGCTGATCGGGCCTGGGTAGGGGAGGGTTATTTTGGGTTATGGGTGGCGGGCTGGGCTGGTAGGGAGACTGGGCCGAGGGGGTAGGGGGAGAGGTGGTTTGGTCCGGGTTGGGATTGGGATCAGGGGAGGTGGTTTGGGCCGAGAGCAGGGGCGTGGGATTCTGGGCCGGGTTATTGGGGCGGGGGATCTGGGCCGTGGGGGAGCTGTTCGGGTTGGGGTTGGGGCTTTGGGTTGAGGTGAGTGGGTGAGATGGGGAGAGGGTATTATGGTAAGGATTTGGGTCGTCCTCCGCGGAGTCAAGAAAGGCAAGGTCATTGGGTGAGACCGGATGGGAGTAGGGGAAGGAGTACTCATCGAAAATCACATGACGGGAGACGATAATTTTATGGGTACGAAGATCAAGGCAGCGGTATCCCCGTTGGTTAGACGGGTACCCGAGGAAGACACAGCGGGCGGAACGAGGGGCGAGTTTGTGGGGTGCTGTAGCAGATAAGTTTGGATAGCAAAGACATCCGAAGACACGAAGGTGAGAGTATGTGGGTTTGTGACCATAGAGGGCTTCGTGTGGGGTGCGTTTTTGGAGAGTCGTGGTGGGTAAGATGTTGAAGAGATGAGAGGCCATATATAGAGCTTCAACCCAGAAGGTAGGTGGGAGTTGGGCTTGGAATAAAAGAGAGCGAACGGAATTGTTTATAGTACGAATGGTGCGTTCTGCCCGTCCATTTTGTTGACTGGTATGGGGACAGGAGAAACGGAAAAGAATGCCCAGGGATTCAAAAATATTTCGGAGGGGCCTGTTTCTATATTCAGTACCATTGTCACATTGCACAGCTTTAATAGTAGTGTTAAACTGGTTTTTCACAAAGGCTATAAATGAATGAAGATGGGAACAAGCTTCAGATTTACTTCTAAGAGGAAATACCCATAAAAAATGAGAATAATCATCTAAGAGTAACATGTAATGTTTAAAACCAGTAACACTAGTAACAGGCGATTGCCACAAATCAGTATGTAAAAGTTGGAAAGGAAATGTAGAAATACGACTCGATGACTCAAACGGGAGACGAACATGTTTTCCCAATTGACAAGCATGACAAATTGAATTGTGTAAATGTTTAAAAGAAATAGCAGACACGAGACAGGGGACTCCACGGAGAACGGCCAGACTCGGGTGACCAAGTCGACGATGCCAGAGCTCTGGACTTTCACTGGCAACGTGGGCTTGGGCATGGGTGGCGGCTGGTAGGCTCATTTGGTAGAGGGGACCCGCATTATTGGACCGATGAATCACGGTTCCCGTCAGCATATCCTTCACAGAAAAACCGGTGGAATCAAATTCAATAGAACAATTGTTGTCACGGGTAAATTGCCTAACGGATATAAGGTTATGGATAATATGAGGGGAGACAAGGATGTTTTGTAAGTAGAGGGGGGGAAAAGTGGGAAAATTATAATTACCGGTTGCCGTAGTGCGCACTTTAGAACCATTACCGACAGTGATATATGAGGATGAATTTAAAGAATGATTACGAACATGAGAAAGAGTACCTGGGTCCGAGGCAATATGATGTGTGGCGCCGGTGTCCATGTACCAATGTGGATCGCGGAGGCTCAAGGTGTCAAAATTATGGGCGAGGGCGGTGGGTGTGATGGTGTTGGCACCGGCTGAGGGAGTTGTGGGTGAGGATGGCGGGTAGAGGGGGGCTGTCGGGTAGGGGCTGGGGTATGGGTAGGGTGCACTGGCGTGCGGGTAGGGTGTGGAAAAATAGGCCTGAGGGTACGAGTGGGGATGCGGGCGAGGGCCGAGGAGACCCGGGTTAGGGTTTAGGTTGGTGAACTGTCCGGTATTCTGCCCGTGGGTGTTTTGACCCGAAGCTGCGGCCGCGACCACGACCCCGCTGCTGTCCCCCGCGTTGCCGGTTGTGCTGTGACTGCCCAGGACTGTTCCTGCCGCTGGAATCTGCCCGGCCTCCACCACTGCTGCCGTACCGCCGTGAGTCACCACCGCTGGAGCCGCCGCCGCCGGCGTATAGAGCCGTTCCACTGCCCCCCACGGCCCCGCCAATCCCCAGATCTGCCCGTTGTTGTTCGAGGAGGAGAAGGGCCGACCGGGTTTGGAGAAAAGTTGGGGGCGGCGTTTGATACTGGAGGAAGGACGTTTGACCACGAAGATCATCCGGTAACCCACGAAGAACTTGGAGAACGAGCTGCTGTTCAGACACGGTGGCATCCACATCATCTAACCAATCCGCTAGGTTACGAAGGGTTTGGCAATAGGCGGCCATAGAGAGAGATCCCTTCGTGGTGGTGCGGAATTGGTGTTCAAGTTGCATAGCTCGGGCCGCTTTATTGTCGTGAAAGAGATTATAGATGGACTTCCATAATTCCAAGGCCGATTTGGTAGTGGAAAGCACAAGATCACACACTTCATCATTCACCGTAGACAAGATCCATCCTTGAATGAGAGCGTCAAGTTGGAACCATTCGTCGTCATCGTCACTCGACGGTGACGATTTTCCGGTGAGAAACCCGCCCAAAGAAAACCGGCGAATGAGGAGGAGGAAAAGCCGGCTCCACTTCTTGTAGTTTGGCTCGGAGAAGCTGAGAAGAATCGGCACGTGTAGCTTTACGTTGGAAATAGTGGTGAAAGCCAAGTGGGGAGTCGGAGAGGAGGTTGCCGAGCCGGTGGCGGGGGTTTTCTCGGACGTGATGTTGCCGGAGGAGAGAGAACTTCTCCAGACGAGAGAGAGAGAGAGACGGCGGGATGGGGGCTGCTCTTCCGCCGGTGAAGCGCGGCGCTGCAGGGGAGGTGTGGCGGAGCTAGGGTTTCGGCCGAAAGAGAGGGTGGTGCAGCTAGGGTTTGGTCGAGAGATACGAAGGCTCCGATACCATAAAGAATTATTATTTTCTATTGAAAATAACGGAGGGCTAAGCCTCGTATATATAATACATGAGAATCCTAACTACGGAAGGAATCCTATACAAGGAAACTACCATGTATACAATGATTACACAATTAATACTAAATATATACATAATATATATTTAACATACACAACTTACAACACAGTGTTGGCATCACGCCAAGTACGATCATTGATTCAAAAAAATTCAACGACACTTGCTTACAATTATGCAACAACTTCGACACACCTTGAGTCGTGTGTGAGACAAAGAATCATTGATTTGCCGAATATAACACATTCCATTAATCTCAATGAAGGTAATATTAGAACATGGGTCCATGTATTTCCATTACTAAGTCGCAAAATTTATTCACATATCTGTTTTTTCTTCGTATATGATATATATTTGATATATTCCAATGGCATATTTCTTTATAGAATTAGTGGCAGAGTCTTCATTCCAGTAGACAAATTCGGAAGAGATGGCAATTGAAAATCCTCTATTTGTAATAACAGAAATAAAAGGTACTTATCGATTTAATTTAAATGGCTTGCTTTATGTTAATTAAAATATACAAAAATACTTGGTTGTAGCATCTAATCTTATCTATTTGTATAGAAACAATTGATTTTGGTGACCCATCTTTCAAGTGTGCATTTTGTGGAGCTTTGTTGTGGTATGAGGAAAGGGTTGAAAAGTCTAGAGTCTCAGCACATCCGGAGTTCTCTATTTGTATGAAAGGAAAAGTACAACTCCCTCTTCTACAGAGACCACCAGATTTGCTCTTTAATTTGTTTAACGGCATTGATTCAAGAAGTTCTCATTTTATGACAAATATAAGAAAATATAATTGTATGTTTTCTTTCACGTCATTTGATGGAAAAATACAAAAGTCTCATAACAATGGCCGAGCAGCTCCGCAGTTTACAATTAAGGGGAAAAATGATCACAACATTGGATCTTTATTGCCACCACAGGGTGTTGTTCCAAGGTTCACTCAATTATACATTTATGATACCCAAAATGAAGTCTCAAACATAATGAGTCATTACAGGTAATTACAAGACACACTATACGCAGCTCATTCTTTATACATATGATTTGTTGAATAATACAATAAGATAATGTTTGCATTTTTTGATACAGTAAAACAAATAAAGGATCGTCTACAGATAGAAGTTTGGTCGAGGATTTGAAAAATATGATAGATCAATATAATGTTCTAGCACAGACTTTCAGAATGGCCAGAGACTTCATCGAGCGTGAACCTACTGCTAAAGTCTCCCTGAGATTACTACGAACAAGATGTCGTGATTCGAGAAATTATAATATTCCCACGGCGGATGAAGTTGCTGCGTTGATAGTGGGTGATTTCAATTCATCGAATGCCGAACGTGACGTCATTGTGAGGAAACGATGTGGATATTTACAGAGGATTCACGAGACACACCCTGCATTCATACCTTTGCAATACCCATTGTTGTTTCCCTAGGGAGAGGATGGATATGAAGAAGATATTCCCATAAGGGAGTCCTTTTTGATTGGAAAAGATGTAAAGCATCCAAGGGTATCCATAAGAGAATTTATAGCATTTCGCATTCATGAAAGGGAAAATGATGGTGGTATTGTCTTACGCGCACGGAGGTTGTTCTTACAATTTTGGTTGACGCATATACAATGGTAGAAGCACAACGAATTCAATGGGCTCTTACAAATCAAGATAAACTAAGAGGAGATGTTCTGAGTGGCCTGGAGGAAGCTGATACGAGAGGTGATACAGATCCGGCAACATCTGGACAACGTATTGTCTTGCCAACTTCTTTTACTGGTGGAATGAGATATATGTTTAACAACTGTCAAGATGCAATGCCGATATGTAGACGTCTTGGATATCCAGATTTGTTCATCACTATCACATGTAATCCTCAATGGCCTGAGATTGCAAGATATATGGCTAGAAGCAATTGTAACGCCGGACACAGACCGGACATTGAGTCTAGAGTTTTCAAAATGAAATTAGATCACTTGGAGAAGGACCTCAAAAAAGGAAAAATATTTGGTGATGTGATTGGAGGTAATTTGAATTCTGAATTCTCATCGTTGAAGGCGTTATACAACAAATATTTCAATTTGCATTATTTTGAATATGTGGGAAGAGGAATGCTTTTTTAAACTAATGATTGATAATCTTCATCATGTGTAGGTCTCTACACCGTCGAGTTTCAAAAAAGAGGTTTGCCTCATGCACATATTCTGATTTGGTTGCAGACAAAGGATAAACTTCAGACAATAAACTCCATTGATCGTGTGATATGTGCCAAATTTCCTGACAAAAACAAGTACCCTAGATTGTACGAGTCTGTAACTCGACTAATGATGCATGGTCTGTGTGGCGCAGATGATCCAAAATCACCATGTATGGATGAAGGAAAATGTAAGAAATTTTTCCCAAAAAATTATGTTGAGAAAACCACATTTGATAAAAGTGGTTACCCAGTATACAAAAGGAGAGATACGGGGATCACCACCATAAGAAAAAACATTGATTTGGATAATCGCTTTGTAGTGCCATATAATCCAGTTCTTTTGATGAGATACCAAGCTCACATCAACATTGAATATTGCAACAAGTCAAATTCTATCAAATATCTATTTAAATATGTCAACAAAGGACCCGATAGAGTGACTGTTGCAGTTGGACAATCAGATGGTGACTCTAATAAGGCTATTGGGTTTAATGAACCAGAGAGGTTCTTAAATTGTCGATACCTATCTGCATGCGAAGCTGCTTGGAGAATCTTGGCTTTTGACATACACCACATGTGGCCAGCTGTTTTGAGATTAAATTTTCATCTTCCGGGATAGAAATTTGTAACCTTCAAAGACAGGGATGAAGTAAAGAAAGTAGTTAAAGAGAATGCTGAACGTCTTTCCATGTTTGAGGCTTGGATGAAGGCCAATACAAATTATACAGAGGGACATACATTGACTTATGCTGAATTCCCAGGACACTTTGTGTATGACACAAAAGAGCAGCAATGGTTACCGAGACAACAAAGAGCATCGATAGGCCGACTGCATTATGTTCCACCAGGTACCGGTGAGTTATACTACTTGAGGTTGCTCTTGACTGTGCAACGAGGATGCACCAGTTACCAAAGTTTAAAGACAGTAAATAAAATTGTACATAACTCTTTTGAGTCTGCGTGTGAAGCGCTGGGATTATTAATTGATGATAAAGAATTCATCGAAGGTATAAAAGAGGCCGCTATGCTAGGTTTTGGAAATCAATTAAGAAAGTTGTTCGTCACATTGTTAGTGACAAATGCCATGAGTCGTCCGTGTGTTGTTTGGGAAAAAACGTGGGACATATTGGCTGATGGGATTTTATTTGATCGAAGGAGATTTTTACGCAATCCAGGTAATATATTCTTTTTTATTTAATTTATGTTTGTTCGGACCATTTTTTTCTTTTTTCTATAAAAAATGGTTTTAATTTATTTATTTTTTTGGGTTTTTCACTAATTAGAACATAATTATGGGCATTGAATTGAATCTTATGAAAATACTGTGTTAGTTTTTGTTAATAATGGAGCATGGACATTTTTTTCTTGGTTTCTTTGCTTGGTTAAAAAATGGATTTTTGGTTATTATATTAGTCATAAGTTAACGTGTCATGTGTTTTGCAGAACTTGACATCTTGCCAAATGATCTACAAAATTTATGCTTGATTGAGATTGAAAAGTTGCTCAATTCAAATGGACGATGTTTAAAAGAGTTTGGTGTCATGCCATTTCCAGTTGACGACCCGCTGAATATGTTTCAAAATAATTTCTTGGTCGAAGAGCTAAACTATGACAAAGAACAATTATCCAATGATCTCAAAGAATATTTGTCAACAATGAATGAGGATCAGAGAAAAATATACGATGAGATAATAGAGGTTGTGGAAGCTGCGAGAGGAGGTTTTTATTTTGTGTATGGTTATGGTGGAACTGGAAAAACTTTTCTTTGGAAATCATTATCTGCTGCGCTTAGATCGAAAGGTAAGATTGTTTTAAATGTTGCGTCCAGTGGAATTGCAGCTTTGCTGTTACCGGGAGGTAGGACGGCGCATTCAAGATTCTTGATCCCTTTAGCGCTAACTGAATGTTCAACATGTGCAATCAAACAAGGAAGCCCAAAAGCAGAATCAATTCAACAAGCAAGTCTTATAATATGGGATGAAGCGTGTATGATGAACAGATTTGCTTTTGAGGCATTAGATCGCACCTTGAGAGATATTATGCGTTTCTCTAATAAAAATGCTGCAAATGAACCTTTCGGTGGAAAAACTGTTGTGCTAGGGGGTGACTTTCGTCAAATACTTCCAGTTATACCAAGAGCTTCAAGAGAAGAAATTGTGGAAGCTACCGTGAATTCATCGAGTTTGTGGTCCCATTGTAAAGTATTTACATTCACTAGGAATATGAAATTGTATTTATCTTCATGTAGCCATGCAGACAGTGACACACAACTTTTTTCTGAGTGGATAATCAAGATTGGAGATGGACAGCTTGGCGTGGTTAATGATGGAATTGGTGAAATTGAAATTCCACCTGAATTCTTGATCTTGAACTCGATTTCTCCACTTCAGAGTATAGTGGAATTCACGTATCCAGACTTATTGGAAAATATGAAGGATTATACTTTTTTTATGGATAGAGCTTTATTGGCACCCACGCTTGAAGTTGTTGAGATGATCAATGATTTTGTTTTGTCTCTTATTCCTGGAGATGAAAAGGAGTACTTGAGCTCTGATTCTTCGTGTCAAGCAGATTCAGATATAGGCATAGATGGTGATTGGATAACGACTGAGTTTTTGAACGATATCAAGTGTTCCGGGATTCTAAACCACAGAATTGTTTTGCAGAAAGGAGTACCAATTATGTTATTAAGAAACATTGATCAAACATCTGGTCTGTGTAATGGTACAAGGTTAATAGTTGGAGATTTGCGAAGGAACGTTATCGGTGCAATTGTTGTATCAGGAAACAATGCCGGTGAGAAAGTTTACATACCAAGAATGAATTTGGTACCGTCAGATCCTGGATTACCGTTTAAGTTTCAAAGAAGACAATTTCCAATATCTTTATGTTTTGGCATGACAATCAATAAGAGTCAAGGCCAAACATTAACATTTGTTGGATTATTCTTGACCAAATCGGTACTCACTCACGGTCAAACATTAACATTTGTTGGATTATTCTTGGGAATTTACTCTTCTAATTATATAATTTCTAGTTTACCCAAATGGAGTAGCCTAATCTACTTTCCTCATTTAATTACCAAACGGATTAGCCTACTCTGTTTCCCTATTTATTTATTTTTTTGATAATTTTCTTAAACAAATAGTTGTTTTTTGTTCCAATTTTTTGATTTAAACCTTTCTAACTTTTTTTAATAAAAATTTTTAAATTTGTAGTTTCTCAATGAAATCGATTAATTTTTGTTACTTATAAATTATTTATAAGAAAATAATTTAATTACAAAATAAAGGAAACATACATAAAGAATATATAGATGTAAAAACATATACTATAAAAAATTTAAAAATAAAACTACTATTTATTGACTTTAAGAGATATTTATACAACAAAATTAAAATAAGAAGAAAAAATACAATACATTTATTGATAGAGTACATATAGCAATTTATTCATAAAAAAAGATTACATACAAAACACAAACCATGACTAACTTATTTTGTGAATTTAATAATACATAAAGTCAAACATAACTTAAATTCATGACATAGCTATTCTTCGCTGCGATGTCTCCGTGGTCGATAGTCCATGTGGCAGAGACAAAATCTTCGAGTCACTTGACCAGCACCTAACTCTGGTAGATTTGCAAATGCGTGGTCAATACCACCGTGTCTATCAAATATTATGCATACATGGTGGTGTGGGGGTACAACATGACGCATGACATTTTTCATGAACCATTTCCAACTTGCACCATCCTCGGCATCCACAATGCAAAAAGACCGGGGAAAAGATTCACCATTTCCCGTCGTTGCCATGGCAAGTAATAAACATCCATTATACTTGCCGTATAAGTGAGTTCCGTCCACTAAAATAACTTGAAGACAATAGTAAAAGTCATCTGTGGATGCCTTGAAGGACCAGAATACGTACTTGAACTCAAAACTAGTTGGTGAATTAGTTGATTGTGTTTGCAAATCAACAATAGTCCCATAGTTTGACCCCATAATTCAACTGAGCAAAGGAGCCAACTTGTTATACGACCCTTCCGAAGTACCGTACAATCATTCCCAAGTACCGTACAATCGTGCACACCATGCCTTTATCATATGTGAACTTCACAACCTAACGACATCCAAACAAACTGCATACATAAAGAAGTAATACGATAGATGTTTAAAATAAAATATTTATGCATAACATTGTGATGTTATTAGTACTTACCTCTCTCTCGAGCAACCTGTTGACCCTTGTGTTTTGATAATGACAAACATACTTTGATATTTTGGAGTCTTTACCAAGTTGGCTTAAAACATCAAGTCAAGCTTTGAAGATGTAGAGGTTTTCTTTGTCTTGTTTGTTGTCATAACAGTCTTAACAAGTTGGCTTAGAACTTCAAGCCAAGCTTTGAACATATTCAAATAAATCCGAAATTATTCAAATAAGTCAACGTTTTTAACTGTCCAACAGTCATTTTTTCAAATTTTTGGAAGTTATCTTATCCATATCCTATATAACTTCTCTAGTTTCGGATTTTTCATTACTATTCACTCCCAAGAGCATTCAAACATTCATCCTTTGATTATTCAAAGAGTTATATACAAATCAATCATTATCCTTTTCATTTTCCAAGTGATTCTTCGAGAAAATTCTTTCACTTGAGTTTTGGAGAAGATTAGAGTGTGCCATACTCTATGAGATCTTGTAATCTACAACAATCCACTCTTATTTGAAGAGAAATTACCGATGTGCACTTCATTGGTAAGTTTTACATTGAGATTGTAAAAAACTTGAATTTGAAATAATTCAAGTTTGGGAAGAAATCTAAAGTCTTGTAAAATCAAGACTTCGGTGGAAAGATAAGAGGCTTCTGAAATCAAGTTGTCCAGTTATAATCGGATTGTCAAACTCTAGTGTAAATTTGACAAAGTTAGTGGAATCTTGGGCATGGTTGCTTTGGGGGCTGGACGTAGGCATTTAGGCCGAACTAGGATACGTTGTTGTCTTCTCGCACTTTATTTATTGGTTGAGATATCTTCCTTCCTTGGTGCTCCTGCAATTTTTCATTTTTGAAGACGAAAATTTATACACGATTGTAAAACACCTCTATTCAATCCCCCCCCTCTAGAGGTGTAAAAGGCGTTTACCAATTGGTATCGGAGCCAGGTTGTTTTCTATAGCTTTACCGCCGGAAATCAAATCATGGCCGGGAGAACTTATCAAGCAGTGTGTTCGGTGGACAATCCACTTCTTGTCCTCCATTCTTCGACGACACCAACTATGCTTATTAGAAGGAGAGAATGGGAATTTTCAATCAATCCAATGATTTTGATTCATGGATTGTCACAAGCATGGAGACACCATTCCATCAAATGTTGTTAATGGAGTTCGAGTTCCCAAATTGGAATCCGAATATGATGATTGAGACAAGAAGAATGTCATGCAAAATTCCAAAGCTATCAACTATCTCTATTGTGTGGTGAATCCAGATGACTATAGGAAAATCTCACGATGGAAATCCAACTATCTATGACAGATGACAGCGTCTATTGTCTATATGGTTGTAGCTTAAGCCATACCCAATCACCTACTTCAAATTGCCTCTCTGCTTGTCAGCCTGCACTTTCTTCCTATTTTGAGCTCTTAACAGTTGAAATTTTAGCATCTGTATCATGGCCTCCCTTCTTTGTAAGGACCTATTCACAGCCTCCACTTTTGTTTCACCAGGAAGATATGAAAGATGGATGGGGGGGTGGTTGACTATATACCACTTCATAGGGTGTCATCTGAATGGATGAGTGAAAGGAGGTATTGTACCACCATTCAGCCAAAGGTAGCCAGCTACTCCACTCCTTTGGGTGTTCACTGCACATGCACCTTAAGTAGGCCTCCAAACACCTATTAACCACCTCTGTTTACCCATCAGTTTGAGGATGGTAGGAAGTGGGCAGCAACAACTCAGTTCCTTAGACTGTCATCAAAGCCTTCCAGAAATCACTTAGAAATATCTTGTCTCTATCACTCACAATAGTTTGAGGCCACCCATGTTGCTTGAATACATGATCCAAATAGACTTGAGCTACTTCTACTGCTGGAAATGGGTGACTGAGTGCTATGAAATGTGCATACTTACTCAATATGTCAATAACAACAAAAATGACTTCTTTATTGCCAGATTTTGGAAGACCTTTTATGAAGTCCATAGAGATATGCCTCCAAACTTCACTGGGTACTGGTAGAGGTTGCATTAATCCAGGATATGAACTATTATCATACTTGCAACTTTGACAAACCACACACTGTCTGTAGATGTACTTTATATCATGATGAAAAAAATTTATTTTATATCAAACAAATTTAAAATAAGAAAAACAAAATATTTTAAAATTAGTAAAATTATACTCCCTCTGTCCCAATTTATAGTGCCTGTTTCGGTTTACGATATTTGACTGAAATTATTTTCAAATCATTTTATATGTATAGAGTTAAAAAATAAAAATTACATATCAAAATACTACATCAAAAGATCTACAAAATTAGTAGTGACAATAGTATTTATTTTATCAAATTACTAACGAAAATAGAGAAAGAAAGTTAATGAAGTTTGACCTTGTAAATAGTGAACATGCACTATATATTGGGACGGAGGGAGTAATACTAAATGAATTATGTTGTACGAAATTATTTAATATCACTAGAGTTTACAAATACTTTATTTAATGGATTAATTTGGGGCATTCTTTGTTTTTTGTTAGGGGCAACCATACATAAAACAAAAAAAAGTAAAAAAACTTCTTTTTTGACTGGACAGTTGCCCCATATGCTCCAAGGTAGATCCACCCATGACTGTCTGATGTGATGTTGTACATCTCTATTCAAACCCTTCCATTTATTTAGATGTACTTTATATCATGATGAAAATATTAATTTTATATCAAACAAATTTAAAATAAGAAAAACAAAATATTTTAAAATTAGTAAAATTATACTCCCTCCGTCCGAATTTATAACGCCTGTTTCGGTTTATGATGTTTGACTGAAATTATTTTCAAACCATTTTATATGACAAATAGTATAGAGTTAAAAAATAAAAATTACATATCAAAATACTACATCAAAAGATCTACAAAATTAGTAGTGACAATAGTATTTATTTTATCAAATTGTTTTCGAAAATAGAGAAAGAAAGTGAATAAAGTTTGCTTCTGTGAATAGTGAACATGCACTATATATTGGGACGGAGGGAACAATACTAAATGAATTATGTTGTACGAAATTATTTAATATCACTAGAGTTTACAAATACTTTATTTAATGGATTAATTAGGGGCATTCCTTGTTTTTTATTAGGGGCAGCCATACATAAAACAAAAAAAAAAGTAAAAAAACCCCAAGGTAATCCGCCCATGACTGTCTGATGTGACCCTTCCACCAAAACAACCCTTTAACTTTCTTCAATGTAGCATCCCTACCTGCCAGCTGAGTTGTGCACCCAATTCAGGATTTGGGTTTTTAGATTGGAATTTGGTCCTATACTCCTATGACCAGTTTCCCTTTCCTCCGTAGTAACTCGTCTTGGAAACTGTATTTATTCACTGCCTCTCCTCCTAGTAGTTTGCGTACAACCCCTCAAGTTACTATCCAACTGATAGCTCTCTTTAATGGCTGTTAATAGGTCAGATTGCACCCAATTCCGACCCCTTGATTCTTGATAAAGCGTCCAACCACATTTTCAGTTCCCTTCCTATAATGTATTTCATATTGGAATCCCATAAGATTGGATAACCAGAATTGTTGGAAAAGGGTTGAAATCTTTTGCTCTAAAAGCCACTTCAAACTCTTTTGATCTGTAAGGATCACGAAGGAATTGCCACTCAGGTATTGTTCCCATTTTTGCAGTGCATGGACCACAGCTAAAAGTTCCTTCTCATATACTGATAGCTGCTGCCACTTAGGTCCCAATGTCTTGCTTAGAAAAGCCAGAGGATGCTTAGCTTGCATAAGTACAGCCCCAATAGTATATGCAGATGCACCTGTTTCTACCACAAAAGTCTTAGAAAAATCAGGAAGAGCCAAAACTGGAGCTGTAGACAGGGCTGACTTCAATTGTTCCAAAGCCTCAGAGGCTTCCTCATTCCACCCGAAGTCCCCCTTCTTTAGGAGTTGTGTTAAAGGTTTTGATATGAGCGCATAATTCCGCACAAACTTCCTATAGTAACCTGCCAACCCAAGGAAGCCTCTCAATTCCTTGATGTTAGTAGGCTTAGGCCATTTTCTTATTGCCTTAACTTTTCTTGGGTCAGTGGCCACCCCTTCTCCTGAAATGAAGTGACCCAAGTATTCCACCTTGTCAGTTCCAAACTCACATCGGGATCTTTTGGCCACCAGTGTATTGTTCCTCATGATCTCCAGCACTTGTTTCAGGTGTTCAACATGGGTTTCCATTGAATTGCTGTATACCAATATATCATCAAAGAAAACCAATACAAACTTCCTCAATAGTGGCCTGAACACCTGATTCATGAGGCTTTGGAATGTGGCTGGGGCATTAGTAAGGCCAAATGGCATTACCAAGAATTCATAATGCCCAGCATGTGTTTTAAAAGCAGTTTTAAAAACATCTTCCTTGTCCATTCTGATTTGGTGATAACCTGATCTTAGGTCAATCTCGGAAAGGCAAAAGGACTACAGCTGGGCTGAATTATTCCTTTTTCCAACATTTCATCAATCAACTTCTCAATTATGTCCTTTTGTCTAAGGGCATACCTATAAGGCCTGATACTTATTGGGGTAGCTCCCTGTTTCAAGGGTATCCGGTGATCATACAGGCCCCTAGTTGGTGGCAAGCCAATAGGTTCTTCAAACACATCCTCATATTGCAATCACAACTCAGTTAAAATTTAAGGTGTTGCTCTGGTATTAGAACTTAGACAGCTCCATTTTTCTCTTTGACCAGATTGATCCTTCAGCTCTTCTGCAAAGAGCACCTGCAGCATACACAAGTGGCAAGCATCCTCCATTGCTTTAGGCAATTGTGACTCTAAGATTTTTACTTTAGGACGTTGTAACCCCCTTAGTATATGTCCCTTTCCTTGGAATTGGAATTGCATTTGTAGATTCTTAAAGTTCCACATAATAGTGCCCAAAGTACTCAACCATTGGATTCCCAGCACCATGTCACAACTTCCTAAAGGAATGAGAAACACATTTGCACAGAATTTAGTTCCTTGTAACTTCCATCTGAAATTCCTGCACCTATATTGGCACTTTAATGTACTTCCATCAGCCACAGTGACTGGTTGTAGTGATATAGGCTCCAGCTTGCACCCCAATCTTTTAGCCAACCCAATATCCAAAAAATTGTGAGTACTGCCAGAATCCACTAGAATCTGAATAGCCTTCCTTCCAAAGTGTCCAGTGACTCTCATAGTTTCTTACTACATCTTCTGTAGTTTAGGCGGGAAATTTTTACTTTTTCTTTTCTCTTTGTATATAGATAGATTATTCAATGAGTTGATGAGTCATGAGATTGCTTTGATTGTGAATACATCTGCTCCATTCTTTCCAGATGATGAATTCCGGAGCTGCAAGTATGATTGGGCCCTCCCTTCCTCTGCAAGTGTTAATATCAACTCAAAGTGAGTCCAAATTTGTTTGCTGTAGGTACAATCTTTGAGGATGTGATCAGAGTTTGCTCAGGCCTGAAGACAGAGATTAGGTCTCAAAGGGAGATGGATACTGATTCTGGTGAGATTCTCAACAAATAGGTAAAGTGCTATGATATACTTTCCAAAGAAAGAAAAAAAAGAGGAAATTTCTCAAAACATGTTTAATCAACAAGAGTCTTCCACTAGGGGCCAAAAGTTTTTTGCACCATCCATTCAGTTTGCTGTCAAACTGGGAAATGAAGTCCTGAAGGTGGGCAGCTCTTTGAATGCCTTTAGTATAGGGACCCCCAAGGCCCCAACTTCATATTTAGTGTTCTTGCCATCTGCCTTACCTTTCTAGAACAAAGTTTAGGGGGGGGGGGGTATGAGGGCACTTTTGTCATAATTTAATATCTGGCCAGATATGGTTTCAGAGTAGCTGAGGAACTTCTTGAATCTTATGAGATAAGAGATATTCCCATTAAGGAAGATAAGTAATATTTTATATAGTGGAGTTATTTGTTTATTGTTCTTTAATTGTGTATGTATATGTGTAGTGAATGGGGATGGGGTGGAATGTTCTTCCCAACATAGTGAAAGCTTCTATGACTATCACTCAACCTATAACTCAACACAACATAATAAATAATTAAACAGAAATAACATCGAATTTTCACATGGCTCAATCACCCCAACGAATTATATATCTACACTGCTCTTTTCATCTGCCAGTCATAGTAGAGAACTTTAACGATAATTTTGCCTAACTACGCATTAGTAAGATATTATCTTCTCTGAGTCAAACTTTCACGGATTTGTTTTTGGGCACCTTTCAAAATGTCCCATACTAACGGGTTGGGTTGGATACTTTTCTTTTCATTCTCTCTCTACGGTGCCATCGATGCGGGATTTGTTTGTATCCCAACAATTTGATGTGATTTGCATTGCACTACGATTTTTTTCCAAGTTTCAAATAGTGTACTTATACCATAGGCGGTTCAAGGGTGTGTAAGGAAAACCATTAACATTTTCATTTTTTAAATCTTTGTGTTTGGTCAAATTAGAAGCATCAATTTGGGACGCAAGGAGTATTGTTATTAATATTACTTCACAAGATTACCACATATATTTACTACTAAATCGGTCAATTTTGTTGGGGGCCTTCCAAACGAATGTAATCATACATCACTCCAGAAAATGGACTTTTGCCTCTAGATTGCTCCATGTATATTGTGTTTTCTCCGTTCACGAGCTTATCTCCTCGGAAATTATAGTTGTGCTCTGAATATTGGCCATGAATTCCATGCCTTGCAATTGCGTTATCTCTCCATAGTCCATTGATTACGAAGTTGGGACGTCCCTGTTGATTGTTGATCCAGACCTGAAACCATGTCAGTAATTAGATTATGTAATTAATCAATATATTTGATATTCTTAACTCATTTCCTAAAAATAAAAATTTGAAGAAAGTTAACTAATTTCTTACAGTGGAAATATTTTTTAACAAAAAATTACTCTGCAAAACATTAGGATGTCTTTGATATGTAAGTGGGTATACCAAAATATTGGCGTAAGAGGAAGAAGCTAACGCAATCCGCAGAGTATACATTTCTCCTCGGCTAACATTATCTAGCCTAAATATAATCTTCCATGTGGTTGATTCATATGAATGGTTTCTTCCAAGTCTGCAATTCTAACTTTATTATTAGCTACAACATTAGAACCCAAATATAGTCTAAAATTAACATGGCAAAATAATTTTTTTTTCTTTGTCAAACAAAGTGAGAGTTAGATATAGAAGTTCAGCTCACCTATTCACATGTGCAAAGAACCAATCTTTCTGATAATCACTTTGACCCACCATGTATACCAAATCATGCTCGGGATAATAATATGTATATCGATCCCAAAGTCCATATTGCCTAAACCTGTGTTTGCCATTAGTTGATACAACCACTAGTTAAAAATGACATTTGGATGAAATTTGTAGTTATCTGTAAACTTTGTGAAACAACTGATTTTATTTAAAATGTCAACTTTGTAAGATTCAACAAACTTTTGATCTTTATGAATGAGGAATAATCTATTGACGAGTGCAGGGTCAGGATCCGGGATATAAAACTCTGAAGCCTTGCGGTCAGGGATACCGATTTCCCATAGGGTAGGCCCATTTCTTGGTGGTTCAAAAACAAGATCATTAACATCAATTTTATCTCCTGCATCAATTAAATAGTATAGTATGAAAATACTACTCTCTCCATCTGCAATTTATTTCCCCATTTGACCTTTCTTGGTCAAAGTTCCTAAACTTTGACCTCCATTATGATATAAATGTAATATCAATAGATTTCTTTTGAAACTTAGTTTTGAAATATTAATTTTTTATAAAATATATTCATGTTACATTGGATACGTGAAGGATAGAGGGAGTATCTTGCTTTAAAATCTAACTGAAACAAGAATTTTTTAAAGATTTGAGAAATATATAACTGTATGTAATAATAATCATCATCAATTGATATTTAAAATCATTAAAGTTGAAGTGCAAACTAAATTAAGAGCGAGGTGTAGTCTTTATGTTCACTTATACACTAAACACTCCTCGGAAGACCAAATAAAACAATATTTATTTATCTGAAAACCTGGTTTGATAACAATTCTTTTGTTGTACTTATAGTCTCCCAGGATTCCGGGGACCCAAGCATATAAGTTGTAGACTCCAGGTCTAACCGCATCGATCGTGAAATGTCCCTGGTTGTTGCTCTCAGTCCAAAACTGATATCCCTGGAAGATCAATGTTTATAGCGATAAGAACATCTTTAAAGGTAGTTGCCTAAGAGTTTCTTAGCATTATTTTAATAAAGAAATGCTTATGTGGCTTATGTCATGGAAGCACAATTGCTTCAATTGTTTGAGGGTGGCTTCCCTAAGCAACTGTTGCTTAGCATTTTAATAATAAACAATAGCCAAAAACGAAATCTAAGAAACCAGGACTAAAGATGCCCTAATATTGTTATAAAATTATTGAAATGACATGTGTGAATGATTCACTCTTATAATCAACACAGGTGTAAAGTTTGCATCCTTGTAATCAATATGACTAGATGTCTTTCTCCAAAATTGCAAATTAATATGTTGACTCGTCTATTTGATCATATCTATAATAAGTCATAACAGTATAAATAGATATTGAATAATTTTATATGAAAAAAACCAAAAAAACCAAACCTTGACTTCTCGTTGCCATGATCCAGCATCCCCTGGTGGAGCCAACCCAATGTGAGCACATTCTGCGTCTATAAACCCTGTGCCTAGGAACCTAATAAATAAGAAAATCATGTATATATTATATAAAAGACATTTAATATGTAAATAATCAACATACATAAAAATAAAATGAAGCAAAAGATAAAAAGCCTAATTAAGAGAGATCATGCACCTATCACGAACTAGTAATCGTCCTGTAAGTGTACCCCGAAAGTCTCTATTAGGGTAGCTATGTGACTTTGGAAAATCATAGGGCCATTTTCTGTTTTCAACATTGGCCTGCCAAAATAATAATACCTGTTAGGATTGAACAATACTCACTATGAAACTGGAAGAACAAAATTAAAAAAAAAAAATTCTAAAAGAGATTAGAGCTAGAGATAAACGAAAAGAGTACAGTTTCTGGTAACACGGCGTGGGTAACCTCTGCAATGATATGGTTTAATATTGATGATTTAGAGTATACATCGAATATTCATGACTCTACAACCTAACAGGTCTCCTCTTGGAGACTGATTCAGTAATCCAAAATGAACATTCTCAAAAACAATGTCTTTGCATCATCAACACCTTCACCGTACTCCAACACCTGTAGTAACAACTACAAAAAGCCAACCAATGTTTAACACAACCCTAGTTTTCCAACATCAACATATTTTATCAACATGTCGATTCTTTGAACCTTTTATCTTCTTCAAGCACATATCCCCTTCTTTCATTGCCTTGCGATTGAAATGATATTGTTTCCTTATGTGTCATGTCTTCGAATTATACATTGGGTTCTTCACTCTCACTGCATGTGCTATGTCAGGTCTAGTATAGATCATATTATATGTCAAACACCCAATTATTGAAGAATATGGAACACATGCCATATGCTCATGCTCCTCAGCTATCTTGGTAGTCTGACAATTTTATGTGGTTTGCGAATGGAGTAATCCCGAGTTTAACATCATTAACCTTAAATTTGGTCAACACCTTCTCAATGTACTGCTCCTTGGATACACACACACACACACACACACACACACACACACACACACACACACATACATATACATACATACATACATACATACATACATACATACATACATACATACATACATACATACATACATACATACATACATACATACATATATATATATATATATATATATATATATATATATATATATATATATATATATATATATATATATATATAAGATCATGATCCCAAGAATCTACTTTGCTGCACCCAAAATTTTCATCTCAAACACTAGACATGCTTTTCTTCAGAAAATTACTCACGGGTGATGCGAGTTTTGTTGAAATAACTCTCAGGTCCCTCTATTTTTAAAAAGAAAGCAGAGGTCCTTACATTTTGTTGTAATGACTGGAAAGGGACATTTCATCCAATATTTCATCTATAAACGTTAATAAATGTATATTTTTCCTATTCTTTTCTAAATGTTTTAAGGTAATAAATCTTAGGCCGCTCCTTTTTTTATTTCTTTGTTTTTCTTTCATTTTGTTACTATTTTTTTAAAGTGTTATTTTAGAATTTCTTCTATAAAATCGTATAAAAATTCAAAATTTTTGTATTATATTAAAACAAATGAAATAAAAAAAATTTTAAAAAAAAACAAGGTAATGGCAAAATAGGAAAAAAAAGTATTGGAAAAATAGGAAAAAAATTCATTTATTAACACTTACGGATGATGTATTGGATGAAATGTCCCCTCTCAGTCATTACAACAAAATATAAGGACCTTGGTTGTCTTTTTGAAAATAGAAGGACCTGAAAGTTATTTCCACAAAACTCGCGTCACCCGCGAGTAATTTTCTGTGCTTTTCTTCAAAGTGTTTATCTCCCTCATACTAGATCTTGCAATAAACATATCATCCACATACAAGAGTTGAAACACATATAAATCAATGCATTTCTTGAAATTACAACATCGATATTTTTCACTTCTATGAAAATCACTCTTGCTTATGGATGAAAGACATAAGACTCTCAGTGCTTGCTTCAAGCCATACAAACTCCTGTTTTAACTTGTACACCATGTGTTCCTTGTCCAGAACTACAAATCTCTCTAGTGGTTGCATATAGATATCATTGTATAGATCTCCATGTAAAAATGCTATTTTACATCTGTTCGCTCAAGATGCAAAATCTCCAATGCAAAATACTCAACAAAATTTGGATAGTAGTTAACTTATTCTTTGTTCTTGATTCATAGCATACAAATTGCATAAAAGATTGTACCCTCATATCACATACTCCCTCCAGTCCTCCACCACAGAATTATCTTCTTGTTTGCTTTTTCACGGTCTCCAATGCATTATTTTGACCTCTTTAATATATCTATTTTTTTCAAATTTTATATTATAAAAATATTAGAATTTTTAACTTTATTTTAAAATTAATCTATTACTATTAAATTTATATCATAATTCAATATATTTTTCCATATTTCATGGTCAAAGTTAGAATACTTTCACTAAGAAAAAGCAAGCAGGAAGATAATTCTAGGACGGAGGGAATAATAGGTTTTAGTATGTATGTAGTCTTTATGAAATAAGAAATAACTACCATATTTTCTGCATCTCTCCAAAGGGTTGATGGATTGTTGGTTGAATCTGAATTTAGATATATATAAACAGGACCCAAAACTTTCTTCCAACTCTCCCCATTTCGCAAGCTTAGTGTAAAATCTTCACCTATATAATGGTCGCTAACGAATACCTGACACAGGGAAATATCACAAAGTTTGCATATTTAAAATAGGAAACTGTTATAATTTTGATTGGCAAAGTTTGCATAATTAAAACAGGGAACTATTGCATGTAAATTTAACTTAAGTACAAAACCTCTAAATCACATAGTTTGGCACTTTTAGGATCAAATGTAAATCTACTTGCAACTTGGTACACACACACACACTGATATATATAAATATATATATATATATATATAGATATATATAGATATATATTTGTGTGTGTGCGCGCAACATAATTTTTAAAGTTCACATAATAAGTATGAAAATTATATATTTTAAAAAATTAAATTATATAAATACATTTACTAAAACTTGATACAGAGTACAATATAGGGTCTCATTTGATAACGAAGAGTTATTTTTTTAAAGAATAAAAGAATACTATATTTCATAAAAACACATTTGTTATTACGAATGTAATATAAGTTATTTTGCTCTTATAAGCTTGTTCGTTTGTATGCGGGCATCTTTGAGCTAACAGCAGAACGATAAAACTCAAAGAGGTTTTGTGAGGTGTGAACAACAAATTATTCTAAAGAAGCGACATGATGAACTTCAATGCCCACATGTTTCTTACTATTATGGAAAACTAGGATTGTTGCAACACAAGTGGTGGACTCATTATCAAAACGGAGGCGTGATGTAGAAGCATGATATAATTTTAGAATCACTTAGATGCATTGCTTTTATTCGTCTTTGGTAGAAGAGAACAAGACTTGATATTTGTTTTTGGGGGACCAAAAGATTATATTAGGGCATAAAAATGAAGAAACGTGATTTAGAGCATCTATTGTCTTATTCATCGGGCCAACATGAGTCAAGACACACATAAAGACACACATAAAGCTTCAAAGTGCCCTTCTAGATCCATGAGTTGTGGTGCTTTTGATGTAGCATAGGATGCAGTCTTGGGAGTGAAAATCTTTGACTATAGGTTTATGGATGGCCCTAGTGATATGGTTGAGTGTTTAAGATTTCAAGACGAGTGACAGTCAAATATTGTTAACCACCAACATGCTATTGAGGTGTGATACATTGTCAAATTGGACATCGACACCATCCAGGGTGGGGCTTACAACCGTCGTTGTCATGATTGATTGAAAATTGAATGTGTCAGCCTAGTCAACAAGATTGCATGTGAATTTGGTCTAATGGATGAGAGAACTAATGTTTATTCGACATACCTTAATACTGAAGAAGAAATTTTTAGGCCAAAATATTTCATGTTGAAATCTCATTACATGGACTTGGCATTCTCAATTTTAATAGTAAAGAATAGCCAGTTATGATGATGCCATCTTCATATACTAGGAGAATTCCAATACCTGAAGAGTGAGAGGACTAGTACCATCAGTGTAAGTAGTGAACCAAGTGCCTAAAAGAAAACAGGATAATTGATTATACCATGCTCGGGGAGCTTGCTTGAGATCCTAGAGAGACTACCACAATTTGCACACATGTTGGCCATGAGTCATGTAAGAAGGCAATGGAGACATCAAATTATTGTGGTGACCACTGATGTCAGGAGCAAGAGGGAGAAAAATATGAATGACATGCCACTTCACAACGAGGTTATAGTTATCTAAGTAGTCCATTGTAATGCCCTAAAAACCGACCTTAGAGCTAACCACTATTTTGAATAAATAAATATATTTTATTTATGATGAATTAATTATTTTAAATAATAAAATATTAATTTTTAAAGATTATAATTATTCTCTTGTGATATCAAGATATGAATTGTTTTAATAAATGAATATGGAGACTTTTATTTAACGGGTCCATAAATATTAATTGATTGAAAAGATTTTATTAATGAGACGGACCCAGAGTCTGAAAATATAAAATTGTCAATTAATTATGAAATTATACCGTCGAGTAGAGATGTATTGACTAATCACAACAATGCGATCAAATCTCAATTAGGAGGTGTTTGGGCAAAAAGGTGTATAGTGACATGAATACCATCGACACTTATGGTTTCTCTAAGCTTTCACCATAATGCTGATGGCGTTCTCCTAGTATATGTCAATGGCACTTATGGTATTCTCTTAGTATATGTCAATGGCATAGCACCTGCACATATGGTATTCCCCTAGTATATTCGATGGCATCATCATTATGGTGAAAACTTGGAAAAACTCTAGGTTTCTCTAGATGACCGTGCAAACGTAGTGAAGTGTACGTAAATGAGACGCCTTATTTGAAAATGGGGGTGTTGGACGGGACGGTGACTATATAGGTTTTAGGTTTATAGATGCCTTATTTGACACACAATGTCATTTGATGAGTAATGATAGAAGGTTATGTTAAGAGTTCGGAGACTGGCTATAGGGGAGCATGTTGGTTTGTTTTTTGGGGTTGGGTGGTGAATGGGTGTTGGAACAAGTAGGTAGGCGGAGGAAGATCATAGGTTAGTGGTTGCATGATATGGTGGCGCATTGTTGTTTTTGGGTGTGGACGACTGAAGTGGATGTGGTCGATGTAGTACGGGGCACCCGTGTGCATTGCATAGAAAGACATGGAGAAACTATCAAGATATTTCTGATACAGAAAATGAATGTCACTGGCGGTGAGGAGAGGAGTGAGGTGTAAAGCAAATGATTCTCAACGAACGAGATGTGAGGGGAGACATTTAATTTGTGTTTTACAGGAACAAGAAACTTTTAACCTTTTGTAGTGGGGTGGTAAGTAAGAAAGACACAAGGCCAGTGCAGAAGTAAGGTTATGTTGGGATGGATGTAGCCATGGGTCTAAGAAATAGCCAACGACTCAAAAGGTGAGAGTAGTTACGAGGATTGTTTTAAAGGATTTCAAATGGAGAGGAATTTTGGAAGTTTTTGGTGTGTATGCAGTTGATGAGATAATTGGTGGTTTTTAATTCCTTTACCAAGAAGGTGGGAGGTAAATAAGATGGATGAAGGGGAGTAACCATGGTTTCAACGAGATAGTTGTGTTTGTGTTCTGCCACAACATGTTTTTCAAGGTATAAGGACATAAGGTTTGAACTAGGTTGCTCATATTGAAAAGGAACTAACCAAATGTGGAGTTGACGAATTCGTTGTCATTTTCTCCCTGAAATATATATATTTTTTTCGATTGAGTATGAACCATTTGTGAAAGCTAACAATGGTGTTATAAGCTTCGGACCTCTATTTTTATGGGTAGAGCGAAGTGAGGTTATAAATATAACCACTAAAGGAAGGAATACCAAAGAATGATTAAATGTATGCCCTCATAAATCCAAGTGAATATGTTTAAAAGGCATAGCAATAAACTTGTATGATAATGTAAAGGCTAAAAGGACATGACTTTGCTATTGAGAAAGAATCACATTTTATTACATCTGAATAAGTAAAACTTAATTAATTTATTAAGAATACACTTCATAACTAGAGATGAAAAAAGACTGAGATAACCATACCAATAGGGGGAGGAGACTATAAACAAATGGTCAAAGGGAGATGCAATGGGGACAGAGGACTTGGGCTAGGTTGGAGGAAGAAAATACAGACCATGATCACATGGCGTTATACTTCACCTGCTTGGATTTGAGTGTCTAAGAGAAGAAATTCTTTTGAGTTAAACATACAGGTGCAGTTATTGTATTTCAGAATGAAATGGACGAAGATGATGTTAGACTTTATACAGGGAACATTTGAAAATTACTGAGGTGGAAGGTAATAGATCAGGTGTGAACATTGCAAGCACCTATGCGAGTAATGGGTAAAGATTTGATCATTCCCTAGCCTGCGGTAATTGTTTCTAAACCTTGATAAGATTGCCACCATGATTTGAGGATCTCGAGTTTGTTGTTAGAGTGGCATGGAGTTGATTTGAAGAACCATCCCACAAAGTTAGTTTGGATTCTAATTGGAGATTTATTGTAAAAGACACAATACTATGCTTTATATAACATACAAATAAAAATAAATTATGTTTCAATGGTGACAAACCGACACCTCACGACAATAATTCCTTTACGTACCATTAAGGAAGTCGGACCGACATGAGATGTAAGATCTTGTTTTATTGGGCCACCTGAGAGGAATTCACTACTGCCCTTGATTATCCAAAACCCAACATGTGGTTTTTGACAAATCCATCCATGCACTTTCAAATCTTTATTCTCTAAGGAATATTGATATTTATCGTCCACCTAAAAAAATAAATTATTGAAGTTCATATTAGTCGAGCAACACAAGTATTTTGGCAGTACCCAAATTGGCCAAATCATTCTTTACGTAATACAATAAGTTAAATATGTTGGGATTATGAGACATGGGTGAACTTATTTACCATTCAATTTTAAGAAAAGATAGTTTAGGTTAACTTATTTACTACATGCTTCGAAGTATGCGAATATGTTTTTATTTTGTTATTTCGTCAAAAAAAATGGAAGTTAAGAGTTCAAGTTCTAAAGAACAGGCTCTAGGAGCCATGAAGGCTATAGATACCTTACTCACTTTCTAGAAATATGATTAAAATTTAGGGAGTCATAGAGAATGGTTGTTGCTTTTCTCCAACCAAACAACAGTAACAAAGTGTATCTAGTTCTGAGATTGTTGGGTTGTATTTGGGTTACCTCCCCTTTCAAACTAGTGTTGGATGGGTTGGTTAGTAAAGCCGCTTCTTTGAAGGCTAGTTTCTCTCCCGTTCTTCTATCGTCCACGGTTGGCATCACTCTTTGAAGGTTGTTTGATATTGCCATGTAGCTAAACCTGCGCACACATGCATGGAGGATACTATTGATATTCACTAACACTTTGACTTTTGAGATTAAGAGGTATATATAAGATGTCATGTTTCTTTATTAATTAAACTTTGAATAATTTTTTTTATAATATTTGGACTAAATCACGCACAAAAACGTTATGAGTTTTACTTCTTATTTATTTTTCCATATGATCGATCTTACATGCTTTTTCTTAGATTGAATGCAATCCTTGCTTCACTAATATCCACATCAGCCCATCCTTGAGGGTGATTAAATATTGCATAGGTGTAGAAACCAGAATGCCCAGGCAGCAGCACGTACCTGCATGCGAGTACATATATATAATAGTGTTTGTATTTAACTTTTACTTTCCCATATTGCCCTTATGGGGGTTGTAAAAAAGGTAGATCGGTAAAATAGTGAATGTTTATGAAAAACTCGACATCTTAGAGAAGTACGTAAAAATATGAGTAAGAAATATTTAAAGGGTATTATATACTTTTTTTCTTTTTTTGTTTGCCAAAATTGAAAGCACAATGAATTTTGGGACATTAGAAACAGACAAGTATGAATTTAACTACAGTAAAAACAGAGCATTGCCGTGTATGTGTGCTTTTATGGAATTATAAAAAGGGTTGCAATTACTCCATAATAAGGAAGAGTCTTAAATGCACATCCTCTTCCTATTGAGAATATAATTAATCATTTTATCCCGTCAGTCTTGTACTAGAACTTGATCTTCAATACAATAGTGTTGTTATCAATATGGCATCTGACTCATTTTTTACCTAATTGAGAAAGTGTTTTTGTGTGTCAAGTGACAGTAATTCAAGTTCCATGCTTCTCAATAGTTCTCATCACCAAAACTTTATATGTTTCCTATGAATCATACTAAACCAAATTTCTGGATCTGGTGACATTAATTTCATTACACGCATGCTGGTCTCAACCCGTTCATATGGCACCCTCAACCTGTCCATTGCACCCATATTGCAAATTTACACATTTTAGGTGGGGTAGAAGTTGTTTTTTGAGAAATAGGTGGGGTAGAAGTATTTTGTGGGATGTGCAGGTGGAACTGTTTCGAATTGCAATGTTTTCTCAAGTATATATATAACAATTGCTAGCTCATTTCGTGATGTCAGGCTTTTTGGTTCAACAGTAATCATGTCGTCACATCTCTTGGTTGGTGCACCATCACACCAGTGTTGTGCTGATAGTTTCACCACATCACTAATGGTCCTTCCACGCCCGCTTTAGTCTTTAATGGAGATTGGTGCGTGGTGAAGATGAGGTTTACTTGGGTCGGTGATGGTAAGACTTTAATTTCTCATACTTTTCATTTCCTTTTTTAAAACTAGACTCTTCTCCATTTTTCAAATGTTATGTTTGTCCAAAGTTACACTTTAATCTTCTCTCTGATTCTCATATATAAAAAGTGATTGTGTTTTTGTTGAGTTCTACTCAACCTTTTTTCTGGTCAATGATTCTTGAACGAGGAAACCTCTAATTTGTCAAAAAAATATAGTGAAGACTATTACTCCGTTCTTTCCCACCTAGTCTGACCTAGCATATATATATCCCAATGTTACGTTGTAGATCCTTGGTCAATAACATCACACTTGCAACAATGTTAGATCCTCATAATCATTTTCTCATCCCAATAACAAGACTATATATGCCTGTTATCCTACACGTGTACGTACCTCATGCAATATCAATAGAAGTTACAAATTACCATTCTCTTTGAATACTATGAGTCTATGACTAATAAATCAAAATTACTCGAATTAAATAACAGTAATGTATGATTACATTACACTATTTCATAGTTGGGTACGTATTTTCCCCAATACAAATGGTTGGTATAATTATTTTTTTGCCATTCTCTTGTGTTTATCTTCTCTAACAACGGGTGAGAATTTATTCAACTAATAATTGTTTAGCCCTCATGTATTATCGATCTCATTTTGCAATCCCACCTCATACATACTCTTAAACATAATTAATGACAACATAAATAATGACACTGCTCAACGTAGATACCGTACGCCATATTATAGGTAAGGGTTTGCCTCTCTAACACGTAGCTCGCCTTTCTTTATATTTTCGGTCCTATGCATTTCAAATGGTTATTTGATTCATTGTGTGTTTGTAGCTTACATTTGAGAGAGAGAGAGAGAGGGGGAGAGAGGGTGATTAAACGAGTGAAACGAATACATACCTTTTGTCAACGATGAGGGGGGCACTTGAATCATCATCGGAGCTGAAAGATTTCGTAAATGAAAGCTCGATTTGGTTTTCGTCATTAACGATCACTTTGAACTCTGATGCGAAAAGACTGCATGCATGCAAAACATTATTATTTTTGTAAGATAAATTTTTTTAAAATTATTAAGAGTATGGGTGGATCTATAAAATATTAAGTGGGAAATGTTCTTTTTTTTCAGGGAAATGGTTAGGATCTAAAATATATTCAATAAAATTGATTTGCTAGCAGTGATTAATGAATTAATGGGAAGCTCTGTTTTGACATTAAGATTTGATGAATCAACATTGAAGAAGAACTTTGAAAATGGTTTTATTATTTTGTAAAGTTTATCAAAATTTGACATTATTGTTCTATATCTAGGATGCATGTGTGGTGCAGTACGTGTTTCAAACTTGGGGGTATTTGAACTTAATAGGGTGTAATTAAGGTGTAGTGTTTCAAAGTGTTGATGGGGTTTAATTTCTTTCCTTTTGGTCATTCACAGATCTCCCAAGTTTATGTAGATTCTAAGGCTTTGAATTCCAACTCCATGGCTTGCTTGTTGTGGGTCCAGCACACTTTTGCCTTCCATTATTTTTTTTTGTGGAGGGCCCAAGGCATAACTTTTTGGTGGCAGAAAAGAGAGTGGCTATGGAATTTGGGTGCAGCTGACTTACGAACAGAAAGAGAAAAAAACAGAATACAGAGAGAATATTTTGGCAGCGCAGATTTCTCTCGACAGCCTGCACGAATTTGATGTCCGACCGTTGGATTGAGCTAAAACTTTCAGAGATTGTTCCCAACACATAGGGCTTCAATCTGTTCAATTTTTACGTCAATCGGAGCTACCGATCTCCTGTTATCGCAGCTGGTGCAGCCTGCGTTTTTTGGGAGATTTTTCTGATTTTTCTTGTTGATGGCTCTTATGAATGTCGTTGTTGGTGGGCCGTGACATCCTTGTAAACTGAGTTGGATGTTTTTACCCTCAATTTGCATAATAAGAGAAGAAGAGGGCGGACTCCCCATAAGTCCCGTGGTTTTTATTATTCATAACGAAGGCGTTTTCCATGTATAAATATCGTGTGCCGTTTGCATCTTTATTCTTCATATTTGGTTGTGGTTGTTGCTTGATGTGCTGCTGATATTTGTGCTTGGTGAATCAATTGTGGTAAATTAGGTCAAGCGTGTTTGGTTGTTTGTCTTGAAGTTGATCCTTGTAGGTGTTGTATCCTACTTGTTGCTCCCCCCCCCCCCCCCCCACATCTAGTATCGGAGCATTAGCATTGATTTAAACCGTAGATATGGAGTCAAGAAATAATTCTATGGTTAAATTGACATCAACCAATTATTCCATTTGGCATCTTATGATGGAAGATTTGTTATATTGTAGGGATTTCTTTGACCTAATTGATGTGGATAAAACCAAGAGAGATGACAAGCCCACTAAACCTGAGAAGATGACGGATAAAGAATGGGAAAAACTGAAGAGAAAGACCTTGGGAACTATCAGACAATGGATTGATATTAGCATATTCAATCATGTATCTCAAGAGACTGAGACACTCGAGTAGTGGAGAAAATTGGAGGGTCTTTATGAGAGAAAGATAGCTCATAACAAGGCCTCGTTGATTAAGAGGCTTGTTAGTCTCAAGTTGAAGCCAAGGAAGTCTATTTTTGAGTACCATAGTGACTTTCAAGATATCATTAACAAGTTGACTGTGATGAAAATTGTTTTTGATGATGAGTTGCAGGCTTTGTTCATATTGATTTCTTTGCCAGACAGTTGGGAAACCTTGGTTGTGTCGATAAGCAACTCAGCTCTAGATGGTGTGCTTTCATTGGATGTCATTAAAGAGAGCATGTTCAATGAAGAGCTTAGAACAAAGGAGATGGGTGTTGATATTTCACAGGCACTTGTGGTAGAGAATAGAGGAAGAAGAAAGAGTTGAGGTCCCAAGGGGCGTGACAAGTCAAAGTACAGGTCCAAGTCCAAGGATGGAGAGAGGCCACGATATGTCACTATTGTAACAAGCATGACCATATTCAAAAGTTTTGCTATAACTTAAAAGAGACTAGAAAAAGAAGAACAATGATCATCACAAAGAGGGTGATGACAAGAATACAGCAACGACTTCTACTTCAGATGATAGTGTTTTTTTGGTTTGTACTGCAGGTGATTGTTGTCAAGTTGATATTTTTATTCTGAATGGCTTGTTGATACATGGGCTTCTTATCATTGTGTTCCTCATAACTCATAAGGAGTACATTATTTATTACTAAGCTGGAGATTTTGGTAGTGTGAAGATGGGAAACCCGAGTTCAACAAGTATTGTTGGAATTGGAGATATTCAGGTTCAAACAAGTGTTGGGTGCTATATGACTTCGAGAAATGTTCGCAACATTCCAGATTTACGCCTCAATTTATTGTCTGCTAATGTACTTGCTCTAGAAGGTTACAAGCCACTTTTGGTGAGGGTAAATGGAAATTGTCTAAGAGTTCCTTGACTGCTGCTCGTGGCAAGCTTTATAGCACCTTGTATAAGACACACTTGAAAGTGTGTACTAGTCAGTTGAATGTTGTTGAAGAGAAAACTTCTCCTAAGTTATGGCACCGAGGATTAGCCCATGTTAGTGAGAAAGGTATAAAGCTGCTAGCTGGTAAGTCTCTTATTCATGTTGATGTCACCATTTCTCGTAACCCTTGTCTTCATTGTTTAGCAGGAAAGCAGCATAGAGTTTCTTTTCCAAGGAGATCGAGAAGAAAGAAATTGAAGCTAGAGTTGGTTTACTCTGATGTGTATAGTCCCATTAAGGTAGACTCACTTGGTGGTAACAAATACTTTGTTACTTTTATTCATGATTCTACTCGGAGAATTTGGGTTTATATGATAAAGCACAAAAATGATGTGTTTGGTATCTTTCAGATGCTTCATGCCATGGTGGAAAGGGAGACAAATTACAAACAAGGAAATATCAAAAAGTTTGCATATTTAAAATAGGAAACTGTTATAATTTTGAATGGCATAGTTTGCATATTTAAAACAGGAAACTATTACATGTAAATTTAACTTAAAGTACAACCCTCACATCACCAAATTCATTTTCAACTAACTAATTACTCTAATCTAATACTACTCCCTTCGTATATCCAATATATCATCCCACAATTATATTAAGAACACAAAGAACATGGTTGAAAATGTATAATGCTCCCTTTTGTCCCTAAATAATATTTCTCGTTTCACTTTCACGGAGTTTAACACCATGTTTGGTTCAATGAATTTGGAAGTAAAGAAAAAAGAAAATCATATTCTCATTTTTCTCCCCTAAATGAAAAGAATTTGATTTTCATTTTGCTTCTCATTTTTTTCCTTCCACTTTGCTTCTCTTTTTCTCTCTAACCAAACAAAAAAAAATCATTTTTCTTCTCATTTTCCTTTATTTTCCCTTTCAAATTCCTTAAACCAAACATAATGTAAGAAAAGTGTTGAACAATCAAATAGCACTAGTTAGAATTTGATGAGAAGTGAGCGAAAGTTTTTAGCTACATAATTCTTTCTATTAAGAAAAGTGTATTATTTTGGGACGTCTGAAAAAGAAAGGCAAATAGTTACGTAGGAACAAAGTATTACTCTGTAGTATTTTGGGCCCTTGGCTAGCGGTATTGCTTTGATTCTCGGAAATGGAAGGTCACAAGTTCGAACCCCAATAAGGACAGTAACTTTTTGAACTTCAATAGGTTGAGTAAAAATATAAAGAGATATTACATTATAATAAAGTTATTAGTGGTGAGTTTGGGAGCTTACAGGTCATATTTGTTCTTCCTTTTCGTTGTACTCCAAATAATATCCCATTCGCTGCAAAAACCAAGCAAGGGAGGAAACAGATTAATCACATCATACCTTTTTTCTAATAATTTACACATCACATCAATGGTATTTTTGGAAAGTCAACACAAAATTATCCCTCCATTAATTTCTACTTTAGTCAAAATGTACCCATCTTTATGGGACGGAGGGAATATATCTTTAAAAACTACATCAAAAGTTCTACAAAACAAGTAGTGACAAGACTATATTATTTTATCAAATACCTAATGAAAATAAGTAAAGAAAGTGATTCATATTTAACCGTGTGAAAAGTAACTAGGAATAACTTTTTAGGACGGAGGGAGCAATACTTTTTGGAGTCAAATCAAATTAACTTTATTCATAAATTATTTTAAATTTGTAATACATATCAATACAATGAATTAAAATTTAAAATTTCTTTAAAAGATAAATCAAATTAAATCATTTTTATACTAATATATTAGAATTTATATCTAGTTAAAAAAATTAAAATTTATCTAATTTGGCTCAAAAAAATTATGCTAGACGAGGAAGTAGTATGCTTTTTCCCACATTTGATAATTTTATATTCCCTTCGCCCCAAAATAATCATCTCACTTCGAACAACGTGCAAAATTTTATCACTTCAAACATTATTATTTACATATCGGTACATAAATGAAAAATATAATTTAAAACTATATCAAAAATTCTACAACAAGATATGACAAGAATATTTCTTTTTACCAAATAATCAATGAAAATATACATATAAATACAAGTTATCGAGAGACCAGAATAATAATTTACGCTCTATCGGTTTCCTTTTTTGTATCCTCTAAGACGTTATCAATTTCATCGTATTCAATTCCTGCTATTGATCCCGTTGGATTCGTTAAGGTGACTTTGATGTGGCCGTTTTCCATTACCACCTATAATCAAATCTTCAATATCAATGTACCTACTATAATGTTTTATATGCCCAAACAAATTTTAATAATAACAATAGAAAATATTGTGAAAAAATCATGTAGAAAATCATGTTTTATGACCGACAGTGACGAGGATGAATTCCCACTGGTTGCATTGGGCATATAAATGTTAGAGTATATAAAAATCATTCCAAAGGATTTCTCATCTCAAAAACATTCTTGTTTGTATGTTTTGGAAGTTTTGACGACTAATTCATCTAGCTTAACTTGAAAAGGTTAAAATGGACATAATCAATAGTGAGTACAACAAAGATTAAAAAAAATTATGTACTAATTTTACATTTTGTTAAATTGTGTGAAAAAAAATGGCAAACGTGGTGGATGTTTTTTATGCATATACGTTGGTAAGAAAACACTTATTAGATAGTTGATTACATCATACATAAGTGTTTTTTGTGCTTAAAAGTAAAAAAGACTAAGTCATACATATGTTTTGAAACAAATCATTTATAAAAGTAAAATTTGCACTAAATAGGACTAAAACATAATGACTTTCCTAATCTAGGACTTAAACTTTTTTATTACCTAAATAGGACTTATTAATGTCTTGGTGGGAAAAATAATGTCCAGTAATAATGGACATTTACTTGAATAATGACTAATTCATAATAACCAAAAGTACTACATTGGAAAATAAGAACATATGATCCTATATTGGGAAAGTCATTATGTTTTAGTCCTATTTAAGTAAATTAGTCTTTAAAAAATTATTCCTTTTCCTTTTTCTGTTTTGATCAAATCATTTATAATTATTCCTACATTTTATGCCTCAAATGACTATATCTCATTTAAGTCACTTTAAAAAAATATTTTTTTAGTGTTTCTATGTACTTATAAATATTTTTAAGTCAAAATTATATATAAATTATTTTTAATTTATTAAGTAAAAAATACATAGAACTCCAGTAAAGATTAACCAGTTACATGTGTATCTGTGACATCCAATGCCAAAGAGAGCGAGACTTTTTGGCTTCTATTATTTG
The DNA here is from genome assembly GCA_003260385.1 of Cuscuta australis. Classification (NCBI taxonomy): domain Eukaryota; kingdom Viridiplantae; phylum Streptophyta; class Magnoliopsida; order Solanales; family Convolvulaceae; genus Cuscuta; species Cuscuta australis. Next base: position 2,453,672 of record NQVE01000129.1, on the reverse strand, counting down.
TCGTCGAATTTAACCTACAAAAGTTTTATCGGATAATTAAAAAAAGTAAAAAATAACATTCCAAATTCAGCATTACTTATATTCCGTAATATGTTTTAAAAGCAAATTAAACACTGAAATGTTACTTATACACGTACCACATTCATTTTAAATGTAACGTGTTACATACTCTTGTTATCAACTGAATACGATAATTTTTCGACACTTTAAAAAATTAATAAATACTCCGTATTAGAAAGGATAAATTTATATTTGATCAACTTGTGATTTATCAAAAAATCAGATTTTCCGATTAAGAAGAGATGGTGGGAAATTGGAATAACATACTACAAATTTGAATGTGTGTGTATATGTATATGTGTGTGTGTGTCTATATATATATATATATATATATATATATATATATATATATATATATATATATATATATATATATATATATATATATATATATATATATATATATATATATAGAAATATTTACACTAAATAGCACTAAAACTTAAGTCATTTCTCTAAATAGCACTTAGATTGTTTTCTTCCCTAAATAGCACATTATAATGTCCATAATGACCAGTGGTGGCAAACATTTACTTGAATAATGACTAATGGATAATGACTAAAAGTGCTACATTGAGAAAAAAAACATATGTAGTGCTATTTAGGGAAAATCATTATGTTTTAGTGGTATTTATGTAAATCCTTATATATATATATATATATATATATATATATATATATATATATATATATATATATATATATATATATATATATATATATATATATATATTATATATATATATATATATATATATATATATATATATATAATATATATATATATATATATATATATATATATATATATATATGCACACACATTGCATGTGTGTGTGTATAAAATTTAAGATGTGATGAACAAATGACATTTCTCATTTTTTTTATCTTTCGTCCAATTTTGAGTTTTGCAGTTAACATTTTAAAATTTAGATCACACATTACAGAAGAAAAAAGAAATTGCATTGAGATATAAATTTAATATCGACATATTCATTTTTAAATATAATTTTGAAATATTATATTTTGATAACATACGTATACGTATATATAAAAATAGAGATATTAATAATTAAAATATTGCATTAAAGATGGTAAGAAGTCACAATGAAAAAATGGTACGTGACGAAAGTTACCTCATTCTTGATGCATTGGTAGAGCAGGCCGCAACTAGGAACAAAAGAAACTGAAGATATAGAACAGTTGTAGAGCTAATAATATTTGACATCTGCACATCAATTTATTATTACATCAACAAATTTATTTCCAGAATTTTGAAAGGGTGCATTTATATGTATTTTCCCGACGACGTGAGAGGAGCATGCCCTTTGCATTTTTTCTAAGTTGAAATTATTTAGGATAAAAATAAATTAAACAATCTTGTTATGAATAAGATATTATAGAGAAGCCATAACATCACTATATATGTTGGAAACTTAATTTATTTTGTATCCGTCGTGGTACGTATGTAATTATCAATCGGGTTCACTAACGCTTTTAACGTACTGTTAATTAATGGACGTGTGTTCTTCTAAGTGAAAAATGTTTTGATATATTATGCGCCAAAAATGAATAAAAGGTTACGTAAATTAGAAATTGATTTTCAAATTTGACATGTTGTGTAGAAGAATTGGACTGTTATATTAGGTTTATGTGCAATTCTCTCCTATATTGTAAATTTATCCCATAAATGTTCCGATACAAGTAGCGAAACCTATATTGGTGAGCTTATTAAAAGATATTGTGGGGGTTACTAAAACCCGGTTCTGTTCAACTTATTTTTTTTATTTTTTCTTATTGTTACTAAAATCAAATCAGATCAGATTAGATCAGATCGAATCAGATCAAATCGATTCAAATCAGATCAGATCCAATCAGGTCAGATCAGATCCAATCAGATCAGGATTTAATAAAATTAGATCCATCAAGAATTATTATTATTATTATTATTATTATTATTATTATTATTATTATTATTATTATTATTATTATTATTATTATTACTATTATTATTATTATTACTATTATTATCATCATCATCATCATCATTCTTTCCTTTGTCTTGTGACCTCTTGTTTTGTAAAATATTTGATATAGTTTTTTAATATCTAAATTTTATTTTTTTAATCCTTACCGATTTTCAAATAAAATAAATTTAAAATAAATAGTAATTTCCCAAAATGGTCCTTTGTAATAAAGTATTTTCCCAATTCAGTCCTCGATCAATAAGTTCTAATTACCTACGTGGTATTTTATACTCGGTAATTGAAATTTATTCCTCAGATAGTCCTCTGTAAATAATGTTACTCAAATGACGATTAATTAAAGGATATTTTTGTATTTTTCTCATCTAGATTCAACTCAAAAGCTTATATACCAATTTATTTTTTCTTCAAATTTTAATGTGGGATCCTCTTTAACACTTCCCCTCAAGTAGATAATCGAGCTATTTTAAATCTAACCGGTTGACCACTTGCAAATGGACTCCCCTCTCTAGGAAATGAAAAGATCGAAAGTTCCAACACTTAAATGACTACAAATCGTTGGACATGGACTTCCAGACGAATAATCGGGTTTCATGGGCTATAAGCCGTTTTCCCATACGGGCAACTAGGTTAAAGACATATGGATTGCTAGAAATGAACTTCTAGATGGACACCTTAACAAATGAGGGAGGTTAAAACATCCTCCACAGACGGCTAATGTCGATCGGCCAATCAACTGTAGAATTTTAAGAAACCTGGCTTCGATACCATGATAGAAATTTAAGATGGATAGGGATCACTGGATTGGGTCATAAGACACTTGGGTTGAACCACATTAAAAAATTGAATTCAATCGATTACTAAGTCTAACTCAAGAACTTATATACCAATTTATTTTTCTTTTTAAGTTTCAATGTGAGATCCTCTTTGTCTCTATCTATCACTATGAGTTATATATTCTTTAATTTGTTTGGAAAGCCTTAGTGTTGAGGTGTCTATTGGGTAAGGGTAGAAAGATTATTGTTTATAGAATAGTATTAGTGGAATGCATGTAAGACAACGAGTCCTAAAGTGAAAAAAGTTAAAATATACGGAGTATACCATTAATAACATAATGAAGCTTAATATGTATGAAACACCTTTTTTAAAAGCTTAATAACAACTACTACTCCTACCGTATTAAGAAAAAAGACCTCAATCAGTTTAATATAATATTTAAACGATTAAGTAATAATATTAGGGAGAAGAAACAAACTAAGAGTAAAACACATGTCAAATCATCGAAATAAGAGTTCAAACTTAAACTTCTCTAAATAGGAATAATTAATATAATTAATAAAACAAAAAAATGCTCCCCACCCGCATTTTTTTAAAGATGCATGCGACTATAATAAGGAGCACGATCAGATACCCACCACATGCGACTAATTTTTTTTTTGCAGTCATGTTTTTGAGTTTTTCATTTTTTTAATTTTTTTTATAAAAAGTTAAAATTAAGGAATTTAACTTAAATAATAAAACAAAAAAATGCTCCCCACATGCGCTGCATTTGCGGCCAATACCAGTGGTGGCCAAGTTCAAAACTAAAAAAATCCGGCCAATTTCACAACAGCATGCTATACTGACAGCGACGCTCACTGCCGCAATCATCGTCAACGGTGAAGCCCACCACCGCCATCCTCTCCGCCACATACCTGCCACTATCACTTGAATCTCCTCCACCGCCGCCCTCTTCGACGCTGCACTGCTACAAACGAAACCAACCGTTGACGCCTTTGAATTTTCGTCGTCGCCACCAATGACATCACCGCTCTATACCATTATGAACAAGACTACCATCATAATCTGCACCATCATCGCCACAGTTCCACATTAACAGTCAATACAGTATCAAATAAAGACATAATAATGTCAAACATGGTATCATGTCATGTCACATATGACAATATATAATAGTAAAATTTGCACCAAATAGGACTAAAACATAATGACTTTCCCAATGTAGGACTTAAACTTTTTTATTCCCTAAATAGGACTTAATAATGACCTAGTGGGAAGAATAATGTCGAGTAATGATGGACATTTACTTGAATAATGACTACATGATAATGACCAAAAGTCCTACATTGGAAAATAAAAACATATGGTCCTATATTGGAAAGTCATTATGTTTTAGTCCTATTTAGGTAAATTTCTCTATATAATAACATAGATGTCCATATATAATGTCACATATGCTCGTATATAATGTCACAATGTTACACAATGACATAATGCTTAACCAAACCCAATGACATTGTGTAGTAGATACTTGAAATGTAAAAGTCTTCTACAGCTCACTAAAAGCGCAGCATGCAACGAAAGGTTTTCTGGTAGACCAATTAATCTTCATCGATGCTTCTCTTTACCTTTTTCATTATAGCAAAAAAAAAAACTAATCTTCAGCATCATTTCGAATCTTGATCGAACTATCGCTGCCCCCATCCATCCCCTTTAAATCACTCAAATTCACAACAAAGTGACATATCTTACTTAAATAAATAAAAATAAATCAAATTCAAAGCTTTTCTAGTGTAAATTCTAACTATTTTAGAAAAGTGTAAAGTGCCGGAACGAGATCCCTCGTGTGTTGAGTGATCAAGGCATTATACTCTTCATCCATGGCCTGACACCAATAACTATTCTGGGAGGCTTCGTTCCTTATATGTGACCGGATCTGTGGTTGGTGGGAGAGAGGGCTGAGTGGAGGTGGAATATATATAGTTTGGGTTTAAAAATGCCACTCCGTGCACGAGTTGTCATCGGGTAGCGTATGGGTGGCGATAGAGGTGGGGAGGGGATAGGTGACGATTCGGGACTACTCATGGTTGGGGAGAGGCTACCAAATTGGATAGGAGTGGGAGGGGTATAGGGCTGGAGTGACGGGCTGGTGGGTACGGGGCTAGGGCTGGGTGGGTTTCGGGTTACGGGTTGGCAGGGGGTGGGGTTCGGTTGGGTGGGTTGGGGTGTTTGAGTTGGGTTTGGGTACTCGTGTGAGCATGGACCAGAAAGAGAGGAAGGATACTATGGAACACCGGAGATGGAGTAGTAGACGACCCTATCTGTGAAGAAATGGTGGAGTAGGGAAAGTGATTCTCTTGAAACTGGACATGACAGGAGATGTATATACGACCCGTGGTGCCCTCAAAAACACCGGTACCCTTTGAAGGAGGAATCATGCCCAAGGAATATACAAGGTTTGGTCCGGGGTTGGAATTTATTTGTGATCTCATGGTGAAGACACGGATAGGATAAACACCCAAAAATGCAAAATATGGAGTAGTCTGGCGGTTTGTGAAAGAGAGACTCATAGGGAGACTTGTGATTCAGAGACCGTTTGGGCATGCGATTGATCAGAAAATTTGTCGTGGCTAAGGCTTCAACCCAAAATTTGGCTGGGAGAGATGTTGTGCAAAGGAGTGTGACAAGGGTTTCGACTAAGTGACGATGTTTTCTCTCAGCCACCCCATTTTGCTGAGGAGTGTATGGACATGATTTTTGATGGTTAACCCCCAAACTTTGCAAGAATAAACCAAATTTTGTATTGACATATTCCCGCCCATTATCAGTTCGAAAAATTTTAATTTGTGCATTGAACTGAGTGCAAATCATAGATTGAAAACTGAGAAAAGCATCAAATGCAGTAGACTTATGTTTAAGAGGGTACAACCAACAAAATTTGGTAAAATCATCAATGAAATTAATATAGAAATGATAACCTCCAAAGGAGGGTACATAAGTAGGTCCCCATACATCAAAGTGAACAAGTTCAAAGAGGGCAGATGCTTTAGTTTGTGACACAGGGAAGGGGAGTTTATGAGATTTAGCAATAGAACAAGAATTACAATGTTCAAGTTCCTGAAATTTAAAACTCAATTGAGATAACAGAGACTTGGTGACTTGAACAGAAGGATGACCAAAACCGCAGTGCCATTGATAGGGAGTAACTTTGACGGAATTGACCAGTGGTGACAAACTGGAGGCAGGGAGAGAATATAAGTCATGCTCACAAGGGCCCTTGAAAAGAACTTGGTTGGTGGTGTTGTCCCGAATCGTAAAATCCTTGAAAGTGAAAAGTAGAGTACAACTATTATCTTTGGTAAATTGATGAACAGACAGTAGGTGAAAATTAATATAAGGTGAATGAAGAAGATTGGTTAATGTAAAGGTATGGTTTGGTGTGGTTAGAGTACCTGAGCCTTTATGGTCAATAGGATAAGTATTACCTCCCGAAGTAGTAATAGAGTTGGTGCCATGATAAGGTGAAGAAGTATGCAGCCGAGAAAAATCAAATGTCACATGAGCATTCGCTCTAGTGTCCAGATGCCAGTTCGGATTGGTTTCAGAAGATTGGTTGGTGTAGTATGCCTGTGGAGGACCGGAATAAGATTCATCGTAGCGGTGCTAACAATTCCAGACCGCATGGCCAGTCTTCCCACACAATTGACACGTGATGCCGACCCCGCGTCCACCACCGCGACCACGCTGGTCCTCACGGTAGGAGGACTGCCGGCCTCCTCTACCGCTGTAGCAGCTGCCACGGGAGGGCCCACCACGGCCACGTCCCCGGCCAGTGCCCCGTCTAGAGTTAGTGAATAATGCATGGTGAAGATCTGTTGACGAGGGAGAACTAGAGTCACCAAGGTGCAGTTTCTTCTCAAAAGTCAGATTTAATTCTTCAGAGAGCAACCACGCAGACACTTGATTAAAGGTGATTGTTGCAATATTAGTGCGAGTATTCTGTTTGAACGAGGCGTAGTCCGCCAAGAGGCCACGAAGTACACACAGGATAATATCTTGTTCAGAGATGTCCTCATGAGCCAGTTTCATAGAGGAGACAACAGTAAGGATAGTGTCCGGATATGTTTGCATTGAATCAGTGCCCCTTTGAATGCTATGCAAGCGCTCCTTCAATTGAAAAATATGTGTACGCAAAAGAGAATTGTACCGTTGTTCTAGATGATTCCAGATCGCAGCAGAGGTTGGAAGAGCATGCATATGAGTCTGAATGGTTGGAGAAACAATAGCAAGAAGACATGCTCGAATCTGAGCATCAACGAGAACCCATGAATCATAAGCAGGATTAGGTTTCATAACCGGCGGTTCATCCTTACCAGGGGCGGCGGACTTCTCGTCCAAAATTAGAGATGGAGGAGGCACTTCAGAACCATCAACATAACTGAGGAGACGATGAGCGATGAGATTTGCGCGAACCGAAGCTGACCAAGAGAGATAATTGGTATTATCAAGTTTGACCGGAGTTAGAGACTCAAAGTCCCGGACAAACAATTTTAGATCCGTAGGCAGACGATCCATGGGATCAGAGGGGAGAGAAGCCATGGCCGATTGGTAGAAGACCAGGTCGGCGGCGTGAAGATGAGATAATCGGCTGGGCCGATTTGTTTTTTTCCTTGTATTACCGAGAAGAAGGAAGACACTGATCTCCGTGCTCTGATACTATATTGAATTATGATTTCAACTCAAGGAAATAATTGTGTACAAGGTAATTTATATAGATGGAGATTCCTGCATCAATTAGGATTCTCCAAGTATGGTAATTAACTATAATAACAATCCTTCCATAACTACATCTATTTCCATATTTATCTAACATATATATTTGAGGAAGAAGCCTTAAGCAAATTATTAAAGATACATACATACATACATGCATGCATGCATGCATATATATATATATATATATATATATATATATATATATATATATATATATATATATATATATATATAATATATATATATATATATATATATATATATATATATATATATATATATATATATATATATATATATATATACTCCCTCCGTCCCTAAATATTTGTTACACTAATATTCACGAGACAATATCAAGTTTTTTTAATCTATTTTATTTACATATTGGTATAAAAATAAAAAATAAAATTTACCTAGCAAAAAACTACATAAAAATTTTTTCGAAATGAGAGGTGTCAAGAATATTTTATTTTATCAAATAACTAATGAAAATGTAGAATTAAACAAAAGTTCCTGCCACTATGAAAAAGCAAGTGTGTCAAATATTTTGGGATGGAGGGAGCATATAAAAGTGAGTTTTTAATAGAAAATGGAAGAAGTTTTTGGGACAAAGGAAGTATATTTTATGATATATACATAAATAAAGTTAGATTTTGAAATATTTATTTAATTAGACATTGATGTAAAATATAAAAAATCCTACATCAAAACTGTATAGAACAATAGAAATCATTAAATAGGACTAAAACATAGGGAAAAGTACCAAAATAGGACTCTCATGTTTTTTTTCTCGGAATAGTTCTTTGCACTGTGGTAATGTGACTTTGCATTGTGGTAATGTAGCAGTGTACATGTGCAAATTACTATACTTTCTTGGTAATGTATATGACCATGTTTGGTAATGTAAGTCCTATTTCGGAAATAAAAACATGGAAGTCCTATTTTGGTATATTTTCAATGTTTTAGTTCTACTTTGGTCTTTCTCTCATAGAACAAGAGACGGTTGTAGTATTTTTTTATATGATCAAATATTAAAATCAAATACAAGCTAATGTACATTATCGTAGAAAAAGATATTTAATTTAAATTGGTGAATAGTATTATAAATATGTATTCTGATAAAACATTACCAATCAAAATAGTTTTACTGAATTAAAGGAGTATTCGTGAAATAAAATTTGAAAGAGTAACGGTACATGACACTAACCACCAATGGTGCAATTCAGCCTATTATAAATCCAGGCACGCAACAGTACTATTCATTCCTTTTTAATTTGCTGGTTTACTTTTCAAACATAATCTTTGACCAACAATATCTCTTAAAATATACTCTCTTCGTCCCAAAGTGATATCGCTGTTACCATTATGGTTTCTTGATAACCTTTGTTTATGTGTATATTTTCATTGATAATTTGATAATTTAAAATATTTTGGTCACCTATTACTCTATAATTTTTTTATGTACTTTTGAACGGTATAATTTATGTATTTTATTTTCTATATTGATTTGTAATTAAAATTATTTTAAAAGTAATAAGATTTTGCATGTGGTTCAATGTATGACATTGATTATGGGACGGAGGAAGTATTAGCAAAAAAAGAACCCCGGAGTATTAAAAATAGAGGAATTTACTTAAATAGCACTAAAACATAATGAATTTCTCTAAATATCACTACATATGTTTTTCTTCCCAATATAGCACTTTTAGTCATTATTCAAGTAAATATTCACCATCACTGGACATTATGGATATTATTAAGTGTTATTTAAGGAAAAAACAGTTTAAGTGCTATTTAGAGAAATGACTTAATTTTAATGCTATTTAGTGCAAATATTTCTTAAAAATAGTACATTAAAAGTAGTTTTTGTTGGGAAATATTGATTAAATATTCAAAAAGAAAAGAAAAGAAAAATAAAAAAAGATCATGACAAAGGGAAAGTTAAAGTACTCCATGAGTGGAGTTAACTATAAAAAAGGTAGAAGTATGCACATGAAGGGATTATCTCGTGTAGCAAATTGATTGGGGCAAATAAGTGTACTTCTCTTTGCCCTTTACAAGTGAAAAGCTACGAAGTATTTATGTGTGTGTGGTATTCAACACATCACCAAGGTAGAGAGAGAAACATGAAGGAATTCTACACAAGAATACCACCCAGAAAATCCAATGGGCTTTGATGAGTGTTGGTGAGTGTAGGGAGTAGCTGATATCTAGTTAGGCTCCGTTCCGTTCAACTTATTTTTTCTGATCTGATCTGATTCTAATAAGTTCTGATCTGATCTGGTCTGATCTGATTGGATCTGATCTGATCTGATTGGATCTGATCTGATCTGATCTGATTGGATCTGATCTGATCTGATCTGGTCTGATCTGATTAATTATGATTTAATTTAAAATTTCAAATCAATAATTTAATTTGACTTTATAATAACGTTTGAAAATTATAATGATAATTCATATTATAATATAATCAATATTTTTTATTTAATGATTCCTTTTTAATAAAATAAAAATAGTTAATTCATATATTAGAATAATCATTCATATTATAATGTAATAATATTTTTTATTTTATGATAATTTTTTTGTAAAATTAGAATAATACATTGGAATAAATATTTAATTTAGATATACATTTAAAAGTAATTAAATTTAGATAATCAATATATAGAAGAGATAGTATTTTTATTAAAATATCTCATCCTTATAAAAGATCAAAAGTTTAGAAACTCAAATTACAAGTAGCAATAAAAATATATTTTAAAAGTAGAATTAGATTGACATTGTCAATGTATTTTAAAACTAATTTTTCCGACGTCTAATAATTAAGGATTACTTTCTCAGCTTTTTATTTAACCTATTTCTAAAGTTTATTCTTTTTCATTTTTAAGAACAATAATAATAATAATAATAATAATAATAATAATAATGATGATGATGACGATGATGATGATGATGATCATAATAATAATAATAATAATAATAATAATAATAATAATAATAATAATAATAATAATAATAATAATAATAATAATAATAATAATATAATAATAATAATATAATAATAATAATAATAATAATAATAATTCTTGATGAGATCTTATTTTAATAAGTCTTGATCTGATCTGATTGGATCTGATCTGATCTGATCTGATTGGATCTGATCTGATCTGATTGGATCTGATCTGATCTGATTGGATCTGATCTGATCTGATTCGATGTGATCTGATCTGATTCGATCTGATCTGATCTGATCTGGTCTGATCTGATCTGATTTTAATAAGAATAAGAAAAAATAAGTTGAACGGAACGGGGCCTTACTCAGAAAAATACATTCGGGTATAGGATGTAGAAAGATCTGTTTAGGAATGTCTCGAATTTAGCATTGTAAACAGGGGAAAGTTTTTTGTATATTATTGTCCTGAAATAGTGGAAATATAATTTTTTTTCTCTCACATGGTCTTGTGTTTGTTCTCTCATTTTTTTGGTGTTTTCAATATTTTTCGGTATCTTACACGCTCAAAATCCTAACAGTTTTTTATATGAGTAATATGTTATAACTTTTTGTTGAATTACAGCGGGAATAAAATAAATAGACTTAATCCGAACTTATAAAACGTTCGGATTTTACAACGATAATAAATAAGTTAATTGGAGTCTTAGGGAAGCTCGAACGATCTAAAACGGAAGCAGGAACACGAATGGATCGCTGGGCAGAGACGTCGGGTAGGGTGTCGCCGAAGAAATTTCTTGAACAAAGGTAAGGAAAGCAGAGTCACCGGAGCTTTTCTTAAGGTAGTATTGCCCGCCTTCCGCTCTAGCAAACGTGGGCAATCTCCTCCCAGGATAAAACCGCAACGTGCAAGGCCTGAGGCGGTAGAATCTTGCACCGACGAACGAGAATGACGAGATGTTAATGACGGAGAAAATGATCGGAAGCCGGGGATTCGTCGGAAGAGTATACGTATTACAAAGAGAGTGTTTTCCTCGTGCTCTTGTTCTCTCAACCAACCTCTCCTTAAATAGGAGGAAGTTTGGCTAATGGACAGACCAGACAGATATACCGAGAAGTCTCAAGTGACTCTTCGGTCAGCATGCATGCATATCCCTTGGACAACCCACTCTTCGTTAATCACGGAGTATCCACGTGTGTACAATTCGGTTTCGTAAAAAATTAGCCCCGCCCCGCCGTAGGCGTGCCTCGACCCAACCAGACCTGCGAGTGTCGTGCCGAGCCAGACGGACGGCGGCGGCGGCGGCGCGCGAGGAGTCCTCTTATTGTTCCTTTCATAAGCTTAATTAAATGCCTAAGCTTAAGGCCACTGGGTATACTCCTCACGCCCGCCGGCGTTAAGGGGTGTTTAACACCCCGGGGGCGTGAAACACCGCCCCCCTCGGGCGTTAACGGGGCGTGAGGAGCCCTGCGTCATTTGTTTGACGCGGCGTTGCTTCGTTTCCTCCCCCTTTCCAACGGCTATATAGCCGTTACCCCCCCCCCCCATTAAAAAAAACCTATAAAATCCCTCTTTCTCATACATCTCTCTCACACCTCTATCTCACACATCTCTCTTTATATTCTCTCTAAAATATTTATTATTTATTATAAATATTTATAAAATATATTTTAAATATGGGTTCATCTTCCGACGATGAAAGAAGAGCTTTCTTTTTTTGTTGTTTTGCGACGAATTATATTCAATGGTGGAAAGATGGCCAAGAAGAAGCCGAATCCTCCCGACGACGGACTCGACGCCAACGTCTAAACCGGGATCGAGCGGCCGCCCACGCTTCACTTCTAAACGACTACTTTAATAATTCGTGTGTTTATACACCGAAGGATTTTAGTAATCATTTTCGGATGAGTCGTCCTTTCTTCTTACGCATAGTCGCCGATGTTGAACGCGAGATTCCTTGGTTCACCCAACGGTTTGATGCGAGAGGCCAACGCGGGTTTAGTAGCATCCAGAAGTGCACGGTCAATTCTCTCGGGGCGATCATCCCAAGCCTACCATCATGCTCGAAGCTGTTGCTTCGAATGACTTGTGGATTTGGCATGCTTTTTTCGGTGTCGCGAGCTCGAACAACGACATCAATGTTCTTGATCAATCACCTATTTTTGACGATTGGGTTAATGAGACCGCACCGGACTCTTCTTTTGAGCTTAGAGGGACGCTTTACAAGCGTGGATATTATTTAGCCGATGGAATATTTCCGAATTATTCCACGATTGTCAAATCCCTCTCCGAACCAATGGGTCTTAAACGCCAGACCTACAAAAAGCTCAAGAGGCAGCGAGAAAAGATATTGAACGAGCCTTTGGGGTCTTGAAGAGTAAATGGCACATTCTAGATCGTCCGTTGAAATGTTATTCTCAAGCAAAAATGAGGAATATCATGTACGCATGTATTATTCTTCATAATATGATCATAGAGGATAACGGGACTGCGATTTGTCAATACAACCCGGACGAGGAGGTGCCTATGTACGAAGAAATCACCAAAGAAAAGAAACAACGCAACCGCCAAGAAATTCGAAGCCGAGAGATTCACAATGCACTAACGGCGGATTTGATCGAACATATCTTTAGTCGTTCGAACAATTAGTGATTTCTTTGTACTGTTGTTTTTTTATGTAATATTTTTTAATGAATGTAATTTTTTTATGAATGTAAGATTTTTTAATGAATGTAATTTTTTTAATGCTCTAGTCTCATTGCGATTAATTTAAATAATAAATTAATTTAAATTTATTAATTTAAATTTAGAAGATGTATATTTAAAAATGTAAAAAATGAAGGTTTGAAGCCTCAGGGCTTCAAAACCATTTTTAGTGGATTTTTGGTGTAAGTTAAAGCTGACGTGGCAGAGAGAGAGAGTTTGAAGCCCCGGGGCTTCATGACCATTTCCAGTGCTCTAAATATGAAAGTATGAAAGGTTCAAAAATAGGTGTGGGACAAGAACTTTTAATTTTTCCTCATATTTAACTTTGAGAATTAATTTCTCATTCACCCGAGCACCGTTTATGGCGTGTAATATGTCAAGACGTTCGTGTTACTTACGAGATTAAACGTCCATAATTATTTCAGAAAATAATTTTGTGGACCCTACTGAATTTATGTCCGAAAAATGTCCAATTTATCTTAAATTTCCAACACTTTTATTTTTAATTGATTGTATAATTGAAACAGACGGTTAAATTGAAATATTTTTTTGGCATGCACTAATATGCTTTCCATTTTGGGGCTTCAATTATGGTGTATATTACAGACTGGAGCATCAATTATGGAGAACTCTTTTGAATTACATATATATATTTCAAGCAAAACATCTTAAAAGGTGAGTTTTCCAAAAATGTAGAAGTTCCAAAAATATTACTCTGTACTGCATCTCTAACTTTTGCTTTAGCTATGTGGGAGCAGTTAGTAAAAGGCCACGGTCCCCAGCATGAAACTCGAAACTGATCCCTATATTTATTCATTTATCATTATTATTTCCTCTATGACCCGTCTTAATTTAAGTTATTTGTTTTTTATGCATGCAATCAAATTTTATTAATTTAAGTTATTTGTTTTTTATGCATGCAATCAAATTTTAATAATGTTCTTGACCCATTTAAAAAAATATTATACTCCTGTCACCTATTGTTTTATACATTTTTTTATAAACTCTCTCCGTCACACAAAACTTTTTTGATTTTGATTTTGAAAGATTTAGGGGAATGTATTTTGATGTTGAGTTTTCAAAAATACATTTCAATTTGATAAGTAAAAGTATGATGTGATGAATATATTAAGTAAACGTAGAAATTACTTAAATAGCACTAAAACATAATGATTTTCTCTAAATAGCACCACATGTGTGTTTCTTTCCAATATAGCATGTTTAGTCATTATAAATTAGTCATTATTCAAGCAAATGATTTAAAATGGTTCAAGTCCAATTTAGGGAAAGGAATTTAGTTTTAGTGCTATTTAATGCAAACACACACATGTATATAGGATTATTTGGTTATTTTTACGGAGTATATTTCATTATTATATTGATAATATATTTATACTCCCAATAATAGCATGCATGCAAGTAAAATTAGGAGTGATAAAGTGAAAAGGTAAAAACATTTAGTGCCGACACCATAACCAAACAAATTTATCTCCCTAAGGTGTCTATGCACATGGAAAGCTATTCTAAATATACATATAATGTTGACATGCGTTTGTGAAAAGCATAGCTCTCTGTAAGAAGAAAAAGAGCATCAAATTAATTAGAAATCCTTCTCCGTTAATTACTTGCTGGCTAAGTACTACCAATCACATTTTATATATATATATATATATATATATATATATATATATATATATATATATATATATAGTACTCCCTCCGTTTCACAAAACTCCTCCTCTTTCGTTTTTTTTGTTTTCCAGAAATTAAAACACTTCCACTTTCTATTAAAAAACCACTTTTACCTCTACTTTTTCATACCCTACCTATCACATCATACTTTTTCACTAATAACCAAACTATCACATTTTACTTTTTCCCATCACATCAGGAGCAAAATTGAAAAGTCAACCAAAATTACACTTTCCTTATTTTCCCCCAAAGTCAAAACCGGAAGGGTTTTGTGGAAGGGAGAGAGTATATATTAATGGAAAACTATGATGACTATATATAAGCCTCTGAACTAGCCTGCAGTATGGGGCGAACATCTTTATTTCTTTATTAAAAGCTCAACAACTTGTATTACTATCTTATTTAGAAAAAAAGAATCAAAACTCCATTAATTAAGATCAAACTACTCATCAACATGCACTATTTCGAAGATTGAAAAAATTGAGGGAAACTTCACACTATTTTTTTGGTGTGAAATAATTTGAAAATATATATAAGTAACTACTTTTGGAATCTTAGCCATTAAGTAGTACTACCTCCGTTCTCAAAAAGAGTTCCTACTTTGAAAAAGTGGAAAAATAAAGAAGTGTTAAATTGTAGTTGACTTCCAATTTTGCTTTTGATGTGATGAGTAGATTATTAGTGAAAAAGTATGATGTGATAGGTAGGGTATGAAAAAGTAAGGGTAAAAGTAGTTTTTTAAAAGAAAATGGAAGTATTTTGTTGGAAATGAAAGAGGAAGTATTTTTGAGAACGGATGGAGTAGTAATTAGTGCGGTAAGTTATAGTGCTTCCATTGCTAGCTAGACTACTACTGCTATAAGTATCCCATGATGTATAGATTTAAAGCATTATGGCTAAATTAGCTGCCTTAATTCTTCCCATCCTTATAGTATTTATGTTGGGAATAATGGGTATACTAATAAGTGCTGCTAGCTAGCCCGCACCAGCGGCATAATTATAATATAATTATATATAGTTATAATATTTTTCAATTCACCGATACATACTCAGAAGATCAGTGATTGGTGTGTTCGTCAGGCACTAAGGGTTTGCATGCCGGCAAGGGGCTGCAGCTTCCGATCGCCACCGCCTAAAGGATTCACCGGCGGCAATTCAATCACCTTTGCCGGAGATCATAGAGGGAGCATTTGGCAAAGTAATTAATATAAGTCGATGATGGGTACTAATAATTAAAATATATTCTTAAATTTTCATAACCTCAATATATATTAACACATTTTCTACGGCTGACCAAATTAAACATGTGTATGTTCCGCATGCAGCAAATAAACCTCTACTCGTACAACAACTACAGTACGTCACAAACGAGTGAGGTTGTTCCGTGTGGTAGTCCCTACGGTTCCCCCCCCCCCCAAGCACCCAACACGTACCCATGCCCCTATGAAGTCGTCTACATGGCCAAGAATACTTCGACCAGGGGCATTCTCGTCAAAGACGTTATGCACCTCGAAACCACACCCGTAGCAGCGCCCGCACCCGTTATATTGGGGTGCCTATTCATTCCTTCCTTGATTATGCACACAAATAATGTTGAACATTGTGTACATGTAGTCTTAGTCTCTTAAGTGCATGATTGATTCTATTTTGTTTGTTTTTAGGTGCCGACAAGTTGAAACGGGTGATTTTCTTGACGTGGGTCCGGTCAACGGGTTACTTGGGTTGGGGTACGGTGCGCTACTAGATGTGACAAGCCTCCTATATATCGTCCCAATGGGTTGGTTCGGAACTCATTCTCGATGTGTTTCGCACCAAACAGGTACGGTAGGATTGCTTACAGAGATAAACCTATGTAACGTAACATCAACTATGAAAATTCAGATTTTACGTATGTCATGTGGTGTTTGTTTTTTTTTTTGAATGATGCAGCCCTTATTACAACATACAGATAGAGCACATATCTCTTGAAAATGTTGTAATCAATGTTTCACTGGTAGCCCCTTTTGACTCCGGTACCACTTTAACTGAGAGGCATACACCTTGGTCACCAAAATTGTGAGTTTTGGGTGACATTATTCTATTTTGCTTTCTTAATTTATCTAAATAAATTTAGATAAAATTTACACCTACCATAACTCTAATTGAGTAATTGCTATTTTGCTACTAAAAATAAAATTATACTCAATTAACAAAGGAAGGAAATAACTAAATCATACTCCATCCCGGCCTCCGTCCTCAAATAAATTTCCATTTTTGACTTTTTGAGGATTTAAGGAAGTGAAATTTTTGTGTTGACTTTTCAAAAATACCCTTGAAGTGATGTGTAAAAGTAAGATGTGATAGGTAGATTATTAGTAAAAAGGTATGATGTGATAGGTAGAGTATGAAAAAGTAATGGGTAAAAGAGGTTTTTAAGGGAAAATAGAAGTTTATTTGGGAACAAAGAAAAAATGAAAGAGGAAGTTTATTTAGGAACGGATAGAGTATTAAACTCCACCTAATAATAATAATAATAATAATAATAATAATAATAATAATAATAGTAATAATAATATAATGCATACGAATACCATTTTCTATTTTAATTTCTTCATCCCAAAACAAAAGTTCATTATCACTATTGTTTGTTACCACTTTAAAGAACGTCGTGGTGGCCATTAGCTTTTTTTTCCTTATCACATTTTAAAATTTTTATCATTTTGTTTATTACCCCCTACTAGGTAAAAGTAACTTTTACTTTAGATTGGAATAAAGGGGAATTAGTTTCTATTTTTACACTCTGCACTAATTAAAGATTTTTCTTATTTTGATTGTAGTTAGGTGAACAAATTTACCGCTTAGGTATTGTCAAAAACGAAATCAACACCCTCAACATCATTGGACGCAAGTATATTTTCTCATCTTTTTTTTATGTGATTGTATATACCACACGCTTTAAGTCTCAGATTTACTTTGCATTGCAACTGTTTAATTATAAAAAGAATAAAAATATAAACTTTATATTAAGTTATTAAGTTTGAAAAATATTTTTTAATATACTACTTTTAATAATTTTTTGTTAATACCGAGTATATTTCAAAAAAAGAGAAAGAGACAATAATTTGGGTTGGGCACTTACACCAATAATTTGCTTTGAATGTGGTGGTACACTCCCATTAATAGGAACTAAAAACTACAACGAGTAATATACTTTGGGTTGCGCACTTGCACCAATTATTTAATTGCTTTATTTGCTAATAACGTGGATTAATTTAATTAATTAATTGTATTTCTAGACAATTTCATGACGGTGAACTCTAATGCTCAAAAAAGAGTAGGGTTTGATTTCAATCCGTTTTGACGGAGTGTTGAACTCTGAGTAGACGGGACTTAATTCTTAAAACAATGTTCTTACCACATGTCTTACAACAACACAATCGGGGGATGAGTGGGTGTAGGGATTTACCCAGAGGCTATGCTAAGCCTCCCTACAGAGGCCATTCAGGAATCAGAAAACATGGGATCACGTTTCTTAAATTGTAAATATACAGTTATACTATGTTATATTATTCACACGCTATAAAAATCGCTACTAACATGTATCGACATCATTTTTTGATTTTTTCTAGGAAGCAACAGAAATTCTTCCTTGAGGGTGGCTATCGTTGCAAATACAGTTTCACTTGGTGGGATTATACTTGCAGTTGCAGTCGCATGTCTTTTGAGATTGAAACTACTCGCCAAAAGGGAATATGAGATGCAGCCTTTAAGTGCAGCAGGTTAATTATTAGAAAATATATTATTGATCGCATTACATTTTCTTTTATTCCTTATAATAATCTTATTATCTTTGCATGTCCTCTTTGTAGACCCGATTGGCATTTCCAGCATGTCCTCCCGTTATGATTTTGATACAATTAAAGTCATAACCAATGATTTTGCTAGTGAAATTGGGAGCGGTGGATTTGGTTGTGTATAATGAAGCCCATGCATTTTGAATTTAGTTGCCAATCTTTACAAAATTTATCCTATTATTTTACAATTATTATGTTACTTTTATAAATTAAACCCTAAACTTTCTTTCTTTCATTAGAGCAAGCTTCCTACGGGGGAGGAAGTGGCCGTAAAAAGGCTCTCTGAAACCTCCCAACAAGGGGTTAAAGAGTTTATAAATGAAGTTGAAATCCTCCTGAAGCTTCAACACCGAAATCTGGTTCAATTGCTGGGATACTATTGTGAGGCCACAGAAAAAATACTTGTTTATGAGTTTGTCCCCAACAAAAGCCTTAACTTCTTCATATTTGGTTAGTTTCATAAACATATCTCCTTATAAGTTTCATTTTCTTATCTTCTTGAAACAAGTTGGTATTGACGACACATGGCCTAACACATCATAATATGTGTTTGTGTGACTTTTGAAATATCTTTAGGTCGAGACCGCCCTAATTTGGATTGGCCAACCCGATTCAAGACCTTGAAAGGAATCACACGAGGGCTGCTATACCTTCATGAAGATTCTTGTGTGAAAATTATACACAAAGATCTAAAGGCGTCCAGCTTACTACTCGATTCAGATATGAATCCAAAAATAGCATACTTCGGGTTGGCCAGAATCTTTCCATGTGATCAATCGGTAGGATGTACGGATGGAAGGGCTGGACCCGGTAAGTTATGCCCATAAAATCTATGATGATTTTAATTTGGATGCTCTATTATTCCATGTTCTTTTAGCTAGAACTATCTCAAAAATAACTCAAAACTAGTTATCTTATAAATTTGTGTTTTCATTGCCTTTTAGGGGGTATATGGCCCCTGAATATTGCTTGTCCGGAAGACTCTCTGTGAAGTTTGACGTTTACGGCTTTGGGGTTCTTATCTAGAGATCACTTCTGGTAAGAAAATTTAAAGCACCCACGCAGCACGAGAAGACCTTCTTAGCAATGTGAGTAGACGTACATTTTAAAAATAAACGAACACATCTCACTTTCTCCCCTAGCTAACTAATCCCATTTGTGTTTCTATCTTTTCTTAAACAATATTATTTGCACTATAAATAACGTGTCTTCTGTTCTAATTCACACACACAAAGATATTAAATGTCCTTAATTAATTCAAAGTTATGGATGCTCTTATTATATGACAATTGACCTATAAATATATATTGAAATATCATCATCATATAAATTATTTGAGGCATGGGATCGTTGGATGGATGGAGAGCCCTTAGAGATTGTAGATCAAGCTTTAGGCCAATCTTATAAAGCTGAAGAACTCATCTCATGGATACACGTTGGGTTACTGATTGTGCAACACGATGCTGACAAGAGACCAGCAATGCAAGAAATTCTGTTCATGGTCACCAACTATTCAAGTCGTACTTTGGCAGTACCGTGTCGACCGACATTATATCAAAGTCAACTATATCTATCTCATTGGGGCGTTGACCTTGATATAATGCCGGTTGACACGGTAGTGCCAAAGTACGACTTGAATAGTTGGTGACCATAAACAGAATTTCTTGTATTGCTGGTCTCTTGTCAGCATCGTGTTGCACAGTCAGTAACCCAATGTGTATCCATGAGATGACTTCTTCAGCTTTATAAGATTGGCCTAAAGCTTGATCTACAATCTCTAAGGGCTCTCCATCCATCCAACGATCCCATGCCTCAAATAATTTATATGATGATGATATTTCAATATATATTTATAGGTCAATTGTCATATAATAAGAGCATCCATAACTTTGAATTAATTAAGGACATTTAATATCTTTGTGTGTGTGAATTAGAACAGAAGACACGTTATTTATAGTGCAAATAATATTGTTTAAGAAAAGATAGAAACACAAATGGGATTAGTTAGCTAGGGGAGAAAGTGAGATGTGTTCGTTTATTTTTAAAATGTACGTCTACTCACATTGCTAAGAAGGTCTTCTCGTGCTGCGTGGGTGCTTTAAATTTTCTTACCAGAAGTGATCTCTAGATAAGAACCCCAAAGCCGTAAACGTCAAACTTCACAGAGAGTCTTCCGGACAAGCAATATTCAGGGGCCATATACCCCCTAAAAGGCAATGAAAACACAAATTTATAAGATAACTAGTTTTGAGTTATTTTTGAGATAGTTCTAGCTAAAAGAACATGGAATAATAGAGCATCCAAATTAAAATCATCATAGATTTTATGGGCATAACTTACCGGGTCCAGCCCTTCCATCCGTACATCCTACCGATTGATCACATGGAAAGATTCTGGCCAACCCGAAGTATGCTATTTTTGGATTCATATCTGAATCGAGTAGTAAGCTGGACGCCTTTAGATCTTTGTGTATAATTTTCACACAAGAATCTTCATAAAGGTATAGCAGCCCTCGTGTGATTCCTTTCAAGGTCTTGAATCGGGTTGGCCAATCCAAATTAGGGCGGTCTCGACCTAAAGATATTTCAAAAGTCACACAAACACATATTATGATGTGTTAGGCCATGTGTCGTCAATACCAACTTGTTTCAAGAAGATAAGAAAATGAAACTTATAAGGAGATATGTTTATGAAACTAACCAAATATGAAGAAGTTAAGGCTTTTGTTGGGGACAAACTCATAAACAAGTATTTTTTCTGTGGCCTCACAATAGTATCCCAGCAATTGAACCAGATTTCGGTGTTGAAGCTTCAGGAGGATTTCAACTTCATTTATAAACTCTTTAACCCCTTGTTGGGAGGTTTCAGAGAGCCTTTTTACGGCCACTTCCTCCCCCGTAGGAAGCTTGCTCTAATGAAAGAAAGAAAGTTTAGGGTTTAATTTATAAAAGTAACATAATAATTGTAAAATAATAGGATAAATTTTGTAAAGATTGGCAACTAAATTCAAAATGCATGGGCTTCATTATACACAACCAAATCCACCGCTCCCAAGTTCACTAGCGAAATCATTGGTTATGACTTTAATTGTATCAAAATCATAATGGGGGGACATGCTGGAAATGCCAATCGGGTCTACAAAGAGGACTTGCAAATATGATAAGATTATTATAAGGAATAAAAGAAAATGTAATGCGATCAATAGTATATATTTTCTAAAAGATAGCATGTAAGCGTTTAGGCGAATTGTCAGAGCGTCTTGGATCAGGGCCTTGGCATATTTTTTTTGGACCAATCTTTTGATGTTTATATGTAAAATATATAAAAATTAGTCTATTGTTGTGGAGTTAATTGTCATTAACATTACATTATACGAGATAAATTTTGAACGAGCGTAGCATAATGGACGTATTAATCCTGCCACTAATGTCTCTTACCACTAATTATCATTAGTGTGCATTAAGTGTGTATGTAACTTACAAAACTTGAATTGACATGCCCTAATAAAGTCTCTCTCCTTTCGTTACTCCATACTATTAGTTCCAAAAGGTTTGGAAGAGGACACGATTTTGATTTTTCTCGATGATTTTTGGGAATATCTATGTTTTTTCGGTTTGCAGCGTTCCGGCCTTGTTCTCGTTCGTAGGCGTGTGGTTGATCAGTCCAACCATCACACACGATAGTAGTTTTATCCTGGGAAGAGAGTGTTCACGTTTCTCTAGCACGACAGGCAAACACTACTATCTTAAGGACAACTCTGACGACTCCACTATGCTTCCAAACAATTTATGTTTTACGTACTTGCTCACTTTTCTCGTCTTAGAGCACTGAAAATACTCTTGAAGCCCCGTGGCTTCAAAATTTCTCTCTCTACCACATCAGATTTAACTTACTTCACATATTCAGTGGAAATAAGTTTGAAGCCCCGGGGCTTCAAGCAGAGGCTTCAAATAAATTAAACCTTCATTTTTTACATTTTTAAATATACATCATCTAAATTTAAATTAATAAATTTTAATTAATTTATTATTTAAATTAATCGAAATGAGACTAGTGCATTAAAATATTACATTCATTAAAAAAATATTACATTCATAAGAAATACTTTCATAAAAAAAAATTACATTCATTAAAAAAATATTACATCCAAAAAAACAACACTACAAAAAAAATACTAATTATTCGAGCGACAGAAGATATGTTCGATCAAATCCGCCATTAGTGAATTGTGAATCTCTTGGCTTGGAATTTCTTGGTGGTTTCTTCGTTTCTTTTCTTCGTCAATTTCTTCGTACATAGGCACCTCCTCGCCCGGGTTGTATTGACAAATCGCAGGCCTGTTGTCGTCTATGATCATATTAGGAAGAATAATACATGCGTACATGATATTCCTCATTTTTGTTTGAGAACAACATTTCAACGGTCAATCTAGAATGTGCCATTTAGCCTTCAAGACCCCGAAGGCTCGTTCAATATCTTTTCTTGCTGCCTCTTGAGCTTTTTGTAGGTCTGGCGTTTAAGACCCATTGGTTCGGAGAGAGACTTGACAATCGTGGAATAATCTGGATATATTCCATCGGCCAAATAATATCCACGCTTGTAAAGCGTCCCTCTAAGCTCAAAAGACGAGTCGGGTGCGGTCTCATTAATCCAATCGTCAAAAACAGACGATTGATCGAGAACGTTGATGTCGTTGATCGAGGACACCGAAAAAAACGTGCCAAAACCACAAGTCACTTGAAGCAACAGCTTCGAGCATGATAGTAGGTTTGGGATGATCTTCCCGGGAGAATTGACCATGCCACACAGTGGGAAAATTATTCCATTCCCGATGCGTGCAATCAACACTCTCAAGCATGGCGACAAAGCCGTGTTTAGCGGCATGCCTTGCCTGTAACTGTTGAATGTCGCTTATTGTAGGCTTACGTAAATATTTTTTATGATAAATTTGAATAATAGCTTTAAAAAATTTATAAACACAGGACCTAATGCTCCGAGCCGACATCTTCAAGTATTCGTTGAACATATCAGATGTCGTCCCGTACAAAATCTGACGGAGCGCGACAGTGCACTTCTGGACACTACTAAACCCGCTTCGGCATCTCGCATCAAAGCATTGGGTGAACCAGTGCACCTCGCATTCAACATCGTCGAGTATGCGTAAAAAGAGATCGAGGATGACTCATCCAAAAACGATTACTAAAATCCTCTTATGTATAAACACATGGAGTATTAAGGTAGTCGTTTAGAAGTGAAGCGTGGGGTGGGCGGCCGTTCGATCCCGGTTTAAACATTGTCGTCGGGTCCAGGTCCGTCATCGGGAGGATTCGACTTCTTCTTCTTCGCCTTGTTCCCACCATTGAACACAACTCCTGGCGAAACAATGAAAAATGAGAGCTCCTTTTTCATCGTCGGATGAAAATGATCCCATTTTAAAAATATGTTTTATAAATATTTATAATAAATAATCAAATATTTGAAAGATTGATAGAATTGTAGAGAGAAGATAGTGAGAAACGTGTGAGAGATAGGTTTGTTTTGAGGGGAATTTATAGGTTTTTTTTTAATTTATATTTTTTTTAATTTGGGGGGTGGGGGGGTAACGGCTATATAGCCGTTTTTGGCTGTTGGGGGAGGGGAAGAAACACGTCAAAACTTTGACGCAGTACACTTAACGCCGCGATGAAGCCCTTGGGGGCGGTGTTTAATGCCCCTGGCGTTAAACTTGGCCAACACGCCAGTGGGCGTGAAGACCATTACCACTGCCCTTAGGGTTCATTGTCTTCTACATGACCATACTATCCACACTGTTGATATCAATACTATCCGGCCTCCTTGGTACAAGTTCAATTTATCTTTACTCCTCTACCTCCATTTTTTGTGGCTTACAATATTTCTCCCTCCTCTAGATCCATTTTCAACCACTCACTTATACTTTTCTAAGACTCCAGCTAACTCAATGTAGAATTTGAGAAAACTGAACTGCGCACTCAATCCCCAAAAAATATGATAGCGGCCCCAAATCTTTGAGATGAAAACACCGATGCAAATAAGTTTTGAAAGAGGCACAGAGAGTGGAATTGTTACCTGCGACCAAAATGTCATCAACATAGACTAGAACAACCAAAATACCTGGCCCACAGCGATAAATGAAAAGAGTATGATCAGCATGAGCCTGACGAAAACCATAACGCCGGAGGGCACAAGTAAGCTTCCCAAACCAATTCTGGGGTGATTGTCGCAACCCATATAGAGATTTGCGCAGTCGGCAAACCTTTCCTGGATAAAGATGTGCATAACCAGGTGGCAAACACATATAAACCTCCTCAATCAAATCACCATGGAGGAAGGCGTTGTTTACATCAAGCTGATGCACTTGGCACCCCCGTGCCGCGGCAATAGAGAGCAAAACCCGAACTGAGCCAATTTTTGCCACTTGGGCAAAAGTATCTGTGTAATCAACTCCCAAGGTCTGATGATTGCCAAGAACAACCAGACGGGCTTTGTCTTGTTCTTTAGTGCCATCAGAATTAAATTTTGTCTTAAAGACCCATTGACACCCCAAAGCTGTCCGATCAGGTGGTAAGATGGTAATGTCCCAAGTCTGATTGTTCTGCAAAGCCATGAGCTCCGTTTGCATAGCTGCCCGCCAGTTCGCATGGGGAACGGCCTTAGCATAATTTTTAGGAACAAAGTGCGGACAGATGGCGCCAAGAAAACCACGGTACCTGTCATGCAATTTATGATAACAAACAAAGTTGGCAATAGGATAGCGTGTACCTGAAGACGAGGATCGGGAGGGTGACGAACACACCGGAGCATGAGATTGAACAGAGTTGACGATATACTCACTAAGGTGAGAAGGCTGACGACGCTGCCGTTGTGGACGAAGAGAGGGAACGGCGGCTGTATCGGAGGGGTGTGGGTCGGCAGTGGGCTGTGCGTCCCCTGGAACAGACCTGCGGGACTGAGCGGCTGGAACAGACGCCGGCAGTGGGGTGTCGGCAGTGACCAGGGGGGTGGCGGGCTGGCTTATTTCGGGGAAATCGGTGTATGGAGTGGGGGTAGATAGTTCGGCCGGCGTGCAAGTGGTGGCAAACGGGAAATTACTCTCGTCAAAAGCAATATCCCGAGTGTGAAAAAAAACAGTGGTTATCAAGATCATACACACGCCAGCCTTTGGTTCCAGAGGGATACCCAACAAACATACACTTGGTGCTGCGGGGATGAAACTTGTTAACAGTTTTAAGATGAACAAAGCATAAACACCCAAAAATTTGGAGATGACTAAGATCAGGGGCTTTATTGTTGAGGACTTCAAACGGTGACTTGCCACCAAGGAGTTTGTTGGGAGTACGATTAATTAAGTACACAGCCGTACGGGCACATTCCCCCCAAAATTCAATAGGTAACTGGGCTTGAAACATAAGTGATCGAGCAACGTTTAGAATATGTCTATGTTTACGTTCCACCCGACCGTTTTGTTGAGGAGTGCCAACACAAGAGGTTTGAACAAGAACGCCCAAAAGATGTGTAATAAGAACGAAGGTCCTGATTAACAAATTTTGTGCCATTATCAGAACGGACAATTTTAATGGTTTTATGGAATTGGGTCTGAATCATGGCAAAAAAATGTTTCAAACAACTAGACACTTTAGATTTATCAATAATCAAATAAGCCCAAACAGCACGAGAATGATCATCCATTATGGTAAGAAAATAGTGTGCACTAGTAGCTAAACACGGGGTATAAGGTCCCCACAAATCACAATGAATTAAATAAAAAACACGGGTAGCTTTATTGGAACTCAACGAAAAAGAACTACGAACTTGTTTAGATTGAAAACAAATTTCACATGTTTGCAACAATTTAAGTTTAGAACTACTGGTGAAAGGAATAAGAGATGACAAAACTTGAGATGAAGGATGTCCCAAGCGTTTGTGAAGCAGAAGAGGATCCACTTGGGTAGCCAAGGCAGCAGAAGATGAACGAAACAGGAATACTCCGTTGTGTGCATCACCCCGTCCAATCTCCACCTTCGTGGCATAGTCCTGTATGACGCAACAGTTTTTGTTAAAAATGACAAGACAGGAATTATCACGTATAAGGCATCCGACAGAAATAAGATTGCACTGCAAGTGGGGAACAAGTAAGACATCCCGAAGCACCACCTCGGGCGATAGGCGCACACGGCCACGCCGAGTTGTCGTGGTGTGCATCCCATTCGGGAGTGTGATTACACACGGGCTCATGGAAACCACATTGGTTAAAAAATCAATATTACCAGTCATGTGATGGGAGGCACCACTATCAATAAGCCACTCACGAGAGGAAATATCACCACTACTTCCGGCATCCTTGTCAGCGGAAGAAGTATCAAGCATGGAGATTAGTAGGGTCATTTGATCGGGTGTAAGACCCAAAGCATTGAGGTTTGTAGCTGCATGCGCTCCCCCTGTCGCGGTTCCAATCCCACGGCCAGGTGCTCGCGTAGGAGCACCACCGCCACCCGGGGCTGTGCGGCCACCGCCGCGTCCCCCGCGTCCCGAAGGGCTGCCACGGCCACGCCCTTTTCTGGGGGGATATCCATGAAGTTGGTAGCAATGATCCACCGAGTGCCCATCTTTCCCACAATGGGTGCACGAGTAATGAGGTGGGTCGCCCCGGTGTGGAGTCAGTGTGGGGCGTTGCACGGCAAAGGCAACCGCATCCGTGCGGTCATCTCGGCTTCGAACAATACTTTTGTGACATTCCTCTTGAACAACCAAGGCATAGGCACGGTGGAGATCTGGCACAGGCTCAGTGGCAATGATCTGAGAACGAATGTGACCAAACTATTCGTCGTCAAGGCCGAGCAAAAAATGGTGGGTTTTCTCCTATTCTTCACGTGCGCAAATGAAGGCCGGAGCCTCACAACGGCACCCGCATGTTGGGTCCACAGATCCGTATAGCTTGTTCCACAACGTCACAAACTGATTGTCGTAGCCAACCACAATTTGACCTTTTTGACGTAGAGATTGGAACTCGGATTTTAATTGATGAACACGAGGACCATTAGATCCCCCATACCGAGTCTTCAAGTCCAACCACAATTCATGCGCCACTTTGTGAGAAATAATGGAAGGTTGAATATTTTCATCAACACTATTACAAATCCCAGAACAAATAATAGAATTGTTGGCTTTCCAAGCTGCAAGTTCCTGTTCGTCGCTGGGCTTGGGAAACCCCAAAGGGTATAAAAAACTGGCACGGCTGCGCCCTTCGAGAGCGTTGACAATCGTTTTCTCCCAAACATCATAATTGTCCCCTTTTAGAAGATGCTTTGTCAAAGAGTTACCCGCACTCTCGGACTGGTGGATGTAGTAGGGTGATGTGGGATCGTGAATAGGCCGTACCTTCTTGGGAGTTTCGGCTGTCATGGTGGCAGAAGCAGTAATAAAAACCGATGTGAGGCGGCATGAGAGAATCGTCGACGTGAGCCGGCGATGAATTGTTCGACGTGAGCCGACAGAGAAGACGACCATCGTGAGGCGGTCGGCGTAACTACGGTGGCGGCACCGTGTAGGAGGCGAGCCTAGGGTTTGAGAAGTTTCCCGGGATTAGGCTCCGATACCATGTTGAATTTGAGAAAACTGTACTGCTTTCCATTGAATATTTACAAAGTATAAATACCAGAGAGTTGGGCTTTGGACTGGGCCCGAGTATATACAAGGAAATAAGAATATTTACTAGGATACAATTACATAAATAGAAATATAAATATATATATATATATATATATATATATATATATATATATATATATATATATATATATATATATATATATATATATATATATATATATATATATATATATATATATATATATATATATATATATATATATATGCTAACACTCAATAATAGTTTTTTTGGGCAATTTACTAAATTGAACCTAAGAAAATATATCGGTACAGTGTATATGTATAAAGTGTAGAAATCACCCTAAATAGGACTAAAACATAGAGAAAAGTACCAAAATAGGACTTTCATATTTTTTTTCCCGAAATAGGACTTTGCACTGTGGTAATGTGGCAGTGTACATGTGCACGTTACTATACTTTTTTAATAATGTATATGACCATGTTTGGTAATGTAAGTCCTATTTTACTTTATTTTCAATGTTTTAGTCGTATTTTGGTCTTTCTCCCTGTAAAGTGTTATTGCAAGAAACAGATCAAGAAACTAGGTGTTATTGTATGTTCTTAGACATGTGCTTGTACATATATGAAAGTATTGTTTGGAAATGAAGAAATAGAGATACGTACGTTGAGGCAGGTGAAAGCCAAAACATTTCCCATTAACAAATGATCGACAATTGTATTTGTTCATGTTCCAAAGATTATATTCAATTCAGATCAGATCAGAGGATTATATATATATATTATAAATGTAACGCCCCAAAATATACCCTAAAATTTATTGAATTAAATATTCAATTAAACAAAACTTGTTTTGATAAAAATAAATTGTTGTTGGGCTTTGGGCTGAAATAAAATATATATTGATATCCAATAAACATAATTGGGATAAATCTCATAGAGATAAATCCAACATGTTGATTTATTGTGTGATCTTGATTGGGAACCTGAGTACAGACCCAAATTAAGAATAAATGAAGAAATTGTTTATAATGTGAAGTTTGAAATGATTTATTGAAATAAATCATGGAAATAAATAATATGAATTAAATGTGAGAACCTTTCTGAATAAAGGTCAATTAAACCAATTTTGACTCTGTCAAAGTCAACCACCCAAAAATATGATGTCGGAAAAAGTATAACGAATAAATATAAAAATTATATCGTTAGATAGAGTTTAAATGTCTGATCGCAACGGTGCAATAGGATATCAATTCAGAGAAAGTTGGACCAAAAAGTGTTCCCCGACTTGGACCAAATTAGTCCCAATCAGGGATTTGCGTTTGGAATCGGAGAAATATCGCAGCCCGCTCCACTAGCCGCCCGAACAGGAAACCAGACATCACCCTTGGCAGCATCCTTCACCATTTTCCTATATAAGTACCATCTCCATTCCTTCAATTCCTCACCATTTCTTACAAACTTTCTGTCTATTCTGTTGCTGGGAGTGAGAAGAACGCAGTGATGCTGTCGTATTGGTGTGAGGTCGCCGGAGATAGCTACAATTCTCGCCGGAAGTTTTGCCAGAAAATCTTCAAAACCTCCATTAAGCTTCGAGGTAAGCCCGTAGATATATCTAGTGATTAGAATGTTCGTATAGATCGTTTTTACGTTCATAAACGGTCGTTTGGTTGAGTTTTATGTTTGACATGTTTGAAGAACCAAGAATCATAAACCAAGAAATTGTTGTTAAAACTACAAATTAATGACTCTAAAATGATCTGTGAACATTGGGGAACATTCCTATATAATTTAATTGAAATTTGGTAATTAAAAATGATAATGTTAAAAATTGAACAGAGGAAAGATGATGAACAGTGGCCGAAAATCGATTATTTCCTTCCTAATAATCGATTAAAAATTTGTTCAGATAGTCAGTATATTTAAAAATAATAATAATCGATTATTTTAATCATAAAATCGATTTAACGTTATTAATCGATTATTTTAATTATAAAAATCGATTTTTAAGTATTAATTGATTATTTTAAATATAAAAATCGATTTTTAGTAATTAATTGATTTTTTAAAATATAAAAATCGATTTTTAGTAATTAATGGATTATTTAAAATATAAAAATCGATTTTTAGCAATTAATTGATTATTTAAAATATAAAAATCGATTTTTAGCAATTAATTGATTATTTAAAACATAAAAATCGATTTTTAGCAATTAATTGATTATTTAAAATATAAAAATCGATTTTTATCAATTAATTGATTATTTAAAATATAAAAATCGATTTTTAGATATTAATGGATTATTTTAAATATAAAAATCGATTTTTAGGTATTAATTGATTATTTTTAAAAATAAAAATCGATTTTTCTTAAGTCCAGATCCTGTTCCGAAAATATTCGGAAAATATATACTCTAAAATCCACCAATTGATTATGATCATTGGAAAAATGATTTACCATAATAAAAATGATGTTTTTAACAAATAAAAATGTTATGTGATGCATGACGGTAAGTTAGGGTGTTAACACCCGAAGCTAGGCCGCTAATTGTTATTGAATATTATGTTGATTGATGATTATGGTAATGATTATTGATTGATTATTATGATGATTGAATCTTGATGAATATTCTAATTAAAAATGATAATTGTGAATGATTAAATCATAATGTATATATTGATGATTGTGAAAATAAAATGTATTGTTAAGGATATCTAGAAGACCTCTAAGATATACCTATTTAAGTTAGGCCTTGCGGGTATGAACCCCGGTGGCTAGGGTTAAAACGTACGTACGGGATCCAAGAACCAAACTTGAGTACCTACTCGTTTGGGGTTACCACCCACCCAACAGTGAACACTACGCTGTCGGTTTTTGGTTGGCCTTAAGTGAAGGTAAGTTTAAGATTTTCAAAACCCTTTTATCTTAAACTAGGCCTAGCTTAAGGATTATTTAGGAATATTTTATACTGGAATATAGTTTAATTATTTAAACTAGAATTCGTTTAAAGGTTGACAAATATTAAAGTGATTGGCCTTAGACTAAGAATAGTTTAAGGATATTGTTGAATGTTGAATATTGAATATTGAATATGAGTAAATATTGAATGATGAATATTGAATTGAATATTGCAATTATTATGAATGACTGATGAACATTGAATGTGAATATAAATGTTAAATAATGCATGATGAATAATTTTTAATAATTATTGATTATCTGAACTGAACATTATGTGCATGATATCAAATGATTTGATTATGAATTTAGATTCAGTTTATATGAATGTTCGATGCATTAGATATGCTTACTCAGCTTCACCGCTGAGCGTGTAGTGTGTTTTATTTGCTACACGCAGGTTAATGAAGTGACATGATCCTGGAGGCAGACGGAGGCGAGATTGTCGGAATGGATGTGATGGTTTTGAATTAAAGAACATAAATAAATTATGTTTGTGATTATGATTGTTAAGCTTCCGCAATATTGAAAACTCTGTACTGTTTATATTATGAAAAATATTATTGTGATAAATAAAAATGTTTGAAATGTTTTAAAATTTTACGATTACCAAGTTAATACTTTAACCTGAAAGGGGCTGGAGACCTGGACAGATTAGGGTGTTACAATAAACTTGTTGTGTTTGTTTGTTGATGGGCTCATATACCTAGTACGTACAAAGTACTAAATGATGTAATATAAATAATAAAAAAACAGAGTATTAAATAATGTAATGTAAATCAAAACAGCTGCATAATATAATAATGCCTCTTTGAGACGCATTTAGAGAACTATTTGTTCATAAGTATTGCCATGGTTACATGTACTGCCGTTATTTCTCATACAAACATCTTCAATATGGAGTACAAAGTAGGATAAAACTATTTATACCCAAAGATTTGTACCTCATTTTGTACACTATAGGGATGGATTAACATTTTGTAATGGCATAATGCTAATTTTTGTTAACGCATCAATACTTTGTGTCAGTGTAAATTTTTGTTAACGAACTAACATTTTGTGCCAGTGTGAACCATCAAAATGTTAGTGCATACCTTTGATGTATAAATGAGGTACAAATTTTGGGGTACATGTAGCATGCTCGTACAAATATTATCACTCAAAATTAGTATAGAAAAAATTACTTTGTACTCCCCATTAATGCTACACAATTCCCCCTCCAATAAGCAAAGGAAACGAAAGTTCGGTGGGTGTTGCGCAGTTGGCAAGGTTATTGGATATGAGTTCAAACCCCTTTTGGATATTCGTTAATATTATTTTCCAGGTTTTGATAAATGACAAATGAAACGATGAAAACGAAAGGACGATCAAAAATTTTATTTTTGAATCGAAAAAGCAAAGAGGCGTATCAAAAAAATTTACAACATTCATTTCAATGCTCACCCCTACGCGGAGTTTTTATTGAAGTGAAGATTCTGAACATTTTTTATTTTTATTGAGTCGAAGGAACAATTGTAACGATGACAAATATTTTTCACTTAAACAAATTATCTTTTGTGGGATAAATTATTATTTTTTAAGTCAATTTAAAAATAAACATTTCTCTGTCTAAAAATATTTTATTGAGTTAGTCACAAAAATGTGTATCAAAATTTCTTAAAGTATCTTTTTAAGATATACAATTTTTTGTGGTTAAGAAAAATATATCTTTAAATATTTTTGGTGTACATCATTTGACACACAATAATTTTTGGACTCATTTCTACACCAAAAATTTTCCTTCATTTATTCAAAAATTCATTTTGAATAATTCTTGAAAAGACAGGGAGCCTTACCCTTGATAACAATGTCCCAAACAAACCCATAAGTCCAAAAATGTTCGGACATTACTCTACAGAGGATCAATCCACCTCTATGGATCGATCACAGCGTGCAGAGCAATCCTTTAGCATATCGATCCACCTGTTTGGATCAATCTTCATGTACCCCATGTTTTTCTTCGTGTGATCGATCCAGGCATGTGTATCGATCACCCGATGTTGTGATCAAAGTTTTTACCAAATTTTTTAACTCTTGGTGATCGATCACCTGTGGTAAATTCTGTCAAAAACATTTTATCTCCATCTCCAACGGATTTATTTTCTCCAACAGATTTATTTTCATTAACCCTATAAAATCCCTCTTCCTCCCTCATTTAGTTCACAATACTAGCACTCCATTATTCAATCCTTCTCTTACTTTCAAATCTTGCTCCAATCTTCTTCATCAAAATATTATTTTGAGAGTTAGAAATATTTTTGTTGAGTGCAAAAGATATTGTCATCCATTAGAACTTAACACTTTCAAACACTACTTGCTTAATTGTGTGAGCTCTCATTCTTGTGTTATTAAACTCAATATTGTTTGAGTTTGGTTGTTGATAAGAACTGTGTGATTCAAGTCTTGTTGTAAGAAGTTGAGGCTTGTGAGATTCAAGTTCTCGAGTTGTGACCGGTTTTTCAAGTACCCGTTGAAGCTTGAAGTATAGTAGGACCTTTGAGAGAGTCTCTCCGAGGACTGGATTAGCCACGACGTGGTGAAGCAGTATATATCGCGGTGTTCTTCTTTCCCTTTTCTCTTTACATATTTCCTATAATTTTTCATTTCGTTTATCACACACGCAAAAAAAACACTCATTCTAGAAAACAACTCTATTCACCTCCCCTCCCAAGAGTTGCATATTTTGTCTAACAATTGGTATCGGAGCAGGAAGTTTTTCAAATACATTTTATTTTTTAGGAACTCAAAGATCAATGGCTTCTAGAATGTTCAATGTAGGAGTTAATGAAGCGCAATCCACCACGAGGCCACCATTGTTCGATGGAACAAATGACTCATATTGGAAGAAAATGATGAGAATCTTAATTCAATCCAACGACTATAAGTTGTGGTTGATTGTGAAGAATGGCTGTGGTGTTCCCATGAAGAAATTCGGAGAAGTCAATGTCCACAAAACTGAAAAGGAATTCAACGATGAAGACGGCAAGAAGATGTAGCTCAATGTCAAAGTAATAACAATGATTTATTGTGACGTTAATGCAGATGACTATCGAAAAATATCACGGTGTGAAATCGCAAAACAAATGTGGGAGAACTTGGAGGTCACCTATAAAGGAACCGCTCAAGTTAGAGAAGCAAAGATTGACCAACTCACCCACGAGAGTGTTACAATTTTTGTACGGATTACAACGGACGGGGAAGATGAACGGCCCTGGAAATAAAAATAAATAAAATTCTGAATTTATAATTTATTTAGAATATTACAAAATAACCAAAGTTGGAAAATAAATTTCTATACCTTCAAACGGCCTTGTTGTACGAGGACATTAAGCACTGGACATCGAGGACATTATGCACTGGACAGGAAGGACATTATGCACTAGGCTGCGAGGACATTATGCACTAGGGCAGAATGCAGCGAGGTCTTTATGAACTAAACCTACAAAACAAAACACCGTGAAGGACAGCGGAGTCGCCGGAGCTGTCCTCAAGGTAGTAGTGCCCGCCTACCGTACTGGAAAAACGTGGGCACTCTCCTCCCAGGATAAAACCGCTATCGTGTGTGGAGATGTACGGACCAACCACACACCAACGAACAAAAACAACGTAGGAACGTTGGCAACCAAAAAACTTTGAAGGGGATGGCCGGAAATTTGGTCGGAAAACCAAGAGCTCTCTCAAAAAATAAACAAGAAAGATTTTCTTTCTTTTTCTTTTTGTTTCTCACGTGAAGCACCACAAGAAATGATGGAGTGAGCTTTGATTTTATAATTAAGGAGTTTAGGAAAAATGTAACTCCCACCATTAACCATTGGAATTAATCATGGCATTTGTGGTGTGTTAATGGTGATTAATTAGCCATTAACACGTCCGTTACGCTACGCTCCGTTTAAAATTTGTCCCGAATAATTGGAGATTAATGCCAGTTAACTCCGTAAGATGGACTAATTTTAAACAATACGTAAAATTAATAAAAGAAGATTGGTTCAGTAAAGTTGCATAAATTGCAATTCTCACCATATTCTTTTATTAACGGGTTAACTCTGAGAATCAATTTCTCATTCACCCTCTACCATTTTTGGCGTTATATTTGTCAAAACATTTATCTCATTTAAGAGAAAACACGTCCATTAATTAACGGTTAAAACCGTTAGTGGACCTATTGACAAATATACCCTAGCTGGTCCATTTAATGCCTATTTAAAAATGCCAAAAATTCCAACAATCCCCCACATGAATGAAAAATTGATTTGGGGTCGACAACATCCCACGGTTGAAAATCTGCATAGAACATGTAAGTGTCTCCACTTTTGAACATGTCTCTTGTAAAGTATACCTTCTTTACTGGATGTTCAGTAGAACGCGATGTCTTTGAACTGTACTGCCGCTTGTGTAAACGATAGTATACAATACACAAATTCCAACCAAACGTCATTCTGTTCTCATGGTTGTGCCCATTTTGGTTGTGGGACACGCGCCTGGTTCTGCGAGAGTGTTTAGAGGATTAAGCCCAAGATCCTCCGTTTGAAGCGAGCACACTTCACTCTTACATAGGTGATTCTTTAAGAGTATACCGATTACTCCACTTAGACCACCGTATCTATTGATTAAGAATCATTAAAGCATATTTATATGCTAGCCTCATCATTTTCGGGAGTTACTGTCTTCAGCAGGAACAGAAGGGACTGACCGGAGGTTCCGGTACTGCCTCCACAGTGACCATGCTTAATCCTACAAGTAGGTTGTCCCATTGAACCTGGGTACCAGCCAGTTTGGGTTTTCCTTTATAGGACTATCCTAGCACAAGGGCTTCAAAACCATTCCTGCCACCAACTTCTCATGCAACTCAATTGTTAACCCTTTGGTTAGCGGATCCGCCAGATTATCTTTTGACTTCACATAGTCAATTGTAATAATCCCAGTTGTGAGAAGTTGTCTAATGGTTTTGTGTCTACGACGAAAATGTCTAGACTTACCATTATACATGTTACTCTTTGCATGTGTTCTTATGTATTTCTGAATCATCAGACCTATACACTAAGAATCGATACGCGCTACCACTCTAGCTAATAAAGATTCCATCAATGCTCTTTGGACCAATCTTTATTTCCTTTGGTGGTGATGCTAAAACTTTTGCGAGGCACCCCCACACTTTCAGGTATTTATACGAAGGTTTTCTATTACACCACAACTCATAAGGAGTCTTAACGAGTTTTTTTTCAGGGTATTTTATTTAACAAATAACTGCTAGATAAAATAGCCTCCTTTAGGACCAATTTTCTTCTTGTTCTTGTTTGGCGTAGGCCCTTTGGAAGAACCCTCTTTGAGTGGATGCTTCACTACATTGGCCTGAACTGTTGGCTCGTCCGCGTTCTCCCCCACAACAGGGGGATCCTCCCTCAAGTACCTCGCAAGGTTGGGGGTGGTCAGCCAAAATAACATCCTTTGCTGCCATATTTTAAAACCAACACCTGTGAACTTTGCCGGTGCGGATGTGAAGACACCCGTGTTCGGTCTAAGTGAGGGAATGACCGGTATGGCCGAAGCCATATTCGGTCTGAGTGGGGTGACCATTGCGGCCGTAGCCGCGGTTGGTCCAATAACCGAGGTGACCGGAGCGGACCCCATAGTCGCGCTCGATCCAACGAAGGTGGTGATCGGAGTGGACCCCATGGCCGCACTCGATCCGAAAGGAATGTTGATCGGAGTGGTCTTCCCTACAGAGCCACCCAATACAGCCGAAAATCACAATCGGAGTCTCGGAACTACTCCCGTTTCCGGTGTGAGCGCCAAAATCGAATCCGTCCATACCCGCCATTGCACACGGGTATGACTACTACCTTAAGATTGTTACAATTTTTGTACAGCTTACAACGGACGAGGATAATGAACGACCCCGGAAATAAAAATAAATAAAATTCTGAATTTATAATTTATTCAGAATATTACAAAATAAACAAAGTTGGAAAATAAATTTCAATATCTTCAAACGGCCTTGTTGTACGAGGACATTAAGCACTGGACATCGAGGACATTATGTACTGGACAGCAAGGACATTATGCACTAGAGCAGAATGCAGCGAGGTCTTTATGAACTAAACCTGCAAAACAAAACACCGTGAAGGACAGCGGAGTCGCCGGAGCTGCCATTAAGGTAGTAGTGCCCGCCTACAATACCGGAAAAACGTGGGCACTATCCTTCCAGGATAAAACCGCTATCGTGTCTGGAGATGTACAGACCAACCACACACCAACGAACAAAAACAACGTAGGAACGTTGGCGACCAAAAAACTTTGAAGGGGATGGCCAAAAATTTGGCCGGAAAACCAAGAGCTCTCTCAAAAAATAAACAAGAAAGATTTTCTTTCTTTTTCTTTTTGTTTCTCACGTGAAGCACCACAAGAAATGATGGAGTGAGCTTTGATTTTATAATTAAGGAGTTTAGGAAAAATGTAACTCCCACCATTAACCATTGGAATTAATCATAGCATTTGTGGTGTGTTAATGGTGATTAATTAGCCATTAACATGTCCGTTACGCTACGCTCCGTTTAAAATTTGTCCCGAATAATTGGAGTTTAATGGCCAGTTAACTCCGTAAGATGGACTAATTTTAAACAATACGTAAAATTAATAAAAGAAGATTGGTTCAGTAAAATTGCATAAATTGCAATCCTCACCATATTCTTTTATTAACGGGTTAACTCTGAGAATCAATTTCTCATTCACCATCTACCATTTTTGGCGTAATATTTGTCAAAACATTTATCTCATTTAAGAGAAAATACGTCCATTAATTAAAGGTTAAAACCGTTAGTGGACCTATTGAAAAATATACCCTAGTTGGTCCATTTAATGCCTATTAAAAATACCAAAAATTCCAACAGAGAGCTTTCTCTATGAAGGAAAAAGAGAAGATAGAGGATATATTTGAGAGATTCACTAACATCATCAATCCTTTAAATATTCTCAGGAAGACTTACACCGACCGAGAACTCGTGAGGAAGGTACTACGGAGTTTATTACCCAAATGACGTTTAAAGGTGGACACAATCGAAGGAGGGTTTAGAAGAAGACATTCTCAGTTAATTGTTCCTTTCCTACGGAGGGTTTAGAAGAAGAAAAATTGTTCCTACGGAGGGTTCAGACGAAGAATTCTCAGTGAATTATTCCTACGGAGGGTTTAGAAGAAGAAAAATTGTAAGTTAAATCATTCAAAATCGACATATAAATTATGTAGTATAATTATTCAAATATTCTAATACCTAACTCAGTTTAAGTTTTAAAGTCACTTGTACCAATTCGAAATTGGAACCATGTCCGACTCAACTTGGGCCTGTTATTGGGCTATACTCTAATTTTACTCCCACTAAATAAACAAAACAAAGTAGG
The DNA here is from genome assembly GCA_003260385.1 of Cuscuta australis. Taxonomy (NCBI): domain Eukaryota; kingdom Viridiplantae; phylum Streptophyta; class Magnoliopsida; order Solanales; family Convolvulaceae; genus Cuscuta; species Cuscuta australis. The sequence goes on along the minus strand of NQVE01000129.1, from coordinate 2,414,851 downwards.
TCCTCCTCCCTCGAATAAGAAGGCTACCTGCCGCAACCTCGTGGCCAACCTCCAAACCCTAAGCCCTCTCTTCTCTTCTGCCCTCGCAAGCTGCCTCGGAGCAATGGATGCATCTCCTGCGGCCGCCGGATTCCCGGCGAAGCCAAACTTCAAGCCACTCTCAGCTTCTGAAATCTCCGACGGCCAAGTGCAGTTCCGGAAAGTGCCGGTGCCGGCGCACCGGTACACGCCGCTCAAGAAAGCATGGCTGGACATCTACACCCCAATCTACGAGGAGATGAAAATCGACATCCGAATGAACCTCAAGGGTCGCCGGGTCGAGCTGAAGACCCGACCCGACACTCCTGACATCAGCAACATCCAAAAGTGCGCCGATTTCGTCCACGCCTTCACGCTCGGCTTCGACGTCTGCGACGCCGTCGCCCTCCTCCGCCTGGATGAGCTCTATGTCGATTCCTTTGAGATCAAGGACGTGAAGACCCTCCGTGGGGAGCATTTGTCCCGGGCCATTGGGAGGCTGTCCGGCAAGGGAGGGAAAACAAAGTTTGCAATTGAGAACTCGACAAAGACTCGCATCGTGATTGCGGATTCCCGGATACACATTTTGGGCTCGTTTGCGAACATTAAGGTTGCAAGAAATGCACTCTGTAGTCTGATCATGGGGTCTCCTGCAGGGAAGGTGTATTCCAAGCTTAGAGCTGTCACCTCACGAATGGCTGAGAGGTTTTGATCATATCTTGAAGGGGAGTTTTTAATGTTATTTTTACTTACTATATCTTGAATTGTAGCTTAAATTTTGAATCAAGTCCATTGCAGTCTGATTTGTTCTGTTCTGTTATATATAGATGGATGGCCTTTGTCTAGACAATTGATATTTCAATCTCTGAATTGGACTTCAAATCTTTTTTAATGCCATGTGATTTTCTAGTTTTTTGCCTAGACTCGGCTGTTAGCAGATTGTGTCTTACTCAAAGTGTTCTTCACAGTTTCCATTGACCATAGCAGAGAAAGATGTTCTTGCCACAATAATAGGTAATGTGATGTTCTCTGTATGCACTTGGGCCTTGTTTTGATTGAGTGCAAAATGGTTACATATATATGGTACAATAACTATATTGACGGTATGGTTTGGAAATTCAATCCTGCAATTGTACGTATAAGAATATTTTGAGTTCACTGTGAGTAAAATGATCAGTTACTCACGGTGTGGGTAGTGTATATACATGTGTGAAAAGCTAGAATGGCACGGTATATACAACGGGGCAATCCCCTTGTCAAGTGGATGAAGGACCAACTAACAGATATTGGGGCTGCTCCCTCGGGTTTGACCCCCCCAAGGAAGCATGGGGAGGGAATATTAAGCGCCATAAGCGGGTTTTAAGGGGAGTTTTTGGGCTAAAAAAGATGAAGGGTTTAACATGCTTCAAGTTCAGGGTTGTGCCGGGCTATCGTTCCAGTTGTACTTCTTTAAAAAAAGCTACATTATATACAACAATAGTATGGGTATAATAGTAATTACTCATGGATTGCCTACAAAAGCCATACATGGAATTGGAAACAAATGTGGGTGACTGGCAATGGACTTCTTTGTTTACTTCCTGATTCTCATGTTCATTTCACTTGCACAATAACTGATATTTTCGGGTTCACTAGTTAATCTCAATGTTCAACTCTGTAATATTTTCTTTCCGGTTTGACACTTTGACCTGACATGTTTATTTAGAAAATGAAGTTTATTAGTGGAGGTGTAACATTTTTGGGTTGTGTGTTTTTCCTAGTTTTCCCTAGTGCAATTAGGCAAACATCTTAAGATCTATCTTAACAAGCTTCAATATCTACTCATGTTCCATATTTTTCTTCTTAATTTGTCATTTTGAGTCACCCTAATTTCTCTTCATTTCTTTTTTAGCAATTGTTCCTTGGTTGTTTGGTATTGCTTTTTGATTCTAAACAACGAAAGTTATTTGACGGAGGGAGTAGTAAAGATGAAAGGTGCCATTTTTTCGTGCCGTTGTTTTATTCCAATGCAGATTTTTCACCACTTTTCTTTAGATTTTCTTGGATTTTTAGTTACCTAGGAATCATACAAAATTTCAAGATATAGCTTACTGTTTAGAAATACTTAAAATCATCAAACGGTTAAAACAACACTAATTTATTTATTTAAATTTAACCACATGGTAAAACAAGTGAATAATGGAACACAGGCAAATCAAACAAAACAGATCTACAGGCACAAATGACATGATCTTGATGACATACCAAACCAACCAATAGGAGTATTATAGTACTATATATATCCCAATTAAGACCCTCAAATATGATTAGTTCACTTTGACGGAGGCGGAGAAGAAATGGCGGGAAAGTTCGGGGTTGCGGTGGGCAGTGGAGGGAGAGTGAGAAAGCTTGGGGTAGGCGGCAGGGTGGTCGGGATAGGTATTATATTGGGCAAGTGGAGAGATGGGAAAGGATGCATGGTGTTAGGAAATGAAGGCATGGTTGGTGGCTGGGGAAGAGGGGGAATTGTCGCCGCCACTGGCGGAACCCTAGGGTTTTGCATGAGGCGGCGAAGCTAGTCTTTGTGCTTGCTAGGCACAATGTGATCACGAGGGAGACGAGGATGAAGTTCTGGCCATATATTTTTGAAATATTTGAACTAAATATCACTAAAACTTAAATCATTTCTCTAAATAACACTTAGATTGTTTTATTCTCTAAGTAGCACTTAATAATGTCCAATGATGACGAATATTTAATTGAATAATGACTAATGTATAATGACTAAAAGTGCTACATTGGGAAGAAAAACACATATAATGCTATTTAAGGGAAGTCATTATGTTTTAGTGCTATTTAAATAAATTCCCCTATATTTTTTGTTTCAATGTTTTTGAAGTCCTTTGGCTTTTGGAATGGATGGTTTGGTTGGAGCAATTAAGAAGAAGGTTTTGTGGTGGCTTATGGGCAATGGGTAGGGGAAATGTATATATAGGGGAGATGTGGAGTGGGAGTCAAAAGATTTGATGAGATTTTAACTTGCTCGTAGTTTGGTATATCTATATATATTCCATCATCATCGGCTGAACAAACAAGCACCTAGTTCACCCAATCACCCATATTCCATCTACTTCCACAAATCAAAATCAAAATCAAGGCCTAAGAATTTTGATTTGTGTAACGATTCGTTTCATTAGGTAAACTCATTTCGTTTAACTGGACGAGTTGAACATAGTTTAACGAAATGAATCTTTCTATGCACTGTTTCTTAGGTTGAAAAAATTAACTTCCAACTTCTTCTAATTCTTTACTGTTTTTTCCAACTCCTTATTGTTTCTTCAAACTCATTCCAGCTTCTTCTAACGACTTAAAAAGTATTTATATATGTATTAATATGGAGTAAAATAACATCACATATCCAAATTTAATTATTACATATCACCTCAAACACGGATAATGATGAATTCTTTTTCATGCAAAATTAAAAGACTTTGCTAGCTCCACCATAATAGTCGAGAAATAAGTGGATCGCTTCCCAACCAAAGAAACCTATGCGTGCAAGTGATCATATATCATAGAAGGTTTGTCCTCCGATCCGCGCAGCACAGTCGTCAAGGATATATGATTGGAGTAAATGACTAGGTGTAAAGTCATACTAGCTAGCTATATTATACTCCCTCCGTCCCATAAAACATGGGATGTTTTGTTTTTTGAAAAGATTTAAGGGGAGTGTATTTTGGTATTGAATTTCCAAAAATGTCTTTTGATGTGATGGGTAAAAGTAGGATTTGATGGGTAGATTATTAGTAAAAAGGTATGATGTGATAGGTAGGGTATGAAAAAGTAAGGGGTAAAAATGACTTTTTAACAGAAATGAGAAATGTTTTATGGGACGGATGAAAAAAGAAAGGAGAAAGGTTTTATGGGACGGAGGGAGTAAATATTATTGATGCAAATAGGAGATATAGAGTACTCCCTCCGTCCCTAAAAGAATGAGACGGTTTGACTTTTTAGGAAATTAAGGGAGGGATATTTTGGTATTGACTTTCCAAAAATACCCTTGATGTGATGTGTAAAAGTAGGATGTGATGGGTAGATTATTAGAATAAAGGTATGATGTGATAGGTAGGGTATGAAAAAGTAAGGAGTAAAAGTGGTTTTTTAATAGAAATGTAACGAACTTTATGGGACGGAGTTTTTTCTAAACGTAACAAACTTTTTGGGACGGAGGGAGTACATTATATCAGATAATATTCGATAATATTATGACTTCAGGGATTTTAGAACAAAGAATTGGTTGGCAATAAGGTCCAAGAGATAACTTTTTATTTTGGTAGGGAGGCATTGTATCAGATAAATTAAACCCCCGCCCCCTCGGCAAAGTGCCGATAAAGACCTCTAATATACTTCCTTAAGTCTTCACTTAGCTTCTTCTGTCGAAAAGAGAATGAAGCTTTCAAATTTTTTCACTGAAATTATTTGAATGCTTATTTTAGATGAAATTCATTATTGTATTTTTTTTCTCTTTCCCAAATAGATTTACACTCTTCACTATCTCAATTTCTGGTAATTTTTATTTATTTTTAAGTTTTTATTGATTATATGTGAAAATAATTTTTTTTTACCTTTTATTTTGTAATACTTTTGACGTAGTTTTCAAATTTGAAAGTTTATTTTTTATTTATATACCAATCTTTGAAAAAATAAATTAAAAAAACTTAAAAGTAATAAGTTTATTGCACCAACATCCAATATGGTTTGGTATATGTGTATTGTTACATCCAATGGTTTCAAAACTTAAGTTTATTTTTCTTTTTTTATAAAGAGAAAAAATGTGTGTGTGTGAAATAATGAAAAATTATTTTTTGCAACCTACAGTTTTTTAAAAAGTTTTAAAAAATAAAAAAAAATTGTGTTTGAAATAAAAAATTTAACATATACTTCATTTGTCAAATTAATTATTTTCATTTCTTTTCTAAAAGTTTTTATCTTTTGGAATATATCGGGACAAAAAATAAAATTAAGTAACATCATTTTAATCTATAGTAAATTATATATTAATAACATTTTCTGGATCAATGCTTCCTTCATGACTTAATTTTCTCTATAAGTATTTTTAAATAGACTTCTTTTTCTTTATTTTCTTTTCTATTCTTTTTTCTTTTATTTTAATTTTGATTAAAATAAAAAAATGATATAAAAATTAATGAACACAAAATGAAAAATGAGCTTTTTTCTAAAAAAAAATATTTCATAAGTTTTCGTATCAGGAAAATGAAGCAATAATGGCATCTTTTGGTTAAAAAATAAAAATTTTAAATTTGAGATAAATGAAATGTACATTAATTCTTGTTATTTAATCGATTTTTATTGCAAACACAAAAAAATCGATTATAACATTATAAAAAATAATTTTATAAAAAGAAAAAAATTATAGAAAAAACAAAAGCAATAAAGAAAAGAGAGGCATTTGTCCAAATTTCCAAAGCCATACGACACATGATATTTGAAGGACATTTTATTCTAGAGAGGCATTGGAGAGGCAATATCAGAACCATGAGAAGCAACGACGTAAATTTTGAAACCATAAAGAATAACGATAATGGTGCAATGAACTCTACAAATAATATTCAAATACTTCCTGAACAGATATGTCTCGTCGAATTTCTTCTATAAATATGGATACATAGCGGTAGTTTTGATATGTAGAAGATCACATACTCATTCTTATGTTTTAACCAATTAAAGAAATTTAGAATACAACGGAAATTACTTTGATCTCAAAGTGGTTTTTCACGATTCGTAAGTTCATCAAGTCAAATTTCGTTCTATATCCATACTCCAAGTTCGATATATTTCACCAAGATCTCCACCTGAGCCTTTCTCCAGAGAAAGGCTGACAGAACACAATGTCCAAAGAGCAGAAGATCATCGTGTGAAGTTCCAACCCAGATTTCACGGACAATGCTGTTACAAAAACCACCCAACACAAAAACCACAACTCATTGCTCATGCACACTGGGGCAAAGTCAACCACAACTCACAGGAACAACTCTTTCATCAGCAAAATGAACAAAAACAAGAACCATTAGATGTTACTGTCATGGTAATGTTAAATACTTTCCAAAGAAAAACTAGAACAACCACCATCATCAACAAAAACTCAGCAAATCTCACAGTGGGTTCTAAAGAGGTGTCAGCAGACTTAACCCAGAAGGACAGAGGGTAAAAACTAGAACCACCATCAAACTGCATAAATTTTGATGCAAACAATATACTTCCTGTCTTCCTCCGTCCCTTTTTCTTTCTCCCATGACTGAAGTTGTTTTTAAATCAGTATATTGAAACATTGGTGTAATATTAAAGAAGTTAAATTTTATATATTTAAAAACTAAATCAAAAGATCTATGAAACAAGAGACAAATACAAAGGACTAAAGGGGGGTAACAATTACTTTCTTGAGTAGTGAGTGCAATCTGTTAGGGAGCAAACCAATTCCCACGTCGGAAGTGGAAAAACAAATTTTATCAAGATAAAAAGGTTCAACCCAACTCCATTAGTATGATACCTTTTGGGAAGTGCCAAAAAGCAAATATGTTGCTTAGCAAAATCGAACAGTGTCATACTAATGCATAGTTTGGGTGAGCCGGTGAGGTACACCCAATCTCAAAACAATCCTACTCCATGGAAACAACCTAACATACATTACTATCTATATGCTGATAATGAAATCATGAAACACCTGTGGTTATGTTTGTAATCTCATTAGTTGTCAGATCATTCACGTCACTGCAATCAATAAGCTCAAGAACTCCCGTGAAAGTACATTTATTTCTAAAAACGAATCAATCAACAATGGCAAATTCAATAGCCTCCTTTCCCGGAAGATCATAGTATGCTTCATTATTTCCTTTTCAATCCTTAAACACATACATTTCATACAAGCTGCAGCCTATGCCCAATATCATAAACAAAATCACATATAATTTCTATCAAGATGCACCTTTCCATGACAGGAAACGTGATTTTCGAATTAATAGAAACGTTAAAGTGTGAAATCATAAGACGGAAACAGAAAAGAACACTTATTTATTTCTATATTGCAAAGATGTAATCAGAAATTTAACAATTTTGAGTTTCGGGCTAGCTCGAGGGTACCGTAGCGGAGTAGAGGCGGAGGAACTGGTCACGCCGCTCCAGGTATCGGCGCCTGAGGAAATTCTCAAGGATCTCCATGACGGAGATGAACCGCTTCATCTCCTCGAGTTTCTGGCTGAGGTCGGCTTCTCTGGCCCTGGCTCGCTCCAGCCGAGCCTCCGTCTCCGCCAGCCGGTCCCGGAGGTCGTATAATACTGCTGCGTTCTCGTTCGCCGCGGCTGTGGCAGATCGAGATCGGGAGGTTAACGCCTCCTTCGACGGTAATCGTTGACCGCCGTAACACATCTCTGCTTCAAACAAATCCTATTCCAGCGATCGACGCACTGTTGCTATGCCGTCCCCCCACCGTCCACTTGCTAATGATTTCCCCTCTTTTTTCTACTTCTTTTTACTCTCTCCCACTCATACTAGAATTGGACTAAATTTTTAAGAGGGACGTCTAAAATGACATTAGTTACTTATACATCAGTTGCTTACACTAGTTCGTTTGGAGTATCTACGGTGCTCCATTTGTAAAAATGACGGTTCCTACCCCCCTCCTAACCCTCCGTTTGTAAAAATGACCGTAGGTACCTCAAACGAACTGGTGTAAGCAAATGACGCCAGTAGCACTGGTGTCATTTTAGACTTACCGATTTTTAAAATAGTATTCAATAATTTTGTGTATTTTCAAATTAGTTTTCAAAATTAACTAATTTCCAAGATGATACTCATTAATTAAAAATAATACTCAGTTCAGTACCCTGATTAACGGTCATAAAAACGGTGTTAAAATAACATTAAACTTTATACTATTTTCTCAGAATGATGCTTTCTAACTCAGTGTTTTCTCAAATGTGTCCATTTTCAAAATAAAAATACTTTAATTTTAGAAAAATATTTTAAATTATATAGGATGAAAATAAAACACTTAAAACTATAAATATAATTTTATAAATTTAAAAATAAATATTTTTTGATTATTTATAATTATTTAGAAGAATAACATGTAAATAAAATGTGTAATAGTCGTTAAAAAAATCATCTTAAATAGAAATAAAACATAAAGGAAGTACCAAGGTTGGAGCTCTCTATTTGTTTAATATAATATTCTTTAAAATAATGGTAAATAATCTAAAATGTTACTTTCAGATTTATATAATTATATTTATATATAGTTTTTAGTATTATATTATCATCCTATGAAATTTAAAATATTTTTTCAATAATTAATATATTTTTATTTCAAAAGTGGACCAATTTGAGAAAACGCACCGTTAGTAAGTACCATTTTGGAAAAGTAGTATAAGGTTTAATCTTTTTAACGTCATTTTAACAGCTGTTAGTCGGAGGGACTGAATTAAGCATTATTCTAATTTACCGATTATCATTTCGGGAATTAGTTACTTTCGAGGACTAATTTAGGAAATCGCATAGTTCTTAAGTACGTACCATTCTCCAAATTTACTCTTACAATTAAGTCGTTCAACTCATTCATTTCTTATTTTTATAATGGGAGGGTAGGAAATCGAGCATGAAATCTATACAGCTACTTATTTTTTTATTAAAATCAGATAAAATGAAATTAAAATAACTTTAAATACCTCCTTTGTCCGGAAAAGAACTTTCCATTCTATGCTTTTTTTGTCTGCAAATAAACTTCTCAATCTAACTTTTTACACTCACTCTTCCTAAAATACCCCTTCTTCCTCTTTTCCTTTCCTTCTTCCTCTTTTTTTCTTTCTCCCCTCTCTTCTAGGCAGATCTGGCCACCCCTTCCCCTTTTTTTCTTTCTCTCGTGGTTCTTTCTCTCTCTTCCTCCTCTCCGGTCTCCATTATGTTTCTTATTCTATTGGTTTTCTTTTCCATTTCTTCCTCCTCCCCTTTTCAGGCGATCATCTTCTCTCCCCCCCCCCCTTCTTTTTCTTCTTTCTCCCCTTTCCTTTCTCACATGGCCATCATCTTCTCTCTCTCTCTTCCCTTCCCCTTCTTTTTCTTAATCTCATTCTTTCCGATCAGATCTACGTGCAGTGATTGGATTTTATCTCCTTGTAGATCTATGGTTGAGGGAGGCTCTTTCTTTACAATTGCCAGTTGCCAAGTATGGCGGGGTTGGTGCAATGGTTAGGGTGGTGGGGGTTGGGCGACGGTTGGAGTGTTGGGAAGGTGGGGGCTAGGCGGTGGTTGGAGTGGTAGTGGTGTTGAGACGAAAAACAAGCTCAAGAGGAGCAGGGGTATTCTGGGCAATGCAGGTCTTTAGTCAACTCATATTAAAAATAGAGAATAGTCAAATTGGGAAGTTTAATTATGGTCGGTGGGAGTATAAATATAGTCAAATTAAATTAGGTCAGACGAATGGAACACATTCTTAATCTTCACAATTTTAAAGTTGACCAATAATATTGTTTACAATTGTTTTCTCTGGGAAAATTAATGTCATACGGAGTATTTTAAATAACATGTAAAATTTGATCTTTTCAAAATGATATTATTCACGATATATAAATAATATAAATACGTATAAAAATAAAAAGTATAATTTGTATATTTACAAACTATATCAAAAGTTCTATAAAAGAAGTGGTGACATATTTTTTATGACCAAATAGCTCCAATGTTCTCTGTAATTTGAAAAATTGACATCAATACCTCTTTTATTTTCAAAACTTATTTCTAAAATTTCCGTAGTTTAAAAATGTTACACCCACACCCTCTCTGACCATTTCTTGGATATTTTCTGGCGAAGAGGAGACATTGGTACCTATTATTCAAACCATCGAGGGGGCGCTTGCGTATGTCTTATTTCTTAGTTTCATACCAATTTTTAAATAAATTGTATTGAAAATAAATTCAACCAAACCTCGTAAAAATAGACGATTTAAATTGTGATAGAAAGAGTATTGTATATTGACATTTTTTTACATAAAAGGTCATATTTGATATATAAATATTTAAAAAACACATTTTAATATATGAATCATGTTTTAGTCTTAACTAAGTAGTTAAATAAAGAGTGTATGTTCTACAATTTTATCCTTGTAACAAATTTGAATCATTCATCTTTTACTCTACCCAATGCCCATGGTTGAGAAGTTTCGGTATCTTGGTTTGGTTTCAGGATAATGGAGAGTTGAACGGGGATGTTGTGCACCGTGTTGAAGCAGCTTGGGCAATGTAGAGGTTGGCTTCAGGAGTTGTCTGATTAGATCAAAAGTAAGTTCTATCAGTCCGTAGTTAGGGCAGCTATGTTGTATGATGTAGAATGATGAGTAGTTAAGAAGATCCACGTTAGTCGACTGCATGCGAGGACATGTAAGACCATAGTTTTAAGAATCAGACCAGCCGGTTTAGACCGTAAACCAGCGATCCCGTTGATAGGCGTGTCGTAGCACCTACAAATTAATTTATTATTTTCATTAACTCTGAACTCCCTTTATGAATTAATATTAATTAAATATTAATTTATTATTTTCCTTCTTTATGTCGGTATAATTTCCTCGGTTTGCTGCTGTGTTTTTATTGGATTTTTCTCACTTTTGAGTGAAGATTATTGTTGTTTGGTGTTCCAAGTTGTTGCTTGATGATTGTGTATACCTCTAATTGATTTAGAGAGAATTCTTAGTTGTACACCCACTGATTTTTTGTGGTGATTAGTGGAAGGCTTCGTGGTTTTTTCCCCGGTTTGGGGTTTCCACGTTATATCTTGGTGTTCGTTTATTGTTAGATTGATTGCTTGTTGTCGTGTTTACTATTCTTGATCAGTCATATGATTTTGCCCATTTTGACAACACAAAGACGGGAAAATTATTAATTGATTCTGCTAGAAAGCTGAGGTGATTTTCCCAACAATTGGTATCGGAGCTTGAGTTATATATTTGGGTGATTTTCTTGCGTTGTTAAAATGGAGGATAAAGCTGTTTTTGGAGGAATGATCAAATTGAACTCCTCCAATTTATAAAGTTGGAAACCCAAGATTGAGGATATTTTATATATTAAGGATTTGCATGAACCGATCTTGAATAAGGAGATGCCAAGCGGTAAACAAGAAGGTACTTTGAAAGTGCTTAATCGGAAAATTATGGGAATGATTAGGCAATTTATTGATGATAGTGTGTTTCAGCATCTTGATAATGATACCAACGCCTATGAACTATGGGAGAAACTCAAATGCATGTGTGAGAGAGAAAATTCCCTGAATAAAGCCTCTATTATGTGAAGACTTGTGAAACTTGAGTATAGGGATGGGCATAGTGTGGTATAGCATTTGAATGATTTTCAAGGATTGATTAACCAGTTGTCTTTTATGAAATTGGTTTTAGATGATGAGTTGCAGGCGTTGTTGCTCCTCAGCTCGTTTCTAGAAAGCTAAGAGACCTTGGTTGTATCACTTAGCAATTCTGCTCCAGAGGGTAAGCTCACAATGGATGTTGTGATCTGAAGTCGAGTATGCTGAATGAAGAAGCTAGGAGAAGAGATCTGAGTTCCTCCAGCTATTCAGATCAGGCTCATGTTGCTGAGGTAAAGGGTCGTGTTAGACACAGACATAGAGATTTTGAATCCAGGGGGAGATCTAAATCAAGAAACGAAGTGAAATGCTTCTATTGTGATAAACCGGGTCATAAGATATCTCGGTGCAGGAGGATGAAGAGAGATAAAGCCCAGCAAAAAGAGGAAAATGGTCAGACTTCTGAGAAGAAAGAGGAGAAAGACACAGCAGCCCTTAGCTTGTAGATGCATATGATTTATTCTTTGTGTGCAATGACACTAGCTTTGATGTTGCTTTTCAGGACTGCACTTGGATTATTGATTCGGGTGCCTCATGTCATCTCACACATCATCAAGATTTCTTCTCATCTTACACTAGCGGTGACTTTGGCTATGTCAAGATGGGGAAGGGTGAGAAGTCACCTAAGATTATTGGGATGGACAATGTTTGTTTGAAGACTAACACTGGTTGCAGGTTGACCCTTAGAGATGTCAGACATGTTCCAGAGTTTCGGTTCAACCTCATTTCAGGTGGAGGCCTTAATGAGGATGGTTATGCTAGCCGCCTTGGTGAAGGAAAGTGGAAGCTCACCAAAGGTTCTTTGATCGTGGCTCGAGGTAAGATAGAGAACAGGATTTACGTGATGCAAGAAAAAATGTGCAGAGGAGATCAGAATACTGCTAGGGGTGTAAATGGATAACCGAAAATCCGATTACCGTTTGCATCCGTATTCGTTTAAATGGAAAAAATCTGCATTCGTTTTAAACGGATATTATCCGTATCCGATTAAGCACATCCGATTGATAAACGGATGCGGATTTGGTAATTACAAATCCGATCCGTTTAAAATCCGATCCGTGTATACATTCATTTATATATCCGCATATCCGATTATCCGATCCGTTATATCGAATATAGGTAATAAAAAATTATCCGTAGTTAAAAAAATATATCCGTAGTTTAGACTAATTAATATGATTATGTATACTCCTAGTCCTAGTTTTCTAATTTCTACCCAACCCACTAAGCCCTAAATGGCCCAAAACCTAAATACTACCTCCGTCCTAGAGTATTTGTCCACTTTCATTTTTACACACCATCCAATACACTTCTTTAATCCATTTTATATTGTAATTTGTATATTAAAAAATTATAGAAATTATATATTAATAATCTATATGTTAAGACAAATCAAACAAGATCACACATGACTATATTTAGGCTTACACATTGTGAGAATTTGATGAGTCAAAGTGCTTAGATGAATAGTTCCAAAAGTCAAAACTGGACGAATACTTCGGGACGGAGGGAGTACATACCTAATACTTTTTTTCCGGAACCAGGCATCCACTCCATCCAGCAAGGCAACGACCAAGTGACGAACTGACCTAGCGGCGTCTTCCTCAGCTATTTTTCGAATCCGGCAACCAGCGGCAGCGTCGCAGCGACCATTTCAGCACCTCAATCCTTAGCATCATCATCTACTCTCTTCTTTGATTTTAGGTACAAACTCTCAATTATACGGATTCGGACTCGGATTTTTTTATTAGTCGGATGCTTCATCGAATACGGATATATCCGAATCCGCATCTGTATCCGCCGGATTCGGATTCGGATTTAGAATTGTAGACATCTGTCGGATACGGATGCAGATTCGGTTAACGGTTTTGCTAATCGAATTCGGATACGGTTATAGTACATCCGAAACGGATATTATCCGTTTACACCCCTAAATACTGCGCCCTCCACAGAGAGATCACACAAGAGGCTTGATCACATGCTTGAGATTTGTTAGAATATCCTCCTTGAAGGTGACATTCCTTTTCCTACCATTCAATTAGATCATGGGGGAGAAGATGGAGAGCAATATTGTGGTGATGATGTTGCTCGTGATGGTGATGTACTTGAGCCACCTCGTATTGAGCATGGAGTTCTGCCACAGAGGGATCCTCAAAAGCTTAAATTCGAGAGAGTTTGCTACTGGGAAGAAGTGAAGAAGGTGCACCAAAGTGAACGATTTCAAGCCAAGTGAGATGGGGTTATATCCTTTCTTGATGGACGTGGTCATTCCCTGGTAAAGTTGCATGGAAGCAAGCGAGCACCCAAGAGCAATTGGGTGTTCAAGTTGAAGAGAAAAGAACATTGCTTACAACCCACGAACTTGGCGCAGTTGGTTGTGAAAGGTTTGTTTGATACTCCCTCCGTCCCAAAAAACCTTTCTCCTTTCTTTTTTCACCCGTCCCAAAAAACACTTCTCATTTCTATTAAAAAGTCACTTTTACCCCTTACTTTTTCATACCCTACCTATCACATGATACCTTTTTACTAATAATCTATCCATCAAATCATACTTTTACCCATCACATAAAAGGACATTTTTGGAAATTCAATACCAAAATATACTTCCCTTAAATCACTCTTCAAAACCAAAACTCCCATGTTTTCCGGGACGGAGGGAGTATATTTCATCATTGAGTTTTACCCCCCCATGTAGGAGTAAGGGGAAGATTTGTTGGGTATCCCTCCTACATGAAGGAAGGAGTTCCTAAATAATAGATTTGGTATTAAAAATGTAATTGGTTTAGAGGTAATTATAATAATAATAATAATAATAATAATAATAATACGGAGTATTTATTACTTCCTCCGTCCTAAAACTTTCTTCCCAGACCACTATTCCAACTTTACGAGAATTTATATTTATTTGTGTTTTTTCATGGCCTATATGATAAATAAAATATTCTTGTCACCACTTGTTTTGTTGAACTTTGATGTAGTTTTTAAATATGTATGTTTTATTTTTTATTTCTATACCAATATTTAAATAAAATAGATTGAAAAAACTTGGAATTTTTCTTTGTTTTGCGAATCGGGAAGAAAGATATAGGACGGAGGGAGTATTTTATTATAAAAAAGAAAACAAAAAAAGGGGGTCAAAGTGGGGTTGCCACTTTTTTGAAAGGCAATAGCCTTTTGTGGCTGTTCACGGGTAGAAAGGAAATAGCAGCAGCCGAGAAACAGAGAGAAAAGAGAGAGAGCCGAGAGAAGGAAAAGAGAGAGAGGTGCAGCCTGATTTTGTGCTCCGATCGACGACCAAACGAGCTCTGATCGGGATGGAGTTTTAGTATGTTGTTCTAAACTCCTCTTCTTCATATCCAACGGTGAGATTATTGTTTTGACTTCTCTATGTCGGTATAATTTTCTCTATTTGGTGCAACGTTTTTATTAGAGATTTCTCACTTTTGAGTGAAGATTATTGTTATTTGGTGTTCTAAGTTATTACTTGATGATTGTGTATACCTCTAATTGATTTAGAGAGGATTCTTGGTTGTACCCACTGATTTTTCGTGGTGATTAGTGGAAGGCTTTGTGGTTTTTTCCCTGGTTTGGAGTTTCCACGTTAAATCTTGGTGTTCGTTTATCGTTTGATTGATTGCTTGTTGTCGTGTTTACTATTCTTGATCGGTCATATGATTTTGCTCATTTTGACAACACAAAGACGGGAAAATTATTAATTGCTTCTGCTAAAAAAATTGAAGTGATTTTCCCAACAATCCTAATTGAAATACATCCCTCTTAATACATGCTTTCAAATATGTCCACCATAGATCTTCCCAGACACTATTTACCGGGTCAAACTTACTCACTTTGTTTGCTCAATTTTATTAGTCATTTCATAAAATAATATAGTCTTGACACTTCTACTTTTGTAGAACTTTTTATGTAGTTTATTACTATATAAATTTTATTTTAAAATTTTACTCCTATAATCAATTAAATTGAATTGAAAATAAAGTCGGTATTTTAAAATTTTACTCTTATAATCAATTAAATTGAATTGAAAATAAAGTACTGATTTGAAACTACTAGTACGTTTTGAGCGAACTGTTCCCGGCTTTGCTCTCATTGCTTTTTTTTTTCTTTCTTTAGATTATATTGAATTTTATCAATCCCAAGTCAATTCAAAATCTCTTCGCGCAAATATCAACAGTGAGATGGAGTTGGGGGCTCAGGCGGCAACTATTAATTTCCCGAGCAGTCAGATTCCGGTAGAGGACGATGAACCTCTGCTACTCTCCGACGACGTCAAAACCGGTCTTGTGCTCATCGACATCGTCAATGGCTTTTGCACCGTCGGAGCAGGAAATCTGGTAAATATCTTTAATCATCATACTTCCGTCCCAAAATAAACTTCATGTCAAATTAAACCTGTCGATAAATTCACTTTATGTCTACAATTTGTAGTTATAAGTATTTGTGTACATTCACTGCATATATGTACTAATGCCAAGCATTCATAATCCTTGGCTTCTTTTGATCTACTAGAACAGTAAATTGTGAAAAGAGGTTTATATGATAAGATGTTTCTGTTTATTTTATTGCATTTTTTAATGCTTCTTCTTCTTCTTCAGTATTGATTGCTTGTAATGTTGCTACACGTCCCTTTCTGTGTGAATGTATGTTATGTTCCCTCTAGGCTCCACAAAAACATGATGAACAAATTGCTGGAATGGTGGATGAATCAGTGAAGTTTGCTAACCTCTTCTGTGAAAAGAAATGGCCTATTTTTGCTTTCCTTGACTGTCATCATCCTAACATTCCTGAGCACCCATATCCTCCTCACTGCATAATGGGAACTCATGAAGCTGAACTGGTTCCTTGTAAACTCTATCTGCCTATAGTTTTGATCCTCCATATTGTTTCAAAATATTAATTCCATTTCATATCCCTGTTTTCAAATGATGTGCAGCTCTAAAGTGGTTGGAGAATGAACCAAATGTTATTATACGCCGCAAGGATTGTATTGATGGATTCATCGGGTCTCTAGATAGAGATGGTTCCAATGTATTTGTGAATTGGGTGAAAAGCAATGAGATCAAAGTTGTGAGTATTTTCTGTGCATTTGAAAGCAGAATATCTTTTTCTCTCCCTGATCACTTATTTACTGACGTGAATCCTTTCTAATAGCATATTTTTACCAAGGTATTGGTCCTAGGAATATGCACAGACATATGTGTTCTAGATTTTGTTTGTTCTGCCTTGTCTGCAAGAAATCATAGGATTCTCTCCCCACTAGAGGACGTGATAGTATATTCACGTGGATGTGCTACTTATGATCTTCCAGTGCATGTTGCTAAAAGCATCAAAGGTGCCCTGGCTCATCCACAGGTACGCTAAGCTTAATCTCAGTGGTTGAAAAGGCCAAGACGTATTTAAGTTTATATTGCCACTTTGAAGCTCTAAATCGGAGGAGCCTTGGCTGATCAAAACATAGTTAATAAGATCAGTTGCATTGGTTATGTTTTGCCATCGTTATATTCTTCATTGCCTAAGGAAGGAACATGTTTTAGTTTCTTCTTCCCATTAACAAATTGAGTGCTTCTGTAAAGTTAATTGTGCATTGTAGGAGCTGATGCATCACATAGGGCTGTACATGGCAAAAGGAAGGGGAGCAAAGATTGTATCAGAAGTCTCATTTGATAAGTCAGATTAAACCTAATTTTCAGTTATACAGGAATTCAGTTTCACTTAATGGAAGAGTACCTGATCTTCTGCTGTCGTACAAAACTACAGATGTTACAACAGTTCTTTATTTGTCCCTGTCTATTTAAAAACATGATATAATGTATAGACACATCTCCCTGTTTGCTTAGTAAATGTATGGAGAATTGTTACCCTTGAATATTATTGTATATGAGATTATGAGTCACATTTATCATTCTTTATAGCCTCTCTTTTCATTATTAAGATACTCTTTCATATTATTAGAACAGAAACATAATGAGATTTAAAACGTGCTTCTCTAATTAGTTCAAGTCATTGCGAATATTGTGGAAATGTGGAATGTTAAGAATGCAAACTCTCAAAAGTGTTATCTAATCTCACTACAGGCGAACCTTGCTGTTGACATTTTCAGTATCTAAATGTGTTCGAAATTATGAAAAAGAGAGGGAAAACTTTCAGGAAAGAAACAACTGATTTCCCATTTGTACATAATGTGAGGCTCCACTAGCAGAATGAGTTTGTGGAGGCTAAAAGTGAAAAGACCAAAGAGCTAAAGATCTATAACAGCTCTCAAGACCTGGTACTTTTTGTTCGGGTGAATGCATGAAAAAACAGATTTCTTGTGCTTCTTTGGTTTGTTTCCGAAAATGAATGACCCCAGAGGAATTTTTGATCGACTCGCTGAATGTTTCAGTTGTGGGTTTCCTCCAGAAAGACCAAATTCATGTCCCAACTTCTTTAGTGTCTTCTCAACTTCCAATTGAAGTATGGTTACATGATCCACACCTGCTTGCAGCTCCTCTCTAACTTTGTTGTTTTCTTGCTTCATGTTTAGGACCTCGCCTTGGAACTTAGCAGCTTGATGACTGCTGAATTGGATCTCTTCACCTTCCACTCCTTCTCTTAGAGCTATTGTGATTTCCTCCTGAATGTGGCACAAAGACGACGATCTGCGTTTCAGCTCATCCTTAAGTGACCCGCTTTGGTCTAGCCAGACGGTCAGTTCAGTGTGTATCTCCCTAAGGTGTTTGAATATGGGTCGAACCTCTGATCTTAGATCCTGTGAGTGGGCACTGTTTTCTTGTGTCTTCTTTTCTTTGACTTTCGACAATTCATGCTGCAGATCTTGGACCGTTGTCTTGAATTTCTGTATCTGATGAAAGGAAGAGCTGAACCGTAACCAGAAATCCAAGTTTTCGTCTAGGATTGCATCAATTTCCCCACGTAGCTTTTCTTCAACAGGTGAGACGTGAACAGGTTTGTTAATCAAGGCGGGCAACATGAATCCATCTTCGTCATCCTTTGTCTGAGGTCTCTCTGAATCTTCTTCCCTTGCTTTTGAGGACTCTGTTCTTGATTCTTGTTCTTTAGCCGTACTTTCGCTTGGTTCTTTCTTTTCAGCACCACCATCTGGTGACAGCGAAACATTCACCCTCTGACGCAACTGTTGTATTTCTTCATCCCTCTTTGCGATCGCACTTTTCAACTCGCTGATCTGCAAAGTGAATTCAAATTCATTGTCTCTATCTTTCTTCTCTATCTCTGTCAACTTCTTCTTGAGCTCTTTGTAATTCCTGAGAACTGTTGTATATTCTTTCAGTATAGCTTTTTCTTTGTCCCCCATCCCATTCAACAACATCTCCCGCCAGTTTTGCTCATCATCCTTATCCAAGTCTATATTCAAGACATTTTTCAATCCATTATCTTCAGACCCAGGCGAACCACTTGTCTCGACCTTCTGTGCTGGTGTTCTGGCCACAGACGACAAATGTTCGCTTTCAGACTTTACACCTTCCTCCTCTTCATTTTTAATAACAACTGTGTTTGGAGCTATACTAACTTCTTCCCCTTCTTTTCTTTCAGTGGAAGTGGAGTTTAAGGCACATGCACCAGAATCTTCCAGAGTGTCTGGTTTTCCCCCCATGTTTTCCTTTGGTTGGAACTCAGTGAGAGATTCAGCTTCACTCTGTGGTGAATCTGTACCCTCAAGCTCCTCCTCGTCTTCCTCTTCCTCGTCCGGTTTCACATTTTTTAGTTTCTCAGACAAATGGTCGAGATTCCAACTTGCCTCGGCAATTTGTTTCCGAAGGCTGCTTCTTTGCTTTTCAAGGCCTTGGTTTAGATTCTGAATGTCCTTCCATTTCTTCTCCATCTCATTCATTTGATTTTCTTTGGCGGTTTCTGTCTTATCGTTCTCCTCCTTCAAGGTCCCGGCCTTTGTTTGAAAATCATTGGCTTCCTCTTTCAATCTGTCAATTTCAAGTGTTTGAGCAGAAATTGTGTTTTCCAGGTCTACTACTTTGTTCACAAGCTCATCAATCTTCTCCACTAGTTCAGTGACAGTCAGAGCTCCCATGGAGTCCCCACAATCCAGCGGTCGCAACGACTCTTCCATGGCATCACAACAAACTTCTTGACTTGAGCTTCCTGACTCGCACACGAGGCTATTCCTCTCATTCCTTTTGTCATCACTTTTTTGAGGGTTTTTCAGCCCAATGTGAGCAGCATAACAATCTCCAATCTTCTTGTACTCCTCTCTTGCCTCCCGCGATGCTCTCTCCTGCCTCTCCTGCAACTGAGCCAGCGTCTCCCTGCAAGATTTCAGCGCCGTTTTGGCCATCAAAGTGCGCGCCACATCATCCTCAATGGCTTTCGTCACTCCAAACTCGTCCTGCAGGGCACAGACCCTCTGCTGCATTTCTGAGATCTGGTCCTCAATCGCCCGGCACTTGGCAAGCCCACTCTGGTACGAGCTCTTCACAAACTCTTTCGCGGTTTGCAGTTTCAGAATGTCCTTCTGAAGCCTGTCCACCTCTTCAGTTGCCTGCGTGATGGTGAGGCCGGATTTGGGAGGAGCTTTTTTCGCAACCACCACCTCCGCCGGTTTCTTGGGCTGCAGCTTGTTGGGGACAGTTGCTGTGGTTATGATCACCTTCAGCTTCTTCTTGCTGGGAGCCTTTGGAACCTTGGGGACATTCTTGGGGTTCTGGCGAGGGAAGTTCTTGCGAGGAGGGGGCTTGGGGGACCCGTATTCGTCGTCTTCGTCCATGTCCAGCTGGAACTGCTCGGGACAGAGAGTGGCGAGCGTGTGGTTCACGCTCTGCAAATCCTTGGACAACTTGTCATACCTCTCAGCTAGAGATCTGAAACCCCTGTAAGATTCCTCCACAAAGTTTATGAGCTCTGGTCTTCTCTTGTAGTACATCTCTGCTCTTTTTGCAAATGAATCCCCATCTTCTTGGATCAGAACAAGCATGTGCTGCACCTTTTCCTCCATATCTGCATTCATCTCATCTAATATCAACCATGGGAAGACATGCATAAAATTATGTATGCATTTCACTTTTTTTTTCTCTAGATTACACTACTTTTTGTGTCTGTCACTTCCATCAATATACCATAGAATTTTAATTCATATTAAATATCAAAGGCTAATCATATATATCTTGGTTGATTATAAAAAATTAAATTTTGACAAAGACAAAAAGAGTATGATTCAAAAAATTTTGGACCCCTTAACGAAAACGCCTATCGACTAATTGAGATTTATTCGGTCCTATAAAAGGGTAAATCGTAAGCGCCAAGGAAAAAATGTAAGGCAAATGCAAGGTTTTTTATTATAGAATAAACGTACCTTGTAGGCTCTCTTCAAGCCATTTAGATTGCTTGGTCCTAATGTGGCTTGCCCACCACCATGAGTAGGCATTGCTTGCGGCCCTTTGTAACATATTGATCTTCTCCTCAGTATATAATCTTCAAATAATTTCTTCTTCCTTTTTATTCTCCCTTTTCAAGATTCTGCATAAACAACATACAAATTAATGAAACCAGCGGCCGCATAAAAATTAAACAAGAAAGAAAAAAACTTGAAGAAATAAAAAAAAAAATATTCTTATTCAATACACTATTATTTCTAGCATTCATTCATGTATGGGACATTTTGTATAAGGGATCAAATGGTTTTTCCCGTGCTATCATTATTGTAATTATGTGTATACATATATACTTATAGAAGTGATTCAATACAATATAACTTCTCATTTTCTCATATCTTATCGGAGCCCTTGTACGTGGTCCTAATAGAGATTTTTTTTCCTCTTCTTCTTTTGGCTATGGCTCCACGCCACCTCCGACCACTCTTGCTTCTTGATATGATCTTAAGAAACGATAAATTGTAAGCGCGAAAGAAGGTCTAACGCAACTAAGAATCCGCGCGGGGATTTTTAAGAATATATTACCTTGTAGGCTCTCTTCAAGCCATTTAGATAGATTGCTTGGTCTTAATGTGGCTTGCCCACCCCCATGAGTAGGCATTGCTTGCATCCCTTTGTGGCATCATTGATCTTGTCCTCAATATTGTTCTTCAAATAATTCTTTTCCCTTTTTTATTTTTTATTTTCCCATTTCAATCTAAATAAACAAGAACTTTTAAAGTCATGAAACCCACGGCCCCATAAAAACCAAAGAAGAAGAAGAAAGAAAAAACTTGAAGAAATTAATAAGATCATTAAGAAATCAAAAAAAGAAAGAAAAATTCAAAAGTTTTGTTTTGGGGACATGAAAAATAGTGATGGTGGAATGCGGCCAGCCAGTAAAACTACGTATGGATTCTTGAGGGTTAATGGTGTGGAGTAATCTTTGCTCCATAAGATAGGTTATTATAAGAATGGGTGGGCTGTATTAGCAATAATAAAAGTAATACTCATAATTAAATATTATTATGCAATATTTTATTGAAAGAAAAGTCAGAGAGAAAGCATAAATGTTTAACAAGATTCTCTATTAAACTTAGTCGTTGTAAAACAGCGCCGGCCAAAGGGTGGACCAAGGTGCCCTACTAGTCTAGACCCATTTTTTTCGGGAGCCGATCATTTTTTACTATATATATATATATATATATATATATATATATATATATATATATATAGACACACACTACAATACTCCCTCCGTCCTAAAATAATTTTCTCAGTCGCTATTTACATGGTCAATCTTTAATCACTTTTTTTTTACCTATTTTCGTTAGTTATTTAATAAAATAATATAGTCATGCCACCTTTTGTTTTGTAGAACTTTTAATGTAGTTTTAAAATATATAATTTTTATTTTTTAATTTTACATCTATAATCAAATAAATTGAATTAAAAATAATTTCAGTCAAACCTTCTAAACCGAAGTGGGAAGATCAATATAGGACAAAGGGAGTACTAATTATAATTTTAAAGAAAAATAATTTATACTCCCTCCGGTCTTGAAAACACTTCCGTCCTAATATTTTGCGCATCCCATAAAATACTTTTACTCTACTTAAAATGTCTAAAATACCTCTAAAACACCTTCTACCCGCAATAAACCACTAATGGGATGTATTTTAGACATTTTAGGTGGAAGTAAAACTATTTTATGGGGTGCGTTAAAAAATAGCGCGGAAGTGTTTTCAATAACGAAGAGAGTATAACTTAATTTGTTCAATCCAATGCATATTTGTTTTTGTCTTTTCTAGGGCCATATCCTCAGGATCCCTTGTAACAAAAAGCTACTCGTATCACATAACCACAAGTGCATTTCCCTCCTCTTAGTACATTTACTTTCTCATATTCTTTTCCTTCCAGTTTTCTTTTCTTTTTCTCTCTAACCAAACAAGAAAAATATTTTCCTTCTCATTTTCTTTTTCTTTCCCTCTAAAATTTCTTGAACCAAACATAGTGTAAGTGTATGTTTGGTTCAAAGAATTTGGAAGGAACAACAACAACAACAACAACAACAACCCAGTTGAATCCCACAACAGTAGGGTCTGGGGAGGGTGTGTGTACGCAGACCTTGCCCCTACTCGGAAGTAGGGAGGCTGTTTCCAAGAGACCCCCGGCTCCACCTGCACAAAAATATGGAAGAGAACACAGTATAGCACAGATAAGGCACCAAGTACAAGCAACAAGTACAAACAATAGCAAAAGATTCCCAACAAATACAACACACTACAAAACAACCTCTACAACACCGAGCTTCTATCCAGCTATGTTTGGTTCAAAGAATTTGGAAGGAAAAGAATAGAAAATAAGTTTCTCATTTTCCTCAACAAAATAGAAGGAATTTGGTTTTTCTTCTTAGTATATTTTATTTTTTCATTCTTTCCAGTTTTCTTTTCTTTTCCTCTAATGAAACAAGAAAAACTGTTTTACATCTTAATTTCTTTTTTTCCTTTTTCAATTTTCCTTGAACCAAACATAGTGCAAATGATTAAGGCACTTTATCATTCCAACATCACCATCACTTTTGTATACTTGTGTCTTTTCATTTATAATTATTCCGCAATAAAATAAAATATTTTATCAACTCTACTTTTTTAAAATTTTTGACATAATTTTTTATTTGTATACTAATGGTAATTTTTAAAGAAAATGAATTTTAAAAACTTAAAACTCTCTCTCATATTTCCCTTCATGTTTGTGCGAGTGGTGTGGGTTTGGGGGAGATAAGATTAACAAACGTACAAACTATAAAATGACACATGAGGCCATAAAGTATTCATAATAATACTAATCTCCTCTCAATTTAAATCATTTATTCCATTTTACGATGTTTAACTAAAATTATTTTCAATACAGTTTATTTGAAAATTAGGGTAGAGTTAAAAAATAAAATTTAGATATTTAAAATACATCAAAAGTTCTTCAAAATAAAGGGTAAAATAACTTTTATTCTATCAAATACTCCGTAAGTAACAAAAATAAAAAAAAAGGTAAATGAAATCTAAATGCAACTTAATTTGGAATAAGGACAGTATAATAGTCACAAAAAACCAGTTCTTCACTTCTTCCAACAGTTTGTTAAACTGCCAAAATCAAAATTTAAAATAACCGAATTCCATTAACGAACTAGAAACTTTTATCATCAACAATGCCCAAAGGGGCTTCAAATAGTATACCGGTTACAATAACAACATATATTTACATGCAAGCAAAAACAGGCAGATGGCATGCATTTCTGCAAACTGAAAATCCAAAAAAAAAACTTCTTAGTAGTTTTTGTTGCATGCGGAAATACAACAGTGCCCATCATCATCAATCCATCCATAGCTCGGATCATATAATTCATTAGATATCTACTCCTAAGTCCCTAACACAAAATACTTCTTTTTTTTTCTGGAAGGTTAGCCAATTGATTTCTGCTTAGAGCCTAAAAAGGTATCGTAGATCTTCAACAGTAAGGCGACTTGCGGTGCCACCAGCATGATCTTCACCAAAAGCAGACGCAACCATGGCTCTCTTGTCTTCCTGCAAGAAACAACAATCACCAATTAAGGGTATAATTTAAAAATAATGATAATAATAATAAATGAAGTAATCTTCATTGAAATTTTGAATGCACGGGGAACAAAAAGAAGTGGTTTTCCCAGTACACAATAGCACCTGCATAGTTGTTGTGCAAAGGAAGTCCTTTTCACTACATTTTTCTCTGTTATGGAGTTTTCTAAAAGGAATCTTATGTTATTTATATTCATGCCGGAGCACTGGTTATGGTTTAAGAAGTCCCATGACTTCTGAGATTTGATATTGAACTTTCGATGTCAGTTAATAGTATTGTAGAAACCAGAAGTGATGATGTTCACACAATTCATCTCAAGTTGGAGCACATAGCTTTATCATGCCCAACTCGTTACACGAATAAAGAACACGAATCTTGTGTGGTGCTTTAGCAAACAAATATTCAACTGGTCTCCGGCTTTCCCAGATCTCCAACTAATCGACTCTTTTTTTCTCGAACAAAATGGCAATAAAGCATCAATGTGTTTTGCTTTCTCATGAAAAACTGGATTAGATACACTAAGCAGTGCAACTTGATAATCACGTAAAAGCTTGCCAGAATTGTACCCTCCCCCTTTGAACAAGGTCCTACTTCCTAGAGTCATAATGAGTGAAAGTTGTGCGCACAACATACCTCTTCTCCTAGGTTTAGAGAAATGATTTCCACAAAGACACTTGCCTAGGGGAAAAACGGAGAAGTCTTGCTTGGTAGAAACACAAGATTACTTTTGGCATTAGCTTCAACGTTCAGCTTTAGCATTTTTTGGTTTTGTGGTTTGGCATAATCCATCTACCAAGGGTTATGTGGTTTGGCAAAATGGAGGTCCACGCAGAGTACCGGGGTGACGTCCACAATGGAGGCCCTTATGAGACTTTAAAGAAATCATTAATAATGGAGACAACATATATATTCCTAGCAAAAGCAGGCTGTGAACTACCTTTAGAATCCGGATGAGCCTCTTTTTTTAAAAAAATGTAAGCTTTCATTACTCATCCTCTAGCAACAGCCAGAAAAGGACACCAACAGACCAACAAAACAATGATAGATTGGATCGTATCAGAGCAAAACAGAAGAAAACTTTTTTGTTGTGAACTTTACAGGATTCTGTGTTCTTTAATATAAATAAAGAACAAACCAACACAACTATTAGAAACTACCAGAACCTATCTTTTAGAAACTACCCTCAACTCCCTTCAGAAACTAATTAACTCTTTTTATATTTAATTAAATAAATATTAAAGACACACTAACCGACTCCATACTAACAGACACCATACTAATCGACCCGAACATTGACCCATTACCCATTCAGTTATATGTGAACAAACCCGATTAAATCTAACAATCACGCTCCTAATCGTTGTTTGTTCCCAGCAATGTTGGTTCATCATCATCTTGAATCAAATTTGCAATACCTTCCTTTTGATCCCATTTTGGACATTCGTTCACAAAATGCCTGAGCTCATTGCACTTGAAACACCGAATGTGACTCTTATCTCTTTGAGACCGGCCACCATCTTGACCTTTCCCGGAGACCTCAACCTCGGCCACGTCCAAAGTCTTCTCGGTTCGAGCTCCTGCAACCACAATGGTCACACTTGTGCTCCTAAACCTTCTCTTTCCCACCAACTTTAGTGAATAGTAGTTTACCATGCATATCTCCTTGGTTGACATGTTGATGCATTCCTCGAAGACTTTCAATCTTCCAAACTCTTCTTGAAACAGCATTGTGTTAAGATTCAGCAAACTGTTCGTCTGCAGCAACGATCTGTATGAACTTTTTTGGAACAAAATCCAACAGCTATCAAACCAATTTTGTCTTCAAATGCAGACCCAAGGTTGCTTGCTTATGTTGCAAGTTGACTAATTTTACCAGCAAAATCATCAATTGACTTATTCTTCATCTTTAGAGACTTGAAATCTGATTCAAGCGTGTGTAATCGTGCCTCTTTAACCATGTCAACACTAACAAAGCGAGTCTTCAGAGCATCCCAAATTTCTTTAGCTTCGGTAAACTGAGCAACTTGTAACACGATCTCTTCCGGAAAATCTTGAAACAGATATGCTATCACCATATTGCTCTTTGGATCGATTTCTGTTCCTGGATCAATTACCTCCCAAATCCCATGAAAGTTGAAAATCACTTTGATTTTCACAACCCATATTGGTGTAGTTTGTAGCAGTTAGACTTGGAACCTGGAAAGATATGTGAACTATTCTCCCTCGTAGTCACAAAGACAATCTGTCTGTTTGGGTTGTCTCCCATTGAACGACTTTTTTTTGAAAAAAAGAAGGGATCGCACTGCTTCTTTCAATATCCTGATCCCAAGCTTGCTGAACTATCAGTTTGAACCTCTTTTTATTTTCCCACTTATCACAATATTTAAAAAGGGATCCCACTGTGCTTTGTGGAATGTAGGAGCCCAAAACTGGAGAAAGGTCAGAAATTCCTTGAGGTATAACAATGACTTTAGCATCATTACTGATCATCCAATCAATGTTAGCAAGTACTCTATCAAGTTTAGAAGAAAATCTATCATATCCATTCTGTTTATTTGTCCATGTAAACTTTAGACCTTCCACTGGCAGTTTTTCAAGACCGCATCCATGAATGCAATCTTTAAAATCCTTAATACTTTCACTACTAACTGGAAGTCCACCTCTTCTGTAATCAGGATCCAAATACTATTAAAAATCCCACATGACTCCGATGCTTTGTCAACTGAATCGGCAAAAATCTCCAATTCCTCTCATAGCTTCTCATTCATAGTATTTTGCCCATAAAAAAACAAAATGAAAAAGGAATCAGTAGCTCCGTATTTTTAACTGAAACAGTGGATCACTTGAGCCATCTCCTTCAGGCTTGTTATTGTGAAATAGTTGTTGTATAGCTGATGCCATACCTAGACTAAATAGGCTTTAGTTTTCTATATTTTGTGTATATACTTCATTTGAAAAGCAAGTAATCAGAGAGTATTCATCATTTATCTCTAGATTTCACAGTTATCTTCTACTTTTTTACTATCTCATGCTATCCAGATTCTGCCCAGAGAGTGGCTGTCATTATTGATATAGGACCCCAGTTAGAAAACAACCACTGCCAAATTATGTCAAACTTACTATCTTTGATTTTAGTTTCTACCAATATTGGTCCAGATCTGCTTATTGGGCTATTTAGCCCTCTCACATTCCAGGAGCAAATCATGATAGGAATGCTTCCTGCACCACATTAGGTGCCCCTTCTAACAGTTCAAAAGCAGAGTTTGTACCCATTTCCTCCAAACCTTTAGGTTCTTCTAATAGTCTTCTTGGCTCTTGCTATATTTCTCTTTCCCACTAGTTGAAACACAGATTCCTTCAAACTTCATTCCCCTTGACCAGCCTTCTGCTCAGGCCTTCCCTGGGTATTAGTAGTCTTAGTGTCATCATCCAACTTTGCTGTATTACACTGCATCTCCTTTAGTCACTTGATTTTTAGGTTGCCAAACTAGCTGCCCCATTTCAGTCTTTCCTTTTCTACCACCTCTGACTTCTTATAGTAGTCTTCAGCATGACCTAACAGGGGGGCAGTAATTGCATTTAATAAGGTAGCATTCATGTTTAAGCCTCTGCTGGATAGTTATATCCTAAACTATGTCCTTGGAATTCCTGATTCAGCTGGACCTCAACCATCAGCCTTGCATAACGTAAACTTGTTCTGCTAGCAGTAGCTATATCAGCATTAATTGGCTTCCCTATAACGCTAGCAATTTTGCTCAGTCAACTTAAGCTCCATAATTTCAAATCTAGATCCGGGAGTTGTATCCAAGCTGAAATATCAGCCAAGTTATCTAGATAGTAGATACACAGTCACTCCAAGTCTCCATGAGCCCTTTTATTAAATAATGTTGAGATGAGTCTTGCTTTCCCTTTGTACAAGGTTGATGCTCCATTTAAATTTCTAAAAATGGATATTTTGAAATTGGATTATGGCAATCATTAACAATGTAGTAAACTACACCAAAATTAAAATCACAAACATTAGTAAACATATTTGGACCAGGATTGCCAATAATGCGCCATAGCGGTGTGGAGTGGCACCAGGTTGCTGAATAATTCTCTGTAGCAGAGCAGGTGAATGTTGTAGTTATTGCAGGAGCTCTAGCGGGTGATATAATGGTTGTAGTAGACGCAATAGTGCTCTTCTTTGATTTTTCATTAATGACATCATCAATGGTACATATGGGTTTCTTCAAAATTAACCCTTACAATGACTTATCCCTAGCTGAACCATAAGCCCAAAATTAAAAAAGCTAAACACACGAGAAGTTAAGTTGTTTTTATTTTGGAATACCGAATATGAGATTGGTAGATGAGAAAAAGGCTACTGTGGATCTAGTGGTATGCTTTTAACATCCCATAAATAACTTTTTTTGAAGTGTCTATGTTTCATAGTCACCAAGGACCAGTTAACTCCGAATCAAGTAAATATCACCCTACCCACTGTTATGACTCCCAAACTCTGATCCAAATTACTGCTGCCCCTACCCCTGCCCCCGTGCACCCCACCCCCCTGAATCGCCGATTTGGGCAGCCCAAATCGATGATTCAGGGTGGGCGGTTTGGGGGGGGGGGGGGGGGGCGGAACCATCAATTCTACCAACGGAGCACCTTAGGTGCCCCAATCATAATATGACCTTGGATTCATGGGTCAAAAGAACCTTGCCAAATAATAATAATAAAAAGTCAACAATTATAGGAAGCTATAATAATCATACGGAGTAAGTAATATGAAACCCTAATAATAATACTCCCTCCGTCCCAAAATGTTTGC
This sequence comes from Cuscuta australis, assembly GCA_003260385.1. Lineage (NCBI taxonomy): Eukaryota > Viridiplantae > Streptophyta > Magnoliopsida > Solanales > Convolvulaceae > Cuscuta > Cuscuta australis. The sequence goes on along the minus strand of NQVE01000129.1, from coordinate 2,385,608 downwards.
CACATTTCCTTTTTCAACCATCACGGGAACTTTTATTTATTTGTACCTTTTCATTGATTGTTTGATAAAATAAAATATTCTTGACACCTCTTATTTTGAAGAATTTTTCATGTAGTTTTTAAATATGTAGATTTTATTTTTTTATTTCTATACCAATATTTAAATAAAATGAATTGAAAAAACTTGATATTTTGCCTCGTTTTTCGAAATGTGGTAAACATTTAGGGACGGAGGGAGTAATAACTAACAAATCCAAAGGCCTGTAGCAAAGCTCTAATTCCAAATATTGTTCATAAATGCACCCTAAATATAAACAGCAAATTCAAGTCCCAAATATATGGTGCTGATGTTAGTTGAAAGGTAACCTGGAGAGCCAAAATCCTGTCTTCAACAGTGTCTTGAATTGTTAACCGTGTCACAGTTACAGGACGGGTCTGCCCTATTCTATGAGCTCGATCAATGGCCTGATCTTCTGTAGTTGGGTTCCACCAGAGATCCAAAAGGATGACATGACAAGCTGCTACCATATTTAAACCAAGGTTTCCAGCTTTTAGGGACATTATCATAACAGTCACCTGTAATAGGAAGTTGGCTTAGAGAGAATCTGAAAGCTTATAGGCAGCATGATCCAGAAAAGGGAATGATGACCGAAAAAAATAAAAACCAAAAAAAAAACCAGAAAGAAAAAAAACACTGGTATGTACAGGGTTTAGACCAGATTCCAGATATCACCTACTTCAAGCCAAACAAAATAATTTGTCCGCACTGCAGGTTGTGCAACTGAAAAGGTCGATACAGCACAAAATTGTAGACTAGGGCACAGCAGTAATAAAGGAACAGTATTCACTCAAATGCTTAGATTATGTTACATGCTGAATGCACATTCCATCCACATGCGGATCATAGCCTTTCCCTCAAAGCATGTAATACTATTAAAAGAAAGAATGGTTCTTAAGTTATAATGTCATAAATGAATGCACAATACATATACATGAAAACAAGCAGCCTCATGCAGAAGTATGTTTGAGCAAAGTTGGTGGAAACATCAGGATGTGTTACTATCACTCCCATCAAAGAGCAGCTTTTGAACTCAAAATTATGAGTTTGACAACATTGCCAAAATCTGATGAAACTAACATATTAAACTAATCAATCATTAAAAATCTCATTAATCCACTAGATAAAAATTTAGCTATAAGAAATGGAAGATGGAATTTTGTTACTCCCTCTGCCTATTTTATGCCTCACTTTCCTTTTTGGATTGTCACACAAATATGTGCTCTTTCCTTTTTGAACTCCAATAACTTTATACTCCCTCCGTCTTGAAATAGACTCCATTGTTTGCCTTCATGGAATTTAAGAAAAGTGTTGAAATGTACAAAGTTTATGGATGGAACTCGTTAAGAGGTGAGAGAAAAATTGTGAGCCATTTATTGCACTCTAAAATAGGAAAAAGATAATGGAGTTTATTTTGAGATGGATGGAAAAGGAAATGTAAAGTTTGTTTTGGGACAGAGGGAGTATTTTCCTCTACATTTTTTCTAATTTAGAATTTTGAGCTAGTTGCACAACTATTATAAAAGTTACCCCCCTTTAAAAGGGTAAATTTAAAAAACTAAAAAAAACAATTTGTGGTTTAATCTGCATGCAAAAATCAACTGGATCTTATCTTTTAGGACAGATGGAGTATGGTGAAAGCAGGCAACAAACACCAAATCAAACTCTACACATTTTGATTCACTGCCAGCCAAAACAACTGAGAAACACTTGAAAAATTCGTCAAACTGACATCAGATCATAAAAATATCCAACCTTGGGATTGGTGTTGAATTCCTTGACTCCCCTATCTCTAGCAGCAAGACTCATAGTGCCATCAAGCCTTTCATACCGTATTCCAGATCTCTTTAGTGACATTTCAACTAGGTCTAGCATGCCTGTCCACTGGGAAAAAACAATAGCTTTTATTGGAGCTTCAGTGTGTTGGACTGTATCTGTTTCTGTGTATGTGTTTTCAAAAGACAAAGTTTCTCCATCTGAATCTATGCTGGAATCTCCTGATTTACAGAATGATTTTAGAATTTCAAGACAGGCTTTAATTTTAGAGGAATAATACTTCTTCCCCATTAAACATTTATCGTCCATCACTGACAGATTCATAGGATCTTTATCCATATTATCTGAAGTACATCTCTTAAGGATAGCCTCTGAGAAGACAGCATCAGTGTTAAGTTGTTTTTTGCATCCAGGAGCAGGACATGTATTGTCTTCCCCAGTCAAATACTCTGATACACATTGATAGCAGAACACATGCCTGCATAGTGTGACAACTGCATTTTCTGGTGGATCCTGTAGCATATAAATGTTACAGTAATTTTAATTGAGAAATTTTAAGAGGCACAAATCAACATGGTACTATGTATCGTATTGTTTCAATGGTGAAAACAGATATACTCCATCAATTTAAGTTCGCACATCAATTTGCAAATTTAATCACCTTATTCTCATGAAACCATAACACATATAAGTATGTGATTGCTCAATTCATGTAAAACCTCACTATTTTAGGCGAAAATTTGTAAAATTTGCCTAGTACCATAGAAGTGTACTTTGCTCTACATGGAAATCGGCCAATGTTTAAAATGGAAAACGTGACGGGCAGAAATATGCTAGGCAGTGGAACTACTCTAATAATGTTGGACATAGTCAAGAACAGTTTAGCAGCTACATCCAAGGTCACTGTTGAAGAGTCCTATGTTGCCCTAGGTACTCAATTTGTTTCTCTTAGATCACGGTTCCAAGATTCATGTTCTTCTAAACATATCTGTAGTAGTAACTCATCCTTATTTTCTCATCTCACATACTTCATTTTTCTACCATGGTACCATCTTTGTTTTAGCAATAGAAATAAATCAATCAGCTACATGAATTGAGAGGCCATAAACAATACTGGCTTATGAATGAGCCCATAGAACCAAATGAGGACATGAGTCTTCAAAATATTAATATCAGTTTCCTATTACTATTAGTGATAGGTTGATTAGGTTCCTATTAGTATTCATTTCCTTAAACTTAGTAATACCAATAGCTTCATATTTTTCTAGTGATAGACTCCTAGTAATATTAATTTCTGTTAAATTGTTCTTATCTTAAGCTATGTATAACAGACACCTGTGAACTTACTGTCCTTACATTGTATAAAAAACATTTTTTCAGACTGTTATTGTGGATGACCTTTTGTCCACAGAAGACAATTGGCGTATGAAGGGAACAGGTTATATCGACTCATTGCCCCAAACCTGTATGTTTGCGATGCCACAAATCCTCCTCCCTGACCCACAACACACTAGGCCATCCCCACCTCAGTAAACAGCAACCACTTGTGCTAAATTTGCATCGAGTGTCTGTATTAAAATAAAAGGCTTTTCAACTTTGAACTCATTCTAAGACATCCTTTCCTTATCGATTGAATGAATTGCTTACCTTTTCCATTTATGTTACAATGTCGGGTATACTTGAACACTCAGTTGTTTACTTTTCTTGATCTAAAAGTCATTCTTTATTACTCATCTAGTCAGGATACTCAATAACAAAAGGGGGCATCAGAACGAAAGAATCAACACCAGTCGAACACCTACATTTTGAGATCATGACTTCCATTACAAAGTACTTCCACAGTTCTTAGTTGATTTTATTATTCACTCCTATTAGTCTATTACTAGATACTCCCTCCGTCCCAAAATGGATACCGCCGTTACTATTACGGTCTCTCGATAACTTTTGCTTGTTTGTATGTTTTCATTGATAATCTGATTAAAAATATATTCTTGCCACCTCTTGTTTTGTAGAATTTTTTTCTACTTTTGAACGGTGTAATTTATACTTTTAATTTCTATACCAATTTGTAATTAAAACGATTTAGAAGTGATGAGATTTTGCACATTGTTCGAAAAGTGGCATCCATTATGGGATGGAGGGAGTATATACGTATTCATCTGTTTGAAATGGTGAGAAACTATCCCCATAAATTATAAAATGCATGTTAGTCAAGCGCCCTTTTACTTTACATTCTTGAGACCACCAAGACACAAGTGGAGAGACTGACTTGTGGTGTGCCTCAAAAAACATCAAATCAACTTGATAGTGTCATGATAATCCATGTAAAGTCAGACAACACTAAGACATAATTTGTTTCAAAATTCATTCTAAGATTTGAACAACTCTTACAGCTACTTAACATCTTAGGAAAGCATCTTAGAACAATTAGTGATTGCATTACCAACAAAAAAGGGAGACAATAATTGCAAGAAACTTACACGACAACCTTGACAGATGGCTTCAGTCTCTAGAAGTTTCAGCAATTCCATAAGAATTTCCTTGGGAAGCTTCTTCACCTCCTCAGTTGATGTTCTTTTAATAGATACAGAACTTTGTCCTTTGACAAGTTGCGGATGATCACAAGCCTGCCGTAGACGTAGAAGCATCAGCAAAATGTTTGCATAATTTTGTCTCACAGTCCCAGCTGCAGCATATGCCTATGCCATCAGAGTTATGAGAATAAGCAGGGGTTATCACTCGTCAGCATACAAACAAAAACTGCTACAGTAAGAATTGCATCCTGAGCACTCAAAAAAGAAAAAGAAAAAACACTACTCAAAAAGCAAACAACCATACTCGCTCTAGCATTACCCACATTAACTAAATCAAAGCCTTGTCTGAATTTCATAATGGTAAATCAAGAACAATAAATGGCAATCATAACTCACACGGTACAATAATGACAATGCCTAAATGGATTATGGGATGCCTAAACTTTTTGCAATGTGATTATAGGAATAATGACAATGCCTAAACTTTTTGCATAGCAACAAAAGTATCTCGGGGTAGTAGGAGACATCAGTGTCTTCTTCTTGTAGCAGTCACCGCTGTGGAGTATGGACTTTGGTCGTCCATCTCGTATGGGCAGCGGGCGGAAGGCGCGGAACACACTTTGCTTATGCGTTGGCGGCGACGTAGCTTCTCACGGAAAGGCACAGGCGGCGAAAAAGCTTATGAGAGAATGAGTGAGTATATGTGTATGTGAGAGAAAAGGAGACATGACATGCATTAGGAATGAATAGTTGTAGACGGAAGGGGAAAAGTGTCAACTAAGGTAGTGTAAGCGTGAGTTTAGGGGCAAAAGATCGAAAATAATTTACACCGTTTGTCCTAAAATTTTCTTCTCATTTGACTAGTTTGGTCAAAATATGCAAACCTCAGCTATTCATAAGTAAAAAATCAAAAAATCTGGGCAAAAAAATAAGGAAATCACAGTGGCATTATTGTAAATATTTCAAACTTTTATTCTTCTTCTTCGATTTATTCCCACCTCACCACCACCCCCCACTACCCAGCTGAAGAGTGTCAGATCTGAAGGTTGAAAAGTGTGTCGTTGGCTTTTTTGATTGGGAGAACGGGGGATGGAGCAGCGGCTTCATCGGAAAACTTCACCAGCAACGGCAATCTGACCAATGGTGAAGATCTGAGCACGAAGATCTAAAGATCTGATGAAGGTGAAGATATGAAGATTTGATGGGCAGCAACTTCATTCTGGTGAAGATCTGAGGATGATGATCTGATGCAGGTGCTTGTGGGAGCGATGGAGATGAAGATCTGAAACATGAAGCTCATGGATATGAAGTGGGGAGAACGAAGGTCGGAGAAGAAAGACTGTCAAGAAAAGGTGGAGACAGGGGTATTATAGGAAAGTCAATGCAAATTTTAACTTTTTTTAAACTCCGTGCTCGGTCAAACTGGAAAGTTTTTTTTGGACGGAGGGAGTACATTGTAAATTATGCAATTATACATTACTTGCTCATTATATAAGCTAACGTATTACATTGACCAATTAAGCTCACATTAGGAGAAAAAACTATTTGAAGCAAAAAACAAAGAAGGGTGTTTTTATGGGTTTATGGCTAACTCAAAATTAGCCAAAAGCCCAAAAGAAAAATGTTAGAAGATCAACTACAGCAAAGACTTGAAGGACTTTGGAAGATAATGGCGGAAGAAGTGAAGGTTTAGATGGACAAAATGACTTAGATATTCTAATTCCAAACGATGTCGTCCAACATAGAGAGAAAGATGTGAATGTGGCACCAAAACGGGATAACAATTTGGACGAAGGAGATGAAAATGAAGCACCTTATTATTCTAGCATGGTAGACGTCTTGGAATCAAGTTTTTAATGCTTGGTAACTTATGGTATGTTTTTGTTGTTAAAATATGTGTTCTATTATATATGCATACATACATAGTGTGTATGTGCAGGTGTGTGTAAATTGATCTTAATCTTACGTAGAATCTCAAGTTTGACTACCTTTATTTCAGCACAAGGCTGGAAAAGAATCAAATGGTTAGTTTAGTGAAATTATTAACTGGTCATGTCCTTGGGGCGTGCTTGATGAGCGCAAACGATATTAGTAAAGCCTAAACAAGGTTAGGGTATCTCTTGATATCATAACACTCCCAAATGAGTGGTAGATGACCTGAAACCAGTTAAAGTCTTTTTCTTGAAAGATTTGGCATAGTTCGGGTATTTGTTTTATAACAATGAAGTTTAGGTACTTATTTGAAAAAACGTCCAAAGTTCAAGTACCCCCGGTGATATCTACCCAACTTCTTAATGTACTCAATCCGTTTTAAACCAACAAAATTTATTTACATTAAGATAATGTTGAACACTGCATTTGACTTCATAACTCTTGAGACTTCATACCAACTTCATACCATTTCAAATATCTCCAAACACTTATTTACGATTTTAGAACCCATCGCCATCTCATTTCTTCTAAACTTCAAAACTCATATCGTATCAACCCTGCTTTGCTAACCAAAAAGGCCCTTAGGATAGTCATATTTTTTGCGAACAACTCCTTATATAATACTTCGTAATAATAATAATAATAATAACAACAACAACAACAACAACAACAACAACAATCACAATAACGATAATAATAATAAATAAGAATAACAATAACAATAACAACAACAATAATAATTATAATAGATATAATTATAATTATAATAACAACAAGAATATTAATAATAATAATTATAATCATTATCATAATAATAATAACAATAATAATAAAAATAATCATAATAATTATAAAGAACTGAGTTTTGACTAAGTTACCCCAGTGGTGTCCCAAAGAATATTTTTTTAGAGAAAGATTTAGATATTTTAGCTAATAAAATGCAATATGAACGACCAGATTTGATGACAAACCACTCTTGTTAGAATCATTACATTTTACAGTCTATTTATGATGGAAGGGTTTTTGTAGAAAACGTGAAGGGAGTTATTTGTATTATTTATAAAACCTTGACTCCTCTGGTAATTTGACCATTCCCACAGGATGTAGCTATATATAACCCTAAATCAAAAGGGAGATATGTTGAAATGTTGAGTAGGAAGGTTTTAAAAATTAATACTAGGCTAGGAAAAGAGAAAGCCACCTTGAATTGTGAACGTGATGCTGCTTCAAGCCGGTTGTAGAAATCACGCTCCTCGGGAGTGAAAGTCACCTTCTTCAAATGTATAGTTTTTGGTGGTAAGTTTATAATTGGCTGGCCCTCAATCAGTGTACCTATTACATAAAGTGCAGATGCTTAGAATCCACAATTACAGAACCGAAAGACTAATATGAACATCAATTTATAAAATATTCTGTTAAAGGTGCAGAAGATAGGTTCAAAGAAGTGAGCGAATAGACCAAATGAAGTGTTATCTCTTTCTAAAAAAATTGGCTATATCCCTTCAGTAACCCCCTACAGCAAACATGAAAGGGCAATGTTCAGATTGACCCTCATCCAAGGAAAAAAAAGGTTCGTAATTCTTAGATATATGATATTCTAGGTAACAGTCCCAAGACTCCTGAAATTAGTGCAGACCTTAAGCAGTGCAACGGCATTCTGTGAAAATTCAAAACAGTTTTAATTTTGAATCTGTGTGCTCAGGTTTCAATTATGCTCAGAAAACTCAGAATCAACTTTTGACATACTAATCAAATTTTCACACGCAAGTCTATGCTTGTGAAAATTGGACATATTAACAAAGGATCAAGAGTCATGGTTGTCAGGTCATATGTGAGGCCAAAACCACCAAGTGCATCGACATAAAGAGAGTGAGCCTGAAAACTTAACTAGGCTAATTGACCATTAAGATGACCTGCATGGCTGCATCATACATTTACCTAGTCCATTTCTGTTTTGAGGATATATCTCCTTATTGAATGAATAAGAAATTTATGCAGGCTGCAGTAGATAAATTTATAGAAAAACATAGAATACTAGAGTCATTCTTAAATTGTTTGTTGTAAAATCCTCACCAAGATTCCTGGTTAGGTCTTAGGTTGCGTTTTGTTTGCCTAATCTGATCCGATTTTCTGAAAATCTGGTCTGATCTAATTGGATCTGATCAGATATAATATGATTAGATCCGATCTCATTGGATCCGATCTGATTGTAGTTATATTTAAAGTTGTTTCTGATCTGATCTCACTGGATCTGATTAGTTGATTAGATCTGCTCTGATTTTAATAAGAATAAGTAATAAGCTGAAAAATAAGTTGAACGTAACAGACCCTTAGTCTCTAGTCTCTCTACTTAAGTGACTAGGTTTTGGTTCCTTGTTTTGGACATGCTTAACTATGATTAATCCCTTCCTTTGATGTATCCCCAACTAGATCATAAGCCATTAATCCAAAGTTGAACACCCTCATAGATAAGGATGAATCTATGTCCACAAAAATGCATTACTGAGAATGAGTTGATTTTAATTCGGAATATGAGTGTTAGATGAAAAAAAAATCTAAAGTGGATCTAGGGGTTTGCTTGTAACACTTTAGTATAATTTTTATGAAAGACCTCAATCATATATTTAGAAAGCTATGTCAGATTCTCAAAGAGCCCACTCCATTCCCATTTCAGAAAACAATCATAGAGATTTTATTTTAAAATAAAAACAAGGGGACAAGTATCAGTCATCTCCCATCATGCTCACAACCCATGCCTAACTTTTTTAGAAGTATCTATGAGCCACATCACTGTCACCCTACCCACCATAATAACTCCCAAACTCTGATCAAAAGCGCTGCACATCCCCACAAACTGGATCATAGCAGCAAGCCCCCAAAATGCTATAGGGGTATAGCAGATAGTAGGACAGCTGCTATTCTAAAAACATTACACACTGCATAAAACTGTAATCATACAAATCGAAAAAGTGATAAACATTACACCAAGCTATATCAAGATTGACATCACTGGGCTTAACCAAACCAGAAGATACTAATGTTTATTCTTGGTAAGAGAATGAAAATGATGCCAACTGAGAATGAACAGTCACAACTCACAAATGATCATAACTCAGAAAAGATCTGAGATATATTGCCAAATGTCGTGAGTAGTATTCTAAGGCTTGTATGACATGTGGTCTGAGACCATCGAAGAAAAAGATAATTGTGAAGGATGCCATGAGAGAGAAAAGAGCCAATGAAAAGAAAGAAGAACATTACAATAGGGTTTGCTGATCTAGTATCACTAAAAGGATAAAAGTGTTGTTTTGTAATCCTAAACTTTCAAAAATACCCACCACAAGAAACGCTTTTGTATCATTAATGAGGTCATTAAATAAAAATCAAGGAACATCGTGGGATCCAACTGGGTTGTGGTTGTTGTAAATAAAAATCAAGGAACAACACTATTGCGTACTACACCCATTATATCACCCGCTACAGCTCCTGCAATAACCACAATACTAACCTGCTATGCTCTACACTGCTATGGCACACTATTGACAACCCTGATCCAAATATGATTAGTAATGTTGCTTGTGATTTTATATTAGAAGGTGAATCAGAGATAATGTGGTCTGATTTTCCAGTCTAAAAATAATTTCCAGATTACAACTGCTGAACAAAGCTACTTGTGCATCCCTGCTAGAGTAGATAATCAAAAAACACTAAGAGCTTGTTTGGTAAGGGAAGATTGGGCTGCAATTACTGAAGTTGCCTAAATTCTAGGGGATTTCTAGCTGATTTTGAAAAAGTTTCTGACTGATGGATTATGACAAAATAATACTCCCTCTTCCCCAAAATAAGCTTGCCACTTTTCTTTTTAGATCGTGCTAAAATAAACTTCTTAGTTCTCATTCTTTTTAAAGTAAGTATTGAATCATTCACATTATTTCTCTCATCTACATATATTGCAACCACACAATTTCACTTTTTTCGTAAACTTTGTGAAACTTCAAAAAGGAAGTCTAATTTCAAAAGGATGGAGTATTGAAAGTGTAAATATGATTTATTGATATACGTAGTAATAAAGAAAAATTATTAAAAAGGTAAAAAATGATGGTCTTCCATAATGTTAACCAATAAAGCAATTCCAATCCTACTTTATCCATTAATAACAAATTTGGCATGTGAGTCAGAGAAATTAGTGTTTGGGAAATATTTATATAAAAAGAGTGGGTGATAAGGATGACATGACAAATAAAAAGTAGCAGAAAAATGGCCACTAAATAGTAGAAAATATATTGGAACCAATAAAATCACCTTTTGTTCGGCGCAACATAATGGCCCTCAAGATTGCTTGAAGCTTCTTGTATCCTTGTACGGGGTTCATAGCTATTGGGAATTTGACGCCACTACAAAATGTTTTGTAGTCTGCATAGGGATCGTATCTTAGGAATCTGAAGTAGCTGAACAGCTCATCAATGGAATTTTGTATAGGTGTTCCAGATAAGCACCACCTTCTCTTTGCCCTAAGACTACAACAGGCTCTAGCCACTTGAGTTCTATGGTTTTTTATAGTTTGAGCCTCGTCCAAAATCACCCTAAACCAACTCACTCTAGCCAGTGTACCACAACCAGGCTCTAAATCAACTGTATTAATTCCTTTCATTGTTTTCTTCCCCTTATTCTTTCCATGTGTGCTTTTCTTGTTCTTAAAGGAAAATCCAGCAGAAAGACCATATCTTTCGCCATTCTTATGTTCATCATCATCCTCTTCCACTACTGGTTGTTTTGGAACTTCATTCATAACAATAGCATACGTCGTCAAAACGACGTCATATGTTGCCAATTCAATAGGATCCCTAGTCCTATTGCCTCCATGATACATCAGTACACTGAGACTCGCTTCCTCTGTAACCTTCTCAACAAGCTCCCGGGCCCACTGTCGAAGAACACTAGCTGGGCATACCACCAATGTTCCTGCAGCAGGCCTCTTTCTACGAAACTCCTTATTAGTACTTGAATCATCAGGCTCAAAACTTTGTTTTGATTCCTGAGTGGTATCTGCATGCTCATCATCGTCGTCCAAGTTCAAGGCTTGAGCTTTTGTAACACCCACATCTTTAGCTTCAGTGTTCTTCTGCAGATGCTTCTGTATCTGTATAATTGCAATCATTGACACAGTCTTACCAAGGCCCTGTTAGATGATATGTAATCAATGTAAGAAAGTTCCAAGAAGTTATAAACATTAATGTTAATGAGTTAACTAATAACAATAACCTGATCATCAGCAAGAATTCCACCCAGACAATGTACACTAGCAAGCTCCTTTTGAAGCATCCAAGCCAATGCTATCCTCTGGAGGTTGAAATTGTGGTGACTAAGAACCAAAATACCAAAAGAAATGAAAACCCCAGAAACTAAACAGAAGCTTACCTGGTGCCTGAGCAGAGAAACTGATAGAAGACCTTCAGGCAGTGTCGCTTCCTGCTTGGGCTGGTTTAAATCCTGCATGGAAATTACAAACATATAGTAATATACATATACACATTATGCTTGGATACCATGTCAAAGAACCAAAACTCATCAAAAATCTAAAGTTGTGGTTAGAGGTCCATGAAAGGTCTAATGCTCTAAAACTTCAAATACTACATACACACTAAAAATGTGAGCTTCCAAAGGTCCATTTTATGCCAAGTTAAACCCCTTCAGTTTGCAATACGCACTATTCAGAACTCATAGTTGTTTACAAGTTCAGTTACAACCTAGTGATGACTGGAAGACAGTAAATTAGGGCACGACCAAAACAGAAAGTGAAGCAATTACTTGAAATTATGTCCTCACAAAAAAAACATGCAGATGTGTAATTTTGAAGGTAGTATCTCAATGACAGTACTCACATCAGCTCAAGCTGCATATGCAAAAGTAGTCTTGAGTTCCCACGACAAACAATCAAATGGGGAAACAGAAGTGAATAAAAACTTCACATTAACAAATATTATAGCACATGCATTTTGATTGAAGGTGCCCAAGAATACCTGTAAAGCAGCTTCATAAATCAGCCTTTCATCGGTCCCTGCAGCTTTGTCTTCACCCACCCCAGGAGGATGGAGAGGATTGCTTGGCCCTGCATATGAAACACCTTGAGCAGCTTTTCCATGCATCAAAGATGGAGGTAGTATTCTGTTTCCCTTGTTATCAGTGACAACCAGCTCATTGCCAGTACCCCTGCTCGAATGGTCATTTGTATAGATGGCAGGTGCTTCTTTTGGACTTCTCCAAGATAATTGAGAAGATGATTCATAGGATTGACGAATCTGACTGCCACCAACATTCTCCACTAAATTGACTGCTCTGGAAGAACCAAGAGAATGAAGAGAGGGAAGTGTCTTCTTAAAAGTCTGTTGAGGATAATGCTTGTCATGATCTGTGTCAAACATGTAAAATTTATGCCACCATTACAAACCTTGCCTAAAATTTCAATGACATTGTATAATCAGATTACCATTTCTATAATATTTGAAACTATCATTGGAAGATGCCTGAGAACTTGACGCCCCAAACCTATCAGGACGATTGGGATTCATTGAAGAGCTGGCATTCTCTCTGTTAAAAGTAGAAGAGCTTCCATTTGCAAAGGATCTTCTCTTTGGAGAAGGGTCCGTTGCAAAAGGACGGCTGTGAACTGTAACATTTAGTAAAGAAAATTATAACCAGCCCAGCAAAATAGGAAAGAACAAAAGAAACAAGAACTGGAAGTATATGTGAAACTAAACTATCTGTTACCCGAAGCCCATGGTGGAAGAATTCTAGAAGCAGAAGATGCAGAGTCCCTTGTAGGTGACTCATCTCTGTATTCATCGATTGCTCGTAACTCTGAATCTTCACTAGAATCGTCAGAAGAAATAACAACATCTATAGAAGCCATCCAAGATATTTTTGGAGCAAACCTATGACTGATTGCAAATATATCAAACCTTGAGAAATCTGATAATAGACAAGGATCTAACCCGTAACGACTGCAACTAAATGTGATAAAATTTATTGCCAGAAAAGGTGTTCCTAAAGTCCAATATGTAATCCAGTAAATTTGCACTGTTCAACATGGTGAAGTACAGTGCATGTTTACTAACTGGAAAAAATTTCTGATAACATACAAAACAGAAAGCATGTTTACCATTTGTGTTTTACAGATTCAGAAAATAGAAACTAGAAAACATGTTTACATTGTTTGTATTCCAAATTTAGATAAAGGAAAACTAGAGAAGTCCTTAGTTAAAACTTAAAATTTTCTAGAATAGAAAACAGTTTTCTGAAGTTATAAGAATCTAAAACTGATAACCAATTTGTTGGGATCGCGCGTGCCTTCACTCCAACCCTGCATTAGTATGATAATGTCTGCTCTGGGCCAAGCCCTCACGGATTTGTTTTTGGGCACCTCCCAAAAAGGCCTCATAGTAATGGGTTGGGTTGGACCAAGGTTTTGAAAGGCGAAAACGAGCCTCGGGGCGGTGGAGAAAAATGCCTTGAGGCGTAAGCCTCGAGGCGGAACGAGGCGTAAGCCTCGGTTCAGTTTGAAAAAAACAAAGCTAAAATGAATACTCCATGGTAAAAACAGAATACATAATCCATAATCATGATGCTGAAATCTAAAGGCTTCAATTCCTGATTTTTGCAAAAAGTAATACCCAATCTTAGTTTTTAAAATACAAAAAAATTAAGAAGAGAGAATTACTCTAAAAAAATTTAAACAATAACATAAAATACAAAGTCACAAACGCCTCAAATCTGTCTTCAAACATGATAAAATGGATAAAGTTTCATGATTTTTACTTCATAACCAAAATTAGACATGTTTATTTCCAATATATAATACAATGAAATTTTTAGTTAAGCGGCCTTCATACGAATCGCATGGATGAAGAGGGAGAGTAGTGCTGGGAAAAGGGACAGAAAATTAAAGTTGGAATAAAAACTTGAAAAAAATTGAAGGTGAAGTAATTAGAATATGAAGCAATTTTTGTCTATAAAAAAGAATATGAAACAATTATCTTATTAAAATGGAGAGACCGAAGGAACAAAAGGTGCGTCGTAGTCTCGTAGATGGGGTGTGCTAAAGTTGAAGAAGATGGAGAGGCTGAAGTAGTGTGCGAGAGAAGCTGCATTGTGCTAGGTTGAAGATGGAGACGCAGAAGTACAAGTAAAAGAAATCTTAATTTATCAAGTGTAAGAAGTTTTTAACAAAAATCTAATGCCCAAGATTTTTTTAAAGGCCCAATTGCTTTGTACGGAGTATCATTTAACCCATAGGTGCTGAAATTTTAATTTGAAGCGAGGCTACCGCCTCAGTTTCGCCTCACCGCCTCAACTGCCTCATACCGCCTCGGCCTGGCAAGGCGTACGCCTCACATACCCTTATCGAGGCTTTACGCCTATGAGGCTTAAAAGGCCCGCCTTACCGCCTCGAACGCCTTTTAAAACCATGGGTTGGACCTATATATTTTGGTCTATTTTTCTCTCCTCATCCGGTGGGATTAAGTTTGCATCCTAACAAACTTCCCCTCAAACTAAGACCACAAAACTTCGTGACCTCCCCTTCAGCAATTATCAATTTAATCTGCACACCATCTTGCAACGCCGCTACACACCTACGAGACACGCCGCTCGACCTCCTATTTCTGGGAAGACTTTCGACACAAGGTATACCGCAGACCATCAATCTGCTAAGGTCACACCATTAACACCAAACGGAATACGCCGCCCGACCACCACTTATCAGGAAGACTTTCAACACAAGGAACCACCTGCAGACCTTCAATGATGTTGTCACACCGGGCACACTGAGAACTCCGCACAACGCATTCCGCCACTCCTGCCCGGCCGAACCAAAGCTCCAATACCACATGTTGGGACCGAGCGTGCCCTCACTCCAACCTTGCATTAGTATGATATGGTTCACTCTGGGCCAAGCCCTCACGGATTTGTTTTTGGGCACCTCCCAAAAAGGCCCCATACTAATGGGTTGGGTTGGACCTATATATTTTAGTCCATTTTTCTCTCCTCATCCGGTGTGGGACTCAGTTTGCATCCTAACACAATTCACCATTAGCAACTACACAACCACCTACATAATAAACTGTTGGTGATTGCAACCACCACCCCTCATGACACATGCAGACACCATGATAACTATCACACCAACAAGCAACTATCACTATTATTAGTGTCATCAATAAACAGTACTCCCAACAAACACCACTGTGGACATTTGCAACGAGCACTTATCACAACCATCATCGACCCCCCCCCCCGTAACCACGGCTAATGTTAGCAACTAATGCCAACCAGAATTGTCACCAAATAGTGCCGTCATTGTCAATCGTCGTCATCACCATTATAACCAACAACTGCGGCTATTAATAACCGACCACCACAATTCATCTTGACTTTCCATGTGTTAAATTTGAAACATGTGATGTGATATACTCCCTCCATCCCACAATTTTCTTCCTTGCTTTTTCACGCTCTCGAATGCACTACTTTGACCAATAATATCTTTATTTTATATACTCCCTCTGTCCCAGTATATTTGTCCAGTTTGATTTTTTTGAGTCAAATTGGACAAACTTTGAGTTTCAATTAAATAAAAACCGTAATGTATTTTAACATAGAAATGACTTTATTGGATTTATCGTATTGAGAACTTTCAAAATTGTATTTCATTATGCTAATATGCAATATAAATTGAGGATAATTAGAGTTCAAAGTTTGTCCAATTTGACTCGAAAAAGTCAAACTGGACATATACACTGGGACGGAGGTAGTATAATTTTATATTATAAAAATTTGATATTTTAAAACTTTATTTCAAAATCAATCTACTAATATGACATTTATATCATAACTCAGGGGGTTTATTCAATATAGTCTTTTGGATTTTTTGCATTGTAAAACTCTACAGGTATTCAATTAGGAATTTAAAAAATCATTTAAAATCTAAGTGTATTCAATAATAATTTTTAAAAATCATTTAAAATTTGGGTGTATTCAACTAGGAGTTTAAAATGTCTGTCTAAATCAAATGGTATTCAATATTTTATAGATTTTCATAGAGTTCATAAATGATGGATTCTAGTGGATTCTTGAGTGCTTCTTATAAATACAAATCTAGGAACAAATCTTCTGTCGTACCTAGAGATTTTGAAGCCAGATTTGTAACAGAAGCTTCTACCTTTTTCTATCGACTACTGTGCATCTCTCTCATTGGGGATCTCCGATCTCCCTTCGCCGAAGTTGGAGAAGCCCGTCGATTGAAGGAGGCAAAGAGGAAGACGATGCGTGGTCGCTGCTGGTCTAAGGTGGGCTGGACAAAACGAACGAAATTCGGGTTTGTTGTTCTGTGTTTATTGGAGAATTTGGGTAGCCGGTCATGAGAGTCCATCTTTTCCGATCGATTTTTAATTGTGTATTTGTATTTTTAAAGAAATACATGTGTTCTTTGTTTATTTGAATGTCAAATCGTAAGAGTCTATTTTTAATCGTTAGTTATTTTTTTACCAATCTTGTAATCAATTTTTCTAATTAGAACAATCTATAGACATTTTAGAATATAAACAAATCCAAATGATAAAATACATTAAAATCTAGAGTTTATATAGAAATAAAATACTCCATGGAGTTTACACAATCCATTGATTTTAAGAACTCTGACATAATCTTTTAAAATCCGAATTGAATGCACCCCCCTCAATATATTTTTCTGTATTTTATGGTCAGAGTTAAAAACTTTTGACCAAGAAAAAGCAATCCGGAATAGAATTCTATTCCGAACAAAGGGTACGTGTGTCAAACTCTGGTCTTACAATGTTATAGGGGTGAGCAAGTATCGAATTGAAACCGAAATTTCCCAAAAAAACCGAGAATACCGAACCGAAAAAGTACCGAGAACGAACCGAACCGAATGGTTGGTACGGTATTTGGAAATGGTACGAGGTGATGTACCATACCGAAAATCCCGAACCGAACATATATACTAAAATATTATAAAAAATAATACCCCGGAGTAATATTTTTATATTCCTTCACTAAATAATATGGAGTAGTTTTTTAAAAAAAATTGGTTCAAGTTCTATTATGTGTAAATTATACTTTTATTTGAGTTTTAGTTTTTGTGTATGAACATAAAAGTATTCACAATTTTAGTTTGTGAAATATAAACTAAATTTTGATACGCATCTCTTGCATATAAATATTCATTATTTTTAATTTTTCATGTTTTTTTATTTAAATTCACTTTTAAATTTTCAAAAATAAAGGGGCATTGTTAAATTTTAACGTGTAAAGTAGGTATGTATATTCATCCGGATTTGTACTGAAATCGATACCGAACCATCCGAACCATACCGAATCGATATTTCAGGATCGGGATTGGGATCGGTACGGAGTACAATTCCATACCAAACTAAAAAATTTGGTACGGTATCGATACGAGCTAAATACCGTACCATGCTCACCCCTACAATGTTATACGGAACAGATTGTTGGACGATAAAGAAAACTCGTGTTTGTCAACTTCAAGTGTCAGAGATGAGGATGTTGAGGTGGATGTGTGAGGCTTACAGTAAGAGGCATGAGAAGGGATAGGGGTAAACCTAGGAAGAGTTGGAAGGAGGTGATGAGACAAGGAATTACAACTTCAGGATCTTACCGAGGATATGATAGTAGATAGAATCTGGAGATCTAGGTTTAGAGTAGTTGGGTGGACCTTCGGGCCTTAATTTGTAGTTTTTATGGGTGCATTTTTACTCTAGTTTGCTAGTGTTGGTTTGTGTGCTTCATGTTTCTGTGTGCCAAATATACCCTTATTGCTCTTACTTTATTCGTGTCTTTGGTCTGCATGCACACATCCTCCCCAGACCCTACTTTATGTGGGAAACTAGGGTTATTGTCGTGTGTGTGTGTCCCCTATGTAGAAGAAGAAAAATATTTGGAAAAAAAATATGAAACAAAACATAACTCCAAAAAGAAAGAAAAAAACTAATGAAAGCCTTCTGCCAGAAGCCTATGAGAGTCAATGCAAAGAGAAGCAGAACGCAGCGGGTTGCGTGAGAGTTGAAGGAAGGGACGATGGAGAGAAGGGAAGGACTTATGATTAAAGAGGCAAAAGAGTAGGTAAACAGAAGCGTCCACCCTATTATAAAAATACGGAGTATTAAACATTTAGAAAATGCTTCATGATACGCGCCTTAGAGCGCCTTGTCTTGCATCACTTTATGCGACGATGCGCAATCGCGATTAGGCACACTTTTCGCAACTATGTAATCAGATCTTGATGATGCTTGTCTTCTTCATCCTCAACTCGGAGTAACGATTACACACACACCACACCCAACGGTGACGCGGAACCAACTCTAAAGTCGACCCTCGCAAAGACATATCAATTTCTTCTCAATACCTCTAGTGGTGTGGTCCACTTACCCAAATACTAGTTCATAGAGACTGGGTTACTTAAATTGTTTTAGCTCTTGTGATCACAAGATTTGAAGTGTTCTCCTGGGAGCCAGCATTCAGAAACCAGTCCCGGCAAAGAAAAAACATTGCTTTGTAATTATATTCTAAAACTCCATTTTGAAATTGATATTGTAGATTATGTGTCTTTCTTTTTCAATTGACACGTGTGCAATTACAAATGACTGTTCTACTAACGAGATTTTCCTAACAATTACACATTCACCAAGAATTTTTCCATCGAACTATTCCCAAATCAATAAATAAAGATTAATCCAGATATCGAGCTTACAATTTGTCCAGATTTCCCAGATTTCAAGTTTTTCCATTCAATTATTCCCATTGTGATTGGTCAAGTTTTAAAATTGTTTCTTAAGAATTGGAATTGCACATGTAAATAAAAAAATAAGCATAAATTACGTCTCTAAGTTTCCATTAAACCATTTCCTAAAGGCACACACAGTAGAAAAAAATAAGCATAAATTTTAAAAAATTAATGAATAACAAAGAACTGAGAACAAGTGAGAAGGCTGAGTAATGGCGACTGAAATTACCTGGGCAGGTTGAACAAGATACCGAGAAGAGCAGCGGCGAGTAGTCTGCATAGGCCGAGATGGGATAGAAACTGAGCAGCGGAGAGGGATGACGGAGAACGGAATCTGGGATTTAGGGTGCGACCGTGCGAGCCGGATTATCAGTGGAGACTGGAGACCACTGGGAAGTGGCGTTTTGGTTTGCTCTCAAATACTCCGTACTCTGTAAAATAACAACTACACGGGTACACGTACAAATACTTGCCATTGTTTCTCCTGCCTAAAAATTAAGGAGTACAAAAAATTAGGGGTACACCAAATACTTAAATAGTCTATCTCGTTTGTACCTCGCTCCATCCACATCATACAAAAGTTAGCCAGAAAAAAAATTAAAAATAAAAAAATGAAGAGTAAAGATGCATGGTGTATAAATGAGGTACACCAATGTACTTCGACATTTTATTTAGTTTTTTATTTTCTTGCAACTTTCTACATACGTTGATTATAAATTTTACTATATATATATATATATATATATATATATATATATATATATATATATATATATATATATATGTATATATATATATATGGCTAAAGTATAATTATTAACATAAATATCCTAATATATTTATCCGGTTAAGCTAACACGACTTAAGAGTCCCAACCCGAGAAGAGAATTGTGGGCCAGTAATAGGCCGAGCCGATCCGGACTGGAGAAGTAATGGGCCTCATTAGAAACAAATAGGATTAGACATAGTTAATTGAGAAAAGGTTTATCAAAATATTCTAAGAAAGACGTTTTAGGATTAAGAAGCTTGAATATGTATAAATCTCCCAAGACGGGATCGAAGAGAGAGGTCTTTTCTTCTGATACTTAAGATTCAATATTCTTGTCTCTTATTTTAATATTATTCCTGAATTACTGTGAGATCTACAAAAATTTTAATTTGTGGGGTTTAACTCCATCATTGGTGCTTTCATTGAGAGGTGAGTGAGAATATTCAAGCGTGTTCTTGAGCATGGCAGGAAGAAAAACAAAGAATGGTAACAAGGTTCACCTGACCTCCGCATGGGGGAGGAAGGGAGTTAGACCTCGAGTCGACTTCGCGGGAAGCAACTATGGGAAACATCCAACTCCACATTATGCAAAAAATTAGAAAATGTTTCCAGGTATATCTATTATATTGTGCTGATCCCAAACGATCCATCAGCGGTTAGGCATGAATTGCGAACCCCTGGACTATCGTTGGATCCAGAAAAATTTATGAACGAACGTTTGACAAATTTTCAGATTCGTGAAGAGATTGAAGTAGAGAATTTGAGAATAAAGAAGTACAACGAGGTAGTTAAGCCTGAACGGCCATATGGGGACCGGGTCTCCAGGGCCAAGATGGTGACCTAACCACCATATCTTAGAACATGGAACAACCACGTGACGCAGAAGTTCCGAACCAAGTGGATAGGATACGACGAAGGTTATCAAGACGAGAGAAAGCAAAAGCAAAGATGCATGGTGGGAAACGGCTTGAGGTGGCGTGGTTTTCAAGAGACTTTATGTTTAGGTTGCAAAAAGGTTGGAAAGGAACCCAATGACTATCCAGGTCTGCAGTTGGGATACCCAGAGCAAGGTTAGATCCTCTAAATAAGATGGTAGTGCCTAAAGGAAGGACAATGAAGTGCAGAGCGTCAAGCGGTTGCCATGAGCGCAACACCTTAATGGCAGCCAACAAGAATGTTTTGCTAGAATGAAGGACCTCCGAGAGAGAATTAAGAGGTTACAAGTGAAGGAGGACATTCCAAAAGGCCCCAAACTAGGTCTTTAGGGAGATACTCCATTCTCGCGGAGGGTCGTGGCCTACACATACATACCCCATGGGGTTTAAGGTATCGCCCATGAAGAGGTACAATGGGGAAACTGATCATGAGAAACATTAAAGGTGTACTCCAACAACATGCATGCGGTAGGAGTGGAAGACGATCTAATCTGATTTGTAGATGTTTCATGCAAACACTCGATAAAATGGTTGCAAGATGGGTTGAGTCAATTCCCATGCAGAGTATAGACAATTGGAGAGATTTACTAGCATATTTTAGGGAACACTTCGCGGGGAGTTACAAACTAAATAAGAATTTCACCCACCTCGCCTCAGTCATGTATAAGAAGGGTTAGTCGTTGAACAAATTCTTCACTATGTGGCGAAAAGTGTCTTGAGAAGTAGAAGGGACAAGTGACAAGTCTTGTTTAGCATTGTTCACATCTTCCCTCCTAAAAGGCCCATTCTGCACCAACCTGACCACTCACCTGGATGACTTCTTTTAGAAGAATGGGATGAGGAACCAAAAATAATCTTGGAACATCATAGAAATATGGGAGTAAAAAGGGAAAATCAAGGAGAATGGTTTCCCCAATGGACCAAAGAATGGCCCGGTCAGAATTCTCGTCAGGGCATCGAAAAAATGACCTCATTTACCCACCTAATTGGAGAAATATTGGACTATGCTAGTTAAAAAGGACTATTCACATCCCCAACTTGGCCCAACAAGGTGTTAGAGGTGGAAGTACAGGCAAATGGTGTGAATATCATCAAAAGAATGATCATAATAGTAATGACTGCTATACTTTGAGCAATGAATTGGAAAAGTTGATCTAGAGGGGACATCTTTGATGTTTTGCGAGAACTAAAGAGGAGAACGACAACCCTGGAAGGAACAAGGTTTGGAAACAAAAAAGAATACTAGGTGGCCTGTGATGATTCTAGGACACTTGTGGGTAAAAGGCATCTCGCCTTGGATGATGAGAAAGAACCGACCAAGGGAAAAGCTAAGGGACACCATGGCTGGATTTACATCATTGGAGGCAATGCCTACGGAGATACTGCTATCTCCCGAAAAAAGTGGGCCCGCAATTTTTTGGTCTCCAAGGTCCAGGTCCGGTAGCAAAAGAGATGAAGGCTAAATCAAAGCCCTTGTACTTTACTAATGCCGATCTGCCCGAGTTTTGTAGATTGCATATCGATACATTGTTCATAAAAGTGGACATTTAGGACCTAGTAATCCATAAAATGTTGGTGGATACCGAGAGCTTGGTCAACATCATGTACATAGATACATTAAGATGCTTGGAAGACCTGTCAAAAAATGACCCGATCTGTTTTTTACCCGAAACCCGACCTGAAAACACTGGGTTCTGAATAAAGATTTTGATTACCGAACCCGAAGTAGACCGAACCTGAAATGACCCGCTAAAAATGGGTCAAACCCAACCGAACTCAAACTCGACCTGACCGATCTGCTAAAGTAAGAATTTTTCGAAATCATACACTTTACTACTCGTTTTTAATGTATAAATTTATATTTTTAGACAAAATTTTAATAATTTTGCATCATTATCTTACCTTTTCCAAAACTTAAGCATTTTTAAATTCCTTATATTGATTTATATATCTAAAAATTACTTCAGAGTTTAGAATAAAATAATTGTATAGATTTAATACTTTTTTTGATATTTTGAATTTATTTAATAGAAAATGTAAGTGTTAATGTTAATTTAAAAATTTAAAAAACCAAAGTCATAACCCGTTGGGTCGACCTAAACCTGATGACATTGGGTCATGAACATACAGTTCTCAACCCTAACCCGAAATAACCCGAACATGAAGTGACCGAACCTGAACCCGACTTGACCGACCGATTTACAAGCTCTAGTGCTTGGTTTGCAAAGACGTGATCTTCGGATGATTCACATCCCACTTATGGATTTACTGGTGATTCAATAGAGGCTAAAGGGGTAAAACTTTTCCGGTTGAGATTGGGGACACCAGGCGATCTAGAAGATTGATATGGAATTCGTCATGGTGAAGATTGCTTGTGGTACTAACATAATCTTGGGTCAGCCCGCACTCAATGATCTAAAGTGTGTCATCTTGGTTAAACACCTTTGTATGAAATTCTTAGACCCAAAAGGGGTTGGCATTGCCCGAGGGTGTCAGAAATATTCTCGGACTTGGTATGTTTCTACTACCAAAGAAATCATGAAGTATGACACCCATTAATGAGGTGACAACTCAAGTACCTCAAAGCTGAGGGCAAGCGACCCCAAGTTGAGGTCGCTAGTGAGATACAAGAAGTTCCTCTAACCCCTAGCTTTCTAGAGAGGAAATTCAAGATTGGTTAAGGTCTACACACTCACCTTATAAATGATATTATTCTAGTCCTCTAAATGTTCTCAAAGGTGTATGCTTGGGGAGCCTGGTGAATATGATGGGATTGGCTTTCAAGATTGTGGTCCACCGGCTGGATGTGATATATAGATCACGAATGGTGAAACAAAAAAGGAGGCATCTATCACTTGAAATGAGGGAATTTGTGATAAAAGAAGCGGTGGCACATCTAAAAATTAGCCATGTATATAACCAAAAGTCCAATTCTTGGAGTGGCTCAAAAATGTGGTTCTTAAGCCCAAGCTTCCAAGTTGGAGGATGTGCATGGACTACACTGATTTGAACAAAGACTACCTGATGGATCTGTTCTCGTTACCTAACATTGATGAGATGGTGGACAAGACAGCCGAGTGTGAGCTTATGAGTTTCATGGATTCATTTAGAAAATTTTATCAAATCCGGATGCACCTGGATGATGCGGATAAGCCTGGTTCATGACCCTTGAAGGCATTTACCAGTATTTAGTAATGGCTTTTGGGTTGAGGAATTCTGGAGCCACCTACACCCAAATGGTGTGAAAGTGTTTTGTAAAGTATTTGGGAATACAATGGAGGCTTGTGTTAATTACTTGATCACGAAATTCCATAGATGGAGAGATCATGTGGTAGCTCATGTTGAGGTTTTCACGATTATAGACAAAGCTAATCTAAGACTAAAACCAAAGAAGTGTATGTTTGTTGTCCAAGATGGAAAATTTTTGGGACATATGGTCACCATGCAAGAATGTCATTGAAGCAAACCCAGATATGCTGCAAGCCAGGCAATGTTAAAAAGGCGCAAAGGCTTACGAGATGATTGGCGACCCTAAATTGTTTCCTTTCAAACTAGGCGGAGAGGAGTTTACCCTTCTTTAAAATTATAAAGTAGAAGAAGACTTTAGAAATGACTATGAAATGCCAAAACTCTTTTGAAGAATTAAAGGAGAATCTGGCCCATCCCTTGGTTTTGTCTGAGCCAAAGCATAGGGAGGTTTTGGTAATGTACTTAGCAGTGACAGACTGTGCAGTTAGCACAATTCAAATGTGGGAGGAGGACAAGGTCCAACACCCGGTCTATTATGTAAGCAAACCCCTTAGAGGTCTCGAATTACGGTATCTCAAGGTGGAAAAGGAAATGCTAGTGATTTTTTGGATAACAAAGAGGCTAACCTTGTATTTTCAAACTCACTCGATAACGGTATTGACTAATTAATCCTTGGCACCGTCTCCTCCCCGCAGCCCATCGAATGCGCTGACTTGGACGATATGTTCTGGTTTCGCCCCTCGTGTCCCAATCGTTGGAACGCCAATTGCCTTGACTCTTTTGGCTGGACAGCTTTGCCCTTTAGTTTCTTCTGGGCTCTGGGCACATCCCAGTCCTTGTCCTTGCTGTGTACTGAGTGCACGTCCCCGTCAGGCGTGACCTCAGTGTGGGATTTGTGGGATCTACTCCTCTTGGATTGAGAAGGACCTGCCTTGTTTATTTCATCGGCTAGATTCGTCGGGATAACCGACCGGATAACACTGGCTAGTTGAAATGGCGAAGGGTGCCACAGCGTGTCTAGAAGGGGTGAATTTTGGGGCAAGGCATGGGGGTACATCTCGGGGATGAAAGGGGCAAATCCTCCTGGTTGCTGAAACATGAACATGAATTGTCCAAAGTTTTGGAGTGCCTGGGTGTATATCTGTAACACCCCACCCTGGATGACCCGAGTCATCCAGACTAGAGTGCTGGTAAAACCGGGTTACTTTGTAAAATATTATTTATCTGAATTATATTCTCTTTTTGATAACTGAAGAGAATAAAGAAAATTACTCGCGTAAGCTTAAAGTAAAACATCCACAGTTAATACAACCTTGGGTTCAAGCCCAAGAAAACAATGTAAATTAAGTTCAACGATTTATTCATTATTAAATATTAAATAAGAACTCCTTCAGTACGGCCTCCACGTCCAAGCTTTCCTCCTCAGCAATTGTTCCCCTTGCTAGTACCTGCGTGCAGTTAAACACTACACGCTCAGCATAAGCTGAGTGACAAATAACCAGTAGACATATATAACATGCAAATATATTTTAGAGCATTTTAAGTTATTTAATTCCAATGTTTTTCACATACATAAAAACATGAAAAAAAATCTCACTTTAGTAATTACTTGGGGATATTTAGAAAATACTAGACTTTTTCCTTCTAGGTTAATCAGCGGGGTGCAATTGACGTAGGTGAGAGGAGTAGCAAATGCGTAGGGTCAATTATACTTGCGAGGTGCAATTGACGTAGATGGGGGGAGTAGTTTGGGTTGAGACTTGGCGGGGGATTTACCAGAAGTAGGAATCATCAATTTCATGAACGGAGTTCCGTAGGGGGGCAATGGCTTCCGTAGCCACTGGATTCCAGTGGCTCTAGAACCGACCTCAAATCAAATAGATCTAGACTTTAGACATATCACTAGAGCAACTTTCTAAAATACGAATACTGTTATGAAATTAATGATTGTTCATTTATTCAATTAATCAGGCCTACTTTCTAGAATAGTATATTAAGACACTCATTGATGAGTATCAATTTTGTACAGTCCTTTCCACTTGTATTTATATTCATATCAAACCTCTCCACTATAAATAGAGGCATAATCTCTGCATTGTAATTACCATTAAAAATAAGAAGAAGAGTGATGAATTAATAGAGAGAAGAAATCAGAAACATATTATATCTATTCTCATAATCTATCATTTTACAACAAATACAAATTTAACTTAAAATTCATTTGATATTCAAATTCTTATTTAAAAAAATTAATTAGGAATTTCTCCCGGATTACATTCGTGTACAACCCGGACGCCGAACGTTTCAAGGTTCGCTTTCTTCGCATTCTCCTTGATTTCATTCTTTTTTATTTTAAACATGAACTTGATTATTCTTTCTCTAAGTTTTCGTCCCAAATCACTATAAACAAACTCCATGATATGATTAAGGGCTGTTTTTCCCATGTTCAAGCAGTGCATCTAAAAGCTTGGGAAAGTGTTTTTTTTTGTTCTTTTGGCTCAAGAAATTGAAGCAGATCAATTCCGCAACGGTTCTGAGAGGACAGTCATCTTATGGTATTCCATTGCTTAATCAGCTTAGTGGGATAATCATGATTGATCATCAGCATAATCCTGAGCAGTATGCTGTTTATTAGTAGTGTTTTGATCGAAAACTTCCTGTTTGATCGGTTGGTTGATTAACGTTTTGAGTCAATTGCCCTTGGATCATGACACATAGAGTCATTTTTGACGATGTTTTAGCTTAGGGTGAATAATGGACTGAAATGACACATTAAATTTCCTATTCTTCTAACTCTCTATGAAGTTTTGAGTAGCAAATGCGTAGGGTCTAACAAAATTGTCTTTGTTTTTTACGGAGTAAGCTGCGTACAGCCATACATCTTCACTCCGTGACTCCAAGCATAGCTCGTTGTTGTGGTGGTGGATCATATTAGCATTTTAAAAATACGGAGTAACAAATTGTTGTTCGCATTTTAGTTTATTTTTGTAGCATTTTACCAAGTTATCAAACATTATTTTTAAAGCTGCTAGCTACTAGTCAACCTGCTAATACAAAGTCTTCAATGCTACTCCGTATTTGCTATTTGCCAAACAGGCCCAAATGTGGTTGGTTGATTTTTCTAAATTATCCCATGATTTGGGAACTTGCACCCACAAGTTCTCTGTAAAGGTATTTTTTGATATCATGCTTTCTGTGTGTTTTAGTATGCTACCCTATGCGACCATTGTCATTGCTGAGATTGATTAACTATTGTGCTAAGTTTGTATTGCTGCAGTG
Source organism: Cuscuta australis (assembly GCA_003260385.1). NCBI lineage: Eukaryota > Viridiplantae > Streptophyta > Magnoliopsida > Solanales > Convolvulaceae > Cuscuta > Cuscuta australis. The sequence goes on along the minus strand of NQVE01000129.1, from coordinate 2,358,263 downwards.
TGTTTTTCAGAAGAGAAAATTGCATAGGACTAGCAGGAAATTGTCATCACTTGCTCTGGTACGGGCTTCATGCTTGATTTAATGGTCGGGATCTTTGTATGAGGTCATTGTATGCATATGTGAAACCATTATCATCATCAATATTTGAATTTCTCCAATATTAGTCTATAGTTACTCCGGCCATTCAAAATAGTGGCCACACTTGTGTTAGCACATAACTTTTCAAAAGTGAGATAATAAGAAAAGCGGGATGAGAGGAAAAAGGTCGGCGAGAAAAAGAATGGTGGGTCGGAATGGGCAGGTTTATTAAATTGTTATTTCAAAAAATGGACCAGGACAAAATAATATGAAGCAGACCAAAAGACGTGCAACAAGTACTATGAAACAGAGGGTGTAGTTCACAGAACAAATTCATGCAAAAAAAAGTATCAGAGTTTTACATTAATTCAACTTCTTGTTGCACCCTTTTCTATGAAAGAATTGTGAGTTATATTTCAAAATTTTGCCTTAGGTTCTTTTCCACTTGCATGCAAGTTACTGGATGAGTTTAAATGAGTGTTATTGTCAATTAGTCATGTCTCATTACACAATTGACATTGTAATATTAACTAGTGTTTTGATCCGGCTAGTACTTAGTAAAGTTAGAGTAGCATATAGATTTTGAATACTGTAAACCTCTATGAGTTCTATGCCCTGATGCCCTGTACACAAAGCAATTGTTAAATTGCACTCAGGAGTATAGAGAATTACTACGTAATTTATTGAAAGATTCATTTGACTTTCATGTTTATTTAACCATGAAATGAATATTTAGCTCACTTGAAATGAAAATATGATTCATCCAAATGAACTGAAAGATCATTTGTGATGGACATCCACTTTATTATGCATAAACTTAAATCTATACTAGAAACCCCAAGTCCATAAGAAACATGGAGTTTAATAGGATTGGAAACCATATAGAATCAGGAAAGACCTAATTATTTCCCATGTAAAAGCTCACACGCACAAAATCCTCAATCCTCTGAAATAGTTTATTTCAACCATTCATATTCATCTCAGTTGCTTCCATTAGTTGCATTTGTGACAATGCTGCAATGCATTTGCATGTCTTGACTCTTGAGCATATACCCCTGGGAAATATTTTCTTCCACTCGGATGATTTTTGTCAGTCCTGAGCAACAATGTAGTGGTATAAATACTTGTGTCATGTGTCTTCAAGAGATAGAATAGATATAAAACCCTGATAATATTTTCACATTGGTATCAAAGACAAAATTCACTGGTGTGAACTGTGAAGAGTTCATTTTCGCAAACCACAACAACATTTACATTTACGTAGTCTGACCCCTATGTTCCAAACATAGAGCGGCTGTTTCCAGGCGACCATGATGAGCGTCGAGAGTTGCATTGACTAACTGCTACTGCACTATTAAAAGAAGCATGGGCGGTTTAAAGTGTCATTTTGGTGAAAACTTATGTAGCTGCAAATAGAGTAGTGGAATATTTCTCGAAAGTAGCAACTCTAAAAGGTCAATGTCATCCTTTTAAATGTCACCTTTGATGTCATCAGAAAACTTATGAGACTACCTTCGTATTATATTTACATATCAATACTTTCATCGAGAAGTAGAATATATATAAAGCTGATTATATTTTCGCTAGAATTATGACCGCCACAATTTTGCTCACTTATTGGCAATTTTAAGTGTTTATTGCTACACTTAAAAGTATCTTTGTCCACTCAAAAAGTAAAGTCCAAAGAGTGGTTTCCAAAATGCACCTCCATGAGATAGTTACAACACTCACGTTCTTCAATTTATCATCGTGAGAATTCGGATAGCTGTGGTTCTACTACCAAATAAAAACACTAGTTACTGTTTTTAAGTTTTGAGACATTGATTACCATATTTTAACTTACTCTTCACTTTAATGACTAGAACGCTGTATATGTATGCTTTATGAACAGTTTAGGGCCCCTAGTAACTCTGTGGTTATCCAGGGGACTTGTTCACACTGAACTGGAGATTAGTAACTGTTTCTTGATCTCTGTATTCTTGGATTTGTATGTATGCATCTGACAAATTACTTCTTCCATTTTCAGAAGCCTGCTTCTTGGAGCATTCATCTCTCACAAAGTGTACGATTTCAAAGACATTCTCTTGAATGCAGATGCTATCCATTTAGCTGTAATTCTTTCTTAACACCTAGCCAACCTCCTGACATTCCATATATAAAGAGTGTTGCTTCAACACTGACAAGGTATTGACTTCCACTATGTCATGTTTACAATGGCACACTTGATTTCATCTGTTCATTGTTACCGTTGACTTGATTGATTTGTTATAATACAACTTTATGAAATCTTGATAAATATCTTCTTTCTTGCAGATCATATAATGGTTTAGAAGTTAGCAGTACTGTTTTTAAGTTGATTCCAGCAGTTGGCACCATTATTTTTTGTGTATGGGGTGTGGGACCACTTTTGCGCCTTGGTAGAAATGTATTCCTTCATGTGAGTTTTTTGTTGCATTTCATGTTCAATCCTGACTTGATAACTTGGATTGTATTAGAATTTGTCACATTATCTGCAGAAGAGTAACAGCAATTGGGACAAGAGTGGCACTTATTTTTTTATGACATCTTACCTTCAACCTTTTCTGTTGTGGACTGGAGCAATGCTAATTTGCAGGTCAGCTAGTGCAATTGCATTGCTTCCCTGGCTAATGCAATCAAGTACACATGCCCTGTTTTTAGTACCACATTCATGTGGGTATTTTATGGTTTATTTTTTAAATCTTGCAGAGCATTGGATCCAATGATGCTTCCAACAGAAGCTAGCCAAATAATTAAGCAGCGTCTTCTATATTTTGTCAGATCACTGTCAACAGTGTTAGCTTTGGCTTATTGTTTGTCTTGGTAAGAGACCTGTGATTCTTGCAATGAAAGTTCATAGCCTGAGATGCTGTCAATTCATTAGACATTGTGGTCCGAAGATACTGCCTTTCACTTCTTAGACTAAAATCTTGAATATTTACTGCAGTGTAATTCAGCAGGTGCAAAAGCTTTTCATGGACACAATTAGTCCCTCTGATACTAGAAACGTACACCACATAGCTTTTCATCTATTTCTGTTCTTAATTATGATTTTATATCCATTAATTATTGATCAGCTATATAACTATATTATAGAACTTACCCAAAAAGAAATAAAAAAAATTAAACTTTGATATCATCATTTCAATTTTCATCACTTGTGTAAGTTGTTTTCCCATTGTGTTTTTTAGGGGTGGCGGTCTTCAGCCTTAGATGCTCGCCCCTTCAATTTTATTTCCATTGACATTCTGCACTAAAGGTTTTCACAGTATCTGTGTCTTTCTTGTAGGTGGGATTCCAGTGTGCAGGAACAGCTTTATACGCTGCCATATGGGTTGCTGCAGTGTCATTGTTTATAGAATTGCTAGGTTTCTCTGCCAAGAAGTTGCTCACTGTTGGAGGGCTTGGGACAGTGCTGCTTACTCTTGCTTGTTGTCAGGTATGCTTCAAACCTTCTTGTGTGTTTGACAGTTCTAGCTTCAGTTATCATCTTCAGATATGAGTGTGTAGATACTTACATTGAAACGTTCTCTTTGTTTTTGATTCTTTCATTTTGTCATGTCCAGGTCTTGACCAATTTCCTTTCAAGTGTAATGATCCATGTGAATCGGCCTTTTGTTGTGAATGATGTGATTCGAACTACGATTAAAGGCACAGAGGTTTCTGGAGCTGTTGAGGTTTGTTTATTTTTCTCGTAATACAACTGTTTTACTTGGTTGTACATCCAAACTTAAATGGCATTAGAAAAATAAAGAGATTGTTCAAGCTCTATAATGATGTTTTAAGGCTTTGTTGTTGTTGTTGTTATTTAAGCTCTATAATTACTACTCCGTATTAATCTGTATTTGGTTTACATTCCCTGACTAATAAATCTAGCAGATGCCTAGTAATTCTTTTCATTGATGTATCATCGCTAGAAGGTCATCCATAAGATATCGTTCCTTGTATAGTTGTATTCCATCTTTGTGTTATTTGTAACAACAACAACACTAGCGGAAAAAAACCTAGTATAATCCCCTCCATTGGGGTCTTGGGGGTCTAGATGTACGCAACCATACCCCCGTATAAAAAACAGACTCTGTTTCCGGTAGACCCTTGATGCATTGCTGCATTTACTTCCCAAAACTTCATAGGAAAGTAAGAAACAAGGGAAAGTTAATACTTTAATATGCCATTTTGATTTTATCAATTATGTACCCGAAGCTAAAACATTGCAAAAGATGATTCTTTGTGTTATTTGTGAAAATAAAATTGTTCGTCCTTGGTATGGTAGCATGTGGGCTGGTGGTCACCAACAATTATAAGAGGTGAATATGGGGAAGCTGTTTATGTTCCAAACCATCAGTTTACCGCTAATATTGTGAGGAATCTCAGCCACAAAAGCCATTGGCGTATCAAAACTTACCTGGCGATCAGTCATCTGGATTTCAGGAAAATCAAAGTAAGTCTGTAAAGAATTACGAGTCTGCTCAAGTGCATTGGAACTGGATTATGGCTCAAATAATGCATGAATCATGATACCATCTTTTTACAGAATATTGTTGCCGACATGCGGAAAGTTTTGGCAAAGAATCCTCAGGTAGAACAAAAGAAGTTGCATAGAAGAGTGTTCCTGGACAACATTAATCCAGATAATCAGGCTTTGACCGTGAGTTTTAATTCTTACCTCTATTGTTACGGCAATTTTTCCCCTCTTCTAAAACTGCATTTTCCCCCTTTCTTTTGAAAGAATCACTCGTTCTTTTTTTGCCTGAATTGCAGATCCTGGTATCTTGCTTTGTAAAGACCTCACGCACAGAAGAGTACCTCTGTGTAAAGGTGAAGAGACATTGCTACTATCCTTTCACCTAAATCCTGAAATGTCTATCTTATTTACTGAGCTCATTTGTTTCCATCTAGGAAGCCATACTGATGGATCTACTGGGAGTTATTCGACACCACCAAGCTCGATTGGCCACTCCCATCCGTACAGTCCAGACAGTTAGTGACACAGAGCTGCATAACATTCCACATGTTCATCCTGCTGGCCCCACCGATATCTTTCTCAACAAAGACTTCAAGACTACCAAGCAGTCAAATTCTCATTCAAAATCTCCTGATATAGATAATGTCATGAGAAACCGTAAAGGTAAGAGCAAAAATTCATCTGATGCTGAACAAAAAAGTATTTACTGGCCATCCATTTTATGATTGGTGCTCCTTCATTAAGCAAACATGCGCTTAATGTGCCATGTACAGTTTTTCTCGAAACCATTGGTTCACCTGCGTAAGGCTAAAAGCCGTATAAGTTTAGGTAGCTAAAAGCCGTCTACAAAGGAATGCCACCTTTCCTCTTTTTTTTTTCCTTTCGAATATACAACTTTATTTTCTTGTTTTTTTTTTCAATTCAAAATCTAACATTATGCATGTCATTTGGTTCATATAATTTGGAAGGAAATGAAAGGAAAGTAGTTTTATCATTTTCCTCATAGAATAGGAGGAATTTGATTTTCCTCCTCTTGATACATTTTGTCTTCTCATTTTCTTAACCTTCTATTTTTCTTTCATTTCCTCTCTAACCAAACAAGAAAAATTAACGGAGATGTATTCAATCTAGACTTTTTAAGATTTGTTTGAATTTTAAGAATCTATGAGTATTCAATTGAGATTTTGAAAAGTCATTTAAAAATGGATGTATTCAATTAAGATTTTCAAATATCCTTCTCAAATTTAAGGATCTAAGGGTATTAAAAAATTGGTAGATTTTCAATTTTTTTATAAAACATGGATTTTGAAGGATTTTGTAGGTTTGACTAAACTAAAACTTATTTACAAATCTCACCAAAAATGTATGGATTTTTGTGGGTAAATTTCACCAATGGTACCTGAACATTAAAAAATTGGTAGATTTTCAATTTTTTTTATAAAACATGGATTTTGAAGGATTTTGTAGGTTTGACTAAACTAAAACTTATTTACAAATCTCACCAAAAATGTATGGATTTTTGGGGGTAAATTTCACCAATGCTACCTGAACTTTAGCTGGAATTTCAAAGTGGTACCTAAACTTCAAATACTTTCAAAAAAATCCCTGAACTTACACAAACCTTTCACTAAAAGTTTATTTGCCCGTTTCTAGGTTAACTTCCGGTCATTTGGGCCAAATTAGAATTTTATATATTTTAAAATTTTCAATTTGACCCCATTTCTTTTATTCTTTTCTTCCGCTCCCCGCTGCCATCACACCACCTCAAACTCGCCGGAAAATCAACATGGTCCGATTCTGGCGGGACCAACGCCATTCTCTTGGCCCAAATGACTGGAAATTAACCTAGAAACGGGCAAATGGACTTTTAGTGAAAGGTTTGTGTAAGTTCAGGGATTTTTTTGAAAGTATTTGAAGTTTAGGTACCACTTTGAAATTCCGGCTAAAGTTCAGGTACCATTGGTGAAGTTTACCCGGATTTTTGGGACTTTTCTTCTGTCTCTGGTCCGTGAGGTGCAGGTCCTTCACTTTCAACCTTCATCTTCTCTCCTTCTTCTTCAACGTGTCGTCTTCCTAATCACAAACAAATTGTAGTATCCTTGCTTTGAATCGGGGTGTATCCTTCTTTCTCCAACAAATCAATTGTAGTGGATCTGTGCTTTGAATAAGGGTGGACACGGTACGGTTCCGAGACGGTTCCGGAACCGCCACCCCTAGGTACCGTTACCGTCACCAGACCGGACAATATCGATTCCAGTACCCGTAACGGTGTTTCCGGTACCGTACCGGCCGGTTTCGGCAACCCCCCCCCCCTTTTTAAAATTTTTTTAAAGTGTAAATGTGTAATTGTTAAATGAAATAGATCAAATAATGAAATAAAAGATCTAAACATGTAGTTCTTATTTAGATATTGTAAAATGAGTAATACTAATACATGAACAACTACATTTAATATCCTGATGGTTCAAAAAAAGCGACAAGGTAAAGAACCGTAAAGAAACCCTCGAAAGAGCTTATATATCGCTCACCTAAAAAACTAATTACATTAACATAAAAAAAAGTTTATAACTTATTTTTCAGAACTAGGGCTTCTATCTGTGGTTGCATTCATGTAATGTTCAGAATTGAATTCGTACCATGACTCTTGAGCTCGACGTCTCGCCAAGAGCCAATCTCGGTTGCAAACAAGTGTTTCAAGAGATTCAGCGCTAAGACAACTTCGGTAGTCGGTTAGAATGTTGTCGCTAGACTTGAATTCTTGTTCCACAGCTACGGTTGATACCTGGGCGGATAAAACTTGTTTGGCTAGCATTGTGATACATGGGAACATTTGTTCGTTCCGCTTCCACCATGTGAGGGCGTCAAAGTCCATGTCATCATCGTCGTCGTAATCGCATGACACCAATTGGTAGATAGCAAGTTTGTTGTGCGAGCTTACAGTTGTACCACCTGAACTCGTCGAATGCTGACCACGCTTACCTTTTTTTTCCAAAAGCCCATCTACTATTTCTTTAAAACCTTTTTTTGCTTTGGGGGCGGAGGACGTGATGTTTCTTCCGGTGCATTACCGCATATTCCTTGAAATTCTTTAAATAAAGCCTCAAAAAGATCAATAGCATTACATCTTTCTTTTGTCTATTCTATTAAATGGTTGTAGTAATAATTATTTTCATCTAAAAAAACAAGTGTAGTAATACTTAATCAGAATTTTAAAATTTTCAATCTTAAAGCGAGGATCACAAATAATACGAATTTTATAAATATCAAGAATGTACAAATAATAAGGACACCATTTATCCCTCATAAGAGAGACATAGGGGTATAACTCTGGATCAGCTAAACTCTCACTAAAACATGTTGCAATTGTAACACACTCTTTAAAAATTTATTTGTAGATGGTTGGTAAATATGCGAGAAAGTAAGAGTTGCGTTATTCAAAACTTCTAACACGGCATTAAATTTTTCAACAATGACAAATTCATTCAATGAAATCATAAAACGAAGTTCATTTCTAAGAAATGTAACAAGTTCCTCTTTGTAGCTTAGAATCTGTGCTATCAACTTGTATATACTATTTCATCTAATAGTGATATCTTTAGCAAATGTTATTGCTCTTCTATCCCTAGATTTACAGTATAACTTCCAGGCTTTCGTATGATACGACTACCCCAAATTTTTTTAATTCCATTTCTAATATTCGTCAAACCCCCCATAGCTTCTAATCCATGTTGAACACATAAATTTAAAACATGACATGTACACCTTTGATGCAGAAATCTACCATACTCGTAGTAGGCGAACAAATTTCTTTAAGTATAGGAATAGCAGTATTATTAGTAGCATTATCAAAACCAAATGCAAATACTTTATAAACTAAATTGTATTCTTGTAGAATATGCTCAAGCAATAGAAAAATATTTTCAGCAGTATGAGATTGATTGAAATCACAAAATGCAAGAACATGTTTATGCATAATCCAATTACTATATATCCAATGACAAGTAACACACCCATATAAGACAAACTATGATATGTTTCACTCCAGATATCAAAACAAATAATAACACGAGAATTAAAATTGAGAAAAAATTTGCCAAATTCATTTTTTCAACTTTATATTGTCGAATAGTTTCTCTCTTAATTATTTTTTCTTGAAAAACCTCTTGCTTGAGGGTTTAATGCATCTTGACAATAATCAATAAATCCAAGTTTCAGAAAACATGTATGGTAAATTTTTCTTCACAAATCATTTCGTCCATTTTTTGCTTATTTTGCTCGTCGCTATAAGCAAAATGGCCGCCCTTACCCTTGTTAGCAAACCGAGAAATTTGGGTTTGCACTTCTTATCGTCCCTTCTTTTTTGCCGCGTATTTGGCGTACTCCATAGGGTGCCTCGCCCTTAGGTGTTTTTTCGGACAACCATAACCGCCGGAAATTCTCATTTTAATGACGGTGCCACAATAATTACAAGTTCCAAAAACTTCTCCATTTTTTGTTTCTTTTGAAAAATGATAAACAAATAAATCAGATTTTAATTTTTTTTACCTTTCCACGGACCTTAAGAGGTCTCGGGCTCACCTGCCTCCTCGTCGGCGTCAATGGGATTGTTGCTCTCCGGTGTAGGCTCCACGTCCATTTCTGCTTCATCAATGTCCACGAATATATATCTTCAAGAGTTGGAAGATTGGCGTCGGTTCTACTTCCCAAATACTGTTCGAATTCTTGATCCGTCAAAGCGTCACCCACGAATTGATCAGGGATAGTAGGGAAGGAAGAGACAGAGTGTCTTCCTTGAGAACCACGTGGGCTCGAACCGTCGGAGGTGGCTTTAGCTTTGCCTTTCCTCGAACTTCGGTTCACAACGCACATATCCACAGACCTTCTACCGAACTCTCTCGACATTTTAATATATTTTTATTTTGATAAAAAAGGACTATATTAAATATTTAAAATATTAAATATATATTGAATTTTGAAATTATAATATTAATTTATAACAAATTAACAATATAATATATTAGTAAATAGTAATATATGATAATATGAATAATGAATGTATGACTAAAACTTTAATATTATATGAGTATATATTAATATTTTATATAATATATTAATATATATTTATATTATTATATGAATATAAAATATATAAAGATTGAAGAGAGACAATAGAGATTAATAGAGAATTAGAGAGGAATAGATTGAGAAATGAGAGATTGAGAGTTGAGTGTGAATGGTTTGATATTTCAAAAAAAAATTGAGTGTATATTTATAGAAAAATGTTAGGGTACACCAAAGGTGTACCCCATTTGTCCCCCACCCTCCTCCACAAATAAATGGGCAAGTATTTTAAAAAAAATTAAATAAATAAAAAGATGATAAAAATGGATGGTGGAGAAAGGGGAGGGGACAAATGGGGTACACCATTTCCTAGCATTGCTCATATTTATAATGTTATAATAACCCCCTCCCCTAGCCCTAACCCCCAACCCCCCCTCAAACGGCAATAATGCCCTTGAGGGGTCCCCCCACTAACATGATTGTTTTTTTGGAGGTGGTGCCAAAGCAATAAAGGAAAAAATAATAATAAAAAAATAAATTGGGTACCAGAATCGGTACCGGTACCACCGGTGCCGGTACCGAAAAACTGGCACTGGAATCGGTACCGTGGGGGCGATGTCGGTACCGATTCCTCGAAACCGGAGCAGCGGGTCTGTCGCCGGTAACGATACCATACTGGTACCGTGTCCAGGTCTAATTAATAGTCCTTTAGGCCAAATATGACAAAAAATTTTTTTTCACATATAGTCTCTGAATGATCAATTATAAAATATTTTTTAAAAATTAAAGACTATATATATAATTTCTTGGAATTAGGAACTAAATATAGAATATTATCAATAATTAGAGACTATTTATAAAATTTTACTCAATAAAAAAATAGTTAAAAAATTGTCAAAATTTAACCACAAAAAAATCATTACAAGTTTTTTTGAGAGGTATAATTTTTTTAACAAGTAAGGAGTAATTTACTCCGGGAGTAATTTATACATCAAAAATCATAAAATTGAGTTAATAGGAATAATGTCTAAAATTCGAAAACTATCAAAAGTTCTTCTTCAGATCAGCTCTTGTTGTACGACAATTATTACAGAGTAACGGAAATCATCTGGTGACTGGTCTTCAATTACTTCAGCGTTCTTTGTTTTTTAGCTTTGAAGAGCTCTGTAGTCGGATCGCACTTGCTCACAATGGAGCGGTTCTAGGGTTTCCCCTAACCCGCCTGTTCTGAACACAATTTCTGTGGAGAGAATTTGGTAAAATGTCTCGACAAATCACCTCTACAGCTTTCCACAAATCCAAGACACTTGACAACAAATACGTAATACTTCACTCTCTCTTTTTTGTTTTTGTTTTGAATTATTAGTATATTTCTGTGACTTTTTGATATTTCATGGATTTTTTCTGTTGATATGAATCCTTGAGTTTTGGCTCTCTTGAGCTGCAATTTGTGGTTGAGGATGATGAACTCCTTTTTTTGTAAACTTGGAGTGTGAAATTTTGTATTTCTCTGTGGTTGTTTAGATGCTTGGAGATGAGATTGGGAAAGGAGCATACGGCCGAGTATATAAAGGTTTGGATTTAGAGAATGGGGACTTTGTTGCAATTAAGCAAGTATCGTTGGAAAATATCGCTCAGGAGGATCTCAACATTATTATGGTATCGTCCTTCATTGCCTCTAAACTCTATTGTTTAACACAAGATAATGACAAATTCAATTTTACCTACTTAACTGTTGACCCTAAGTATTGACTTGGGGTTTTTTAGTAGTAGTTGCTTCGGGGTTTGATTTGCTTATACTGTACATATCTAAGTCATGTATGCACTTCAGGAGACATTGCCTACAATACTTGGTATTATTATCTGTGCAACCATAATTTCACAACATAATTTTACTATCACGTAGTCCAACCAGAATGCGAAAAGTATAATTATCGTGAAAGGCATAATCTTTTAGTAACCCCTACCAGCTCTAGCAATCCTTGCCACAGCTCGTGACCACTGTCATCACCGGTGATCATTGCCACCACTTGCTGCCACCCCTGTAGACGATGACAATCTTAACGATCACAACCTCACCTATTCCTGCAAATGACAAATAGCAAAAGGAATGAAAAATTTAAAACTAGAAAACAGAAAATGGGAGAACAAAAGTAAATGCAATAACCGTCAAGTTGACTTCAAGCTCCAACCCTCAAAAGTAAATGCAACAAAAGTAAAATTCAATACACTTTTGCTGGTATGTGCCTCTGTGGGATATACCATAACACTTTAAGCAAGAATTAGGGAAAAACATTGAAACTTATTTTGTTTATAGGATGATACTAGATGATCCTTTTGTAAGGTTTGAGCTTTGTTATACCAAACCAATTAAAGCAAATTTTCCCTATAAAATGGGGTTAAATATTTGGATTACACAATTTGTTCAAGCTGTCTAGGGTCATTCTTTATATGCCTTATACCCGTGAGGTCTCATTTAATTGGGATGGGATATACCATGCAAAAGGAATTTGGCATGATTTGTATCCATTCATTGCAATACTATTTCATCATGGAGAACATTGGAGTGCTTCTGGAAACCATGTTTAGACAATTCGACCCAGTGCATGGTCCTTGCCTCTTGGATTTAGGTTTCTCTAAGCTATCGTGAATCAAAAGCATATATATGCTTTAGAAATGCAATTTTTCCAGGTTTCTATATTTGCAGAAGTATTATTGACTATTGAGAATGTCAAGTATTATTGAGAATAATATTCAAATCAAATGACTATTGTTTGAGAACCCGTGTCATTGAGAGAGAAGGAGGTAATTGAGAAAATGAGCATCACACATAAAAATAGAAAATAAACTATGAAGTAAGTTAGCAACACTTGCGTGAAATGCTCTCACATAGCTTGTTGTGGTGAGACCTCACTTTCTGGATCAGATTTAGTACTTTTGGTGTACAAACAACCCTTTTTCAAAATGCTCGTGAAATCTTATCTTTTCACAAGTGATAGAGTTTTAAGCCACCACTATTACGAGTAGTTTTTAGCTGAAAAGTGATAGGTCTCGCTATATCATAGATTGAAATTTGTGGCTCATTCATATTTTTTGTATAAGTAAATTTGGATTAGTTAAATGCGATGGTAATGTTGAGGGGAATAGAAGCATGCCAAGAAGAACTAAAAAGAATGCAAGGCCTAGGAAATTGGTATTTTGCGGTTGACATTTATAGGTTTAGGCTTTGGAAAGATTGTTTTTTAAAACTGTATTGATATCTTATCGGGTACAATGGTTAGCCATTTCCACTTCGGTTATATGTCTCCTACTCTCCTTTGTTTTTATTAGTATCTTACTTCCTTGTTTTTGTGAGTTCATTTTGTATCTCGTTGACTACGAAAATTGGGTGCATGGATGTTTTTGATACACACACTAGTGTTGTTATGCGCAATGCACGAATTATAGTGCCCGATATGTGTTTACATAAAGTAATGTATGTTTTTTTTGTGAAAAGTATGCATTTTTGTGTTTGATCGAACATGTTACGTTATTCGTAAGTCGATTGATAAAAAGCATAAAACATTCATATTCAATGATTAAACAATAGATTATGTTGTCTAAATCTTGGTTTGACCGTCTACTTTTTGAAATTTCATTAGAAGTGCTAAAATGTGACTGTCATACTGAGCACCAACAAAACACCGGGTATAAAGAATAGAAGTGTATAGACTTGGCAAAAAAAGACCTGAACTGTTTTTTACTCGAGACCCGACCCAAAAATATTAAGTTTTGAACAAAGGTAACCCGGAATGACCCACTAAAAATGGGTTAAACTTGACAAAACCTAACCTGACCGACCCGCTAATATAGGAATAGGAATTTTTCAAAATCATATACTTTAATATAAAATATAATGTTATAAAAATAATATTATAATTGTTTTTCTTTTCTTACTACTCATTTTTAATGTATAAATTCATTTTTTTACTAAATTTTAATGATATCACAAAGTTATCTTACTTTTTTTTAAAAAAATCTGTAGATTTCATTTTTTTGTGATATTGACACTTTGTCATAAATATTACTCCCTCCTTCCACCTAAGATCTTCTCATTACGCGTTACGAGGCTTGACCGACTTTATTTTCAATTACATTTAATTGATTATAGGAGTAAAATTTTAAAATAAAATTTATATAGTAATAAACTACATGAAAAGTTCTACAAAACTAGAGGTGACAAGACTATTATTTTACGAAATGACTAGTAAAAATGAGCAAACAAAGTGAGTAAAGTTTGACCTTGTGAATAGTGTCTGGGAAGATCTATGGTGGACTAAAAGTTTCAAAAAATAAATAAAGGTCATAACTAGCTGGGTCGACAAGAACTCGATGAAACTGAGTCATGAACTTGTATTTCTCAATCCGAACCAGAAGTAACTGAACCCGAACTCGATATGACCGGCCAATTTGCCAACTCTATGAGTGTAGTAGGGGATGACTTCACTTTACACCCTTAAAAGGTTACAAAAAAGTGAAATGCACCTTTGGAAATCATATTTGCTTCCACTTTACTTTATAAAGGCGAACGATGTTGAACTTCGAGTGAAGAACCATCACCTCTTATCTGCCATGGAGGAGGAGCATCTAAAAGAAAAACCTTTTCATAAACATTATGGTGAATCAAAACCATCCATATACTCATTTCTCATTTTCCATTAATTTTGTCTCACTTATTTGTCTTATCCTTCTCATCTATTTTGGTTTTGTTTTCTCACTTAATTATATCATTGTTGTCTAATTTTAGATAATCCTAGTTCTTTTATTGATTTGTATTTTGACTCCTTAAATTTATTTATTTTAAATACAATGGCCTGAATCACGTGGGTTTGGTATTTTTGAATTATGATACTAATGGCATAAAAAAGTACTCCCTTAGTTTTTTTTAAATCTTTACGTTTGTATATATTTTTAATGTTTGTATATGTTTTAATGCCATTTTATTTGAGAATTTATTAAACATCGTAAGATACAATTCAGTAGCTAAATTATTCTCCATCTGGAAAAGAATTACCCAAATATTATTCATCTAGTCAAACTCTATTCACTTCGATTATTTTAACTAATCATTTCATTAATACTCCCTCCGTCCCACTCTTTTTGTCCACTTACCTTTTGGCACACCATCCAATGCACTTCTTTAATCCATTTTATCTTGTAATTTATATATTAAAAAATTATAGAAATTATATATTAATAATCTATATGTTAAGACAAATCAAACAAGATCACACATGACTATATTTAGGCTTACACATTGAGAGAATTTGATGAGTCAAAGTGCTTAGATGAACAGTTCCAAAAGTCAAAAGTGGACAAAGAGAGTGGGATGGAGGTAGTATATAATAGTTATTTTACGTCTCATTTTAAAAAGTCTCTTATGTAGTTTTTAAATATATACATTTTGTTTTTAAATTTTACTCCTACAATCAAATAAATTGAGTTGAAAATAAAATCGGTGACACCTCGTAGACTCAAATGAATAATTCAATTCCAGACGTAGGGAATAAATGTTTTGTAGATTTCTTGATCTAATTTTTAAATATAATTTTATGGGTTCAATTTTTTTATGATATTCTAAACTCTAGTACCCGTAAGTTTTACAATAGTTCCAAATTTCATGTCAGGTTAATGAAAATAAAGAAAAAACATATAAATTAACCAAAATAAAATCACTTGAAAACTTGTATTGAATCATGTGATATACTTAAAAGAAAGCTGTGGAGAATGTGTCAACCCATCTCTCTAAATCGATTATAAATAGCTGCAATGAAATAGATATTGAAATTGGATACTCTAACACATGTTCTCACTATTATAATTTAATTGGGAGTGAACTTGATATTTTTTAAATTCAATTTGGAAATGGAAAACTTTAAACGATAGGCACGTACGGGAAATTCCTATGATAGCATCGTAGCAAAGTTGAATCTTATTTCGGGAGTCAATTTGGAAATAATCAACATTTATTCTTGAAAAAATAACGGTGAGATGGAAATCAAGCGGTGATGCACGACCTTCTCCGGAGATGCATAACGAGAAATCAAGCAATGGATAACTTTGGCTCCCTAAATCAAACCACGGTTAATTTAGGCTATTTTGAGCATTTATTATTGAGATATTAATTAGCAATGAATTGAAGATGAAAATGAATGCCTTGGATGTGATTCACACTCTAAAAGTAAGTTTGAAATAGTTATCCTAAGAGAAACGGTGTTAGGGGCATTGTGGGGAGTGAATTACATCGTACAACTTTTAAAGCTAAATGAACATGTTTTATGGATGGAAAAGGAGCATATTATTAAGGGGTACCTAACCCTCTTTCATGTTTATATATATATATATATCTGTGTGTGTGTGTATATACATATATATCTTGATGTTCAAATTCAATCACTATCTATCCATGAATGTTTATTGAGTTTTGTTAACTCTATGTTTTGATATGCTATGTTTAAAATATTCTTTTTAAATATTGTTGGACCTACTTTTATGAATTAACATAGGTTACTTGATTTAATCTATAGTTACTAACTTAAATTTAAATTTCCTGTCTTTTAAATGCTACTTTTGAAATTTGATTCCCCATTCTTGCTCTCCTTGGACAATACTATTTTTGTGATTGGATGCATGGATGATGCAGCAAGAGATTGATTTGCTGAAGGTTAGTATGCACTCTTATAGCTTTAGATATAATATATGGCACACTCATCCTCTAAACTTTTCTGAGCAAATTTCCATGAAGAATTATAATGATTTTTTATATGATCTAATCATCTCTTTTACAGAATTTGAACCACAAGAATATTGTCAAATATCTAGGATCCTTAAAGGCAAAGACTCATCTTTTCATAATTCTTGAGTAAGCTTTGAGCTTCTTTGTCATTTATTGTTTTTCTTTGGTGTGACAAGTATGGACACACACCAATGTACTAAGTGTCCTTGTGAAGGTATGTGGAGAATGGTTCACTGGCTAATATTATCAAACCCAACAAGTTTGGACCATTTCCAGAGTCTTTGGTTGCTCACTTCATTTCTCAGGTTTGGAGAGCAGCATCGTCTTGATTGTAAGATAGTATTATTTTAAGCACACTTCTTGAAGTCATCACCAATGAATATGGCCTTTAATTTTACTAGGTACTGGAGGGATTGGTATATCTACACGAGCAAGGTGTAATTCATAGGGATATCAAAGGTGCAAATATATTGACAACAAAAGAGGTATATTCACTGCATTTATTTATCGAGAACTTAAAGTGCTATTTCTTCATCCTATTTAGTGATTTTTTCATACCCTTTCTCTTCCACTCATCATAGAAATGATATGTTCTTTTTTGTGAATTCTTTTGGTAAAGCTAACTCCTTTTCTTGCCTGGTCTATGAGTACGATATGTATTATTTAAGTTTCTATTAAACTCCATTTAAGAGAAAATTGTTGTGTTAGTTGTCGTGCTAAGCACACTACGATTAGGGTTAATATTTAACATTTCTCGGAAAATTGAGCTCGTTACAACTTACAAATATATTCAGTTCTTAGACCTCCAACAGACAGTGTGTCGATTACCAATTGGTAAGCTGAGTGCCTGAGTTGCCAAAGCTCATGGTGGTGTACCTGCACATGATCTTCTCCTAGGTGAGATGAAAATTGACTTCTATATGTTTACCCATCTTACAATATACTCTCTCCGTTCCAAAAAGATCTTTATGTTTACTGTTCACGTAGTCAAATGTTTTTCACTTTCTTTGCTTATTATTCGTTACTCAACAACAACAAGCGAGTTGGATTCCATAAGAGTAGGGTCTGGGGAGGGTGTGTGCCGGTAGGCCTTGCCCCTACTTGAAAGTAGAGAAAAGTAGAGAGGTTGTTTCCAAGAAAACCCTACCTCAAGCAACACAAATAATATAATCAGAGAAGACTTCCTTCTTTTCGTAACTCATTTGGTAAAGTGATATAGTCATGTCACCTCTTGTTTTGTAGAACTTTTGATATACTCCCTCCGTCCCAAAAAAGACTCCTTATTTCCTTTTTGGGACGGCCCAGAAATGACTCCTCTTTCCTTTTATGGAAAACTTGGAGTGGCTCACAATTTTTCTCTCCTTTTCATCACTTTCAACCACACATTTTCACTTTTCTTAAACTTGTGCCAAATCAAACTGGAGCCCTTTTTTGGGACAGAGGGAGTAGTTTTTTAACACATTTTTTTTAAATATACCAATATTGAAAAATTGAATTGAAAATAACTTCCGTCAAGCATGGTAAACCGCAATGTCAAGTTTATTTTGGGACAAAGGGAGTACTAAATTTGGGGCTATATGTAATGTTTAGTTATCACATATCTTAGTCATTTGTGCAACATCAACATATTGTAAATCATCAATTAGATGTCTCAACTATAGAATTTCGCCGTTAGCCAAGGCCACATCATGGCACTTTGCATGAACACAGGACGGATCAACTCCATTCAGTTTTCATTTAATATATTAGATAACCACAAACAAAGATATAATAACCCGATGCGTAGTGTGCATTTTGCAGATAACCTACCCAGGTAGACCTTGTGGCAATGATAATTAAAGCAATGCCTTTATTTTTAGAGTAATCTTTGTTTTGATGCCTTATTGATGTGTCTCATGCTTTTGAGTGTTGGCATATCATTTTTTGGCATTTCAATGACTAACACAAGGATTTCCTTAAAATGAATTTGAGGCCACAATGAGGTTCTGATTGTCATTTTGGTGTTGGTTCTTTCAAACGACCACTGATAGATGTCATAATAGCAAGACAATCACAAACTTGCTGAAATATTTATACATTTTTCTAATACTTGATTCGGCTCTGACATTGTGTAAAATTAAGAGAAGTGTTTCGTATTAATTGTGAATTAATCTGTTTGTAATGTCCTTTATTATGCACTAAGTTAGATTTACGAATGAATGCTTATTTGTTCTTAAAATTTTGACACAACCTTTTCTTATTTGGTGATTTGTTCAGGGTCTTGTGAAACTTGCAGATTTTGGTGTTGCGACAAAGTTAACTGAAGCGGATGTGAATACTCATTCAGTTGTTGGAACACCATATTGGATGGCCCCTGAGGTATATGGGGAGATGCATTTTTTGTGCTTTTGACTTGGAATTAGTGTTTACATGAGTAGATGCAACACTAGATGCATATGCATAATGATATTTCATTTCATGCATAGGGCCTTAAGATAAGCTGTTCTAAAATGAACTATTTGACAAAATTCCTAAAAAGCCTCCAAATTTAATACATTGCATTTGAAACATATTTACACTTTTTGTAAGTAAATTAGTTTACAACTTTAATATGGAGTTATGAATTGAAATTTGAATACACACATTTCAATATCTAGGGTTAGTTTTTTTATTAATGATACTATAATTTGTGTTATGTATTTATATTCAAAACCGTATTAAAAGTAAATCTGTTTTATCTTTATGGATGGAGGAAGTAATATTTAGTTCTTCAGGTGATTGAATTGTCCGGAGTTTGTGCTGCATCTGACATCTGGAGTGTAGGCTGCACTGTTATTGAGCTTCTTACATGTGTACCCCCATATTATGATCTCCAGCCCATGCCTGCTCTCTTTAGGATTGTCCAGGTGAGCTTTTGCCAATGCTTATTTAAGTTGTTTTCTTTGTGCGAAAAATGTACATCAGTCGTCAGGCCAATGTTACAGAGTATTTTTTCTCTTTTGGATTTTGTGCACTCTCTTCATCTATTTTTCTAATCCTGCAAATTTTTATTCATTGTGTCAGGATGAGCATCCACCAATTCCTGATAGTCTTTCTCCTGCAATTACTGATTTCTTGCGGCAATGCTTCCAAAAGGTAAATGTTGTTGTGATTTTGAAGAATAGCCTTTTACTATTACTGATTTCTTGTGAGCGGACAAGGGAAAAAATGAACTCTGACCAGGTTTGTGGTTTTTATGTATTGTTTTTTGCCATGGGAGAATTTTCTATTAAGGACTTATTGCTCCATTTTTGAGAGAATCTGGATGACTACAATCTAAAATGGGAGACAATTATGAAATGGAAATGAGTACATTGAATGTCAGTAGAAATTGCATGTAAAGAACTCCATAAAAAAGACGTAAGATGGCTAACTAAGTGTTTAGAAGAGGCTGAGAGAGTGAGTTACATCCGTCTTACGATACTTAAATGTTCTTATTCCATGCCATAGCTATGCTTGTTGGTGTTTTACACTTTTACCATACATCATGACATTGGACTTCCAGGTTCAATGAAATCCATTCTTTGTTTTCTCTGACATTAGTTAGCTTAACTTACTTCAATTTTGAGAATTTAAAGAAGGCATTATTCGTCACTTGTCCTCTTTCTGGTTTTTTTGTAGATCATCTCCTAGGAGTGGTTGTGATGTTTGTGTTTGTAGATTTTGAATACTCGGTATCATTTTAAATCTAATTCCAGTGCAGTGGAAACTTTGGATTGACATTTACTTGGAACCATTCTCAGTTTGATAGTATTTATCTTATAGCGCTTATGCCATTTAGGATCTCTTATTGCAGTCAATTCAATGGGAACATGTGTCTCTTCATGCATGAATTATGATTGATGAATTATACCTTGATTCGCCTTTACCCGTGTAGGCATTGTGTTGCTGTGTATGTTTTTTGCATGATAAGCTGACCATATATTAGTGTCTCAGGATGCTAGGCAAAGGCCCGATGCGAAGACTTTACTTTCACACCCTTGGTTGCAGAACTCGAGGCGTGCTTTGCAGTCCTCTCTTCGTCATAGTGGAACACTAAGGCATATTTTTCCGCTTGAACTCTCTTATTAGCGCTCTTGTTTTGTAGATTTAGTTCATCATTTCATCATAAAACAGTGGAAAACCAATTTTATCTAGAGTTGTTCATGTTTTTTTAGATATGCAGTTTATGCTGGCAGACACTTTTTTCATTGTACTCCGTAGTTTATTACTTCTGTTAATATTTGTCATTTCTATTACTAGCACTTTTTAAAAGTGGATGGTTGTTTACCTGATGCCTTGCAGAAATATAGAGGAAGATGAGTCAGTAGATGTGGAATTATCAAATCACAGCACCGCTGAGAGCACTTCTACTGACAATGCAAAGGTATTTTCAACTGTGCTTCAGCTTTTTTATGACTTGGTCATATTTACCTAGCTGCAATGTGGCAGTATGGTAGGTAATACATCTTTAATTGCAGGATCCTGAGTCAGTGTTGCCTTCTATGCGGGCTGCTGAGGTTAACAATTTGGTTGAAACAGCATTTTCTTGCGGTGACCATGTTAAGGGAAAAGTAGATAACATTCAAGATGATGTTATGTCAGATCAAGTTCCCACTCTAGCTATTCATGAGAAATCTCCTCTACAGAGCGGCTCTATTAGTTTTGCTGGTAATCATGAGGCGATTCCTTCAAGTTCAACAGATTTTCATGAGCAAGAAAATGTGTATCAAAATGCCAACCCAGATCCCTCTGAATCTAGGGCAGAAAATGGAGGATCGAAAAAAGTTGAGGAAAGGTGGCATGCTTTGCATGTTGATCATGGATCATTTGGTTTTAAACCAAATAACCATGGTCATAACTCTCAAAAGGTCAACAAACAAAACCACCCATTTCTTCCCTCTTGATGTTGAATTTTTTTACTAATATAAAGGAAACTGAAGTTATTTGAGCTGAGGTCTTTTGGAATCATCCTCTCTACCCTATATGTAGGACTAAGGTCTGGGAGATCCCACCGTGGACTTCCCTGGGTTTTTGTTGAAAGAAAAATCAGGAGTCTTTCGAGTTTCAAAACCATAGGTCTCTAATCAAAAGGCAATATACTCTCTCTGTAACTTCATTTTCACTATTCACATAGTCAAACTATATCTTCTTTCTTTACTTAATAACTCTATGGATTTGTTAGAATAACATGATAGAGCAC
Organism: Cuscuta australis; assembly: GCA_003260385.1. Taxonomy (NCBI): domain Eukaryota; kingdom Viridiplantae; phylum Streptophyta; class Magnoliopsida; order Solanales; family Convolvulaceae; genus Cuscuta; species Cuscuta australis. The sequence goes on along the minus strand of NQVE01000129.1, from coordinate 2,336,666 downwards.
AGTGGCTCGTGTGATCCATGTGGCTGATCACATCTAGTGGGATTTAAGGCTCTGTTATTGTTGTTGTTAGAATAACCTTATTATGTCACCTTTATTTTAAATAACTTTTTATTTAGTTTTAAGATATGTAATTTTTTTTCCCTAAAATTTACACCAATTTTCAAATTAATTTTTATCAATAAAATTCATTTGCTATACTACATTATTTTCCTTGTAGTTAAGGAATTCTTTGAACCTTTGGCATGTTAGTTTTTATTTGAGCTCCAATTTTAATATAAGCATCATCTATGAGATATTTGGAATATCCATCCTTGGTCTACATTTTACAAATTCCCTAGCTTAATATCATGTCCATTGCCAATAGAGCTAAAAGACTTTGACAATGTTTTATCTTCGGGTGAATAATGGACTAAGGCCTTGTTTGCAGCATTTTCAATTAGTCTTTGCGTTTTGGACACTTTTTTAATGGTGCATGCTAAGTTTGAAAGTGCTAAAGCTAAAGAACGTCGTTAGATAGACTTTCGAAAAACTAAAGCTAAGCGCTGAAGTGGTTGCCAAACAGCTCCCTAAATCAAAATGGCACACTACACATCCCTTGCTTCGTACCTTCTATGAAGTTTTGGGCAGTAAATGCATCTAATGCACCCAGGGTCTAATAGAAAAAAGGGTAAGGTTGCGCATATCTTGACACCCTAGTCCCCAATAGAGTTGGGATTATACTGGGTTTGTTGTGGCAGTCGTTGTTGAAATTACCTGACTTAATATAAATGCCCTCCTATTATACCTCATTTGCCAAGTATTTTCTTTTCATCAATGAAATTCATTGTTCATATGCTCACTCCGTCTAATATACGCAGTCCTCTTAGTCTATTACCCAAATGCACAAGTTTTTAATTTTAGTGTGGTACTACTTGTGGAAATCACCAAACATAGCAATATTTTAAAAATCCATGATTTAACTAAATTTAATATGTTTAACCTTTTTGACATCTTTTTTATTAAAAAAACTTTGGAATTATCAATTTGCGTGTTTTCTTCAAATTGGACCTTTTTTGGGACAAAAAATGTTGAGAAATACTTCTTGTACCTCATTATAGTGCATATTGTGTCCTTTTCTGTTGAACTCTTCCTTTTATCAAGAATTTTATTGCCCCACTTTTTCCTTTATACTTTTCTTTTGCTGATTATGCAGTTCAGTTCTTTTGAAACTATTTCATTGGCTTTAGCATTTGGGTTTATTTGACGCTTTCATGCTGCAGGCAATGAAGGTGTTGGTGAACTCCGGAGGCAATGAATTGAGCAGATTTAGTGACCCTCCCGCCGATGCCTCATTGGATGATTTATTTCATCCCCTAGAGAAAACTCTGGAGAATCAGGCTGCTGAAGCATCTTCTGCATTCTCTTCACATATGAATCAAGGCAACACATTCCCTGACTCTGGGAAAAACAACCTGGCTACGAAATTACGAGCTACAATTGCTGAAAAGAAAATGGAGAACGAATCGGGACAAGGAAATGGTGGAGATTTACTTCGTCTTGTGATGGGTGCTGTGAAGGAAGATGTAATTGACATAGATGGTTTGGTAAGCCTATATTTTTGTTGCGGCTTGGTTGACATCTCTTGATATATTGATATGTGGCTCTTGTTTCCAGGGATTTGACGATAAATTGCTTGCAGAAAATCTGTTTCATCTTCAGGTAGTATTTCTTTTCTTCAACTTCTGTAGTTTGTTACTAAATGCAAAGCATTCTTAGTGAATTACAAGAAAGTTCGCGAACTTTTTTTCTGCTAGGCTGTCGAATTTAGCAAGCTAGTCTCGTCTTTAAGACCAGATGAACCAGACGACATTATTGTGTCAGCATGTCGGAAGTTGATGGTTTTCTTTCATCAGCGGCCCGAGCAGATAGTTGTTTTTGTAACTCAGCATGGCTTGCTTCCTCTTATGGAATTATTAGAGGTTCCCAGAATTCGTGTATGTATTCTGTATGACGCTATATGTAATGCTTTATTATTCTGTTTGTTTATTTGATGAACCAATTGTTTGATTGATTGTGTTTTTCTTATTTTGAATATTTCACATATTTCAGGTCATATGCTCAGTATTGCAAGTTTTAAACCTGATAATAAAAGACAATACAGACTTCCAAGAAAATGCCTGTCTTCTGGGCCTTGTAAGTAGCTCTTCACTTCCTTGTATGTACTGCTGTAGTGATTAGTCAATGCCTCTAATCATGACATTTTATCTAGTAACAAAGAGTTTAGTCTATAAACAGTCACTCTGCTACACTTGCTTGATAGCTATGGTTGCCTAATCCTTTTTTTATTTGTGCTTTTTAAAGTCATTAAACTGATCATGATTTTTGTTTGTAGATAGAAGGAATTGTACTTAGGAATCTATATTTAGACCTTACAATCATGCAAGATATACATATGCATCTAAAGCAGATCATTGCATATTCAGTCTGCTCAAGGCCGGCTTTATGCAAGTCTAAGTGCATCTCCAATGGGAGCACCCCTCATAGGGTGCTGCACACATTTTTATCTATTTACCAACATGCTATTCTTAACAATGTTATTCACATTTTCTTTTGCTGAAAAAGTTGTGTGGTTAACATTGATTATTTCCTTTCTACACCAATCTCAACCACAACATTCGTTTAAAATTTGTGTGTAAAAAGCAAATGGAATGAACTGATGAACAATTGTGGACAGAGAGAATATATTGCTAAATATATGAAATAATCTATAAGCAATCATTATTGGTAACTTAATATCCAATTCTTGACTATTTTGGTATCAATGAAATGAAGCTAGTAACTTAAATTCATGTGGAAATAGTCCAATGACAGAGTTTTACGTTAGATGACCTTATGTCAACCTTCTTACAAAGGATAGTAAAATGAGTTTTCAAAACAATGATCATCATACGAAGTACAGTAGCTTTTATTTACCCTTGGAAAGAAAATAACATGAGAAAATGATGAGGTGAGAAGTTTGATATCGTCATATGCCATTACAAATTTACGAGGTAATAATTTAATATATTAAGATTGACATGCACATCATGTCACATTTGCTTTATTTGAAATTAACACTCTTACTTCTTTCTAAGTAGCTAGAAATCTAATATAGTAATATGATGAAGATATTGATACTCATGCTGGGAACTTAAGAGCCCTTAGTTTAGTTAGAGAGATATCCATAAATAAGTGCAGCTGATATGACTTTACAGATCCTCCTTGCTCATAAATACATACTCTTGTAGCAATTCTTCTATTTTTAGGCTTAAGCTCTAGCTCTCTAGTAGTCCGTAGATCTTACTATCTTAGTTTTATTCTGCATGCTTCTTTCTTTCTGGCTTCTGGTGGTGCTATCCCCCATTAGAACATTCAACTCTGTTATTTTCTAACAAGAGTCTAAGATGATTAAGTTCATGTTTCTATGAGCTCATTCAGCTCTTTACCCAAAGGTGTGTTCGTAAAAAAAGCATTTATAATTATAAATAACCTGATTAATAAGCTGAGGGTTTTTCATGGAGCTTATTGAAAGCAACTTCTCTGAATGCACTATATTGGTATGGAGATTGGAGAAAAAACATTTTCTTGTTTCAGCTCCCATCTGATTTTTTATATTGCCTTATTAGTTAATCTGAACTGAAAGAAGAGAGAATCTCTCCATGTTAAAAAGATTAATAGATTCTCGTGATTGAGGTTCTAAGCTTTGCAATGCCATCTTATATGTCTGGTCTTCTTTGCCAAAAGGTGGAGTGAAACAATAACAGTTAGTAAATGATTTATATTTATTGATGATATGCATTGCCATTTATCAAGCTTCTGTTTCTCTTACATGCTAGATTCCTGTTGTGATGAGCTTTGCTGCACCTGATCGTCCACGGGAAATTCGCATAGAAGCAGCATATTTTTTTCAGCAACTTTGTCAATCGAGGTATGGAATTTGTGTCTTCCATCTTGTATTCATGGCATTAATCATGCTGTTTTAGAATCTAAAGATGATGGTGATGGTGCAGCTCTTTGACTCTGCAAATGTTTATTGCTAATCGGGGCATACCTGTTCTTGTTGGCTTTCTAGAGGCTGATTATGCAAAATACAGGTTGGTCTTCATGGTTTATATACTTGGATGAATTACTTTGTTTTTGGTTTTTAATCTTGAGTTCTCATGGTTTATATAAGCATGCATATATCAAATTACTCCCTCCGTCCAAAAATTTCTTTCCCGGTTTCACTTAGCACAGAGATTAAGAAAAGTTAAAGCCCTTGGTGTGATGGAATAAAGTGAATAGTGTAGATAAAAAGTGGGGGTAAAATGGCACATTCATTAAAGTTTTTTGCCAAAATAGGAAACGGGAAAGAATTTTTTGGACGGCCCAAAAAGGAAAGTGAGAAAGAAATTAATGGACGGAAGGAGTATTATTTAAAATATCCTGCCTCTGCTTGTGCTATAACATTTTGTTCTTTTTCCGAATAATTTTATCTCTACCTACACAGGACATGACCCATGATAGGGGAGTTTGGAGGTTGAATTAAAGTAGGGTAGTTTTTCTTGGACTCGGATTATAAGAGTAAGTTGGATGTAGGAGGGAACCTTGGCGAGTCTACTGAGTGTGTTGATATGTACTCACTTTTTTCCTGTTGTATATGGTTATGCGACGCCATGCAACCTACACTGCAAGTCGATACTTTGGTTCTAGGATTTTCCAAGACATGCAAAGTGTAACTTTCACACTTCTACGTGACCCCCCGTAGCAACGTGAAAAGGGTGATTTTAATAAGTAATTAAGATGAGTAATTTGTCACAACTATTTAATAAACTCACAAGTGTTTCTGAAACTCTCACAAGTTTCACAACCACAAGGGTCAAGAGAAAACAGTCAATATTTCATTCAAATTCAAGATGTGTTACAATGGAAATCAAGTGCTTATGAGGCTAAGCACCCACTAAATTCTGAAGTAATTAAAAATTAAAATTAAAAATATCAAAATGAACTTTTTCGAAACATATTTGACTGATCTTCAACTTGTGTCTTCATTTTTCAAATCTCCAAGTCTTGACAAGCTTAATGCCTTAATCACATGAAGATCACATAAAACATCCATCTGTGTTCCTTAATGATGATGGTATTTACCTTGGTAAAATCTTCATAAAATAATTTGTGAAAATCTTCCTTGGGGTCTAGGAGCTTAAGATGCACGTGGTCTTACTCGTGTAAAAATAGAGATGTTGTTTCTGTTAGACCCTAGATGCATTGTTGCTTTTACTCCCCAAAACCTCTTAGCAATCAGCAAGTAAGAAGCAAGAGAAGTTTAATGTGCCATTTTGATTTATTCCATTATGTGCCTGAAACTAAAAGATTTTCAATGATTACTCTTTTAACTCCCATGGCAACGGAAGGAATATGAATGCTGACTAAATAATGTATAGGGAGGTGATAGCCACACCCCACCATTTTACTATATTCAGTACACCTACTAAATTCATCCCGCCTTTTTGGAATTCTTAAAAACCCGCCGGGTTATAGGCATTGAATACCCCTAGGCCCTAGTATTTTGACACCATATTTTACACTATATTCATTACAGTGAGCATTTAAAATTATGTTTATTTAATTTTGAAATTTTCAGATGTCTAAGGGGGTGTTTGTTTTTTGGCCAGAAGAGCTTCTGGCCTCTTTTGTCTGCGCCGCGCAGACGCGCGCAGATGTTGAGCTCTGCAGATTGTTTGTTTTTTGGAAGATATTTCACTCAAAAAGGTCTTCATGGCATCTTCTTGGAGAAGACATTAACCTATGTCTTCTAACATCTTCTCCATTTTTTCTTCTACTTCTCTTCACCACCACCACTGTCCACCACCATCACCACCGTCCACCATCACCGCCACCGTCGTCCACCACCACCGCCACCGTCCACCACTACCACCGTCCACCATCACCGTCACCGTCCATCACCACCGTCGTCCACCACCACCGCCACCGTCCACCGCCACCATCGTCCACCACCACCGTCACTGTCCACCACTACCACTACCACTACCATTATCCACCACCGTCCACCATCACAGCCACTGTCCATCACCATCGTCGTCCACCACCACCGCCACCATCCACCGCCACCACCACCACCGTCCACCACCACCGCCGTCAACGTCCACCACCACCCTTCACCACCACCCTCCACCACCACCACAATCGTCCATACACCACCACCGTACACTACCACCATTAATTTATATAGCAGTCTACAAACATTAAAAAACAAACAGTCTTCTTCTTGCAGACCGCAGACCTTCGGACCACCACTTCTCCTGCAGATGTCTACAGTAGTGGTGGTCCGCAGACTGCAGACCTTTTCCTGCAGAAAAAACAAACACCCCCTAAGTATCAATTTTTATTTAAAATAAAATGCAACAAAACATTGTTTAACTTGCATAGTTGGACAAATAAGTTTATACTCCTGTCCCAAAATAAGGTTCCACATTATTTTACTATTCACAAGGGTGAGTATGTCTTTTAATATATAGTAAATAGTTAGAATTCAACATAAAAATGGAGTGGATTTAGTGCTATAGTGGGGTGTGGTTATCACCTCCCTCATATAAATTATATTGACTTGGGGTTAACATTTTGTTTTAAATAGCCAAAACAGGGGCTGTAAGTCTGGGGTTATATCTTATATGCAATATATATAGTGAATACATTTCATTGTTTCACATGTTTCAATTAAGTGTGAAAATACTACCGCTTGCAATGCTTCACTTCTTTTTATCTGTTCTCTGCATACTTCTACATTTACAACATAGTTATGCATTATTCATCTGGTGTTTCTATATAAACTTACAATTTTGCATCAACTAAAAGTACTTCCAAATCCAGGGAAATGGTGCATATGGCTATCGATGGCATGTGGCAGGTATTTAAGCTCCAACGCTCCACACCTAGAAATGATTTCTGTCGTATAGCTGCAAAAAATGGGATATTGCTCAGGCTCATAAACACACTTTATAGTTTGAATGAGGCGGCTCGTCTAGCTTCAGCAGCTGGAGGTGGGTTGCCAGCAGATGGCATAATTGCACGACCACGTTCTGGTCTTCTAGATCCTAGCAATTCCTCTTTTATGCAGAACGATGCATCAACTTATGGAGTCGATCAGCCAGATTTACTTAAAGTTAAGCATGGAGATCATGTTCCGTCTGCCAGTGTGCAAGAACCTTCACGCACACCATCTTCACAGTCACCAGACTCCAGACTCTTTTCTTTGGATAGTGATAGGTTTGCAACAGCAGAAGCTTCAGGTTCTTCGAAACTGCCTGATGTAGCATCCAAGGATCCTGCACCAAGAGATCGGGAAAGTGGAGACCGGTTTAAAAGTGATGTTTCTCAGGCTGAGATTGAACTTAGGCAGCAAAGAGTTGCCACTGCAAACAGAACATCCACGGACAGGCCTCCAAAATTTTCAGAAGGGACACAAAATGGAGTTTCAGCTACAACAGCTGCTCAGCAAGATAATGTTCGACCCCTTCTTAGTTTGTTGGAGAAGGAACCCCCATCTCGCCATTATTCTGGTCAGCTTGAGTATGTTCGCCATCTCACTGGGTTGGAGAAACATGACAGCATCCTTCCTCTACTTCATGCATCTACTAATGATAAGAAAACAAATGGCTTGGATTTCTTGATGGCTGAGTTCGCAGGTAATGGCACTGCCTAGTTATTGTTTATTGTATCCTATGGATCTTTCCTATCTCATTCATGCTAGCTTTACATTTTAGTAAATGGATAAAGCTTCTTACCTAAAGGCATCATGTTTTACATAAATTCTTATTATTCTACCTTTTCTTAAATTCATTTGTTATAATTCTGTTACATTTTATCTTAAAAATTACTCTGCAGAGGTTTCTTTACGTGCAAGAGAAAATGCTAACATAGAGTCATTACCTAAAAGTACAAAAAAAGCTGCAAGTAAGAAGGTAGGTCTGGTGGCTTCTACCGAGGGAACTGCATCCACGTCTGGATTTGCATCTCAAACTGCATCTGGTGTGTTATCTGGTTCAGGAGTTCTAAATGCTAGACCAGGGAGTGCAACATCTTCTGGATTACTTTCACATATGGTGTCACCATGGAATGCTGACATCGCTAGAGAATATTTGGAGAAGGTAGCAGAGCTTTTACTTGAATTTGCTGCTGCAGATGCAACAGTAAAATCCTACATGTGTAGTCAAAGTTTGCTTAGCCGTCTTTTTCAGATGTTCAATAAAATAGAGCCTCCTATTCTTTTGAAGGTATGGAAAACTATGAGATCAGAAGTTCAATTTTCTTTTATAACTGTATTTTGTCTGATAGGTTGTGTTCATGCGCATGCCCTATATAGTTGTTGAAGTGTATCAATCACCTTTCAACAGACCCACACTGCTTAGAACATCTTCAGAGAGCAGATGCAATCAAATATCTGATTCCCAATCTTGACCTCAAAGAGGGACCCCTTGTTTCCCAAATCCATCATGAGGTGAGCCTAATAATCTTTAATATTCGTTTGAGCGCTGTTGTATTTTTTCATGCATACATTATTCCTAGACAAGAACCTGATAAGCTTCACTTGGAAAGAATATGTTTAGTTTAGACTTTAGAGGTCAAATGCTTACCCTTTGACGACAAGGGTCATGAATAGAGGTACTAGAAACAGTTCATTTAGAGTTAAACTGTTACAGTTACATGGTTATTCCTTACCTTTATCTCAATGTTGATTTAGTAATCTGACAGTTTGTAATTCCGTATAGTTTGGAAGGAATTTATGAGCCATTTTCCTTTAGTGGCTCTCACACCGGTAACTCATGCAGATCGGCTTCTTTTTTAAAAATAAAATTAAATGCTTAACAACGAGGATCTTTACGGATACTCATATTTGTTTTGACCTGGTGGGTGTCAACTAGTATCTAATTGGTCCAGATCACCAAGCAGTTTACCGGTAAGGTCGTGTAAGGAGGTTTGCTCTTTATACGCACTGAAGCTGTAGGTAGTAATTTCTGAAATGTTCTTACTTCAGTGGTCTGCTATTTATTTTGTATTCATTAACAAAATGTGAAAATATACCAATGCATGTGGATGAATTATTACAAAATTGGTTTTTATGAAGGTTCTCAATGCATTATTCAACCTCTGCAAGATCAATAAGAGGAGACAAGAACAGGCAGCAGAAAATGGAATTATCCCACATTTGATGCATATTATAATGTCTGGATCTCCATTGAAACAATATGCATTGCCTCTTTTATGTGATATGGCTCATGCATCACGCAATTCTAGAGAACAGCTAAGAGCACATGGTGGATTGGACGTGTACCTGAGCCTTCTGGAAGATGAGCTCTGGTCTGTTACTGCATTAGATTCCATTGCTGTTTGTTTAGCACACGACAATGACAGCAGGAAACTGGAACAAGCATTACTTAAAAAGGATGCTATACAGAAACTGGTTAAGTTCTTTCAGTGCTGTCCAGAACAGTATTTTCTGCATATATTGGAGCCTTTTTTAAAGATTATCACGTATGTCATTTCCCAGTTTTACCTACATGCACATTTTCATCTTTCAGTGGATCAGCTTTCGTGCTATTGGTGAAGACATTGCCTAATATTTGAGTTAATTTTAAATGCAGCAAATCATCACGAATAAATACCACACTGGCTGTCAATGGTTTGACCCCATTGTTAATTTCTAGACTTGATCATCAGGATGCTATAGCTCGTCTCAATCTTCTAAAATTAATAAAGGTAAGAATTTCTTTTTTTTTAATGTTTAATTTATAGATGGGATGGTAATAGTAATGATAATAATATTCAATGGATATTGGGGTTCATTGAAGTTTCATCTTGTGAGGTTGAAAAACACATTTTGTTCTGATAGTAGAGGTTTAACATCACAATCTCAGGGTATATGTAATACATATATTCACACTCCCTCTGTCCCATAAAAATTGTACAGGTCAAATTATTTCTTACTCCCTCCGTCCCATATCTTTCTTCTCACTTTCCTTTTCGGGCCGTCCCATTTGATTCTTCTTGTTTCCTAAAATGGAAAGAAAATACATTTAAAGTTACTCTTTTACCCTTATTTTTTTTCTCACCCCCAATTCTCATCTCATTACTACCGTACTCCCCCCATCTCTCCTTCCCTCTCTTATTCTTCTTCTTTCCTCTTTCTTCTTTCTTTTTCTTCTTCTTCTTCTTCCTTTTTGTTCTACTGTCAGACTCCACCCCGCCATCTCCTTCTTTCTTTTCTTCTTCTGATAACCCCCCAAGGTGGTGCGAAGGGCAGTGGTGAAGGGAAGGATGAACCTATCCGATCTGAAAAGCCTTCAAATCTTAGCAGCACGGCGGGGATTTCAGATATGCAGTGGAGCTTTTAGATTTGCAGTGGAATTTCTAGATTAGTTTTTTTTTTATTTTTTTGCCCCTTTTTCTCTATCTTCATCTTTTCACCAGTTTCCTTTTCAATTTCTTTGAGGCGTAATCTTAAATTTGACATTCCTAAGTTTGATGAGATTTATTTTTGATTTTTTTTTTACATTGAGAGTAGGAAGGAAGGCCGGGGGTAGGTGGATTTGAGGTTGAAGAAGAACAAGATGTTTGGGTTTGAGGACGGAGAGCATGGGTAGCGTTTGATGTTGAAGATGAAGAACAAAGTAGTGAGATTTGTTAATGAAAGGCGGGGTGGTGAAGGTGGTAGGTGGGGGGGAGGTCGAGGTTAAAGTTGAAGAAGAAGAAGAAGAAGAATTGTTTGGGTAATAGGAGGGCAGGTCGGCAGGGGCTGGGTGGAGGAAATAGAGGGCAAGATTGGAAAGTCAGAGTAATTTTCACTTTACATTAAAATCCGTGCCAAGTCAAAATAGGAAGTTTCAACTTGGACGGAGGGAGTATTTTCTATTTCTTTACCTATTTTTGTTAATCATATATTATTAATGTTAAGATTGCAGTCATGTCACCTCTTGTTTTATTGAGCTTTTGATGTGGTTTTTAAATATACAAATTTTATTTTTAAAGTTTACACCAAATTGAAAATAATTTCAGTCAACCTTTGCTCTCTGCAATGGGACAATTTTTTTAGGATGGGGGGAGTGAAGGTTTTTTCTTATGGGTTTTGTCATTTAGGACGAGGGCGGTAAGGTTTTTTCTTATTTTACAGCTGAAATAACATTCAAGATCCTTAACTTTGACCGGTGGGGTTCCCATGACATTGGAACCCCATGTCATGGGATGACCCAGGGCGCTCTAGTGTCCCGTTCGTAAAATTGACAATTCTTACCCCCCTGGTAAACCCCCCGCCCCGACCCGAACACACACCCCCACTCCCTTCAATTGCACCCCACTAGTTAATTTTGACTTTGGAGTCAAATTTTGACTCCAAAGTCAAAATTAACTTGTGGGGTGCAATTGAAGGGGTGGGGGTGAGTTCGGGTCGGGGCGGGGTGGGGGGGGGTTACCAGGGGGTAGGAACCGTCAACTTTACGAATGGGGCACCGGAGTGCCCCGGGTCATCCCATGACATTGCCGGGCACTGTCATGGGAACCATCCCGAACTTTGACGTCGTACTCAATTACTCAAAGAAGGACCTACACTTGAGAGATGCTCATTTAAGGACTTCAACTTCAGTGTTACGCAATACCCATATACAGATTTCTAACAGTGTTTCTTACTGTTAAACGGCATGACTCAAAACCAGTAGGAATATGACACATGTATGTAGTTATTAAGATTGTGCCAAAATTATGCACTCTCTTAAAGAACTTAGGACTGTCTATCAGAATGCTGACTCATATCTCTATTAATATCACGGCAGGCTGTATACGAGCACCACCCACGTCCTAAGCAACTAATAGTGGAGAATGATCTTCCTCAAAAGCTTCAGAATCTCATCGAAGAGCGCAGAGACGGACAAAGTTCAGGTGGCCAGGTTTTAGTGAAGCAAATGGCTACTTCACTTCTTAAAGCTCTTCACATCAATACCGTTCTATGAAACAAATAAATGCATAAAACGGTTTGTTTAATTGCTCTGCAGCTGTATAGTTTGTTTGATGCCTCTTCACCTTGTAATTATTAGCTTTAATTGTAGCAGTCTGCGACTTGTTTTTTCGAAACACTACAAGGGTTGATTGAAATTTGTTTCAGCATTGTGTTGCCACGGAAGTCATTTTAAACTTTCGTAAGTGGTTTCAAAGTATGAACATTCATATAAAGCTGAGTTTTAGTGAAAAAACTGAGGTTGACTGAAAAGCTTTTGGACTGTTCTCCAATCATAAACTGTTAGAGGCCAAGATGGGTTAACCCCTTAGGTTCTCACCCTCAACAAACATGTGCGTTTGCTAGTGTAGAAGAAGGCTTACTTCGTGTTAGATTACCGTGTTTGGTTTGGGTATTTGGATTATTAGCTTAATCTCAATTTGCTACTCTAATGTAGAAAAAGAATGTAATCATAGGGAGAATGATCACTTTGGATTTTTTAGGTATCGTAAAAATAAATTGGTAGTGTTTAATGTGTCATTTAAGTAGTATATTGTTGGATTCGATTTGAAAGAGATTGATGCAACACTTTGTTGTCTTAGCCAACCATGTAAGGTAAACTTGTCATTCTTGTAATCTCATATCACCCATGCAATTCAAGAATTTGGTAATCTTACCTATGATTTATTCACATTACAAGTCTGAGTTATGTTTACGTTCCTTGAATTGGATGTTCTTATATAGTTATATCACTTTCTATTGTTCGGCTGTTGAAGATCTGGCGCGATTGATCTAGTCCAGCTATCGTTTACGAATCTATGAAGTGGAATTTGCCAGTTATTAACTCTCAAGTTAATTTATACCGAGTGAGCGAGAGATCAAAACATCATCATTTTGAATTGGTTATATTACGAATATTAGAAACAGAATTTTTTTATTATTTAGTTTCTCTATTTTACTATTATTTTCTTATTATATTGTTTTCATAATTTCTATTCTATTAGAATTAGAATTCTCTCTTCTTATCTCTATATATAAGGATGTACTCCCTCTGTCCTGCTATATTCGTTCACTTTTGACTTTTGGAATTGTTCATCTAAGCACTTTGACTCGTCAAATTCTCTCAATGTGTAAGCCTAAATATAGTCATGTGTGATCTTGTTTGATTTGTCATAACATATAGATTATTAATATATAATTTCTATAATTTTTTAATATACAAATTACAAGATAAAATGGATTAAAGAAATGTATTGAATGATGTGTAAAAATTAAAGTGGACAAATACTCTGGGACGGAGAGAGTATCATTCATTATTTGTTTAAGGAAAAAGAAATTTAATTAATTAAAAGAGGGAGTACAAAGTTTGGTGGGATTCAAATCACGACTAACTTTAGAAATTGAAATAAAACAAAAAAAAAGAAAGTAAAGAAATTCAATCTTCTATAACCGAGCAAAAATAAGAGCGAGATGAAATTGTATTATTAATAGCATCCCCCACCACTGAGCTGTTTGAAAAGAGACCCACGTCAATATAGCCTTCACGCTTTAACCAATTCATGGCTTCACGAAAAACATATGCTTTTGCCATTTAAAAATTTAGAGTACAATGCAAGATACCATTAATGGCAATAAAAAACCTACCCTAAGAATCAAATAGGACGACGCCATACCCTACCTCCTCGGATTGGGGAAACAAATTTGCATCAACAAAGCAGCACCTTATTGGACCAGAAACTCCCTACATCACACCAGTCGACTGTACATGCTCTGTGCTTTGCCCTTGGTGGCTCTCCACCCAACCTGCCACCATTAATTGAATTACGTGAAGGGTGGCTGCTGGTGCTGAGACTTTATGCTCCAAGAATGCTGTATTGCGAACCTTCCATAATGCCCAAACCCCATAAGCAACATATTGCAGTTCTCTCATATTCAAAGAGTCGACTACTCGCTGGATAAATTGCTGAAAAGAACTGCCCTCATTGACAAAAAAAGCACCCCAATACCTTCCCAGATAGTCAAGGTGTATGGACAACACACAAAGGTATGATCAATGGTCTCTTCTTCTGAACCACGAATTGGGCAAAGATATTCTAAATCCATACCCTTTAAATTAAGTGCAGTACTAGTTGGTAAGATTCCTTTCTGGGCTCCCCATATAACCATTCTCACCTTTGGTGCCACCAAGATACGCCATAAGTTATTTCCCGCAAGGAAGCCCGACTCGAAAGCATCTTCCCCATGAAGTAGGCGGTATCCCTCCTTGACTGAATAATCACCGTGAGAAGTACCTTGCCAAAACCAAATGTCATCACGAGAGGTGGAAGTAGGAATACGTAGGATCTCACAAATATCTCGTCTATTAAAAAAGAGATTAACACAACCTCATTCTACTCCCCTGAGTCAGGATCCAAAAGAAAATACAATGGGAGGTTAGGCAAATAGGGTGGCGGTTCAGAGGAAATAAAAGGATTGTCTTAGTCTATTAGCCAAGGGGACCCCCACACCAATGTGTCCCTACCATTCCCTACCCGACGCCTTATTCCTTGCTTAATCAGAGGTTGCGCCTTGAAAATACTACGCCAACAATAGCTTGGAGTACCTCTCAATGAGGCCTCGAGAAATGAAGATTTTGGAAAGTATCTAGCTTTGAAAACCCGGGAGACAAGTGCTACATGTTTAGTAAGAATCTCCATCCTTTCTTTCCTAACATAGCCACATTAAAATTACGGATCTCCTTAAAACCCATACCCCCGAACTTCTTAGGAATCGACAATCTCTTCCAAGACATCCATTTGATACTAGAGGCATTAGACCCCTTAGCAGACCACCAGAACGAATTCATCAATCTCTCAATCTACGTACAAAAACACTGTGGTAGAAAAAAGACACTCATGGCATACTGTGGCAAAACCCGCGCCAGTGTCCTCAAAAGAACCTCTTTCCCAGCATTGGACAACAACTTCTTACTCTAACCTACAAAAAGAGCTCAAATCTTATCCAAAATATAAGAAAAAACAGCCTTTTTGTCTTTGCCCAAGACAGACGGGAGGCCCAAATATTTCCCAAAATTATCAATCTTTGTAACCCTAAAGAAATTGGAAAGGCAATTCCTAGTCGCTCGAGGGATAATAAGACTATAATATACAATATACTTTTCAAAATTAACAGACTGACCCGAAATTCTTTCATATTCTGATAAGCAATGCTTAACTTCATCGGCCTCTTTGATAATAGCTTTCTTGAAAATAAGGTTATCATCTGCAAAGAAGAAATGAGAAGTGGAAGCCTCCAGCCACTCGAATCCCATGGATACGTCAATTACGCTCCGCCTCTTGAAATTGTAGGTAAAGACCTTCCACACAAAGTATAAACAGATAGGGACTAAGTGGCTCACCTTGGCGAAGCCCTCGAGTGGGAACAATCAGATCCTTGAGATCACCATTAATAAAGACCCGATAACATTCGGTAGTAACACAGAGCATAATTAGTTGGATCCAACTATCTGTAAAGCCTAAACACTCCATCAATTTTCTAAGAAAGAACCATTCCATTCGATCATATGCTCTAGCCATATCTAGCTTAAGACCTACCCATCCCACTTGCCCTACTTGTTTCCTCCTAAGATAGCGTCCCAATTAAGCTGCTAGAAGAATATTATCAGAGATACGTTTTCAACGAAGGAACTTTGACAGATTATCCAAAATGATGCTCTGCAAGAGAGGCTTCATACAATTGGCTAGAATCTTCACCACGATCTTGTAGACAATATTACATAAGGCAATTGGTCTTAAATCTGCCACAATCTCAGGGGACTTCTTCTTTGGTATTAGCACCGGAGTAGTATCATTCATGAATCTAGGAAAAGCTTCCTGCTACAAACAATCTAAGACGAACTCGGTGTGTAACACCCTAATCCGTCCAGGTCTGCAGCCCCTTTCGGACTAAAGTATTAACTTGGTAATCGTAAAATTTAAAACTTTTCAAACACTTTTATTTATCACGATAATATTTTTCGCAACATATACAGTGCGGAGTTTTTAATATTGCGGAAGCTTAACAAATCATAATTACAAACATAATTTTTTTATGTTCAAAACCATCACATCCATTCCAACAATCTCGCCTCCGTCTGCCTCCAGAATCACGTCACATCATTCTTTCTATTAACCTGCGTGTTGCAAATAAAACATACTACGCGCTCAGCGGTGAAGCTGAGTAAGCATATCTAATGCGTCGAACATCCATATAAATTGAACCTCGATTCATAATCAACCATTTGATATCATGCACACAATATATAATTCAAACATTCATAATATTCTCAATATTTTATTCCAAGTCATTTGATATTCAATATCTCAACAATGCTCTTAAATTATTCTTAATCTAAGGCTAAATCATTTTATAACAACTCTTAGCTATTCCTAGTCTAAGGCAACATTTCTAACCAGGCCCTTAAACTATAAATAGTTTAATGCAGAACACAAGAATCGATAATCCACCCTATGAGCCATGTGGATTACGTACCAACCGAACAGTGAACTGTCGGGTGGGTGATATCCGTTCTGGATCCCGTACGTACGTTTTAACCCCGAAATATGAATTGGTCAAGGAGGTATATCTTAGAGTTCTTCTAGATATCCTTCATAATCATCATCATTATACAGGTGGGTATATTTTAGAGTTCTTCTAGATTTCCTTAACAATATACATCATTTTCATAATCATCATTATATCTATTTTTAATCATGATTTAATCAATAATCATACTAATCAGTAGGTTAATCATTCATAATTGGCCACAATAATAGTTCATCATATTGATCATTCAACATAACATTTAATAACAATTAGTGGGCTAGTCTCGAGTGTTAACACCCAAACTTACCGTCATGCATCACATAAGATTTTAATTTATTAAAAGCATCATTTTTATTGTGAAAAATCATTTTTATAATGATCATAATCAATTGGTATCAAAAATAGGATTTTAGAACTCAAAAATAGCATTTTTCGTAGTTGACTGTCTTCGGAACGGTCGACCGTTTCAAGTGATGGTCGACTGTCGTTGCCTCCATTGTACTGAAGCCACTGGTTCGGTAACGGTCGACCGTGGTGACGGTACGGTCGACCGTTGCTGCCTTACAGCAACAGTACTTCGTCTTCAACCTTGGGTCCAATTTTCAAAACATCATTTTAAGTCACCAAACTTCAATTAAAGTATAAATTTCAAGGTTTATGATTCTTGGTTCTTCAAACATGTCAAACACAAAACTCAACCAAATGACCATTTATGAACGTAGAAACGACCTAGATGAACATTCTAGTCATTAGATATATCTACGAGCTTACCTCAAAGCTTAATGAAGGTTTTGGAAATTTTCCGGTGAAACTTCCGGCGACGATTACTCTCAACTCCGGCGCCTTCTCACCAAATTGACAGCACCACAACGTTCTCTACACTCAAGACTATCTCTCGGAACTTATTTGAACAAGAATGATGAAGAAATGGTGAAGTTTAGGGAGTTTATATAGTAGAGATGAGAGGAAGAAGACATGGAAACTGAGTTGTTGCTGTGTAGACTTCCAATTCGCGGTCTTCATTCGGCGGAGGTGCGATTTTAGGCGATTCACCACGTTACTTCCCTGATTGGGACTAATTTGGTCTAGTCGGGGTACACTTTTTGGTCCAACTTTCTTCGAATTGAATTCTTTTTGCATCGTTGCGATCGGACAGTCAAACTCTGTTTAACGATATAATTTTTATATTTATTTGAAATACTTTTTCTGACAGCATATTTTTGGGTGTTTGACTTTGACAGAGTCAAAATTGAAATAATTGATATACAAGTAAAATTACTCTTATATTCAATCAATATTATTAAATTTAAATATTTATTTCAATAAATCATTTTACAAAAGTTCACATCTTTGACCACTTCACATTTTTATGAAAATTGCATATTTAAAATATCATAACTGAAAATATGTACATCAAATCTATTCATAAAATATACCGTTGGATTCGTCTCTTCGAGACCTATCCATAAAAGCCAATCTTAACAAAAATTATTGACTCTAAAAATTCCTTTATTTTTGGTCAAACATAAAAATAATTCTTTGTTGGGTCAAAATATTGTTTTTAAAATACTTTTATAAAAAATAACTTTTAGACCATGTTTTGGGGCGTTACACGGTGACCTCTGCACCCACAACCTCCCATGACTTCTGACAAAATCCAAGATTCATCCCATCGGGATCGGGGATTTATCTAGGTGCATAGAGAAGAGAGCTTATTTTACTTCCTCAGCATCAAAGGGATGAAGTAGTTGATTATTCTGGTCAGTCGTGACCCAGGGCAGAATTGAACGATAAAAGTTAGAATCTACTATATCCCAAGAATGAAAAAGCCTCTCATAGTATTAGAAAACAACCTGCCTCAGCTCTGTCACTTCACACCAAGTACTTGCCTCATCCTTGAGTTTGTAAATATGATTCTTTTTTTACAGTAAGATGCATATTGATGAAAGTATCAAGTATTAGCATCTCCCAATTAATCGAAGTCAATGTTGCTTTGCTCGTTGCCTCCAGTAGGTATCTTCTTAGTCAAGAAGCCTGCCAAGCTCTTCATCCTTCTCCCTAAATTCTTGAAGAGTAACCTCATCTCGTTTACTACGTAACTCTTCAACTCTTCTTTTAAGCATTTGTATATGACGATCAAAGTTCTGAAAACGATCACAGTGAGATGCCGCCCACAACGAGCCAATTTATCTAAAAATGGCATGTCCCTTGGTGAGCCCCAAGCCTTACTCAGCGCCTCCTTATAAACATGAAACATCGAGCCCTTCTCTTTTGCTGCTCAAGCCCAGACATAGATAGTCTGAGAGTAGAATGATCCAATCCTTTAATGGGATGATTGCTCACCCAAGCCTGGCCATAGAGATCCATCCAAGAACCACTAGCCACCACTCTATCAAGCCTCTCCTCAATCCATTGAGTTGAACCTTCGCCTTATTCCTAGGTAAAAGGGTAACCCCGCATACCAAAGTCAAATAAACCACAATCAAAGAGGGCCGCATTAAAACCAACAATCAAATGCAAAGGTTAGGGATGTCCCTCTCTCTTCTCAGTTGAGGCACACAAGTCATTGAAGTCACCAATCACTACCCAATGCAAGGCAAACTAGACCAAGATTTAAGGGAGCGAAGGAGGTCCCATGAGACTTGTCACTGATCCCTTCTCGAGATCCCATAGAAACCTGTCATCCTATATGGCTGAGAACCTCCCGACCTAGTCTCCACATCAATATGGAATCTAGAATAGCTAATGAGTGTGGCTGTATTATCCTCCTTCCATAACAAAGCCACACCCCACTCCGACCCACTACATCAACCACAAATAAACCCCTAAAACCAAGCTTAACTCAAAGAAGCTCCGCCTTCCCTCTCGCACCCCTAATTTCCATGAAAAATATAAATTTGGGCTTTTTAGTAGAAGCAAGTTATGCTAGTTCTTGAGTTGCCCGTCGGTTACCCAACCCACGGTAGTTCCAACATAAGATACTCATGAGTCTTGGCGGGCAAATTGTAACACCCGCCTTCCGTGGACCCGGTTCACCCGCGACCCAACGGACCGGTAGGTTTACATGGGCGGTCTGAGAACCGTCCGTAGCGGAAAACATTAATGCCCATCTATTATGAAAACGTTAGGTTTAATTAGTGGTATAAATACTAGGGTGTGTCACCCAAAACGTGCGTGATATTTATGTAGAGTAAAAGCGAAAGTAATTAAATAAGTCGAGTCTAGAATAAATAAAACGACAAGGGTGGGTTCATGCCCAAATGACTAATTGATTAAATGTAAATATAATATTAACTTGTCCGTGCCATCCCTCCTCCCACCATCACTGCCCTCCAGGGTTAGCACCTGCACTGTCATGTCTACCTGCGTGTAGCAAAAACAACTACACGCTCAGCAAAAGCTGAGGAGTGAATCTAACAAAAGAACATAAAGTGATAACCCATATGGTTGCATACATATTAGTACCTGTACTTAACGTACGGGAAAACCACATGTTTACTAACTGTTCGGACTGCACTTGGTGGGATATTATTACGCATAACAAAATGATATACCGCGCATTGAATATCGACGAGATGAGGAACATACATGATGATGACTTGATGCATGCCTTAAACTATCAGGGATACCCCTAGCTTAGCCTCACTTGACAGGATCACCCCTGCATTCCGGTTGTCATACCGGAACGGTAATGAGCCGGGAACAAGTGGACTAGCATAGCCGGGTAGTAGCCGTAACCTGACCACTATGTACGTACACAAAGCCCACCTAATGAAAACCCGTCGGATCCCAAGGGTTCCTGGACGGGCACACTATAGTAGGCGCATGAAAGCCTGACTTCCCTACAGTGGTGTGCATATGATGATAAACCTA
The DNA here is from genome assembly GCA_003260385.1 of Cuscuta australis. Classification (NCBI taxonomy): domain Eukaryota; kingdom Viridiplantae; phylum Streptophyta; class Magnoliopsida; order Solanales; family Convolvulaceae; genus Cuscuta; species Cuscuta australis. The sequence goes on along the minus strand of NQVE01000129.1, from coordinate 2,316,208 downwards.
GGACATGCGTCTAGGATGAACATGGTGAACTGAATGCATTGGTTGAAGAACAAAGTTAAATTCAACGCATACATATATGTTTGATTCCGTATGAAAACAAATTGTTCAACATGATGGCCTTAGATTCAGAACTGGCTGATAATCAATTGTCTACTGTTGATAATCGATTATCATGCTGTGCAGCTTCTGTCCCCAAAGCCCTGCAGACTGTGATAGTCGATTGTCACCTTATGACAATCGATTATCAAGTTGGTTTGTTCGGGAAGTCCTAAGTTCAGAGAGACCTGATAATCGATTATTGCTTATGTGATAATCGATTATCAGTGAAGCCAACTCAGACCCAAGAATCCGCAGGGCGTGATAGTCGATTATCAGATATGTGATAATCGATTATCACGCGGTGCTGAACAACTAAGGAGTCCAGCATGGCCTGATAGTCGATTGTACTATCCTGTAACTCGATTATCAAGACACAGTGATTTCCATTTTATCGGTTGGTTTGTCATCAAAACGTTGGAAGTTTTAGAAATGAATGTTTACATTTCCATGTTAAATAATCGATGAACTTACAGGGTTTCAAAACATTTATATCAACGAGTACATAATCGAGAGGTCCAATAACGAAGAGTCATGATAACGTGGACACACATATGTTTAGCCTGGTAATCTTATGAACATAACGATATAGATTATAACTAAATGTTCTAGAATTAGAGGGGACAACTACTCACCTCTAAACGTAGGGGTTGACGGAACGAGATGAACGAACGGACGAACGATGACTACATTTCACACGAACGGCCTAGATCTTCCTTCCTTCCTTTCTTCCTTCCTCACCCGTGCATCCACCGGAGCTTCGCCGGACACTACTCCTGAGCTGCTGATGCTGGCCGAAAGTAAGAGAGAGGGAGAGAAGATGAATGGTGATGATAGAGCTTGATGATTGAATTAACAATGGGGGGTTACAAAATGAGAATAATAAGGGTGGGGAGTGATGGAGTTTTATGGTGATTAAGGAAGCTATTAAATGGAAATGATGGTGGTGTGGAGGGAGCCGAACCAAGGGGCATTGGGGTTACAAATATTTGTTTACTCCGTTATGTAGAAATCTGACCTAAACGGTACGCGTTTTTCCATCCGAACGGGTCCGAATTGAAATCCGTTTGCGTTTCTGGAATCAGACAGTCAAAACGAATTTAATGATATGATCAAACGATTTTCTAAGAACTTTTATTTTCCCCAACTCCGGTCTCGAACAATAATTAATTATTTAAAAATAATCAATTATGTTAGACCGGGTTGCAGGGCATTACAGGCCTGGAATCCAGAACCCGCCTCCAACAAGTTTTTTGACTCATCAATCATCATACCATCAGTACCACCAACCACCCCCTTTTTCCTATTTTCTCTTCCGCTTGGACACTAGAGCATAAGTCCCTTGACTACAATAATCTTCACTGGTGGAGGGCTGATTGAGGGAATTAGTTTGGACATGTGGCAAAACATCATCTCTCCGTATCCATGGTTCACCAACAGTCAAAAAGGGCGTCTACCCCCCGCCCTAAGAGAGTCATCATATGGGTAGTCTTTTGGAGCCAATGATAGAGAAGTGCAGCCTGACAATGCTTAGCTAAATGCCTCAAGATTCCAGAGTAATAACAAAAAAAACAGTAAGCCTTTCATACTTAAGATGAACCCAGACAACTGACCCATCCCTCTTGGTTAGTTTCATACGCCTCTTCAACGATTTCTGCACATCTTTTGCAACCCTCACCCTATGAAATCCATAAAAGGTTCTGGGAGAATTGGTCGTATCAATTCTCTGAAACACACCCAAGAACTTACCTACAGCCTCTAGAATCGTCGGAGATGCGTAACCAAAAAGGAGATCATGAACTTGCACCCATAACTCCAACCACACCAAATCTAGAGCACTCATCACCTAACCTGGTTCAACAAGGCGGAAAATAAGCGTTTTATTGTCAAATGACCACAGGTCTTCATCAACGATATGTTTGGCGTCCTTCTCGTGATAAAAATAGAAGCACCAAAGCCCACCCTCACCTTGCATAACTTGCACTCCCATCACAGGTCTCCAATTTGAAGCTAAAACTCGTTGCATAATGTCAAATTTAGTTGGTTTATCAGTGAGGAATTGCCCAACTACTGGCCATGTATGAACTTCTTCGACCGTACTAGATAATCCCTCATTTGCGACGAATGAAATGCCATCTTCTTCCTCTGCCAAAGCCAGATTTGAGATAGCCAGATCCAAATTGTGTGACTCTGGTCAGCCATAGTCAACAAGTAGAGAAAAGCAGAAAGAACAGGAGATTGAAAAGCCCTAATCTGTAGGTGAATTAAAACTTATTTGATTTTGTATCATTCATCATTTAATAAGACCAATTATTATGAAATTGTATCATGGTATCAAACTAAGGTATCTCTTCTCAAAAACTTAGCCTCGTTTTTTCTACGACATGCAGTACCGCCGGTCTTCTTCATCGATAATCAACCGCCACCGATAATTGCATTCTTGTCCCTTATCCCTCTCTATTTCTCTTCCAAAAAAATATGAGCGTACATAACCCTTATCTCTCTCTACAAAAATAATGCGTCGTGATGTCTAAGAACTGGAAAGCTATATTTGTATGTGTTTATTCTAGAGTTTGAGAACATGAAAAGCGATAGAGAAGCAAAGAATGAAAAAAGAGAACAAAAAAAGAAATTCATCGCCTTCGCTCCAATCCCTAACACTCTTTCCAGAAAAAAACTTAGCTAATGTATTCTCAAGCTCGTTCTTCATGCATCGAAGATATATCTATACTTCTTGCATTTATTCTCACAAAAACGCTTTAGGTGGCTCCATTCTATAACCTGTGCTCTAAGCTGCTCCTCGTTTTTTATGATCAACTTGCAGGGATATTAGGAATCTTATGAAAGATAGGAATAGTAGAATTTTATTATTATTTAGTTTCCTTATTTTATTGTTTTCTTATTATATTGTTATCATAATTCCTAATCTACTAAACTTATATTTCTCTCTTGTAATCCCTATATATAGGGAGTCTTCTTCATTATGGAATAAGATCAATTATTCTCAAGTTATATCAAGTTAATAGTGATATCGGGAGAAAACAAATTTATATTTTGTTTATTTGAACATCCATGAAAAAGATATTAATATATGAAGATATCAAATCTGAACCATGTTTTGATGATCTATAAAAAACACTTGCTAATATCTCAAGATATCAGAACTCAAGACGTCATTGGTGAGGTTTGGAGATACAATATGATGTAGATTTTAAAATATAGGAGAAATGGCCGGTATGAGTTTCAAAATATGAAATAAGTTGTTTGGAGAGATTTAAAATCATGATTAAATTAGTGATTTGTTGGGGTTGCTCGCAATTGGGATGGTTGACAGTGGCAGTGGTAGCCGGTCTGCGGAGGATGGTCGACAGTTGAGAAAGATATTAAATCCTACATTAAAATCTCTTAAATTCGGGAGATATCGAAAGCTTCCATTTGGAGGATTTGTTGTATTTGGATATATCAAATTTGATTTTTATATGCCCCACCAAACACAAAAAAAATGATTTTGAGAAATATGAAAACTCATCTCCTCCACTCACTAAATGTGTCTTTATATCTTCCGTTCACTAAAGGAATTATAAATACTATCATTAACAAGTACTTTATCATGCACATTGATATTTGGAAGTAGTGTTTGGTCAGAGGTTTATATACTTTTATTTATTACTCCCTTCGTTCAAAATTGAATTTCATGTCTACTATTCATAGAATCAAACTTTACTCAATTTCTTTCTCTATTTGCATTTATAATTTTTATTTTTTAATTCTACAATGTTTTTCATATAAAATACACCATTTTGTTTGATTAAGAATGACTCATGTTTTTATTGAGAAAAATTTATACAAATGAGGGTTTATTTTGCAGAAATGGAGAAGAACATCCCATATACTCCAACACTAGCTGGTCTAGTGTTGTTTGGATAAGTTCTCTATACTCAAACACAGATTTATCTTATAGCTTATATGCAAAGATAGACTACAAAGTACAAACTAAGAAGAGGCTTAGTAAGTTTCTCCCCTTTGACATTACTTGTGTTATTTGCGGAAAAGGGGAGGAGGACTGCCAACAGTCAAAATATTTTTTTTATTTTTTTTATTTTTTTAGTTTTAAGTATGCTGCCCCTAGCAAGTATAGATGGAAGATAATGGCTATCTTTGCAGCTTGTGTGTATGCTATTTGGAGAACCAGGAACTAGAGGATACATAAAAATACTTGCATCTCTGAAGAAGAAACTACTCAATGGTTAATGTTACAATACTCGTACGGATTACAACGGATGGGGAGGATGAACGGCCCCAGAAATAAAAAATAAATAAAATTCTAAATTTATAATTTATTCAGAATATTACAAAATAAACAAAGTTAGAAAATAAATTTTTATATCTTCAAACGGCCTTGTTGTACGAGGACATTAAGCACTAGACAGCAAGGACATTAAGCATTGGACAATAATTCAAGGACGTTATGCACTAGGCTCCGAGGACATTATTCACTGGGCTACGAGGACATTATGCACTAGGACAGAATGCAACGAGGTCTTTATGAACTGAACCTGCAAAAACAAAAACATTGTGGAAGGACAACGGAGTCGCCGGAGCTGTCCTTAAGGTAGTAGTGCCCCCCTACCGTACCGGAAAAACGTGGGCACTCTCCTCCCAGGATAAAACCACTATCGTGTGTGGAGATTGTACGGACCAACCACACACCAATGAACAAGAACAACGTATGAACGTTGACGATCAAAAACTTTAAGGGGGTGGCCAGAAAATTTGGCCGGAAAATCAAGAGCTCTCTTTAAAGGAAAACAAAAAAGTGTTTTCACTTTTCTTTCTCTCTTTCTCACGCAAGGCACACAAGAAAAGAGGAGAGAGGCCCTTTGATTTTATAACTAAGGAGTTTAAAATGTGTAACTCCTACACCATTAACCCTTAGTATTAATCATGGCATTTGTGACATACTAATGGTGTGTTAATGGTATTTAATTAGCCATTAACACGTTCGTTACGCTACTCTCCATTTAAAATTTGTCTCAAATAATTGGAGATTAATGGCCAGTTAACTCCGTAAAAATGGACTAATTTTAAACAATACGTAAAATTAATAAAAGAAGATTGGTTCAGTAAAATTGCAAAAATTGCAATCCTTACCAAATTCTTTTATTAACGGGGTTAACTCTGAGAATCAATTTCTCATTCACCCTCTAGCATTTTTGGCGTATAAATTGTCAAAACATTTATCTCATTAAAGAGAACACACTTCCATTAATTAACGGTTAAAACCGTTAGTGGACCTATTGACAAATATACCCAATTTGGTCCATTTAATACCTATTAAAAATGTCAAAAATTCCAACAGTTAATCTTTTATGTCAACACCTTCTTAAATGCTAAAGGAACTGTGTGACATACTGATGATGTTGTTCTTAGTTCTTGACTGGTTGTATGCTTGTTAGTATAGCTTGGATTATGTTGTACACTTGATTGAGGGTTTTCAATAAAATTTTTCTATTGGTTCAAACAAAATTTAATCAAACATTGTAAATTGAAGCAGGCGGTCTTTTTTTAATATAAAAAGTATTTCATACACCTTAAACATTCAAAATGAATTCTGGTTGATTTGTCCTATTTTGTAGCTCAGGTTTTGAATGAAAATTGATCGATTTTGTGAGGCATAAAAATAAATTTGAACGAGGCTAGAAACTAAACCTGGTGGAAAGTTGTGTAGTCTGTATTTATGATTATTATTCAATGAGAGTAACGATGTGGAACCAACCTTAGAGAATCTCCACTAGAGTAAAACTTTAGTACACTATTTTTAGATCCCCTATGGGGTTTTGCAAGTTTTGCACATGGGCCACTAGGGACTTTGTGGGCATGTATGCAAATTTTTTCTCACAATACTATGAAGAGAGTGTGTGAGAATGCACGAGTGGTTGACAGAAAAAAATCTTAAAAAAGAAATGATGAGCTCCATTCTCGAGGTTCTCTCATACTCGACCAGATGATCACTAAGAGAAGATATGTTAGATTTTGATTACAGATAGATGGTTAAAAGTGGAGCATGCACCTGGAACTTGCTGAGGCTTTATACTTAGTATAGTTATCTCCCGATGTAGTTTTCAGAAATTGAATTCAGATCTTACTTACGAATGCTAACTACACAACACACTAACAAAAAAATGATATGGAGGAGAGGGAAAGTGCATGGAGTGTGATTGAGTGATTTACTGATTGGTGACAAAAAAAATCTTCAAATGTTTTTCCCTCACTAGTCACTACAAAAAAAAAAAGCAGAATTGACATGTACCGTAGTTTTAACTACCTTACTCGGGGTAAAAAATATTTACTTATTTTTTTGAGTATATTTTTAAATTTCAATTTTTTAAAAAAACATTTGTTCAATTTTTTAAGTACTTACGGAGTATTTCATTTTATATGCTTTTACATTAACACCTATAAAATTATGTTGTTTTCTACCTCCTGAGGGCACTGGAAATACGTTTGAAACCCCGGGGCTTCAAAGTTTCTCTCTCTGCCACGTTAGTTTTAACTTACACCCAAAATTCACTGGAAATGGGTTTGAAGCCCCTGGGCTTCAAACTTTCATTTTTTACATTTTTAAATATACATCTTCTAAAATTAAATAAATAAAATGTAATTAATTTATTACTCCCTCCGTCCTAAAACTTTCTTCCCACTTCCCCTTTTTCCCCGTCCTAAAACTACCTTCCCATTAGAAAAAAAGATGACAAATGACATTAATACCCTCATGTATTACACCAATTATCTTCTAACTCTATATTTTGAATGATTGCAAAAAAAATTCAAAAATTCTTTTTTAAGGAGGGTAAAAGTTGAAGTCAAAGCCAAAAATTAAAAATGGGAAAAAGTCAAACTGGGAAGAAAGAATTGGGACGGAGGGAGTATTTAATTATACTGAAACACGAATAATAATAAAAATACATTCATTAAATAAAAAAAGCGACAATAATAATAAAAAAGATACATTAATAAAAAACTAAGGAAAATTATATTTCTCCTTGATCTCTTTTATTCTTTGCTCGTAGAGCATTCGTCCAATCTCCAACAACGTCCCGGGGTCGGTTGCCATGACTTTCATCTCGGCATCCTGCTTCTTTAGCTTCAACTCCTTCTCCTTTAGCTTCAACCTCTCTTGTTCTTGGAGATTGAACGCTCGAAGTTGTTCAACCATTTCCCGGCCGATTTCGTCGCGGGAAGAAGCTAAAACAGAGCCGGACCCTCCCGAAGCCAAGGCAATGGATTTTGCCTTCTTTTTTCCGATCGGCCGTGGAATGGGGTCCTCGTCATCGGAATCCGCAACGTTGAAGGAAGGGATTTGATCGGTCGAACTGATAGTCTCGTCGACCTCAACCTCGGCATCGACGGATGATCTTTTCCGGAACGATCCGCCGTCGGAATTGTTGAGTTGTTGCCACTTCGAGGAACGGCTCAAAATCCTCCAAAGATCGACGGGCACCTTGCCTTGGTGCCCGTTGTCTTGATACCGGGCCGTGACAAGCCGGAGAACATCGGCGTCGTTCGTCCTGCTCCTCCGGGACCGGGAGCATTCCTCGTAAACTCCGATAAACTTTCGGACTTTACGGTTGATGTGGCTCCATTTGGAAGTGAGTTGGTCCCGGGTTCGGTAGGTGCCATCCTTGTTCATCGTCGTGAAGAACTTCTCCTCGATACGATCCCACATTGCATCCTTCGTTTGCTCCGAACCTTTAAAAATATATAACACAATTTTTTTTAGACACGATTAAATATAATATATATAAATAAAAACATAAATATATTAGAAAAAATAATTTTTTTACCAATGATAGGATGCTCGGAGACGTCAACCCAAGCCGATGCCAACAAGCACTCCTCCTCCGGCGTCCACTTTTGGATTGACCATGCCGCCTCGGTCATCGTCCCTTTGGCTTTGTGGCTTTTTCGACGTGTACTTTTTTTCGACCCGGTCGGTTCCGGTTGAGTCTCCGGAACTGAATCTCGCTCGACGTACCCCGATTGTTGCGTCTCGTAGATCGGAGCTCGATCGCCCCACTCTTGGTACAACCACATCGCGGCGTCGCTCGGCGGGAGATCGTCGGGAAAAAAGCCGGAGCCGGAAGAATTTATGTTGAAAAGAGAGGGGGTGATTTCGAAATTATGGAAAGAAGAAGTTTGAAGAAGAGTGAAGAAGGAAGGTGTGAGAGATTGGGAGGGAGGGTTTGAATTTATAAGGAATTTTTTTTTTGTTTTTGGGGTCCAATGGCTATAATAGCCGTTAAGGGGGGGGGAGAGAATGACGAAGCGTCATTCGTTTGACGCATGCCGCTTCACGCTCGGGTAACGCCGTCGGGGGCGGTATTTAACTCCCCCGGGGCGTGAAAACAACCCTAACGCTGGGTGGCGTTATGGGTACACCCAGTGCTCTAAACCCACCACTCGTTCCCAACCACTACCCCAACCCCAGCCGTCCAACCTCCCTTCTTTAATTCTCAATTCGGCATCTTAAATGTGCCAATTTTGGGATTAGAGAACGGGACAAGGGAATTGGGGTTATTATGTTAATGAGTGAGTTAAGAAATAAGAACCTGTAATTTTGCAAAAAAAAAAAAAGCACTGTAAGTATCTTAATCAAATCGGTGTCATCGTTTGACATCAATATGGATATATTTACTATTTTTTATTAGCGTGTGCCATTTACATTCTTCTAAGGATAAAAAAAATTAACTTAATGCACATAGTTTTTTTTATTGTTCATCACATTATTTTTGTTAAGAATAATACCATAAAAGGTCCCTAGTTATAAGTTGTTTTACTTATTTAGTCCTCTCATATCAAATATTACTAATTTAATCCCCAATTATTATATCAATTTCCACGAATGGTCCTTTGTTAACAATTCTGTTAAAAACGTGAATGAAATTGTAAATTTACACTTCTCCCTCTCCTTCAATTAAGCTTCATCCCTCCTCTCATACTCTTTCCCAAACTCGTCGCTTAGTTTGAAGCTGTAACGCCCCAAAATATACCCTAAAATTTATTGAATTAAATATTCAATTAAACAAAATTTGTTTTGATTAAAATAAATTGTTGTTGGGCTTTGGGCTGAAATAAAATATATATTGATATCCAATAAACATAATTGGGATAAATCTCATAGAGATAAATCCAAAATGTTGACTAATTGTGTAATCTTGATTGGGAACCTGTGTCCAGACCCAAATTAAGAATAAATGAAGAAATTATTTATGATGTAAACTTTGAAATGATTTATCATGAAAATAAATAATATGAATGAAATGTAAGAACCTTTTTGAGTAAAGGTCAATTAAATCAATTTTGACTCTGTTAAAGTCAAACACCCAAAAATATGGTGTCGGAAAAAGTATTACAAATAAATATAAAAATTATATCGTTGGATAGAGTTTAAATGTACGATCACAACGGTGCAAATGGATTTCAATTCGGAGAAAGTTGGACCAAAAAGTGTTCCCCGACTGGGACCAAATTAGTCCCAATCAGGGACTTACGTTTGCAGCCCGTAGAAATCGCCGCTCCCTCCACTGAGACGCCACAAAAGTAGCAGAGGGAGTCATCCACCATGTCTTCATTCCATTACTCCCTCCTATTTAAACCCCTCCAAACTTCACCATTTCTTCACCATTTTCCTTCAAATAAACTCTGAGAGAAAGCTGTGAGTGTGGAGAACGAAGTTGTGCTGTCAATTTGGTGTGAAGTCGCCGGAGCAAGCTACAATCCTCGCCGGAAATTTCGCCGGAAAATTCTCAAAACCTTCGATAAACTTCGAGGTAAGCCCGTAGATATGAACCAAGAATCATAAACCATGAAATTGATGTTAAAAGTATGAATTAATGATTTCAAAATGATCTATGAACCTTGGAGAACATCTCTATATAGTTTCGTTGAAGTTCGATAACTAAAAACCGTATTTCCGAAATTGGACCCGAACGAAGAAGACGATGAACAGTGGCTGAAAAGCCACTGTCTGGATCGATCCAGGGGCTTGGATCGATCCCCTCGGAGTAAATTTTCATAGTATGGATCGATCCAGAGGGCTGGATCGATCCCCCGAAGTTCTGATCCGAAAATTTGCCCGAAATTGCTATTTTTGAGCTCTAAAATCTTATTTTTGATACCAATTGATTATGATTATTTTAAGGATGATTCTTTACAATAAAAATGATGTTTTTAACAAATAAAAATGTTATGTGATGCATGACGGTAAGTTCGGGTGTTAACACTTGAAACTAGACCGCTAATTGTTATTGCTTTAAATGTTATGTTGGTTGATGATTATGATTAATGAACCTACTGATTAAAAATGAATATGTTGATAATTATGGTAATGATTGTTGGTTGGTGATTATGATGATTAAATCTTGATAAGTGTTTTGATTAAAAATGGTAATTATGAATGATTAAATCATAATGAATATATTGATGATTGTGAAAATAATATGTATTGTCAAGGGTATCTAGAAGACCTCTAAGATATACTCATATTAATGTTGATTTGAAAGGTATCTAGAAGACCTCTAAGATATACCTATTTAAGTTAGGCCTTGCGGGTATGAACCCCGGTGGCTAGGGTTAAAACGTACGTACGGGATCCAAGAACCAAACTTGAGTACCTACTCGTTTGGGGGTACCACCCACCCAACAGTGAACACTACGTTGTCGGTTTTTGGTTGGCCTTAAGTGAAGGTAAGTTTAAGATTTACAAAACCCTTTTATCTTAAACTAGGCCTAGCTTAAGAATTATTAGGAGTACTCTGAATAGTTTAAGGATATTGTTGAATGACAAATGAAAAACATACATGTTGAATGATTGAATAATGAATGTTGAAAATTGAATATTAATTATTGAATATCTGAATGAACATTATGTGCATGATATCAAATGATTTGATTGTGAATTGAGATACAATTTATATGGATGTTCGACGCATTAGATATGCTTACTCAGCTTTACCGCTGAGCGTGTAGTATGTTTTATTTGATACACGCAGGTTAATAGAAAGAATGATGTGACGTGATCCTGGAGGCGGATGGAGGCGAGATTGTCGGAATGGATGTGATGGTTTTGAATTAAAGAACATAATAAATTATGTTGTAATTATGATTTGGTAAAGCTTCCGCATTATTGAAAACTCTGTACTGTTTATATTATGAAAAATATTATTATGATAAATAAAAGTGTTTGAAATGTTTTAAATTTTTACGATTACCAAGTTAATACTTTAGTCCGAAAGGGGCTGCAGACCTGAACGGATTAGGGTGTTACAGAAGCTCTCTAAATCCAAACTGAAATGATCATTCCTCTTTCAATTATTAGTCTTCATGGTGGAACGTTAAATCAAAACCAATAAGCTTTATGGATGAGTTTTATCAGTTAGTCTCAAGAAATTGCAAAGAAAATAAACATTAAAACCTATCCATGAAGGTTACTGGTTTCGAATTTGGGTTCCACCAGTTAGACAAACAATTGAGAGAAGAATGATGATTTCGGTTTTGTGTTCAAAGCTTCAAACTCAGTGACGGATTTTGGAAAGAAGTGCGAGGGGAGGGAGGAAGCTTAATTCAAGAGAGAAATGATACGGGTCCATTGCACGTAGAGGCCCATGCAAGTGACACCGGCCCAACGCACACCGATGTCCGGTCAGATGACGAACAGGACGGCCCAAGAGAAGTAACGCGGCCGCGCTGAAACTTACGTCGTCCGCAACGTTTCGATGACTATGTTTAGAAATTATTCATTTTTAATTCTTACTTCTTGTATTTTAGATTTTATTAGGTGGGCAGAGTATAAGCCCCCTTCAAGGATTTTCTTTTCGATTCCTTCCCTTGATGCTTTTGTTGAACCGACAGGGTTAGGTTAGAATTAGGGTTTCTCGTCTATATAAACCGAGGAACTTGTTTCAAGGAAGTCAAGCAATAATACAATTTAGAATAGTAGTAATCTCTCTCTCTTTTCCCTCTCTTCCTGTTCAGCAGTAACTCTTGGGCCAACCCAACGTTGGTAGCCTAGGGTTCACTAGCTTCTTCCTAAACAACTTCTATCAAGAAAGGAGTGTGAATTTATAATTTTATTCACGTTCTTAACGGAAATGTTAACAAATGACCATTCGTGAAAATGAATATGATAATTAGGGACTAAATTAGTAATATTTGATATGTAGGAACTAAATATGTAAAACAACCTATAATGGGAGACCTTTTATAGAATTTACTCTTTTTTAAAATTTAGTAAAAACTAATTTTCAAAAAAGTAATAGTACTAATACTATTTTAAAGATATTTAATCAAAATTAAGATAATGCTCCCTCTTTACAAAAATGGTTCATAATTGACCTTTCATATTTTAAATTATACGCATTTATCGTCTCCTCTATATTTAACGTATTATTGTCTAATTTCGAATAAATCAAGACAAGTTCCCGTTTGTTTTCACTTGTCTTTATTGATAGTTGTAAAGTACACAAAAGTTAAGTTTCTATTTTAAAAATAATAGAAATTAGGTATAAAAAAGTGTGCAAAAGTGTCAAAGAGTGAGCGGTTGAAAGGTTGCAGAGCAAAAATAGCTAAGGGAAAATTACAAGGAGCACCAAACAGAGCCTTCTCTTGTGTTGGCGCAACAAAAAAATTTGCTCAGAGAAATATGACGGCATAGGGGGAATAAAAAGATTTAGAATCAGATGACTTCAAAAAGTTTTTTAAAAAAAAATTAGAGTCAACCTAAAACAACGTTCAACAAATCATATATCCCATACCGTTCAGAATTTGACATCGGCACGAAGGAAAACTTGTTCAAAACAAAATTTTGAGTGAGATAACACTTTTTAAACTATTAGGTCTTCTATGTATATATAAACATTAATAAATTTTATAAAAAATATGATATTTCAAAATTATATTGAATTTATATTATTATTCAGCATATTGTTTTTAAATTTCAAAGTCAAAGTTATTAATTTTGATCCTAAAAATCAAATGAAAACCTTTTCTTGGAACAGAAGGAATTATTCAATTTAAAAATAAAATTTTTAAATGACATTAGCATGTTTAGATTAGTTAAATTAAATAAGGGTAAAGAGGTAGGTCATTATGCAATTTTAAAAATTAAAATGATGTGCCTAAAAAGTCCATATGAAAGCAATTTACTGGAAGGGCATGACCCTTCATTAGCAAAGGCACCTGATGAACTCCCTTATATTTTTTGTACACTCAAGCGATGTACATTTACAAGTTACATGCCAAAATATTTATTTGAGAGAAACGCCTAAATAGGACTAAAACATTAAAAATATACCAAAATAGGATTTTCATGTTTTTATTCCCGAAATAGGATTTAAAATGCATTTACATTACCAAACATGGGCATGTACATTACCAAAAAGTATAGTAATGTACACATGTACAATGTCACATTACCACAGTGCGAAGTCCTATTTCGGGGAAAAAAATATGAAAGTCCTATTTTGGTATTCTTCTCTATGTTTTAGTCTTATTTAGGGTGATTTCTATATTTATTTTACACATTTATTTTTTGCATATTATTTACTTTAAGTACACATCTCTAAGTCCTAATACTTTTAATAAATCCTTAAAAGAGAATAAACATGAAGATTTTAAATGATTAAAGAGTAAGGCTCCATTTGGTACACGAAATTCAAACTATAGATTTGAAATTAAGAACAATAATTCCAATTTTTTCTATTTGGCATCACAAAAATATGTGGATTTAGAATTAATAGTGCCAAAAACGTATTGAAATTGAAGAATTTGATTTCATCCAAATTAATTGCATAGAATTTCAACTCCCAATTTAATTCTAATTCTATCAATTCCGTATACCAAACGGTTCTAAAGATTATTACTCCAACATTTAACAATAAAGATGATCACAAGAGTTAGTCGCCAACTCATCTCCTTCGCATATTGTTTGTGAATACCAAAGCCCCAAAGTGTCCCATTTTGTAATCGCACAATTCCACGGTGCTGTTGCACATTTTCACACCATTCTTTAAAGTTTAAACACATGCTTTGGACATATCATTTAAAGACATGATTTGTTTGTTTGATTAGAGTGTTTTTTGTGTGGCACACACATAAAATTATTTGTGCAAAATGTAATTATTATGAGGTTGACATACATAAGGATGTTCGGTTAGAACACATGATGAACACAATTTAGTTGTTTTTACTTTTTACTGACAGGTGATAATCGTATATGTATGCATATTGCATAAATCATCTCTTCCTATCATCTGTGGAAAAATCAATGGTGAGTGTCTAGCATTTTGTTTTTTTAAATATGAGAAATACTTCACTAAGAATAAAATAATTTATGCATATACTAAATTTAGAACTTTCAATATTTTTATAGTATGAAAATACTACCTCCTTCTCAGAGTATTTGTCCACTTTCATTTTTACACACCATCTAATACACTTCTCTAATCCATTTTATCTTGTAATTTGTATATTAAAAATTATAGAAATTATATATTAATAATCTATATGTTAAGACAAATCAAACAAGATCACACATGACTATATTTAGGCTTACACATTGAGAGAATTTGATGAGTCAAAGTGCTTAGATGAACAGTTCCAAAAGTCAAAAATGGATGAATACTCCGTGACGAAGGGAGTAGGATTTTCAATGTCAAAATAATTAATATATAATATCAAAAAACATTGAGAAATACTAACACACAATACTAAATTGCACCGTTTCACAACGCCAAGTATCCAACATCCTTGATGGGTGTATTCCACCCACGACCGGTCAAGGGAGAAGGCCAAATCTTTAACCGGTCAATCTCGAAAGTTTTGGAAGGGAGACTTAAATCGTCAGCAAAGCGATATATCATCGGCCAAAATATGACCGGTACACTTCACAAAAAAAGTATACCGGTCAAACTACGTTATCATCCTATTTATTCCAGACTTCGATAAATTCATCCCTCGGAGATTACCCGGTGTAGTTTCTGGGGTTGGAAAGTGTCGGCGGAAGAGGATCTGCGAGGGCTTGGCGTGTAGCGACCCGTGTCAGTAGAGGACAACTGGAGATGCTGAAGAATCCATCCAAGGCGCTACTCGACAAAGGGAATGATCCCCCTCACAAGGCGACAAGGCAGCTCGAGGACGAAACCAGTCACCTCGCACCACATCAGCAGCATGCCCCCACGTGGGCGCACGTGATCCTATCCCCTTAGCCTAGTATAAATACTCCTGTAAACCTCAGAAAGAGGGATCCGAATTCACTCTCTCTAAACTCCCTTGTAAAAGTGACCGTGCATTCTCTGTTATAGTATAATTCGGGCTACAGGTGTTCCACCTAAAGTCCTACCGGTCATACTGAGTGTTCTTACTTTCTTTATTTTGCCAAATCAAGCAAACTATTTTAGACCCGGTCTAGTATAGTTTGACCGGTCAAATAATTTACACCATCAATCCTATTCAAGATATAAAAATGTACTTCATCCGTTTCTAATTATTTATTCTAGTTTGACCTTTATACTAACTTTGACCACAAATTTAAAATTGATATATCAAAACTATATCTCAAAATGAAACTGATTATATTAAGTTTAAATTATAATTAAATATACTTTTTGCATAATTTATGGTCGAATTTATCGTAAAAATAAAATTAAGACAAATAATTTAGGATGACGGGTGTAATAAATTTGGAAAATGCTAGAGTCACAAACATATAGTTCACAAACTTCACAAACTTGCGTTTTGTGGATTTTAAATTAAAATATCTTTTATTATTTGAATGCAACTTATTTCTAGGAAAGTGTTAAAAAGGCAAGTTTGTGAATTTTGTGAACTGTTTGTTTGTGACTCTAGCATTACTCCATAAACTTTTCTAAATAGAACTCAAACATTAAACCTATACCAAAGTAGGATTCCCTATAATTTTATTATCTAAATAAGATTATTGGAATTGTGCATATTTTTATAAATATTGGCATTTTATAATATTTTTTGACACACTATTATTTGTTGGCATATATAGGTAAAGGGTATGTACACCCCCCCAAACCTACTCTCACTAGATTTAACTGGGTAGTTATGTTATATGTTGACATATTTTGGTACAGGGTATTATAAATCAAAGTTTAGTATGGTACTCGGTATATTATTGTCAAGAAACCAACTCAACAAAAACTCAAGCTTGTGGTTGAGGATCAAAAATGATTTTTTATATGCTCTAACACACCCTTTCACGTACACGCATGACTTCTTTGAGCCTTGCACGCGAAACCTTATTTTTAAAAAAAAATTAGATGGTAGTGAGTTTCAAACTCGCAACATCTTGCTCATCAAAGCTCGGATACCACTACAAGGAACGAACTCAACCAAAAGCTAACACTTGTGGTTGACGCACAAGAATGATTTATTATACACTCTAGCAATTATGTTGATAATGAAGCTGTTTCAATGTGTTGGTACTTATTGGCTTATTACTAATAAGTTATTTTTAAATTATAAGTTGTTTATAAATCAAATATGCAATTATAAGTCATTTGGAATATTTATAATGACACATTCTTTCGTGGTCTTAGATCCACAGTAGCTCATTTTATAGATCGTATTATATGAATATCATGAATAAATTGAGCTTTTTGAAAAACATAAAAAATCTCTATGTCAGCCAATGAAAAATGTGAGAAGCTCTACATTTCACATGTGCATCTTAGAATCATATAAGTACAATTCATTTTTAAATAGTGAGAGATAGTTTTGTAAATAATTTAGTTAAAATGGAGAAATGAAAACATTGACGTAAAATAAGTAGGTAATACCTACCTAGCCCAGGTTCTCTTTGCCTGGTCTGAATGATTCTGATCCAATGGGAATAAATTCGAATCTAGTCTAATCTGATCTGAATGCAATTATATTTAAAATTATTTCTGGTCTGATTTAATTCTAATAAGAAAAGGTAATAAGTACTAAGAGTAAGTTGAATAGAACACGACCTTAATTTTTTGGATTATAAGAAGCTTGTAAGGGCTTGTTTTCTTCAGCCGATCTGATTGAAATAAGTTCTAATATGATCCTATCTAGTCTGACCGGATCTGGTTGAAATTATATTTAAAGTGGTTTTTGATTTGATTTGATTTGATTCCAATAAGAATAAATTGAAGACAAAATAAGTTTTAAGTCAACTTATAATTAACATTTTGTTAATAAGCAGTTTAGATGAGCTTATAAGTAGCGAAAAACACCTTCAGTATAACGATGTTAATTGAGTATCTATACCAAACATTCCTTTGTAAGGTGTTTCCCATATGCCTACGCGAATACTTATTTTTAAGTAATTGAATGTTCATTTTCAAGCATTATTGAAATAAAAAAATAAGTATTCAATTATTCAAAAATAAGTGTTTACTTACTTGCAGATGAGTATTAAATTAGTATCAAAATGAATACTAGGAGTTATAAGGTATATATTAGGAACTATTCGTAGTATGTTGGATTAGACAAATGTTTTTTTCATCATAAAAAAAGAAGACATGTTTTTTATAAAAAAAGAGCAAAGGTTTCATCATCATCAACAATTCAGTTGAGTCTCACAAAAGCATGGTCTGAGAAAGGTGTGTGTATGCAGACTTTACTCTTACTAAAAATAGAGAGGCTATTTCCAAGACACCTCCAACTCAAACAACATAAAAATCAAGTAGCACACAAGAGGATAAAGTACACTAAGAGCCTGTTCTTTAGGACTGGAAAAAAGAGCTCGATGTTGGAAGAAATTGGAAAAAACTCAAAGAAACTGAAAGGAACTAGAATAAACTGGAAGAAACTAGAAGAACTGGAAGGAACTGAAAGAAACTGGAAAAAACTAGAAGGAATTAGAAGAAATTGGAAGTAATTGGAAGAAACTGGAAAAACTTTAAAAAATTGGAAAACCTAAAAAACTTTAAAAAAATTTATTTTAAATTCTTGTTGTTATAAATTATTATTATTATTATTATTATTATTATTATTAGTATTATTATTGCTGTTGTTGTTGTTGTTGTCATCATCATCATCGTCGTCGTCGTCATAATCATTATCATCACGTTATCTTAATGAATGCCTTTATGATATAAAAAAGTAATGTTATTTTTCAAATACAAAAATTACTTTTGCAAAAAAAATAATTATAATATAAAGTTAGTATAAATATAAAAAAATTAAATTATAAAAAGTTTTTGTGGTTACGTTGTACCTCAATTTATTTATTCAGTATTTATTATAAATGATATATTTGTAATTATACTTTATATACTATAAGATTTTATTTTAAATATTAGACATGTCACATAATGTAATCAACCATATTTTTTCTTTCATGATTGACATTTTATTTTCATTGAAGTCTTATTTTTAGAATAAAGACATATAACTTTTTTTTTATACATATTTTTATGTTTTACTCATATTTTAGTCTTTTTCTATGTCACTATTTTATTCATAATTTTTTAAATATAGTTTAACATATTGATGTTTTCCTGTTTTATCATATATATTAATATATAAAAAAATTGTATCATTCATATTAAAAAGTTGAAGAAAAAAATAATGAATGTGAATTGTAAAAATAGTGAAATGAAAAAAATAATTTATAAAATATAATTATGAACATAGTAGTTGTAATAATCATAATAATAATAATCACATTAAAAATATATCATTTTTAGAGTAATTGGTTGAAGAGTAGAAAGAGTTGGAAGAAAATGAGAATAATTGGAGGAAACTGGAAAGAATTGAAAGAACTGAAAGAAACTTGAAGAAACTAGAAAAAGAAAAGAATTCAATCCCTAAGGTGAAAAAAATGATAAGACATAAGGTACGTGGAAAATTGAAAGAAGAAACACGTAAGTCAACTCAATATAGAACAACAGGAACACAATTAAAACTCTAGACTAAACGACTACTCAACTACTCCAGTTCCATATCTCCAGATATTCCTATCATGAAGGGCCAACTGGCCAAGTGTCTAGGTCATCAAAACAAAGGTTTCATCATCAATTTTTTGAAATCAACTTTCAACCTTCACCAAGATACTCTCTTTCTCTCTCGGGTAAAATCACACCAAGGTCCAAGACTCCAGAGACTCACCTCTGAGAAGGAGACGACCCGCACGAAAAGCTCTGGAGAGAAGTTGCCCGACTGTGGCTGTGCGCGAGTTCCAAGTCTTTCTTCTTCTCCGTTTCCTAGTCTTGAGTTCCTTCATCCCTCAGGGAGACCGGAAGAATGTCGGAGCAGACGGGAAGCAGCGGCGGCCGGAACAGATGGAGTTGGGAAATAGCGGGATTCGAACCTCGGTTGTCGCCATCGGAGCTCGACGATCACAGTAATTTGAGGCCGTCGTCACTGCTGGTCCGGAGGTACTCGATCTCACCCTCATCCATTGCTTCTCATTCGGAACTGTCTAAGCACGCGCAGAACTCCGTACTCCTCAAATTGAAGGAAAAAATCAAGGTCACCATTTCTCTATCCTCTCGCATTCATTGGGTTTGTGAAGTTTCGTGGCATGAATGTTAAAACTTTAATTGTTTAAGTAATTTCACTCAGTCAATTTAGGTTCACAGAGAAGTAGTAGTAGCCTTGTGGGTGTATTACTGATGAATCTTGATATCTTTTTTTAGAAAGGATAATTTATACTCTTCCATTTCTTTATTTTTTAAAACTTGATGTATGGATGCTTCTATGAGTAAAGTTGGTCTGGGGTTTAGCCGCTGCCAATGTGGCCCATGATTTTTAAACATTTCAAGTTGCTAAATTTCTTATTCAATTTTCTTTTAAGAATATGTTACTCTGCATCACTGTGCTGGAAACATTAAAATTTCCCAGAGAGAGGGAGGGGAGCAACCCGTGCATTAATACAACTTGAAACCACATGTGTAAATGCAACATCAAAGACTTGAGGTCACATTATGGTAATGTAGCATTCTTTTTGGCCAGTCAATAAAACTAACTGATGTTTCATATTATTACGAGTCATTGAAGTGATAATGCATAAGTTTTCTGCATTTCTTTATTTATTTATAAAATACTCTTTGACTTATATTTCTTTCATTTCAGTTAAGTCAAATTCAGATCCACACTTTTCATAAAAATTATACTCAACCAAGTTTCAGTTCAGCATTAAGTCCAGATGAGTAAATTTTAGTAAAAGAATAACAGAATCAAAATGAAAAATTTTCCATTTCTTGATGCACATAGTATCGAATTGCAAGTATTTTATAACAAACAGTAGATCTTTAATGCAATTCATTTACCGAATTCACTAGCTGCTTCCATTAGGATCCCGCTGGAAAGGGGGAAAATAACATTTGGAAATAGTTTTTCCCTTTTTTTTGTATTTGGTAATATAGAAAAGTCGAAGTCAATGGAAATGATGATAGGTCAATGAAAATCTAGGTCTAAAATATGGAAATCGTCTTCCTTGTTTAAAATCTGGAAGGTAATTTCCGTCATCACTTACACTTCAATCCTACCCCTCACCACTGCCCTTCAACTGCCCCCACCGTCTTCCCAGTTGGTGGCATTGTCTCTCTCCAACCGCAACTCCTCCCGCATGTCCAGTCGTCGGCGCAGGCTCTCCCTGCCGCCGACCTCCCGCAAATCCAGTTGCAGGTTCTCTTCATCCCTATTGTCATTGCTCCCTCGTTTACAATATTTAATCTTATTGTGGTGTCATTTTCCGGATATTCTTTTTCCAAAAATGAAATGAGCAGAAATAGATAGTTCTCAAGGCTTCAAGCCAAACACTAAAAAAGAAAAATGACTTCAGGAAACTAACTCATTTCCAGAAGTCATTTTTCTGAAATCATTTTCCCCTTTTCAAACATTGCCTTGCTGACTTTGCTTGACTACTTTGATAGATACATGACTAAGGGCCATTTCTCCTCAACTTTAAACTACAGTGATTCAGATTTCAGGTTCCACACTATAGACTGGTAGTGGACCCCGTCTTTAAGACTCTCCACACTTTAGACTCTCTCCACACTCCCGCCTCCAGACTCTAGGAAAAACTAAGGCAAATAGAAAATGCATTTACTCCATATACTTTTTTCTTTTTCTAAGATTTCTGCTTTGTCTTCTTATTTGACTTCAATGAGTAGATAACGCCACAGTTGTTACGGCGACTAGGCGAGGCTGGGCGCTAGAGTACCTTCCAATCTCCTAGGTGATTAGGCGCCCGCCTAGGCGTCCATTAGGCGAGTGAAAATAAACATTGGTAATATATAAATAATAGTTATTTTGATGGTATATGCAAGTCATATAACTTGTATTTATATAAATAAGTACCTGACTAAAAAAACAAACCAAAACACTGATTATACACACACACACACACGGAGTAAAAGAAATTAGTGTGTGATGCAGGAACAGATTAAGGGAAATGAATATAAGGGAAAATATTACATGTGGGCGGAGGGGGTAGTATAATAAAACTACTTTTACTTATCTAAAATTAACTTACAGCTTCTCAAGTTGTGAAGGCTGTTACAATGCATATATAAAGAAAAAATGAACCTAAACCCAATAGAAACAGGAAATATAAGCTATTGCAAATAGTCAACCATATGTATTTTAAAAATACATATTAGAATATTTTATACTTCATTGAGTTCCTTTGACAATACACTTTTTTTTACATGTTAACTCACTTTTTGTGAGCTAGAGAACTTGGATCCAACAACTCAATGATGGGGTGAAATAATATTATGAAGCAAAATGAAACAACAACAACAACAACCCAGTTGGATCCCACGAATGTAGGGTGTGGGGAGGGTGTGTGTACGAAAATGAAGCAAAAAAAATGAAGTGGAAATATTGTCTCTCTCTCTCTATATATGTATATATATGTATATATATGTGTGTGTGTGTGTTTATATATATATAAATACACACACACACACATACATGGACTTAAGTTGGGATATGATCAGCCACAGTTTATTACTATGGACATTTTTTTTTTGAAATTTACGCTCTACTTTTATTGGCAGTTGTGTAGCGATTATGTGATTCAGTGCCAAACACTTACAAGTACCAAGAAAATGAAAGCAAAAAGTGATTCATTTGCTCAGAGATGTTATGGCTAATCTTTTTCTTGTTCATTAATTAACCCATCATGCGGTGTCAAATTAGTAAATTTTAATTCTGAACATACAAGAAATGTCTTTTACAGCTTATTAGGGAGGATTACATGGAGTTGCGACAAGAGGTCAGTGATCTGCAGGAATATTGCAATGCAAAACTTGACCGTGTTACACGCTACCTTGGCGTACTTGCAGATAAGACCCATAGACTAGGTAATACACTATACTTTTGTTTTGGTTTATCGATCTGTAGGTAATGTGTAAGTTTTGGAGGGACATCGATAGTGCGTATAACTTAGATGCCCAGGTGATATGTAACTATCATATACTTTCTGTTTTTAGCTAATGTGTTGCTGCATTTTTTGTGCTTTTGTCAAGGGAGCTTATAAAATGCTTATCGTCTAATAAACCTTATGTTTATTATTATTATTATTACGGAGTATTTATTATCTTTATGTAATTTTATTGTCTTTTATTTTTGTTTTTAGAACTTCACTGATAGGCTACTACTACATGCATGATTTGTATTTGACTGTTCACATATTTTACAGTTCAAAAGTAGTGGCTAAATGAGGTCCTTGGATAGAATATTATTTCACCTTTAACGGGATTCAGGGTTAGATGTTCTTAAGTATTTTGTAATAAAATTTTAAACAATTAGGTAACGAGCCATCGTAGTGCATTTTATCCTTAACCCACCAGTTCTACTCTGACAAGAGTAACATGGTTTTATGTAGTTAAGCTTGAGTTTGTTGCTTTTATATTATATTTTCAGTTTTTTGCTTTGAGTAGTTAAATATTATGGAGCCAAAGATTCCCTATTTTTTGGCTTTGGGGTATGATTGAATAAAGCAAAATGACTCTTCTTTTAATAGTGAAGTAGCAGTTAGCAAATGCAACTTTCAACACTCATCATTTGTCATTTGGAAAAGCCGCTCTATATTTTAAACATAGGTGTCAGGCTGTATACATCCGATCCCCCTACCCCGCAATGGGTGGGAGTCTTTGAGGCACTGGGGTAATGTTGTTGCTGCTGCTTTTAGAGCACGTGCTTTTTATTATTTCTTTCAGCATGTCTTCATACATCCTAAACTCTAATTTGTTAATTGTTATCAGATCAAGCTGTTCTTGAATCAGAAGCTAGAATTTGTCCTTTGATATCTGAGAAGAAAAAAATATTTAATGACCTGTTGACTACCAAAGGTATACATAGTTTTGTCATCATCCCCTTTGTTTTATACAAGTATGCTTGAAGATTGCTCCTAATAAGCTCTCTCAAAAGAAAGTGTCCTTCGTTTTCATGACAGATGTATTCTCTTTTAGACATTTATTACATATACATACAGTGATGTAATTGTATTTATGATATGCATTTGATGGGATTTCTATCACTCAGGAAATATGCAAGTGTTTTGCCGTGTAAGACCAGTTTTTGAAGATGAAGGTTCATCTATTGTTGAATTTCCTGACTGTTTTACTGTTCGTGTCAATACTGGTGATTATAGTGCATTCAATCCTAAGAAGGATTTTGAATTTGATAGAGTTCTTGGTCCTCATATTGGACAAGGTAGTATGGACTTTAAAAAAGATCTTTTATTCATCTCCTGTGTGATGTAAGATTTTCCTAACTCATTTTATCTTTGTGCAGTTGACCTTTTTACTGATATTCAGCCTTTTGTTCAGTCAGCCTTTGATGGATATAATGTCTGTATATTTGCTTATGGTCAAACATACTCCGGAAAGACACACACCATGGTCTCTCTCTCTCTCTCCCTCTCCATCTCATTGTTCTCTGTTTTATACTTTTATGCAGATACTATTAGAAAATTACTGCTTGTGTATATAGTTCAGTACACTATCTGATTTTAATTTTTACACTGTAATTGCTAATTATGCATGGTTTAAATTGTTTAAACTGTATTTTCCAATCAGTGCACTGCTACATGTTTATTTCTGCTATTCTGGATTGAGTCATGCAATGCTAAACTGCATAGATCTTTACCGAATATTCCATTAGCCAGGGTATTTTCTGTATGTGACTAACAGTTTGATTTTCATCATAGTTCTGATGAGTGATGATCCTAAACCTTCCTGCAGGAAGGGTCTAGTCATGATCGTGGTTTATATGCTCGATGCTTTGAGGAGCTGTTTGATTTATCCAATTCAGATGCAACTTCCACATCTAAATTTAGATTCTCAGTTTCAGTCTATGAGCTTTATAATGAACAGGTCCCAGCTTCCATGATTTTGTACTATCTTGCCATTTCACTGTTTCCTTTTCTCCTTTGGTACTTTTGATTTTTCTTGAGAGCTGGGGCCTAACATTCTTTGATTATTCATTGCAGATAAGAGATTTGCTTTTGGAATCTGGTAGGGATCATCCAAAAATTGTCCTCAGTTTACCAGATTGTTTTGTGGAACTTGTACAAGAAAAGGTGGAGAACCCGCTGGAATTTTCCAGAATCCTCAAAGTAGGATTTCAGAATCGAGGAAGCCATACATCAAAGTTTAACGCTACTCATCTGTATGATCAATCTTTGTTTTTGAAGATATATTATTGCATTTTATTGTTCTTTTTATTTAGTGGGGCTATATTGGGATTGTGTATCATTGTGAGAGACCTTCTAGCTTGAATATACTACTACATCCTATGTGTTTTTAGATAGGAGGCTTCATGTTTAATCTCCAACTTGCTGAGAGGTGCAGAGTAATAAACTTCTACTTTTATTGATATGACTTTTTTGCTGACAATTGCACGATTTCTAAAGATCAGTAGAGTGCTTATATAGAGGAAAAATGAGCCTGAACCCATTAAGAATAGCTGAATTGGAAACCCCTAACTACAAACCCAATCAGAATATGAAACCATAATAACATTGTTAAAGCTAGCCTAGCTAGGATTATTTTCTTTTGAGAGAAGAACCACTAACTCCCTTAGCCCTTAGGGCCTGTTTGGTGAGAAAGAAAGATATGGATTTTGATATCTGAGATAGGAAGTTTCCAAAATATATGTTTGGTGAGAGTAAAAAGGAATTTATAATTGAAATCTGGAGATATCCAAATTCTCTCGAAAGGACGCATCTTGAAATCGGTATTATTTTGCCGATATCATCAATTGATATCGCTGATTTTACCTTTGGAACACAATGAGACCCCAAAGCTCGCCGGGCCTCCTTCCAATCCTGATATCACCGATTTCACTTCCCTACAGTTGTCTTCCTTAGCCACCGGCCGTACCTCGGTCTCCTTCCAATCCAGAGCCTTCGATCTCATCTTTGATATCACCAATTTCACCTGCTTACATCCGTCGTCCTCACCCACCGAACGAACCTACCGGCAGAACCTAGCCTCCTCCCAGTCCTGAGCTCCAACCTCCATCCGCTGCCCAATCCAGAGATATGATTTTGAGGTTTGGCGATTGTCTATTGTCGGAGATGGCCATGTGCTGTAGAAGTCAAGATGAGAAGATAGGCGATGGAAGCTTGTAGACATATCAGGAATTGATTTCATTTTTTTGTTTTTCAAATTTTCACCAAACATAAAAATGTTAGAATTAAATCTCTCCAAACATTTTTTATTCAGATTTCAAAACTCATATCATTTCTCTCAGATTTCAAAATTCATATCTTATCTCCAAAACTTACCAAACGGACCCTTAGTGTATGTGATGAGGAGCAATCTTTCCCTTATTTCACCTAGTCACTCAAAAGTGCCCATGACGTTTGTCAAGGAACCAACTTAACCAAAAGCTCAAGCTTGTGGTTGTAGGCACAAGAAAGGTTTTTACATTCTAACATGCCCCCTCACGTGCAGACGTGACCGCTTTGAGCCTTGTACAAGAAACTTTAATTTTAAATTGATCAATTTATAAGAACACAAAGAACAAGCTGGGAAAACAAGGTGAGTAACTTATGTAATTTTTTGAGTAATATAGGAGCTCGAGCTCGTTTACAAGTGTTAATTATCGGGTGGTTCAAAGTATCTTTTGGGTTATAGGCAATACAATAGTACAATGTGTGGTTCCTTTAGAGGAGGATTATTTGTAACTGTCATGTCATTGAGCGCAGATTGTGATCCTGTGTTCTCAACAGTGGTGACATGCCCATCAGATGCGCCTAACATATCTAGGTTTGGCAGCATCCATATTGGACTGGGATGCCTTGGGCTGCTCTGGTCATTCAGGCCAGCATCTCAACATCAGCCCTCAGTTCTATCATCGAGGAGAGCGACAAGAGAACTTTCTCATGCCCAGGTTCAGTATTAGACCCTTTAGGGTTTCACAGCTGGCAGATGTAAGCACATGTCATGCCAGTTCATAGGTGCAATGATGACTGCATTTGGAGCTGATACGTCTTTGGTAACAAAGGATGACATGCGGCGTCTTCTAAAATGTGCAATACAATGCGTCTCTTCTTTAGATCTTCAAGCATTCCCCCACAACAACATTTCCTAAAGTGGCTCCCCTTTCTGAAGTAAGTTTGCCCCCTTTCTCCTCTTTTCCTCTCCTTTTACCTGAACCCCCTCTCTTTTCTGATCAAAGGATTGCCAATTCTTCTGCTACTCTTCCAATCCATGTTCAGAGAGGTTAAACACATAGTGTAAAAACCAGTTCCTTTGGGTGGAGGTCCCGGATTGTCCCTTTGGCAATGGACGAAATACTTTCTGGTCGTCACACAAACTCAAGAGGAACACTAAGCTTGGAACACAAGTTGGTGTGATGTACTGATGGTTTAAGATGCCATCATCCTACATAAGTACTTCACTGAAAAGAGACCATGCAAATATGGCCTAGGTCAGCGAGCCCTTGAATTTCCCCACCCTTGGCTTTTTATGGCTGAGAAGAGCTGTGTTGCAACTCGCAACAAGCGCGGGAAAAAGAAAGGGCATGAGAACTGTACTATGAACCATTTCAGCATCACAACGTGAAGACCAGTCGCCTTGAGCCCTTGACCTAAATCATATTGCCTCTAGATCTACTGCGGTACTGCCATTGCTAACGTGTAGGCTTGAGTCAAGCCAATGGCACCCAATGATGAGCGCTTGGGTCTCATTTCCAGAGAGCATTAGGACCATAGGCATCTCAATAGGCTGCAAAATCAAAGGGGGCTCAGGTCAGAACCTCAACAAGGATTTGACCACTGCTTGGGCCACAAAGTCGGCCATGTAGAACTTTCAGGTAAATTAATCTATTTTCGTTGTGCTTTTGATGCATAACTTTGTCCGACCTTTTTTAATTCATATATTCCTTTGCATATTTTGAGGCTACTGCTATTCTGAGCAGCAACTAGAGAGAATCTAGTGCGATAAGCTCAAGGAAGACTCGAAGGTAGCTCACGAGGACGACATTGGGCTCCAAACACCTTAATGCAGAGGCGAAAAAGGCAAAGAGTTGGTTGACTTAGTTCAAAAAGTCACGGAGGATAAGTAGCTCCGGTAGGAGAAGGTGAAGCTGGAGAGAATGAGAAGAAGCATTTAGCCCGACTCTAATTTCTGTTGGATCGCTTCAACAAGGCCGTTTCTTGATGTAGGGTTGACTACAAAAAGTTGTAGATCGACATGAAGATGAACCACAGTCGAGTCCTCTCTGTCTTGATGCTATCCTTGCTCATGCTCAGAATAACTTGCCATCAGTCTTTGCCCTAATTCTTTCAAAGTTTGGTTTGTGCCAGGGCCTTGTTTATGCGCCCAACTCCTTTCCAGATGGGGCTGTGTTTGCGATTAAGCTAGTGAAAATCAGCTTTGTTGAGGGATGCACGATGATGTACAAATTACTCTACTATGCCCTCAAGGTGAAATTTTTGAACTTCGATCCAGTGGCTTGGGGCTACTGGAAGCCATGCCTGATCGTTTAGCAGTATCGGCAACCACAACCCAGGAAGAAGCAGTTACTGAGAAGACTCTTGAAGCGTCCGAAGTTCAGTGTTGATCATTCTCTATTTTTCTTTTCTTTTTTTGCAGAAACGTTTCGGCCTTCGATCTGTACATTATAAATGTTTAAATTAGGTCAGGGAGTGTTGGTGTAATGTTGCCCTTCGATCCTTCAATGAATGACATGTTTCTTTGCACTTCATATCCCCATTTTCTGAATATGATTTGATTTAGGGTATGTTGATAGATGTTGTAGTTTTTGCGCTTGGACAATGCTTCGTTGTTCAGGCATGACATTTCAGTCATAAAATTCCTAAATGTGGAGTCATTTGGTGCCTCCCCTATACGATGTCCTTGACTCCTTGTTATGGTTTTGTCTCTGGACACAGTAAGATACTTTCATCTAAATGAGACCATTTGGAGAGAGACCATTGAGATCAACATATCAAATGGTGCAAGCTTAGTGCATATTATTGGCATCCATTCAGAAGAGGATACATACCATGTAGAATAATGAAGTACTACGTTTATTTATATGACTTTTTGACCCACATCTTGATGATGTCTAAAGACAAGTATAATGCTTATATATAGGAAATTATGAATAATGAGCTTAAACCTACTGTACTAAACCTATTGGAGTAATATCCATGAATATTCTTAGAAGACAATAACTTTTAACACTTGGCCTTTTGTGCTTAGTTTTGAACCATGAAAGCTAACTTCTCTTGTTTTTTTGTTTCTCTAAATCTTATTGTTTTTCTTTTTTTCTTATTTTGGCATTCTTCTCAGGGTAATCTGCATACATATATATTATGAGAACTTGATGACTGGTGAGAATTTATACAGCAAGCTTTCTCTTATAGACTTGGCTGGAAGTGAGACTGCAAGTATAGAAGATGATAGTGGGGTTCATGCAACTGAAGTGCTGCATGTAATGAAATCTCTCTCCGCGTAAGTACTAATTAGTGTAGATGAGCTCATACTTTTTCCAATATATTGGAGTTTATGATCGTTTAGTTTCCTCAAAATGTTGCTACACAGTACACACATATTTATTGGATTCCGGCATATTACTCTGAGCTTTATTTATAATATTGTAGTATATCAGAATTAGTTTAGCGGGATATATTTTGCTGCTTGTGCCAAATCTGATGAGGTTGTTGTTGAATGAGCTGATTGGACTGAATTATCCAATTAATGTATTTAAAATGATTTAGTAGTAAATGAGAAATTTAAAAATACGGTAAACATGATGTTTATCTTCATTTCAACCATGTTGTCCATTGGCAATGAAGCTAAAATAGCCTCTATTGATAATATGTTAGTTTCGGCCAAATAATGGACCAAATCAGAATGACACATCACACATTAAGCTTCCTTAGCTTCTTACATTCTAGTATAAAGTTTTGGCCTTTTGGGAAGTAAATGTTGCAATGCATCAAGGGTCTAGGGCTTCTGATTATTACAGAGGTAAGACATCTTTCCTCTTGACGCCCCAGACCACAACGGAGTTGGGATCACATTGGATTATTGTTTCGTCATTTTGACCATCTCAGTTTTTGCCAAAAAGGAACTTCTCCATTAATTAATGCGGAGTAATACTCCATATTAATTTATTTATGACCATTATGATTATGCCATTATGGTATGGTTATGATGATTATGATTATATTATTAGTACTATCACTTCATCTATCCCAAAACTCATCTTCTCATTTCTTTTTTTGACACACATATTTACTTTTGTTTGATAAAAATGCATCTGTGTCCTCAACAAGTTACATATTTACTACGGTTTACTCCACTTTTACTAAACCCAAAAAGTTGGTAGGGGTTAAATTATTTTTCCATCCATTCTTAATCTTTGTGCCATTTTCGCATGGGAAGATGCTTTTGAGACATGGGGATTACTATGTGCTATTAATAATAATAATAATATTATTAGCAGATTTTGAATGCTAAAGCCACATAATAGGAAAAAGTCAACCAAGGATGAATTTCGTGTTTAAAGAGTTGCACTTAAGTTAATGTATTCCATTTTTTGACATATAAATTTTTTTTAACACCAAACAATTATAACTTTAAGAAAAGTATTTTTCCAATGACAAGCATTTACCAAACTCAATTTCAATTCAAAATAGAAATTAAAGAGTTTGGGTTTGTTGGAAAGAAAATGTGAGTGAAGTGTGAAGTAGCAATCTCAATTCCAAATTAGGTCTTAGACTCTTGACCATGATTCTGCAATTTTAAGTCAATTTGAAAAATACTACCTCCTTCCTCAAATCAATTTCCTACTTTGACTTCACGGAGCTAATGGAAAGTGCTGGAAAGCGAAAAATGTGGTTGGAGTTTGTTCATAAGAGAGAAATGTTGTGAGCCACATATTCCTTTCCTTAAAAGAAAATAGGAGAAGTGTGAAATTTACTTTGAGACAGTTGATAAAGAAAAGTGTGAATTTATTTGGGGACAAAGGGAGTATATTGTTTACTTAACAAATCTTATTCAGTGGGAAACAATCATTACATACTAGTGGCTCTATTTTGGGCATGTACTTATTGCTTTGATGTTATACGTGCAGATTAGGGGATGTTTTGAATTCGTTGACCTCAAAGAAGGACAATGTTCCATATGGAAACTCGATGCTTACTAAGTTATTTGCAGATTCAATAGGTAGCAGAACTATTCTCTTGCTCACAAATTGTGAAACCTAATGTTCATCAATGCCTATCTTTGTCGTGTTATTGTGTGTGCTCATACTCATGTCTGACTTTAGTGAATGCAACTCTCGATGCTCATCACTGGTCATCCGGAAACAGTCGCTCTATGTTTTAAACATTGTGGTCAGGCTGCGTACAACCGACCCTCTTACCTAAGTTACCTTGCAATGGGTGGGAGCCTTTGAGGCAGTGGGGTAATTTTGTTGTTGTACATTTCAAAATACCTCTTGATCAAACTCATGGATACTAAGGATTACTTAAGTCTCAAATGAATTGGGTGCCTTGCCTTTGTTTATTGGTGTAAAGCTGTTACTCATTACCACAAATTACTTCGTAGTTTGCCAAGTACTTGACATTTGTAGCATTTCATCTTCTTCAGTATAAACAATGTCCACTAATAGCTATTCCTCGTACTTGGCTCAATGCAGGTGGAAATGCAAAGACAGTATTGATCGTCCATCTCTGTCCAAATGCTTTTAATTTGCATGAGACATTATTGTCCCTCAATTTTGCTGCCAGAGCTAGGAGTGCTGTACTAAGTCTTGGAAGCCTAGATACTATCAAGAAATGGAGAGATATTGTAAGTTATACTAAATGCCATTTTTTTTGACTTGTATGCTGCTATTAGTTGGGCTCAGCACTATTTAGTTCGACTCACTTGTACTCTGGAATGCCATCTTTCTTTTGTTCTCTTCTTCTCTTGGTTTTATCACCCAATCAGAACTACATAGTAACAAGTAAGAAAGTGTAGGAACTCTTGGCATTTCTAATTGAAGTATTATTCTACTCATTTTTGTGAGTAACCTATGCCTATGCCGTTTTATGAATTTTATCTTTTGTTTTATACTATAGGCAAATGATGCTCGCAAGGAACTCTATGAGAAAGAGAAAGAGATATGTGATCTGAAGCAGGAAATTATTGGAATAACACAGGATCTGAAATGTGCTAATGATCAATGTGTTCTATTATTCAATGAAGTTCAGAAGGCTTGGAAAACATCTTTTACTCTCCAGTCAGATTTCAAGGTTTTGTGTTTCTTGAGCTCACGATGCCTTATTTTACTTGCATCATCAGCATAGACATTTAAGTAAAATATACTATTATGATTTTACAACATCTTCCCTTAAAATGTTAACCTGAAACTTCAATACACATATATGCTATGTTGCACGGAAACGCCATAGTGGCTGCCGTATCCGTGTCGGAAACCTCTGATATGCTGAAACGCGTGGGAAACGGCTCAAAACGTCTTCGGACGGCACCTGGCGTTTCTCATTAAAAATATATAAATTGCTCTAGGAAAACAAGAGCAAGACGCCGAGGAGACACATCTCCCTTTTTAGAAACGCGGGAGACAAACACGATAGGATGCGGGAGACAAAGAACATAGGAAGAAATTTGAGAGAAGACTAAGGAGAAGAAGAAGAAGATCGGAAGAAGACGAAGGGGAGACGATCAACTTACGAGTTTCCCTTTCTCTCCGATTCATCTTTGCGGCTTGCTTTCAGATCTCTCCTGCGCCAACCCTCACACACACTCTCAAGTCATTTAGGTCAAATAATTTGGGCTGAGTTTATTAAAAGAGTATTGGGCCTATTAAGTACATTAGGTTTATTAAAAGAGTACTGGGCCTATTAAATCTAATAGGTCTTCTATTTTAAAATTATACTTTTTTACTCCAAAATAGGCTTTTTAGAAAGTTTACTACCATTGTAGTAGGCTTGTTAAGTACAAAGTATGTTAAATGATTGAAATCTAATAGGCCTTTTATAAAGTTGTATTTTCTAATAGGCCTTTTATAAAGTTTACTTCTATTAGTAGTTGCCATATGTCGTATAAAAAATAAAAATATATTCTAAAAATTAGTTGTCTCCCCGGTGTTTCGTCTCTCCATTTTTTCAAAATCGCCATCTCCGCATCTCCGTTTCGTCTCGTCTCTGTCCCCGTCTCCGTTTCTGTGCTACATAGTATATATTTTTATACAGCCTTTTCACTTAAAATGTTCACGGGCTCCTATAAAATAGCATTTGAATCGGAATGATATGATCGAAATATTTATTCCTCTTAGGATACCAACTAATGACTGTGTTGAAGTTGAAAAGCACGACCATGTTATCTTCAAATATTTCCATGTCATATACTCTGGGTTGTTAGGAATAGATAAAATGAGAGCTAAATGGCAGAGATTATTGTTGAAATAATAGAAAGCCGAATAACCTTTGTTTTGTATAAGACTAGACAAGCTGTTGACTGTATCATGCCGTCATTTCATCCATTTCTTGTTATACCGTATACACCAAATCTCTCAAATTGAAGGGTTGATTCTGGACTTGGTTTCTGTCAGCTATTCATCTTCCTTTTGAAAGGACTCCTAATACCATACACCAAATCTATCAAATTGAAGGGTTGATTCTGGACTTAGTTTCTTTCAGCTATTCATCTTCCTTTTGAAAGGACTCCTAATACCATACAAAATACCACTAATGTGCTGGGAAAATATATGAGCTGTTTCAAAAAGCAAAACTGTCAGCCAGACAAAAGGGCACAAAATAGTCACGTGCCATCTCTTAATTCTCCACCAACAGTCAAAGAGGTCTAATTACCAAAATTCAGGTGACCATAATACAAAAAAATTCAGGCGACCCAACACTCCTTTCTCACCTCTGTGTGATTCCTGCTGTGCCCCCATGTGCCGCCATCCAGAGTTTCTTTCGGTTCCATATCTACCTCGTTGAAATAACCTCTCTGTCCTGGTTCCCTTATTGTGGTTTGTTACTCTGATATATTTTTAAAAACTTTATCACAACCACATCTACAGACATTGTTCCCATGCACTATGGCAACTGATCTATGAATGTAGTTTTCAAAATACTTAGTGTTGCTATTCAAAAATGGCTAGCGGCGCAGCTTGTTTCATGTTTGCCTTCTATTTTGATGTGTTAGACAATTACAATTCAACTAAAAAAATTTAGACTCCAAAGGCAAAGGTTTTATTTCCATCCCTAACTTGTTATCTTGACCGAAATTGGGTTTTTGATTTGTAAGTTAGGAGATATTCATATGTAACCAAACGTTAAACTCATGCATATGTAACATGGTTAGTGCTTTTGACGTGTACACACTGGCTTGAGTGTTGAAATCTGCAAGTATAATAACTTTTCTTCGTATAGATTAACTTTTAGATTAGACTAGCTGATATCCTTGCAACCTCTATTCATTTCCGTTTGCTTTTTTAGAGGACTCTTGATATCAAAGTGAATGCACTGAAGTGCTTTGAAAAATTGTATACTGTTTATGAGAATCATATTTTGTGTGTTTTTTTTTGCATTTGGCTCAGGGCGAGAATGATATGCTTGTTGATAACCATAAGATAGAGAAGGAACAAAATTACGAGCTTAGAAGTCAGCTTGCTCAACTTTTGCAGTTGGATCAAGAGCAGAAGATGCAAATAAAACAGCGTGATTCCACAATTGAAACATTACAGGTTGATTCAGCACTTTATTAAAAACATCTGCTTGTATATATTCTGTATTGTTTTAGTAACTTCACGTCTGTGCTATCTCTTTTCTCGTTTCCATGAAAAATACTTTTTATATTTCTGGTAGGATATTCGTGTGGAAGATTTTACTTTTGGATGATCCAGTGAGATTATCCCTTGGCTCATGTAGCCGATTTGGTGACTGCCCCTGGATTTATGATGTTGTGGTATACATATAATCTTGGAATATAGCCACATAGGTTGTTTCAGCCTCTCTATACCCTTTCAAGATTTTTTGGGATTATTATTTCAGTATTGTCTTGTTTCTAATTTCATATTTATATGTATTCAATCAACAATGGGTTCAGTCTCAACTTTGTACTATGCATTTGTATTTAAAGGTGCTTGGAAAAACTATTTTCTTATTGATGTGGTTACCTGCACCTGTGACTTTCTAGATTGGCTTAGGCTTGTATAGTCTGATGGACTTTAGAAGCCTCTGTTGACTAAAAACATGTAAATAAGTTATAAGAGACAAGACAATACATGAATGTTAATCCAAGAACTTTTTTTGTTAGGATATAGAGTAGGTAATATATATATATATATATATATATATTATATATGTGTGTGTGTGTGTGTATGTAAATATGTGTGTGTATATGTGTGTGTGTGTGTGTATGTAAATAACAGAAACAGTCTTGCTACCTCTTACGGGTGGAAGCTCTGGGTACATCTTACCGTCCCGCGACCTCACTTGTGTGATTTCACTTGTTTTTTTGTTGATGTTGTGGTGTAAGTGTGTAACAACACATTGACTTATCCTCAAATCCATTGGTCATCAGATCGGCTTTAAGTGTGAGCTATTACTTTATGTTTTCCATAAAAAGTACTTTCTATATTTCAGGTAGAATAATCACGTAGAAAACAACACATCCAATATAATCCCAATTCCTTTGGATCAGGGGTTAAGATGTACACAATCTTACCATTGTAAAAAACGTGTAAAAGACAGAGATGCTGTTTTAGACCCATGATGCATTGCTGCATTTACTTTCTAAAATTTATTGAAAGTAAGAAGCAAGTGAAGTTTAATGAGCCATTTTGGTCTAGTCCATTTTTTACGTGAAGCTAAATTATTGTCAATAATGATTTTTAGCTCCATTGGCATAAGTTTAGAATATTTGATGATAATTTTTGGATGGCCTTGTGAGATTATCCCTTAGTTCTTGTAGCCAACCTGGTTGTTACCAATAATCAGAGGACCTAAATCAAAGCCTACCATATTTTCAAGACTTAGCTAATATAATAATATTAATGCTAATAACACCTACCATATTCTCCAGACTTAACTAATATATATATATACTAATACTACTAACACTCCCCCTCAAGTTGGAGCATATATATTTATCATGCCATACTTGTTAGTTGTTACATAAATAGTCAACTCGGGTGCCATTTAGCGCTTTAGAAAGCAGATCTGCTAATTGATCCTGTCTTCACAAATCCAGTAGAAATTAACCCCTTCTGTATTTTCTCGCGAACAATGTGACAACCTACTTCAATATGTGTCGTCCTTTCATGAAAAACTGGTTGGGATGTGCTACGTACCCCACAATGATGGGTTAAGGCCTAAGGGACCATAGTCTCTAGTCCATAAGGTCTGTCAAATCTCCACCTTTTTGTTGCAATTATGTTTACAAGTTTTTTTCTCTAATTGCATGCTTGTAAGTTTCAAGTCAACAAAGGCTTATGTCTTACATAGTACTCTGCATTTATATTTGGAGGTACTTGGAAGGACTATTTTCCTATTGATATACTAATTAACAATTGTACCTACTACCTACGGCCTTTTTACATTGATGTAAGCATGCATACTGCATAGTATGTTGGTGGTCTGGTGGCCATTGGATATTGTTCTGGGCAGTATCCCATTGTGGCTTTATCTGTTAGGGGTGAAGTGGGGGTCTTATAAAGTTGGTATTTTATGAAGGATTTGTGGAGAAATGAAAGGGGAAATGGGTTGGACGAAATTATGGAGATGTGGCAGGAGTTCTTTTTGGGTTTTTAGTATTATGAAGAAGAGTGGAAAATCAGGAGAGAAAGGTGGATTTAGAAATGATGGGATAAATTCCAAATTAGGAATAAGAGATAAACACACTCTTATCTTAATTTGGAGCCAAATTAATACTAAAGGATAAACTCACCTCTAGATTAACTTGGGGTTAAACTCTAGTATTTAATCAAGATATTACACACTCAATTAAATAACTAGAACCTAAAACTCACACTTAAGAGAACCACACTTAAGATATAGAATTAGGAATTTGGGCTAAAATAGTATCACACTATTTTAAGAGAATACTCAAAAGAGTAAACAAAGTTTTCATGCAACAAATCTGCCTTTACAATGGTCTCATGGCCGAATTATATACAAAGCAAGGGGAAGGGAAATACTGGGAAATACAACAGCAAATGAAAACAAATGCAACAAGGAAACTTCCTTCAACCTTACACATGCGTGTCATTATTTCACTACCTTCCAATTGAGTTTAATTCTTCATCAAAGATAAGGGATTTGAGTGGATTTCTTTTGGCTTTATTTGGATGGGAATTCGGCCCTATGTGAAACAAGTCAAAGGGTTATTATATGGACATGATAAGGTGTTCTTTGGCTTGTTTTAGGTAGTATATTTCAGCCATATGGGTGCAAGGAAAAGGAAACAACATGGCCTGACTTTTAGTGAATAATAGGACAAGAAGTTACTATTCAATCAAAGACCTTTTGCTGATTTTTGTCCCTTTGTTGTGTGTGGTGATTTAGGCCTGATTTTGGGAAGAAAAAAAGGTGGGAATTTCGGCCTTGTGATTGGGAATGAAAGGAAACACTTTATTTGATATAATAAAGGCTTTTAAAGAAGGAAAACAACAAACTGAAGTTTTGGGTTTTATCTCTCTGTCATTTTTGGCCTAAGGCTTGAGAAGATGGGGGAGACTTTATTTTTGAGACACAAACTATTTTGGATGTTGAGGGATTGGGTTTTGGTGTTTGGGGATGACCAGGGGAACCCTTGGATCAAAACGAAGGTCGTTTTGGCCTTTCGGGTTTAAGGACCTTTTAATTCAAGTTAAAATGGATCATAGAACTTGAACATTAGTCCTTGGACTCTCATGTTAGTGTGGGACGTGAGTGAGAGTTTCATGGGCCAGGCTCGAGTATAACATCATCATTCATTGTTCTCTTTTGTTTGATAAAAATGATAAAAGTCCATGCACGATGCTTTTGTTTTACACCTTGTTGGTGCCTTCTGTGCAGACCAAACTCAACACCATTGAGTTGCAACTGAATGAAGCTCTTTCTTTTAGTAAGGAAAGGTCAATAAACTACCCAGAATCAAGGCCTACAATGCAGACTAGTCTCAAACCACCAAGTGACATGGATTCTACCACTGTTACTAGGAGACTTGAAGAGGAACTTTTAAAACGTGATGCATTGATTGAGGTAACTTTTCTGTAGTCATTTTTTCTGAAGGGGCTAGATTAATGATAAAAATCTTTATGAAACTCAAGATACTTTCAACTTAACAATTAGCTTTAAATATGATGTTTATTCTGTTGTTTGGGAGTTGTATTTGTTCAATTCAATTTGGATGGAAAGTTATCAAACACTGTTTTGCCCTTGCATATTGATGATATGTTGCCGTTAATTCTTAAATTTTATCTTTCATTTCCAGAGGTTGCATGAAGAAAACGAGAAGCTATTTGACAGACTTACAGAAAAAGCCTCATTAGCTGGATCACAACAGGTTATTTACGATACATCTGTCATTCAATTCATGTTGCCACTTTTCATTTGTATCATTTCTTTCTTCTCTTCCCTATTTTGTTGTCTACTTACAGAAAGTTGAATACTGTGAGATGATCCTGTCAATGGGAATTTGGACTACAATTTTTGTAAAGTTTGGTGGAAATTGGTGCCTTGGTTTTTAATTAATGTTGATGGCTAACCTTAAATATTGTCCTGACAGTTAAGCCTCATTTTGATGCCTTGACCAGTCTTGGTCAAGGCCCGCTCTGGATTAAATGGCCTTGTACATTTAATTCTACACCCCAAATAAATTTGTACTGAGACCAGAGTAGTATTTAGTACAATTTTGGTGAAAGTTTGAGAATAAAGGACCGAAGAGTTCTCATACTATGTATAGATCCACGTTTGTTGTTGCACATAGTATCCATCCTAGTGGTAATGAACTACAAGTATTCACTTCTTTTTGAAATTTCTCAACATCTAGAAATTACCACTTTGCTCTCCAAATATGTTCTATTGGACTAAGATATTCTAAACGTAGTTGAATATGCTTAAGTAAACTGAATTGAACAGAAAAATGAACAATATAGTTTTAATTGCTAACTCAGAAAGAACTAGGAAGTGCTGAACCGAACATTACTGAATTTAATGGAATTAGGGCTATCGTGTCAAAGTTTTTATTTTCTATTACTCGTATTTATCATAGAATACTGGAATTGGAATATTTGGAAAGGTTTAGAGGAAAAGGCATTTGGTGGCTAACTAAGCTTTTTAACGAGATATTAAGATCTAAGAAGATGCCTAACGAATGGAGGAAGAGCATTTTGGTTCCTATTTACAAGAACAAGGGAGACATTCAAAGTTGTGGAAACTACAGAGGGATCAAACTTATAAGTCATACGATGAAGTTATGGGAAAGAGTGGTTGAACGAAGGTTGAGACAAGAGACTTCGGTGTTGGAGAACCAATTTGGTTTTATGCGAGGAAGATCGACTACAGAAGCTATATACTTAGTGAGAAGAATGATGGAGAGGTACCGAAGTGAAAAGAAAGATCTACACATGGTTTTTATTGATTTGGAAAAGGTATATGACAGGGTACCAAGAGAGGTTTTTTGGAAGGTGCTAGAGAAGAAAGGAGTAAGGAGTGTTTCTATTTGTGCGATTAAGGACATGTACGAGGGGGCTACAACGAGCGTGAGAAGTCAAACTGGGATAACAGGGGGATTCCCCATCGGTGTTGGATTACACCAAGGGTCATCGTTAAGCCCATATCTTTTTACACTAGTATTAGACGTTCTTACCGAGCATATCCAAGAATCTGTACCATGGTGCATGTTTTTTGTCGATGACATCATCTTTATGAGCGAATCACGAGAGGATTTGAATGAGAAGTTGGATTCGTGGAGACAGGCTTTAGAGTTACATGGTTTGCGTATAAGTCGCACTAAAACAGAGTATATGGAGTGCAAGTTTGGCAACGGAAGGAGAGACAGTAACATCGAGGTGAAAGTTAGAGAAAATACTATGCCACAAGTGAAGGGATTTAAATATCTTGGGTGTATAATTTAAGACAATGGAGTAATAGAGGATGATGTTAATCACAGGATTCAAGCCGATTGGTGAAAATGGTGGAGTGCTTCGCGCTTTATATGTGACAAAAGAGTACCTTTAAAACTAAAGGGAAAATTTTACCGTATTGCTGTTAGACCAGCTATATAGTATATGACAAAGTGTTGGGTAGCAAAGGGTGAACCTGAACACAAGGTTAGTGCGGCGGAAATGAAGATGCTTCGTTGGATGAGCTGTCATACGCGTATGGATAGAATAAGGAATGAACTATGAAGATATGAGAGCTAAAGTTGGAGTGGCACCTATTGTAGAAAAAATGGTGGAAACTCGTCTTAGGTGGTTTGGACATGTGAGAGAAGACCAATAGAGCATCCCGTGAGAAGGGTTGATCAAATGGTGAATAGGCATGTGGCGGGAGGAATTGGTAGACCTACGAGGACTTGGCAAGCATTGATCAAGGGAGACCTTCGCGTGAACAATATCACCGCAGATATGATATGCGATAGGGTGCAATAGCGTCGTTTGATCCATGTAGCCGACCCCACCTAGTGGGATAAGGCTTTGTTGTTGTTGTTGTATTCTAATTGGAATGTTTAATGGAATATCTAAAACTCCCTTCGTTCAAAAACTTTCTCTCCACTTTCATTTTTGGGCCATCATGAAACTTTCTTCCCATTACTTAAAGTGGCAACCTCTACTATGTTAAAATGCCCCCATCATTTTATCCATCTCTTTTCATACCCTAACCCCTTCTTGTTTCAACTATCTCTCTCTCTCTCTCTCTCTATTTGCATTTGTGGTTGTCCTCTACCTACTATCTGAATGGAATCCACACCCCTCAAGCAAGCCTTTGCTCTTGCCGTCTGAGTATTACTGAGCTCCTGCTGCCATTTCTATGGATTACCGAGCTCCTATTGTTGTCTCTGAGGAGGCTCCTCCTTAGAGCTATGAGGAGAAGAACCAATTCACCCACCAGAATTCCAAATATTTTACCCGGAAATCTGATATCTGAATTTGTGCCTTCATTCTGTACTTCACCTTCAAACAAGCATCATTGTCTGGGACTTGTTGCCGGAATTGCCCCAGAATTTGTTGGGTGAATTTTGTTTGAGTTCGAAGTTCAAGACAAGCTTTAGTGGCTGAGTAGGAGTTAGTGGCATTTTCGGAAATTCAAAGCATTTGTTTACACTCTCTTAAACATGAGCTCCGGTCAAACTGGGAGGAATATTTTAGGATGCATGTAGTAGTTACGTTTTGACGTCTTTTCATGTAACAAATTTTTAACTGGAATTTAAGACAACAGTATTGCTGTCACTAGAGCATATTTTGTTAGTGTGAGGGTGACATCAATTTGTATTCTTTCACATATATTTTCTGGTCATCTTTTGACCTTGTAGGTAACTCTATTTTAGTTGTGCTTAGTTTGGTTTCTTATCTTCTCACCTGACTTATATAGTGTTTATCAATCTCATTAGGAAGCTTTGTGATTCAGGTGTCAAGTCCATCCCTGAAAGGACCAGCCATACAAAACCGTGACATGGAGAGGTATATGCTTGCTAGTCTACCTAAAAAACGGTCCCATAGCTTAGTTGTAATATATTTGTCTTTAACATTGTTTTCACTATTTATTTCTCCATGTTTTAATTTCTTTGTGCTGGTCAGAAATGATAATAACGTTAAAGGACGTCTTTTGGATGAAGTACCTGTGCCTTCGCTGTCAGATAAATCTGATGGAACTGTTGCTTTGGTTAAACTTGGTGCTGAAAATATAAAGAGAACCCCAGCTGGAGAATATCTAACTTCAGCCTTAAATGATTTTGATCCTGAACAATATGACAGCCTTGCTGCCATATCTGATGGTGCAAACAAGCTTTTAATGCTGGTATTATTATTATTATTTTACAATCCTTTGATATATTAATTGTGATTAATGTTTTTTCCTGATGTTCGTGTAATGTCCCTGACATTTTTCATATATTCTTAAATGCATCGTTGGGATCTCTGCATTTGTCTGATAACAAAGAAACTGATTTAATGGTAGTCCTGATTTCTAATAGCTTCGATGTTAAGTGTTGGTTCTTTTAATTTTCATTAACGATATCAGCTATCAGATAAGTATCTTCAAAAAGGACAATATATGTTTTGCAGGTTCTGGCTGCTGTCATTAAAGCAGGTGCATCTAGAGAGCATGAGATACTTGCCGAAATTCGAGATGCTGTTTTTGCTTTCATTCGTAAAATGGAGCCAAAGAGAGTAATGGATACCATGCTTGTTTCCCGTGTTAGGATTTTGTACATTAGATCTCTGCTTGCTAGGTCACCAGAGCTCCAATCTATCAAGGTAATGGAACACTTAGAGCATATTCAACCACACTTGCTAAACATGACTTGCTAAAGTCATTTTTTAGCATATGAATAGTGGTATAGCAAGCCATTTTGCATTGTCATCACCAAC
Source organism: Cuscuta australis (assembly GCA_003260385.1). Taxonomy (NCBI): domain Eukaryota; kingdom Viridiplantae; phylum Streptophyta; class Magnoliopsida; order Solanales; family Convolvulaceae; genus Cuscuta; species Cuscuta australis. The sequence continues at coordinate 2,274,052 of NQVE01000129.1, read as the reverse complement.
CTTCCCTTGCTATAATTTAGCTAACGTGTATTGATTTCACCATTATAGTACACTATTTACAATTTTTTAAACTTTTATTATTTTATTTATAAAAATTAAGGTATGCAATTTTAAAATAATAATTTGAAATAAAATGCAAAAAATAATATTTTATTTTTCTTCTTGCATTGTGGCACTGAACGTGAGGGAACAAATGCGTTGTGGCACATGAAAAAACTAACCCAATCAACATTTTTCTTCTTTTTGGCTTACTATATTTTACCAAGCTTGTTATTAGTAGCTAGTCTTTTCATTTATTAGCAAGCTTGTCAAAAATTGGCAAGCCCCTTGGAGCATGAAGTTGTGCTTGGCTTGTCAAATTGTAACATATAGCAAGCCATTTTAGTGGATAAGATGTTCTTATCCACTCTTCTTTGCCTTGCGCAATGCATAAATGCATTTTCTCTAATGATGATTTCATATGAGTTTATTTTCTTTAGGTTTCCCCAGTTGAACGCTTTTTGGAGAAAGCTAATACTGGCCGGAGTAGAAGCTCTAGCCGTGGTAGTAGCCCTGGAAGATCTCCTGTGTGTTGTAACTCTCTAGTAGATGAACACATACAAGGTTTCGTCGTAAATTTAAAACCAGAAAAGAAGTCAAAGTTGTCATCTGTGGTTCTCAAGATACGTGGTATTGATGAGGTAACTCATGTTCAATTAGATGCTGTTAATTGTTCACTTTCTTTGGTGTACTTGTAGATTTTATGATTATTCAAGTAGCTTCTCCTTAATGTATTGAATAGCTTAGTTCTTATGGCAGAAATTCCACTTCCATTGTGGTAAGATGAAATTCAAGCTTTTACAAGATACTCTGTATACATGTTTGGCATGTTATGCTGATTTGTATTATAGTTTCTTGGACTTTCTTCATATGTGCTTCAACTCTTCAGGCACAGTGATTTGAGTTTGTATGTCAATTGTCACATAACAAAAACATGTGCATATAGGTCACTTGGAGGCAGCATGTTACTGGAGGAAAGCTCTTAGAGATAACTGAGGAAGCCAAAAGTTTTGCAGTTGGAAACAAGGCTCTTGCTGCTCTTTTTGTTCATACTCCAGCAGGAGAGCTGCAGCGTCAAATCAGAAATTGGCTTGTGGAGAACTTTGATTTTCTTTCTGTTAGTGATGACACAGTTGGAGGAGCTACTGGCCAGCTGGAACTTCTTTCTACTGCAATAATGGACGGCTGGATGGCTGGACTTGGTGCTGCAATGCCGCCCAATACGGATGCCCTGGGTCAGCTTTTGTCTGAATATGTAAAGAGAGTTTTTAGTAGCCAGCTTCAGCACTTGAAGGTATTTTAAGATATTTCATTTTGCTTGTGGTAAATAAGACATGACTTCCGAACTTGAACACCAATATTCTTTTCTTGATGCATGTGTTTTTCTTCCTTCGAAGGTGTGTATTTAGTTCCTTAGAGGCATAGTTACCCATTTATTTAATTAGTTGCTACCATTATGAATTTGTGCCCCTGCATAAATAATCCCAGTTGCCAATGCCCCACTTGAGTATTAATCCCTCCGCCCCGAAAAGGAGTCTTATTTGAAATTTTATTCTTGTCCAAACTCCAAAAAATGAGTCCTATTTGAAGAAATGAAGCTAGTTTCATTATATTTTATGTCTATAATAAAAAAAAGTTTCTCAAAGTCCCAAACAAGTTTTGTATGTTAAATTAAATTAAACCATCTAATAAATATTAAATTTAAACTGTAATTGATGATTTCCATTAGCTGTACCTTGGTGTGAAACATAGTTCTTTTTATGGGGTAGAGTGAGTGTTTGACCTCTTTTCCTTTTTTACTACTATTGTAAAACAGGACATAGCAGGCACCCTGGCAACAGAGGTGACAGAGGACTCAGCACACGTGGCTAAGCTGCGTTCGGCTTTGGAATCAGTTGATCACAAGCGAAGGAAGGTAATGCAAGATTTTTTTTATAAGAAAAAATTAAGATGGCTGAAATAAGTAGAAATGCCTTAGTGAGGCGATCTTTGGTTAGCTCATTTGTGACTTGTTTTTAACTATTAGAGTTTTCAAACTGATTGGTCATGTCGAATTCGTTTTTGGTGAATGGTGATTCCAATTCGGACCATATCAGGTAACATGTTCCAGTTGGAAGATGCTTGTTCATGGCGTAGAGTGTTCATGTTTAGGTCCACTGATTGTTGTTAAGTCGTCGCCTAGTCGAGTCGTCTCGGCATTTTGGAGAGCACGACTTGAGGGTGGCTAAGCGACTGAAGGAGACTTGTCATCGGGTCGTTCAAATCTACGGCTTGGCGATGCCTAGTCACCGACTAGTCGATGTTTGAAACCCTACCTAATTTGACCCAACCCAACCCAACCTAAATTTCATTAAGTTTTAAAAAGTAAAAGGCATCGCTCATCCGCATGAGCACATTGTGACCCGACTTTGAGAGTTGCTTACCCTTCCAAACTGCACTTTGTCATCGCATACTTAAGCGCATCTAGGATCGATTTTTCTCATCATCTTCAAAACATGGAATTAAATAATTTAATATGTTTTGAGCTTATTATCTTTATTTGTTTGTTGATCTTGAAGATTGAAGGGTATTTGTTTCTATATGTACCCTTCATTACGTGAGTTTATGCGCTACCTTTAAACATAATTTTGTTTTGGTAATGATATTTCTTCACATATTATAACAAATATGTAGACTGGGAATTTAAGAGACCTAATCAAACTAGCAAATAAGAAATATTATCAGGTTGATCAAATAAGAAATTCACTGGAGTACCAAACTAGCAAAAGTAAAAATAAGTAGACTGGGAATTTAAGAGACCTAATTGAAGGAGTGTCAAAATTACAAACTGATGCAATGTCAGAAGGTATAAACTCCGACGAGTCAGATGGTGGTGGTTATATAAGTTTCTGGTGGCCAGAGATGCTTCGCACGCTGATTTTTGAGGTCGCTGGAAAAACTTTAGGCAAGTTATTTTGGAGGGCGGTTAGTCAGTGTCTGTCGCACCTCCTTGAGCCGGGGATGTTGAAGAAAAATCATTTGTGTTGCTTTCTCAATGAAATGCTCCTCTGAAAACTGAATATTCCAAAGGTTCTGAAAGCTCTTAAAAAAGCCTGATCCTCTGAATATAGAACAGATTTGATACCATGAGCAGTAAAAAATGTACTCACTATTTATAAAAATGAAAAAAAACGAAGTCAAGAAAGTGACATTACATATTCACATGGATGGTGTCATTATTAGACTATAAATTTGGACAACTCAAAAACAAATTTCAGCTGATAACAACTGTTAATTTACCAAATACATGGATTAGAAATCTATGTTTTCTATGATGTGTTTATCCCCGCCCAGGCCTCTTGTGCATATAGAACATCATGCATATAGGCCTCTTGTTGAACTCCATCTTAGCTCACTCTGTTTTTTTCAGAGAAGTCGCCATACTCCCTCTCAATTTCTTCAATGGTGCTTTAAGAAACTTTATGCCTTGTTTGAGAACATCTTTTTTGGCTAGCATTTCGGATAAAATTTTAATGATGTAAATTAACATTGAAAATGCTAAAGCTTAACTTAGATAGCCTTTTCAAAATGCTAAAGTTAAATGCCGAAGTTGTTGGCAAATGGGGGCTTAATCTTGAGCAATGAGTAAACTGGGAAGTTCCCTCCACCAGTTGATTCCAAATAGCCTGCATAACAGATGAGAAAGAATGATGGCCTAGCCACATATTAAAGAATTTAAACAGCCTCATACCATGAGTAACTTTTAGGGCCAAAGAAGCAAGAACAAGACAATGGTCAGACCCATGCTCCATAGTAAAAAAGCTAGCATGGAAAGGCAAGTTAGAAGTCCTCCAAGACTCAGTAAACCCTGTCATGATCCAATGTGGTCCATAGTTGGCCCCTGTCCCAACAGAAAACTGCCCGTCACACGACACACCATAAGTCCCATAGTCTAAAGTCCACAAAGTCTTTAATGAGCAATGTCGAGGGAGGAACATGGCTATTCCTCTCATTGACGGATATACACAAGATGTTCCCAAATAAGATGTCTCTCTGCAACAGAGCACAGAGCACAAGGCATAAACAAAAGTAACTGAAAGGCTGCTTGGGAGACAAGGTACTTCACCTTACAATGAATAAATTGTTCGCCTACTTCCAAAATATCTCACTTCACCATGAAAGGATGCCAAAAGATGGCCATACCCCCCCCCCCCCCGGGGAAAATTATTAGTCATGGTCGGTTGAAGACTATCAATATTCAATTTATTTTCCAAAGCACAGCAAATATTAGCATCATGTTTCCCAAGTAAGGTAGCAACACCATGTTGTCACGAAGCCGAACTAAGACCCCATACATTCTGTTAAAGAGAGCATCCCACATCGGAAAAGTGTGAGGAAATTAATCGGTATATAAGCTCTTGAGTTGAACTAAGTAATCGATTGGATTCAATCTTTTAATGTGGTTCAGCCCATACTTATCAAGGCGTCGCCTAGGCGACGCCTAAGCGTCTGGGCGAGGTGATATGGACGCCTAACCTCACGCCTAGCTTTTTTTTACCTGGGCGATCTTGGCGTCCTTTTGGCGTCTGGAAGCTGCGATTAGGCGAGTGGGCGACGCCCAGCGTTATTTTTTTAAAAAAAAATTAAAAGCCCACTTGCGATATTGAAATAAAACCTAGCCGGTCAACAACCCTTCCAGTCTACTGCTCCAGTTTCGATAACCCTCTCTCTCTCGCATCTTCTTTTCCGATTCTCTGCATCAACGTCGCGGCTGAGTTTCCTCATCTATCTCCAACGAACGACGCATCAAGGCATCTTCTTTTCCGATTCTCTGATTCAATTGTTTCTGTTTCTGGTTCCGATACATAAGCATAGCTTTAGATTCAGTTTTTATATATTTTTTGGCACTTATTTGTTTGAGTACTTCTCGGCAGGGAGTGTTAAAGAGAGCATCCCACATCGGAAAAGTGTGAGGAAATTAATCGGTATATAAGCTTTTGAGTTGAACTAAGTAATCGATTGGATTCAATCTTTTAATGTGGTTCAACCCAAGTGTCTTATTACCCAATTCAGTTGTCCATACCTATCCCAAATTCTATCACATTCCAACAAAGTATCTTCTCTTAAAATGGCGGGAGGCATTGGCTTTGCCACGCCATGCCCCGATGTAGCTCTCCTAGCACATTGCTTATTTGCATTATCATTACTCACCAAATCCCCTGTCATGGCTGGCTGCCTTTTCTCTGCAGATTAACCATGGTTTTCGGCCTTGGTAGGATCCGGGATAGGTACTCCTTACCATGAACTACGATTTGCCACTACTATGCGTTTCCCCTAGCATGAGATGGTTGTTTGTCCGGGCAGCCTCGATTGAGAAAGCTCTGTCACTTGGTTCACTTTCATAGCTACTCGTGTAGGCACAGTTTCAAAAGCAGTGTTGGCAGGATCTGTTCCACCAGTAGGCGAACATTCCTCATCACCTCGGCAGTTTTATCCACCAGTGCTGTCTTTGCCATGACTCTAGCAGCTTCTTTTCTCTCAAAACCTTTTTTCATTGGGGTGCTTGAAAGACTTTAGAATCAAAGGGATTGTGTGCAAACTTCTTACAGAGGTGTATTTAATTAGAAACAAAGTATATCACTATCTTGGTGTCAACGCAATGTAGCAAGTATTACTCCTTCCGTTTCACAAAACACTTCTGCCTTAATTTTTTGTGCATCCCATAAAATACTTCTATCCCACCTAAAATGTCTAAAATACCTCCAGAACAACTTCTACCCGCAATAAACTACATAATGGGGTATATTTTAGACATTTTAGGTGGGAGTGGAAGTGTTTAGAGGGGTGCGCAAAAAATTAGGGCGGAGGGTGTAGTTTCTAAGAGCCTAAGACTCTTAGAGCACTCTTCTTCTTAGTACGTCGGAAAGTGATTGGGGAGCCATAACACATAACTTATATACGTTTAATCAGATTATACAGCAAATGAGAAGGGACGTGGCATACTTTACATTAGAAGATGGTGGTTCACCAATTCGAAATCCTTCCACTGCAATTGAAGATTCTCGACTTGCATCGCTCGTGTCCCTTGATGGCATAATGAAACAAGTCAAGGTATCATCAGTATTTTTGATAGTTTAAGATATCATTCCCAATTATTGTGGGGCTCTGGATGAAGAAAAAACAATTGAAATGTACTGTATTTTTCTGTTGCAGGATATCACAAGGCAAACATCTGTTAGAAGCCTTGGTAGAAGTAGGAAGAAAGCAATGGTTGCATCTCTAGATGAGCTTTCTAATCGTATGCCTTCTTTACTTAAGATTGATCATCCAAGTGCTCAGAAGCACATTGAAGAAGCTCGAAGTATGGTGGAGGTATGTTCCGAACTGAAAAATAGTTGCTAAATGATTTCAAATATGAAGATTTAATATTGTTAAATTTTTATCCATCATCTCCGATGAAGCCAAAGATTCACTATTTTTTGGCATTGGGGTACTGAGATCAGCCTGGTTTTTGTTTTTTTTTTGGGGGGGGGGCTTCACTTTTGTCCAGAGAGACGTGTGTACAATTAGGACAGTGCACTAATCTTTAAAATTTGGGTCATAGACCCCACACAGCTTGTGTATGTCAATGAGAGCGTTAGTTTTGTCTGTGACATGAGACATACCTTAAGCATCATTACTAAGAGGGTGTTTGGGAGTGTATCTGAAAATAACTTATAGTTTCTATTTTACTAAAACACAATTTAAAATGTTTGGTAATCTGCTTTAGGCTTTAGCTTATAAATTATGGGTTTAGAAGTAAAAATTAAGGTCTAGAAGTGCTTTCTAGAAAAGCTAAAAATACCTACTTTCTGCTTCTAAATTATGACTTGTACTTTTACATTACTCACCACACTCCCAAATACCCTCTAATTCTCCATGTGTCTCTCTAAATCAACTTGACAATTTAACTTCTAAGTTTAAGAAAATTGTTGAAAAGTAAAAGGTGTTTGGTGAAAAGTGAAGGGTGTGGTTGAAATTTAATTGAAATAGAGAAGTGAAGTTGTCCACATATGTACGTAGTATTTCTTATTAAAGAAAGTGGAGAGGTATAAAGACTATTAACTTTGTTTCTAGACATCAAAAAATGGAAAGTGTAGAGTTGATATGAAGACTCTACATGGACCTTAATGTCTTCGGCTTTCAGGTCAGTGTTTTTTTTGAATTACCTGTTTCTTATGATTTGATGCAGTCAATTCCCGAAGAGGATGACACAGTAAATGCTCCTCTGGAGAGAACTGCAGATGCAGGGGGGTCTGTTGAGGAAACTGAGGTTGTACATTGGAATGTTCTTCAGTTCAACACAGGTTCGACATCCCCCCCTTTTCTCATCAAATGTGGGGCCAACTCAAATTCTGAACTGGTGATCAAAGCTGAGGCCCGAGTTCAAGAACCGAAAGGAGGTGAGATTGTGAGAGTTGTTCCAAGGCCAACTGTTCTTGAAAACATGAGCCTGGAGGATATAAAACAGCTCTTCACACATCTTCCCGAGTCCTTAAGCCACCTTGCCCTTGCTAGGACAGCAGATGGAACCCGAGCCAGGTACTCCAGATTGTATAGGACCCTTGCCATGAAGGTTCCCGCATTGAGGGACCTTGTAACAGAACTAGAGAAGGGTGGAGTTCTCAAGGACATGAAGTCATCATCATCATCGTCATCATAAGTTAAGACTTAAGACGACCAAAAATATATGGTGTATTTTGGTATAGAATTTCCCGTGGCGGCGGGGCTTGTGATCTCTTGCTTCTTGTTCCATCATTCCATGTATCTTTGGGACACTGGTAAGTGGTCTCTTTTTGTGTGGATCTAGGCATCACTTTTGTTGCCCTTGTGACCATGGGAGCATGTATCTTGGAGTGTACATAAGGCTGTCCTTTGTAAAAAAAAACCCCGTGGCCTTTTAATATTCATTCGGAGAGGTACCCTCCCCATTTATATTTAGTAGGATTCCACGGTTCTACCGGAGTACGTGATCATTGCACGGCATGTATCTTAGTTTAAATGATATGGGATTCATTATTTATGTATCAAATATAGTTGAAGGTTTTTTAAATTGGTTCCCATTTTGACCTTGAGATTTATGTTGAGGAAGCAAATGAAAATCATATGGATAGTCTTTATTAATAGGGTATCATTTCACGTTTGGTTCTATTTCTATTTTTTGTCATAGGGTTGTTAAACAAGGACTAAACGTAGAAAGATATTTAATCAATAAGGGATCACGGACATAATAATTGATAAATATTGACTAAATATGAAAAACTTTAAATTATAAAGGACAATTTAGAGAATTTATTTTTTTTAAACCACTCTTAATATAGAAATTAATAAATACTAAAAGTGTATAATTGTAGTTTATGTGAAAGAAGTCAAAATTTGTATAAAACATAAATCTTTTAGTAAACTATTTTTTATGCTGGGCAAAGTTTGACTTTTTAAAATAAATTATAATCATACACTTTTCATATTTATTAATTTCTATATTAAAAGTGGTATAAATAAAGTAAATAATCTAAATAATCTTTTATAATTTGGGTTTTTTTATTCCATATTTATCACATATTATGTTTGTGGTCTTTATTGATTGGATATCCAACTAATAGAGTATAAACATTTTGATAAATATGGACTGAATATGAAAACTTCCGTTTAATTTATATGGAAAGGACTCTTTCAATGAGTATTAGTGGTTTGGAAAATTTTTATTGTAAAGATTTGTTTTGAAATTGCTAGAGTTAAATGTTACCCTCACATAATATTTTTCAAACCACTAAATTAAAACTTTGAAATCTTTATCTTTATATATAAAATTTGAGAGTTGGGTTTCTAAAATTGTGATATATGGCGCGCTTAATGGGTACTTTTTTACATATCAGCATGTCATGTTGGCAAGTAATATTTACAGAATTATTTAACCAAAAACACTTATTCTATGGAAATTAAATTTCACATTTGTTACACACAAATTTCTTAACATAATCGTGTTTAAAAACTTTTATATTTTAATTCATTATTGAAATTTGTTTAAATTAAATAATATATTTTTTAAAAACTGAAAAAAGAACTCATATTCAAAAACAATAATCAAAACAAATAAATTTATTCTAAAAACGGATAGATTAGTACGAGTGTACGACTAAAAGAAATTACATGTGAATATTAGATGGTGTTTGGCAGTGATTAGCTTATTGATAAAGTGATTTCTACAAAAGCTGAAAGCAAAAGCACCTCATACCTGCTTCTCCGAAACGGTGTTCCATTTACAAAATAATGTTGGTGAAAAGCAGAAGCTGGCATGCCAAACAGAGTAAAATCACTTCCACTCAAAGCAGAAGCTAAATTATTAAAAGCAGCGCACTGCCAAACACCCTCTTAGTTTTTGTTTTGAATTAATAATAATTGGAGAGATTTTCCAATTTTTTAAAAGAGAAACAAATATATAAAAGGAAAGGAATTTTTTTGGGCATGTTTACTTAATAGAGAATTTTTGTTCCGTATATATTAGAAAAATTAAGTCAAATAAAAAGTATGTTTCATTTTAAAATTATTATTGTCCATTTTAAAATTATTTTATGTTGCTAACTTTGTAAAAATTTATAGATCCATGCCGAAAATTACTATTTTCCATACATAACTTTGTAAAATGGTGAAAACTTGGTTTGAGGGTATTTATGTGCAATAAATTAATTATTAATTGGTATTCCAAATCAAAGTATATATGGTATAATATTATTTGTTATAAGTGGAATTACTTTTAAATAAAATTCTTGAAAAATATAAAACGTGTTTATTTTGACATATGTCAAAATAATGTAAATAAGTAAATTCTTGCTTATTTATTCATCGACAATCGAAAACAATGTAACAAATATTAATGGATAACAAAAATTTCCTATATTTAAAGTTTTGAAATAAATTACCATATTTATTTTGTGATGATTATTACCGATACAGAAGGAGAAGGGTTGTCAACGGCTATAGTCATGCATCATCGAACATGTTCGATAAAAATTGTACTATGTGATGTGACAAATTATATTCTAATTATTCTGAATTAAATATTCAATTTTTTCTGAAGCGTCATCTATACGGTGCTCCAACCTGGGAGCAATTATGAACATACTTCATCGCGCTTTCAAGTGCAAAAGAGACATAAGATAATTGATTTATCTTTTATAACACATGCTATTAATTTCCTTGAAGGTGTTAATATAACAATTTTCTTTGTATATTAACTAATTATATGCATAAGATATTATCCATACGTTATTTAAAAAGACATGGATTCAAGAAATGGTTTTCCCGCCTATGCGTTAGTGCATTAAAAATGGCAATTGTTCACTTAAAATGGTAATGACTCAATTACATTAAATAACTAAATTAAATATTAAATATTTACATTAAATTGGCATCCGCCAACCTAATTATGGAAATTAATGGTAATTAATATTACACTCGTACTAACTATAATAAATAATAAGGCAATTAATGGCAATTAATATTACACCCGTCCTAACCATAATAAATAATAAGTCAATTAATGGTAAGTTAATATTATTACACGGTATTTCTTTTTTGGCAAATAATATTACATGGTATTTATTTTTTTGGTAAGTTATAATATTAAACGTGATTAATATAATTGGAAATAATTTAAAAAGAAAGTTATACCATTATAAGTTCAGAATCACAAAATAGGAAATTTTAAGAAGTAATAATAATAATAATAATAATAAACATGATTAATATAATATGGAAATAATTAAAAAGGAAATGGTAAGTTGATATTACATGGTATTTCTTTTTTTGGCAATTAATATTACACGTGTTTCTTTTTTTTGTTAAGTTAAAATACTAAACTTGATTAATATAATTGGAAATAATTAAAAAAGAAAGTTAAACAATTTTAAATCCAGATTCGCAAAAAAGGAAATTTTAACAAATGGAATTAATATTACACGGTATTAACAAATTGTAATTTTTATTACATTAACAAATGTCAATTAATGTTACACGGTATTAACAAATGGCAATTAATATTACACGGTATTAACAAATGGTAATTGTTGGGTCATTTGAGTCCAGTTCCATGGCCACTGGATTCCAGTAGCCACAGAAGTCACTGCCCCCCTACGGAGCTCCGTTCATAAAATTGATGATTCCTACCCTTCTAAACCCCCCGGTAAACCCCCTCGCCAAGTTCGGATCCAGACTAATCACCCCACCTACGTCAATTGCACCTTGAAAGTATAATTTATTTTAAAGTCAAAAGTTTTGACTTTATACTTACAAGGTGCAATTGACGTAGGTGGGGTGATTAGTTTGGGTCGGGACTTGGCGGGGGGTTAGAGGTAGTAGGATTCATCAATTTTATTAACGGAGCTCCGTAGGGGGCAGTGGCTTCCGTGGCCACTGGAATCTAGTGGCCAGGAAACCGGGCTCCATTAACAAATGGCAATTAATATTACACGGTATTAACAAATGGTAATTTTTGTTACATTAACAAATGTCAATTAATGTTACACGGTATTAACAAATGGGACTGACCATAATTGCAATTGCAATTTGTTAATACCGTGTGAATTACCGTGCACTACTATTAATGGCAAAAAATGTTACATGGTATTACTTTAAAAACGTTACTCGGGGTATATTATTAAACTAAAAATTACCATTTGTGAAATTGGGAATTACCATAATTGCAATTTATTAATACAGTGTGATTTACCGTGTACTACCATTAATGGCAAAAAATATTGCACGGTATTACATTGTTAATAAAAAAGGGGTAAAATGCAAACAAAAAAAGACATAAAACAGAGACACTACAAGTATTACTTTCCTTAAAAATAAATCACTGCAAAAAAATTTAGTTTCTTTTTATAAATGCTCCTTTGTTTTTATGGGGTATATAGATCTCCACTCTATTAGGAATTTGACAAAATGAAAAAAACAACACAATTAACTCTGAACAAATTTTTTAACCTGAGTTTTGATTAATGTTATTTATATTTTAGTCATTGACAAATGTATATTGTAGTTTCAAGAATAATAAATCATAATTACTTGAAGATTCTAATATGCAACGAAAACAGTATTTTCACAAATTTATACGAGTAATGTGAATTATAAAGTAGTCTTTTAAATATTGTAAATCATTTAACTTTTGTAGCTTAAAAAAATAAAATCTCTATATTCCATTATATACTAATTTGTAACATTCAAAATGATGTTAATATAATTTAGTAACTTAAATATATCTCGTGCAATGCACATGTGTGATACTAGTAAACAATGTAAGCAAATACTCCGTACTTCATAAATTAATATGGTGGACACACCGATATACTTTAAATTTAGATATCGATGTAAAAGGTTCATTTGCCTAAGATAAATCAGTGGAATCCTTTTTAGATAATTTTACATTTAGAGAAACAAAAATTAAAAGTGTGTTCATGCAACATGTAAGTTGTGCAGAGTACTAAATATATATAAAAGACTAGCAATATCATATTTTATTTTTCTTTTGGAGATCATCGATTTTAGGGATCCCATGTTTATGTATGAAGTTTGGGAAGCTTTGTTATGGTATGAAGAAAAAATAAAAAAAGTAAAGATTCAGAACATCTAGAATTTTCAATTTGTTACATGAAAAAAAGTTTAACTGTCTCTTCTTAGGAAATCCTTAGATTTGCTCTATAATTTATTCTATGGACTTGGCGCGAGGAATTCTCATTACCATGAAAGATTTAAGAAAAATACAAAAGTATGTTTCTGTTCAGGTATATGGATGGAAATATTGATGCAGCTCACAACAACAATTGAGCACCAATTTACTCTTAGCAAGTACAATCATCATCACATACCATCTTTGTTGTCACAAGATGGTGAAAGATCAAGATTTACGGAAGTGTATATTTCTGATACACAGAACGAGGTATCAAATAGAATGACTCATTATAGATACAACAAACACTTCATTAAGTCCAACCTTTTAATACTCATGACATATTATAAGATACTAACAAAAACAAAATACTAGTTGTTATAAAACATGCACATTGTTTGCTTTGCATTGTCATATACAATAAAAATTAAGTCAAACTCACATTAGATTTTGATGACAATTCAATATGAACTCGACCTTAGCCGATATGTTCAGACTTCAAAGTATCTGAACTTGACCCAACAAATTGAAATTCATATAGGGCTGGGTCTAGTTTGGACTGCATTTTGAGGTCGGAAGTTGCATCAAGCACTAAGGCGGAAGTTATATATATGGAGCTAGTTGCAACTAGAACCCATTGCAGGTTGGAAGTTATATATATGGGGCTAATACTTGGTTTAGCTTTTAACGTGTACCATAAAAAAGACTGTATTTGGATGGTTGATAAATACTTGAAATACTACTTATAGATTTTTGAAACTTGAAGAACTAAATTTGGACGTTATTGAATACTTGAAGGACTATTTATGAACTTTTGAAACCCGAAGGACAAATTGTGCACAACTCACAAAGTTGAAGGATTAATGGTGGATTTTAGCCTGCCAATTTGATGGTCAATAAACCCCAAAAGACCTCGTGGAGGTGGGTAGGAATTGGAAGAATATAGTGAAACATGTATGAGTTGTAGTGCAGTTAGCATAAGCACACACTAAAATACTCTTAATACTTAGAGACAAGCTGAGATGAGATCGTTTATAAGTGGGAAGATGTGGTATTTAGGTTACAAGTCATATGCTTCTGTAGCAACAAGTCGTATGCTTCTGGTATTTAGGTTACAAGTCGTATGATTTCTCCTTTCTCACGCAGCATTTGTCATAACTATCTTGTCTTGTTTTGATATATGTGACTTACTGTAGAATTTTATGAACTGAATTGCTTGGTTATTTCATTGATACGTCAAAGTTTATATACACGAGTTCTGGACCCAACATAACAAGCCCAATATACAACAATACAATATAAACATATATATACATAATGCTAACACTCCCCCTCAAGTTGGAGCATGAACATCGAAAATGTCCAACTTAGATAAAAGAGAACGAAAAAGGGGCGCCGGTAAGGCCTTGGTAAAAATATCTTCAGTTTGCAACCGTGTAGGAACATAAGAAGTAACAATATGGGCACGCTGGATACACTCCCGGACAATATGACAATAATTGTCAATGTGCTTGGATCGTTCATGGAAAACTGGATTAGCCGCAATGAAGAGCGCAGACTTATTATCACAATATAGTCTAGGAATTGCAACACAAGGGACGGCGAGTGCGGCGAGTAAGCCTCTGAGCCACCGGATTTCTGCACATGCATTAACCATGACACGATACTCTGCCTCTGCTGAAGAACGTGAAACTGTAGTCTGCTTTTTAGTTCGCCAAGAAATAAGAGAACCACCAAGCAAGACAAAATAACCTGTCACAGACCATCAAGTCATCGGGCAACTCGCCCAATCAAAATCAGAGAAAGCAGTCAGAGCGAGATCACTATCACTGCGTAAGAGAATTCCCTGTCCAGGATGCCCCTAGAGATAACGAAGAACACGCAAGGCGGCATTCCAATGATCCAACTGTGGTACCTGCATAAACAGAGACAAGGTATGGACCGCATAACAAATATCCAGCCTAGTAATGGTCAAGTACAATAAACGGCCAACTAGCCGTCGGTACTTCGCCGGATCCCGTAACGCCATTGGCGGATCCAAAAAGAGATGAATGGGGGCACTTGCCCCCAATGAATTTTTAACTTTTGAAAAGAGTATCTTAATTTTTTTAAAAAAAATTGTTATGCCCCCATCATAAAAAATTAAATGCCCCCACCAAAAAAATGAAATGTTCCCAATAAAAAAATTAAGTTGAAAATCAAATATGTATTGTTAAAAAATGATTGTAAAATATTTAAAATAACAAAAACATAAGATGAGAATAAAAATTATTAAGAGAAATAAGAGAAATAATTTTCTAGGGTGTATTTTTAAAAATTTTCATTAATTATTTGAATATTTTTTAGATGTTTTTTTTGTAATTTCACATATATTTTTTTTTTTGGGAAAAATTGGGGGTGCTACCCCAAACCCCGTAGAAGTCTCGCCCCCAGTCACTTCAATTCCTGGATCCGCCACTGCGTAGCGCAGCCCTTGTGGAACGAGCAAGATTGTGTGCGCACGGCATAGGTGTCTCAGCACGCTTGCAACCGGACAAATTATGCTCTTGAATAATGTCAAGAGTATACTTAAGTTGATTAAGGACCTACCAGAAGAGTTCCGGGCACATTCAATTCCCAAAAAATATGAGACCGGGCCGAGATCTTTGAGCTGAAAACAATCATCCAAATACTGCTTGAAGGAAGAACATAATGATGGATTATTACCAGCAACTAGGATATCATCAACGTAGACCAAAACCACAAGCATATCAGGCCCACGACTCAGAACGAAGAGAGTGTGATCAGCATGTGCCTGACGAAAAAAGAAAGAGAATGCATCACATCTTTTATTTCCTCTAAATGTCCACTTCTACAAACCAGGAGTACCTAGGGTGTGCAATCTATTACATTCCTTCCATTTTAGTGAGGAAAAGGAGAAGTTTCTTTTCTTTTCCTTGGATTTCCACGAACCAAACATTGCATTTAAGACTTTATTGATGATTTTATTACAAGAGCTTTAGTATCTCATTATGATAACTGCAGGATCGGAAGTGGTTAAAGTACATACATTTGTTTGATTTTCAGGTTGCTGCACTCTATTATGTGGGGACGGCAGGTCACTTTGTCCTTGGTAACACTTTTGTGGTAGGTCACATCACTTGAGTTATGTTTTGATGGTGTTTCCCTTGGATCCATAATTTCATCTAATCGGACCTATATTGCATGTTGATTATTTGCAGGGCGTGTTGAATCATTCCACACTGCTTTCTGGTGTCTTAATGTTTGTCATCACATATGCATCCCCAATTTTATCTATGCTTAGTATGGTACTGTACATTGCTATGAAGAAAGACACTGCGGTGATAAAATATTCAGATGAACACGGTTTTGGACACTTGCTCAAGATGCTAATTGGTTTTCCTTGTCTGGTTCCTTTGGGTTTGAATTCCATTCTGCTGATTGCCTATACAATTGTATTGCTTCTAATGAGGAACCATTTGTTCGTCTGGAGTGTCTTTTCTCCCAAGTAAGCATTCCATGTCTCATCCCACCTACACTATGTTTGGTTCAAGGAATCTAAAAGGAAAAGAAAAGAAAATGGTTCTCTCATTTTCCTCACCAAAATAAGAGGAATTTGGTTAATTGGTTTTCCCTCATTGTACATTTTGCCTTCTCATTTTCTTTTCCTTCCACTTTTCTTTTCTAACCAAACAAGAAAAACTATTTTCCACTTTATTTTCTTCTCTTCCCTCTCAAATTATTTGAACCAAACATAGTGTTAATGATTGTCCATGGATTCAAAACCTCACCTGTCAATTTCTCGATCTTAGTAACTCTCCTTTCATCCCAATTTATGTTGCTGACTTTGACTGAGGATAGAGAGTAAGAAAGTTAAAACTGTGTGTTTGAGGTTTATAGAGGAAAGAAAAACAATACAAACCATATACACTATGTTTGGTTCACGGGTTTTGAAAGGAAAAGAAAAGAAAATGCTTCTCTCATAGAATTTGGTTTTCCCTCCTTTTAGTAATTATACCTTCTCATTTTCTTTTCCCTCCACTTTTCTTTTCCTCTCTAACCAAACATGAAAAAAATATTTTTTTTACTCATTTTTATTTCCCTTTCAAGTTCCTTGAATCAAACATAGTGATAAAGTTTTGTACAAATGGAAATGAGCAACATAAATTAGTAAATATTATACAGAGTAGAAGGAACACGAGAAAAGCTCCACAACTAGATAAGCAAGTTGTCCATTTTAGTTCTTGATTGTTAATGTTTTTCTACCACTGTAAATAACAAATTGTTGTGGTTTTTTGTCTAAACTAAGTTTCTTGGCACGGTATAGTGTACATCCAAGTGATCCAACACACATTTTTTTCTGTAAACGTGTGTAGGTTTTTGTTTTTGTTTTTTAATTCTGCTCATTTTCCTTCTATCCAATGCTCATTTGAATAAAATGGTTGCTCATATTCATTTTAAAGAATGCTCATTTGCACATGTAGGATGTGTGATAATTATGGTACATCTGTTTGCTTGTTTTACACATACCCACTCAACTCTCTTGTACTATCTCTGTTTGCTTCGCCTTAATAAGAAGTCCTTCACTGATATATGCTTCCCCATTTCAGGTACTTATATGTTTGTGCTACCACGGCTTGCGTGTATATTGGTGTAACCATTGTGGCATTGACAGTGTCGTACGTATCATTGGTCTGTGCATTTCGTTGCGCAAAAATGCAAGGATCTTTTAAGACCAGAGAATTGAAGTAGGATTGAAATTGAGACCAACCTCCTTGCACTTTGGTTGGTTTGAGCTCTCAGCTTCGCAATGTGTTTTGCTCAAACTCCGACACGATGTTTGGTTCAAGGAATTTGTAAGGGAAAAGAAAACTAAATGAGAGGGAAAATAGCTTTCTTGTTTGGTTAGAGAGGAAACGAAAAGAAAAGTGGAAGAAAAAGAAAATGAATTAAAAAGAAGGAAAACAATTTTCCTTTCATGTTCTTGATTGAGGAAAAGGAAAACATTCCTTTCATATAAATTGATTTATAATCTTAGGTTGATTGATTTATTATTTTGACCAAATATGGTTAATTAGTTTCTAATAATAATAATTATAATAATCAAGGATATATGATGATGGATGATAAGGTCGAAGACAAATATTGATGATTATAGCAGCAACATGTATATATGGCTACTAAACTAAGGCTGCAGCTGTTGGGCTTGATGATTCTTCATGTGGGCTAAGAATGCTTGGGCTTCATGAACGCTTATGCAGCAATGTTTGCAATGGCCCGCAAATGGGGCGCAGCAGCCCAGTTTGCAGCTCTTCTGGACGCCACCGCTCCAGCCCACGGTACCATGGCTCCCTTTGTATTGCCAGCTAACCCCTTTACTGATGGTCGCGTGGTTGCCGTCCCCATTCACCCCCCACGTGAACCCGTGGCTCACTGCTGGCTTGCTCTCGCCTATGCCTGCCGCTCCTGCCGCATCTGTTCCCGCTGCACACAAAAAATGATGTGAACACTCAGTTTAGAATATAAAAAAGTTTTTCTAGGCTCTAACTACAAACTTGAGCTTTTTGGTTGAGTTGGTTTCTTGGCATGACATCGGAATTTTGTTGACTAAGAGGTCACGTGTTCGAAATTCAAAGACTCGAAATAAACTACATCTATACGTGAAGGGGCGTGTTAGAATACAAAAAGAAAATCTTTTCTAGGTCAGAACTGCAGGCTAGAGTTTTTGGTTGATCTGGTTACTTGACACTCGGGACACCCAACAAAGAAAGCGAGAATATAAATAAGAAAAAAAAAATTGGAAGAATCAAAAAAAGAAAATTAAAAAAGGAAAAGGTTAAGAAATTTCACTTTTTGGAGTTTGAGCCCTAATAAGAGCTGGACAAGCACACAGAAGAGCCATACAAAAGAGAGCTTGGAGAAGCAAAGCCATGTTGGGCTTCATCATCATATATCCACTTGAAGTGAAATTCAAAAGTACAAAGATGATGATAAATTGCTAAGTATAGATGTTAGTGCTTTATTAGCTTCAATTTATAGTTGAAGAGGTGAAGAAGAAATTGGCTTAGACTCAAAAATTAATACCCAATAAATGTAATCCAAAAGGTTTATACAAATGTCAACTAAGAGAGTATAAATATTGGTTGCAGATGGCAACACTTAAATGTTGATGATGTAATTGTGTTACGTAAAACTTGTAACGATGGTGGTAAGAGGGTAGGTAAAATTAAGGTGTCCATCTTATTTTTAAGGTATTTTTTTAAAGATATATTCCCTCCTTCCTAATTAAAAGTTTTAATTTGATTTTACCAAATTTAATAAAACTGCTGAAAAGGAAAAGGTAGGAGAGATGTTTTTAGCAACTTATTCGTTTAAGAAGAAAAGAAGTGAAAAATTAATTTTAGGACAGATCAAACAAGAAAGTGATAAAGTTTTTTTTTTGGAAAGTGATGTGCAAATTATTAGATCCGGCTCACTATTCTTGATCAAATTTGGAATAGTGAGTTAAATCGTTTAAACTAATTTTAAAATATAGTGTAATGAATGACCGAAAAGTTGTATGTGAAAACACTCGTAGCTAGATCTGATCAAAGTGCGGGTCGGGCCGGGCCGGGCCGAGACACTACTTTACGAAAATTTTATAGGCCCGAGCCTGACCCGGCCCGTATAACGGGCCTAACGATTGAAGCCCAAGCCCGGCCCGCATGGTTACCCGCAGGCTTCGGGCCGGCCTGGCTCGGCCGACAAAAACTTCTAAATAATTTAAAAATAATTTTTTTTTAAAAAAAGTAACAAGTTAATATATTACATATTTGATATAAAAACTATTATGAGTAAATGAAAGAAAAATTGATATATAAATATATTTTGTTTGATATTGCTACTATGTATGGAGTACAAAATATTATCTATTGGAATGTCATAATCAATGTGTGATACGTTGCAAACAATACGGAGTAGTAAAGATGCATTCATTTTATTATAAATATTTATAGTTTATTTTTTCTCTCCATAGAAGTATGTATGTGTGTTTATAATAATTTAAAATAGGTTTGTTCTTTATTATTATTATTATTATTATTATTATTATTATTATTATTATTATTATTATTATTATTATTATTATTATTATTATTATTATTATTATTATTAATGTTGTTATTGTTATTTTATTATAATTATATTAAATAAAAATATTTAATTTATTCGGGTCGGGCCGGCCCGTGGGCTTGAGCATAAACTCGAGCCCGGCCCTAAAATATTCGGGCCGCCATTTATAAGGCACAAGCCCGGCCCGTACCCTAAAATGTCAAACCCAAGCCCACTATTTTGCGGGCGGGCCGGATACCCGGGCCCGTGATCGGGTCTACTCGTAGCTTTATTGTTATTAATCTGAGAGGATATCAGCAAGAGAGTATGTGACAATGCCGATTAGCGTAGTAATTTCACATTAAGTATTGTGGATATGAAGTTTTTAACAATTTGTAATATTGTTATAATAGTTATTATGGACATTGTATCCTAGACTCTAGTATCGTGGGATCCAACTGAGTTCTTGTTATTGTAATAATGTTATAGTAGTAATTATACTTTAAAAGAAGTGCGGATTATACTAAAATTCAAACATAATTCCATCTAGGGGTGTTCATCGGGAAAAAATGAGGACCGAAGACTGGACCAGTAGGGGGGGGGGGTTTACTGGGGGTTAGGGGGGTAGAAATCATCAATTTTATGAACGGAGCTCCGTAAGAGGGCAGTGGCTTCCGTGGCCACTGGAATCCAGTGGCCATGGAACCGGGCTATATGTGTCAACTTATATTACTCCCTTCGTCCAGTATTTGTCCACTTTTGACTTTTTTGATCAAATTGGTAAACTTTGATTTGAAATTAATAAAAAATGATATTAGATTTTGATACAAAACTAGTTTTATTAAATTTATTATATCACATATTTTTTCAAATATTATTTTATGTAATCAATATACAATATATATTTTATTTAGTTATAGGTCAAAAATTGAAAACGGTTTACCGAAAAAAGTCGAAATTGGATAAATACTCGGGAAGGAGGTAGTATTAATTAGCCATCATTAATTATTACCAGTCCTGCATGAATCTTTATAGCTCATTCTAGTTGAGGAAATGGGAAGTAGTATATATGATGTGTCTCCACTTTCAGTAATGAAATTTAGGTAAACTAACAAATGAAATTTTAAAATATTGCTAAATTTTGATAAATGTTACCCTTTTGGTCACATAAAAATTGCTTGTGTTTGGCTTTTACTGAATTTAAAAGTAAGTATTTCAAAATAAAAAAGTGTGGTCGAGATCTCTTAAAAAAGAAAAGAATATAATGTTTAAGCTACATATTTTTTAAAAAAAATTAGAGGGGTGCAAGGGGTTGGCTTGGTCGGGGGTTTAGGAAGAGTTAGGGAAGGTAGGAACTATCAATTTTGCGAACGAAACACTGGAGGTGCTCCAAAAAGTCAATGGCCACGGAATTGCAAAAAAAAAATTCTTTTGCTATAGGGAGTAAATAATTAAACCTTATTGAATTTAAAATGTTGTATGTTTTCTAAAATGATTCTTTTTACGGTGAAATGAGAAATTACGATGAAATACAAGCTAAGGAAGAAAAGAACCAAAGTTGTGACTTCTCTCTCAACCATTATTATGGCAAAAAACGTAACGCATTGGATGGAGGTGAACTGTTGTCCCACTTCACTTGTTTATGGATTGGCATGGCATTCACATTAAGTGTCCGAAATTTATTTTTTCTACTTATTACTTATTCTTATTAAAATCAGATTAGATGTAATCAGATCAGGTCTAATCAAATCAAATCTAATTCAGATGAGACCGGATCAAATTCAATAATATCAAATTAGGGAAAAAATATTTAAAAAAAATACTAATATTTTTTCAATGATTAAATAATGATTACTATTCGATTAAATCACATTACTTTATTTGAAGCTACATGTACCTAAATCTTAATTAATATTATAATTTTAAATAGGATTGTTATTATTATTACTATTATTATTATTTTCAACTACACATGCACCATTATTACTAGTAATTGCTTAGCGTGTGGTCAGATGCATGGAAGCAATGTTAGAGCTTAAAAAGTTGTATTTTTCATACTTTAAAAGAGCTGTTTTAAATAAAAGAATTATACAAAACTTGATTTTTAAAAGCATAAATACTTTTATACTTAAAATTAAAAGACACATTTAACTTATAAATGATATAATATACACAATGGTGGGTTTATGACAAAATTGGTTGAGGTGAAAGTATGTGATGTGTAATTTGTAACATGCAATATATTATTATGTAATATGCAAAAAGAATGTAATATTTCTGTAGAAAAATATTCATATTTTCTCATATTTGGTTATTTTAATACCGAGTAATAATACACTCTCTTAACTATATAAAGAAAAAAAATGATTGTTCAGTTTTCACTAGGGGTACACGATCTGTGATATTATCTATCGGAACCTATCACGAATCGCTCTTATTTAAAAGGTTCGGTATCGGTACGAGATGAACCCTAAAACCATTTGATACCATTTCGTTTTGAAACGAAACGGTATAATACCATACTCATGTTACGTTCAAACCGTGCCAAAATGTTTCTTACTACATGTGTTTGTTTCATTCAAAAAAAAAAAATGTTTCTTTGGACGTGTAATTTTTAATAGATTATTAGATTTGATTCATCCAAAGCATGAACATGTTTGGATGGGTACGTGTTACGTGTAGAGCAATAACAATTTCATACATGGAGCAAGAAAAGCTTCTTTTTTTTTAAAAAAAAAAAAGGGAATGTTATAGACCAGGAGATGGATGCATAGATGTCTGGACAGAAAAAGAAAAGGCCGGCTGGGTTTGGACGGAAAAATAAAAGAGAGAAGGGGGTGGGGTGTGGATGTGGAATGGAGGGGTGGAATCTATAGATTTATGTTTGAAAATTTTTCAATTTGAATAGCTAACAGGAGTACCAATGTAGATTGGTTTTAAATAAAATGTTTGTTCGGATAATTTGTTCTTCCATCCGCAAAAAATTCATGATTTTCTTTTCAAATCAACTTCTTACCTAATTCATTTTTAGAATTGAAGAAAGAGATTGGGCCACCCAATTCATACTTCATTATTCATTACTGAGTACTACCCAATGATATGGACGAGTGGGCCTTCATTTTCGCCTTTGTTTGGAAGCTTAGGTTTAAGAGTCTCTCGTATGGTCCATGGCATATCTAAAAAGGAACAAATAAATTAATTTTTTTAATGTCAATGTTTAGGTCTGAAAATATGTTATTATGATACCATATACTCCATTCACAAAAAATTTCCGCCTTAATTTTTTTTACGCACCCCATAAAACACGTCTATTCTACCTAAAATGTTTGATTTACAATCTATTACGTCATTTATTGCAAATAAAAGTTGTTTTAAAAATATTTTAGACATCTTAGGTGGGGTAGAAGTGTTTTATGAGATGCGTAAAAAGTTATGGCGGATAAGTTTTGTGAAACGGAGGGAGTATATAAATGTATAGCCAACTTGTTCAAGAGAAATAATTTCAAGCAAAAACTGATCGGACGAATATATTGGTGAAACAAAAATAATTGTGAAACATTCATATGTTTGAACAAAACATTCAAATGTTTGTAGCTATTTACATGCAAATTGTTGCTTCTGCAGTTTTGCGTGATCTGTCGCATCTATTCAGAAAAACTCGAATGTTACACGCCTTTTCACAACGGGCACTGGAACTTGCACTAAAATAAGGGTATTTCACAAGTGGCATGTACCCCTCAGGCTGTTCACCAGGTTGCCTTTTATGTTTTTCGTAATCGACTCTTGTTCTAGTCCAATCTGTGGGGAATATGCCAAAACAGAAGAGACCACAATGCATACATCTATGTAGTAGTGGAATCTTAGAAACGAAAAACTAGGGCCATGGACTGATGGCATTGACTCATTGTGTTGCCCGGAGTGTTGTCCTAAAGGAGAAGCTGGTAATATTACTTCAACGCTTGAAAAACGCAATGCCCCGACTGCAATTAGTTTTGATAGCCTCCTCTAAACTTTGCATGCGGTCAAAATCAACTTTGAAAGTGACCATGGCTGCACCAGCTTTCCCTGTATCATAGTCTTGTTTAATGTCCTCAACTTTAAAAGTTTGTAGCTGAAAGTCACCATGGAGAAAGGGTAGATTAATAGCATGAGCACTACAAAAGTAAACAAGTTCACACACAACAGTCCATTATAGATACAAGTAACAAAGATCTATAAATCACTTTAAAATGTTCAGCCTAAACTCAGGTATATGAATCATATAACACAATAACAACAATGAAGTTTATCGACCATTCATCTTATAGATTTTTCTATGCATATCTGAAATTCATGGGCACATGTAAGCTGTTACACCTATATATAATTTTTCTGAAAAAGACCTCATTACTTTGTAAAAGAATGTGCTAACAAATCCATAGGGCATATATCTCAAGTGGAAAATGATGGGGCCTAATTTTCTTCCTTTGAGTTTCCAGAAGAAGGCGGGTCCCCCCCCCCCCCGGTTGAAAACAAAAGGTACATTATTTACAACCCAGCCATGACATCAAGTCAGGACATAGGGGCAAAGAGGGTGGGGTATACAATTCTTGAGAATGAGATGACATATAGCAGAATGGATTAGCACTTTCAATCGCTTCTGGAACTTGCCTGATGGTACAGAGCCCCTAAAAGATCAAAAGGAGCCTCTATGCCCATAGGAACCTGCAAAATGTAGATTATTTCCATCAACAATAGTACTGAAGTGAACGAGATTTAAAGTAGTTCTTTGTGAAACATATTACACATTCATAATTTACCTGGACTCTAATAAACATGTGATACATGCCCTCTGATTAGGACCTATCACATTACACATGGCACCACTGCCCCATCAGCTTCAGCAACCCAACCCGTGAATGCAGGCATCTTACACTAACAGCAATCATATTTTAACTAGAAGTGTTGCCAATTTTTAATTCATCTGTTAATAAGCATTATTCTCTGATTTATTCCCATCTTCGTAGATTGTAGGCTACTTGTGAGCTTGTCAGGTGTTTTCTCATGGCTTTTATACTCTTCTTCTTGGAGTTCTCTATTTTTTTTATCCTTCTTTTTCAAACATTTTTTTTCTACATAGCAAACTCGCAGCAAGTCATCGGTTCTTTTATTATTTTTTCTTCTTCGTTTTTTGTCTATGACTTTCATTGTTCTTCGGACATTTGGTTTTAAAATTTGTCAATGGCTTATGGTACTATGTGTGACTTTGAGTCTTGATTGCTTTCTAAAATTTTCTCTTCTCTTTTAAAATTTTATGTGTATTATAACTAATTTAGAGATGCTATGCTACTTGTTCTTCATTTGCGCCTGCCTTGCATTCGTAATGAGTGTGCATCAATTGTGCATCGCACCTTACACAACTTTGACACTTTCGGTGGGTGTGACCTGCTGAGCCACCAAAAGACTCTAAACCCAACCAGACTAGCACTCGTTGACTCTAAGCCGTTGACTTTGGATTATTGTTCTATGCCAACTTGGCTGCTGCCTTTTTCCACCTCAATCACCTGCTCATAAACAGTATTGAAATCCAGTCAGGGAACAGTCGCCATGCATTCGCACAGGTCCGATCTGAGTCCCTCAATGAATAGCTTGCAGCAATGCTCCAAAGAACTTACCAAGTCACTTGTGTACTCCGCCAAAGAACTTGCTCTGATACCACTTGTATGCAGTATCTCGATGTTCCTTATTTGAAGGCAAGAGAGTTTCTACCCCGCAAACTATTCTATGTAATCTCTTATCTGATATATAGGCACTAATCACAGTTAGATTTTAATTAGAAAAATCTTCAATTTTTAATTCATCAACTATTAATCTATTATTAAGCATAGTTTTCTGCGCCATTTCATGGTTCCTAGCTTGTGGGCAGTATCTTTGCGTTCTTAATTTGTAGCATGTGAGCTTCTATTCTTCAACTATCCAATGTAATCTCTTATCCTATTCCTATATACAGGCAAATATCAACAAAGAAAATCACATCTGCGAGAAATGATTGTCCACTCCATAGAGAGTACTTTCTTCTATATTGTGTTTATCATAAAGTTATCCAAAGAAGGGTGAAACGAGTAAAATAACCAAGTAATCAATACCTTAGATTTCACAAGCCGTGTAGGAGCATTTCTCAAGCATTCCATGGCAACCCCCCCATAAGCTCTTACTAATCCCCCAGTTCCAAGTTTAATTCCTCCAAAATATCTGAAATTGAAGAGGGTAAAATAGTGCTTGCCACTAGGAATAAATGATGTATCCATCATCCAAGTGAAGTTCCCAATTCTCATCAATAGTGAGTGTATGACATTCATGTTAGGTAACAAAGCAATGTATTACCTGGTTACAACAACAATGACCCTGTCTAATCCTGAAGAAAGAATTGCAGAATATATTGGTTTGCCAGCTGTACTAGATGGTTCACCATCATCATTACATCGGTATTGATCTCCAACCTATATTGCAAACTTCATATATTCAAGAATATTGATCCAGTTTTTTCATCTTAAGGCTAATTATTGAGTACTTAATAGTTAGTAATTCATTGTGCAAAAGTACCCAAATTGTACTAGGTATTCATTTTCAAATACTTTATAGTTCAGTCACAATAGACACTTAATTTCTGTTGATACCACAACTGAATAACCAGAAGCCACCTCGGGGGAGGGGGGTGAAGCAAGTTACTTGAATATGTGCATAGATGTCCAGTAAAAAATTATGAACGAAAATAGAAAAAGCATGGACACGAATCATACAAACCAACAGTAAATATTTAGAAACTAAATTTTATTTGCCATTGCACTTTTATTTGTTGAAGATTATACTCTTCTTGCAATCACTTTATGTCCTCGAACAAGATCCTGGCTTTATATTATTTGTTAACATAAAAAAATACTCAGAAATTAATTAGCACAAATATTCTAACAGTTATATGACCATTGATAGAGTCTTGGCTACACCCAAGTAAAAAATAAAAATCAAAATCAAAATAAAAATAAAAGCATTCAATGCAGCACAAGACTGAAAATAGGGGTAAAAGAGCATTACCTTGTAAGCCCAACAATTATGTGTTGCACGAGGATCGCTTACCTACGCATAAGCCACTTAAAATTACACTAACACAATGCTTGGTTTAAGGAACTCGAACACTATGTTTGGTTTAAGGAATTTGGAAGGAAAAGAAAAGAAAACGGTTTTCCCTCAGTTTCCTCGCCAAAATGGAATGAATTCCATACTCTTAGTACATTTTGCCTTCCCATTTTCTTTTTCTTCCACTTTCCTTTTCTTTTCCTCTCTAACCAAACAAGAAAAACATTTTCCTTCTCATTTTCTTTTCCTTTCTCACCCAAAATGAGAAAGGAAAAGAATTTTTATTGTTTGGTTAGAGAGGAAAAGAAAAGAAAATGTGAACACAAAATGTACTAAGAGAAGGAAAACCAAATTCCTCCAGGTTTGGCGAAGAAAATGAGAAAAAGCTTTTCTTTTTCTCCCAAATTTGTGGAACCAAACATAGTGTAAATATAATTCTCAATTTGTGAGGACAAATTATGTTTACAGAATAATGAATAGAGAGATGCGATTAAAGAAATGACCTCCGAAAGGAAGGATTCGGCCTGGAGTTGGTCGGAGACATGGCCGGCGATGGCGATGAACTTGCTCCTCTTGATCTCCTTTTCGCAAGTGTATCTGCCTTCTTCGATTGTGCTGAAAGCCCCTTGGGTGTTGGGGTCGGAGCTGCTGCTGCTGCTAGCGGTGACCATTGATCTCTTGGCGATTGGGAAGAATACTATGGGTGTCGGGAAAATGGGGCGGCGGAAGCGGTGGCGGGTCAGCCCGGGAAGGATTAAGGAGATAATCGATGCCGCTTTACAGTCCGCCACATGCATTATTCTGTCATTGGTTTGTTCTTCTCTTTCTTTTTCTTTTACACAACAAAAAGAAAAGATAAGCCAAGTAGGCAAGTAGGGATTACAACCGGGTTCGGTTGGGTTTTAGTAAATTAAAACTCAACCCCATTTAGGTTGGGTTCGGGTTTGATTTTTATGGATTGGTTTTGGATATTTATTTTTTCGGTTAAGATTCGGTTGGATCGGTTATGGTCAAATTCAAGTTTGAATGCTAATAAAAGTATTCATGAAAAGTTTAATATTGAAATACATTAAATTTTAAAATTTTTAAAAAGACATTAAATTTAAGGTATTAAAAAAATAATTATGACTGAAAGACCCTTAAAAAGCTAAACAGAGTAAATTTCAACTAATAACATAGGCAGTACAAAGAAAATAACATAGGGATGACTCACGAGATTTTTCCACAATAAAAATGAAACACAAAGAAATGCAATAAATTTTAATATATTCAAAACTTGTGTATTTAAAATATACAGAATTTAGGAATTTAGGGTTTTTAAAAACTTATCGAAATCTTTCTTTAAAAAAACTTATTGAAAGTCGGGTACAGGTCGGGTCGAGTACGGGTCAAGTCGGTCAAATATACTAACCCAAACCCGACCCGACAAATGTCGAGTTCAGTATAAATTTTTTTTGGTCAGTTTCGGATATGTAATTTTTCGGTTTGGATTCGAATATTATAAGCTCAAGTCGGGTCGGTAAAAGTCAGATTTTGGAAAAATTGCCATCCCTAAAGCCAAGTAGGAGGACAGTTACCTGATAGAAGATAATTAAAGTATAGTCAAAGATTTCTTCATCATCTTTTGTAATCGTATCAGTTTTATAACTTTTAAAAGTTAGGGACTCTTCATTGGAACCGTTATTGTTTGAATACTAATAAGGTTGGGTTGAGGGTTGCCTCCCCACAAATTATATTGACATGTTTTCTAGTAAAAAGCTCTCTACGCCTACTTTTAGAAAGAACATTTTTTTTTCTTAAGTGCTTCTCCCGAATAAGTATAATGATTCGTTTCAAATGAGTTTCATTATGTCCAACCAACAGTCGCAAAGACCGGGTGATAAATGGTGGAGTCTGCATAACTCCGATCTTCTAGCGTAGTGACAAGGAAACCACCCCAAGCTATACTCTCATTTTTCGATATTCAGTAAATTGGTTGTAGACTTGTAGTTACTTTTACTACAACTCCAGTCATTTGACGTAGTGACAAGAAAAAAACCTCAAACATCTCCACATTTAAGTGTTGGAGCCTCATATACTACACCCATGGGTATAGGACCTACTAAAATAATGGGATACAAACAATAGTTTGTGGTTAACCAAAATCATATTGGTCCAGTTTTGATATTTTGTGGTTAACCAAAATCATATAAAAGAATAGTTTGATGATACTCCATATTTTAATAAATGAATCTAATAAAATTATTTTTATATCAATATCTTGAATCAATTTTATTTAAGTTATGATCAATTCTGACTAGAAAATTCTAAAATTAGACAAACACTCTATGACTAAGGTGGTAATATGGAGTTTTCTGTTATAACTAGTCTCAGGCATTCTAATTTTAATGACATTTTGTAAATATGGGGTATAATTTATTTATTTTAATTTTTGAAAAGGGATATAATGAGTTTTAACTATAAAATATGTGCTATGAAATAAAAGTTTTAGTTTCGACATAGATGTGCATGTATTAAAATTTAGAGTA
This sequence comes from Cuscuta australis, assembly GCA_003260385.1. Lineage (NCBI taxonomy): Eukaryota > Viridiplantae > Streptophyta > Magnoliopsida > Solanales > Convolvulaceae > Cuscuta > Cuscuta australis. The sequence continues at coordinate 2,244,598 of NQVE01000129.1, read as the reverse complement.
AATTGATACGAACAAGTACCGCAAGGGAGAGCTTCGAGTGTCTCCAAACTCCTAGAAGAGAGGAACGAAGGTGAGAAAGGAAGAGAGAGAGAGAGAGAGATCGTGCGGCAGAACCACACGCCACAGAGAGAGAATTAGGGTTTTGGGTATTTTCTTTCTTATTGATGAAGAGGAGTAATATCCCTATTTATAGTAGAGACCTCCAACCTAAAAGCGACGAGGTAAAGAACCGTAAAGAAACTCTCGAAGGAGCTTATAATTCGCTCACCTAGGAAAATACTAAAATACAATAATTAAAGTATTGAAACATCAAAATTAAATAACTCAATTGTCTAAACATAATCCTTCTGCCAACGTGGACTACGTCTCGGCCTTGTACTTCGACGTGCATGGGCTTCCTGTGCCTCCAGGCCCACATGCATCTCCCGTTCCCCTTCTGACAAGCTGCCCACTTCCGCGTTGCTTTCCTCTCCCGAACTTCCCACGTTGTCGTTGTTATTCTCTGTTTCCATGCCGACTTCATTCGTGTTCGTGTCCCTATCATAAATTTTCAAATTAGTCCTCGGTAACATGAGTTTTTCCCAATTTAGTCCTTCATAAAGAATAATGAATAAGATGGTCCTCTATAATTGGGATTCTTCCTCAGATTGGTCCTTTTCCAAACTGTCATTAATGTACTGTCAAACTTGTAGATAAGTTTGTAATTTCCCTTACCCCTCTCATAACCTTTTATTTACTGTACCTTTTAGAGTAAAAAGACATTTTACAAAGAGGACTAAATTGAGGAAAATCCTTGATGAATCTTGACCCAACTTTCTATTAGGCTTGAATGTTACTTTCAATGCTCCTAAGTTACAATAATTATACAAAAACCTTCAATTGAACATATGGTATTTCAGCACCGAAGATTGAAGGCTTCCCTCTCTTCCGTTTTTGGCCGGCCGTGCTCTTCAAAATGGGCGATTGAGTACCCACTTTGGATTTCAAAATTCTCTCCCTTCTTCAATGTTTGGTTTAATTGGTACTGTACATTAAAGTTAGGTGAAAGGGGTAAGGGAAGTACTCCGTGTAAAACAATCTAGATAGAGGTTAGGTGAAAAAGTTAAGGTAAAATTAGGGGGTATAAAACAGTCCACATACTAGGTATTTAACATAAGGTTGGCGGCAGTATGGAAAAGGACCTGTCTGAGGAAGAATCCCAATTATAGAGGACCATCTTATTCATTATTAGGGGTGTAAATGAACCGAATCGAAGCGAATACCGATATATTTGAATTTATATTTGTTTAATTTTTTCGAGTACGAATCCGAATCCGAATATGAGACGAATTCAAAATAAGATTTGAATAAGTATTTGATTAATATTCGAATAGTTATCGAATCATAAACGAATATTTGAATAATCATGCTATATAATTTATATGATGGACCAACATCAATTTGTAATTTAACTTACGATACTCTTTATACTATACTATATTCCGTATATAAAAACATTAATACATCTGCAGCTTACACAAATTATATTTTATAAAATATAACTATTAAAAATCATATGCTTTAGATTTTCGTGTTACGTTAATTTATTGAATTCTTAGTATTTTAAATACACTTTATACTATATTACTTTGCTTGACTTTTGATGTTGAAAACATGGTCTGTGTATATATACATATATTCGAATATTCGAATATCATCTGAATCGAATATATCCCTATTTGTATTTGTATTTGATTAATATTCGAATCAAAAAAAATATTTGAATTTGAATTTGTATTTGAATAACGCGAATTCGAATCATCATATTCGAATACAAATCGCGAATCGAATTTAAAATATTTGATTTGTTTACATCTCTATTCATTACTCTTTATGGAGGACTAAATTGGGAAAAACACATGTTACCGAGGACGAATTTGAGAATTTACTCTAAAATTTATATAAATTTTCATTTTTGAAGAGTGGTAAAAGAGAAAATGAGGAAACCGGTGCCCCTCGACCGTATGACAAAACCTATGCGGCTGTTTCCAACGGTGCAATTGTTTCCAACGGTCAATTTTTTCAAAAATGCTGATTTTAAATTTAATCACTTTTAAAATCCCAAATCAGCCTCCACTGTCATTAACATTCACTTTCAGCTTTAAAAAGAGGAAGTAGTTCATGTGACATTATCCGGCAATGTCATGGAATGACCTGGAAGTCCTACGGTGCATGTTCCTAAAATTCTACATCCACCAAGTCTTGGGCTTGATCACTTTGTAATGGAAATTTCTTCCGTAAATCGTGCATGTTCATTTTAATGACCTTAGCATTTGTAATGTTAAAGAAGTGGACCTATTGCAAAAAAGAAAATGACTACATGCAAACCCCAAAAAAATGTGAAAAAGTGTACATTTTTGTATTTTTCATACAGACACTACCTTACGATAAAAAATAGCACTTAAATTCTCATTTTGCAACATTGTCAAGAAATCTTGGGGTAAAAGATGCGACCTCTGCGTTTACGAACACTAATTTTATCAACTCCAAAAAAAATTTAAATGCACTATTCACTCGTCTCTAAGACAGACACATCAACTAATATGATGGAGTGAATCAATCTTAATGATTATTATACCTTAAAGGACAATAGATGTAACCATCCCAGTTTGTTTTCATGGGATATTTTAGTCAAGGTACGAGCAATCATTTTAAACCCAGACCGGTCATGCCGAGTCTCGGGTTTTTTAATTTTCCCAAATCCAATCTGGAGTTTTGAGGGTTTGGGCCAAACCAATATTGGTTGTAAAATTAATTGGTCCGGTCCAGTTCAGGTTCAATAATAGTGTTTATAGGAGGTCATAGATTTGGCATAGTGATGTCCAATCCATTTTTTGTGCAATCATAATCAATTAGTAAACACACCAATCCCGTTCAAGAACATATTTAAGGGAGAAAAATCAAACTAGGACTAAAACATTGAGAATATACCAAAATAGGACTTCCATGTTATTATTCCCGAAATAGGACTTACATTACCAAACATGGTCATATACATTGCCAAAAAAGTATAGTAATTTGGTGCAATGTACACTGCCACATTACCACAATGCAAAGTCACATTACCACAGTGCAAAGTCCTATTACGGGAAAAAAACATGAAAGTCCTATTTTAATACTTTTCTCTATGTTTTAGTCCTATTTAGGATGATTTCCACATATTCAAATCATGAAAGATATGCATTCTAAAACCACAAATAAACTCCACAAAAAAATGCACTGTTTTTCACATCCAAAGAAATCTTCTGTGATCTCAATGACAAGAATGTACAAGATCATGGACATATTTTTGTATGATAGAACTTTCCATTAAAAAGAATTAAGTTTTCATTAGACCCTTGAATATACAACTTACTGATTTGAGCTCTAAACTTTCTCTCTTCCTCATTACTCTACCTGAATACCTTCACCGAATCACTTTCTTCGCTCTGCACTTCTAAACGAAGTAAAAAAAACACCCTACGACATAGGATACTCTAGCAAAAAAATGCATGAGCATATTCCAAGCATTCCGGTATACATTATTTACACCATATACTAGTAGAACGAATTTAAAAAAAATTATTCAACGTTTTTAGTAGAAGAAGTCGTTGTCTTTGTCATTTGCTGCATCCTTACGAAGCATTGATCGAACTTCGAGAATGGATCTTGGTGGCTCCATGTCTTTCTCTTGAAGTGCATTTCCCAACAACTTCTGCATGTGTGAGGCAAATATTTCTTCCAAAATCTGCGTTTAAAACAAGAAATACGACCATTTTTTAGTAACGGGGGCATTTTTTGCTTGAAAAGTTTTGAAGATCACACATTTTTGCGCATCTCAACACTCCCATGTAAAAAAATGGCAGGTCAAATCCGTTCATGTCAGGTAAGAATAGATCGGCCTTAAAAAAATCAGATGAGATTCAATAAGCTCAAATAAAGAGAACACTGCCTTACCGTTACTGCAACACGCGAGGCATTATACCAAGACCTGCTATCTTTTCTATCTTCCAAAAACTTTAGCACGTCCTGAAACAAGAAAAGGAAGATTCATTTATCAATTGCAAAGACGGTGAAAAAAAGTATCCACACAACAGTGATGATCATCAAGTAATAAGCATTTACTATACGTTATTGTACCTGTCCCATCCGATCCCAAAAGCCTCGACAAATAATTATGAAAACTTGTGTTTCAAACACTGCAAGAAGTTGTTCTATCATATTTTCTAGCATTTCCTTCAAAGGCTGCATCCTACTGCGCAAGTCTGATTCGACTATTCCCTCCTTTGCATCTTGGATTATCTTCTTCAACTTTGTGCTGTTCTGCAACTTTGTCTGTGCTTAGAAGAAAGAGGAAGTTAAAAAAAACCATAACACTTGTGCTATGCACCAAAAATAACAACCCAGAAAGCGTCTGGGTAGCACAAAAAAGAAGCATAAGAAAATAAAACATGTTGACGAAATGTGACCAATCATCTATAAAATGATGACGGCATATCCTCAATTCCGTTCATTCACACTGCGTTTGATTGGAGGAATTTGGAAGGAAAAGAAAAGAAAATGATTTTTTTCTCATTTTCCTCAACAAAATGGGAGGAATTGGGTTTTGCCTCCTCTTAGTACATTTTGCCTTCTCATTTTCTATTCCTTCTCTTTTCTTTTCCTCTAACCAAACATGAAAATTTGTTTTCCCTCTCATTTTCTTTTCTTTTCACTTTCAAATTCCTTGAACCAAACAATGTAAAAAATAAGCATTGATAACTTATGAGGGGCAAAAGCATTTAACAGCTATAATAGATGTATATAAATTGATCTGGCACAGACAAGAACTGAAGGTAAAAATAAGAACTTGATGGAGTCAACATTAACCGTATAATCAGGAGAACATGAAACTCGGTGTAAAATAGATATCAATGGCCGGATTGGCCGCTCTTGAAAGGTGGTAATTTTTAAAATAGAAATGGTCAAGTAAATACTAACACCACTTATAAAATAGAGTTTGCTTCTTTTGACATTCGAGCCAAATGTCGTAATATGACACTAGTTCGATTGGGGCGCCTGTTTGTAAAGCTGATCGTTCCTACCCCCCCGTAAACTCCCTCAACCCGTCCAGAACAGATCCCCCCTCTAATTTAGTTGACTTTGAGGTCAAATTTTGACCCCAAAGTCAACTAAATGTGGAGGGTGCAATTGAAGGGGATGGAAGGGATTCCCAGAGAATTAGGGGGGTAGAAACTGTAAGTTTTACAAATGGGGCACCCTTGATGCCCCAATTAGAGCCAATGTCATATTATGACATGGACTCCCAATGTCAAAAGAAGGGAGCTCTATAAAATAAGAATACCTACATTTTCAACAAGCCTATCCATCAACGCTTGCATATAGCCTCTGAATTTTGTCCGAAGCATTATTGTTATTTCACTGATACGCTCTCCTGCGAGGACATTGCCGCCATTGGGTAGGCAAGCACCCCATGACTTGAATTGAGCTTCTATTTGGGGTCGTACAATATCAAGCATCCTTTTCATGGAATTCAGAAGAATTCCCAACTTAAGAAAAAAATAGATTCAATATGTTTCTTAGATATTAGAGAAAATGAAACCGGACGGGAGAAAGGGTAAATCCAGTTAGAAAAGTTATGCACAAAATGTTAAAGCTCACCTCATTGGGAACTGCATATGGACAAACATTCCCCTTGGTCATTTTCTGGACGTATTTCAGACCTAATTTAAATGGCATCCCTGTTTCTTTGAGTGGAGACAGAACCTCCGCATACTGTTTGTCCAAAGTTTCTATAACTGCCCTCTCAACATCAGCTATAGCCTATAGAAAGTATAGAAGGAAGAATATGCGAGTCAGCAAATTAACGTAACCGTTCGGTAAATGTCCACTTTAGCAAAATGTAATTCAACTTAAATGAATCGAAAAGAAATCTCGCAGAACAGGTCAATCAGGCATGATATAGTGGTAAAAGCACCCCCCCCCCCCTCCAAAGTTGGTTTCTTTCTACTTCTAGCATAATACATAGGCTCAATGAGAATTATGGGGGGAAATGAAATAAAAGTTAAAGATAGGCATACACTTTCTAATGGAAAAACATATTCGGGCCAGCGACTGATGACGATCTCATATTCACTCAAGGTTTCCTTCAAGCGATCATAGATGTCATCGATAAAAGGAGTTGTGGAAGGCTGTGTGTCCATGCTAGACCACTTCATCTGCAATTAAGTCGGCAGCATTATGAAGGGAAATATTACAAACAATCATGTACTATGAAGCTTTCATTAATGACTGTAAAATGAAGTACTTCAGCATTATGAAAGTCCAATCATGTCCTTCGGTGAGATCAATGTTCCTTGCCCAGTTCCCAGAACAAGTACATGGTTCAGATAATGTTACTGAAATGATAGTTTACCTCATCCTGGTGGTGAAGATTATACTCCCTCCGTCCCAAAAGAGGTTCTACATTACTACTCTTGTGATCAAATTAATTTATCTTCTTTCCTTAAATATTTTCATTGATTATTTGACAAAATAAAATAGTCATGCCACCTCTTGTTTTGTGGAACTTTTGATGAAGTTTTAAAATTTCTAAATTTTATTTTTAATAAATTGAATTGAAACTGGGGCGGAGGGAGCAATAAAAGTGCTAGCTACTACATGTTAACTTTTTCATTTGTACTAACTAGAGTAACAAAGTCTTCTCATATATTTAAAAGAGAGTCCAATGTTAGCACACACTACATACACTCTAAAAAAATGCCCCACAAACATAAATGATTCAGTGAGAACCAAACAAGAAATTCCATGAAAAAGTGCAAAACCAAGTTCAAAGCAATGTGTTGTCACCATAGAAGGAAACGTCGAATACCTTATCAATCTTGCACAAATCAAGCAAAGAAATCCGTTTGTCATAGATCCAGCGCTTTATGTATAAGTCGAACAACTCCTTTGCATCAACTCCACCTTTGACATGACTGCAAAAGACAGTTTCAATTAAGTAAAGATATATGTCACATGAAAACATTGTAAAGGTAGTGAAAAGGGAGAGTGTCCTGAAGAAAAACAAAGGACACCTTATATTCCAGGAAGTAAGATCCCTCTGAAAATCAGCCGTTGCGTTAATGAGATCTGCCATGGGAGATGATGGGCCAGCGGGAGGACATGAAACTAGGAATGCACGCAATCTGTTGCATAGCTCTGTGCTATATATGGCTGAAGACAGATTTGGAAGGTCCAAGAAACTACAGAAGTACAAAGAAGCACAATTAATTACTAGTGGAAAGAAACCAAAAAGAAGACACTTGGGAAATCAATTCTGTTAATGCAGATATGGAGCATAAGTAACCACAGTTAGACCCGGAAATGAGACTTCCGAGTTCAACTTTAAATCAGAATGATAACCAAATAAACATATGTGATGTTACCCAACTTGAGTTGATGGAGATAAGAAAGAATACCTTGGCAGTACATCTTGTTGGTGGATCTCCAAGTCAGTAAGAATTTCATTTCTGATATTCAAACAAAGTGAGACCATTTTCTGATAAGCTGTTGAAAAAGCTACAGGATCCATCAAAAACTTCTCATTGTTATTAGATACAAATTCATCTGTCCCTGACAGGTGATGTTTGGATCTCTTCTTTGCAGCAATCTAGATGAAAGGTTGAATATGCTTAGAATCTATTTTACTACAATGTCATATTGTTAGTGGATTATTATTATACAGATGTTCAAGATGGTTAAGGTTAAATAAAGCAGTCTTCAAACCTGAAAGTATCTGCAGAGCTTTAGCTGTGCCTCCGGAGATAGAATATCATGCAGAAGACTATAGAGCTTTAAAGCAGAAGCAAGAGCAGGAGGAGCAAGGCCAGTAGCTGGTCTGAATACATCAGCTATCCCGGTTGGCAATGATTCATCCAGAGACTTGTAGTTTTCAAAAGCCAAAGCAATGATCTCTTCAACTTTCTCAGAAACTTCTCCCAGGATACGATTCTGGCCCACAATCAATAAGACATGCAGCATTACATATGCATGAAGGAACCTTTAATATGCTCAATATTTTAAAGTTTTAGTTATAACTTATGTAGACAGAACTTGGAAGGAGCAGGCCTAAACATAATCAATAACCATTTAGAAGAATAGATGTGTGTGAGAGAGGTGATACATAAAATACCTATTAAAAATGCATGTCTAACCTCTTGGTGACTCAAGCTGTTCTTAGTTCTTCCTTTCATAACCACGGGTAATATCAAATCGTGAACTAAATTCAAACAGTCTGCAGTTGGTGTGGCAACATCCATAATATATGAAAGATACCTATAATACATCAATACTTATGTTTATTGACAAAGAAAACACTGATTGAACTGTAAAATTTAAGGTAATATGCAGAATAAACAACAGATTCCACCTTAGCTTGGTGTATGCATCAGAGATTCCATAGTAGGATGCAAATTCAGATTCTAGCCACCTCCAAGAACCATGAAGCAATAAATTTCTCTGTTGGAACTGCTGCACTTTCATTGCTGCCTCCAAAACACAGTCATAGGCAATAGTCTCCGCAACAGTCCCACACTAGAAATATTCAAAGCAAAATTTAGGCAAAAGGCGTTATGGCCTCATATCAATTCAAAAAGGAAAATATGTTTACCAAAGTGCAAAGCCTACAGATTAGGGAAATGAATTCTGGCATATTCTGATTACCTTAGTATCACGATTATCATCAGCACTGGTAGAATAGTTTATGTACAATTGTACTCTTCCAACAATTTCATGCTCTGGTTCATGGTATATGGGCCACCAACGTAGCTTCTCACCCTGAATTCAAGATATTAATACAATGTTCTTGTAGCATACTCAAAACGCAATTTAACGACACTGAGTTCAGAAAACCTTACATGATCTTCAGAAATATCAGCTATCTGAGCAATAGCACGGCCACAATAAATTCCTTTTGAATCCTGCACTTCAATAATTAAGTCATCTCCAATTCCATCAGGTAGGCTGTACCCAAGACAAATGAAATTCATCAACCAATATTTAGAAGATACATGAATATCAACTTATGACAAGAGATTGAACAAAGAATGTACAATATATGACTTTCCGTAGATCCAGCCTGCATTTTGACAGCTTCCACCTCGGGTAAACTCTTCACCCTCAACAAACATGAATATGTTTCTGTGATCATAAATTCAAAAAGGAATTAGATAATTGGTCAAACAAGGCACAAATGGTAGATGTAGCATATCAGTTTCAAAGATCTTGATTATGTGAGAGTTGGGTGATCGATTCTCACACATGTGAGGGACCAAAACATAAAATTTACCAAATAACAACATACTCAAGTTAATGGATTATTGATTTGAGATGAATAGATAGAGATGGATGAATTGATTTAATTGATATGTACTACTATAATGATTTAAATGAATTGATCGGAAAAGTACTTTGTCATTATCTATGAAGTAGGTCCTCAGAAGACAGGCATCGAGAGTTAATAAGAAAACAATCCGCCATTGGCTGGGGTATGAAGTATTCTTGCAGGAAGGAAGTGTTTTTCTGATGCTATTTAATTCTCTTGATTTATATTTCTAGTCAATAACTACACTTTTTCTTTAGCCTCTTTGATCTCTATCAAATTCATTACACAAAAAAACAATCATTTCAAAAAAATAAATTGGTCAAATTACCTTAAATAGTCTTATAAGAAGATACACAAAATGACGACAACACATTAAAGATTTGCACCGAGCACATTCCTCTAGACGTTTCAATGAAATAATTTTCCTAAAACAGTTGGGCTAACTCTTAGTGTCATGGTATAAATCTTTTACTCGGTAGTTGAAATGAACTTGATTGCAATCTGGTGCTTGTGGGACAGAATATTTTCCAATAACAACAGGCAACATCAAGGATTGGCATTGGGTCATTCCTATTTGCAGCCATGATAACAAAGATGAGGTACCATGATGTATGTTGTTCGTAAATGGCATTATGTTAGTTGATGAGTCAAAGGTACAACAAAATGCTATGTAGGAGATATAAAGACGAGTTAGAGCTACAAAAGTTATGATAAACTAGAGTAAAACAAAGATTTCCAGTGTAAATTTTGCACCCTTGAAGCTAAAAAAAGGGTGAGAATAGATTAGTTGATGAAAAAGTAACTTGTAACTGATTGATTCAAGTAGCCTATTATGCATTAAAGTGAGAGATTTTGACAAAAAAATATTGATGCAAGTTGGTTAAAATGAAGAGTGGCAGGAATACTGTAATATCAAAACGTGCCTCTGAGAACTGAGACGGGAGTAAATTTATCGTGGAAATAAGGGTGTGGGGCTACTTAGGACATTATAAAGACGAGTGTGTCGAAGATGCATATGTTAAGAACTTAAGATGTATGCAAGGTAAGATCTGAAAAGATAATAATTTAAACTTAACAAAGAAAATATTGAGAAGGAAATGCATGAGCAATTATTGAGTTTAAGATGTGAGAGAAACAATTGCATTAGTTCAAGCATGTTTCCATCTAGAAGTGTCCTGATACGAAGAGTGAAGTTTTAGGGTAAAAGAGAGACTTAGAAACATTGTAGTAGAAAATAATGACATGTATTAGAGGTGTAAAATAAAGCCATTATTGCATTAAGACTTCAGATAGTGATCCACAATCCTTAAGTCATGCATATACATACAACACTTTATGTGTCAAGAGAAGTTAATGGCATTTCATCCTTGCGTGTTCCGTGAACAAGTGGAATAGAGGGAAGAAAGTGATAAGTTCGACAGGTCAAACTTTATAGAATATACAAGAATGAAGATAAATATACATCTCCTACGTATGTAAATGATCTTTATACCTGGCACCACTTCGTATGATTTTGAAGTGCTTCTAAAGGTAGTATAACCAAGTTTTAAAATTCCAGATACATCTTTCATATACCGAGTACCAGCATGCAAAACTGCTAAGCTTTGATGCGAAAAAGGGGCATTTGGAGGAAGCCTAGGAGAAACACGGAGTTTCCTTATCGCTCCCCACTCAGAACTTAGTGTTGATTTTACGGTGGAAATCTGAAAACGAAGTGAATCAATCTTCTCTTTTGATGGTTTTATAGAGGAAAAGCTGCACCCATTTGGTGGTTCGAATCCCATTTTCACTCTGCGCACTGCAAATTTACAAAAAAGAATGGCATTAGAAATATTAATGCATGTTCTTGTGATTGAAGACGAGCTTGCAAGGAATGCAATGCCAGGTACCTTGGACTTTCAACTTGCCAAAAGTCTTCTTTGTTTTAACTATGGCTCCCTCACTGACAAGATCTGAAGACATTCTCCTCAGTAAATCTTCTTCTGGCTGCAGTAACGCCTGCTTTAAGCTAAAATATGAAACGAAGAGGGAACATTAGACACAGCTAAATTCATCAACATTAGAGAAATTGGCTTCTAAATGCATAAAGACGCGCTCTTTTAATCATCCTAGAGTAAATAATTACTCCGCATATGTTTTACTTAATGACAATGAAAAGCGGAAGGTACTTTCAGTAACCTTACCCAAATGCATTTCGTAATAAATCACATTCATTTTCCAAAAATACTGGAGCTTCCGTGCAGCCTTTTCCCCATGAATGGAGGCAAAGGCGTAGGCATGCCTCATAGGAAATGAAAACATGCCATGTACCTCGCCCACTGCGTACAAATTCAAATGGCAAAAGCTTATTAATGCTTCAAACTTCAAACAATAAAAACAACAAATATCAAGACTCCTCTAAATATAATATATCAAACACCAATTCAAATGCAGATTCAACTACCTTGCATGGTATGTAGGAAACTGAGAAAACACATGAGTATTGGATACAACAGCGGACCTGACACACACAAAGAGCAAGTATGATTCTCCACAGTCCACACTAATAAAATTACAAGAAGAGAATCGGGCATGCTGGGCTGGTTCCAGTTAATTTTACCTCTCGGATGAATCGGGCATTCTACTTTTATCCGTGCCCTGCGATGTGCTAGTGCTTGTGGTGGCTGCCGAAGAACCGCGGGACATGTCAGTAACTTCTGCCTCAAAACTCTTAAACTGATCAGTAGTTCGGTTGAAAGAATCATAGGATCCAGCAAAGGGTGGAGCACTAGGAATGCCCTCACTGAAGATAGGCCGTGTAGGGCACTGCTGAGGACCATTTGGGGGACCCTTCCGCCTTCCATTAGGAATCTTGTCGTCCTGAGGTGATGTCTCGTACGAAAAACCCGCCACCCCAACCTCGTCGTCCGAATCAGTGTCCATGTCAGATTCATCTTGTGAGACAGAGAAGAATCCCGCAGGCATCCCCATCGCGCCGCGTCCTCTAAAACTGACCCCAATCACAGGGTCGAACGCCCTTCTTCTCTGAGCAGCCATTGTGTCAAGAACTACCCAAACCCTCAAAATCCGATCTTTACAAACCCTGAAACAGCAAAAGATTCCAACTTTATGTCCATTTCGGCTATGTATTCATCAGAACCGCACACTGCAGAAAAATAAAGAGCCCAGAAGAGTATTTTTTTTTAGAGAAACTTACAGGGATAAGGTGGCTAAGAATGCGAAAAGGCAAAAAAAAAGATCTTTAATGCTGGGTTTCTTGAATGCAGCGGCGGTTCTAATAAAACAGCCGGAAGAGACTGATTTGGTCTCACGGCATTGACTGAGACACTACCTTAGGAATCAGTGTGGTGTGAAAGAGGCATTAATGAGGGAATTCAATATGGCAATATCCAGAGATTCGGCCGGAAACTCCTCCGGAACCCGGCCCATAACATAACAATAGCCGAAAGAGAAGTGGCGAAGTGAGAAAAGGGGAGAAAAATGAAGGCAGCAAACTGGAAAAAGTGCATTTAAAAGGGGGGGAATCTTAATGCTGAGGGAATGAGGGGGTGATTAGCATGGTTCTCTTCCTAAAAAGAAAATAAAGCGCCCATTGTTACGGACTGAGGTGGGCCCGGCCAACCCGGCCACTACTTTTTTTTTATGATCCAGGTGTCAAGTTTTATGCACGTTAATTTTGGACTCGATATGCCAATCTTGCGAGACAAGAGATGAGGAGCAAAGAGGTTCGGACCGAAAAGATCGATCGATATCGAGTCGAGATAGATCGGAATTGGACTAAAAAAATAAAGTAGGGTTGTAACTCAAATAATCTACCTTTCGATATTATGTAAAATAATACCCCGGAGTATCATCTTTTCAAATAATTTTTTTTATCAAAAAAATTAAACAAGACAAATTGTCTTGGATTAATGAAAAATTTTAAGAAACTAAATTGAAATCATTGACAAGTTTGGCTTAGCTTTTGTCGTGCTTCTCTTGTATTAAACTCATCCCCTCTCTTTTGTCATATAGCGTTCAGGGGACCAATTTAGCATGTCGTTGAACGCTTGTTCATGATGCTTGGCCAAGTAAAAAGAGGGAAGGTCATGAGGAGGTGCATGACTCCTCATGAGCCGGAGCTCATGCAAATTTTCGGGGGAGAGCCTCTTGTGCAAGGGTCGCTACTTGTTCGGTCATCGGGAACAACCACAATGTTACGTCCGGGATAGAAGGTCAAGAGATTACATCAAAAATAGAAGAGCAAGCAGGGCATGACATGGGGGACTAATTCAAGGTGTATGTTCGAATGCAGCCCCGAAGTAGCATAAATAGAAGACCTCTAGAGTGGCGTGCTGATTATCTCATAATAAGATAGCTTGGCTTCAAAATTCAGTGCCACATAGTTTTAAAAAATTAAAATTTCATATGTGCAAGGCTCGAAAAGACTACGCTAGCACGTGAGGGAACGTGTTAGAATATAAAACATATTTCATAAGTCACACCCACAAGCTTGAGCTTTTGATTGAATTAATTACTTGGCAAAAACAATAAACATGTCTTCTCTCTGGCGCAAGGCTCTAGCCAGCAAAATTTCTCCTCTCCTTTGTTTTTTTCTTTCTAGAGCTCGGAGACGCTCAAAATCTCCCATATCCGATACGATAACTGTATTAGACAACTTCCTAGGCAAGGACCGTGGGTCCTTTGATGACCATGGGTCTAACTGCCGAGGCGACATCTCATCTTAACGGTTCTCTCTTAAGTCCATTGTCCTTGTTAGAGTAAGCGGTTATTTTTTGGGTTATTAGTATAGTTTGGGCCTGTCCAGCCTGATACGACTTGTATATATATTGCTTTACGTTTGCCAGATCAGTTTCTATTAAACTTTTATATGGTATCGGAGCAGAGTCAATCATGGAAAAGAGGCGTGCAACCTGATCAGAGGAAAGGGAGGATAAGGACGGTGGTACCTCGGCCGCTGCATTGGCTGTAGGTCTGGCAGCAGCTACTTGTTGTCCCAAGGCAGTTGCGGGCTGCGCACCGGCTGATCTCCCGCCGCGTTGCCCACTGCCTCCCCCTCGAATGGCTCATGTCGCCAAAATGGGTACGGTACGTATCCTCTTATCCGTGGCTGTTGCTAAAGGTTGGGAGATCCACCAACTTGATGTGAATAATGCTTTTCTAAATGGTGATTTAATTGAAGAGGTTTATATGCGCATGCCTCCTAGATTTTCTATTCCCGGGAAAGTGTGTCGTTTACGCAAATCTCTGTATGGGTTGCGTCAATCTCCTCGGAATTGGTTCTATAAACTCAGTGCTGCACTTCGCCAATGGGGTTTCAAGCAAGCCTATAAAGATCACACTCTCTTTATTCTTCGTCATGGTTCAGATGTTCTCACGGTCTTGGTTTATGTTGATGATATATTGGTTGCTGGTAATAATGCTTCTATGTGTTCTTCGTTCAAACGATATCTCGACCGTTGTTTTCAGCTTAAAGATTTGGGCCCCGTGAACTATTTTTTGGGCATTGAGTGCGCTCGTTCCCCTTCCGGGATGGTTTTATGTCAGCGCAAGTATGCCATGGATATTTTGCATGAAGCCGGTTTGCTAGGGTGTAAACCTGCGTCTACACCACTCCCTACTACCAACGACTTGGGTACGTCTGTGGCTCTCTTTGTAACACCCGCCTTCCGTGGACCCGGTTCACCCGCGACCCAACGGACCGGTAAGGTTACATGGGCGGTCCGAGAACCGTCCGTAGAGAAAAACGCATTAATGACTATTTATTATGAAAACGGTTGTGTTTTAGTTAGTGAAATAAATGCTAGGGAGTTAATCCCATAACGTGTGTGATATAAATGCAGAGTAAAAGCGGAAGTAAATAAATGAGTAAAACGACAAATGGTGGGTTCATGCCCAAATGATTAATTAATTAAGTGTATTTAATTATTGAACTTGTCCATGCTCCGCCCATCTTCCCACCATCACTGTCCTCCAGGGTTAACACCTGCGTGTAGCAAAAACAACTACACGCTCAGCAAAAGCTGAGGAGTGAATCTAACAAAAGAACATGAAGTGATAACCCATATGGTTATACACATATAAATACTTGTACTTAACGTACGGAAAACCACATGTTTGCTAACTGATTAATTTGCACTTGATGGGATATTATTACACATAACAAAATGATATACTACCACATTGAATATGGACATGATGGGAACATACATGATGATGACAACCACATTGAGTGTTGACGTGACATGAACATACATGATGACAATATGACCTGATGCATGATATCCCTGACTTAGTCTCACTTGACAGGATCACCCTTGCACTCCGGTAATGAGCCGGGCTCGACAAAACGTCGCAAGTGAACTAGCAAAACTCGGTGGTAGCCGTATCCTGACTACCATGTACGTACACAAAGCCCACCTGATGAAAACCCGTTGGATCCCAAAGGTTCCTAGACGGGCCCACTGTAGTAGGCGCACGAAAGCCTGACCTCCCTACAGCGGTATGCACATGATGATGACCCTAGGACATGCGTCTAGGATGAACATGATGAATTGAATGCATTGATTGAAGAAAGAAGTTAAATTTAACACATACATATGGGTTTGATCAACATGATGGCCTTAGGTTCAGAACTGGCTGATAATCGATTGTCTACTGTTGAAAATCGATTATCATGCTGTGTAGCTTCTGCCCCCAAAGTCCCGCAGACTGTGATAGTCGATTGTCACCCTGTGACAATCGATTGTCAAGTTGGTTTGTTCAGAAAGTCCTAAGTTCAGAGAGCCCTAATAATCGATTATTGCCTATGTGATAATCGATTATCAGGTGAACCAGCTCTGACTCAAGAATCTGCAGGGCCTGATAGTCGATTATCACATATGTGATAATCGATTATCACGCTGTGCTGAATCAATTGAGGAGTCCAGCGTGGCCTGATAGTCGATTGTACTATCCTGTAACTCAATTATCAAGGCACGCTGATTTCCATTTTATCTGTTTGCTTGTCATCAAAACGTTGGAGGTTTTAGAAATGAATGGTTGCATTTCCATGCTAAATAATCGATGAACTTACAAGGTTTCAAAACATTTATATTAACGAGAACGTAACTTGATAACATGGACACACGTATGTTGGATGGTTAACCTACGAACATGCATAGTTTCTACGTAGGTTGCGTACGATGTTCCTATGAATATAACAACATAGATTATGACTTGATGTTCTAGAACTAAAGGAGACAACTACTCACCTCTAGTTGAAGGGATTGACGGAACGATGAAACGAGATGAACGAATAGTTGACAACGTTGAACGGCGAATGGTTTCTCGTGGACACCTCTTTCTTCTTCTCGTCCTTCTCCTTCTTTCTCTTCGCCGGAGCTCCGTCGTCTTTTGGGATTCTACTGGTCGGCGTCCGTAAGGAAGAGGGAGAGATAGGGAGTTGGATGGTTGTGTGTTAATGGTGTTGGGGGTTACAAAATGGTGAAGGGAGGAAGGAGAGAGGGTTGTATATAATGGTGGTGGTATAATGAGTATTAATGGAGAATTAAAAAAAATGGAAGAATGAATAAGGATGAGTGGCGTGTGGAATGGTTTTGGGAGTTACAAATATTTATTTACTCCGTTATATTAAAATCTGACCTGAACGGTACGCGCTTTCCCCCCTGAACGGGTCCGAATTGAGATCCGTTTGTGTTTCCAGAATCAGACAGTCAAAACGAATTTAATGACATGTTCAAATAATTTTTCTAAGAACTTTATTTTCAAACTTTCGGGTCCACCCCAATCATTAATTAATTTATTTAATTAATGTAGAGAGGTCCGTTATTAAAACATCTTTTTATATTAAAATACATTAGCTTTGGAAAGCCATTTAAAGAGATCGAAATCTCAATACTTATTAATTTAAAATAATGAGTCTCAATAAATAAATAATATTTACTTATTTAAAACTAGGCCGGTTTGTAGGGCGTTACACCCTTGCTCCACGATCCTGCACGGTTTCAGCGACTTGTTGGGCTTCTGATTTATCTAACGATTACACGCCCGGATATATGTTATGCAGTTCATGTTTTATCTCAGTTTATGAAGGCACCCACCATGAACCACATGAATGCTACAATGCGTGTCCTACGTTACATCAAGGGCCATCCTGGTCAGGGTCTTTTTTTAAGTGCTACTAGTAATTTTCAGATCTCTGCTTATTGTGACTCTGACTAGGCGAGTTGTCCGATCTCTCGCCGGTCTGTAAGCGGTTATTTTATTATGCTGGGTAATTCACCTGTTTCCTGGAAGACCAAAAAGCAAAGTACTGTTGCACGTTCATCAGCTGAAGCTGAATACAGAGCCATGGCGAATGCATGTGTGGAAATTCGTTGGATGCGTGGCATTCTCCAGGACCAAACTATACTAATAACCCAAAAAAATAACCGATTACTCTAACAGTCCTCTCCTCAATTGCATGCAAGCTTGTTGATTAAGGCCCAACATAATAACGTAGCTCGACTTAATTGGATGAGGCCGTGCTAATAAACTTGTTTTGAGGCCCATGCATTCTTAATTAGATGAGGCCCTGCTAATAAATTTAGGAGTACATATACCATACATCAAAATGTGCGGAATTTTCCGTCCATCCACATAAATACTCATTTTTGAATAATAGAATACTCATTTGCAATTAATTAAATAATCATTTTTGAACATTACTGAATTTTAGAAAAATGAGTGCATGATTACTTGAAAAAAGTATTCAGTTGTTCAAATATATGTATTCAATTACATGTAAATGAGTACTCACCACGGATGTATGGAAAACACCATACAACTAGAGTTTAAACTTTTTGTAGAAAATTTACAAAAGTTTATCTGTTCCCTTTAATTCGTGTAATATTAACCACGTTTTCATAAACATTTCTTTTATTTTAACTATTCATTTTTTATATTAATATATATGTGTGTGTGTGTGTGTGGACGATATTGAATTCATCAACGATATCTGCAAGAGACTAAATAACATACAAGTTGGAACTATGGTGTCATTCTTTGGAATCTGTGAGTTTTAGACTGAGTAGGGCTAAGACTGAATAAATGAAATGCTGTTTTAGTGGTCAGGTGACTAAATTAGAGATGGAAGTTAACCTAGTACCCAAGGTTGACAACTTTCAATGTCTTTGTTCAGTCATTCAAACGGATGGAGAGTTAGATAAGGATGTTGCACATTGCGCTAAAACGGCTTGGAGAATGTGGAAATTGGCTTCAGATGTTCTCTGTTATAAGAAGATTTCACATAGGATGAAAGGTAATTCAGGCCAAGTATGTTATTTAATGTGAAGTGTTGGTAGTTAAGAATATCCATGTTCGTCAAAGATAGGTAGAAAGATAAGAATAGATATGATTCAGAACGAAATTATTCGACGATGGGTATGAATGGCACTAGTATAGAATAAGCTGTTGGAAGCCATAATGTAGAGGTTTGAGGGGCTTATGGTGGTGGGTGAGAGTAGGAAAAGGTGTAGACTTAGGAATAATTGAATGGAATGATTAGATATGACATGAAACTTCTAGTTCCTAACGAAGATATGATCTTTGATAAAAAAATATTTCAGAATTAATTTAGGATAGTTGGGTAAGCGTTTTGGACAAAGTAGTAACTTTCCCACTTGTTAATATGTAATTTACTAGTATTCTAACTCGTGCAAAGCACGGGGTTGGACGCAATTTTTGACACTTCGGTAGATTAACTTCAGTGCAATATTTTAAATTGAATTTATAAAAAAATATATAATATGTTTTTAACTACTAAGACATTAAAAAGAAAATAAAATAAATAATTTAGCATTAAATATTTGGTAATGAAAATTCTTATATACAAATTGAAAAGTGAACGTCTCAAAGATTTTCTAAATCTATATTTTTGAAAGACTTTTGGGTATACAACAAATTTTATATATGACTAAATTTATTATACTCATATCTCAATTCTAGAGTTTTGTATAAGTACCGACCGTGCATTTCATATTGATATTTATTAAAAACTAAAATTATCTTTTTTTAAAAAACACATTGATAATGCAATATTCTTCTTCGGTCAAATAAACCTCATCAACTAAGTGCTTCCATGATTTTTTTCAAACAACTTGAGAGCGACTTATGGTATTTGTCAGTAATAATGTGACAAAGAATTTTTTAGCTCACTCTCAGATCCTAGCTCTACAACATCTTGTCTTCAATAAATTTTCAATCAGCGCGAGTAACCTCAATCCTTGCATGCATCCTTGAATGTGTTATGTACATCATTGTTAACTGTCTTCAAACTTTGAGAGCTTGTCCATCCCTGTTGGACCGTTAAAAATACTCTCAAGTAAAATAACTCACTAGTTCCTGTTGACACATATTGCAGACGGCCTATCGATAGTGTTTGTTGACTCAAGAACCATAGCGAAATTATAGTCACCAACATATTTTGTTTAATTTAGTTATTACAAAAATTCTAACACACTTGCATTAGGATACCATATAAAAAAGGCGAATGCATAAAAAATCTAAAGCAATAACTTTACACTTTAACTTCACATAAATTTTAGTGTTATTTTTAAAATATTTTATATGTTTTAATTTACATCAATATTGCAATAAATAGAATCAAAACTAACTTAGTTATAACATATCATAAGCAAATACCTGCATGACATTGATTTAGAGGTAAAAAATGTATCTTATTTATTAATTGAAAGGTTTTTTGGTGGGGGGGGGGGATTGAAAGTTTTATTATGAGGCAAACTTTTCCGCAGTTCTACGGTCCATGCTCATTTTATAGACCTTGCTGTAAAAATATCACAAAAGAATTGAATCTTTTTTTTAAAAATATTTACTTGCTGGTCCATGAAAACTATAAATAGGTTCACATTTCACACGTGGACCTTAGGATCACATTTTACCAAAATGTTGATTTTACGTTTTCTATGTTTCAAATTAGGTGGTATATTACGTGTTAAAAAATAAGAAATTTCATAATAGGCGAAGAAAGTATTTCTTTAGTAAGTGTCAATATTTAAATAAATATAATCAAACTAATTTCATTTAAAGGTATCATAAAAAATTCATAATACTTCGAATACCATTTATTTTTGAAGAGAATGTTTTGTTTATTATTTAAAAAAATTCAATTTTAGTCCAGTCATGTATTGATTTTTAATTTTTTTAATCTAGTTATTGAAATGTATTATTTGTTTTTAATTTTACATTATTATTAAAACAAATAGAATCAAAACTAATTTAATTTTAAAATATTATAAACTAATACTTGTATGAAAATTATTTCAATGTGAAAAAATCATCTTATTTATTAATCAAAATTCTTTTTACAAATGAAGCGAGTAAAAAATATTGTATTGTATTGGAAAGAGTATTTTCATAAAAATGAATGTTTCTCTTTAACAATTAAATTTATTCAGAGATTTTATACCAAAACATTGAATTCACATTTTCTATATCTTAAATTAAGTGACACATTAAGTGTCATAAAAATATAAAATTTATTTATAGGTAAAGGAACTATTTTTTCATAGGTGTCAATATTTAAATAAATGCAATCAAAGGAATATCATGTAAATGTATAATGAATAAATATAAAATTTATTTATGGGTGAGGAGTGTATTATATTTATTATTCTAATTTTTTTTGTAAATTTTATGACTTAACGAATCCGAGATAGGTATTAAAAATATTTGTACGTAGAGTCCTTTAAAAAATGATATTTTATTAAGAGTAATAATTTACACGAAAAATAATTTTAATTCTAATTTTGAAATCATGGGTTCAAAATAAGTAATTACTCCATATCATTTTTTGAAAAAAGAGTAAAAAATGTAAAATAATGAAAGAGTTTAAATTTGGTTAAATTGCCACCTAATATGCCACATGTCAACTTCCTAATGCGCCACATGTCAAGCTTTGAATATGCCAAATGTCAAGTTCTTAGATATTGGAGTCTCCTTTTTATATATAAAGGATATGCTTAGCCCTTACTACTTGCTGTGTTTTTCCTTCATTAACAATAGTCTGCGCAAATTATATTATACAACCGGTTGTATCCAAAGTTGGGTACAATTGGTAAAAGAAACGGAAAAAATGTGATGATCGAAGAAGCTTGGTGAAGGAGGAGAGGAGCCAATGAGGGGAGGGCAAGGATCGAAGAAGCTCGGCGAAAGAGGGAAAGGCACACAGACGACCGGAGGCGCGAAGATCGATGGTGGCAAAAACAACGGAGAAGAGCATATCTAAGACCAGCAAATCGAAGGCGGCAGAGTTACCAATCTTTTGGAGCTGGAAAGCCCATATGTGGGACTATGAAGATTTTAGTGGAGAAGGAAAATTACAATTCAAGAGGTTTGAAGAGAGATTTTAATGGAATGAACGTTAAGTTAACAATGGACACTACTTTATTTGAGAATGATACTACTTTGTTTTAGAATGAACATTATGTTATTCGTAGATAAATATTATAATTGTATTAAAAAAATGTGAGAAATTGAGTACTACATTATTTCAGAATGAGTACTACGTTATTTCAGAATGAGTACCATGCTATTTCAAAATGAATATTTATGTTGATACGAGAATGTGTATTACTTTACTTCAAGATAAGTACTACCCGGTTATACCTTATTTCTGGTACAACCGGTTGTACCATATACCTTCTCTTGTTTGTTCATTTTTTGTGATATATGCTTTCTCTACTTTATGACTTTTGTGAGGTTGTACTACACATGTTACTTAAGTGAGGGGTCTCAAAAGAGACATCTTACTTTCGAGTAGTAGTAAAGTCTACATACATAGATTCTCCTAGACTCTACTCTTGTAGGATTCAACTAGATTATTATGGTTGATTTGGTGTGAATGAATTTTTTTACTTTTAAAAAAACATATAAAAGAGTTTCACTACATTTTTAATATAAACTGAATACGGAGTACATAAGTATGCATTCCAATTTGTCCTGAATAAATTTTAGAGAAATGCTAGATTCACAAACAAAATGGTCACAAAATTCACAGACTTACTATTTTTTAAATTCAATAAAAAAATTAAATGGTCAAAAATAATTTAAAATGAAAACTTAAACCATAAATGGTAAATTTGTAAAATTTGTGATCATTCTCTTTCTGAACCTAGGATTGCTCTAAATTTCATCTCACACCTTATCATCCTCACCCATATTGGCACTAGCACGAGCGCAATATCTACGGACATCAAAGAGTTATTCCATCAACGCATTTACTACCTGCATCATTGTTTACATTTCAAAGAATGTGTAAAATATCATCTCATTTAAAACCATTTTATTTATAAATTAGTAGAAAAATAAAAATAAAAATAATACTATTCAAAGGTACATAAAAATTATACAAACATTCATAAAAATTATTTTATCAAATGATTAACCAAAACGAGTAAACAAACAAAAGTTATCGAAGGGGTAAAATAGTAACTATGACATTTTTTGGGTACGGAGGGCGTATTGTTTTGTACATACAGAGAGGGTGCCCGCCCATTATAAATATATGCACATTTATGAATTCCATAACAGCTCGTGAACGTTTCCCGAAGGCATTTTGGAGCTGATCGGCGTTATGGTAAGAAACTAAGAATTAGTCGCGAGAAACACTTCCCTCCAATTTCTTTACTCCTTGTCGTTAAACATCATATCGAATGAACTAAGAAAGTACGTAGATGCACATATCATAATTGTTATTCATCTTTGAGCATATGATGCATAACTAGTTTCTCTGCAAAACCAATCCATCTTCGTAGTTAGTTCTCTTCAATCCAAAGGGACCATCGGTCTGGCCATTGCAAGTGTGGATCAAGGAAAATCATTCCATTTCCCTTGAATTTTCAAGACATGTAGCATTTAGCTAGCTCTTGTTATACAATGTAAGCATTGCCACCATTTATCTTTAAAAAAAATGTGATAGAAGTAATACTTATCATGCATCTAGCAACATGAATCAACAATCTAACCATGGTTAGAGTGCAAGACACAGGTCAATCAAGTACTAAACTGATCAGCTCATGTAAAACCATCTCTTGTAGTAGACTAGTAGAACAACAACAAGAACAAGCCCTGTAAAATCCCATAAAGCAACAAGCCCATTAAAATATAACAATTAGTAGGATGTGTGTATCTGTTCAAAAGTAGAGATGCTATTTCCAAGAGACTCCAAGCTCAGAACGCAGGACAAAGTAAACACATTAGCACAAACAGAGTAAAAGTACAGTGACACATAGCATGCATACCTACACTATCAACAAGACCCAAAGCATAGAAATCACACATACACGCTACCTAACGACTCTAATCCTAGACAAATAGAGCAAACCACATCATTTTTCCAATGTGAAACTAAACACATGTAGCAGAAAATTAGCTCAATTAGACTATCAGATATGAGTGAATAAGTGTAAACTGGGGTTCTTACTGATGCTTTCAGTTTAAGTTGGAAGAAAGCTGAGTTCACTTCAGCAGGGATGCAACCACCAGATGTATTAATCTTCTTCAGTTGGCGATGTCCGGGTAGCGAATCCCTTGATAACATGCCTACATTGAAACCAGATAATATCATCAAATGCTGAATCCGTGAAAGTCATTGTGTTGGCATCTTGATTGTCAGCACTGCCCGGCGTCTTTCCAAGATCACCATTAACTTTGCACTTGAACACCAGCTTAAAGGGCTCCACCTTCTTCTTGCTGAACCTGAAGTCCCGTTTGGGAACAAAATGCAAAGGCAAACTGAGTGATGATGGAGCTCTGACTAGCAGATAGAGCTTTGTAGCACCTGGATTGGAACTGGAACCAGCGCCTCTTGATACTAATTCCCTTATAGCCTTCTTCAATATTGTCTCCACGGCTCTGGTCCTCGAATAATCGGGCGAACGAACCCTTCCTCCCTGTGAAAAATGCAGTTCAAAGACATGCAGTGGGCGAATAGGAGTGGATCCGATAACCAGAAGCAAAGTCTCAATGCTCGGAACCTCCGTGAGCATCAGTTGAAGAGCAGTTTTCACATTCGAGATCGTGTTCATGAATTTGTTCCATCTTCTCATACAAACCCTCACCTCCCTCTTTCTAGAGGCGTGTTTCCTCCTCGCCGGACCTGTAGTTTCCTCGTGGGCGAGAACTGCCTCCAATTCCTTAAATTCGGCCAGCAATTCGTCGAACTCGGAGGTGAGATCCTGCAACAGGGAAGGGATCTGCTGGTGCATGAAGAGGGCGAAGCCGATGATATCGTAGACGACATGGAAAACGAATGCGCCGTCCATGGAGCCCGCCGCCGATTCAATCGTCGCAAGCTCCACATACGAACTCCCTCCGCCTTCTGCCGCTGAAACTGAGCGCTCTCCTCGCATCTTTACCGTTCAAATCTGAGCATCCGAATCAAGCCCAGAACCATCCTCTTCACCGATTAGAACGATCTCGGCCGGAGATTCATTGGGAAAATTGAATAAAATGAAATCCTAATTTGCAAACGATCAAAATTTAGCTTTCGGAAGATAAAAAATAACAATGCGAAGGAATTATGTATCTTATTATAAATTGCCTTTTGAACAGTGTTCCAGCCAATATGAAGCTGCTGGATTGGGCCGAATGGAGTGGGCCGGATTATATAGAATAAATGATGGGCCTAAAGGATGGGTATTTATGTGGGTAATTAATGTGTTGTTTAATCAATTTATATGTTGTCCAATCACTCCTCTTTGATTTTATAAACTTATGCGTGGCTCCATAAAGCAAATTAAACTGGTGCGTAGCTCCGTAAAGCAAATCAATTATACTTACAATCCAAGCAATTAATTAATGCAATTATGGATGGACGTGCGTGTGTACATATATAAAGTAAAATTACTTTCATTGGAAAAATGATACTTTACGTCAAATCTATCACATATAAAGATTTCCTCTATCTAGGCATTTAATAAATTGGTTAAAAAGATCATTTAACAAATATATATATATATATATATATATATATATATATATATATATATATATATATATATATATATATATATATATATATATATATATATATATATATATATATATATATATATATATATATATATATTATCATAATGACCTTGGGGAGCATTGGTAGCTAAGAAAAAAGTACATTTTTCAAGTCATTATTTTGCACGCTTATATATGGTAGGAGAGCTGGCCATAATGGCCTACGGGTGGGTATTAGTAGCTATGTAAGAAGTATGATGTAAAAGAAATACTTTTTCTTTAAAAGTCTTCATTTAGCACACTTATATATAAAGATAATGCTAATAAAGCTGGCCTAATTAGTGAAATTGTGCCTTTTGAGACTTGGCACATTCCTACATGCAATATTTCTTGGGCATTGCATATGTAGAGATCTCCAAATCTTTAGAATCTCGTGTCAAGGATTCATTCCCCCCCCCAAAATTTCTCTTTAAATACCGAATCAGAAATTGCATGTGTCAAGTACTGATTTTGCACCACCAATCCATGAGTGTGTAACCTACAATTTAAGTTCAGTTTGATATCAATGTAAGGCAATCAAAAAATGTGAGCTTTGATGAAATTCCTCTTCTTTCGTGCATTGTTTAGTATACTTCCTGTTTGAAAAATGTTCTTTAAGCCTTTTTAGACCATATCATTTACAATGTTGTATTAAACACATGAATATTTTATAGAGCTGATTAGAAAGAAAGCAAGTTAATTCATTTGAGAGTGAATATTTGTTAACAAATCAAAACTTATATGATTTTCAATTCAATTACAGAGAGCTTATACTGAGTATTTGATTAAATTATACGTTGTATTTAATCATCTATGAGCATATTTCAAAACTTTACCAGGAAATAGAAGCTTGAAACATATGTGTAAAAATATTATAGAGTACCTGCAAATGAAATGTAAACAAATGAGATCTGAACTGTAACATTATATGAAAAAATTACCAGGTGTATATTATTAGATTTCTTAATTTTGCCACAACTTTTGAGGAATACATTTATATGGTTGCCCACTTCATACTATATAATCACATTTACACACCTTAGAATAACGTCAAAATGGCATACTTCAATGCAAGGAAAGCAGAGTTCACAATTATTCATAGGAAATCATATTTTAAGATCTTCTACACTATTCTTTCAAAATATATTGTATTTCCTTATGATGGTGAGAGTTTTAAAGGTATCAATGTAAAACTATTTCTTCTCGGGTTTAGTAGTTTTATAATTCAAAATGCATTTAAAGAATATTGAAATCATAAGTTTTAGTTTTTCATAGATCTAATTTCTTTGCTCTAAATATTTCAAATACTTCTTCTCTTTCTGTTGAAAAGTCTACGTTTAGATCAGAGTTTCAAAAAGATGACTTTAAATTTTGAATTGGTGGTCATTATATCTTTCATGTTGGTTCATTTTTATTCTATTTGGGAAAAAACACCTACAAAAAAGATAAAATTTGAGTTAAGGCACCTCAAGAGTTCATGAAATCTCGAGTCATTACCTTTATTCTAAGAATTTTTCATATGAGATCTGTTATTTTTATTTCTATTTTCAAACAAATTTACACCCTTTTATAATTTAAACTTTTTCGTGAATAAATGTGCATTCCATTTTTAAAAAAATAACAGAGTAGATTGAAAATGAAAATTCAAAGTAAATCAAGAATCAAAGCAAAACACAACCAAAGTGCCATCCTAAAAAATAAATGTACCTTCGAAATAATAAATCAGATTCAAAAATCATAGAGAAAAGGCTATTAAATCCTAAGAAGATATATGGTAGATTCATACTTATGTTGCCAGGATCTGAGAAACACATTTAAGTTTGTCATATATTTCATTTATTTCTTCAAAAAGAAACAGAGATGCATGTCAAAAGAATAGATGGTTTTCTTTTAGGTATGAAAAAACTTAAAACTAAGAATTCTCAACCAAAAAATTGGAGATGAAAGAAACAGATCTAAGAATTTGTCGACAAAATTATATAAAATCAGGGATTAGTACATACTCGAAGAACGAATTTGAAAAGAAATATGCAATTCAAGATGAAATGCTTACATAGCCTTCCAAAACGACTCTGTTTCCGACAGTCGTGCAGAAGCCTCACCGGGTAAACCAACCTTTGTATGGTTGAAGGCTAGGCAAAGGTCCAAGTTCGGTGCTCACGACCGGCGGCGTAGATCGCAGATGGTGAAACCCTAGAGAGAGAGATGAAACGGCGCATAGATGACAAAAAATTAGGTGGACGAGTTTGGTCAGTGCATTACCCTAAATTGGGAGGACGAGTTTGCTCACAGCCCATATTTGACTTCACACAATTAATGCAATGCTTTTTATACACCAATATTTTAATGGTTTACACCGACACAAAGTGTTGGTGCGTTAACAAAAATTTACACTGACACAAAGTGTTGGTCCGGTTAACAAAAATTAGCATTACACCAACACAAAATGTTGGTGCACACCTACGGTGTACAAATAGGATACAAACCCTTGGGGTACAAATAGCTTTATCCAAAAAAATACATAATGTAATATCAATATTTATTTTTAAACAAAGTTTTGAAACATTAAAACTTTAAAAAATATAACTATGTTTAAATATCAATATTAATAGTCAAAATGATACATTAGACACACGGGCAAAATCAATGAAAGATTAAAACCACGGTAGGGTAAAAAATGTCATTGACTAGCCTATTTTACCTTTTAAAATAAATTGATAGAAATAAGAGAGAGTCAAAATAATTTAAAAGTTAGAAAAAGTAGATGAAATTAATTAAAAATTAAAAGTCTTTGAAATATGTATGTAAAGAGTGATTGAAAAACTAAAAAAACGACAAAGTGCATGTAATATTTTATTCTTGATGAGTCATTTGTACAAGATAAGGTAACAAGACTTCAATTTTGGGACGCGAAATTTAAAAATATGATTTTAATTCTGGACAAATGAAGTATACTTATTTATAAACTGATGTTTTATCTTAAATATTAAGAACACAATCTCTTAAACTTTATTTACAAATTGTTTTTACTTTTTTATTTTCACTCAATTCATTATCACTCAATTCATTAAAATTTTGACTGAATCAATTTTAATTTTAGGGGACAAATACTCTTTTTGTGCAAAGCACGAGTAAGGAATCTAATTATATAGAATGCTAGGATAGATTTGTAAATAGTGTGCCCCCCTAAGTGTATAGGCTACCTATTCGGTTTTGGGTCTGAAAAAATGGCTTGAATAATGGGTAGAGATATTTGCTTTGGATCCACATGCAATGTAATAATGTTTTATAGATATTCAAGAAAATAAAAGTTGGTGTGTTGCTCAAGAAAAACTTCATGTCAAATTAAATATAACATATAGATTGACAAAATCCACTGATAATTTAAGAGGAAAAGTTGGTGTGTGACTCTATACAAGTTTTATGTCAAATCAAATTAAATAAATAGATTTATCAAATCCAAGCATTTAATGAATATATTCATTGTCCAATTATATATACCACTTTATTCCTCCAAATACTCTGTATTTCATAATAATCTTATCCCAAAAACTTTTCCCTTTTTTCAAAATATGTCTCAAAGACATCCAAAGAGTATGTGGAATGTCATTGCAAAGATTGACAATAGTCACACAACTTGAATGCTTATGTTATAAGTCATTCATATTATTGTATATTTTCCTTTCTTTAATATTTGATTATATATTATTATGTTAATTTAATTTTATCATTTTCCTTCATCCATACTTTTCCCAATTATTTAATTTAGAATTAGGCCGTGCAACGCACGGGTACGAGTCTAGTGGAGTATAAAACAAAGACATTTTATGGTTATTCTCTTTGCCCCTAACATTTTCTTGTTTTAACTTTTTATGGTTTCTTAGAAGAGTTAAAAAAAGGGAATAGTTATCATAATACTCTTAATTAAAAATGAATAGAGTGTATTAAATGAGATAGATGAGGTGTAATAAATAAAGTAAGTGGAGATAGTTGTAATATTTTAATTGTTAAAAAAAGTAATGAAAAATATATAGGAAACAAATAAAAAGGGTTAATGTGAAGATCTATGGGGGGACAGAGGAAATATATACTTTTCAAAAAAATATATTTTCATTTTTTCAATACAATAAATATACTTCAATTAATTTTTTTAATTTTTTGAAGGAATTTTAAATAAACAAATTTGTAAATTTAAATTGAATTTGAAATTATTTTGTAAAATTATCAATAGAGAGAAAGAGGGTGTGTGCCACATTTTCCCTTGGCTTGAATGTAGAAAGAAAGCTCATTCTCCAATATTCATGAAAAAGTTCACCTACGTTCGAGCCCAACAAAGGTAGATGCGTTGGTTTATTCTGCAGCTTTAAGTTGAGAATAATATGAACAGATACAACTTTATAATCAAGTCAATAGCACTCAAAAGGTCGAGAGAGAGACAAAGAGTAAAACTAGATTCAAAACGTAAACATGTCATAAATTAAAATATTATAAATATAAAATACCATAACCTTTTTTAGCAAAAAAATACTAACATAGTAAAATATGGAAAAATATAAATACATGAGTTGTTACTGAGGCTATATCGTATGGGAGAAAAAAAAAGAAAATTGGGTGATGGAAATGATGGAGTCTAATTGTGAAAGATGTATGATGTGGAATGATAAAAAATGTGTGGTATAGTGGATGTGGTTGAAAGTGATGGTGTGTAGAAGTGTGTTAATATTTGATTGGTTGAATTTTTTTTAAAAAACTGGGTTGGGTGGTGCGGTGACCACGACCATTGCAAAGGCACCGCGCCCCTCTGATGCGATCTTGCGCCATGATCGTGCCCATCATGTCAGTCATGATCCCTCCATCCCGTAGCCATACCACATATTTCTAAGAAAAATAACAACAAAAAAAGAAAGAATGTAAGTGATAAGGAGAAAGAGACAAAGCTAATAAAAGCAATCTCCCCCATTTCATCCAAAAGCGAAGATTATATGGTACAATTGGATGTACCTTCCTGTGGTACATTTGGAAGTTCTTTGTTTGGAGCACTACTGAGAAGACGTGTTGCATTGATTGATGGGGGAGGCGAAAGAGAAAGGGAAGTGTACAACGGCGACGACCTTACCTAAGGTGACGACTACTTCGATTGACAGCGCCACAACTCCATGCAACACAAGCGACTCCCTCTCTTTAATTCGAAACAATATGTTATTGTTGCCGCACGGTGGTTGTTTGTTATGGAAAGCCCTGTGGTTTGAAGTAACAAGGTTTTGTCGGGGTTGCAACAACGTTGAAGTTGGGTGGAGGTGGCGGCAATAGCGGTCTACTACAGTGGATGGAGGCGGAGGCAGTGATCTAAGTGTTTCTTAAATAAAAATTGAAGAGTACTTTACAATTTCAATCAAAATATTATGGTATGTTACTTAGATAAAATAATATTTTGAAAATAAATTACACGATAAATCAAATAATTTTTTTTATTAGTATCTAATATCAATTTGATTTGATTTATGGTCAATTTTACTAGTATCTCATTTGTGAGTCACACAATACTCATTGTATTCATGTATATTATAAAATGTATGTATGTATGCACATTTGAAAACTTAACAATATTTAATTATTACAATTATACCTGATGGGTGTATTCCACCCAGAACCGGTCAAGGAAGGCGCTCAAATATTCAACAGGCCAAGCTTGATTTTTTGGAATGGGAGGCCTAAAACAACAGTAAAAAGGTGATTGGTTGACCAAATGTTTGACCAGTACACTTCAGAAAGTCTACCGGGCAAACTACTTTATTCTCTCATTCGTTCCCAATTTCAGTAAACCCATCCCTCGGAAATCACGTGGTATTGTTTCTAGGGTTGAGAATGAAGGCAAGGAAGAATCCAAAGGGAATTGGATTGTAGCGGCCAAATTCAACGCAAGATCATTGGAGATATTCGGAAAATCAATCCAACGCGCTAGGTGGCAAAGGAGTCACCTTCCTAACTAGATGACAAGGTCACTAGAAGACAGAGGCAATCACCTCGCACCATCCAGGAATGTGCCCTGACGTGGATGTGCGGCGCCTTGTCTCCTCTAGCTTACTATAAATACCCTCAAAGAAGGGGATCCGATTTCTTCTCACTAAAACTCCCGTGTAAAGGCTCCTGCGCATTCTACTATATTTTAATATTAATTGGCTACAAGTGTTTTCACTTACAGTCCTCATGGTTACTTTGTATGTTTTTACCTTTTACTTTCCCAAATCTAGTAAACAATCCTAGACCCGGTCTAGTACTGTTTACCGGGTTAGGTAATTTACACCATCAATACAAAATGTATATTTATGTGTAAAACATACTCATTTTACATATAGGTATGAAATACTCATTTGTGAGCAAAAATACAAAGTCATCATCACCTTTGTCAGATGAGGTACCAGTCCGATGAGGTACAGAAACGACAATGCACACTACCTATAATGTAACGCTCCGAAACACACCCTAAAATTATTGTTTAATTATTATTCAAATAAATAAATATGCTTTGATTAAAATAAATTATTATTGGGCTTTGGGCCAAAATGAAATGTGTCTTTATATCCAATATCACAATCTGGATAAATCTCGTACAGATAAATCCAATATATTGACTATCTGTGTAATCTTAATTGGGAACTAGAGTACAGACCCAAATGAATAATAAATAAAGAATTTGTTTATGATGTGAACTTTGAAATGATTTATTGAAATAAGTCATGAGAATAAGTAATATGAATCTAATGAAAGAACCTTTTTGAATAAAGGTCAATTTAATCAATTTTGATTCTGTCAAGTCAAACACCCAAAAATATGATGTCAAAAAAAGTATTACAAATAAATATAAAAATTATATTGTAGAATAGAGTTTGACTGTCCAATCACAGCGGTGCAAATAGAATTCAATTCGGAGAAAGTTGGACCAAAAAGTGTACCCCGACTGGGACCAAATTAGTCCCAATCAGGGAAGACGAGTACAAACGGCGCCTCCTCCCCCACTACGAGATACGCCGATTGAATGATGCCGCAAGCTTGGAAGCATTCCCATCTCCTTCCTATATAAGGCTACCAAAGCTTAGTGAATTCTTCACCAATCTCCATAATTTCTTCTTCTATTCTATTCTTGCTTGAGAGAGGAGTGTAGTGGTGCTGTCAATTTGGTGAGAGGTCGCCGGAGCTAGCCACAACCTCGCCAGCTTTTCACTGGAAAATTTCCAGAACCTCAGTTTAAACCTGGGGTAAGCCCGTACATATATCCAATGACAAGAATGTTCGTATAGATCGTTTATACATTCATAAACGATCATTTGGTTGAGTTTGTGTTTGACAAGCTTGAAGAACTAAGAATTATAAACCTTGAAATTGTGGTTAAAACTACGAATTAATGATACCAAAATGATCTATGAACCTTAGAGAACATTTCTATATAGTTTAATTGAAGTTTGGTGACTAAAAATGATATTTCTGAAAATGGACCTGAGGAAGAAAACGATGAACAGTGCACGGTAACACGCAACTGCCGGCACGGTACCCACCTACTACCAGAATGGTAAAGGTGCTACCGTCAACAATGGTTCCTCTAGCGGTACCTTAAGTCCGGTGGTACCCTGTACCGTCGGCACAATACGGAGGTACTGTTAGCCGATACCGAGGTATTGTGAAGGGTACCATCTGATCAAATATTTTTCTAGAAAACCTAATTTTTGAACTATTAAATCCTATTTTTGATACAAATCAATTATGATCATTATGAGTATGATTTCTAGAGATAAAAATGATGTTTTGATGCATGACAGTAAGCTAGAGGGTTAACTGTTGAAACACGGGCATGTCACGTTTTCGTACTAAAGCCGTGTTTGTTTTTATGACAGGTTTTGATAATGCCAAACCGCCGTGATCAAGTCAAACTTTGAATATACAAGGCGAAGAAGGAAGACAAGAACAAGAGCTAAAAGAAGACCAAGAACGAAGACCTTAGTCTTAGTGTCGTTGAGTCGGTCTTCATTGTGATCAAGACCGACCCAATCTTTACACCTTGGCTCTTTAGGCTAAAAGCCCTCATTGCACTTCTTAAATCATAAAAATGTTTTTCAAACATTTTTAAGTCATTAAAAACACTTGGTGTTCGCCCAAACCAAAAACCAAGCCATCCGGCGTTCGGGTTTCAGAAACTGGCGTTCGGCTCTCGGTTATCGGCTATGGTTTTTGGCGTCCGAACCAACCAAGTGGTTTTCAACTTTTTATGATTGGTTTTTACTCTTTGGCATGTTTAAACGGTTCTCCAACAAAAACATCTTGAAAACTATCTTTCGCTTTTGGTCGTTTGACAAAAATCATTCAAAACGGCATAAAACTTGGCTAGCCGTGGTTTTCACTTAAATGACGTGTTTTTTAAAGTGTCTTACTCGATTTATTAGCCAAATACATCAAATAAGTGTTTTAAACACTTGGTTTTTATTTTGGAGAACTTTGAATTTTTCGGTCGGGTTTCGCATCGGTTGGCTAGGCCGTGGTTAAGGCAAAAACCATGGGTTCTTGACTAACCACTCACCCAGCGATGGGAAGATCTTCCCATCGATGGGTAAGTAGCCCCTTAGCCAAACCAACTTCCAGAACCATGCCAAACAGCGATGGGAAGCTCTACCCATCGCTGTTCAAGCCTTGGTCCAATATTATCACAAGGCAGAATACCCTTACCCAGCGATGGGAAGCTTTACCCATCGATGGGAACCCAGCGATGGGAAGGCTTAACCATCGATGGGAAGACATGACCGTTGGGAGTCATTTAAGGCTGATTCTTTCCTTATTTGAAAGTCAACCTCCCACCCAGCGATGGGAAGCATTTACCCATCGATGGGTAGGTAACCGTTGGCTTCAAAACTGAAGGAAAATTGGCTTACCAGCGATGGGTAAGTCCTAAACATCGATGGGAAGCTAATATTCTGCAGATCCCAAATCTTTTCAATCCCATAAATCAAGCCAATCACCCCTTTAATGCATTGGTCCGTTGGAGCCTATTTTGGCACTATAAAAAGGGGTGTTTGGGTCTGCTTTACATATCAATTCACTTCACTTTATTCATATTATCATTGCATCCAAACAACATTATTTTTCATAGCTTTCTAGAGCCAATTTGTGAAGTTTGAGTTGTTCTTGAGCGTATATAGTTTACTCAACATCTACTCTTAAAGAGAGTCTTGTTCTTGAGTGTTCTTAGTGTTGTAAACACGTTTAGGGAAGCTTGTTTCCCTTGGTTGTACGAAGGAAAGGTATTTTTCCTTCGGGTTGAAGTCTTGGAGTGCGGTATCTCCGAGCAAGTGTATTGAGGCTCGTGGGACTCGAGTTCTCAGGTTGTAACGGTTTGTTAAGCACCCGTAAGCTTAACGGAAGTAGTGTAGCTCGAGAGAGTCTCTCGGGAGGTTGGATTAGCCACAAGTTGTGGTGAACTAGGGTAAATCTTGGTGTGCTCCCTTTACTCCTTTTTATTCCGCTCTTTACTTTATCCCTGCGATTTTTATTCCGCGAAAATTTATAAACATTCTCGTGCCTCACTATTCACCCCCCCCCTCTAGTGAAGGGCACTTATTCTAACATTAACACGGGTCATCCATTTGATCATCGTAATCATAATCACACGGGTCATCCATTTGATCGTCGTAATCAATGTTTAATAGAGATTATTATCAACGATATTTCATTATGGTTTATCCAATATAATAATCCTTCAAGTATAATATTCATCAAGGTTTGATCGTAATCATTATTCATTAACAGTCATCATAACATTCATTAACAAATAACGGCCTAGCATCGAGTGTTAACACCCTAGCTTACCGTCATGCATCAAACAAAGTTCATGTATTTATCAAAACGTCATTTTTATTTCCATAAATGATATTCATATTGATCATAATTGATTGGTATCAAAAATAGGATTTAATAGTTCAAAAATCAAGTTTCTAAAAATTTCTCAGGACAAACGGTACCCTTAACGGTACCTCAGTACTGGCTTACGGTACCTCGGTACCATGCCAACGATATAGAGTACCACCGCACTTCAGGAACCGCTAGAGGAAGGCAAATTTGTTGGAGGAGACGGTAGCTAGCCTACCGTCTCGGTGGTATAGCCTACCGTGCTGGCGGTACCAAGGTACCGTCCGGAGGGTAGCAGGCTACCATTCTGCGCACAGTTTTGAACAATGTCATCTTCAATCTCGGGCCAATTTTAGGAAATGTCAATTTTAGTTACCAAACTTCAATTAAACTATATAGAAATGTTCTCCAAGGTCCATAGATCATTTTGACATCATTAATTCAGTGTTTTAACAACAAATTCAAGCTTTATGATTCTTGGTTCTTCAAGCATGCCAAACACAACTCAACCAAATGACCGTTTATGAACGTAGAAATGATCTATACAAACATTTTAGTCATTAGATATATTTACAGGCTTACCTCGATGTTAAACGATGATTCCGACGATTGAACGACAAAACTTCCAGTGAACACCACGACTTGCTCCGGTGACTTCACACAAAAATAACAACACCACAACGCTCATCACACTTAGAGTTCTCTTTTGGAAGAAGAATGGTGAAGGTTTAAGGGGTTTATATCGTGGAGAAGGTGAGAAAAAGACATTGGAGATGACCTCTGATAAGTACATTTTGTACTTATTATTTTTCTTATATTTAAACGTTTTTGTATGTAAATAAAATTAATTAAGGTAAAAATATTTATTTTCTTTTCTAAATTTCTCAAAGTTGTCATTTTGTTTATAAAAAAAGGGTGTTCAAAACAAAATTGGAATTTTCAAAAAGAAACTTGTTCAAACAGAGTAAAAACTTGAAAGAAAATAAAATATTTGAGACATTTAAGTTCAATTTCGTCCATAGCTCCAGAAGATAAAAATGTTCAGCACAAAATATGGAACTTGCCACAGAAATTCGAATCCCAAAAACCAAGGTTGGCCCGGGCGACCGCCCCGGACCCAGCCCCGGGATTCAATTGCAAGATAAGGCAAGAAAACGACACGTTTTGCAGGAATATTTTTATCGACTGCGGGGCGACCGCCCCGGACCCAGCCCCAGAATCCAAACGGCAGCTAATTGCAACTGGCAGCAACTTGGGGCGGAATATTCGGATATTCCTCCTAGGGCGACCTTCCGGGCGGCCGCCCCACTCCGCGCCCCGGAGATTCCTAGGCCTATAAAAGGCAGCGTCGATCAGCCTTCTTCTTCATCATCCTCTCTTCGTTTTTTCCTCTCCATAGCAGCGAGAATCATTATAAAATTGTAGTTTTAGTTTATTTTGGGAGTTTCAGTTCCAGTACTGTTTCAATTCCGCTTTTCTGGAAGTTGTAAGTTTTTTTTAAATTAATATTATAAACATGTTTTGTTATTCAATTTGTGCACTTTTTATTATTACTATGTCTTTTTAAACATATTAGGAATGTGAATTGAAAATAGGGTAGTAGGTATGTAGGAAAAATAATTATGTTGGAGTATTAAATTTAATTAATTGAAATGTTAAGTTGCTAGTAATTGTTGAATGTTCTAATTAATTAATCTGGCCAATTTATTAATTAATGTTGAAAAAAAATTATTATGTCCATTTGTCAATGAATGAGAAAAATAATTTAGTCAATCAATTCTAGCACATTAATAATGCCTAGAGATAGGATAAAATTAATGGAGTTATTGTGACAGAATTACTCACTAGTTAAATTAATTAGTTAATTTAATAATCCAACTAGTTAAATTATCTGAAATATTCCTACTACTTGAAATCAATTCATATTCCTTTTTATCAAACAATTATTTTATTACTCTGTCCAACTCAGTTTAATTCCAAACCACAAATACTATTCGAATTTAGAAGGCTTCCAAAACCAATGAGTAAAACTTTGCCTAACTAGATTTTAATAGAAAATTTATTTTAACACCAATCCACATGAATACGACACGGGAATAAATTGATATCTTTTAGAGTGAAATTTACTACCGCTAAAACTCATTTGTCAACCTCCATTTTACTGTTACTGTTCTAGTTCGTTTAGCGTCTCAGTGGATGGAGCAGCGATCCATACAGATTTTAAATGCAAGTTCCTGATTGAGACTAATTTTGGTCCCAGTCGGGGTATACTTTTTTATCCAACTTTCTTCGAAATGAAATGCGTTTGCACCGTTGCGATCGGATAGTTAAACTATATTCAATAATATAATTTTTATGTTTATTTGTAATACTTTTTCTGACATCATATTTTTGGGTATTTGACTTTGAGAGAGTGAAAATTGATTTAGTTGACCTTTATTCAAAAAGGTTCTTTCATTTAATTTGTATTACTTATTTTCATGATTTAGTTCAATAAATCATTTCAAAGTTCACATTATAAACAAATTCTTCATTTATTCTTAATTCAGATCTGTACTCTGGTTCCCAATCAAGATTACACAAATACTCAACATATTAGATTTATCTCTATGAGTTTTATCCCGTCTAAAGCCCAATAATAATTTATTTTAATCAAAATAAATTTGTTTAATATAATATTTAATTAAATAAATTTTAGGGTTTTTTTGGGGCGTAACATGAACTAAACATCATCAAAATCATGAATGATGGATATTTGAATTGAACATTATGTGCATGATATCAAATGATTTGGTTATGGATTTAGATTCAATTTATATGGATATTTTTACCCAGCTTTAACAATGAGCGTGTAGTATGTTTTATTTGCTACAAAAGCGAGATAGTCGGGATGGATGTGATGGTTTGAAATGAAGGACATAAATAAATTGTGTTTGTGATTATGATTTGTTGAGCTTCTGCAACATTGAAAACTCTGTACTGTTATGTTACAAAAAATACTATTGTGATAAATAAAATTATTTAAAATGTTTTAAATTTTTATGATTACCAAGTTAATAGTTTAACTGAAATGGGCTATAAAGCAACCTAATTCTCTTTTTTATTTCCCTTCAATCTAATTTCTATTCTACTTTCCTCCCTCACTTCTCTTCCAACGGACCCTGATCTACGTCATATACCTGGACTCTGGATTTTCTTGAGGAAAGTGGAGGGGGTTAACAGGATCGACAGGCTAACAGAGCTCGGTCTGAGCTTGGAACCATGGCTGAAGAACCCCCAAATCATACCTCTATCTCGGCGGAGCACTCTTCTTCTTCGTCTCCGTCTCCGTCTCCGTCTCCGTCTCAGAAATCTTGTGAAGACTCCGCCATGAAAGTTCAACAGGTATCGACTTTTTATTCGCTCCTCTATTAGGAGGAGCATGAATTTTGGATCTAACGCATTACATTTTAGAAATGGAAAGGCTTTATATTTATGGGAACTGAGTAGTAACTAGTAATTTAGGCGATAAGTATATTTGCTAAA
This sequence comes from Cuscuta australis, assembly GCA_003260385.1. Classification (NCBI taxonomy): domain Eukaryota; kingdom Viridiplantae; phylum Streptophyta; class Magnoliopsida; order Solanales; family Convolvulaceae; genus Cuscuta; species Cuscuta australis. Next base: position 2,205,750 of record NQVE01000129.1, on the reverse strand, counting down.
AACGTCTAGGTTTTGTGAATTCAACGTCAAAAAATTTCTGCGCTCGATGTAGATGTTTGAAGTAATCAGTGCAGGAAATGATTAAATTTCGATCCAATGGGAAATGATTAGATTTGGATCGATTTGGAAATGATTATATTCGTAGCAGCAGTCAAGGGTTAGATTCCGGAAATACCCACTATGTTCCCCTTCTTGAATTTCTGACATTTCTCCTTCTTTGCTGTCCATGAAATGTAATGTCTGCTTTTGAGGTCATTTCAACAACCGAACTCCATAACAAGCAGTATCCAGGAGGCTCTCTTTACGCTTGGAGGATGATACCTATTGTGGGTAGGATAAGTGAAGGATCAATTTTGGAATATAAACCCAAGCATGCACTGCCTAGGCTCAACCAGATGGGTTGGATTGGACATTTTGACCCTATAGGTTACCTTCAGATCTGTCTCCACTGCCTTACCGAAAGACACATCAAAGTACTGAGTACTGACATAATGTCCTTGGGACGTGTATCTTGTACAGTTGAGATCTACTCACCTACGCTACTCCCTCTGGATACTTCCAGAGTGATCCACATGCCAATAAGGAGCTGAGTAGCTGACATTTCTCCAGATGTTTGAGCTCTCAAGTCTCAACACATAACTACTCCTTCACCTTCACTGAGAGTCTGAGAGGGGATACTGAACAACAAAATCTATCATTTACGATGCTGCCACCCTCTCAAAATAACCATACGATTCATTACCATTAAATTTCCTTGCGCATCTGGTTTCATCCAAAATTCCATCACTTACAATGTCGTTACCCTCTCAAAAATGTTCATACTAGAATATCTTGCATATTTGCGATTGGCTTTGTTGGCACGTCTTCTTTAGGATTTATGTAACCACTCCCTTTGTCCCATATAAAGTTTCCACATTTTCTTTTTTGTTTGTATAAAAAGGGTCCTCTTCACTTTGAGGAAGTATTTGTGTGGTGCACACAATTTCTCTCTCCTCTACACAAACACAAGCACACACTTTTTACCTTTATTAATAATAGTGTCCAGTCAATTGTGGAGCTTTATTTCTGGACGGTAGTATTTATTTATTGTTCTTGACTGTTTCTTTTTAGTACCTCTCTCGAGTTGTTGATTACATTGAGCCAAGATATGTCATCAGTCTGTTAGATTCTTATCACTTTTTATTTTCCTATACAGATTCCATCAGGATATGGTTCTTCCTTGGATGTTAGCACTAACCATACGTACCCAACAGCGTACCAGCCACTCCCTTCTGGATTTTACTGCCTACAACAAAACCAGGAGTTGAATTTTGGTCCTGGGCTTTATGCAGTTTCAGTTAATCCTTTTATGGATCATGTGACTGGATTTCATCCCCACAAACTAATCCCTTTAACTTACACCGTACCCACGTATGTTTTCTCTCTAATTTCAATGCATCATGAAGTCATCTTCATGCATTACTCCCATTTGCAGTAACATCTTTTCATCATCTCATGAGCCTTAGCGTGAAGTTGAGCTGTTTCATTGATGATTAAAACGTCATGGGTTCGAACCATCACAAAACAACCTCTTGGCAAAATTTGCAGGGAAGGCCACAGACATTTATGGTTTTCCCTCACCCTACCCCGTAAGGCAGAAAGTGTTTGATGCATCAAAGATGGCCCTTTTTGCCATGCCTCTATAACTTATATGCATGATTTGTCCATCATCCCTTTGAAGCACCTATAGACTAGCTAGGCAATGGACTTCATTTTACTTTATTATTATTACTGTTATTATTATTATTATTATTACTATTATTATAAAAGGAGATGGTTTAAAGCATTCTGATGTTGAGTGTGCTATTAGCACATCACATTCCACACTTTCAGAGCCCTATGATGCCCTCTCGGCTCGAGAGTGGGGTGGGGTTGGTAGGGGGTTAGCGTGAGGGGTATGGTGGTATGTTGACCAAATGGGGGTGGTGGTGGTGGTGGGGGGGGGTACTGTTTGTCGATGGTAAACATTGAAGTCATTTCTACAAAGAATCATGGAAAAGGTTTTCCCGTCTTGATTTCTCCAAATCCATGTTTCCCATTTCAATCCCTAATTAGCACTAAAAAAAGTGAAGTTTTCAGAAGAGTATGGCCAATTAATGGACACGTTTTGACAATTGACACTCATCTTACAGGCTTACAGTGTGAATATTTGATAGCTTTTGGATAGTTATAAATTTATGATAGGTGCTACTTAGTCTTTTATACCAATGAATGTCACTTTCTAACATGTAAGGTGAGAGATTCTATCCATACTACATGGATGATTTTGTTATTCTAAATATACTTTAATCAATTTTATATTACTGTGTTAATACGGGCCTTTTGTAAATGCTTTATGTATCCTGTTTAAAAGTGAAATTCCTATCTTGAACACATGCAATTTTTTTGGTAAATAATTCCTATAGAATATTGCTATGCACCTACATCTATTCATTGCTCATGTGAACAGTGAACGTAGTCCCAGTGAGAATAGATCTGGGAGTGCTGAGCAAGGTGATGTGGGCCAACAACAACAGCAGCAACAACCCGAACTTCATCACCAATTAGTTGTGAGGAGATTTCGAATTGCATTTCAGCGCGACCTTTTGCTAATATTGAAGTTGGCTGCAGTAATTTTTTTGTTCAATCAAGATGGGTCCAAACAAAGACTTTTCGTGCTTGTGGTTTTTGCTTCACTCATTTATCTGTAAGTTATTTTAGTTCTTATATTTTCAATATTCATTTGCTATGACCCCTTCCAATTTAACTGCTCACCTTGACAATTGACACGTCTCCTTCACCCCTCATTTGTTTTCAATACTGGGTTTGTTTAGGTTAGTTTTGGAGTTTCATCTCATGAATCATTCATAATATGGTTTTGCCTTTTGATTTTAAGGACAATTGTTTTGGTTGTATAAATTTAGTGTGAAGTTGTTAACTAATTTTACTACATTTCAATGATTGATGACAATTGAGAATGATTGATGAGACTCACTAGTCTATAACTTTGGCACTTCCATGAGACTCACTGTGGCAACACCAAAGGTGTAGTTTTAGAACTTGCACCTTCTTAAAATTCTCACGAATTTCTCGACCCACACAGGATCAAAGAAATAACCCACACAGGATTACAAAACACACTCAAAATTTCATTCAAATTCAACATGCCTTACAAATGGAAATACAAAGCCTATCTATAGGCAAAGATAATGAAGTAAGCTACAAACGTAATAAAAATAAATAAATATGCAAATCACACTTCTAGAAAAGATCAAACCGAACTTCTAGGAAGTAACTTTGATTGATCTTCAAAGATATTGCCTCCATGCTAAGCCAGAAGTGATTTGCCTCTTTTATCTAATCTTGCCTCCATAATTACCATGTAATGACAATAGTAGTAATTATCTTGGTAAAATCTTCAAAATAACCACATAATCTTCTTTGGTTTCATCCTCCAAATTTGATCTTGAATGTCAATCAAAGTGTCTTGAAATTTACTTGGGACTATTTGAAAAGCAATAATTAAAATAAAACCAAATGGGAAATGAAGAGGTGATTTCAGTGCCACGAGACGGTTAACCATCCCACACCCAAGGTCCAACAGTTGGACTGTCGTAGGTTCCCAATATGCATAATCTGTGCACGTGTGACGATACGGTCGACCGTTACTTGGTCCGTTGAGATTTGTACTCCCAGTATTCCATCCATGGTTGACCGTGGAGCCTGCGTGACCCAGCTGGTTGACATAGATTCACTGATTCTGCCAGTTTGTTTCACCACTTTATTTTGGTTGTCTACCAGGTAATTTTGGTGTTTCCAATGACTCGCTTCTCCCGGTTCCTCCGTTAAGCTTAGGTCCTTAAGCTTGCTAATTAGATTTACATTTTGGTATTTCCAACGACTCACTTCTCCCGGTTCCTCCGTTAAGCTTAGGTCCTTAAGCTTGCTAATTAGATTCACATTAACAAAGATGAAAAATAACACAGCACTGAAAAGTTTTGAACTGTTAAAATACACTGGTTCATACTAGCATGTTTAACATGATATTCTTTTTGAACTGGTTGACCTTTATTGAGGTTTACTCTTTATGAAATTTGAACTCTACTTACCATTATTGAACTGTATAGAGCATTAATCTATTTTATGAACTCTACTGAACTCTATACTCTGTTAAGTTCCTGGAGATTCTAGATTAGTGCAGCAGATTATCTTGGTCCTGTAGTTTAGTAGTTAGGAGTTTGTTGTGTGGGCAATAAGCTAGTACTTTGCTAGTTTTTTTTATAATGTTTTTTAGTGTAATATACTAGTAGTTTGGATTGTGGATGCTATTTTATTGCTTGCCATTTTTGTCCAAACAATTTTTTACCATACTTTTCACACTACTTATCTATTTTGATGTCTATTTTTCTACTACTATAAAATTAAAGAAATTTGTATATGGTACCCCACTAGTATGAAGTTTTCTATTTGGTAGATATTTTTTTTATAATCCATCTTCCTCGATGGAGCCAAATATTCACTATTATTTGGATTTGGAATAAGATGGAATAAAGTAAAATAGTTCTTAAACTATCCGTGCTTCTTTTGATAGTGGAGTAACAGTTAGTTAATGCAACTTTCGACGCTGATTATGGGTCATCTGGAAACAGCTGCTCTATGTTTTAACATAGGGGCCAGGCTACGTACATCCAACCCCCCTTACCCCGCAATGGGCGGGAGCCTTTGAGGCACTGGGGTAATGTTGTTGTTGATGTTGGTAGATAATTTTCTTTTTATAATTCACGACTTCACGTGGTAATCCTTTAATATGGGAAATAGTTGTAGACTTGTAACATGACTGAATGTTAGTCCTTTCATCAATGCAGCTTGAGATTTTCTATTTGGTAGACAACATAAGTTCAGAAATCATGAATTAACCCCATGATTTTGTCAGATACAGTTCTTCTACTTAAAATATGCATTGGAGAGTGGTTATTGACTTACACTCTCTCCATAAGTGCATTTTGATAAACAATAACATTATAAACATAAAACCCCAGCACTTCTGATATCAACTCATCAGGTTGCGTTTTGCCTCTCTGCCTCTCCTTCCATGTTCATCTTCTGTGTGTTTGCTATTGACCATTGAGTCACAATTCCTTATTCCCTGCTTTATAACATGCGAATAATCTTTTCAGCAAAAAGCATAGTCTACAACCAGTGTCTAAATATCAAAGTAGCCTGCAATTTTAATTTGATTGAACTCCAGCAGAAGTCAATCTAAAATGTTCGCAATTAAGGTGACATAATGTCATCAAACTCAACCCTGAATTTATAGCTTTGATAGTGAGTAGTGACTTTGCTTTTGATTTTGTCCCGTCTTGTGGTGAAGGCATTTTTCTTGTTTTTCTTGATTTGCCGCACACACAATTTTTGCATCTAATCTGATTTGCTTCAGAGCCAGCCCCCTTGCTTGTCCTTGCACCATGCCCAACGCACTTGCATTCGGTGCATTTAACTGTATGTTTTGACCTCTCCCCCCTCTTTTCTGAGTTTCTTTCCTTCTCATATTTCTTGCTGGTCTTCTAATCCCTCTCTTAATTGGGGCCATATCTTTCGCAAGCTAAAGCATGCCACTGCCTGTTATCTGGGACTGAGTTGATGTTCAATTAATGTGTTGCTTTCTAGGTGGTTTGAGTTTGGCAGTTTGGGTGGCGGTGACAGATCAAGGGATGGATCAGCCTGCAATTCAAGCAATTTCATTTACTTTTTCCCAGATCAGTTTTTTTCTATTGGATCATCATCTACTTTGTCCAGCAATTTCAAGACTATTTCCTAAATACTCATTTGCAGCAGCTTTAGATTGGTTTTTCCCTATGACATAACTATCATTCCCGGTATATACAGAGTAGGCGGTTCGCTTATATCACCAATCCAAATAGATATTAATTTCCTATCACTTATGTACAAAGTAGCTGGTTCACTTGACATTTTTCATCTCTACTCGCACCTTGCTTCATTTCATAGACTTATCTCCATCCCTATAATCCAAGACATATCACAATGGTTAAAAGAATATCATAGATATCATCAATGGTAACATTAACATCAGTTCCTCTATTTTTACATCTCAAGATCCATGTATCCATTCTGCTGCAAATCTTGTATATATATCCCAATACTCAAACAAAAGTAAACAACTACATTTACACCCTAAACAAACGTTAAAGCCAAACAAAAAAACTCATTTAAAAATACTCCCTCCGTCCCTGAAATCCTTTCATGTTTTGACTTTTTTGGTCAAATAGTAACTCTTTTTTACTACAAATTAAACATAATTTGAATAAATAAATGTTATAAAAATTTGGTATATTAAAACTATATCCTATGATGAACCTAATTATATTGAATTTAAATTATAATTAAATATTCTTTTTTCACAATTTGTGGTCAAATAGTGTCACTGTTTGACCAAAAAAGTCAAAACAGGAAAGGTTTTCTGGGACGGAGAGAGTATTAGTTTGGAACAACTCAATTAAAAATAGAGCACAATTGATCATATACCTCACTTCACTCAGTTTTCTCAACAACATGATAAAGACTAAAGAACCCTATAAAGTCATCTTCACGTCATCACAATAACCTAGGAATTCCTATTAACTGTAGGGTTTCATTGTATTAGCTGAGAGGGTGATGAATGGCTATTGTGGTAGAGTTTGATGATTTAAGCTTGAAGGGAAGATGAACTGTGTGCTAATTTATAATTGTAGGATTTGTTTTCCTTGGATTTTTGTTTTATACTCCCTCTGTTCCACAATGAATAACACTTTTACTATCCTGGCTCCTGTCTCTCGATTACTTTGGTTTACTTGTGTGTTTTCATTTATCATTTGATAAGATAATATATTCTTGTCACCTCGTGTAACTTGTTTTGTATAATTTTTGATCTAATTTTTTAAAACTCCCCCCATCCCAGTGTAGTAGTCTAGTTTGATTTTTTCAAGTCAAATTGGACGAATATTCATCATCAATTACTCTCAATTTATATTGCATATTAGTACATGGAAAAATTCACATCATTACTCCCAGAATAACACAATTTTATATAAATACTCCGAGATTTAATTAATGACATCAATACTCCCAAAATTTTCATATGTTCACATCGATGCTCTAAGATTTTTTTTATGTTTATATATATGCTCCAAATGTTGGGGCACTGATGTAAACATATTTCAATGTTGGAGTATTGATGTAAACATACGAAAATTCTAGGAGCATGGGTGTCATTTATTAAATCTCAGAGTATTTATGTAAAATTATGCAATTTTGGGAGTAATGATGTGAATTTTTCCTTAATACATTGAAATAAAATTTTGAAAGTTTTAAACAAGTTAAATAGAATGAAGTCTTTTTATGCTAATATACATTATAATTTTTATTTAATTGAGGTTCAAAGTTTGTCATGTTTGACTTGAAAAAGTTAATCTGGACTAAAACATTGGGATGCAGTATGTAAGTAGTATATTTTATTTTTATACCAATTTGTAAATAAAATAAAATTTAAAAGACACGGGTTTTCGCATGTGGTTTAAAGAGTGTAATTCATTTTGGGACGGAGGGAGTAGTTAATGTTTTTTGTTGTTTCATTCACATCAGCATACATATTAAAATTGCAAGCCTACCACTTGAATAATAACCTTTTCTTGTCTACAAAATAGAAAATTCCAAACTTGATGGGTAACTTATTAACATTTTAAAAAAATGAAAATAATAATTACAAAGCATAAAAAAATTCAAGAATTTTCTCAATTTATATTCTTCCAAAACCTATTGGGGCATTAAGAAAAACAACCCCTACTCCTAGGTAGGGCCATAGGGGCGCTGGGACGGGCATAAAAAAAAGAAACTGAGTAACCATAACAGATAACTGAAAAAGTAAGTTTATTCAGGGTTAGATTCTTGATACCATGATGATTAATAATTTACTAATCAATTGATTAAACTACTATTTTTATTGAAATGACTTCTAATGTAGAACCTCATAACTTCTATATACAATTGCAATGCTTATATAAAGAATTCATGATCCTAAACCCCAAAAGAAGATCAAATTGAAATATTTTGTATCTTGGTACTACGTGCATTTGAATACTCTTGGTGGCTTAAGAAATGTTTAGAAGATCAAATTGAAGTTAATTTTCATTAGAGTGATTTTTTGCACTCCATTGAGTTACGATATTTTCTACTCCTTCTGTCTCACTATTTTTCGGGACAAGGGGGCGTGACAAGCAAATTATTTAAAAATGGAATTGTATGGTTGGTATTGGAGTTGAAAAGTAAAAATGAATTTGAGCCATACAATTCTTACTAGATATGGTATGGGACAAACTTTAAGGGGCGGACAAAAATATTAAAAAGAGCCACAATAGTGGGGACTGAGGGAGATTTAGTTTTGGGATTTCTATTATTTTTTTTATTATTGATCATTTCAGATATCAAACTGGAGCACTTGCACCATTAATAAGATGGCTTTCACAAGGAATGCGGAGGGGGGTTGCACCTCGTCAGCGGCCTAGACCAGCAGCTCGGGCTGAAGTTGCTGCACTTGCTGAGAGGCAGGGAAATGAAAATGGTGGTGCAGAAGGTACTTTCATGGACTTTGTCTACAAACATTTATGAGTTGATTACCGTTAGATACTTATATAACATTCAAAACTTCTCATTTGCATATATTTGCATAGATACTCCGTAATATACTTCCTCCGTTCCAAAATAATCGCAACACTTGTTTTTTCACACTTGCCAATGCACCAATTAAATAATCATCAATATTTCAATCACATTTCAAAGAAAAGAATAAAAATTGATATTATGAAATTTTTTATGGATACTAATCTAACAAGATCCCACATGACCATTTTTTTCTTACATATTGATCACAAAACATTGTCATTTTAGGGTGTGTGAATAGTGTAAAGTTTTGTCCATTGCGATTATCTTAGAATGGAGAAAGTATGTGTTAATAGTTGATGGATTTGTCTAGTTGAGTGACTTGTGTCATGCCATGCTTATATCTCTACCGTGTATAAAATTGTTGTAGGGATAGTCAGAAAGAAAAGAAATTAGAAAGGACTTCAAGACGTGAACCAAACTCACTTTCCTAAAAATTTCATATCAATCCAACCAATCAACAAGAATTTTAGATGCGAACTTTTGAGATATAATGAATGTGTATAGCAATTGATTTTTGTTGTTATTCTAAATTACTTCACGTGAATATTCACTCAAGAGTTTCCCTTATGAACCCAATGATTCAGTTCTGTGTCACTTAAGCAAATACTAGAGTCATTTAAAGAGACCAGACACAAGCATAACCTCCATTTGGGAGTTAGTTGGTCGTGCATAAAACCAACCATATCCTTTGGTGGATTTACCGATTGCAAGTTACTTTCACTCTAACCTCCAACACTTGACTATTCTGAGTAATCTGATTAAATTTTCTCTGATCCTTATAGGCTTTACATGTTAAGAAGAACTCAACACAAAACTCAAATCAAGAAGTTCATATATTGTATTGCAGAGCTTGTTCAATTAGCTCTGTGTTTTGCATAATCATAAAAAAAAATCCATAAGGACTTCACTATCTCTCTTGTTCATATGTTGATATCAAAGTTGTAAGATCTTTCTATTTCCGCCTCGAACGCGCCTCTGCCAATCCTCTTGTGAACTTTCGGCTGTCGTAGCAGTCAACTTTCTCACATTGTAAGTCTGTATGTGTCTCCTCCGGTGTTGAGTCCTCTATCCTTAGTGTTGAGTACAAATGCAATCTAGGGGATTCAGGGGCATATTTCTCAATTGCAATGACACGTTTTCAGTGTTAATGATGACACCATTCTCCCTTCATCAAGCTATGAAAGCAATGACTTTGTCTCTTCGATTTATTCTCTTGCCAATTCTCAGTTCTCTAGAGCTGCTGATCCTTTGTGGAAATGTTGAACTTAGATACAAAACTCCTATCAAACGTTGATCCTTTGTGGAAGCGTTTAACTTCTTATTGGCCTTTTCTGATACAAAACTCCTATCAAAATAGTGAAAATACCTGAAATGAGCTGAAGTGAGAAGCAATAGGAAAAGAAAGTGCTGGCATTATTGAATTTTTAAGCATTTTACAGTGGAAAGTTCACACTGTCAAAGAGCTATGCCTTATAGAGGGACTAGCTCTCTATCCTCTCATCTTCTAGATGAGTAACAGAAAGAACTACAAAATAATAGATAGATTATGATACTAGCTCCTAGTGGATGGCTTTAGTGCGTTGTCACTCACTAGCTAGCAGAAGCAATATAAGAAACTAGATATAAGAATGAGACAATAATAAGATGTGTATTACTATTGAGTGTTGGACTTAATTTCTCTTTGTCCCATAAAAAGGTTTCACATTTCCTTTTCCTTTCATCCCAAAAAAAGGCTCCACTTTCCATTTTTGTAAAACTTTCTGTGGCTCATCTCGTATTATTTCTCTCCATCTTTAGCTCTTTGACTAAAAAGTGTCAAACACACAAGCTAGACAAATACTTTGTGACGGAAGTAGTATGTTCTAATTTATTGCATAGACAAGTGTACCATCTTTAGCTCTTAGCTGGTCGACTAGAGCTTCTAAGTGCATGTTCTTTTCAACAATATATTCAAGTTACCCAAATTTTGGACTCCAAAATCCGTTCTCCAGATTTTAGATAAAATTACTACCGCATCTGGACTTCGAATTTCGGCCCAGTTTCCATTTTCCAGGCTCTAGTTAAAATTAAGGCAAAAAGAACATGCCTTAAGTCAGCTAACATTTAGTTCAAAGTGGACAGCCATAGAGCTTTAAGCAATCAACTTTTAGCTCTATAGCCAATCTACTCTTGGCACATATTGTTTTGGCTTAACCAACTGCATCTGTTATTCCACAACATACGATATACGTTCAAATGTGTCTACACTACATTGTTCTCTGTATGATTAACCCAATATACCTGACATGGTTTATACTATTGTTTTTTTTATTTTGTTTTTTTGGTAGTTGTAGGAGGAAATGGAAGAGAAAATGAGAACGAGGCACGAGGGAATGAGGCAGGAGCTGATCCAGGGGTTGCAGAGGAGGGCAACCGGTTTTGGCTAATTGTGAAGGAGATTCAAATGATTGTTTTTGGCTTCATCACGTCCCTTCTTCCCGGCTTTCACAACATAGATTAGATTTTTACGTATAATAAACGGCACGCCATGTAGCCATGTTCGATCCGGAGGTTTTGTTGGCTCTATAAAGTTTATACTGCCTTATTTGCCAAACAGTGAAATGGTAAAAAACAATTTGTGATTGTAGTTATATCTATCACTTTGTTAAGAAAATGTATACTCCATCCGTCATACCATTTTTTGTCCTTTTTTACTTTCTCTGTCCCACTACTTCTGCTTCATGCAGTACCGTATATAGACATATATGTGATGTTCACAATCATTTTTATTTGAAAAAATTTACAGCAATACTCCCAAAAATATCTGATTTTACAAGAATACTCTGAAAATTAATTAATTACTCCATTACTCCCACAATTGTTCGTATTTTTTTTAAAAAAATTCATCCGGCATCTTGCACAATCATATTGTGTAATATCTACACTAATTTTTAAATTTATGTCTTCGAAAATATATCACTTTTTTCGGCTTTCATACAAAAAGAAAATAAATTACTTATTCTTGCTCTAACTCAAATATCAATCTCCTACTTTAAGAGTATTCTTTTGGATTTGAAAAGTTAATTTGTAACTTTTTCTAATTCTTTTTCTCCAACTCACAGTTTTTTAAAGTATTAACCTTTAGAATTTCAATTGAAAATGACATGTCCTAATTGTGAAAGACGTGATTAATATTTGAGTTGGAAGACGATAAGTGATTTATTTTTTTATGAAAATAAAAAAAATATTTTTTTTCAAATCATCAATGTAAAAATCTATTTAGATATTATACTCTCTCCGTCCGGGAAAGAAGTTTACGTTTTGACTTTTAGTCATTTTTATTGATGGTTGACTATGGAGTGAATTAGTCCAAAATGCCCTTCCCTATTTCCGGCAGGTGGATTCGTGCAGAATAACAACCCAACCACCCATCTTCTTCCGGCATTCCTTATTCCAATTTCCAGCAGAATCCTCCGCCTCCTTCCTCCACCGGAACACCAGCAGTTTCTAGAGCCCCATCGATGGTGATGGTGAGCCGGCGGCCAACAGAACCAACCCAATCCCCACGACCATGACCAGATTATTCAGCTTCAGCCACACCACCTGATGCTCCAGCAAGAACAGCCCCTCGCCGCCGCCCCGCCGCCACATCCGCACCCGCAGCCCGCACTCTGTCACCGCCAGCCCCCATCACCGCTAGCACCTTAATCGCCGTCATCTCCCATCACTGTGATTGCAGATCTATTTAGATCTAGAAGAAAGAGGGAGAAGGAGGATGAGTAAGAAGAAGAAGAAATTAGATCTACACAAAAAGTGGCGGAGAAAAGAGGAGAAAGAAAGGAGAGGAGAAAAAAAGAAAAGAAAGAGAGGAGAAAAGAAGAAGAGAAAGAAAGAATGAGGATAAGAAGATCAAAGAAGAGTGGCGGAGAAGAGAGGAGAAAGAAAGGAGAGGAGAAAAAAAGAAAAGAAAGAGAGGAGAAAAGAAGAAGAGAAAGAAAGAAAGGTAGAGAAGGGTATTTTTGGAAGAGTGTGGATTAAAATTAGAAATGTAAACTTTATTTCCAGACGGGAAAAAATTAGAAACGTAAACTTTATTTCCGGACGGAGGGAGTACAATTTTATTGTGCAAGTAAGGTGATGGGTGGAGTGTTTTTGTAAAAGGAGAGCAGTTTCGGAAGTAATGGTGTAATTAATTGATTTTCGGAGTATTCTTGTAAATAGCACGCCGAGTAGTCGTGTTCGATCCAGAGGTTTAGTTGGCTACTTTTAAGGGTGGTTTTCTATAAAGTTTATACTGCCAAAACAATGTCAAATTGTAATTATATTTATCTGTTAAGAAAATGTATACTCCATCCTTCATATGGTTATTTGTCCTTTTTACTTTCTCCGTCCCACTATTTCTGCTTCACACCATGTATAGGCATTTATGTGATGTTCAGAACCTTTCAAAAAAAATGTGATGTTCAGAATATACCTTACTTAACATTGGTGTTGACCAAACAATCTTATCTTTTATTTATTTAAAAAGAATTTGAACTACTTGTTATGTCCCAAAAATAGTCCCTCGCCGTATGAGTTTAAATCCTATACTATACTACATGTTTTCTATTTGAAGTCATGTCAAATGGCAAATAAGACAGCCAAAGACGGAATACAAAGCTTAACCAAGTCGGGATCTTTTCAGAATGATAGTCCTACGGAGTTTGTTAGTAGTTATTACAGGGTTGTTAGGAGTAGTTGGTTAGCTGATGTGGCAGGGCAATTGTGTTGTATAAATACATGTGGGCTATGCTGTAAAACGTAATAATAATGAAATCGATCTTCTTCTCTCTAAATATCTTCTCTCATTCTCCCTCCCCAAAATATCTTTTCTTCTTCGCCAATTTTCTCAGATCTTCATATCAAGTTCATCTTGCTACATCATTGGTATCAGAGCCACGACACTTTGATAGCTTTTGATCTCATGTCTTTCTAGATCGAATCATTGATAGACATCCATGGAAGCTAAGTTGAAGGCTATTGAAGGAAGATTTGCTGGTGTTGATGAGAGAATCAAAGCTCAAGAGCGCAAATGGATAAACGGATGGACCAGATATTGATGCTCCTGAAAAATTTGGAAGCTATGGTAGGCCAGGAGGAGTACAACATCTCCACCAACGAAGGTGGTGGAGGCAACTCATACTCATAGGCACTGAGTTTCAATCCACAATTGGAGTTTCCAAAATTTGATGACAGCAACACGCGAATCTAGATTAAGAAAGCATGTAAGTACTTCGTTCTTTGTAAAGTTCCTGATGAACAATGGGTAGACATTACTAGCTTACATATGGTGGATAAGGCTGAAAATTGGGTTACTAGCTACATGTCTTTTAGAAAGTATGTTTCTTGGCATGAATTTATCATCGATATCAGTGCCGGCCTTCCGGGTTTAGAGATGAAACATGGCATAATGTTGTAGAACAATTTAAAAGGCTAGAACAGAACGGATCACTTGAAGTTTACATCGATGAATTCGAAGATCTAAGGTCTGTGTTGAATCAGAACATCCATTATCTTCCTGATTCTTTCATGCTGGATTCTTTTATTGGTGAATTGAAGCCTTGTGTTAAACTAGTTTTTAAAGCATTTAAACCTAGTAGTATAGCCCAAGAAATTGAATATGCAAGGTTAAAGGAGGAATCATTGGAAGTGGAAGGTTCAAAGTTCTCTAAATTCAGCCACTCTTACAGCCATGTACCTTTCGGGGAAAGCTTCAAGGCCTCCCTTCACAAACAACTCATCAAAACCTGCTCTCTTGCCTACTCCCTAAATAAAACCTGCCAGTTTCTAAAAATATACACTTGCCACGCATTTTGGCCCTAACAAAAACTTTAAGTACATACCTGCTGATGTGAGGGTTGGAAAAAATAGCCAAGGGATTGTGCTACTATTGCGATCAACCTATTTAGAAGGGGCACGAGTACAATTTTAAGGAGCAACAATTGTTTACAGTTAACGTCCCTGCTCAGGGAGCTTATCAGAATGAGCAAGAGAAATGCATAGCTGAATATTTGGAAGATCATTATGATGTAAGTGAGAAAGGAGGAAGTTTTGATGCTTGTATTTCTGTACAAGCTCTAATTGGAGGGCACAGTTACCAGACAATGAGAATAATGGGAATGGTTGGTAGAAGGCCCATCCACATATTGGTTGACTCAGGAAGTACTCATAGTTTCTTAAATTTTGATACAACAATAAATTTGGGATGTCAGCTAGAGAAGGTACAAACACCCAAGTAGTGACAGTGGCAAATGGGAATAAAATCCCTTGTCAGTGTACTTGTGACAAGGTGTACCAAACTCAGTAAATGTATATTTACAAGTGACATGGTGGAGTACTTGGGGCATTTCATTTCTGCAAAAGGGGTTGAAATAGATCCAAGTAAAATCAATGTTATTTCCAATCGGCCAGTTCCTACGACAGTTAGAGAACTTAGACATTTCTTAGGGCTAGCGGGCTATTACAGGCGTTTTATCAAAGGTTATGCTACACTGAGCAAACCTCTCACTGACCTACTAAAAAGGTGTGCATATCTATGGTCAGAGTCTGCTCTAAAAGCCTTTGTATCACTACAAAAAACTGATAGAATGACGACGGGAAGATTTTGTTGCTACACTTAAATTCCGTTGGGATTTCATACCGATGATGGAAATAACGATGGAAAAATTCCGTCATCCTATTTCCGTTGGTATTTAAATCGACGATGGAAGTTTCCATTCCGTCGCTATGAACGATGGAAAGGACGATAGAACGGGGCGACAGATTAGGCGACAGATATATTCTGTCGTCACATTTAGCGACGGAAATGACGACAATTGTTGAAAATTAGACCACTTGGTGATGGAAATGGATTCTGTCACCAACTCCGTCGCCATGTTGACAGAATGAGCAATACCATGCCTGTTTTGTTACCATACCCATCAACAAAGAAATATGCCAAACACAATGCAAAAAAAACTGGAAATCCTCACGCTCATTACGCCATCATCAATAATGAATCACATCTAGACCAAATTCAATTTAAATTAAACCAAATTTAATAATCACTAATCACAATCTTATGTATTTATCAAATTCATGTAAATTTACAAATGTTTTCAGTGAGGAACATGTCAAGCTCCTGCATACCCTGTTCCTCATGCACCACCGTCACCATCTTCATTTCTTGGTGGGAGAATTCCTCCATATAGCCGAACCATCTCCTCTTTGATTGTTAGCAATTCATGCGCTTGAGATGATCTCATCTCTTCAAGCTCTTCCCTTCCCTCAATTTCTTATTTCATCATCACGTTGGTCCCACATAGAGCTCGTGCTTGCACGTCTTCCCGGACTCTCGTGCATTTGTGGGAGGCTCCGTGCAAGATCTGCAACACCGCACAAGATCTCACCTAGAAATAAAGCAAAGCTCACCACTTTGAACACCAAAACCCACCATTTTTAAAAATTTTAAAAATTAAAAAATTAATTAAAAAATTGCAACCGCTTAACCACGGGTAAGCAGCGGTGTCCAACTTCCAGTGGCGGCGGTGGCCGGCGATTATCGGCTGGGGCTGGCGGCGGCGCGGTGGTGGCTGGCGGTGGCAGGCAGCAGGCGGCGGTCAACGATCAAAATCTAGTCAGCATCCCTTCTTTTGATTTTATTTTTTTCAAAAAAAAATCAAAGTGTTGAAAAAATATGGTGAGCTTTGCCTTACAGTTTGGTGAGCTTTGTAGTGACCAGTGGTGACCTTTGCATCATCTGACTGTAGCATGTCATCTCACCGTAAGATGTCATCTGACTGGAATCGATATATATATATATATATATATATATATATATATATATATATATATATATATAATATATATATATATATATATATATATATATATATATATATATATATATATATATATCGCTAAAAATGATGGATGATCCATGAAGACAAACTCGTCAGGGCCGGGTAACAAATGTTTGCGCTCAAAGGTAATAGAATCCCATGAAAATCAGATGAAGAGGGTGGCGCATTGCGGTTGAAGAGAAGGTTTCCTTCTCGCAAGAAAGATTGATGTTGACTCCATCCGTTTTCCTTAGTTTCAGGACTGTTTGTTTTGTTCCTTTTTGCTCTAATTTTGTATTTTATGTATTTTAACCTTTAAGGCTTCGGTTGGGTCCTCTTCGAACGTGTACTGATTTAGCCTTTGAATAAAATCGGTAAGGAAGCCTGGACATTACCCCACCGATTTTGGTGGTTTTCTTTCGGGCATATATATATATATATATATATATATATATATATATATATATATATATATATATATATATATATATATATATATATATATATATATATATATATATATATATATATATATATATATAGGGATTGACTCGAGTCAGATGACACCTTACGGTGAGATGACATGCTTCGGTGAGATGACACAAAGCTCACCACTAGCCACTGCAAAGCTCATCAATGGCCAATGTAAAGCTCACCAAAGTGTAAGAGAAAGCTCACCATATTTTTTCAATACTTTGAATTTTTTTTGAAAAAAAATCAAAGCGGTGTTGACTGGACTTTGACCGTTGACCATCATCAAAGGAAAAGCTGACTGGACTTTGACCACCGCCGCCGGCCGCCGCTGATCTCTGCCACCGGCCGCCAGTGACCACCTCCGCCGCCGCCGGTCTCCGCCGCGCCGCCGCCACTGACCGGTGGTTGACCGGTGTTGCTATTTTATTTTTTATTAATTTTTTAATTTTCAAAATAAAAAAAGGTGAGTTTTGGTATTCAAAGTGGTGAGCTTTACCTTATTTCCAGGTGAGCTTTACATTGGCCATTGGTGAGCTTTGCAGTGTAATGTGGTGAACTTTTTTATTTTTTGGAAAAAAATTCAAAGTGTTGAAAAAATATGGTGAGCTTTGCCTTACACTTTGGTGAGCTTTGCAGTGACCAGTGGTGAGCTTTGTGTCATCTGACCGAAGCATGTCATCTCACCGTAAGGTGTCATCTCACTGCAGTCAGTCCCATATATATATATATATATATATATATATATATATATATATATATATATATCCGATATATATGGCGAGATCTGTTGAGAGAGGGGAGAGCTTTCTACGCTCCGATTTACTTATCGGAACTTCAATTTCGGCCAATTGTTCAGGCCAACTTTCTTTACAAATTCACCGCCAACCCTCATCAGCTCCACCAATCCTCAAACCTCCACACTCATTTTATAGAGAACCGGTGAATGGCCACATCCCTTCCTCTTCCAAGGACCATCCAGCCCCGGCTAAGTCTTCAATCGAGAATCCTTCAGATGCCCAAGCGACGACGCTTTCCACCTTCGGAGAAAGCTACACTGACATCTTAAGGGGGGCTCCGCCAATTTCCATAGATGGAATCAAAAATCCCAAACACTCAATAGCAATCTCTACAACTCGAAAATTTCGAATTGGAGGTAAGACATGTATTTCGAAAATTTCAATAGGAAGATATGTATTACAGAAGTTCAGAGGAATAGGAAACTCAATATTTGGCTAGGGTTAGACCTTAGTGCTTGGCTCCTGGATAATCTCCAATTTGTCACTCAAGAGGGATACCTTCGATCCACTCACCTTAGGGAGAACAAGAGACTTCTTTCAGTCTCTTTCCAAGCCTCTAGAACAGGTAATTACTTTAAACTTAGTGAATTCCACAAGGATGGAAAGGTTTGGATCAACATTCCAGAAGGAAACCAAGATTTGGGTTTAACCTCCTTTACATCCTACTTTTAGGCAGATTTTGAATATTTTAAACTCTCTCTTCCCTCATCTCCTCCTTTTTTGGACAACCCCTTTCCCTCCTCGCCACTACCATTTGAGCCCTCCATCTCTTCTTTCTTGCAAACCTTAGATATCCCAGGTGATTATAGTCACACCCCTATAAACATTTTTCTTAAGATTCCTTTTTTCCCCCTCAAGGAACCACAACAGCCAGTTTCTGCAACCCCATTTCCACCTTTTCATATCCCTCATAGCCCTCTCTCTCTCCAGCAGCTCAACCTTTCATTCCAAGTGCAAAGGACTACTCACAACCGAAGGACGAACCTCACTTCTTGGGGTGCTCAAATTCTGATAATGATAATGACTTAGAAAGACCACAGTGGAACGTGAGCTACAACTTAGGCTCAGAGAAGCAAACAAAGCTCTATTATAAGCCTATTTTTGAAGATTTAGAAGAAGAATGAGTTATAGATAGAGGGTCGGAAGATGAACCAGACTGGCATACTAGGAATTTTGAGCAGCCATTTTATACCAAGGATAATATCAAATTCCTTGTATGGTAACTCGATTAGACTCGCGGGCAGTCGATGTCCCTGAGCCATCAGCGGATAGTTGCGGTATAGGTGGTGCAGTCGCATGCTGTGCCCTAACGGATTAGATACTATCATGGGATTCTCTAGATCCCCTCCGTATATGTTGGATTTCTCGGGCATAGGAATGAAAATATAGGATAATGTGGATCCTAGATCAATTAGTGCAAGCATATGAGTATCAAATAACGAAAACATACCCAGGATGACATCATGGTTGACCTCGATACGCCCTTGCATGGTGTAGATGCATGCGGGAGTACGTCCCTGCTATAAGTTCTGGCCTTGGTTCTGATTCTGGCCTCTCTACGGGTTCGAACCCGCTGTAGATCTCTGACTTTGAGTAGCTTCCGGTGTCTAGACCTCAGCTGTGGGAAAGGCCGGTCCTGGATTGGTGGGATAGTCCTTACGGAAATGCCTCGCCTTCCAACAACCTAGGCACAAATCCTTCATGAACCAACAACCGCCATGATGGTTTCTCCCACACAGGTTGCATACTCGGTGCCTTGAGGGTTTGTGTCTGTTGCTAGCTGACTGGGACTGGGCCAGTGCGAACTTGGGCTTCTTGGAGTTTTGGGCACCCTTGGCACCCCCAAATGGCCTCTTACTACTTGGTGTCGCGCTAACCGTCAGTCAGTTGCCTTGCCCAACCCCTCCAGCACTCAGGCTTGCCTTGAGATTTATCCACGTCTATCTCAACCTTCACCATAAGGTCGTACGCTTCAGAGAAGTCAGTGATGTTCAATATAGACACGTGCGGTCGAACATCTGGAAGCAGCTTCTTCCAGAATTCCTCGATCCGATCTGCCGGTAAGGATACTAACGTAGGTGCAAACTGAGCTAGATGTTCAAACTTTTCTCGTAGCTCGGTAAAGGTCATGCTCCCCTGCTGTAGTTCCATGAACTCGGCACGCTTCTCTTCCCGGAAGTGGGCTGGTATATACTCTTTCTTGAAGGCCCAATCGAAGTAGGCCCATGTCCATGACTTTGGCGCATGAGGGTTGCGTTTGGTGCGCTTCCACCATTCGTACGCCCCTTTCCAGAGCAATTGAGATGCCAACCTAGGGTGGTCTCCTATCGGGACATTAAGGTCGCCTAGCACTCTAGCCACTTGATCAATCCAATCAAGTGCAACCTATGGTTCATCTACTCGATCTCCAAGGAACTCTTCCACTCCATTGTCATTTAGGGTTTTGAAAGTGATCAAACGTGGCGGCGGAGGAGGTGGCAGGAACATTGGCACATTCTCCATTTGTTATAGAAACTGAGCCATGAAAGCAGGCATAGCAAACTTGGGCTGGTTCTCGTTGTTTTGGTTATTCCCAACATTCAGAGGTATGTTAGGCTGTCCAGCATTTTGATGAGGCATGAAGTTGGATGCCTCCGTTTGGGCATCAGCGTTCTCGCCACCAACTTGCAGGGTGTTGTCGTGTGTGAGTCGATGCTTCACTCATTATAAATTTCACACATAAGTTCCTAGTCAGTTAACAACACATAAATAATAAAGCTTAAACTTACTACCTTCTCGGGACTAATGAGTCGCAAGAGATGTGGTGCACCTTTTGGAAACCATCTGTTTGTGATCCAAAAATCGATTTTAAAACCATATGCTACGATACCAAAATGTAACACCCCAACCTGCATAACACGAATACACAGAATAGCAAACCAGGTTGCTACTAAATTGGTATCCAAACACAACTAATTTTCAATGAATTCAATGAATACTTCAAAAATATAATATAAAATCCATCAGAGTAATAATTAAAACATCTCCGGAAGCTTATTTCATTATTCAAAACACAATCAAGCCCGTAAAAGTAATAAGCCATTTAAATAATAAATAATAATTCAAAATCTTCAATTATGGCCATGCACATCTCCTCATCCCCATCGCCCTCCGGGATTGGCTCCAAATTCCTCATTTTCTGGATTACCTACGTGCAGCAAAAGAACAAACACTGCACGCTGAACATTGAATCTAAGTGAGAAATATCTAATAAACAGTCATACACATAGACGACCTCACCACCCCATATCGTCATACGATATCATGCACAGAAAACAATCATAATAATATCACAATAGCTCATAAGAGATAACCACACAGTAATATGAATGTTAAGTGTTCTTCTTTGATCTTGTTAACTTTCTTTCTCATACTTGGCTCTTAACCTATTCTAGGTTAAAGCTTAAGTGATCTCAACTTGCCTATGGGAGTAATGACCTTCCCCTTCGTAAAGAAGGTCAAGCTCAAATCAACTCGAGAGTTCCTCGTTGGGTGGGTGAGATCCCTGTCCCCTTCAAAACGACAGTTTATTGATCCCCGTGCGCACGTCTTTACCATGATAGTCATTGGACCTAGCAGGTACCATATAGATCTAACTTACTATACTTATGACATACTTTGCCACTAATCCATTCAGGTCATTTCCTAGAGTTCATCTAGGTAATTATTTTTAATTACTTAATCCTGATAGACTGTGTTTTGGGGTGTTACAGTTACACTGTCATACTCACAACATTTTCACATTGTAGCTGTCATACTATCACCGCCACATTGGCATCCATCACCGACGGCCACAAGAGTATCGTTCCAAACACTACATATTACATTGACATCATTTTTCCATCACACTGCCAACGCATACTCTTACATCACACTACCATTATGCTCCTACTTTGATCTCAAAAGAGTTAAAACTCTTATTTTGATATTTTCAGGCTTTATTACTCTTATTCAGGGAGATTTCTTTTTTTCTTTTTCATTCATTATTTGGGAATAGTATACTTTTCATAATAAAAAAGAATAATAAATTTTGGAAAATAAAAGTAATTCAAACTCTTGTAAGCACTAACCCTAACCAGAGTTTGAATAAATTGACATCATGTTATGTCTTTTTTCCTTTCCTCTCCTTATTTAAAAATAGTGAAATTTATATAATTAAATAAAAGAATCAGAAACTTTTGAAAATAAATACAACTCAAAAAATAAATACAACTCAAACCCTTGAAAGCACTGACCCCTTAGTAGAATCTTTTTGTGTTCAAATCTCCGATTCGGCATTCTTGATTTTTTTGCTAAAAAATATTTAATCTAAACTTTTATACATTATTACTCAGAACTCTGTTGTTTTGATATTAGAATTCTTACAAGTAATATATACTATAGACCTGATCAAAGTGCAGACCAGGTATCGAGTCGGGCCAAGATGTTACACTACAAATTTTTTTTAGTCCGAGCTCAGCTCCGCTCGTATAGCGAGCCTAACCATTGAAGCCCGAGCTCGACCCGCGTGGATACCCGCGTACTTTGGGCTGGCCCAATCCGCATGACAAAAACTTTTAAATAATTAAAAAAGATTTTTTGAAAAGAATGATAAGTTATTATATTAGATGTTTGATATAATAACTATAATGATTAAATGAGAGAACAACTAGAATATAAAATATATTTTGTTTGATATTGCTACTGCGTGTAGAGTATAAAGTATTATTTATTAGAATACCACAATCAATGTGTGATATGTTGTTAACTATACGGGGTAATAAATATGTATTCATTATATTAAAAATACTTATAGTTTACTATTTTCTCGAAAGAACTAATAGAAGTATCTAAGTGTAGTTATAATAATTTGAAATAATGTAGTGAAAGCTACACCCGCTAAAATACTATAAACACTCCATCAACTAAATACACCCCATAATGCATAATTATGTTACTATCTATAAACTTTTATATAAATTTTTTAATTAAAAAATAATTTAGGTAAATATCTAAAACTATCCACTATTTATTTCATTTTATCATCTTCAAAAAAATTTATATATACTTTAACTTTTATTCATTTTAAAAATAACTTTTATTATATACCATTATGTTTAATGACTATTATTATGGTATAAAAAATTTCATTTTCTAAGTATTACACATTATAACCATACGCATTTCAACATTTAATTTTTTTAATCTACATAATTAATTTATTATTTTAAGAACACGGTTATATAAGACTTATTACCTTTTTAAATAGAAAACTTTAATACAAAGTAAAAAGTTACAATACGACTCGCAAATTTTCCTTTTAGTTTATTTTTCAAAAACAAATATTTGTATAATAAATATTGATGTGCATAATTTTTAAAAATGAAACTTTCATTTCAAAAAAGATATCGTATTTATTTATTTAAAAATTTATATAATGCATACCATATTTTTATTAATAAATTCAAATACACAATAAATTTATTTTAATTCCAAATATAACTTTATTAATGTATATGAATCCGTGTGAACCATAACATTCAAAGTAGTTAAAAAACAAGGGGTGAAAATAGAGTGGGGTGAATTTAATGTTTTGGTGGGGTGTGACTATCACCATCCATTGAAATAATATGGTTCTTTTTATTATTATTATTATTATTATTATTATTATCATTATTAGTATTATTATTATTATTATTTATGTTATTATTTGTTATAATTATACTAATAATAAATATTTTAAATCATTCAGACCGGGTCAGCTTATGGACTTGAGCATAAAATCCGGGTCTGGTCTTAAAAAATTTTCGGGCCACCATTTATGAGGCCCTATGCTCGGTCCGTACACTAAAATATCAAACCCAAGCCTGCTATTTTGCGAGGGGGCAGATATCTGGGCCCATGATCTGGTCTAATACACAATAATCATTACTCTATCAGTGATTGTAAACTTTTGAAAAATTAGATAAAATAGAAATCATGTTTAATTAATAATTTCTAATACAAAATAAATGTTATTAGCCTCTAATCATTTTTATAATCATTTAGATATATAAAATGTGATGTAAGATTATTTTTGTTTAGTTGACACATCGTTATATTATTTAAATCTAGTTTTTTAACTAAGATTAGTAAAAAGTATTATTTCATCTGTCTTCTTATTTTTGTTAAATAGATTAGTGAGATACAATTAAAGAAAGAAAAATTATATGATTGATATTGATTTTAAAAAGTAAAGAAAGAGTGAGTTACAAAATATCTCAAATATGTTTTGAGATAAAATATAATTGCATAAAAAAAGAGATTAAAATACTAAAAAGTAGAGTATATATTTTTTAAATGAAAATATGTAATTTATAAAATAAAACAATTCTTTTATGATTTTTTATTTCTTAAAACTTAAAAATTTTCCAACTCTTTTCAATTTCTCTCAACTCTTTCCAATTTTTCAAACCCTTTCTAATTTTCTTCCAACTCCTTTCAATTTCTTCTAACAATCAACTTTATTTTACAACTGAAAAGAATAGAACCTTAATATAATAATTCAAACTCACTTCATGAGAGGTAGACAAGCACAATTTTAGGAAATACTTTATGACAATTTTTAACTTTGTATTTTTAAACTCCTTCCATCCAAAAAAAATCTTTTCGTTCAACTTTTTTCAAAGTCTTCCAAAAATACCATTATCTTTCTTTGTTCTTTTTTTCTTCCTTTCTTTTTTGTCCTATCTTTCCATCTTTTTTACTCTTGCCACTCCTTTTCATCTTCTCATATTTCTTCTTCTCTCCTTGTTTCTCCTCCATCTCCACAATGCCTTTTTCTCTATTCTTCTCCTTAATTTTCTTCTTCACCTCCTCGTCTCTTTCTCTTCCATCTATGACTTCCTTTTATTCATCTCTTCTCCTCTTTCTACCCTTCTGGCCTCTTTATCTTCATTCTCCATTTTTTCTTCTAGATATGCACATGGGGCGGATAGCAATAGTAAGTATAGATCCACACTTATTCTATTCTTTCTTTTATATCTACGCCACAGTGGCAGTGATGGTTGGGCTAAGGGTGGCGGTTGAGCTGGAGGCAGTGGTCAGGTTGGCATCAATGATGTAGGCAAGAGTGAGGCTAGATCTGTACTTTTTTCTTCTGTTTTTCCAACTTTCTCCTTTTCTTTCTTTTAGATCTACGCCACGCTGGCAACGATGGTGGGGTTGCCAACAGTTGTGGGCTAGCAAGGTACTGAGACTAGCCGTTGTGGAGCCTTATGATGTGGGGCTGACAGAGATGAGGGAGCAAAGCATTGGTAGTGGGCTTGTGGGGTAGGGGCAATGGTGACAAAATAAATGAGTATTTTAAATATATTCATTACATTTTTAACTCTTGAAAAATGGAAAAAAGTCAAAATAATAGATTATTCTTGAACACTCTTGAGAAATGAAAAAAAAAGTCAAAACGGTAGATTATTCTTGAACAAAGGGAGTATTTGGAAAGTTTAAAATAATTGAGTTGAAAATTATTTTAGTCCATGATAAACAACAAATCTAATTGAAATTGGGAAAGATGGAGTAAGAAATAGTGGAATATGAAATTTAAATATATACTAATAAACAAATGCAATATAATAATATCATTATATAAAGATGAAATCTATATAATACAGAGTATATTATTAGAGTACAAAACATGAAATTTGGCAAAGAAAAAAAAGTATTTTTGTGTCGCAACGCATAGCATAAGATACAACATATGGCATCACAATTGGCAAAAGAAATCTTATGTGGCGTGACACATAGCGCAACCATAATTAATTTTATATATATATATGTGTGTGTGTGTGTGTGTGTATATAGAAATCTTATCAATCATCAACGAACACCTCACTTGCTTTAATGACTTTGGAAACTCCTTTGACATCTGGAAAGAAACAGATGCAACGATTATTGATTCACTCATTCTCTCTCTCCCTCTAAAAAACTTTTATGTGATTGCTTTTTGGTGTGATTTAGATGATAAGAAGACTTACTGGGGAGCTTTGCAGCTTCATCCTTCTTTAATCTTGCATAAAACATATGAGGTCTTATCTTGGAGCACCACAGAAAATGACATGGGCAGCTGGACAACATACAGTACAGATGAAACCATTACTACAATGATTAGGAGAAAAGGGCCATTCAGGTTGTTTTTTGTTCTTTCAGAAGGTTAGTCTACCCAAAAAATATAGTTACAACATAATACAATTCATTATCAATTTCCCTAGTTTGGTCATTTGCATAGAGGGAGAACACGCTATAAAAAATCTTAAACCATTGCACAAAGAGGATCTGTTAAAAAAAAGTTTTTGAAAACTCTTGTTTATATCAATCACTTAAGAGAGCACGATGATAACATTGTATAAGGTAAGGCCATATCCAAACAATTGTATTAATTATAGGGGAATCAAATTTTCCAGCCAACACAAAGGTCCAGGAACAGGTTATATACGCCGGGGCTGAGGAAAACTCCAACAATCGCTAGGAGCCAATTTGGACTCATGTGAGGGACGCCGACTACAGAGGTCATGCATGTTTTGATGATAAAGGAGTAGATGTTGTTTAATGATTTGGAGAAGGCATATAGTGAAGTTAATAGGGATGCCGTTAGGAAGTGCTTGGAGTACACATGAATGTCGGAAGCATGCATAAGAGCAATGAAGGACATGTATGACGCCAAATTGAGGTCTGGGAAATCCGAAATACCATATATGAAGGACATGTGTGATGCGGGATGCATGGGGGCTTTGCACTCGGTCCTTTTCTCTCCACTTTGGCGATAGATGAATTAGCAAGCCATATTCCAAAGGGATATAACCAGGTGCAAGCTCTTTGCAGATGATATTATATTGATTGCTGGAAACACGTAAGTTAATGATAGACTGGTGGTGTGGGAGCAACCCCGGGAGTCCAAATGTTGCTAGGTTGCTATGCACCATAGAGAGATGAAGAGGTTGAGAGATGTCTACGCACCGTGTCAGAGCCGTGTTTAGATGAGAGCTGAGTAATATGGGGCAATGTGTTGCAAATAAAGAACACTCACGTGCAGCAGTAACGAGTGGCAAAGATAAACATGATTTGGTGAATGAGCAGATGCACTTAGAGGCTTAGGGTTTGGAATGACGATATCAAGGTTGAGGTGGGAGTGGCTATGATTAAAGATGTTTTGCGTGAAACTATTTGAGGTGGTTTGTATGTGCAAAGGAGAAGTATGGATGCCTTGGTAGGGAGATGTGATAGGTAAGAGCCTAGGGGTATGGAATTTGTGGATAGGTAGAGGGACACCTAAGAAGCGTTGTTTTCTGAGCCAGGTGTCGTCTTTTTTGGTTGGGGGTAAGGTGTGCATACATCTATTCTCTTCAAACTGCACATATGCGAATTACTGGATTGTTGTAATTGTTACTGAGATATGTGAATCACTCGGGAAAAACAGGGGAGCAGAATTCCTTTATTTGGAAAATCGTCCTCCCTTTAGAAAATGCTTTCATGGTCAAGTTTTAATCAAACTGAAAAATAAAGACAGTTTTCTGAGATCCTTCCACTTTCCTAAAAAAAAACAGCTTAATACTTCCAGCAATTTTTGATATTTTTACAAAGATATGAATGTGCATAGAGGGAGAATAAGTATTTCAAATACCAGCCAACTTTCTTCAATACATCCTTGCAGAGGAGCACTTTTCCACGGCAGTCCTCCTCAAGATTTATGAAATAGACCTGCCATTGAAGGGATATGCATCAAGTTGCATGGCATGATCAAAGTTAAATTTTATGTGGCATGGTAAAACTTACACCGGTAACAGAAACACCTAAAACGAAAAATCAATGAATCAGCCTTTATTTTTCATTTCAATCATAGTTTGTAAGGCGTTGCCTAGGCGATAAGGCGCTGTAACTGGGACGCCTTGCCATTGCCTAGAAAAGCATAAGGCAACCAGGCGCTCGCTTAGGCGTCGCCTTTCCTCGCCTTAATTCGCCTTACCTCGCCTTGATGCCTTGGGCCGCTCTAAAATTTTGAAAAAAACTATTTTTGAGTGCAGCTCATTTTCTTTTAGTGTAGCCTAATAGACTTAAACTTATCTTCTCTCTCTCTCCCGGTCTTATCTGTCAAAAAACTATTTTTGAGTGCAGCTCATTTTCTTTTAGTGCAGCTCATTTTCTTTTAGTGCAGCTCAAAAATAGTCGTCACCTAGGCATGCGCCTAGTCGCCTAGGCGATATGAAGGTACATTGGCGCCTCGCCTCGCCTTGGCGCCTTACAAACTATGATTTCAATAATTCTTATGAGCACCGTTTACACCATGTATTCATCATATACACCTCTGCCTTTTGTTGTATTGTTTTACTACTTCTCCAATGCTTTGTTAAAAATGGTCATCATAATGAGGATCAGCATAACATCACATCATTAATCTAACTCCTAGCTAGATCTAATGAACGGATTATTTGTTCAGTTCATCTTCAAGCTCTTCGGTCCTAGACTTCTAGCCAATTTCAAGTTTGTCATTTCTGAATCGGTTCATTGTTAGGCTGCATCCCGATTAAAATGGAAAAGGTATGGTGGGACGACATAGACAAAAAGGTGGAGCAGGAATATGAAGCCGCCCATGAAGGAAAGTAGGATCAGTTTTGTGAAACGGAGGAAGTATGATACTGGTATTTATCACATAACAGAGATACAACTAACAATAATTCAAAGCTCAAAGATGAACAAGGAACTAAATCTTGAAAAGACAAAAGCTTAGCAAAAAGTTCCATATTAACACTCACCTCCCTACCGTCCTTGATATGAGCTGCTCAGAATCACAAAAAAAAACTAATGCATGAGGTTGCAAAATAGCATTTATCAGACAAACATCATAAACTAAACATTGGATCAAGACAAGTACGGAAGTTTGGCAATTTGGTAAAGTAAACAGACTGACGTGTTTGCGGGTTGTTACATAACCATGGAAACAGTAAAAACACCACCTTGATGAATATGCAAGAACAACTAAATGCAGCAATTTCCCAAGAGAGTCATCATCACAGAGAGCATAGACTCTTAGATACCCATAACCGGACACACCACCATCACAGTCCCAGATGAACTAAATCTCCTCCAGAGTCCAGACAAATAAACTAAGCTTGAGATAGTACACTAATAGATATTTGCAATCAAAACACATTATCAACAAATTATTAGCATTTTTTAATTAGAAAACATGATCCAGATGTTTTTTTTAAAGAACAATTCACTTCATTAAATTAAAGAAAGTTTACAATGAAGTCTGGGGTGAATCAACCCACTCCACTACACCCGATATTGAATGAGTAGCGCGCGCTAAAATATGTGCTGCCTCATTGGACGAGCGATGACAAAACTGAAATCTAAGGTCTCCACACATGATACGGAGACCTTTACAATTACTTATAGTAGAGTCAAAATAAGAATAATGGCAACAGGAGAAAACATAAATACCACATACTATCAAAGGAGAAGGAATAAATGCAGAATATAAAAAGATCACTCACCATATCTACTTATATTACGAATTTCAGCTGCAAAACTATTCAGTGTCTGATATCTGTCATCATCAAAGTCAGACCCATAATCTTTTTCAGGGCTTTCTATAGGCTGCTCATCGAAATCGAAAGATGCTTTGCTAGAGTCTTCCTCTACCTTCATAAACTAAGAACCATTAGTAAAACCAAGACCATCCAGGTACCATTTCAATTAAACTTTTGTGAATTGACACCCTTTGAGCTAGCACAAGTGTTGCGCTCACCAAAAGTACCATCATGGGAATATAAGCAATATTCAAACAAAAGATAGCTTTGTTAAATTGGCTTCAGGTCTCAAACAATATATGCCCACTTCTCATAAAGACAATCAAAACATACCAATATCTACGAGCATCAGGCATTAAGTATTTATTGGATCACAATTTTAATTTCTAATTGAGTTCTTTTCCATACCTATTATCTGATTTGCGAAAACTGCATTTCTAGTTTTCAACCTTGTCAATTTTGTACTCATAGACTGGTATAAAGAACAGCGCCTTCAGTACTGTGTTGAAGTGCTTAGGAAACATTTATTAAATCTTAAAGAATGCAAAACAGAATGCACAATGGATACACGTATATGGTAAAAATTGCCACCCTAGACACACACAAAACACAAAACTTAGGGGTTCAAAAAAATCTCACAAAATATTACTAAGACTACACAAAATAATGCAAAAGTTTCACCAAACTATTAAAACGGAAAAATAGCTCTTGAAAACAAAAACTTTGCATAACAATGCCTTGAGAACAAAGAAATACTCATGGTTGTCAAACTCGAGATTCTAGGTGGGATCGAAAGACTTAGTAAAGATCGTAACTCGTAGGATCGCGACTCGGAACGTATGATCCTACATCCGTCCTTAAAAAACTTGTTCAGATTTATATTTTTTTGGTCAATTTGCTACCCACTTAGACTACAAATTATGAGAACATATGTTATATCTTTAGTTATAATGTAAATTTAATATATTTGAGTTATTATAAGATGTACGAGTAAATTTAATGAATTCAATTTTTATAACATTATTTAATTTATTATACTCATATATAAAATAATATGGAGTATTTATTAATTGTCAAAATATTCAAAGTTGTCCAAAATAATTACTCAACAAAATAAGGGGGTAAAATGGTGGACAAATAGATTTTTTTGAGGGAGTATATGAAAATAGTAATACGGAGTAAACACATACAGAAACCAAAAAAATCGCATGCAGAGCAGATTTTAAAGGTCGCGCAGACTACTCAAAGGTATTTCCATCAAAACCTAAATTTGTTTCCGTCGATCATGATCCCAGCCGATCTGGTGATCTTATGATCCAAAACGCCGATCTCTCAAGCAGATTTTCGATTCTTCAGTGCGATTCAGATCGCAAAGCCTTCAAGGATTTGTGGAATCGTAGGATCGTACGATCCGACTCGTGATCTTAACTACTATGGAACTACTTGCTATAGAATATCAAATAGTTGTAGTAGCTAAAACCTAGCAAAACAGGCTAAAATTTTTTAGACAATAATAACCCACAAAAAGTTTGAAGAATACAACAAACTATTGAAAAAACTCAAAAAAACGAAATGTGAGTTGGTGTGTGGGTGTTTGTTGGCCTGAAAAGACAAGTATTTATAACATAACATTGACAACAGTAAAATCCCTCCTCTATTGGGGCTTGAGGGGTCAAGATGTAAGCAACCCTACCAAGTAAAAACAGAAAGGCTATCCTTGATGCATTTAAAAACTTTAGAAAGTGAGAAGTTTAATATGTCATTTTGGTGCTGCTCATTATTTACCAAAAGCTAAAACACTACGATAGACCAGGAAATAGGCTTCGCAAAAAATAATGATGACAATCTTTAAAAGAATACCATACAAACATTTAACTCCTTGAGATCCTCTACATCACCTGTCCATAAACACAGACAAGAAAACAGATTATAAAATTGCATGAAAAAATGAGAGTGCAAAATAACATATGACATGCATTATAGACTTATTACATAATCATGGATTTGGTAGATCTGAGCAAAAACTTGGCGTCATTAAATAAACATTCATGTTCCTTAACCACACATTCCACCCTTACCCCCATCCTACCCCACCCGCTATCCCCCTTCCTCAGCAGGAACCATCGCCGTTCTACCTCACGCTGTACCGCCCAACCCAATCTGATCTACCATCCCGCCCAACCCCAACCCTGCCAGATCTACCATCCCCATACGGTCCCATTTGCGTCAACCATCTCCCCAAGCTCTAGCCCCCAGCCTGAACAGACGAACCCTGTCGTAGCCCGCCGTCCGGCCCTAGCCTGCCCCCAACCTAAGCCTTAGCCCCGGCCCATCCAGAGGCTTGCGCCAACCTCCTGATCTCGTCAGCCACACCCCACCCACTCCCCTGCCTAGGCCTCAGCCCACTCCCAGCCAACGACCCCCCCACTGCCAATCAAACCCATCTACCCAGCCTTCAAGCAGACACTTTTACATTGCCTCCAACCTGACCCATCTACCTTGCTTTCTTTGCTCTTCTCTGACTTTATTTATTATGTCCATACTTTTTGTTGTTGCTTGGATTGCGGGTTGGATGGGACAGAGTGTTGGGCAGCAAAGGATGAACATGAACACAAAGTATGGCAGATTTGAAGATGCTTCATTGCATGAGCAGTCAGACGCGTATGGATAGAATAAAGAATGATGCTATGAGAGCTAAAGTTGGAGCGGCACCTATTGTAGGAAAAATGGTGGAAACTTGCCTTATGTGATTTGGACATGTGGAGAGAAGACCAATAGAGCATCCCGTGAGAAAGGTTGATCAAATGGCGGCGAATAGGCATGTGGCTGGAGGAAGAGGTAAAGCTAAGAGGGCTTGGCAAGCATTGATCAAGGAAGACCTTTGCGTGAACAATCTCACAGCTGATATGATAGGGCGCAATGGCGTCGTCTGATCCATGTAGCCGACCACACGTACTGGGGTAAGCCTTTGTTGTTGTTGTTGTTGGATTGCGGGTTGCTTTGCACTACTCCTTCAATATCTACCATGTTACTCAGCCTTCTTGTTGTTGTTTGTTTATTGCTTGCTCCTTTTGTTTCCTTTTGGAGCTTGTGTTTGTGTTAGGGTGTTGGTAGGGTGGCTTTAGTTAGTAATGCAGGTCTAAGGAGGGGAGGGGGGCTTACAAGCGAGGGTAGAGTAGTGTCCAATGTGCGTTTTGGCTCGTGGAACATAAAGTCCACGCCGGTAAGTCAATCGAGTTGGTGCAGGTACTCAAGACTCAAGAGGAGCAGGGTCCAGGTGGCGTGTGTACATGGCGTGTGTACAGGAGACAAGATGGGTGGGGTACCAAGGCGCGAGATGTAGATGGGTTCAATTTTTGGTACTCAGGTGTTGCTAAGGGCAAGAACGGAGTGGTATTTTGGTGGAACAAGAGCTGCGGGAGTTTGTAGTGGAGGTGAGGAGGATTAGTGATTGATTGATGGCCATTAAATTTATACTAGGTGGATTTGCTATCAAGGTTGTGAGTGCCTATGCCCCTCATGTTGTTTGGCTTGGATGACGACAGCAAGAGAGAGTTTTGGGAGACACTTGATGGGGTGATAGGTGGTATCCCGCATGAGGAGAAAGTTTTCATTGGAGCCAACTTTAATGGCCATATTGCGAATTCAACAGAGGGTTTTGGAAAGTGCATGGAGGGTTTGGCTTGGGTGGTAGGAACCAGAAAGGGTTTAGCTTCTGCATTTTGCTCAAGTAGGGTTGTAAACGAATCGAATCGAATATTCATGAATAATATTCGTATTCGTTAAGATAAGGTGATATTCGAATTCGAATTCGGTTCGAATATTTTTTAAGATTCATATTCGGTTTGTTTAATATATTAAACATATTCGGTTCGTTTAAAAATTTGATTTGTTTAAATATACTCGGTTCGTTTAAAAATATTCGATTCATTTATATTTTAAAATATTTTATAACCATTTAATCTATTTATTAGCTATTAGGTGTGTGTGTGTGTATATATTATTTTTATAGTTAAATTTATATTCCGAATATATTTGTCAAACTCGCGAATCAAATACCCTTGATTCATATTCGTATTCGATAAAAATTCGAATATTTATTCAGATTCGTATTTGGATTTGAAAAAAACGAATACGAATCACCTCATACGAATACAAATCACGAATCAAACAAAGATATTTGATTCATTTACAACCCTATTCTCGAGTGGATGATTTGGTGATCGCTAACTCTTATTTCCACAAGCGGGAGGATCACCTGATTACCTTTGCTAGCAGACTAGGGAGGACACAAATTGATTATTTTCTTCTATGTAAGGGTGACCAAGTGCTCTATAAGGACACTAAAGTAATCCCGAGTGAGGATCTTACCACCCAAGACAAGATCCTGGGGATGGACGTCAGCATTAGGTGGGTTAAGAAAGGGCAAATGACAGGTGGTCACCCTCGGATCTGCTGGGGTGATTAAGACTTTAAGTGGGGAGAATATTCCAGAGTTCGCTCACGAGGGTGCGTGGGAATCCTTTGGAGAGGCAAACGACATGTGGTGTACAGATAATTAGCTAATTGCATACGAGAAGCTGCCCAAGAAGTGCTAGATGTGAGCTACGGTAATGAAGGTCAGCATAAAGGCAAATGGTGGAGTGATGTGGTTAGAAGTAAGGTGGAAGCTAAGAAGATAGCATATAGAAAGTTCATGGACTGTAGTGATGGCAGGATAAGGTGATTCTCCAAGTGGAGTGCAAGGTTGCCCGTATAGAAGCCAAATAGAGGTCACAAAGGCAAAGAATGTTGCTTCTGAATGCTTGTATAAGGACATTTAAGAGTGGAGTGGTGATAAGAGGCTTTTCTAGCTAGCTAAGAAACATGAGAGGAAGACCAGAGACCTGGAGCAGGTGAGGTTCGTGAAGGACACCAATGGTAGAGTTCTTTTCAAGGCGAGGGAGGTGTCCAACCGGTGGGGATACTTCCATAGCCTTATAAATGCATTTGGTGATCATCTGAGCCTTGAGTTAGGCGAGCTACGGCAATTAGAGGGGCATCAATACTTTCGGTTTTGCCAACGCATTTAGTCAAGGTGAGATGGCCAAGCCATTCGCGGGAGGAGAAGGGGGAGAGCTTTGGGGCCAGAAGATATTCCATTGGTGTTTCGGAAGTATGTGGGTAGCCGTGGGTTTGTTTGAGTTATTTTCAGGACAACTAAGATGCCAGATGAGTGGAGGGAAAGTGTGATGGTCCCGCGGTACTAGTGTAGAGGCAATATCCAGAGTTGCAACAATTATAGAGGCATCAAGCTCCTTAGCCAAACCATGAAAAGTTGGGAGTGTATCATTGAGGCTAGACTACGGAAGAGGGTGTGCATTTCCAAGAAACAATTTGGTTTAATGCCTGGTCGATGAGTCGATCGACCACATAAGTCATTCACCTTTTGCAAAAACTGATAGAATAGTACAGGGCTAAGAAGAAGGATCTACATATGGTGTTCATTGACCTAGAGAAGGCGTATGACAGGGTGCCGAGGGAGATGTTGTGGAGGTGTCTTTAGTTTATAGGGGAGCCGATTGCGTACATCCATGTAGATTGAGATATGTATGATGGGGCTAGGACTAGGGTGAGGATTGTTGGTGGGGACTCTGACCATTTCACTGCAAGGTGTCTAAGGGTAGGTCCCTTGGTGCATTCTTTTTGCTGAATATATCGTAGTGGTTGATGAGACACGAGGACTTAATGACAAGTTTGAGTTGTGGCGCCTTTCCTCAGAATTGAAAAGTTTCAAACTAAGCAGGACTAAGATTGAATACATTGATTCCCACCCAATGCCTAAGAGAAACAAGTATTGTCACCTGGGCTCGATCATCCCGGCCAATGGGGAGATAGACAGGGATGTTGCTCTCGGTATTAGAGCTGATTGGGCTTCAAGAGTAGTTTGTGACACATAAATTTTTGCAAGGATGAAAGGGAAGATTAACACGTCCGTTGTGAGACCAGCTATGTTGTACAGAGGAGATTGTTGGGCGGTTAAGAAAACTCCTATTCACCATGATGTATATGAGCCCGACCCTTTCAGGTCCTTCCCCACGCCTCACACAATCATGGGAGCCAAAGGACTTACGTTCAAACATTATGATCCATTTTAGTGAGAATTCAAAGGTCTTTTAACCCGAAAAACCAAAATAACTCTCGTTATTGACCTAAGGGTTCCGCTGGCCAACCCCCATTCCGTCGAACCCAACCCCAAACATCCAAAAGTATTTTATTTCCTTTTGATATCCAAAATAAAGTCTCTTCCAACTATTTTAACCCCTAGTCAAAAATAAGAAACCAAAACAGCCCCATTCATTTTCCCAACATTCACCCAACATGGTCCCTACTATGTTCCCTAGTCCAGCCCACTAAACAACCATAAAAGGCCAAGAGACACATGGTACTTTCTTAACCCTTTAACCACAAAATAAATCCTCATATATGCAGCCAAAGTACCACACATCACTCTTTCCCTTTGTCCCCCCTGGTTGGCTGAATACATCCCCCAAAATCAGCCCAAAACAATGCCATTCATTCCCCTTGGTTTGCCTTTCATTAGAGACCCTACAACCACACCCATCCCTGATTTTATTCCAATAAAAGGATCCAAACACATGGCTGATATTTCAAGGCTTTGAGAGAGGATGTTGCTAGGAAGCTTCCTTATGTTCTCATTCATTGTATTGTGTATTATTTTCCCCTTCCCCTCTCCCTATATAATGTAGCCTTAGGGAAATGTGCAGGGACAATGGAATCATATTAAAAACCTTTTACTTTTTGAGTATTCTTAAAATAGTGTGATGCTATTTTAGCCAAATTCCTAATTCTATATCTTAAGAGTGGATATCTTAAGTGTGAGTTTTAGGTTCTAGTTATTTGATTGAGTGTGTAATATCTTGATTAAATACTAGAGTTTAACCCCAAGTTAATCTAGAGGTGAGTTTATCCTTTAGTATTAATTTGGCTCCAAATTAAGATAAGAGTGTGTTTATCTCTTATTCCTTATTTGGAATTTATCCCATCCTTTCAAAACCCATCCTTCATCCCTGATTTTCCACTCTTCTTCATAATATCAAAACCCAAAAAGAACTCCTTCACATTCCCATATTTTCATCCAGCCCATTTCCCCTTCATTATTCCACAATTCCATCTCCAAAAATAACAACTTGATAAGACCCCCGGTTCACCCCTAACACACCAGCTACATGTTGCAGAGATGCGGAAGCTACACTGGATGTGTGGGCTGACAAGGCTAGAGAGGATTCGAAATGATGTTATTCAAGAGCGGGTGGAAGTGGTTTCTGTGGAGAGTAAGCTTCGGGAAGCTAGAGATGCGTATTTCAAACCTCAAGACGCTTGTTTCCTAGCTCTGCTCTATTGTAGCCTACTTGGCACTCGTGATCTGCACCTCTATGTCAACCAGCATCAAGGAGAGCAAACCCTCAACCATGGGACATTGACCAGCAATTGGAGCACAGTGATCTCCAATAACCATCTGATACACCCAAGGAGTCCACGCACAAAAAATAGACGACATCGATTGAGATAGCATTCTCAGCCGTTTGGGGCTGTTTGGCCTAGCTCTAGCACATAAAGGTCCAATATGTTAAAGGGGGCCATGAGTAGTCCTTTGCACCACGGAACTGGATCAGGTTGTGCATCCATCCAATATCAAGGACTCGTACAATGCCATCAAATAGTACTACCCCTGCCCAAACTCTAGGCTGGTTCAAGTGTTAGGTTTGTGTGGGCGGAAGCGGTAGATTGGTTCCAGCTGACCAATAATAGCAAAAGACACAATGTTTTCCATGTCTCATTATTCAAAGACCATCATAGAACAGCCCCAACCCCAACAAAAATGGGGACTCTTCTGCCCTTAAGAGAACGACATACAACTTGCTGACTTGTGGGAGTTTTATGCAGTAGCCTCCAACTCGGAACTAGAGAATTTTAAGTTCTATAGACAGGCCAATTACATGAAGAATCCACACAGGGAGTCAGGGAGTTTGGGAGGACTTTTCGAGGAGCATTTT
The DNA here is from genome assembly GCA_003260385.1 of Cuscuta australis. Lineage (NCBI taxonomy): Eukaryota > Viridiplantae > Streptophyta > Magnoliopsida > Solanales > Convolvulaceae > Cuscuta > Cuscuta australis. Next base: position 2,168,266 of record NQVE01000129.1, on the reverse strand, counting down.
GGAGTCAGAGCTTGAGATTTTGAAAATCCACTTGGCAACAAGAAGTCTGGGTGTGAGATAATCTCAGGAAGCAAATATCCTGAGATAGATCTAAGCTATACATCATCATAGAAAAAACTCCAATTTCTACATAAAGCACTAGAAAACATAAATTGAAATACACGGAGCACTACTTAAGTAAGAATTCATTTAGAATTTGATAAGAATTTGATAAACACGAGACCGCTCCCCATATCTGATAGACCCACTGGTATACTCAAAGGGAAATGAGTTTTAATTCCCAATAGGATGATTCCTTCCTACAATGGAAATTCTAGGAAAGGACCTCTTAATTCATTTGGTAGAAACTAGAAAAACCCGTGATACAAGAATAATGCAACAAGGATAATTTGCATAATTTAGAAGAAAGGAATAAAATGAGATTGTTCCCTCTTATAATGATCCACCCAAAAAACAATTCTATCACCACGACCTACATTCAAACTATTAAAAAGTTACGCCACCCATTTTTATAATAGAGAGCCTTCACAACATGTCAACATTTAGCCTCTGTCACCTCACACTATTTAAATCTCCTCGTAAATTTAGCATGTGGCCTTTAAAGACACTGGCTGGGGTCGTCATCAATTGTGCTGTAGAAGAAATTTGTTTTACATGGAAAAAAAGAGAGCATAAAATGATATCTTACACACCTGTCTTCAACTTAACCATCTTTTGCCCCTCTCCAATTCCTTCTTCAGGATGAGCAATCGAGGGATAGCTTCTCTGCAAAAAAAGAAAGAAAGAAATTCCTATCTTAGATTTTATAGAATGTTAGTTTCAAAATTACTGGTATGGCCAATGCTAACATTGGGTAAAGAAAGGGTTATTATGAGCTTCTCCACTCCCCAAGATTCATGGGGAAGCTTGCCCAGATTCGAATCCCAACGGATGCATTAGGTTGAGAAACTATGAATATATACTACGGTGTAATAGTCAATAGCACTAAAACAGGATTATTATAACATACTTGTTGATTGTTTATGTTGAGAAAAGGAGCATTTTCTTTCATGGCTGAGCCTGAAAGTATGCCTAAAAGCATTGCATTCTTTTGTCTTACTCTCTGCAACTCAGCATACAACTCTCCAACATCGCCAAAATTCTCTACAACATATGATGAATCTGCTCATTGATTGAATTCATATAAGTCACAACATAATCAGATATGTCACCCAAAACTTACCTTGACTCCCAAATGTTGAACATGATGATATTTTTCGACATTGATTCTTCAATGGCGGTGAGTAAGAGTGAGGCTTGTCTGGTAAGGCTATGTTTTCTTAGGGAGAAGGAAGAAAAGTTCAGTCAATTCATTCCAAATAAAGATGATTCTGACAAAAAAATCAGCAGTCAATTATAAATAAAAATCCGCCAAGAGACGTATGATTATCATGAGAAGGCGCAAAAAGCATAACGCCATCTCCATCGCCATAGTCACCGATAAGGTCTCCTGGATTTCTCGCCCCCATGAATGGCTGCGTTCGCCGACTAGGTTGATCGCCCACTGAGTCCTGTAATTCTATAAATAAAAAAAAACAGAACACCCGCTGTACCGGTACCGCCTCAACTGGTACCGTGTAGGGTTTCCAAATTTGGTCACCGGCACCTCGCGGTACCGGTACGGGTACCTGGTGCCTGTTTAAATTTTTTCTTTCTTTTTCTTGCTCCTGCTACAAACATACCTGCAAAAAAAAGAAAAATCAGTGGGGGAGCCGGCCTCAACCGCTCTTGAGGGGGTGGGGATTGGGGAGGGGAGGGGGGCTAAAAAATATTATAAATATCCTTTTTTTCATAAAATATCACACTCAAAATCTCAAATACTCAATCCATCTCTCATTCTCTCAAATCTCAATCAATCATTCTTAATTCTTATCAATCATTCTTAATTTCTTAATTCTTATCTATCTTTTTTAAATATATTATATTTTAATATATAAAATTTCGAAATTATTTGAAATTTTCGAAATTTAATATATCTTTAATATCAAAAAAAAATAATTTATATTTTAAATATATTCTCTATTATTTATTGAAATTTTCGAAATTTTAATATATAAAATTTCGAAATTTTTTTAATTTTTCCAAAAGTAATATATTATTTTAATATCAAAAATATATATATTAAAATGTCGAGGGAGTCCGGTAGAAGGTCCGTGGATATGGGCGACGTGAACCGAAGATTGAGTAAAGGCAAAGCTAAAGCCACCTCCGACGGTTCGACCTCACGCGGACGCGGTTCTCGAGGAAGACACTCTGTCTCTTCGTTTCCTACTGTCCCAGATCATTTAATCGGGGACACTATGACGGATGAAGAATTCAACCAGATTTATTCTAGTAGAGGGGACGCGAATCTCCCCACTCTTGATAGTCTATTTGAGGATGTTGATGAAGCAGGACTGGATAATCTTGACGGGGACGATGAGCCTACACCGCAAAGCCACTACTGTAGTACTCATTCCCACTCATTCTTATATACGGAGTATATGTAAATCTGTTCTTCCTGGTTCTGTTTACGAAGTTTGACCGATTTTATTTTTAATTCAATTTATTTGATTGTAGGTGTAAAATTAAAAAATAAAAGTTATATATTTAAGAACTACATCAAAAGTTATACAAAACAAGTGGTGACAAGACTATATTATTTTATCAAATACCTAATGAAAATAGGTAAAGAAAGTGATTAAAGTTTGACCGTGTGATAGTAAGTAGGAAGAACATTTCAGGACGGAGGGAGTAATACGTAATACTCATTCTAAAATAAAACAATATTCATTTTAAAATAATGTAGTACTCATTTTCATATATTTGTTTAGTACTCATTTACGAATAACATAACATTCATTCTGAAACAAAGTGATACTCATTCTCTAATAAGATAGTATTGCATACTCCCTATTTTCTTCAAATTTGACAAAAAAAATATAATCCCCATCCTCACCACCGCACAACCATGGCCTGCTATCTTGCTGGGATTTTGCAAAGTGCAAAAATCCTCCACATGCATCACCTTCATCCCACACCTCCACGCAGCCGCCACCAACCAATCGCGGCCTCCTCCACGCAGCCTCCACCAACCGATTGCAGCCTCCTCCACGGCATTCAACTTCTATTGCCGCTGGATCGGCCGGTCCCTTCTTCGTCGGTGCGCCTTCCCCTTCCGTCGATATAATTGCCGGCTGTGCCGAAAAAACGATACAGCCGGATGTATCTTATAATTTGTTGTAACGCCCCAAAACATGGTCTAAAAGTTATTCTATTATAAAAGTATATTTTGACTCAACAAAGCATTATTTCTATGTTTGACCAAAAATGAAGGAATTTTTGGAGTCAATGATTTTTGTTAAGATTGACTTTTGTGGATAGGTCTCGAAGAGACGAATCCAACGGTATATTTTATGAATAAATCTGATGTACAGAGGTTCAGTTACGACATTTTAAATATGTAATTTGTATAAAAATGAGAAAAAGTCAAAGATGTGAACTTTTGTAAAATGATTTATTGAAATAAATATTTATATTTAATAATATTGATTGAATATGAGACTAATTTTAATTACATATCAATTAATTCAGTTTTGACTCTGTCAAAGTCAACACCCAAAAATATGTTGTCAGAAAAAGTATTTCAAATAAATATAAAAGTTATATCATTAAATAGAGTTTGACTGTCTCATCGCAACGGTGTAAACGGATTTTAATTTGGATAAAGTTGGACCAAAAAGTGTACCCCAATTGAGGTAATTTAATCAAACTAAACTGGAAGGAATTAAATTAGCCGCCCCCTCCACTCACCTTAATCGACGGAAATCACAGGCTATCTACGCAACTCCCTCTCCCAGGCTTATATATAGAGCAATTCATTCTTCATCATCTCCACACCAAAATCATCCCATTAGTTAGAGGAGAGTTTAAAGAGTTGAGAGAAGATGTCCGGAGAGCTTCCCGTCACCGGAGCAAGCCATGGTGTTCGCCGGAAGTTTCGCCATTTTTCCGCCAGAATCATCGTTTTACTTCGAAGTAAGCCCGTAGATATATCTAATGACTAGAATGTTCATATAGGTCGTTTCTACGTTCATAGATGGTCATTTGGTTGAGTTTTGTGTTTGACATGCTTGAAAAACCAAGAATTATAAACCTTGAAATTGTTGTTAAAACTTTGAATTAATGGTATTTAAATGATCTATGAACATTGGGGAACATTTCTATGTAGTTTAATTAAAATACGGTGACTTAAAATGATGTTTCAAAAATTGGAACCGAGGTTGAAGACGAAGTACTGTTGCTGTAAGGCAGCAACGGTCGACCGTACCGACACCACGGTCGACCGTTACCAGACCAGTGGCTTCAGTACAACGGAGGCAATGACGGTCGACCGTCACTTGAAACGGTCGACCGTTCCGAAGACAGTCAACTACGAAAAATGCTATTTTTGAGTTCTAAAATCCTATTTTTGATACCAATTGATTATGATCATTATAAAAATGATTTTTCACAATAAAAATGATGTTTTTAATAAATTAAAATCTTATGTGATGCATGACGGTAAGTTTGGGTGTTAACACTCGAGACTAGGCCGCTAATTGTTATTAAATGTTATGTTGAATGATCATTATGATGAACTATTATTGTGGCCAATTATGAATGATTAACCTACTGATTAGTATGATTATTGATTAAATCATGATTAAAAATGGATATAATGATGATTATGAAAATGATGTATATTGTTAAGGATATCTAGAAGAACTCTAAGATATACCCACATGTATAATGATGATTATTAAGGATATCTAGAAAAACTCTAAGATATACCTCCTTGACCAATTCATATTTCGGGGTTAAAACGTACGTACAGGATCCAGACCGGATATCACCCACCCGACAAATCATTGTTCGGTTTGTACATAATCCACATGACTCATAGGGTGGATTATCGATTCTTGTGTTCTGCATTAAACTATTTATAGTTTAAGGGCCTGGTTAGAAATGTTGCCTTAGACTATGAATAGCTAAGAGTTGTTATAAAATGATTTGGCCTTAGATTAAGAATAATTTAAGAGCATTGTAGAGATATTGAATATCAAATGACTTGAAATAAAATATTGAGAATATCATGAATGTTTGAATTATATATTGTGTGCATGATATCAAATGGTTGATTATTAATCGAGATTCAATTTATGTGGATGTTCGACGCTTTAGATATGCTTACTCAGCTTCACCGCTGAGCGTGTAGTGTGTTTTATTTGCTACACGTAGGTAGGCAAAATGAATGATTGGCTGATTCCTGGCAGCAGAAGGGGCGAGACAGTCGTGATGGATTATTAAATGAAATAAATAATTATGTTGTTATGAGACATATTTTAAAGTCGCTTCCGCATTTTATTTAAACACTCCGTATTTCTCTACAATTATGTATGGAATATTATTTATAAATAAAAATGTTTGAAATGTTTTAAATGATCACAATTACCAAATCAATACTTTAGTCTGAAAGGGGCTGCAGACCTGGACGAATTAGGGTGTCACATTTGCGATATTTTTTGATACTTAAACTCTTTACTTTTAGTTTCTTTCAATTTTTTTCACTTCCTTTCAAATTCTTTTAATTTTTTCTAGTTCTTTTCATTTTCATCAAACTATTCTCATTTTTTTCAAACTAATTCTATTCTGCAATCAATTACTCTAAAAACGATATAATTTTAATGTGATTATTATTATAAATAGAATTATTATGTTTATAAATATAGTTTATAAATTATTATTTTTCATCTCAATATTTTTACGATTTGCACTCATTATTATTTTTCTTTCAACTTTTTAATATGAATAAGACTATTTTTAATATATTAACCTACATGATAAAATAGGAAAACATCAATATTTTAAACTATATTAAAAAATTATGGATAAAATACTTACATAAAATGCGTTATTAACCTAAATTTATATATGACCCCTCACCTTTCCCTTTATTACTCAATTTGTTTCTCATTTTTATTTATTTCAAAATTTAATTTTTTTTTTCATTTTTCTATTTTTTTTTAAATGATAGTCAAAATAATTTACACAAAAAGACAAAAATATAAGTAAAATTTAAAAATGTACACAAATAAAATTTCTATGGTCTTTATTCCAAAAATAGGAGTTACAATGAAGAAATAAAAGGTCTATAATGAAAGAAAAATAGGTTTGATTACACTATCTGACATGTCTCATGTTTAAAACAAAATCTTGTAATATACAAAATATAATTACAAATACATTATTTTATAATAAATATTGCATAAATAAATTATGGTGCAACTTAACCACAATAAATTTTTAGAACTTAACATTTTGATATTTATGCTAACTTTATACTATAATAATTTATTTTATTTTATTTTATTGCAAAAGTAGTTATTTTGTGTATGAAAAATAAGAATACTTTTTTATCTTAAAGGTATTCGTTAAGATAACGTGATTGTAATAATAATAATAATAATAATAATAATAATAATTTATAACAACAAGAATTAGAATGAGAATAATATAAAAAAACACTAAAATAATTTTTTAAAAAAGTTTTTTAGGTTTTCCTATTTTTTGAAGTTTTTCTAGTTTCTTCAACATTCAGTTCTTTTTTCTAGTCTTAAAGAACAGGCTCTAGATATCCACACTATATCTTGTACTACATCCGTCCCAATTTATATTGCATGTTTTATTTTTTCGTCCATCCCAAAATGAATTATCTGTTTCCTTATTTTGTAAGATTATGTATGTCTACTTCCAAAAATACTCTTCCATGTAATTACCCTCACCTAGCGTCCATCCACCCTTTCGGACCTCATTACAATCTTATCTTCTCTTCGTTCCGCACCAGACATTATCCTCATAGTTTCTCTTTCATATTCTCCGCTTCTCCCCTCTTTGATCGCCCCCCTCTTTCAGAGATTTGCTCTTTCATTCTTCTCATCTTCTAACCTTTCATCGTTCTCCTCTCTTCTTTCACAGATATCAAATGGGAGAGAATTTACACAAACATAAAATGTCAGTGCAATGATTTAACTAGCATTTCATGTCAATTCGTTAAAATACTGGCGCACCCTTTTAGGTACAACTTGGATATACTTTTTAGTGTACTGGTTCTATTTCAGAACTATTAGATATCTATACTATACTTGCTATTATTTTAAACCATGTCATGCACGGGATCGAACAAAATTTTAATTGATTATGAAATTTTTTGATGCAATATTTCTTCAAGAATAAAGAAAATAAATTTCGCACATGATTTTTAATACTATAGATAAAAAGGTCAAAGTAGAACAAATAATATTTGATGAATTGAATGTGTACTCAACAAAGTTTGTTATCATACCAAGTTTTTTTAAAAACAATTAACGTATACTGTAATATCCTAATTTGTCCATGTCTGCATCCCCTTCTAGACTATAGTATTAACTTGCTAAAGTAAAAATTTCAAACATAAAACAATTTTATTTTATCAGATAAATATTATTTTAAACATCATCGGAGTTTACGAAAATATGCGGAAGCTTAAGTAAATTATTTCAACATCACAATAAATCAGAAGTAGTTCATTCAAAATATTTATTTGAATAGGAAATCACACATTCGTCCGTCATCGCATCCCCAAGTGCCTCCAGGATCCACATCAGCATTATTTCGTATTTTGTTTACGTGCGTGTAGCAAATAAAATATACTACACGCTTCGCAGTGAAGACGAGTGAAAATATCTAATGTCTCAAACATCCACATATTTAGAATTACAATTCATAACCAATTTATTTGATATCATGCACATAATAGTCGGTTTAGATATTCCATATTTGTAATATCAACAGTACTCTTAAACTATTTTTAGTCTAAAGTCAAATCATAAGAATGCTCTTAAATTATTCTTAGTCTAAGGCTAATTCATAAAGATTCTCTTAAGTTATTCTTAGTATAAGGCTAATTTATATTGATAACCGGGATCTTAAATTACATTTAGTTTAAGGCAAAACACGAGAATCGATGACTTACCATATGCGTCTTATAGGTCACGCTCAAAACCGAACAATGGTCTGCTCACCGTCGGGTTGGGTGATACCCCCAACAAGGGGACACTCAAGTTTGGTTTGTGGATCCTGTATGTAGATTTTAACCCTGGTCACCGGACATCATACCCACAAAGCCTAACTATATTGGTCACATAGCGTCTATTTAGAGTTATTCTAGATAACCTTAATTGTTCACAATCATCATTTAATCACGATTTATATATTTAATCAAGATTCAATTATCATAATCAATAATCAATAGCAACCATAAACATATTATCTAATAACAAACAGAGACCTAGCATCGGGTGTTAACACTTTAGCTCACCGACATTTATCAAATATGGTTCTTGATTTTATAAAAATATCATATTTAATTTGGAAATGATATATGTATTTGTTCATAGTTGAATATTAGCAAAAACAAAATTTTACATCTTCAAAATTGGATTTTTCAGTGTTGGAATGGCTCGTGACGGTCAACCGTTACCGTCAGCGGTCGACCATTACCGCCATTGCGTTACTAGACAGGCGACAGTCAACCGTTACTGTCCGACGGTCAATCGTTCCTAGTACTGTTCTTTACCCAGAAATTGATTGCGGGACACTCAACCGTTCCAAGCGGTGGCCGACCGTTCCGCAATTGGTCGTCTTCAACCTTGATCCAAATTTCGGAAACACTATTTTAAGATACCAAACTTCAATTAAATTATATAAAAATATTCCGCAACATTAATAGATCATTTTTATACCATTAATTCAAAGTTTCAACAACAATTTGAAGGTTTATGATTCATGATTTATCAACTATGTCTAGTACAAAAATCAACCAAATGACCATTTATGAATGTAGAAACAATCTATACGAACATTCTAATAATTAGATATATCTAATGGCTCTCCTCCGTTACAATGGAGGATTTGGAAATTTTCCTGTGAACGTTCTGGCAACTATTATGACTAACTCTGATGATCTCGAGCTCTCTAGGCAGCACCACTATACTGTCCTCTCAACCAATAACATAATGGAAGAAGAAATGGAAGGAATTGGTGAAGAACTGAGGAATTAAGATGTCCTTATATAGGAAGAAGAGGAAGAAAGGAGCCATGGGAGTTGTTGTCTCCTATTATGTGATCCGACTGAGTGCGAGGGATGGTGATTCTTCTGATTTACACGTCTCCTCCCTAATTGGGACATAAATGGTCCCAATCGGGGTACACTTTTTGGTTTAACTTCCTTCAAATTAAAATCCGACTGCACACTTGAGATTAGACAGTCAAACTTTACACAACAATATAATTTTTAAAATTAATTGACCAACTTTATAAATCACTTATTTTTGAATCCTTTTCAGCAATTAATCAATTATCTATTAGTTAATTATGATAGACCTAATTTCAAGGCGCTACATATACAACATTTTTGTATGGTTGCAAATATTCCCATTGTCATTTAGAACAAATGTTTTTATCCTCTGTTTTTGTCTTCACTTATGAAACAACGACATAAAGCTAAACATGAGTGAAATAACAACTTGATAATAATAATCTAACAAATGACAATATTTGATCTTGAATTTTGTTGAAAGTAATTGCAAAATAAAAGACTATTGGGATTATCTTCTTTTGAACTTTAAGAGTAATCATAGATCAGATAGTACCAAATTCATTCGGGGCATGTAAAATGTAACGCCCCGAAATCCGACCTATCAGAATTAATTGATTAAAAATAGTTACTTAATTATTGAGACGGACTTGGTGGAATTATGAAATAATCTTCGTTTTATAAAAAGGTTTATACCGTTGTGAAGGATTCAACGGAATGAGTCCAACGGTGCAAATAGATTTGGATTTGGAGCTCGTGGGCCCAAAAAGTGCGTTTTGGGCCATGTACTTTAAGTTAATACGGAGCACAAAACCCCAAACCTATAAATATACCCCTACCCGCCTAAGTCTCACCTTTGCGGCTCACAACCCATCTGTCTCTCTCGTTTCTTCTCTCGGGACCGAAGAACAGGACCAGACAAAGAACAACAACAGCGAAGAAGAAAGAAGAAAAGAGAAGAAAAGAAAGAAGAAGAGGAGTTCCACACCGTCGTACCCCATTTGTTAGTATTACCGTTATAATATATTTGTCGAATTCGAGGTGAGTACGTGGACATCTAGTGTATGGTTATAGTCATAGGTTTGACTCTTACGTTTGTAGAATCGTTTACGTTGTTTATGATTTGGAAAGCATGAATTGAATTAGATATGTTTATAGGTATGTTGGAATATGTTTGATTATGAATTTAGAATCTTTTGATGTCTGTTGTTTCGAGTTTGATGTTGGGTTGATGTGGAAAAACGCTACTGGTGCAAATCAAGAACTTATCGCGTCCCATGGTAGGTCGGTATGCCGGGACGGTTCCGAGATTCCGCCACGCCCAACATTTTCCCTTCCCTCTACCAGTACCTATCACCAAACGGTACCTCCGTACCGGGCGGACAATAGGCCCCTACAGCCAAGTCGATAGAGGCTACCATGACAGGCCTATGTCCCCAATTTCGATTTTCTTCTTCTTCTTCTCTCCGGTCCTCTCCTCCTCCTCCACCTTTTGAACTCTTTTTTCTTCTTACCTATTATTATTATTATTATTATTATTATTATTATTATTATTATTATTATTATTATTATTATTATTATTATTATTATAGTTATTGTAATCTGATCTACAAGGTGGTACCCAAGAATTCTTTGTTGTAAACTCAAAAAGGTATTTCCTTCAATTGTAAACCCCAACCAAGGAGCTTTCACTGAAGGGAGAGAACTATTATCTATTGTTTTAAAGAAAGCATACGATTCGGTTGCCGGGCATTGGAACAAATCATGTTTGAGCTTAAATACCCAACTAAATTTCTAGATTGGGTCACGTACTCACGTTCTGTGTTACTAGTCCCTCCTATTATATATTGATGTATCAAAATATCTGGTCGAGAAAACACGTCTGCAAAAAGGGCATTCATTTCCCTTATAGATATACTTGGAGGGGCCAATTACTGCTTCTCGAACTGAGGTAAAAAAAAATGTGACATATTGCAGAATAATGCTTATTAGAGTCCTGTAATGTACTGCTACTGCTGATGTTCTCTACATGTTTGTGAGAATGCTCGTTAGAATCATGTACTTCATATGTCTGGAGGATTGTATCATGTGTCTTGTAACATATTCTCATCAAAAAGTTTCAAATAATAAAGTTTAAGGTACCCAAACCTGCAAAATCATAATAATGGGTGTTCATGGATCTTTCCAGTTTCTTATTAGCTATTGGATTTACCTGTTGTTTTCTGTCACCATTATTAGCCTCTAACTCTCTTAGGGTCAGTTTTCATGGGTGAGTTTTGAGGGGGAGGCTTTAGAGACTTAGATCTGAAAACCTTAGATCTCCTTTACATTGTGGCATAGTAGTTAATGAGTTAAGCATTTTCTCTTCAACCTATTCTTATTACCTGTTACTTTTTTTTATTAGGATCAGTTCATATCAAATCAGATCAAAAACTTCAGCTTTAAATATTTTTGATCAGACTATATCAGATCAAAATTTATTCTAATCAAATAAAAATCATTCAAATTAGGTAAAGATAACAAGCCCTTAATCATCCTTCATATTGTAGTCGGTAAATTGTTTCTATATGCTTCTATTGATCAGCTCATTTGTGGTCCCATATTCCTATTGTGTTGGATTAATTCAAAAGGATGACATGTTTGTCCCATACTCTTATTTGTTGTGAACTGTTGAGTAGCTCAGCTCCTTAATGAGAAGTGAGTATCAAGAAAGGGATATATGATGAAAATGGGATAGTACTCAGTAATGGGCATGTAAAAAGTAGCAATACTATCTACAAAACAAGAGTCACATGAATATATTATTTTAACAAGTGACATATGAACATGTGGGAAGAAAATAGATTTAGTTTGACCTTGATTGGGACAAAAATTGTGAGAAGAAAGGAGAAGTGTATTTGATTCATTTGTATTTTTATCAAAACACTTTAAATTTCATTGATTTTAATTTTTTTTCTTTTATATGTCACAGTATTTTTGTTTCAAATCATGGGTATAATAATAATTTTTTTGTGACATGCTCATTATTACTTTTACTTGTGCTGAATAGCTACAAAACCTCTTGTGGTTTGAAAAATGGAAATCAATATTTTCTCTGTGACATGCTCATTGGTGCCTATTTTCTTAATTTTTATTTTTTTATTTCGGAATTTCTTTTATGAGCTTTCAAGATGTTTTTTAATTCTATAAAACCAAAAACTAAAAATTTTAATTTCAAATGTATGTTAATTTTTTCATTTTTTTTAATTTCAAAAATAAACAATTTTAAAATTTTAAACTATTATAAAAATTACAAAAGAAATTAAAAAAAATCAAAGGAAACAAAGAGATGAAAAAGAGTTTAAAAATAAAATATTTTAAAAAATAAACGAATGAGAAATGAGTTGGTGCTCCTGTGGATTTGAAATAGCTGGCTATTGCCAGAGTTGGCTGATCAGCCGCTCAAGGTGGTGCCACCTAATTGGTTGGATTTTGGTCCAGTCCGAAATTTAATTTGAGAAGTGCTATCTCATTCAAAATTTTGTTTTGAAGAAATTTTCCTCAAGTGTTGACTTCAAATTCTTAGTGAATTTGGTTCAAACAAAGTAATTTTAAGTCAAATCAATTTTTAAAACTTTTTCTGTTCAAATAATTTTTTTAGAATTTTTTGGAATTTGTTTGACCTCAAATCTTTTAACGAGATGCACTGTTCAATTTTATTATGTACTTTTTACTCAATGGATTTTCATTATATTTTCTCTTTCTCACCCACTCCGCAACATTGCAATTGCTCACTTTTTTATAATTTTGTACCGCTTTTGACCTAACTTTTGTTATTTTTGAAATAATAACATAAATTTTATGTATTTTTATAATTATGAACAAAAAGATGTAAAAACAAATGAGAACTTCTCTTGATTGATCCAAAATTAGACAATAACATTTTAAATATTGAGCATATAAGTACGTACAAAAAGGATTTATTTATCTGATTTATTTTATAAAGTATTTTTTAAATATTGATTGCCTAATTGATATACCATGCAATTTATTTAATCATATGCTAAAGGTTGATCCTAGTTGATTATAAAAAGTCAAAAATAAACAAAACTTTGAGACAAAGAGAGTAAGAGTTTGTTCTCATTTATTATTATTATTATTATTATTATTATTATTATTATTTGTTTTTATTGAAATTGGATCATATCAAATCAGAATAGATTAGATCAGAGATAGTTTTAAACATAAATTTAAGAAGAAACCACCATAAATAAGAGTACAATATAGAGAAAGTACCAAAATAGGAACTTCATGTTTTATTCCCCAAAATAAGAACTCGCATTGTGATAATGTGTTACTGTATATGGACATTTGACTATGCTTCTTGATAATGTATATTACCATGGTTGCCAATGTAAATGTATTTTAACTCTTATTTCAAGAATAAAAACATAAAATTTTATTTTGGTGTATTTTCAATGTTTTACCTCTATTTTAGTATTTTTTTGTTAGATAAACGTCCCAAACGCTAGAGCGGGAGTGAATAACGTTTGAAACGAAATGTCGCAGGAATAAAAAATTTAAAGGCGTAAAGTAAGGAGTAAGGAGAAGGCACACCAATTTTACCCTGGTTCACCATAATGTGTGGCTAGTCCAGCCTCCCGAGAGACTCTCTCGAGCTACACTATCAACGTTAAGCTTAACGGTGTTTAACAAACCCGTACAACTTGAGAGTTTGAGTCACACGAACCTCAGCGAACCTTCAAAGGAAACAACCGTTCCTTCGAACTACACAAGAGAAATACTTTCTCTTATCAAGTGTCTAAAACACTAAATCACTCAAGAACAATACTCTCTTTTAGAGTGGATATTGAGTAACTAAGAACACTCAAGAACACAACACGAACTTCACAAAAATGGCTCTCGAAAAGCTATGGAAGATGTATGAATGCATGTAATGCAATGAATAATAGGAGTTGAGAAGTATTGTGATATGAAAAGCAAACCCAAACACCCCATTTTATAGTAGAAAAATAGGCTCCAACGGGTAGGACTTGATTAGGGGTGATTGGCACAATTTGTGGGATTTGATTAACAGCGTTGTCCATCACTTGGACATCGTTGTTGTAGGCTTAGATTTTAAAATTTAGGAAGCAACGGTCAAGCCAAAAGCGATGTCCAAAAAGGGAACATCGCTGTTTAGGCTGTTGACTTCCAAACTTGGAAAGTTTTAGTTTTTAATTTCTTCCAACGGTCAGGTGCCTATATCGATGTTCATGAGTTGAACATCATTGTTCAGGTTTAACCTTCCAAGAAGGAGAAGTGGCCTGACATCGCCGTTGCTGGGTCAACAGCGATGTTCAAAAAGTTTCGGCCAAAACGTTTTCTTTTGGCTTGAGGTTAACATCGATGTAGAGATGTCTACATTGCTGTTCAAAAACTTTCTGGAATTTTAGGCTTGGCTCAACAGCGATGTACAATGTCCAACATCGCTGTTGGAGGACGTAGCACCAAACCATGGTTTTCAATAGCCAACGCCAGACAGCGCTATTGGTTACTCCAACATCGCTGTTGGGCTAGTTTAGCCAGACCCATGGCTGGTTAGTCACGCCGTAAGTCGATGTCAAAAACCAAAGTTCACCAAAATTAAAACCAAGTGTTGAAAACATTTATTTAAAGTATTTTGCTAAGAAATCAACTCAGACATCTTAAAAACCACGTTATTTAAGTAAAAACCACGGCTAGCCAAGTTTATGTCGTTGCGCATGGTCTTTATCAAACGACTACAAACGAAAGGTGGTTTTTGAAGTGTTTTTTGTTAGAGAACTATTTAAATGTGCCCAGAAGTGAAAACTAATCATAAAAAGTTGAAAACCACTTGGTTCGGACGCCAAAAACCAACACCGATAACTGAATGCCGAATGCCGGTTTCTGAAAGCCAAATGCCGGTTTCTGAAAGCCGAATGCCGGATGGCTTGGTATTTTGTTTGGGCGAACACCAAGTGTTTTAGGCTAATTTAAAACTTGTGAAAAGTGTTTTTTATGATGCATAAAAATATTTTGATGCAATTAGCCTAGAGAGCCTAATTGTAAAGTCAATGTCGGTTTTGAACACACTAAGACCGACTCAACTATTACTACGTCTTCGTCTTTGTTCTTGGTCCTTGTTTTCACTTTATCATCATACCATGTTTCTTCGCCTTTGATTTGCTCAATTTGATCTTGTTTTTGCGGCGGTTTGCATTATCAAAATTTGTCACAAAACGAACATGGTTTTAGTACGATGTCAGCGTAAACCCGTGTTCCAACAATTTTCTTTAATTTAAATTACATCATATTTTCAATTTTTTACCTCATAGTCAGATCCAATCTAATTAGATCCGACCTCAAGTCGTCAAACCTTAATATTGAGTTCTACTTCGTATTTCTTATTGTTTATTTTAAATTTTTATGTCACTTTGTAACTTTTATTTGGACGTCTATAAATTCCAAAATTGGGAGTTCCAAATGAGAAAAAGAGTTATGCTAGGTTAGTGTATCCCATTTGTACACCAATAATCTTCACCGTACAATTTTTATTGATTCATTTTTTTACGGATATCAAGAATGTGTGGTGGAGAAACATGGAAGTACATTTGAGGTACATTTTTTGTGTACCCCTAACATGTTTGTTAGAAAAAGTAAACATGCCGGCGAGCATTGCGCAGTTGGCAAGACAAAGGATGCCAAAATGGTAAGACCTGGTTTCGATTCTTAGCAACTGCGCTGGGAGGCAACTATGCTAAGCATAAGGTCTCTGCAAGTAACAGGTGCATGCTTCATTCTTTGCCACTAATCTGCGATTAAAGTCCAATTAATTACCTTCTCTTGGTGACCATCCGGCTGGGTTTGAGGCTTTTTTTTATAAAAAAAAAAAGTAAACATAAAACCTAAAAACTTAGTTCTAAATAAGAAATATTTAAACATGAAGTCTAATAACTTAAATTAAATACTCCATCCGTCTAAAAATTTCTTTCTCGTTTTGACTTGGCAGAGAGATTAGGAAAAGTTAAAAAGTGTAAAGACTTTTCATATTTGTCTTTGATGTGATGGAATAAATTGAATAATATAGATAAAAAGTGAAAAGTGAGAAAGAAATTAATGGACGGAGAGAGTACTTCATAGTTAGAGTTAAAAGTTGAAAAAAAATAAATAGAAATGGAAATTGATGAATGTTACTCCCTATTCCATTTGATTTTTTTGGGCAATATTTGTAAATTTTAGCTCCGATATGTTAAAAATACATTAAATTATGATATAAATTTAATATCATTATATTCATATTGAAATAGAGTTTTTAAATATCAAATTTTTATAAAATATATCTGTATATAAATATAGATATTGATGGTCAAAGTACAACGTTGAAAATCATAGAAAATCAAATGAAAAGAACATTTTCAAAGGAAAGGGTATATGTTAGAGTAAGAAGGTTGTGATGAACACGGACGAGTCGCCACGTACATCCACATTCATTATTATTTGTTGACTTTGTACATCCACGTGAGATTGCAGAAACATATCATGTTACTCTCTGTCAGCTCCACATAAGCGCGAGGATTTCGGAGGCCTCTCCATCCACACACCTTTACGGCTTTACGTACTCCTCCTCCCTATCATAAATAAATTCATACAAACACCTCTTTATTGCACGCCGCACTCGAAATATATTATGGTTCAAACAATAACTTCACTCCGCATTACAAATCCATAATAATATCTCCTCCTATGTTTTTCTTTTAGTTACTACAAGAAAATGGTTTATGAATTATTGTTGGTTTGTGTAGAAAATATTAAAGAAGAATAATCTTTGTGCTTATTGTGTTGTGTCTCTACAATAATCTACCCCTCTTTATATAGAGAGAGGTTAACATAAGAGTAAATTCTTTAAATAATCCTTCATAACTAGGAGGTTTCCATATTTAGTCCTTATTTAACAACTATTTAATATCGGTGGAGTTCTAGTGACACTGGAGTACGGTGCCACTAGCGGTGCCACTGGCATTTTGGGGCACCTCCGGTGCTTCATTCGCAAAATTGACGGTTCCTACCCCCCTAACCCACCCTCTAAACCCCCCATCCTACCCCCGCCCCTGCACCCCACCCCCACCCCGCCGTAAGCCCCTCACAAAATGTGTGGCTATTTTGTGAGGGGCTTACGGCGGGGTGGGGGTGAGGGTGCAGGGGCGGGGGTAGGATGGGGGGTTTAGGGGGTGGTTAGGGGGGGTAGGAACCGTCAATTTTGCGAACGGAGCACCGTAGGTGCCCCAAAATGCCAGTGGCACCGTACTCCGGTGTCACTAGAACCCCACCGATTTAATATTTAGTCTTTATTGTTTGGGTACTTTTTCACAATTGATCCTCCGTCATTCTTCCCGTCTCACTGCTGTTAATATGAGGTCAATTAAGTGATTTCACTTTATTCTCCTCCAACAGCTTAGGTCAGCTATTTCACTTTATTCTCTTCACGTCATACTTAGGATTTTCTTCATCTGTAAGCTTCAACGCCTTCACGCACTAATTTCTTCATGTTTGTGCTTTCGATAGACATAACCTATTGATTTTGGCGACTCAGAGCTTTTGATGTCTACATTTGAAGGTAATGCAAGTTAATTCTAACTTTATTTGTTCCTTTGCTCTTAAAATTTGTGCGTGAATTTTATGCTTTACGTAATTACCCGAAGCATGAATTACTTCAAGTCCCCATATTTCTTTTTCTTTTTACTTTGTTGGGTCTTCTTCACCATCCATGGACTTGTCTCTTTTGAGACTAATTTGAAAAGTGAACATCATTTAAGATTTTGAACTCTCAAATAAAAATTGGTTATTGAACTCTTAAATTTGATTTAGATTCAGATTTTGATTGTTTCTATGTTCTTTGAATTGATTGGATTTTGATATGATGCTCTAGTGCAGTGATTTGGATTTCTTTTGTATGAACATTTGAACTAAAATTTGGGCTTGGTGGATCTGTTTTTATCGGAGGTGCGCTTCCGAGATACGATAGCGGTTTTGTAAAAATTGTTCATAATGCTCTATTTGATGGGTGGGGTATGATGTTATTAAAGCATCATATTGAGGAATTTGGTTTTGAGAATTGGGAAGATATTAGCATATACTTTCAAAGTGACTCTGGATTAAATAAAGGAGTTAGTCAGTGATAGTGATGCAAGGGAGTTGGTCGCAGTAGATAAGTTACCTGCTGTAGTTGAAATTTGGGTGGCTACAACAAAGGTAACAGGGGATGAAAATGACACACATTCCACTGATGATGAGTACGATGATGATGAAGACCTAGATGATGAAGATTTTGAATCTGAATCAGAGGTTGCCGAGGACTTTGATGAGACAGATGGTGAACAAGATGATTTCCTATTTGATTCTAATGTGGACAGCACAGTAGCATTTGGTGGGCTAGGCAACAAAGTATCAAATGTGTTACAAGAGAATGAGAGAGCTACTAAAGAACTACCATTCCTTGGGAGTGATGAAGATAGTTTGTGAGAAGGTGACAGAAATGAAAAGGTGTAACTCCCTGTTTTCAAAGCAAAAAGGGACTTAAAGAATCCACACTTCTTGGTAGGTTTATTATTTCCTAGTAAGGAGTTGTTCAAGGAGGTAGTAAGTAATTATGAATTTAATAATGGGAAGTGTTTAAAATTTGATAAGAATGATAGCAATAGAGTGTATGCATGTAAGTTGTGTTGATGGGGGTGAGAAGAGGAGAAAAAAGACAAAACATGAAGAGGAAAGTGCTAGCAATCAACATAAGAGTCGGTGCCCTTGGAAGTTGAGGTGTCACAAACTATTAGGGACCACAGACTTTAGAATTACTTACTTCAATGACGTTCACGAAGGATGCAGTTGGAATATGACAACAAGATGGTGAACTCCACAACTCTTGCAAAGAGATGGAAGGGAGAAATGAAATATCATCCAAACTGGAAGGTGAAAGACATTCAAATGCGTGTACAAACACAAGAGAAGTGTCACCTATCATACAAACAAGCTTGGAGGGCACTTAAAGTGGGGTACACAGATGATCATGGACTTACAGAGGAGGAGTACAAGATATGGTGGAGGTACTATAAGGAAATCATGACGACAAATCCTGGGACCTCTTGTCGAGTTAAATACATTGACGATGGTAGCATACGAAGATTTAAGCGGGTGTACTTTTGTTGGGAAGCTTGTCGTGAAGGGTTCAAAAGATGTAAGCAGATTATAGGATTAGATGGTTGCCACCTAACAGGGAAGTTTGAAAGAACAATGCTAGTTGCGAATGGTGTAGATAGTAATGAGAATATTTTTCCATTTGCTTATGCCATAGTCGAGTATGAGAACAAGAAATCTTGGACATGGTTTTTGGACCTTTTAACATTTGATTTAGAGCTAAATGATTCTAAGGAACCAAGGTTTACCTTTATGTCAGGTATACTTTTATTAATACACTTTTTTATACAGTTAAAGAACCAACTGTCTATTTTCTTAAGTTGTCTAAACATGCATATTTTGGTATTTTACTAACTCACATATAAGCAAAAGGGTTTGTTACCTGCGTTTGAGGATGTGATTCCACGTGCAATGCATCGATTTTGTGTAAGACCTTTAGAAGGCAACTTCAAGAATGCTGGCTTTTCAAGAAAAGCTCTAAAAGACATGTTATGGGAGGCTGCAAAAGCAACAACAATGTCTCAGTACGAGGATGTTATGATGAAAATAAAGGATGAAGATGTTGATGTGTATGATTGGTTGGTTGATAAACAAGCTTCAGAGTGGTCCAGGTCACTTTTCCACATTGAGCAATGCTAGGGGTACACCAAAAGGTGTACCCCATTTGTCCCCCACCCCTTTATCCACCATTCAATTTTATTTTATTTTTATTTATTTAATTTTGTTTTAGTTTCTTGCCTTTTGTGTGGTGATGGAGGGGGTGGGGGACAAATGGGGTACACCAAATGGTGTACCCCTAGCATTTTTCTTCCACATTACAGCTAGGAGTTACATTCAAACCAACAACATCCGTGAGTCGTATAATAGAGTTTTGAAAGAAGCCAGATCTCAAACTCTCATTTAGTGTCTTGAAAGCATTAGGGAAATGCTCATGAAAAGGTTTTTTGATTTGAGGGAGAAGTCCAACTCTTGGAAAGGTTTGTTGTGTCCAATAGTGGCTTCCAAACTAGCCATTAATTCAAAACTAGCAGGTGCCTATACTCTAATTCAAAGTGACATATCTCTCTTTGAAGATAAACGATATATGGCAAAAATCTGGGAGCAATATGTGGTAGATTTGGTTGAAAGGAGTTGTATATGTAACAGTTGGCAGTTGACTCGGATCCCTTGTGCACATGTTATCTACGCAATATGGATACAAAGGCAACAATATCGAAGAGAAGTGGAGGAATATGTAGACGACTACTATTTAGTAGAAACATATAAGACCTTGTATAAATGTTGCATTAAACCATTAAGGGGTATAAGTGAGTGGCGAGATGATGAAAGGAAGCCATTGAACCCTCCTCTATTGGCACCCAAAGCAGGAAGACCAAAAAAGAAGAGAAAGAAAAGTGTTGGTGAACTAACGAAAGATGGTAAAAAGTTGTCTGCTGCATTTACTAATAGAAGTTGTGGTAAGTACAAAAAACTAGGCCACAATAAGAAAACATGCCCTGAAGATCCAGAGGCAGTGGCAAGACAGGTACCCCAATGTCTTATTTACTTAATTCATGTGACTGTAAGTTGTTAACATTGTGATGTGTATACATTTTTAGGCTGCAGCAAAACAAAAAAAATCATAGAGAAAAGCTCTAAACAGAAGGATGTTAAAGGCTGCTCGAGAATCTGCCCAGGAGGAAGCTGCGTCCAACAATGTAATTCAGACAGAAATATCTGCTCAAGAATCCACAGAACCTTGGTGGGCTGATTTGCAAGTTGAATCGGATGTATGGTCTGGAACTGTCCAATTCATTCCAATTCCAGTGGCTCAAGACAATGAAATCCAACATTTTGATGTTATCCCACCTGTGAATAACATCCCAAATCTTCCCATGGTGCAATTCCCCATCTCCCAAGTATCTACTGCACCTAGTACTTACAAGAAAGAGAAGAGGCAGGTTGTGAGGCCATATGTCACTTGGGCTACGTGCACACTAAAGTCAAGGTTCAAGAACACTTCAAATGACCCGTTGCATGTGGACTAAGAATAATGTCTTTTTGCTATTTTTGGTGGGATTTTTTGGCATAACTAAACTAGTTTTGATGGCCATGTTTTTTTGTTGTTTTTGGTAGGTTTTATGTACATGCATATTTGGCAAAACTAAAGTACTAGTTTCAATGCCCATGTCTTTTTTGCTGTTTTTGGTGGGTTTATGTACATGTACATTTGGAAGAGTGAGTTTCATTTCAATATCTTTCTGATCATACTTTGACTATGTTTTTTGGCCTGTGACTATTCATTCGTCCCCAAAATCTGACGACTAATGGGGTGGAGCTTCTAAAATAGATTTTTTAATCTCCTAATTCGTTTTTCCCTCTTGTTCCAGCTCAATTGAATGGGTTTTTAAGTATCCGTGTGTTGCAAAAAGTCTGCAATGTGGCATGTTCTAGCCCAATTGGGTTTTCTTTCACGCTGAAGGGTAAAATAATTTGCCTTGTTTTCGTGCGTTTAAAGAAAACAAAATCAAGTGATGTGGCTGATACGATATAAAACTAGATTTGATAGAAGTAAGATTATAATATCTGGTTTCTTTTCTTAAATTGTTATGCTAGTGTAATGTGTAGCTATAGTGATGAGTTGATGGTCAAATGCCGCTCTAGAGTAGTCCTTATGATATGCTGAATTCTTGTCAAGCCATTAGAGGAGTCACCTATGCCTACTCAGATTCACCATCTATAGTAGGGAAGTCTATTGTTGGATGTAGACAGTTTTTACTTAAAAGTAGGGGTGAACAAAAGTGTGTGGTTGAGGTATTTAGAGAAGGAAAAACATATGACTAACAAATTCAGTTTATAAAATACATTATTGACCCAATTAATCACACATAACATACATTAAATGCAACATAAGTACACATAAAATATGAAGCATTACACTTTTGTCAAATCCCACATAAAATGTCAAGCATTACACTTTTGTCAGTCCTAACATTACACACATACACTTACACATAAAACACATTAACCAATCCACAAAAGTCTTTTTTTAATTCCTTCCAAAGTACACACATACGCCGACACACAACACACAAAAGCCAATCAGCAAAGGAGTGATTTTAGTGCCTTGTTTTGGTTGTTTAGCCTTTATCTATTGTCTTTGTTGCTCGTTTTCCTCCTCCGCAGCATTGATCGTCTTCAACAAACTAGGAATAATTTTTATCGCTCTGTCACACATTGGAGGATCAATCCAGTCCCACATGTTGCATTTACGCCATCCCTATACATAGTTAGCATTATATTCATAAATCTAACCATATCAAATACAATTGACATTTACACATCCCAAAGGTAAACATCACTCACTTTTTCATTACATATCCAAAATCTTCTTCCAGGGTTGCTATCAGTCCATGCAGTCTGAATTCTCATTTCATTGCCACAATTACATGTGGGAACTTCAAGCCAATCACCGAAATGTTCAATTCTTCTAGATGAGGCCGACGATGAATGATTCACATAGCTATCAAACCAAAACACATTCAATTTCATAATAAAATGCTACCGTAACAAAATAAGATGAAAAAATGACACCAAATTTGATAACGAAAAAGCTAAGGTTGAAAAAAATTAAAAATCCAAAAAAATAATAAAAAATAGGTAGGGTTACATAAAGTTCACGAAAATCATAAATCATAAAAAAATTACAAAAAATAATAAAAAATCACCAAGTTCAAAATTTTTGATTTTATCCTCTATCGAGGAACCATTCTCAAAAGTAACACAAATGAATTCAAATAATTCACATAAGCTTTACATTAGAAATTACAAATTGAACTAAGAAAATGGAGACTAGAAACGAAGAATGTTGGAATTACAATAAAGTACCTTCGTTGACCCATTGACATTTACGAGTTCATAGCCCCAATTGTTCAATTTTCTTGCCCTAGCTCTCAATCGACGATTGGATCTGCGTAAAGGAGAACACTGCTGCGTATATATGGCGTCAATAATAATGTAGAGTGAAAGTACGTTATTACCCTTCACTTAACAGCGCTGGAACTCGAAAAATGACGGAGGACCTTTTCTAGAGAGGTACCCAAAGAATAAAGACTAAAAACTTAATAAGTTGTAAATGAGGACTAAATATGGAAACCTCCTAGTTATAAAAGACTATTTAAAGAATTTACTCTTAACATAAACTAGAAAGTTCTAAACAAATGTACTCCTACCATAACTTGGAATGTACAATAATAATAAAAAACAATCAAACCGAATCCCAACGAGATTCAGCCTTCCACAACCGTGCCCCACGTAACACCCCCCCATCAAGACAGACCACAGGGGTTATGCATACCCAGCTTGGATAGTAAATGTGTAAACGAAGCAGCCCCAAGTGGATTAGTGAAAATGTCTGCCGGTTGATAAGCAGAAGGAACAAAAGCCGTGTGAAGAATACCTCGCTGTATTTCGTCTTGAATGAAATGACAATCAATTTCAATGTATTCTGTGTGTTCATGAAAAATTGGATTGGCAGAGATATGCATAGGTGCTTGATTATCACAGAACAGAGTCATGGGCAAAGTAGTCTGCACACCGAGAGATCGAAGAAGGGACCGAAGCCATTTTATTTCGCAAACTACAGTAGCCATAGCACGATATTCAACTTCAGCAGAGGAACGAGACACAGTTTTCTGTTTTTTTGTGCGCCAAGAGATATGAGAGTCTCCTAGTTGTATGAGATAACCAGATACAGAACGGCGAGTCAAAGGTCAACTAGCCCAATCAAGGTCACAATAACCAATCAATTGGAGAGAACTCTTAGCCGAAAGAAAGAGTCCTTGCAGGGCGTGCTTTGATATATCGCAAAACATGGATTGCCACATCCCAATGTGTAATGCCCCGAAAATAGGCATATCAAAATTAATTAATTGAAAATAAATTAATTACTAAGAAGGACGCAAAAATAAGTAATTTATAAAGTTTGTCAATAAATAATTAAAATTTATATCGTTTGTAGAGTTTGACTATCTGACTTTAACGGTTCAATCAGATTTTAATTCAGAGAAAGTTAGACTAAAAAGTGTACTCTGACTGGGACGAAATTAGTCTCAATCAAGGACTTGTGTTTGAAATACGAAGTTATCGTTGTTTGCTCCACTAGCTGCTCAAACAAGGAAGGTGACGCAAATTTCATCTTCTTCCTCCTCTCCTTCACTATATAATGAGGACCATTCGCTCTCATTTCTTCACCATTTCCCTTCGAATTTGTTCTGAGTGTTAGCCTTGAGTGTGGAGAACGCGGTGGTGCTGTCAATTTGGTGAGAGGTTGTTGGAGTTGGGAGTTATAGTCGCCGGAAGTTTCGCTAGAAAATTCTCAAAACCTCCATTTAAGCTCGAGGTAAGCCCGTAGATATATCTTGTCACTAGAATGTTCGTATAGATCGTTTCTATGTTCATAAACGGTCATTTGGTTGAGTTTGGTTTTTGACATGTTTGAAAAACCAAGAATCATAAACCTTGAAATTATTGTTAAAACTACGAACTAATGATACCAAAATGATCTATAAACCTTGGAAAATATTTCTATATAGTTTAATTGAAGTTTGGTGACTAAAAAAGACATTTTTGAAAATTGGCCCAAGATTGAAGATGACACTGTTCAAGGACTACGCGCCAAAACGGTAACCAGCTACCATTTAGAAGGTACCTTGATACCGTCGGCACGGTAGGCCATACCGTCGGAACGGTAGGCTAGCTACTATCTCCGCCGCTGAAAATAATCTTCTCTGGCGGTACTTGATGCAAAATGGTACCCCGTATAGTCTTGGCGGTACCAAGGTACCGTGAAGGGTACTATCTGACCCAAAATTTTTCTAGAAGCTTTATTTTTGAAATATTAAATCCTATTTTTGATACCAAACAATTATTATCAATATAAAGATGATTTCTTGAAATCAAAATGATGTTTTTGACAAATAAGATCTTATGTGGTGTATGATGGTAAGCTAAGGCGTTAACACTCGAGACTAGGCCACTATTTATTATTAATGATTATTATTGATTGATGATTATGATAAATATTATTGATTGCTCATAATGATGATTAAACTTTAATATTCTGATTAAAGTAATAATTATGAATGATTAAATCATGACTAAAAATGTACATATTGATGATTATGAAAATGATGTGTATTGTTAAGGATATCTAGCAGAACTCTAAGATATATCCATTTGGAAATTGATGGTGACTATTAAGGTTATCTAGAAGAACTCTAAGATATACCTATGTGACCACTTCTGAAATTCGGGGTTAAAACGTATGTACGGGATCCAAATTGGATATCACCTGCCCAATAGTTCACTATTCGGTTGGTACGTGATCCACAAGACTCATAGGCTGGATCATCAATTCTTGTGTTCTGCCTTAAACTATTTATAGTTTAAGAGCCCGGTTAGGAATATTGCCTTAGACTAGGAATAGTTTAAGAGCTTGACTTGGCCTTAGATTAAGAACAATTTAAGAGCACTAATGAAATATTGAATAATGAATATTGTTTATATCATGAAATGTCTTGAATTAAAATATTGTGAATATCATGAAAGATGAATGCTTGAATTGTATATTATGTGCATGATATCAAATGATTTGATTATGAATTGAGATTCAGTTTATATGGATGTTCGACGCATTACATATGCTTACTTAGCTTTACCGTTGAGCGTGTAGTATGTTTTATTTGCTACACGCAGGTAAACAAAAAGAATGAAGTGACATAGTCCTGACGGTAGATGGGCGAGACAGTCATGATGGATTCGTGGATTTAAATTATTATAGTAAAGATATAAAATAATGAATTGTGATTGTCATGAGACATATTTTTAAATAAGGTGTCATCTCACTGGTGTGTGTATGTGTGTGTGTGTCTATATATATATATATATATATATATATATATATATATATATATATATATATATATATATATATATATATATATATATATATATATATATATATATATATATATATATATATATATATATATATATATATATATATATATATATAGGGATTGACTCCAGTGAGATGACACCTTATGGTGAGATGACATGCTTCGGTCAGATGACGCAAAGCTCACCACACTACACTACAAAGCTCACCAATGGACAATGCAAAGCTTATTGGGAAATAAAGCAAAGCTCACCACTCTGAACCCCAAAACTCACTTTTTTTAAATTTTGAAAATTTAAAAATTAAATAAAAATAAAATAGCTAAAACCGGTCAACCACCGGTCAACAGCAGTGGCAGGCGGCAGAGCAACGGTGACCGGTGGTGGTAGCGGAGCAGCGGCGGCGGTGGCCGGAATCCGGCGGCGGCGACTGGCGGCAGGCGGCGGTCAATGCTGGCAGTCAACAGTCAAAATCTAGTCAAAGTTTTGAAAAAATATGGTGAGCTGTGCCTTATAGTTTGGTGAGCTTTGTAGCTGTCTTTGGTAAGCTTTGCAATGTAGTGTGGTGAGCTTTGCGTCATCTGACCGAAGCATGTCATCTCACCGTAAGGTGTTATATAATATATATATATATATATATAATATATATATATATAATATATATATTATATATATATATATATATTATATATATATATATATATTATATATATATATATATATATATTATATATATATATATAATAATATATATATATATATATATATATATATATATATAATATATATATATATATATATATATATATATATATATATATATATATGTTCTGGTGAGAATGCGATCTTAGGAGATAAATGAGAATAAATCTGGTGCTTTAGATTGTGAGATCTAAAGGTCAGGATTACATCAAAATTAGGTGCGCCATATTGGTTGAAAATGCATCATGTCGAATAAATCTGTGTGTGTGTGTGTATGTATGTATGTATGTATATGCAGTTGTTTTAAAGAAAAAAGTTATGTTTAATATATTTTCACATGCTTCCAAATAAAGCTCTCGCAGATCCGGAGAATTTATTAATGGGTAATTTACCTAAATAGGAGTAAAACATAATGACTTTCTCAATATAGGACCATATGTTTTTATTTTCCAATGTAGAACCATTGGTCATTATCTATTAGTCATTATTCAACTAAATGTTCAGCATCACTTAGACATTATTCTTCTCACTAGTCATTATTAAGTCCTATTTTGGGAATAAAAAAATTTAAGTCCTACATTAAAAAATAACTTATGTTTTAGTCTTATTTAGTGCAAATTTTACTTTATTAATTCCTTTAATATTTGTGGGTATGGTAGAAAAAGATATGATTGGAAGACGCCAATGGAGGACGGTACGTGCAAAGCTCTTTTACCATACAGGCGGCCGGCCACAATGTGGGTCAAAGTCTTCATGCAAATTATTGTTATTTCTTCGGTCCTTCTATGATATTTTTCTCTTGTACTCCCTGTCCATTAAAAAATACTCCCTCTGTCCTTCTGTATTTGTCCACATTTGACTTTTGGAACTGTTATTTAAGCACTTTGACTCATCAAATTCTCTCAATGTGTAAGCCTAAATATAGTCATGTGTGATCTTGTTTGATTTGTCCTAACATATAGATTATTAATATATAATTTTTATAATTTTTTAATATACAAATTACAAGATAAAATGGATTAAAGAAGTGCATCTTATAAAATATTTTTATCTTACTAAAACTCTATTATTTTAGGTTGGAAAAATTAGAGTTCAATTCATTCTTGCTTCTTCCCACTCTTATTTCTTCTGACTCCTTCCAGTTTTCTCCAATGACTTAAAAAATATTTATATATGATGAATATAAAATGATATTATATATCCAAATCTATAACATATCACTTCAAACACGCACATGAATGAATTCTGTTTTATCCAACATTAGAGTATTCTTACATATTTATTTGGATGATAATTTAATTGAGTGACTTTTTAACTGTTTAATTCTTCTAAGATTTTCTAACTCTTTTTTATTTTTTCTAACTTCTTCCAATTTTTTACAACTCCTTCCAATTTCTTCTAACATCTAACTCTGAATTTCTTTTTCAAACACAAAAGAACACGTCCTTAAAATATCTTAAATACTTTAAAAAAATATTACCCGTAATAAAGAAGAAATAGTCAAGTGTATTCAGGACAGTGGTAAATCCAAAATTTTAGGAGACTCAGAGAAGAGTAGTACAGGGATCGGGGGCAGCGCCCTGCTTTTTTTAAAATCATTGTGAAATTAAAAAATATAAATAAATAAAATTTATCTTAATCAAATATTAAAATAATTAATGAAAAAGTCTCGAAAATACACTCTATGATCTTACTTTTAATTTACTTTATCTTGTAATTCTTCCTTTCAAAATATAATCTAGTAATTTTTTTTATATATTTTACATTTAATTTCTTTTATTTTAAGTTTAATTAATCTATTCTTATACATGAGCATTTCTTTTCTTTGGGGGCAATTTATTTTTTCGTTAGGGGCAATATTAACTTTTAGGGTAATTATGATGTAAATTAAATAAATAAAATTTTCATTTGGGGCAAGTGCCCCCATTGCTTGTGGATCTGTCTCTCGTTCCTGAAGATTTTAGGCGGAATAAAAGTGTTTTGTAATATACGTAAAAAGTTAGGGTGGAATTGTTTGGTAAAATATGTGTACATTTTTTGGTTAAACATGTCAAACTTTGACATAAAGTTTTAGCTTATGCATGTATTTTTATTACTCCGCATTTTGAATTTATTTTTAGCAACGAAAATTTTGTTTTTCGCGAACAACAAACTTATTCGTGAATTACTTTTATAACACAAATGATTTTTTTAAGAAAAATATATTAGTGGAGTCGGATAATAGATTACAATATTGTTAGGAGGGATAGTATTCGTGGAGTTTGAATGTTTTATTGATAAGTGAAAATTAGAAAATTATTTTAATTTTGAGGCGAGGAAAGTATGACTTTAGATTTAGGAGGGAAAAAATAATAAAAGTATAAAGACACAAGCTTTTCCTTGAATTGAGTGGTAGGAGTACTATTCTATGCTAAGTGTAGGGTCTCTGCAAGTACCAGGTGCAACTCTATTTTTTGTCACTAATCTGTAACAGGGCCGGTTCAAAAAATGAAAAATTAAATTTGGCCGGGTCCAAAATTTACATTCTGGACCCTATTTTATTTTTTAGAATACTTTTGCTTTAAAATTATTAATAAATTTGAAAATACGAGACCCTAAAATTTTAGGGGCCCTATGCGGTTGGTCACTTTGCACATCCTCCGGACCACCCATGATCTGTAATTAAATTTCAATATACCTCATCTTAGATGACCATCTGACCGGTTCTAAGAGACCTTCCAAGATTGGGTTCATCCATCTTTTTCTAGATGAGAAAATTAGTTAGATTCATATTTTAATAGAGACGTACGGAGTACATTCTATGCGTTTTAAACATCTAGAAAGTATGTATCAAAAAATACTACATTATAACACTACTAAAAAAGAATAAATTCCTAAAATGATACTCGATAAGGTGATTTCTTTTCCATTAATTAAATGTTTTTTGCATGATATTCTTTTAAATAATTGTAAATAATCTAACGATTAGTTTCAAATTTATATAATAGTTTTTAGTATTATATTTTCATCCTAAAAATTTAAAAAAATTACCATGATTAATGTATTTTTATTTTGAAATGGGCTAATTTGAAAAATACTCAGTTAGAAAGTACCACTTTGGAAAAGTAATATAAGCATATAAGGTTTAACATCATTTTAACGTCGTTAGTTGGAAGGACTAAATTGATCATTGTTCTCAATTAACGAATACCATCTTAGAAATTAATTAATTTTAGAGACTAATTTGAAAAAATAAATAATTATTAGGTACTATTATGAATATTTTACTCTAAAAAAATAAAAAACATCATTTCATGAGGAAGGAAAATCCAAAATTCCAATTCGGTTCTATATATTCAATGCGTCCTCATGCTGTGTATACCTTTTTCTCAGTCTTCTTATTGCTCGGCTCGCTGCCTTATCTTTGCGCAGTTTCTTCCTACAAATATATACGGAGTATATTTTATATTGAAGAGAGAAAATAAAAAAGAGAGAGAGATTATTAAAACCAAGTGAATTTATTTAATTTCTTTGAGAATTTTTATTGGGAAGAATTGAAGAAGAAGGAAGAAGAAGATGGGAGTTTGGAGATTATTTGAAGTGGCGTCGATGCCAATAGTTCAAGTGTTGATAATAAGTGTATTGGGAGCTTTGATGGCCACTGATTATTTCAAGCTTCTTCCCCCCGAAGCTCGCCGATCCCTTAACAGAGTACGTTTCCGGTTCTACTCCCCCCCTCTCTTTCTCTTCTTCTTCTTTTTCTATCATCTCAAAATGAATGAATGCTGTGTTTGAGAACTTGAATTTGGATTTTAAAATCAAAATTACTTGTCTGGGGACTCCAATTTTTCTTTAATTTATAACTTGTAATTGAAGAGAGATTTTCTCTTATGTAATAACAACTCCGTACATCTCAATTCGATTCTGTTACCGTCTTTGCCGATTTCAAAATTCAAATTCTAGAATTAAAGTTCTATGACTTCTCAAATAACATTTAGAATTTGAAATGATGAGATTTTGAATATTTGAATTGAAATCTGAGATTTCAAATGAATACCCGTTCCCAATTTATGTAAAAGATCTACAAAAAAAAATGGCATGAACGGTAGATCCGGCACTCTTTCTTTTAAATGTTAGGAACCCATATGTTTGACACAAAAAAATTAACACCAAATATTTCACACACACAATGTGTGTGTGTCTATATATATATATATATATATATATATATATATATATATATATATATATATATATATATATATATATATATATATATATATATATATATATATATATATATATATATATATATATATATATATATATATATATATATATATATATATATATATATATATATATATATATATATATGGGTATGAAAAAACTTTCATTTGGTCGGTTCATTGTTTGCAATAATTGAAGTGGTCGATATGGAGTATTATTGGGTTATATTTATGCCTAATAGTAAAAAGGTTTTTTTATGTTATTCGAAACTGGACCGACATTCAAAAAGACCAAAATAGAGACCCCCAAAGAAACAAAACCCTCAATCCTGAAATTTAGCTCCATTATAATCGGTATACATTTTGACTATTTGAGCTTCGAAAAGGCCAAAAAACAGCAGTATTAAATTTGAGTTTCAATTATACAAAAATATTACTCACTCCGTCTAAAAAAAGGCTCTTAGTTTAACTTAGACACAAAATTTAGAAAAGTGAAAATGTATAGCGGAAAGTTATACATAGGAAAGACAAGAAAAGAGAGCTACTCCGAGTTTTCCATATAAAAAAGAAGTCTTTTTTTGAAATGTCCCAAAAAAGAAAATAAGAAGTCTTTTTTGGGACTGAGAAAATCCTAATATAAAATTAGACTTATAATTAGATTCGTCTTATTCAGAACTCTCAAAATTTTATTTCATTGTGTTAATATTTAATACAAGTTGAGAATAACTGAAGCTTAAACTTTGTCTAATTCGACTAGGGATGGGCGTGAAATCTGTTCCCATTGGACCGTTTCGAAAAATCTCGGATCCGTTTTGTAATTGTTCCGAATAATTGGGACACACTTTTTTATCCCCAACCCGTTCCGTCCCAATATTAAATGGGACATGAGCGGGACAACTTAAATTTATACCGATCCCTCCCGTTTGTCCCGTTTCATCTACTCTACTAATATATAATACTAATTGTAGTCCAAAATCCAAATACATTCATTCTTTAATTAATTAAGTTAACTTTATAGGCTTGAGATTTCAGCTCAAAGTTTATTAAATTTATTTGGTCCCGTTTCATTCATTGTTTTTTGTTGGATGGCTAGATGTTTCTCTTTTTTTAAAAAATGAAATGTCACCCTCTTCCCCTTCTTATATTTGCGATTAGGACAAAGTAGGATGATCTGAATCCGTCTCGTTTTGTTCCGATCCCGAATTTTGTGGGACAAACAAGATTGTAATCCAAACCGTTCCGGACCGTTTATATATAATGGGACTAGACGTGGGACAACCTAAAATCTGGACCGTCCCGATCCGTGCCCACCCCTAAATTCGACTCAAAAAATCAAACTAGACAAACATATTGGGATGAAGTAAGTACTCCGCAGTATTTATTTTTATTCATAGATGTGTTTTTTGTATAAATATATGGTAATTCAAAATTATGTTTAAAAATAAATTTATTGATATTAAATTTAACAATTCTTTTCTCTCACCTCTCGATAACATTTGTTTATTTGTGTATTTTGTATAAATCTTTACGTATTTTTTATACTTCCTTTGGTTTTAAAAACCTTTCATGTTTGAAAAAGACGCGCTTTAAAATTGTGTAATTTTGGTGTTATTTTTTATTTTTCCCTTACTTTATACTACCTCCGTCCTTAAGTACTTGTCCAGTTTTAATTTTTTGGTCAACTGTTTTCAACCTTTGACCTAAAATTAAATAAAATATATATTGTATATTAACTAGATAAAATAATATTTTGAAAATATTTGATATAATAAATCTAATAAAACTATTTTTTTTATTAATATCTAATATTATTTTAATTTAATTTGAGGTCAAAGTTTATCAATTTTGACTGAAAAAAGTCAAAAATTGGCAAATACTCAGGGACGGAAGGAGTAATATGGTAGGATATGATGTGTATGATAGATGAGTCATGATTATTAGAAAATAAAACCAAAATTACATATTTTTAACGGGCGCTTTTTTTAAAACAGAAAAGATTTTTAGGGACAGAGGGAGTATGTAATTTTTATTTTTTATTGATGTCCAAACTGCAAAAAGAAAATGACTTTAAACGATGAAAAATTTTGTTTCATAAATCTCAATTTGTAATCTAAACTGGGAGGGAGAGATTAATAAAAGTTTACAAGTTTTGACAAAAAAATATAAAAAGATAAATTTTTAGATAATTTTTTTCAAAATACGACTTCCCTTTGGTGACCCAAAATTTTGAGGGCCTAAGAACAGTGGAACTACCTCTAACGCCCACCGGCGTTACGAGGCATTTGACGCCTGGGGGGCGTTAAACACCGCCCCTCTCCCCCGTTATAGCTGCATTAAAACTTCTGCGTCATATGTTTGACGCAATTTGAAGGCATTTTGATGCCTTCTTTTTCTTTTTCCCCCTCTTTTTTCCTTTTTTCTTCTCTATAAATTAAATTAATTTTTTTTTAAAATTCAACACAAATACAAATTTCTCTCTATCTATCATCTTTTTTAAAAGAATTATTATTCAAGTACTTTTTATTTTTTCATGAATGTAATTTTTTTATTTAATGAATGTAATTTTTTATTTAATGAATGTAGTATTTTACAATGAATGTAATTTTTTATTTAATGAATGTAGTTTTTATAATGAATGTAATTTTTTTATTTAATGAATTTAATTTTTTTATTTACTGAATGTAATTTTTATAATGAATGTATTTCTTAATGAACTATTATCGTTTCAATTCTTTTAAATAATTAAATAGTTAAATTTTATTAATTTAATTTTAGAAGATGTGTATTTAAAATGTAAAAAATGAAGGTTTGAAGCCCCGGGGCTTCAAACCCATTTCCACTGAAACTGTGAGTTAAATTAAAGCTGACATGGCAGAGAGAAGGTTTGAAGCCCCGGGGCTTCATGGGTATTGCCAGTGCCCTAAGTACAACGCACCTCTTTAACGCTGTGAGGCTGTGCGGTGTGCCTCCCGCACGGGAGATGCCAAGTCACCAAGAGGGGAAGGAAAAATGAAGGGGGCGGTGTTCCCGCGCGGGAAGAAAAGCTGTCCAAAAAAGAAAAAAAACAATTGAAGACGCGGGATGAGCGAGAAGTCTGTCCCGTTCTTCCCCTTCCCCGCATGCAGGGGGCGGTGTCCCCGCACGGTGTGGCTGCCACCTCTGCTTCTCGTCGTCCCTTCCCGTGGCGTACCGCACGGCCTGAGGGCCATCATTGATTAGGATGGTCCATCAATTAGGAAATGTTTTCTCAACATATTTTTAGAGTATTACTTATTGTTTATTCTCATTGGAATTATATTATATATGAAAATTTTAGATTAGATCAAATCAGACATTTATTGTTTTAACTTTAACCGGATCATATTAGGAAAGGCTAGCAAGATTCAAATTTGTTAAAAATTGACTTCAAATCAAATCAAAAATTAACAAATAGAGGGATGCTTACATAGTTAAATGTGGACCTTCTCACATTTTTCATGAGTTTTCATGTGGATATTTTCTATTTAGCAAAAGAGTCGCTTCTTTTATGCTACAAATGCACTAAGATCCAAAAAGTATGGATCTTAGGTCTACAAAGGAATTTGCCTACAAAATATTCCCTCCATCCTGTTCCAAAGGGCAATAACCACATTTTTTGTTGTCCCACTCCAATGGGTACGCTCTTAACTTTGACATAACACCCGTAGTTTTTCAATCACTTTTTTTTATATTTTTTAATCATTTTTACATAATCTCTCTTACTTTTACAAATATTTAATTTGTACGAACTATCTTACTTTTACATTCACTTTAGACGCTCCCTACATTTTCAATCATTTCTAAAATCTTCTTTAATCTCGATCCACAAATAGCTTCATGTTTCCTTCGATATGGGACGAGAGGAGTACAAATCAAAATTAATAAAATCAGACGAATAGAAAGTCCATACTAACATCTTTCCAAAACAAACGAATATTAGATATCCGGATATCCCGCATATGTTAGTTCTCCTTATTTGGTCCCACAGTATTACTGTGACTCTCTCAAATGGTTGTCAAAGATTGGAACTTCATATTACTGTGACTCTTTCAAATGGTTTTTAGTCTTATATAGGTAGATTTCTTTACGTATTTATTTATCCATTTTTAATCGCATTTTAGAATTAAAGTATCAAATTCATATATAACATATTCTTCTAGTGCTATAAATTTTCAAATATATACTTTCTATTTAACAAGTGTAGTACGTTTTCCCTTTGTCTCATTAATTATTTATATTTCTCAACCCATTTTTATTTCATAAAAAGAGTCATATATATTTCTCAAATTGTTGTCAAATGTACTACGTATGTACATTTGTGCTTTCTAAGAATTGCACTCTTTTTATGCGAGTAGTACTCAGTATTTATTATACAAAAGGAGTACATTACTAAAACACTTTTTTTTTTACATTATTCAAAAGTGAGCTCTTTTCTTTAAAGCAAACAAGCAAAGTACTCTTTATTTAGTATGCAAATGGAATTAAATAGGGAGTATTAATTTGTGTTTGCTGACAACTGGTGTGTATATTTATGTTAATGCAGATAGTCTTTTCGATTTTTACGCCGTCGCTTATGTTTGCAAGCCTGTCACAAACCATAACAATGAAAGACATCATTTCATGGTAAAATTTTGTTCTGTCCAGATTTTCTGTTTCATCTTTTCAAAATACTCAAATTTGACAAATAAGTGAAACATAACAAAAGAAATCTTAGAAATTAACATTTCCTTCAATGATGAAAATAATGCTAATATGTTGTTTGGTAATGCATTTTATCACACTATAATTTGTTTCGAGATGAAAAGTTGGTAACAAAATTCCTGCAAAGGGAAGAGTATTACTCCCTTCTGAATTTTTTCTCATTTCGGTATATGAGGTTTGAGTGAATTTATTTTTAAGTTAATTTATTTGATTATTTTTTAAAATTCAAAAAATAAATTTATAAAAAAACTTTTTTTTTTGTAATTATTTCTATTTAATTTGCAGGTGGTTTATGCCCATTAGTATTGGGCTAACCTTTTTATTTGGAGGATTTTTTGGATGGATTGTTGTGAAGGTACTAAAACCAAAACCACATTTAGAAGGCCTCATCATTGCTATATGTTCCTCTGGTATTCAATATACTCATCATGCTATATATACCAATAATTATATATAGTTCTTGTTTTCTACATTAAGTTCAAACTTCTTGTGATTATATAATTTCTTATGTCATACGGTGGTAATATTCACTTTTGTTATTGGGATAAAATGATAGGAAATTTGGGAAATCTTCTCTTAATCATCATTCCTGCAATATGTGAAGAGGATGGAAACCCCTTTGGTGATAAATCAACTTGTTCTACTATTGGTTTGTCATATGCCTCCTACTCAATGGCGGTAAGAAATAAGATTGTCGTTGGATTTTAGTGTATATTCAATTGTATAAAATTATGTTTACTTATATAATTTTTTTTATAAAGAGAGTTTCTGGTCTGTCGAATCGTATATAAGAACGTGTTCTGTTCCTATTTTATCATAAAAAAAATAGAGAGTATTTTGGCGAGAATTGTTCACAGGCTTTCCAATGGTTTTTGGTTGATTTGATGCAGCTTGGAGGTTTCTACATATGGACTTACACATACCAATTGATAAGAAGTTCATCCTTGAGGCTAAGAGCACAGCTAGCAGCTGAAGCCACTATGGTATTCAAGGAACCAAACAAGGACTTAGATGCAAATGAAAAGTCTTTCCTCCTTGAGGATGAAGCTCCTCAAGAACATCTTCCAATTAGTGTCCTACCAATAAAATCAACACGAAATGACGCCGAAAATCCAATTGTAAGATCCATTATTGTATTTCACATATCTATCTCATACTATACACTATACACTCATCGATTCGATGAATCAGCGCTCTCATGCAACTGTATCCTATGATAAACTCATACTCCCTCCGTTTCAAAAAGCAGTTTCGCCCTAACTTTTTTTGCGCACCCCAGCAAATACTTCTATCACACCTAAAATCCTTGTGAATACACCATATTTCTCTTTTGCTGCTAGTAGAAGTTGTTTTGGGGGTATTTTAGAGATTTTAGGTGAGATAGAAGTGCTTTGAGGAATGTGTAAAAAGTTCGTGCGGAACTAATTTGTAAAACGATGGGAGTATATCTTTCTTGATTCTTTTAATGTGCTAATGTTAAAAATGGTAATTGATGACAAACAGAATGAATCACTAGAGGCCAACAACAAGCTGAAGAAACAAGATGGTGCATCATTCTTGAGTCAAGTGATTGGGATTTTGCACTCAATTGTGGAGGAGTTGATGGCACCCCCAACTATTGGAGCTGTGAGTCAATCCCCCCCCCCCCCCCCCCCCGCACTTTCTCATTTTTAGATTCCACAAATAGACACGAGCTCATATGGATCTACGGGTCGATCTCTACGTGTTTGTGTGAAAAAACAAGATGGGAGATGTGGGCGCAAAATTTGTGGACAAAATTGGTTTTATTTTTCTCTTCTTCTTGATGGGTACACAAAGTAATTAATCATATTGAAGTGTGATAATTTATGTGTTTTGTGAGTGGTAAGATCTTAGGATTTCTGTTTGGGGCTGTGACATGGCTGAGGAACCTAATAATTGGTGAGAGTGCTCCTCTTAGAGTAATCCAAGACTCTGTCAAACTACTTGGGTATGTACATACCATTCATCCATTTTCCTTTTTAATTTGCAAATGTGTGAAATTATTAATAATGAATACACACACACACCATTAAGGTCAAATTAATAGCAACAAACTTTGTCGGCACATTCTTGAAATATTACTATATATTTTGGCACATTTTGAAATATTACTATGTATATATAGTTTTGTTCAGCGATGAACATGTTTATTCTCCGCAACCACTCATTAAAAAATGTCGGATTGTTCTTTTGGAACCAATTCAACCACAAACTCAAACTTGTGGCGGTAAAAAAAACACGTGTTTTTGTTTTTAATAATGCAGGAATGCAACTATCCCATGTATCACCCTTATCCTGGGAGGCAACCTCACACAAGGTAAATTAATCAATTATCATGATCCCAATAACCCTAAAAATGTGATAGATTGATAGATTCAACAAAACCCTAACCCTAATGCCTAAACCATGCATGATCAACACAGGTTTGCGCAATGCAAAGGTGTCGCCATTAGTGATTGCAGCGGTTCTGTGCGTGCGGCATATCTTCAGTCCCCTGATTGGGATTGGCATTGTTAGGGCTGCCTCCAACTTAGGCCTCCTTCCGCCCGATCCCCTCTTTCACTTTGTCCTCATGATTCAGTTCACCATGCCACCCGCCATGAATATCGGTACGCATTGCTTAGGCTATGTTCTTTTCGGTTGGAATTATAAAGTTGGATGTTGGAAGAAACTAAAAGAACTTGGAAGAAACTGGAAGGAGTTGGGAAAAAAACTGAAAAAAGTCAGAAAACGCTGGAAAAATAAAGTGTTAAAAAATCACTCAATTAAATGATCATCCAAATAAATATATAAGGAAACTAATTCTGAATATAAAAAAGAATTCATCTTTGTCCGTGTTTGAGGTGTTACGTTATAAATTTGGATATATAATGTTCTTGTATAATCATGATATGTAAATATATTTTTTAAGTCATTATTAAAAGAAAGTGGAAAGAATTAGAAGGAATTGGAACAAAATGGATGGAATTAGAAGTAGGTGAGAGAATGAGAATGTAGACTTGAAAATTTAGTTTTTCTTGGTCATCCACTCAACTAATAGAGAGTTTTGCCTGGATATATTTTTGGACTTGAGTGACATATTAAATTTTGTGACAAAAAAAAGTACAGTGATAATTTATGTATTTTTTTTGAGGAAAAAAAGGAAGAAATAATTTAATTTCTTGTGGACGTATTTGGGTGCAGCAACCATGACACAACTGTTTGATGTAGCACAAGAAGAATGTTCAGTGCTTTTCTTGTGGACATATTTGGGTGCAGCACTTGCACTTGCCTTGTGGTCAACTGTGTTCATGTGGATCTTGTCATCATCATGATATATGATGGCATTCATTTTTTTTATGTATTTGTATGGTGCATTAGGTAATTGTAAAATATTCATTTTTTCGGGCGGAAAATGCTACATGTACATTACGCTTACTTAAAACTTACTCCGTACATCACAACCAAAATATTAAATGACACAGACAAATTTTTGTGATTTTGAAATTTGTCTTTATATTTCAAATTTTGGGTAGTGATTTAAGCGTAATGTACGTGTACTTTTCCTGGCCTTTTTTGAATGGGGTTTTAGTAGTGTGTTTGTGGCAAAAATAATAATCCTACATCACAATGTATTGTACTTAGTTTGATTGGGGATGTGAATGAATATTATAATTGATGGTGTAAATTACTTGACCGGTCAAACTATACTAGACCGGGTCTAGAATAGTTTGCTTGATTTTGCAAAGTAAGGAAGGTAAAAACACGCAGATTGACCGGTAGGACTTTAGGTGGAACACATGTAGCCCAATTTATATTATAACGAAGAATGCATGGGTGCTTCTACAAGGGAGTTTAGAGAGAATGAATTCAGATCCCTCTTTCTGAGGTTTACATGAGTATTTATACTAGGCTAAGGGGATAGGACCACGTGCGCCCACGTGGGGGCATGCTGCTGATGTGGTGCGAGGTGACTGGTTTCGTCCTCGAGCTGCCTTGTCGCCTTGTGAGGGGGATCATTCCCTTTGTCGAGTAGCGCCTTGGATGGATTCTTTAGCATCTCCAGTTGTCCTCTACTGACACGGGTCGCTACACGCCAAGCCCTCGCAGATCCTCTTCTGCCGACACTTTCCAACCTCAGAAACTACACAGGGTAATCTCCGAGGGGTGAATTCATCGAAGTCTGGAATAAATAGGATGATAACGTAGTTTGACCGGTATACTCTTTTGTGAAGTGTACCGGTCATATTTTGGCCGATGATATATCGTTTTGCTGACGATTTAAGTCTCCCTTCCAAAACTTCCGAGATTGACCGGTCAAAGATTTGGCTTTCTCCTTTGACCGGTCTTGGGTGAAATACACCCATCAATAATGATGAATATTGTGTGATTGAAATCTAACTATGTACAAAAAGTAGTGATATGAATTACACACCATTTTAACATATGGATGAATGCAAAAAACACAATCAATCAAAAGAGAGTAACAATAAGATAAAAGAATTTGACATTGCCTTCTGTGTTACTCAAGTCGGATGTCTTTTGGGAACAACCTTTTTACTTTCGAATAGAGGTAAGATATGCCAACACATACCCTCCCTGGACTCTACTTTTATGGGACTATTGTTGTTGTTAGTTTAAGCAATAATTTTTTTTTGTAGTTCTTTTGGAATATAAATTTTATTTTCACTCCAATTATCAAATAAACTATATCAAGAATAACTTCAGCGAAATATCGTAAAATAAAATAGACGATTTAAATTTAGAAAGACAAAGTATGTTAAGTTATGTATGCATGTATGTATGAATTAAGGATGAGCTAACAGGTCTTGAAATCACAGTCAAAACCTAATGCGGTTCTCAACTTTTAAATTTCATAGGACCATAACCGGCCTTTAATAATAATATTAGTTAAATTATTAATTATTAAGATTTTAGTGGACCATTGAAATTTTTGTTATTGCATGATAGCAGCTTTTTATCATTTTTGAAGTTTGAATGTGTTAGACACCTACAGTGAAGTGGCATTGATAATTTTGTTTTTTGGCCGTTGAAGTAACATCCTTTTTATCATTTCCTTATCATTACGAATTAACGGTGGCGTTGCTCAGTTGCTAAGGCAAAAGGGGAGTCAAGCGGATAAGATCCGAGTTTGATTCCTTTGATTCCTGACAGCTGCGCGCTGGAAGGCAACTATGCTAAGCATAGAACCTCTGCAAGTACCAGGTGTAGGCTCCACTTTTTACCACTAATCCGCAATTAAAATCCAAATTACCTTTTCTCAATTCCCGTCCAATCGGATCTGGGGAGGCTCTTGGAGATTGAGCTCATCATTTTTTCTTATGATTGGTAAGATGTATATTTCATGGGCCCCGACTTTACTGGACTATTAATAATCTGTCATGCACTGTATGAAAGTGTGTTGTGTATCTCTTGCGATTTCCTTCTGTACATAATTGATTTGTGGGCTTCATTAGTTAATCATCTTGATCCCATATTTTAGACACCTACTTTCGTGTAGACAATTCTTTTACACTATATTTGGTTCAAGAAATTTGAGGAAGGAAAATAAAATGAGAAGAAAAGAATTTTTCTTGTTTGATTAGAGAGGAAAAAAAAGAAAAGTGAAAGGAAAAGAAAATAAGGCAAAAAATACTAAGGGGAAGAAAAATCAAATTCCTCCCACTTTAGTGAGGAAAATGAAGGAAAACTATTTTCCTTTTAAATTCGTTGAACCAAACATAATGTTACGAACCAAGTACAATATATTTTCGGACAGAGGAAAGAATGAATATTTTTGTGGTGGGGTGAAAGGAGTATATCTTGTCAGCCATATATTTCTCCACCTTCCCGGTATTTTTGGTTAATGCCATTTTTTGCACCGACTTTCGGTGAATTGAACGCTAAAACTCAAACTCTAGAGTACAAGGGCCTTGTAGCCTGCCCGTTTTACACGCACTCTTGACCGTATCATCGGGTTTTTTTTCACAATCTAATCAAAGAAAACACTCATAAACCACAAGCTAAATACTAATTACAAACCAATAGCATTCCATAACAACAAGCAAAACAAAGGCTCTACATCTGAGTGGATTCCCCGCCAGCATCCAGATTTTCCTGGCACTGGCAATCAAGCAACTCCTCCTGATGCTGAGTGGAATACCTTCTTGAGCCGGATTTCCATTGGCAGGAGCAGGAGCTGGCCAATCAAGAGGAGGTGCTTGATTGCCACCGCCAGGAAGATGTGGATGCTGGCGGGGAATCCACTCAAATGTCTGAAATGAACCCATGCAAACAACTTCATCAAATCAAAAAGTAACAAACGCTCTTTAATAGTACGGAATACTAAGCACAATTGACAACATCAGAAACTGTACCATTCATTCTCGTATGCCCATTATATAGTCGCTCAAGATCTATTACTGGGTTTTGACGAGGAGGACTTGGCTTTTGCGAAGTCTACCAGATCTTTGAAGAGCACATCCTCCTCTTTTTCTTGCTTGGTTGGGTTCGGTGGATTAATTGAGAGATTCTTTGCCTGCCCAACTAAGCTTTCATAAGAGGTCGACCCCTTACTGGAATCAGAAGCACTGCCAGAATATAGATGCTGCTGTTCAAAATAGTGTTGCCTCTGGTTATATCTGGAAGGTGGTGGTGGGAGGTTGGCGGCAAGGGGGGCTTTCGGAGAAGCTTGAGGCAAGTGATCTGTGGATTTGGGCAGTGGATCTAAACCACTGTGGTCAGATTTCGGAGCAAACATGGATGCTGTGGGATTGATGAGATCATCCGCGGTGGGGTTGATGAAATCATCTGTTGCAGTGGGATTGATGAAATCATCTGCAGTGGGATTGATTAGATCATCCGAAGGGGGAAATGAAGACAGCTTTGGACTTGATTTGATAGGTGGTGGCGGGATTGGATCATTTTGATTGGTAGGAGCAGCAGCAGTTGGTGCAGATCCTGAATTCCCAGATGCTCTTTCGGACTGATATGTGTCGCCACTTAAGTAATCAATCACTCCAGCATCAGTAGAAGTAAGAGGGTTCCTCGATGATGGTGGAGGAAGAATTTTACCGATCCGAACTGGTGCATATTTCACATCAATGGGATTCCGACCTTGTACTTGTGATGTATCCCTCGAAGACCTGTGATAATACAAGTATATTATAGAAATCATATGTGACAAGAGATTCAAAAATGAAGGAAAAAAAAAACAAGAAACGATGTGATAGAAAGTGTTAGGGCAGTCTTTCGGAAG
The DNA here is from genome assembly GCA_003260385.1 of Cuscuta australis. Taxonomy (NCBI): domain Eukaryota; kingdom Viridiplantae; phylum Streptophyta; class Magnoliopsida; order Solanales; family Convolvulaceae; genus Cuscuta; species Cuscuta australis. Next base: position 2,125,059 of record NQVE01000129.1, on the reverse strand, counting down.
TATCCTTGAAACTTTTATAAGTTAGGGATAAGGTTTGTGCACACCTACCCTCCTTACACGGCTGCTGCAGTTATTGTGGTTGAAGGATTCGGAAATTGCAGCTTTCAAGATAAAAGGATCCAGTGGATCTTAACTAATGACTGTGTCATTGTGACGAGGGAAGTTTTGCAAACAAATATGCAAAAGGGATAACATTGGAAAACTATTCTACATATCTCCTTGATATTGCAGATAGACAGACCATAGAATGTGACAATTGGGTTTTAAAATTAATAACCTATAAGGATCTTGGAAAGTAAACTTTCTAAATACTTTCTGCGTTCTAAAATAGATGCAGCATTTGAACTTTTACGCTTTTGAATACTACTGTCCCCAATAGGATAAGGGTACATTCAATAGTGTTATACTTTTCAACACTTTGTGAAATCAATGAGTAAACTTCATTGCAGGATGGAGGGAGTATTTGTTTAAAAAAGAAAAGTATTATGAGACACATATTCCTTTTCTGAAAAGGAAATTGTCAAGGAACCAATTCAACCAAAAGCTCAAGCTTGTGGTTGCGGTCCAAGAAAGGTCTTTTATACTCTAACACGCCCCCTCACGTGCAGGAGTGGTTGCTTCGAACTTTGCACGTGAAACCTTTAATTTTAAAAAACAAGGTGGCGGTGAGGTTCGAACTCGTGACCTCTTGGTCAACAAAGCTTTGATACCATGTCAAGGAACCAATTCAACCACCATTGTGGTTGTGTCCCAAGAAAGGTTTTTTATACTCTAACGGGAATGAGATACGTGTAAAATTTATGTTGGGACGGAAGAAAAAAAGTTAAAACTTTGATGCGGGGAAGATGGAGTATATTTTCAATAATACCCCCAGTTTAGAGGGCAGGCTTATTGGTTCGAATTTCAAGAAATAGTAAAGTGCCTAACGCCCGAACATAATATACTCTTTTCGTCCAAAAATCATCTTCCCAATTGCCATATTAGGATGTCCCAAAATCTTCTCATACCTTTTTTTGGAGATTTTAAACAATTGAAAAGACATTTACAACTTTCAACTACACACTAGATACCACCAACCTCTCACCCCTACCTTCCAGATGCAACCAGAGGAAACACTATTTTGAACAGCAACATCTATGTCTTATCAAATAGTCCTTTCCCCAATAAATAACTTTTTTCAACCCACTTTTCTACCTACTAAACCCGTGCCTTTTTCACTTGAGAAGATGATTTTGGGATGAAAGGATAAACCACTTCGTCACAATTCTTTGCCGAGGTAACCATTGTCCAATCTTGAATATCTGATTTTTGCATTGTTTGATTAGACTTTCTGCTCTAGAGCAGCACAAACCGGTGATTGCCATGTCTTAAAGCACACTTTATTAATCTATACAACACCTGATGGAAGAAATAAATGGAAGCATAGAACAAAGTAAAAACTCAAGAGCAACAATACCTGCGGGCTAATTGAGCAAAATCATCTTCGGACTCTTCCTCCTCATTATTCGCATTCATGAGGGGTGCAACAGGGGTTTCTTTTGTTGCAAACGTAGCAGAGGAGGTTCCTGTGGCAATATCATCATGACGACGGAGAACCCGTTGTAAATTGTCATTAAGTGCCAACCCCTTGCAAAGAAGCTCCTCATCTCTAGATTTAAACAGGTGACCACATTAAAAGGTAACAATAAACATGAAAAATTTTATAATAAAAAGAATAATGATAATAATAAAGCTGATGGCATCCTTACTGAGTGTTGTTCACAAGAACCATGACACGTTTTTGGTAAGAACAACACTGTTCCACAAGGTCCACAATCACTTCTTCTTTTACACCCTGATCAAAACAAATATAGAATATTGAATCAAATGTAAGAGGTCAAAGCGATGCTAACATATAAAGATTCCGCCTTATAGAGTTTTTCAAACATCTAAGTATTGAATCATTGTAAAACCCAAAAAATTACAATACACTATTTTGTTATATTCAAACACAACACGCTCTAATACTGCTAGTATGAAAAAATAAAAGGGAGAAAATAAATTAAAGAGCATTGACCAAATACATTAAAGGATTTTGAGCTCATGGTTGTCGGCGTCAGCTTATGTGACAAGTCAAGTTCAGTCGCCAGCAAATAGACTGGTCATCTAGTTGATTAGCCGGTCAACTAGTCGATAAGTGTAATACGGAGTATAATGTAAAATCTTCCAATTGCAAAGATAACAACAAAAGCATTAAATTAAATATCTAATATTTGTGTACAAATTTTAGTTTTAAAAAATAGAATAAAATACTAATGCATGTTGAAAAACAATTTATTGAAAAATATAATAATATAAAAGAAAACAAAATTTGGAAGTAATTAAAAACATGATTAGAGAAGGTCCAAAACGGAAGGAAAAAAGATAAAATAGGAGAAGAAAGAGTATTAATTTTATTAATCAATAACAACAAACAAAAACACCTCTGCGAACGGACCCATTCCTTCCCCCACCCCTTACTGAGTGTTATTCACAAGAAGCATGACACGCTTTTGGTAAGAACAACACTGTTCCACAAGGTCTACAATCACTTCTTTTACACCCTGATCGAAACAAATATAGAAAATTGAGCCAAATGTAAGAGGTCAAAGTGATACGAACATATAAATATTCTGCCTTGTAAAAAATTTCAAGTCTCTAAGTATTCAATCACTTTAAAGCCCAAAAAATTACAACACACTATTTCGTTATATTTAAACACAACACATTCTAATACTACTAGTATGAAAGCATAAAAGGGTAAGGTAAATTAAAGAGCATTGAGCAAATACATTAAAGGATCTTGAGCACATGGTTGTCATGTCGACCTATGTGACAAGTCGAGTTCAGTTGCCAGCGAATAAGAGTATATATTGTAAAAACTTCCAATGGAAAAGATAACAAGAACAAAAGCTGTTAAGTAAAATACTTAATACTCTTATACTCCTGTACAAAACTTAGTTTAAAAAATAGAAAAAAACACTAATGGGTGTTGAAAAACAATTTATTGACAGGTATAATAAAATAAAACAGAACAAAAGTTTGGAAGTAAATAGAAACATTCTTTAGAGACGATCCAATAGGAAAGGAAAATAGATAAAAGAGGAGAAGAAAGAGTATTAATTTTATTAATTAAATATTAAAAAAAATTGCTTCTAAAAACAGATCCATCCCTTCCCCCACCAACGCCCCCCCCCCAACGCAAACTGAAAGAAAATAAAAATGAAAAAAAAAACACAAAAAGGAAGTGAGAATCGAAAAAGAATGAAAGAGAAGACCAAATATCAGGAGGCTACGACGGCAACAATGACAAACAACGGCAGATCTACTTCCATCCGGCGGTAGCAATGGCGGATCTACTTTGCGCTGGTGGCAGCGGAAGCAGATCTACTTCCCACGGGAAGGCGGCGCATCACCCAGTTGCAAGTCACAACCACAAGCTGTCTCCTTCTAGTGACCCAACACATAGTTCACGACTACTCAATGATGTAACAAGACTGCTTATGAAAATATCTTCATCTGAGACTCTCCAAACTTAGGTAGCTCATGAAAATTGTGATACATAGAATTCAGTCTCTTATAGGTGCTATCAAACAAAGATGAAAGGAGCAAGGCGTCTTCATATAAAACAAAATGCATTTTCAGAAGAATCATACTTTCTCAAACAAAAATAAACTCTGGAGCAGTTGATATAAGATTGCAAAGAAAGGAAGAACTTCAAATCCCTGAGAAAGAATGAAACAGATAAAGGAAAAACGTTCTAATAGTCTAACCAGAGGGTTCTTAGGATCCAAGGCGCTAAGCATCTCCATCAAAACATCTGCTAAACCCTGAGCTGTTTGAATCTCCAGCACACTGGATTTTATAAAAGCACAATATCTCAATAAACAGTACATATGACGGACAAACCCAGTTTAAGGATATTAAATAATAATGAGGGTCCTTCAAAAAAAAATAATGAGGAAAAATGTGCAGATCTACAGTCTAGGATGGGCCAAAGTAAGTTTCTTTTAATCTCTTTTTAGAATTTCAAAAAAGGGCATGTGTATTGAAACAATAAAATCAGCAAACAAAATGTGATGACTAATCAAGATATTAAAAAAGAAAACAAACAATGCTTCCATATTTACTAATGAAATGTGTTACACAAATTTTCAAATATATAGTGATGCATACCATAAAAAACTTAACAAAAATGCATTGTGATGCATAAATTCCTGAGTTTAAGTAGGGATAAAGCAACCAGGATGCTAGTGAGATGTTCTATCAATTATAATGCCTTGGCAGTATTATTAATTCTTTTAATCCAGATAGCTATGGTACCAAGGCAATCTCCCAAGTTCTAGAATAATACTGAAGAACAATGTTCATTTCAAATATTGATGCAAGGTATTCTACCATTTATAGTGATTCCCTCGCACACAAAGAAAAGCCTACCTAAGTCCAGATTGATCAGATTCAAGAGAGAGCTGGACTGCAGTTTCTTCATAAGCTGAAGCTTCAGGGTGAACAATCGGATGGGTCTGCGGTGGAGTAAATAAAGGTACGCTATTTGCCTCACGGGGAGGAAATTCAACACCAAAAGCCTGCCTCATTATAAAAAAGATAACATAAATCAACAATTGGTGGTCTGATTAGGCTTCATTGTGACTTGGTCATAGTAGTTATCAAACAGTCATAACAGTGAAGAAAACACACAAAAATAGTTGCTTTTCTATTCACATGGTACACTACATGTGCAGCTCTTATAGATGACTGGTCATTGACTGCATATCTTTATATTATTTTAATACATTAGAGATGAAAGAAGATTGAGTACAGGGGACATCCCCTCAAACCAACAGTCAATCTGTCATTGGCACATTACTCCGTCCCTCCATTCCTGGACATAGTACCATGATGACAACAACATACCCAATAGACTTCAACCAAGCGGGGTCAAGGGAGGGTGGGTGTATGCAGCCCTTACCCCTACCTAGAGGGTACAGAGGCTACTTCCAATGATGTTGACATGTAAACCTGACAATTGGCCATAACAGAAAAAGTGAAAATTGTGCATGTTTTCCCAATGCGCTGTTAAATGAAGTTTGTGAATTGTGATGATTAGCTTGGTTCCCAATCCAGTATTCAATGAAGTTTTAAATTATTAACTTGATTAATTGATTCTACGAAAGCCTTAAGCCAGCAATTATCTCTCCATTGCATTTGAAATTGAATACTCAATATAATATAAACTGTACAACTACAGCAACGTTATTAGCAGACTGAAACCTTCAGCATCACACATTTATAGACTGAAGAGTAGTTAATAAAGATTATTAATTGGAATGCATAGAAAAACAGTAAACCTTGCAACGCAATATAAAAACACAAAAATCAGGTCCAGTGCTTCAATAATATTGGAAAGTAAATACTTGTAATTCCATAACTCACTAACTTCATTGTAACAGGAAGCAAAAAGTTTTAAACTAAGCAGAAAACATATATGAGCAAATTGTCTCATTACTTCAAAGTTTCAACCTTTATATAACATACTCTGATACTCAAGACTGAAGAGGCAGAAGATCTCTATCATTTCTAGTCTGTATCATCATTTTAAATCAAATGCTTCAAAGGATTTTTTTCTTTTCTAATAAAGTGACCTCAAATGTCCAAATCCAATACACAACACATCAAAAGTGGGGTGTTGGGGGTGTGTGAAACAAAACTTTTCCAGTACAGTGCCAATGTCACATCACCTAATCCTAAATCATACACTGATACATGGTTTGAAGGAGTCGTGTTAGGAAACAATTCAATGGTTGAATGGGGGAATGGTGAAGTTTAATGTTATAATTACAGATCAACATCCGGTTGAAAAATTGTTTTAACACTAATGAGGTTTTTCCTAGGGATGAATTGTAATTCATTTTCCTATTATTCAAATGGAAGAAAAACTGCATTGTTTGGTAAGGAACTTCACCAAGCAATTGAAATTCCAAAGTAATTGATATTCCTTGATTTTGAGGAACTTCTATTCCCATGCAATCCCCGTGGGATTTCTCCATCTTGCTCTGGGGAGAAAAAACTGATTTGCTAAAAATTCAGGGAAGAAAAAAGAAAAAGACACACGCGCGCACACAAAAGAAAGCAAAATCAGTTTAAAAGTCAGAAATTGAGATCTCCAACTCTCTGTGTCTCGGTCTACCATTCATGGTGTGTTGATCACTAGTGTATTCGCCAAGAAATTGCTTCAACATATTTAACATTTGATGGTAGCATATTGAGTTCAAAAAACTAGTGGGTGTGTTCGGTAAGGACCTTTTTGGGGGTGTTTGTTTGGTAAGTGTTTGCTAGAAAGAATTGAGTTTGATTGGTAAGTGTTTGCTTGAAAAAAAATTGTGAGAGCTTTTTGGTCACAAAAGGTGGTTTACAAAAAACTTGATTATCAAGCTTTTTGGAGCAGATGCTAAGAACTACGTGCCTTTTCCTCCACGTCCTTGCTAGTGGCTCATGTGGCCATCGACGAGCCTCCTGCCAACCAGCTGGCAGCGATGCTAGTGGCTCGTGTGGCCATCGACGAGCTGCTAAATGCAAAAGGGAGGACATGGACAGTGTCACAATGAATTAGCGTGACAAATAGTAAACCCCAAACTTCTAGAACTGTACCACAGTGCTGCTGTAAAACAACTTGCTCATTACCTCAACATTTTGTCATTCCCCCAATCTACACTCAGAACTCAAATCAACTTTGTATCCAATACGCTGCATATCAGGTTCTCAATATTTCCACTTGATTGTGGGGAGTGTTTGCATTCCATTTATAACCTTGAAAGCTTGAGGGCAAACTTGTCTGGGAGGGGTATAATGATTAATGATACAAGGTGGAGATGTGCTAGTTCTTGGACTTAGTATGAATTGAGACTTAGTTCTTGGACTTAGTATGTATAGTATTTTAGTCAATATTCGTAATAGCAATATTGTAATGGATTAGGACTCACCTGTTCACCTAGATTATTATGAGTAGTATAGATGGTGGGTTTAACATCAATAAAATTAAACAATTCTGGGCTACAGGATCCTCTTCCTATGGCTTTTGTGGAGGATGAGTCTACCATATCCCAACCATAACTATACTGCTTTTTTGCATAATTACATATGAAGGGACACTTAAGTATTTGTACGAGTAACTCCCTCATTATTCTAAAACAACAAAACAATGGAACACTTTTCCCAATTATTTTATCCCCAGTCTCCACCAATTAAAGAATTAAGGATCCTTCATTGTCCCTCATATATTCTTCCAACACAGAATTTGAACTTACATTCCTTTGTTCCTTTCCGCATACTACCCAAGCAATAACTCAGTGGGTGAACATAAACACACAGTTGGAAACTAGAATTAACAAATAGTATTGTTAACGATCACTTAAAATATAGTGACATCCTCAAGAATATTAGTGAATTCAAATATCATTAGTTAAAGACATAAGTTTATAATTGTAAAAGGTAAAAATGACCTTCAGCTCGTTAAAGGCAGCATGGTATTGTGGAAAGCTTGCTTGTGGCCCCCCCAAAGCTTCTTGCCATGTATCTATCAAAATTAAGATCTTTTCTCTCACATTCAAATCTGGCTGAAATACACAAAGAAAAGAGAATAACATTAAAGATGATCAAATAAAAAGCAAAACAAAATAATGCAATGGGACAAATTGACTAGTTGTACCTTTTTCTTGACAACTTTCACCATGTCATGCAAAATGTCCCGCTCCACAATCTGCTGAAATACATTCTCTCCACAATTTTTACTTAGAGTCTCAAGTACCTATTTGGAGGAAGCACACATTGAAGTTATTGCATAACTCCTTTTAGTAGTTTTGCATCATAATCAGCTCAAAACAATAAATAGGATTTATAGAAGAGTAAGATAATCAAACCCATGCAAAAGAAAGTATCTACAAGACTACAACCATGACTATAGAAGCTTAGGTTCTGTTTGGCATTAGCGTTGGAGTTTTCGAAGTTAATCTACACCATTAAATTTTTATCCAAAACACTAGCGCTAATCGAAAACCTTGTTCCCAAACATGGCCTTAAAACTACTGGTAAAATGGTAAGAGTCTCTAGAGCTTCTTGTTCAAGATTACTAACTGACTAACTGTAAAAGATAAAGAGCATATAATTATTATATATAAAGCCACATGATAACGAGATTGAAGAGAAAGAAAAAGTGTTTGTGCATTAAAAAGAAGGAAAGGGGTGAGCGTGGTAGAAAACAAAAGGGACTCAATAATAAAAAGTAGTTAAGTAGAGTTTCACGAAGGTTCTTTCTCCTTAGGTTTCTTCTTAATTCTTAGTGTTTGTTATTGGTAGAACAACAAACACAGTACAACTCCATCTCTCAATATGTATGTAACCTTAGCTTGTACTCTCTCCGTCCCTCTTCAATCTTCCCACATTGACTTGGCACAAGTATTTAGGCAAGTGATAAATGTTGTTGACTTTACTAAAATGCCCTCCCCAAATCCAAATGCTCACCCTAAACACTCTTCTACGGCTCCACACTGCCTCACGAGTCACGTCAGCCGCCCCCCTCCCCAATCACAGGCACCAAATGCTTCTGTCAACGGTGATGCCCCCACCACGCTGCCAAAAGGGAGTATTTCTGTCATCAAACGCCTCACGTCAATCGCCGCCACATTCCTCCTTAACCGCTTTCGCTGCCCCTTCTAATTTGTTGCTGCACTTTCTGTTTTTCCGTCACTGGATGCAGGGTTGAGAGAAATCGGGAGGGGCAATCCAAATCTGGAGATGTATCGGAATTCCATATCTAAAGAAGGGGAGGGGGAGATTGTCAAAGATGAATAAAGAGAGGGGAAATCTGGGGGTCGGGGTCGGTTGAGGAAGAAGGGAGAAGAATTTTTTTGGAGATGGATCTCCAGATCTAATTGAAAAAGGGCGAAGGAGAGAAGAGAGATGGGGGAAGATGGTTTGTCAAAGACGAAGATGAAGAAGAAGAGAGGGAAGAAGGATCTGTCCTTGAAAAATAGGAAATTGCGAGGTGGGTGGGTTTGAATGATTGAAGAAGAAAGAGGAGATGAAGGTTTGGGGGTGTGAGGAAGAAGATGTATGGTCTGGGAGGTGACAAAGTAATGGGGATGGTGGGAATGTGGGAAGAAATTCGATTGGTGGGTAGGTGGGGTAGTACTTATGATGGGTTGGGTAGGTGTAAATATGAAGGGTAATGTAGTCATTTGAAGTGCAGAAAGTTGGTAAATTAGGGAAGTGGGAAGATTAAAAGGGACGGAGGGAGTAAAAAACTCGGAGGAGGTTTCTGTTAGACCCTTGATGTATTGTTTCATTTACTTACCAAAACTTTATAGAAAGTAAGAACTAAGAAGCAAGGATATTTTAATGTGTCATTCTAATTTTGTCTATTAAATACACAAAGCTTAAACATTGTCAAAAATTATTATTTCAGATCCATTGGCAATGCCCCTTATTTAGATAGGGGTACAACTATCACATCACAATTAAAAAGGTAAGGAGATATCATTTTCAATCCTACCAAAATCAATACCATCATTTGATCATAAAAGGGAAATGGAGCAATAAGTGTACAACAAAAATTAATTAAAGCTTCAAAAGGAAACTAAGAACAAATATTCCAAAGTAATTGTGTCTCTTTTTGTGTTAATTCTGCATGTGGCATTACACATACAGGACATTAAAATCTCATAGAGTATCAATTAGCAAATGTGATGGTAACTTGATGTATTTTTGCTCAAGGACAAACATACCATCAACATTATTATGTACGCGTATGTCAAAGAGATCTTATAAACAATTATACTTACAAATAAGGCAAGGAGTTGTATTTTAGGATTTTTACTCCCAAGACGTTTCTTGATGATCTTGAGTGCATCTTTCGCTTGCCTGCATTTTAAAAGAAAAAACAAGGTATTACAACAACAACCCAATATGATCCCGACTCAGTTGCATTTGGGGGTCAAGATGTACACACTCTTACCTTAATAAACTAAGAAACTATTTCGATTAGATTTACTCCATCCGTCCCTTTGAATTCTTTACACTTGCCATTTTGGTTGTGTCATTTGATTCTTAACACTTCCAAATTTAGCATTATTAATGATTTAAAAGTCTTTTTTACCCTTCTGTACACCTATCACATCATCTCTAGCATCTCACCCACCTTACTTAAAATAATCATATTGTCAAGGGAAAATTAGGAAAGAAACTAACATTCTCACATTTGCCTGAAACTCTGTGAAATCTTCTATGTCAATAATCCAAAGGGAGAAAGGAGTAAAATACAAGGATGAGCTAAAAGCTATAAAACAGTGAATCATCTAAGTTGGACAATAGTTTATAATGCAAAGCAAACAACTTGGTCCATGCTGTCAAAAGAGAACAAATCGTTCAAAGAATTCAAATAAAATGAAATTACAAAAGTGTGGCACCCATTGTTGTAAATATTTCAGTCTACTCTATCTTTTCTAGGTACTCAGATGTCCTGGCTTGTTCGGTCATTTTCCTCACTTAGGGCTTGTTCTAGTTAACTTATTCTTATTACTTATTCTTGTTGGAATCAAATCAGAAAATTTCAGAACAGAGCTAGAAAAATTCAGAAAAATTCAAATGAGACTAGGTCGGAAACATATACAATTTCAGTTGTAATTAGATCATACCAAAGAGATTCAGATTGAACGTATCAGACCATAATAAATTTTGAACCAAACCGATTAGATCAGACGAAAAGAACAAGCCCTTAGGCACCACATAACTCCACCTCCTCCACTTCTCTCCAGCCTAACCCCAAGATGTTCTCGCCTATGCACCTGCCCACTTTTACACTATGGTGCCAACCATATACGGAGTATATTTTTATAACTTAGCATCTCAAATCAGGTTTGCACTATAACGGAGTTCACTTTAACTTTTAGAGTATTCCATACTATTGCTATGGTCTCTTATAATGATGTAATGCCCAAGTTTTATACAATCTCATGTTATGCTTTAGGACTCCATGTATGCCTCTTCTTTTAAGAGAAGATTATATTATCGCAAACTAAGGGGGTAACATCTAGAGAACAAAAAGCAGAGCAGTATATATCATATTAGTTGATAAGTTCAATGAAAGGCTAAATGCAAAGTTGTAAAAAAGAGAAGTTCGAAACAATGTTGGTGATTGTGTCTTGAGGCTACATCACAAAATGCGACTAAGCAATTTTTACTAGAAATGTGCAATGAGGCTATCCTTAAAATGAGGCAATGGTGAGGCTTACACAATATGGGATTGAAAGAGACGCCTCATGATACAATGCAATGAAGCACAGTTAAGGCTTTAGCAATATTTTCTACTAGAATTTTTTTATCCCAGATTTTAGTTCTTATTTTTGAAAAACTATATTTTAATTGAGTTTGGGCCACATTTTAAAAAGTAGTCTGCTAGTTGCAAATTGTCCTTAGAGTATGAATGCAGGTGCAACTTCAGAAGCAACTAAGCAAAAGCAAGTACCATGTAACCGAGATAAGTTTGTCCATCACCAGAAATTCCAACCCCTAGTAGCTGAAAAATTAATTATAAGTTTTGTAAGAACATACCCAGGGTTCATGTTAATGATATCACACAGCTCGATGTTAATTGCCCAGTCAGGACCAATCAGCATGTCGCTTGTGGCCCTCTCAGCACAATCCACCGCACTGTTCGCCATTTCTTGTCAAATCTTTAACCTTCTTTAAACTTCCACACCTTTGATCTCCCTATTAAGACGCCAATCCATACAAATTCAGGCATTTTATCTCTCCCATCAAAACATACAGTTCAGCTCAAATACATACAAGAACTCAAATGATATCAAAATCACAAACAGGTAGATAACCTGTACAATCCAGGTGGATTATTCACAGTTACCGAGTGTATTGAATTCACTAATTGAAGAGCTAAAACCGGACACGAGCAAAAGAACTTCGAAGTCCAGAAATCAACTACGATAAAACAGAAAGAGTCCGGATCAATAAAACCCTCAAAATCGCTCTGTTTCTCGCAATGAAATCGATAAGAAATCCACAACAGAGATTATCCAAAACTCAGACATGGAAATTCAAATCATCAGATTCAAAAGCCGAAAAGGAGATGGCAGGATCTTCACTGCGAAAATGAATAATGGCCAGTACCTGTTTGAAGGTAAAGAGAAATGTGGACTTCCCTAATGCTGAAAGAGGAGAGATGGGTTTTTCTACGTCTTTCCGCGTGTTGTACGGTGTGAACTGTAAGGCAGTACTTTTCTAACGACTCTTCTACTCCGTTTTTTTTTTTGTTAAAACCATGTTCCGAACTCAGTGATTAATTCTCATCAATGGAGTTATAAGTGGTTTAAGTGGTCACATTAGCCATGATCTCAAGGTCACCACAAGTCTCTTCTATCAATTGTGTTTGGTTAATGACTAATCTATCTAAGAGAATGAGCCTCATCCCCACCAATGGATCCTTAGGCCTGGCAAGAGGTCACTAAAGGTGTTCGGTATGAAGTAAAGTGAATTTGGTATCAAAAATAAGTTATGTGGTATTTTGGCAACGAGGATAACATCACTCCTTGTCTTTTGGTACCACTAAAAATCGGTAAGAGCATGTATATGTTTGTCGATCACACCGTGTCTCTCTCTCCCTTCTCTCCATGTATATTAAGGAGTATTTAAAAAAATATTTTTATTCAATAACTACAACATATATAAACACACAAACATATATTTCTTTCACATCCATTTTAAACTTCTCTCTCTCTCTAAATCTAATTTTTACTTTTAACAAAAACTAAATGAATTTGATTTTGTATATTATTCTTTATTTAATACCAAGTATAAGGCATGTGTTATTTGCTATATATACTCTAATATCAATTTAATTTAGAGTGCCATCTTATTTTTTAAATTTTTTTAATTATGGTTTCTATCTTTTAATTAATTTTTACTTTTGTTCGTAGATTTTAAAATCAACTTAAACTGTATAATATTAGTTTAATTCTTATTTTTACTCCCTACAAAAAAGTAAAAGGATTTATTTTTGTATGTTATTTTCTATTTAGTTTTGTAATGTGTTATGTTGTTTCCAGTTTGTAATTTAAAATCATTTTAAATTAATGAGTGTCATCGTTTTTCTAGTTATTTAAAAAAATAGTTGTATTAAGTTGGCGAATTGTTATATATTTTAGTGTAATTGGAAAAACTATGACCAATGGTATCTTAATAATCATCAAAGAAGTTTGGTGGTGCGGAGTGCACGCTTCATTGAGTTTATTACGATAAAAATCCAGTCTTATCGGGGGTTCCAAGGGGGCAATACCCCTTTGGCGGGGTTCGGGGGCAGCGCTCCCGAGCAGGGTTCAAGGGGCGACAGCCCCTGCGGGGTCCAAGGGGCAGAGCCCCTGGCTGGGATCGAGATGCTATGTTATTTTGGGCATCTCGACCAAAATTGCTATGTTATTTTGGGCAAAGTGCTATGTTAAAAAATTCAATTAGAATTTTATTTTTTGAATTTTCTTTAAAAGAAAAATCCCTAAGGATAGTGCCGATTTTTTGAAGAGTTCCGCGCGAAGGATCACATGTCTTGGGTTAGAGACGCGTTCGCGTCTCCTCTTCTCACTGCAACTCCATAAATTCCCGTGTATCCATGGTCGAAGGGTGTTCGGATTTTCATAGCAATTTTCATATTTCGTTCTTGATACTTTCGAGTTTTATCCTATTGAATTTTGGATTGAACGACCAAAATATTCAATCTGAAAGTGTTTTACACGACTCTCGATTCATCCAAGTTTTCGTTGATATCCCCAACAAGAATTGGCATATGTACACCTCCACTTGCATCGGGAATAGTATCCATATTTTATTTAAAAAGACATGGAGTTTTTTCTGCTCATGCGTTATTACATTAACAAATGACAATTGTTCACTTAAAATGGTAAGTTTCCGAAAATATAATATTAATGATTAAAAACGTACGCATGTGGTTAATTTTCCATGCGTTATTACATTTACAAAATGGTAAGTGTTCACTTAAAATAGTAATTTTTATTACATTAACAAATGACAATTGTTCACTTAAAATGGTAAGTTTCCGAAAATATAATAATAATTATCAAAAACTTAAGCATGTGCTTAATTTTCCATGCGTTTACATTTACAAATGGCAAGTTAATTATGATGAAGTTAAAATTAATATTACTTTTTACACATAATGGCTTTACAAACGTGAAATTATTAATCTAAAAAATAATTATTATTATTAATCTAAAAAAATTAATTTCATACGTAATAAGTTGCCTCTTTTTTTGGTACACTCCATACAGTTCCTTTTGTACATTAATTTTAACCTCTTTTTTATGATGTAGGGGCATTCGGAATTTGTACCTTTTTTATCACACGGTATTTTAATACCGTAAGAAACTGTCATTTTTATACACCCAATTTCGCCAAAACAAATAATTGGAAATAATTAAAAAAGGTAATTTATACAATTATATACCCAATTTCACAAAAAAGATAATTAGAAACGATTAAAAAAGATAAGTCTCAATTTCCTTTTGAAAACGAATAGTTTTATCTCCGATTTTTTAAAATTACTTTTTAAAAACGTGATATTATTAATCTAAAAAATTATTATTATTATTATTATTATTAATCTAAAAAATGGTTTAAAAGCTATAATAAATACACTTCCTTTTTTATCACACGGTAATTATCTGTTTTAACACATAATCATTTTAAAAAGGAATTTCGCGATGCTAATTATATGGAGTGTGACTTAATTATAAATGTAATTATTATATTTATAGTAATTAATATATTAAAAAGTAAAATCTAACATACATTATTAACGTAAGTTTTAAATAAAGGTAATTTCCTTTTTAAAAAATATAAAAAGGAATTTGGTGATGCTGTTTATATGGAGTGTGACTTAATTATATATATATATATATTTATTATATTTATAGTAATTAACGTATAGCATTAAAAATTAAAATCTAACATACATTATTAACGTAAGTTTTAAATTTTAAATAAAGGTAATAACGTATTGCCTATTATACAATTCCAAATCGTAAGTTTTAAATAAAGGTAAGTTATACAATTGTAAAACCTAAGATTTAGAAAATTTGAAATAATTAAAAAAGTAACTTATACAATTATACAGTGAGTTATGTTTAATAAATAATTATGGTAAGAATAATTATTTTATTCTTACCAAATTATTTTGTGGCAATTACACACCAAGATTTGTAAATTTTATTATACATCAACCAAATTTTATTACAATTGCATATGTTATAAATACGGTACTTTTCCAGGCCAAGGAAGTAAGATTAATCAAGGTGTGTTTTAATTTGGTGCTTCAACATCGCTTTTTGTATGAACATGAGGATCATAACCGCTTTAAAGGATGTTGGTGAGAGGTCAGGACTATTGATGATGAAACTAAGAGCGGTAAGAGTTTACCACGTTCCTGCTCATTTTCGAGGGCTGGAATCATTGGATATTATTTTTCACGACTCAGAGGTAGTTCTACATTATTTTATATTTTACATATAATAAATCTTTTTTAAAAAAATTAAATTTAATTATATGTAAATATTTTATTGGATGTCGTCGATTCCATAAATGAATATATGACAGCGATGAATCCAAGCAGCGAGTCTCGAGCATACCTTAGTTCTGACAAAGTTGAGAACTCGGATTGCATTTCAAATTTTTTCGGTGACCTATTCTCTCCCGAATTCTTAAATAAGATTCACGCTTCTGGTGTACCGAATCATGATCTAACTCTGAAGGTAGACACGCCTATTATGTTGTTGAGAAATATTGCCCATTCAATGAGTTAATGTAATGGTACATAGTTGATGGTAACCTGATTGGCTAATCACTTAATACAAGGAAGAATATTATTAGGAAGTCACATGGGTGAAGAAGTCGTTATTCCAATATTATGAGAGTGTTTGGGAGTGTGGTGAGTTATGTAAAGTAGAAGTCATAATTTAGAAGCAGAAAGCATGTATTTGTAGCTTTGCTAGAAAGCACTTCTAGACCTTAATTTTAACTTCTAAAGTCTTAATTTATAAACTAAAGCAGATTAGAAAACATTTAAAATTGTGTTTTAGTAAAGTAGAAGCTATAAGTTATTTTTAAATGCAATCCCAAACACCCTCTATCATTAACACCATCCGATTCAAGAATTCCATTCAAATTTCAAAGAAGACAATTTCCCGTGGTTACTTCGTACGCAATGACGATTAACAAGAGCCAGAGACAATCTCTAAAACATGTTGGAGTATTGTTACGGAAACCTGTGTTTAGTTATGAAAAACTTTATGCTACAGTTTCAAGAGTAACTAATCGTAGTGGGTTGAAGATTCTGATATGCAATGAAGACAATATTCCCACCAATTGTATAAATAATGTAGTCTATAAAAAGTCTTTCGAAATTTGTAAAGCAGTGATGTTATTTACCTTAAAATAATATAATTTCTATATTCTATTGCATCTCATTCTTATCATTGAAATATGATTTGAATTTAATAACATAAAAATGACTCGTGCAACGCACGGGTGTAATACTAGTAAAGTTAGTAAAATCTGATGTGGCACTAATGTGGATGAGAGAAATAATGCAGTAAAAAAGTAAGTGTGGTATGTACATCCTCCACTCTAATAGGAAGTACAATAGATTTTAGTCGAAGATTGATGGTAAAAAATGTAGTTTGCACATGATACTTGTAAATGGAGTCTTATCCCTTTGGCACTCATTGTCTCTGTCAAATGTGCAACGTCCACCGACACAATCTAAGCTTTAGGCCGAAGTCGTATGCTCAGTAGGTGAATAGGTTTTCAGAATATCTATGTACACCCGACTATAATTAGAGCTAGATACATAAGGCGATTATTCATTTTAAATCAACACGATATTCGTTTTGAATCAATAAAATATTCATTTTTAGGCCTTGTTTGGATGTTGGCTGTCAGCCGTTGGCTTTTTGCATCAGCTGTCCTAAATAGATGTTTAATTTAGTTGGTTTGACCGGTAAGATGAGTTGGCTGATCCTTAAAAATGTTATGCAAAATTAGCTGTTTGAAAATAGTTGTTTCGATACACACACACACACATACTCTCTCACACACACACGATATTTATTTTTTATTTTCGTACATGTAAAAATTAAATCGTTAATATGTGGAGTATAAAATTTCATTTTCATACAATTCATAAGAAATTATTAATATATAACTTTTTAATGATTTTTACTTTTGATTTTCTCATTTTTTTTTGAAATTTTAAAATTTTAAACTTTTTTAAAATTTTTGAATTTTTTTAACTTTTATTTTTATTTTTTACATATATTATAAAATATATTTCAAGAAAAATGATTCAAAAAATAATTTTTTCTAAAAGCCAAGTTCAAATGTTACTCCCCTTGGCTTTTCGAATTTTGGCATTTCGGATCAAAAAGTCAAGTGAAAAAGCCATTAGTTAAACAATGTTTTTGGCACCTAACAAAATTCAGATTTGTTATTCCAAGATATTAAAATTCCCTTAAATATAGTTTCAATATCTTTTGGTTTGTGAGATATCGGCCCGGGGTTTGACATTTCCATCATTCATCGACACCTTCATAAAGACTACCACCATCCTTATCTACACGTTGTCGTTCATTCTTGGGTACGGGTAATGCTCATCTATTACTAAAATCAGTGAGTATGCTTTTGAATCTCTCTCAACACTTCTATTTCAGATTTCAGAACTCATATTATTTTGCATAAGTTCTCTAATTGATCATTTAAAATTGGACTTTTGTATATTTAATCCTCTATTATCAAATATTACGTTCACAGTCCTTCATTTATGGGTATCTTTACACGGACAATTTTTATTTGAACTTATGTCGTGTTGGTGTTAAACTGAGAACTAAAAGTGAAATTTCACATGGGGCCTTCATCCTTTTTTGCCATAATCGATGCCAGATGTCGCTGCAGATTCATTGTCTATTCACTAAAGTCGTTGTCTATTGTAACCATAGTCCACAACAGACGCCGCTGGTCAGAATCCAAGCGTGCAGCCATAGTCATTATTGTCTGTTGTTTGTTGAAACGACATAAGAATACATGGTCGGACCTAGATTTGGTATCAAATTACACGCTTTGCTCAAATTCAACACTAATATGTGATGTCAAGCAAAGAACTAACTAAGAAAAGATACTCATAAATAAACGACCACAAACATAATAATTGATAATAGAGAACTAAATATGAAAAACTATTAATTTTTAATGATTAATTATGAAATTTGTTGTATTATTAATTTATAAGTTTTAAGAGGGAGAAAATTTTAAATACGAGTTCAATATCAAGAAATTATTAAAATAAGACATTCATTTTTTGACAAAAAAATAAGACATTCATGTTTTAATTTATTTTAAAAATAGAAGTTACAATGTCAGTATATAATATTTAAAAATGCTATAGAATATTAATATGGTACCACATTGTCATAGTACATATATTATTTTTTAGGAAAAATTATCTTAAATAATCCCACTTTTCACGTTTTTTTAAAATAACACACTTTTCACTGTCACCGTAAATAATTTGACCTTTCCACATGCATGCGAGTTTGGGCCGCCGTTAAAAAGCTAACCGTTACTTAACACAATAATTTGAAAATGTTTGTTTTCATAAATAAATGAAATGTGGGATTATTTTAGGCAAATTTACTTTTTTTCTTTTTTAATTTTAATTTAAAAAATTATGTTTTAAAAAAAATAACAGTACACTCTTGTCATAGATTGTCTCAGTTTTTTTAAAAATATAACGATTTAATTTTTTTATATTCTGAGGGAAATATAATATTGGATTATCGAAAAAACTTCAAATTATCTCTCGAGAAAGAAATTGCAATACAAAAAATTTGTACTGAGTTATAAAATTAATTAGTGCCGCTTTGGAGAAAAAAATATTGTGCCATTTTTCACAATTTTTAAATTATTATTTTGGAGAAAACATTTGTAGTGAATTATTGAAAAAAATCACAAGTTGAGAAGTTATATTTTCAAAAAAATAATATGGGTAATAGAAGATTATCAATAAACATTTCAGAATGTTGTTACTTGTTAATGAAAAGAAATCCAGTACAACAAACAATACAGTGAGTTATAAAAATAAAAGTTTCTTTCAAAAGAAAAAAATATTGTGTTAATTTCACAACTGTTGTAATGTTGTTTTGCAAAAAATATTTATATAGAATTATCGAAAATATTTACAAGTTTTGTAGTACCGTTTAAAAAAAATTAATTGTATAGTATCAAGAAATAATTCGAAGTATCGTTCAAGGTAAATAATTACAACTTACAAAAAAATATAGTGAGTTATGAAATAATAAATTAGCTCCATTATGTAGAATAATATATTGTTAAATTATTTTGAGATTATCGATCATTGAAAAAAATAATTAGTTTCACTCTAAAAAACACTTAAATTTGGTAGAGTATTATTTATAAAAACATTTATAAAAATATATTTAAATTTAATGTTAAAAATTTAAAAACAAAAAAAAGACAATTTACCTAACATAATTTCACTTTTCATTTATTTGCAAAAATAGTCTTTTCTAAAATTGTGTTAAATGACCGTTAGTTTTTTAAAAACGATTATAACTCGTAGACATATGAAAATGTGGATTATTTCTAGAGATTTTGAAAAATGAGATTATTTTTGAAAGAATACAAAAATAAAAAAGATTATTTGAAATAATTTTTTCCTATTTTACAATAAAAATATGAATTAAGCTAGGGGTACACCAATATGGGGTACCCCAAGTGTACACCAAGCCAACACAGACATAAAGTGTCTGTGTTGCACAGACATTTTGTGTCTGTGTGTGTCTGTGTTGGCTTGGTGTACAGGGGTACCCCATGTTGGTGTACCCCTAGCATTGCCCTAAAAATATAGGAAAATGCTAGGGTGCCACCACATGGGTGCACCCATGCTTCGCACAGACAAACACAGACGATAATTGTCTGTGTCGCACATACAATTATCATCTGTGTTTTTCTGTACGAAGCATGGGTGCAGTCATGGTAGCACCCATGTGGTCCAAAAATATATCACTCCCATTTGGTCAAAAATTTACTATAAAACTCTTCATATCCTTCCTTCACAAATCATTTTGGTTCAACAAGTACTATTTTGGAGAGAACGGAGTACTTGTTCAACAAACATTTTTGTTCTTTCACTTTCGTTCCCTAACTTGCTCCGACGGAACTTTAGCCGTCGATCTGATCGGAGCTCTGACGGACGATGGAGAACGCGGACATCTTTGGATCTTCGACGGCGCCTCTGACTTGGCATGACTTCCTCGAGCGCATGCGGCAGCCTTCCGCTGCTGATTTCGTCAAAGCCATCAAAAGGTACTAAGATGCTTGGGCTAATACATGTTCCTTTCGTTATTGTATCGTTCCCTGTAAACTTGTAATTTTCTTTTGTTTTGTTGTCTCGAAATAAACTTTCTTCATTCACCCTCCCATTTTTTGAAAATATTGCCCTCATAACTCTGTTTTCTTTAATTCTCTCCAAACATTTAGAATTTCGGAAGTAAAGGATTACAGCTTTTGATTAAAATAATAAGTGTTCCATTATAGATGGAGTGAATTATTAATACACCATTTGTGCTAGTTATGTGCCCGTTCTTTTACATTGGATATAGCCCCTCTATCTCAAATTCTCAAGTTTAAGCTTTCCTTACTAGGTTATCCTAAAATAAAGTTTGCACCTTTTTACTTTCCAATTAAAGAAGGGTTTTGCTAGGGTACCCCACTTGGTATACACCAAGGCAAAAACACACACACACTCACTCAATGTTTGTGCACACAAAGACACTCAATGTCTGTGTGTGTGTGTCTGTTTTTGCCTAGGTGTGTGCACCAAGTGAGGCACCTCTAGTATTTTTCATTAAAGAATGAAATATATGTGGATCACAATGTTTCCCCCTCTCTTTTACACACATTTCAACCACATTTTTTAACTCTTCAACAATTTTCTTAAATTCCATGAAGTTGAACTGTACGCTTCATTTTGGGACGGAGAGTGTATAATTCATATGCTCTAGTGTGTGAGGGAGTGTAGGATCATGTGAAACCCAAGAAAGTAGCTTCCTAGGACTTCCCCAAACATATGATATCATATATGTGAATTGTTATACATATAGGTCACTAATACAATATGAGTTTGAATAAACATTAAAATCTCTCACAAGTAAAAATATTAATCTAGACTTGATAAAGGACTTAGATGGCTCCTCATTTTTTATGAATATACTACAAGACGATGTTGCTTGGATCATATGTTAAAAGTTAAAGTATTCAAATTGTGCCGCAGAACAATGTTGAATTCTTGTGGAAAACTTCATCTACTTGAGTATGGACCCAGAATGCAGGTAACTAGTTCTGATCATTTTGAAGAAGGGCAGTTTCTAGACAGCCTAATTGGCGCTGGGCCGCCTAAGAGAAAATCTGGAAGGCCTCTTTTAGAACACTGATTCTAAATGAAATTGCAAAGTTTTATCTATTATGATTAGAATGTTTTGGTAAACTTGGGAAGATCTTAAAAACACTACAGTCTCCTCCATTCTAAATTTAATATGAAGATTGGGCAAAAAGAGCTATAAAATGTTGAGAAGTAGTTACATCACAACAACAAATTCAGAATAGTCCCAACTTAGTTGGGTCAAAATGTACGTGGCCTTACCCCTGTAAAAACAGAAGGGTTGTTCTTTTAGTCCACTGAAAGGTTGTTCCGTTAGATCCTTGATGCATCGTTGCATTTATTGCCTAAAATTTCATTGAGAAGTAACGTTGCTTAAAAATAATAGTGTAAAAATCTAAATTGGAAAGTGTATGTGCTTTGTTTGATCTACATTTTAATGTGTATATTTTGAAAGCAATATAGTTTAATCAATTTGGCATTTGTCATATGCCCATCTTCTCAAATGAAACCCAAGAAAGAACTCACTGCATTCAAATGATATAATTACACTTGACAAGCATGTAAATTATTTTCAACTACCCCTAAAGATCTTGAGAAGAATTAGATGTTCCATGAGGTTTATGGAGATAGTATATTGTACTTGTGAAATAACAAAGATGGCTGTTTGGTTGAGGTGTTACAATTTTGCTCTTACTTTTTAATTGGAAGAGTTAAAGTACATTTTCGTTTGGGGGTAAAAGAGTCTATAGAACATTTCTAAAATTACTATATAAAAAGTGGACAAATACAAATGAGCATATCATTCATTTTCTTCAGAATGAATGACTATCCATTAAAGCCAAGCCTATTTGTCTGGCTAGACACTTCCTAGACTGCATTTTATCCATAATAAGATTTATCTTAAGTCTATATTCTCATTTATTAATCCATGTGCCCATATATATATGTGTGTGTGTGTGTGTATGCAGATATGTAATTTTTGCATACATTGGACCTTGTTTAGCAGTCTTTGAATAAACTGTTTTCAATATTTGCAGTTTCATAGTATCATTTTCAAACAATGCTCCAGATCCAGAGAGAGACAGTAGAGCTGTGCAGGAGTTTCTTGGCAACATGGAAGCTGCTTTCCGAGCCCATTCACTTTGGGCTGGCTGTTCTGAGGAGGAGTTAGATAGTGCAGGTGAAGTGAGTACATTCTTTCCATTCTTTCTGCTCATGTGGGTGAATTGAGTACTTCATTTCCAGTATGTTTACTCCACCCCTACCCATTAGGTTAGTTTGTGTTTCAAATGTTATTCATGTTGGCCCCATGATGCATTCTGTGAAGAGGCTATCTCTTATTTTTACTCCATCCCTACCCATTAGGTCAGTTTGTCTTTCAAATGTTATACGTGTTGGCCCCATGATGCATTCACAAAGAGGCTATCGGCATTGGTTAGATCACAAGACAAGGAAAAAAGCACGAATTAGTTTATGATTTTTATCTGCAATCTTTAAATAAATGTTTTAGTTAGTTGTTCCTTAAACATTTGGTAATCCTTAAACCTCATAGGAGTGGATTGTAGTTATAGTTTTATCACTGAGTTAAGTCAATTTTTGTATTTGCACTGCAAAAATTCATAGTCTAATGAGGCATTGATTTCAGTATAACAAAAGGGAGGTCACGAGATATCAGTCAGGTTTGTTGGAATTATCCATCTCCAGCCTCATTCCTTGCAAGTAACCAGTGATGTTTGAAGCCTTTATTGTTGTTCTGTTGCCAGTGACACATGCCTCCCTTCTCAAAATCTTTAAATAGCATTTATAACAGACACTATACCTAACCACGAGAAATTGGGAACACAATGGATTCCTTCTTCACCAGTCAGACAAACTTCCTCACTACGGCCATGTTCTCTTCAACTTATTCTTATTACTTACTCCCTCCATCCCGAAATTATCTTCTAGGGTTGACTTGTTACAATTTTGAATAAAGTGGAATGTTGGTGGTTGTGATTTGTGCAGAGGAAAGAGAATTGATATGGACTACATATTTGATTCCTTAAAAGGAAAGAGGAAAAATTTTTTGGGACAACCCAAATAGGAAAGAAGGAAGATAAATATGGTACGGAGGGAGTATTACTTTTTCTTATTGGAATTAGATCATACCAGATAAGGTCAGAAATAGTTTTAAATATAACTATATTCAGATCAGACTAGACCAGATCAGATAAAAACTTGTTCCAATCAGATTAGAACTATTCAGATCAGGTGAAAACAATGGCCATGTTTTCTTGGTTCTGATTTGATTGGAATAAGTTCAGATCTGGTCTGATCTGATTTGAATGTAGTTATATTTAAAGGTATTTCTGATGTAGTCTGATTTGTTTTGATTCCAATAAGACTAAGTAATAAGTAAAAAAAAATAAGTTGAGGAGAACATGGCCAATATGGCCTAACTCCACTAGTGGTGTGTACGCAAGCACTCAAATGCCATTAAACATAGATGACTTAGCACTAGAAATCCACAATCAATGTACACTAAACTAAACTTACTTTATATATCTGGCAAAGAATATCAGTAAACTTGGTTAGACTGTTGTGATATATATTTCCTAAACACACAAATGCCACGACAAAAATAGCTCGCATTAGTCCCTTTCAACATGACATGAGAAACACGATTATGGCACAAACCCTCCCTTAACATGCCCAATTTTCAAGTCGTTTATGATCATTGTGAAGCAATAACCTACGAGCAAGCTTGCAAACGTGAAAAAACACGGCTAAAACAATGAGCATATTGTCGAATTCTAGGTGATGCTAGAATGGAGATATGTTTATTTGTTATACTACATGTCACCAGCCTATTAGGGATGACAAAAAAGGACGAATGTGATTTCCTCTTGTCATTGGTGTGTGGTCAGAGATCCAGAGTGGAAAGGAAGAGGGATAAAAAAACAAAGAAAATATACAAATCAATCACTTCATTTGTCGAATGCAACATCATCTCTCTTAGGCTTAGCGGTCAAGCCTGTTCTCAAGGCTCAGATTCGAAAACCTGAACATTGCATTGAATTGATGCAAAAGGGTTCAGATCCCAACACTCTGTACGCTAGCAAGTGTGTTTTAATGTATGCATGGGGGGGATCCCAAAATGTCTGTGTTTCTTTTATTCCTTATTATCCACAGACCGCAAAACACATTGGAACTTCCCTCCAATTGTTTTTGTGTTAAATCTTTTGACTGTTTTCTTAACGAATTATACTGTTGTATTTTCTTGAACATTTTTTTCTGCTTTATGATATCTATTTTTCTAAACACAGGGGTTGGAGAAATATGTCATGACAAAGCTTTATCCACTTGTTTTTGCTTCACTTCCTGAAGAAAAGAAAGTTGATGAACAACTTCATGAAAAGATTGCTATGATTCAACATTTTGTCCGCCCGGAGAATTTGGAAATCAAGCCAGTTTTTCAAAATGAAACGTCATGGCTGGTGAGTGAAATAAATTAATGAAAAACCTCAATTGTTACACAAGTGGTTGGGATGCCTTGCTTTAACGGATCTTCCTAACATGTTATATAATGTTTATCCATAATTTCAGAGCAATTGTCACCTAACTTTGTTGTTTATATCACATGGATACAATTGAAATGTTGAATGTTACTTTCTCAGCTGTATCGCACACATTTTCCAGCTCATACACTTATATCTTTAGAAGCATAATAGGCACATTGTATTTTTATTCAAGGGTATCTCATCACTCTCTTTTGTACAATCAAAATCCTATTATAATCTAGCTGTATATTGCATTTAATCTTTCTTGAAATGATATTAATATTGCATTTAGGAACCTTTGGAGAACTAGGATTAGAGTAGCTGGATAGGAGCTCGGTGTTGCAGAGGTTGTTTTGTAGTGTGTTGTATTTGTTGGGAATCTTTTGCTATTGTTTGTACTTATTGCTTGTACTTGGTGCCTTATCTGTGCTATACTGTGTTCTCTTCCATATTTTTGTGCAGGTGGAGCCGGGGGTCTCTTGGAAACAGCCTCCCTACTTCCGAGTAGGGGCAAGGTCTGCGTACACACACCCTCCCCAGACCCTACTGTTGTGGGATTCAATTGGGTTGTTGTTGTTGTTGTTGTTGTTGTTGCTATTTAGTTGCTGCGTAGCAAATGCCTTCCACTAGACTATTGAATCTCTGAATATTCAATATTTTCCGCTCAAATGCAGAACCTTACGGATGCACTTTTCATGACATCATCTTATCAACCTGGAATGTCTTTTATTTCTTTTCATGTTTGATACTATGGCTTGCTTGACGTACTTGTATTAGCTTTATGGTGCTGCTAAGGGTTGTGTGACTGTGTTAGAAGTGTTGTCTACTTGTCTCTTGTCAATACAACAAGCCATTATATTGGCTTGACCAAGAAACAAACAACAGATAAATCCTTTGTAGAGCACAATTTTGTTTTATGGGGATAATAGAATAAGCGATTAAGAGCTTTCTTGTCCATGCACTACCAGGACTAGTTGCTCATTTACTCGTTGTGAGGTTTCTGGGAACAAGTCCTCTAGCTGTGGATTATCTATTGTCTAATCTCTGAGTGATACCTAAATGTGGAGGACCTTGTCAACCATGAGGGTCAGTAAGCTCCCTTTGGCAAGCATACCCTCATTCATGTGGACATGCTCAATCGAAGCAGAAGATAATCCCTTAGGTGATCTACTGTTATACCCGAGACCCGGGGTCTTATCACGTTGCTATTTTAGAGGAGTTATGGGGAGGCGAGGGGGAAATGGGGTGGCCGAAATATTATGGGGCAAAAGGGGAGTTCTTTTGGTATTTTTTTTTTATGAAGAAAAAGAAGAGGTTTAGGAAGAGAATATGGGGAGGCACGAAATGAGGGAATAAAATAGGAGGGGATAAACCAAGTTGGTGTTAAGAGATATGACACACTCTTATCTTAACTTGGGGTTTGAATCTAGAATTCAATCAAGATATGACACACTTAATTAAATATCTAGAACCTAAAACTCACACTTAAGATAACCACTCTTAAGATATAGATTTAGGAATTTAAATAGCAAACACAACAAGTGTATTACTAAATGGAAAATGGAATTACAATATGAGTCTCACAAAATGGCCTAAGGCCGAAATAAATACACACACATAGAGGGGAAACTTCCCAGAAACATCCACTCACAAATCACAAGAATAATATCCATTTGTTTATGTTTTCTTAATGGAATGAAATCAGGGATTTGGTCTTTGATTTTCATGGCTGGTGGCTTGTCTTTTAGTGAGGAAAATCACAAGGAAATAAGTGATGATTCTTGGGAAATAATGGGGGACAAAGGGGATGGGTGATGGTTGGTTTTATTGGCCTTATATTGGGTCATTCATGGAAGGTATGTGGGGACTGATTTGGTGGGTGGAGTGTCAATAAACTCACAAAAGTCTTTTGTCCTTTTGTTATTGTTTATCCAACCTAGGTGGGAGACACAAGGGGGACAATGGTTGGTCAATGTTGGGGAATAAAAGAGGGGTTGTTTTTGGCCCCCCTAGTTTCGGCCTTACATGGGGACAAAGAGGGGCTTGATTAGGTTTGTGGTTTGACATGAGTTTTGGTCTTTTATGTTTTAATTCAATGAACAAAATCATGTGGGGTATGTTGATGGGTTGTAGTTTCGGCCAGAGGGAGAGAAGAAGGAAGAGGAGAGGAGATTAGGGTTTTGGTGTTGTTTTGGATTTTGGGGTTTTGGTGGAGCTATCCAGGGGTACATCATCTACTGTGGCAAAGTGTCCAATTTGACCCATCCTTGGACTGAACGAAATGATGCTTGTGTTATGGGTTGTTATTTTTGTTTAGATATATATTGATATACATATCACTTTGGTAATCTAGGATGGATTATTGGCATTCTTTGAGATTTGTTGTGTTGAAAAAGATGGAGAGGGAAGGGCGAATTGTTTGTAGAGGGAGGAAAATGTAAGACTTCAAAAGACGATTTTACATTTGATTCAATGGAGTAAAGAGGAATTATAAGATTTATAAAATATTGTTTTACATTATCATACAAATTGTATAAAAATATTTTATTTGATATAAGTTTTGCTGTAAAAAGGAAATATATAAGATTGCCCGCTTGAGAGAACAGAAGACAAGAGATGTTGACATGGTAAGATGAATGCCAAAGAGTTCTAGTTAAAGAGTGTGAAATGAAGGAAAGATGGAGGTCATACTTTGACAAGCTATCTATGAAGGATGTAGGTTCAAGTATGCACAATTATTGATAAGATCACACGCGCAGCACACACACATTGTATGTATGGACTATGAAGGATGTAGGTTCAAGTATGCACAATTATTTACTCCTTCCGTCCATAAAAAGAGTTCAGTTTCAAAAAGTAAAACTTTTAATTTTATTGTGGCACAACCATTAGAAAGTACTAATTATAACTACTCCCTCTGTCCCGCTCCGACACTTAAGGCTGGCAAAAGTGCAAAACCCAATGGGACGGAGGGAGTGTATTTTAAAATCTATTTTGTTATACTTAATTTTGAAATATTTAACATGTTTGTGATTTCATACAAAAATATCAAATATAATGAAAATTAGTTTGCTTTTTTCAAGTATGACTCTTTTTGGGACAAAAATATGTTTAAAACCATGACTCTTTCTATAGGATGGCGGGTCCAAGTGTTAAAAGTAGAATTGGTTCCCAGAAGTCTGATTCCTGTTTTATACTTTTTTCTCAGCTTGCCCAGAAGGAGTTACAGAAGATCAATATGTACAAGGCACCAAGGGACAAAATTGTTTGCATCCTTAATTGTTGCAAGGTTATCAATAATCTTTTGCTGAATGCCTCCATTTCGGAAAATGAAAATCCTCCAGGGGCAGATGATTTTCTCCCTGTTCTTATATATGTCACAATAAAGGTAACATACCTATATGCTTTGAATTGCAAACTTGACATGCAGACTTGTAATATCTGGATATTCCCCCACACTTAAATATTAAGTTAGGGCACATATTTCCTCATTTGAATAACGAATGTATATAGGGGTCAATCATTTTAGAAGATGAAAATTTAAATCTCAGTTTTTCAAAACAGTATCAACTAACTCATCCCACTTACAACATTAACAACTACTAAGGGTTAATATTAAACCATTGGAGCCGGTCTCATTAACCAATAGAAAACCTCTCAAGTTCATCTACCAACATCTTAAAATTTCTATTCTCTAATGCCATGTACCATATGCTCATGAAGCTCTAGGACTCTAATGTGTTTTTACACTCTTAGTCCTTGTTATTTTTTCCTTATGGCGAGTCTTTGATGTAGAACAATAACAACAACAAATCTAGAGGGGGTTAATAAAGTTGTAACTTGTAAGAAACTGATATTTTTTCGCCGAATTAAGGCATTACACCATCTCTCTTTTGTTATTGATGATGCACATTCAACATAAAATGAAGATAAGCGTAAAGCCTGCATGGATCCAAAAGTAAACCATTTACCATGACATAAAGAGTTACGTAATCTGAAGGATATATGAGAGTGATTGGAAAGTTGAATTATCTTAGTATTTATGACCTGATATGGCATTTGATGTAAGTGTGCTAAGCCAATATCTAAAAGTTGTGTGTTTTACGTAATCTGTCATACAGATTGCCTGTATGACAGATGATTGACTTCTAGGCGTTGTGTTTTTCTTTGTGGTCACATATTTTTCTTGGAAATGTACAAGAATTTTTTAAACCATGTTCAGTGTTTTGCTACATGTAAGCTTCCATGACTGAAGCAATACTTCAGGAATTGTGGTATGATAGTACTGCCCAAATGAAACTAATATGTGATAATCAGGCAACATTGCATGCTGCTTTGAACACCATGTAGAAAGGATGAATAGAGGTTGTTTGTCATTTCATTAGGAGGAAGATCATTTCTGCCAAATATATTTTGGTGTTCTGTTGATCGTGCATATGATCTTCTATATGCTCATCAAGCTTGAGAGGGACTTGAGATACTTATAATATGCTGAAGCCCTAACTTTACCCTTTATTTAAATAGTTTCAGCCTAGCCCATCTCGTGTCTTATACTTGTATATGAAGTACTTCTATACAATCTACATGAATAGAATATATAAAAGATGATATTATGGCATTGAGACTTCACGAGTTCATATGGTGCTTAATAGAATAACAGTATTGAGTGGAAACTTAAGATCTTACTCGATGACATCGGAGGATTTCTTATTGGTTCATGAAGCCAGCTCTAGTTGTTTCAGATTAATGTTTGATTGGCTTATCCAAGTTGCATCTGCATCATTTCAAATTGATTGTTACCCTAGTATCCAAGTATCATATCTATGGTCCTCAATTGTCAATAGATCACTCTGTATTGCTTTTCTCCGCCACTTAATTCTATGGGTCTACCGGATCACCTAAAGACAGGTACCTTTAGAATTTAGATCAAGCATCGGGATATATTATACACATGTTTCTAACTTTCTGTTAGTGGATCACTGATTGTTTCATCTGTCAATATATATGGGGTTGCATATCTTTGAGCCATAGGTAGTTGAAGTCTTGAACCTGAGTGGAACTGTTACCGAAATTTGAATTACAGAAGTAAATTGTTTGTTTCTTTTCCTCTTTTTGTTTATAACATCTTGGCATTCCTCTTTTTCAGTGACTAACACTGATGCCTTGAGCAGGCAAACCCTCCCCAGCTGCATTCTAATTTACTGTACATACAACGGTTTAGGCGTGAAAGTCGCTTAGCAGCAGAAGCAGCCTACTATTTCACAAACATTCTTTCTGCAGAGTCATTCATCAGAAACATCAATGCCAAGGCACTATCTATGGATGAAACTGAGTTTGAGTGCAACATGAGATCTTCTCAAGCACTTCTTTCTGGCCTTCTGGAGGACTCTTCTTCACAGCCTGAGTCATCAGAAACTAAACCCAGAAACGATGAACAGCCGTCAATTGACAAAATTCCATCCATCTCAGATCTAGAGAATAAAGGGGCAGCAATGATTTTGGAGGACAACACGAGCGACTTCTTTCAGAATTTCCCTTATTTTTACTCTCAGGCTGGCATCTTAACTGTCAGTGATGTTGAAGAACTGCTAACCAACTACAAGCAACTTGTTTTCAAGTATGTATGTCTCTCTAAAGGTTTGGGCATTGGCCAAAACCAAGTGTGGCCGGAAACTGTCAAAGGGCCAGAAGAGGAAACTTTTCAAGGACCAGAAGTGTCGAAAACAGAGTCACCGCATACAGTGGGTTCCCCTGCAGCTACTGACAGGAACAAAATTCCAGCTGTTAATGTGCACGATACCGAGTCCAAGTTGGCAGTAGAGGATGGAGAAAGGAGTGGTGGGGGTTCATAGAAGATGACATGTAAAACTCCATGTATTGCAGTGGAGTCAATGGGTGCTTGTCATTGTACACTAGGACAGCATATTAGAAACCATTTGATGTTTATTTGGAGAGTAAGGAAGACTAGAGGTGGCAATCGGGTCAACCGGATCGGGTCTGGATTGGATTTTTCGGTTCCGATATCTCTCGGATATATGTTATGATCGGTTCGGTTCAGATCGGTTTAATTTTGGTTTGGATTTGATTCGGTTCTATACATTTTCCGATTTCGGGTTGGTTTCGAGTTGGTTCAGATACGGTTTGGATTTTTCGGTTCCGATATCTCTCGGATATATGTTATGATCGGTTCGGTTCAGATCGGTTTAATTTCGGTTTGGATTTGATTCGGTTCTATACATTTTCCGATTTCGGGTTGGTTTCGAGTTGGTTCAGATACGGTTTGGATATAAATCAATTTGGATATATTTCAGTTCAGATACAATTTTGATCGAATATATTTCGGTTTTGGATCTAGTTCGGTTCAGATATATATTTTAGTTTCGGATATGTTTTAGTTTGGATATATTTCGATCGAATATATTTTGGATAAATATTATTTCTAATTAAAATTTAATTATACATGTTTCTTTTTTTATTTGATCATATTTATCAATTTATCATCATTTCAACACCTTATATTATACTATATTTTTTAAAATTATACTATCACCACCCTGAATAATCTTTCTTTTTTGAGTTTTTAGTCATATTTTACAAATTTGAACTACAAGTTATGAAAAAATATACATTTAATTATGATATAGAATTAATATGATTTAATTGATTTAAAAAATAGAAAAAAATTGATTTTCAAATTTAGTTTGATATATCAAATATATATCACATCTACTAATATCTTTATGTTTATAAATGCAAAGATAAAATATAAATTTAAATAGTGTTACACTTCAATTGAATACAATTTAGTAAAAATTGAGTGAAATTAAGTGAATTTCATTTAATATTACTCTTAAAAATTGATAGAGTTAAATGAGATTAATACAATTGACTGCAAATTTTATAAACTACGGAGTATAAAATTAAATTTAATAGAGTTGGATATAACTAAGTGTAGGTGCTGTAGATCAAATTCGAATATGACAACACTAGATGCTGCCGCTAGAGACTTTTTCAAAACAATAACGCTAACCTTTAACAACATTGAATAATATTGGATGAATTGGTTTAAAACTAATCAAATTAACTCCCAGATCAATAAAATTTATTGTAACTGGGTGAAATTAGGATAAAATACTGTTTTTCCATACAATTAATCATATAAACCTTCCGTCTCAAAAAAAATATCACACTTCACTATTTAAAAATTACATAAATTTTATTTATTTATGCATTTTCATTAATTATTTAATAAAATAAACTATTATTTTTGAATTGTGAAATATTATAAGTAATATTTTTGAGAAGGAGGGAGTATTTGTTCATTAGTCACCATCTTGGTGCTACTAAAATTGATCTGTCCCAAATTTAATTGGCTTATGGCGGACGGCATGCATGTGCACATGGCAGGTTTCGCAAGTGTGTAGTCTTGTTGTAGGTATGGGGTGATGGATGAAATATTGAAAATTTGAAATAGTCTAGGATATGGAGTGATAAAAAATGTGTAGCATGGTGAGATGAAAGGAAGTGATTAAGGATGCATTTCGATGGCCTGATTTGATCTCATTTAATTTTTGAAATTTTGAATTGATCTGATCTGATTTCAATAAAAATAAGTAATAAGTAAAAAAAGTTAAACGGACCGCTACACGGTCGTGCCGGTCACACCGCATGAAGGGCCACACCCGGCTGTGCCTTGGGCAGCACGGTCGTGAGGCGGTCGTGCCCCTGCCATGTCATCTCACGAATCACGCACATCGGCCTCATACTTGATGGTCTTAAGCCAAAAGATACTCTCTCTCAAAATATTTGTCACATTATGTAAAACGAAACATAATTTTAAATTTTTAAATTTATTTTATTTAAAAATTGTATAGTAATGAAAAAATAAAATATATTTTCTAACTCAAAAATAATTTTAAACAAGAGATGACGACAATGATACTTTATTTTATCAAATACTCCGTAATTCATAAAAATGTATAAATAATTTTTTTTGTGATTTTTAAATAATGAAGTGCATTACTCCCCCGTCTCAAATTATAATGCTTGTTTACTATTCACATGGTCAAACTTCATTCACTTTCTTTCTCTATTTTCGTTAGCAATTTGATAAAATAAATTATTATTGTCACTACTAGTTTTGTAGATCTTTTGATGTAGTTTTTTAATATGTAATTTTTACTATTCACATGGTCAAACTTCATTCACTTTCTTTCTCTATTTTCGTTAGCAATTTAATAAAATAAAATATTATTTTCACTACTAGTTTTGTAGATCTTTTGATGTAGTTTTTTAATATGTAATTTTTATTTTTTAATTCTATACCATTTGTCATATAAAATGGTTTGAAAATAATTTCAATCAAACATCGTAAACTGAAACAGACGTTATAAAATGGGACGGAGGTACTTTTTTTTTTAGACAATGGGAGTAGCTATGAAAACGATAAGGTTGTTGTGGAGCATTAATGCACTTGTTGACGTTTTCTTATCTCATTGTAAGAGCCGCCCAATCTTGATTTTGGAGTCTGAAAAATCGTTCTGATCCTTTTAATTTGTTTTTATATTTGAAAATCTAGTACATTTTTTGTTTTATTTTAAGGTATGTGTTTTAGTTTACAATGTTTAACTAAACTTATTTTTAATTAATATATTTAGGAATTGAAGTAAAACTAAAAAATAAAATTTATGTGTTTAAAAATTACGTCAAAACTCTTTTTAGATTTAAGATAACATGACTATATTTTTTTTTCAAATATATGGAGTATATAGTGAAAACCATTAAAAACGAGTTAAGCTTGACCTTGTGAACAATAAGCATGTAATTTAGTTAGTTAATTTAGAACGAAGAGAGTACTATCGAAGAGCAATAAAATTACTTGCGCACTACTCGGTGCACACCTAACTACACCAATCAATCTTTGTAGTGACACGCTGATTATGATACACTGTCACAAAATGCTAGTGTAAAATTTTATGATTGTATTAACATTTTGTACCAGTGTATGCCTTTAGTGGGCGAGTGAAAAGCACTAGGGTACCCCTAGTGATGTGTACAAGTAGCACCATTGATCAAAGAATTTATAAAGATTTCGGGGCTGTTTGGTAACTTCTGAATGGGTAAGTGCTGAACCAGTAAGAGGTCTGAACCATTAAGTGCTGAACCAGTAAAAGGTCTGAACCATTAAGAGCTAGTATATTGTTTAACTATTCAGAGGCAAATGTCTGATCAATTCAGATAAGAGCTCTTAACCATTCAGACTCTGTATAATACTTAACCATTCAGAGGCAAATCTCTTAACCATTCAGACATCTGAACCATTAAGAGGCTGAAACAAACAGTCTGAACCATTAAGTGCTGAATCATTCAGACATCTGAACCATTAAGAGGCTGAAACAAACAGCCCCTTCGTATTTATCAATCTATATCTACCTTGTATGTGCGAATTTACCAACACTATGTTTGGTTAAAAGAATTTGAGAAGAAAAAAAAAGAAAATAAGAAGGAAAACATTTTTTATGGTTAGGGAGGAAAACAAAAGAAAAGTAGAAAAAAAGAAAATGAAAAGGTAAAATATATTAAAAAGATGGAAAATTAAATTCCTCCCATTTTTGTGAGAAACTGAAAGAAAATCATTTTCTTCATAATTTCTTGAACCAAACATAGTACTCCCTCCGTCCCAATTTATAGCGCATGTTTCGGTTTAAGATGTTTGACTGAAATTATTTTTAAATCATTTTATATGATAAATGGTATAAAATTAAAAAGTGAAAATTACATATCAAAATACTACGTTAAAAGATCTACAAAACTAGTAGTGACAATAATATTTTATTTTATCAAATTACTAACGAAAATAGAGAAAGAAAGTGAATGAAGTTTGACCCTGTGAATAGTAAACATGCATTATAATTTGGGATGGATGAAGTACAAAAGATCTGGAAGTAAAATGTTTAGCTGTTTTTAAAATTTTAAAAAAACAAATAACGAGGTGTTAAATTAAAGCGCCGTTCCAAACATGGCTCTACGTATATTTGATCATTTTACTTTACTCATTCAGTATTTAGAGTGATTTTTTTTCTTCTTCCTTTTTTTCTTTTTACTTGTTTCGTTACTAATCTGATATCCTGAAATAATATAATTACGAAGTATGTAAATTTCTTTTTTATACTCCATAAAGCTTTTAAAATAATATTTAAATAGTTTTTTAAATTTATGCTAGTTTTAATTAATTTAAATTAAAAATAAATTTAATAAAACATCATAAACTAAAATAAACTAAAATGATTCAAATAAACAGTTTATTTGGACAATGATGGAAAATGTGAAATGGGACAATTACACTACAACACGCCTTTTCTTAAGTTAGAGGTGGACGCGGTCCGTGATACTATCGGATTCTATCACGGATTGTCCTTATTTAAATGGTTCAATATCGGTACGAGATGAACCTCAAAATCGTACGGTACCGTTTCATTTTGAAACGAAATGGTACAATACCATACCCATCAAACATGCTCAAGTCGTGCCAAAAAATGAACTACATTACTCAAAGAATATTGAAATAAAAATACATTTTTTTATAAAAAAGTAAAACTTTATTAAAAATGAGGATTGATTTCGAATTAAAAAAGATCATAAATAAAAAAATAAAAGATGACGAGTCCAAATTTAAAAAAATAGTTTTTTTAACTTATACAATATCAGACTATTAAAAGTCTAAAACATAATGCTAATAGTAGTAATAAATATAATAACAACAATAATAATGAAAAATATCAAAAAATGAATAATACAATATGAAGTCCTCCATACACGGTTAGAGGAAGTAGATAAATAATTATTTTAGATACTTTGTATATTTTTTGAACGGTGCAGTCCATGATAATTAGTTTTAAATATTTGTATCATGGTCCCGTCTCGTTTGATATCGGTTCGATTTCAGATCCTGATGGAAAAAAATCTGTCCTGTTCAAAAATACTACGAACGATTCGGTACCATTACGGTCTGATATGGTATCATACTAGTTTGGTTTTTTGCCCACCCCTAATTATTAGGGCATCGATCTTCGTCGATTGCAATTGTAGTTCCAGATCTTATTTCGTATAGAGTATTTTGTAGAACTTTAGATATGCTCGTGTAATTTGTACTCTTAAATTTTATATAAATTTTTAAATAAAATAAATCTAAAAAAGATAAATTTTTGTACATTATTCAAAATCAAACGATATTTTGAGACGAAGGAAGTAAAATATGAATTGAAGCTCTTAGCTCTAAAGTGACCGACACATAAGAAATACATGAGGGATTTGTTTGGTAACAATTTCATCATTTATTTTAGCATTTTAAAAAATATTACTCCTTCTGTCCCCCTGTATTTGTCCACTTTCATTTTTACACACCATGCAATGCACTTCTTTAATCCATTTTATCTTGTAATTTGTATATTAAAAAATTATAAAAAATTATATATTAATAATCTATATGTTAAGACAAATCAAACAAGATCACACATGACTATATTTAGGTTTATACATTGAGAGAATTTGATGAGTCAAAGTGCTTAGATGAACAATTCCAAAAGTCAAATGTGGACAAATACAGGGGGACGGAGGGAGTAATTACTTAATGACACTATTTCATTTCATTAAAAATTACTTAAAAAACTACAAATAATTAAGAAAAAACCTAGAGGTACTTCAAGGTCAATTTTTCCCCATTGTCTTTATGAAATGTATGTGGTGTAGCGGCCTAGCGGGTCTTTGAACCAATTTTTCACTCCTCTTTGCGGGTGGACCCGCGCTATAAATACGGTTTCGTAGCGGGTCTTTTAACTCATTTATATAGTTCCTACTTCCACATTTGGTGTAGTTTAATAAGGCTAGGCTAGCTAAATGGAGAGAGTCCCAATCAAGTTTGAGCTTTTGGTACTTCTTTTTGTGGTTGCCTCTTCTTGTAAGTTCTCTCTTTCTCCCACTTCCCTTTCATATGTATGATAAAATAAATGAAAAAGTAAATATAATTTGAGTAAATTCTATAACTGGTTTAGTTTATTATATCAAAAATTTTCATACGGTCTTTTATTGTCAAATATTATGTTCGTGGTCTTTTTTTATGAGTATCTTTCCATGGGTAGTTTTTATTTTTATTATCTGTCACCTTGGTGTTAAATTGAGGGCTAGAAATATAATTTCACATGGTGTCCAGTAATGTATTTTGATGTCTGTTTGACAGAATATTAGAACAATAATGATTATGACTATAGACTAAAATTTCGACCTGAAGTCATGACATATATAGACGATGGTTGCATGAGACAATGACTCTAGTTGACAAACAATGCATCAACGACTTCTGACATTGGTTATGACAAGCAAGGCATGATCATTGTAAAACTAATACTTTAAGAATGTATCCATAAAAGAAGACTAAATATAAACACTCCATGCTTTACATTATTAAATTTTTATTCAAAATGTTAATAAAGCTAATTGAAAATGTCGTTACCACACAAGGCTTCATGGTCTTTTGGAAATACCGTTAGAGGTTAGCGTCAACGTTTTGAAAAGACTATGAACAACGTTTAGCATTAGCGTTATCAAAGTTAATCTAAACTGGTATATTTATATCCAAAACGGTAACACTTGAGTCTGATTATTCAAGATTGAACTCTTTTTTCCTTTTCTAAAAGACTCCATAATTTGCAGTGGCGCCGGCGAGTTCGAAACCTCTCCCACAAATGAGCGTAGGGCCGAACAAGAAGCAAGTGTTCCTCACCGGGCAGCTCTGCCAGTCTCACGATGACTGCAAAGCCGCCAACACCGCTTATTCCGGCCACTTCTGTGTCAACAACAATATTGCTGGATCTGACATGATGGGCCATTGTGTTGGATTTGATCCCCGATTAGGTATTACTCCGATCCATAAAACCATTTTCCCGTTTGTGTTCATGAGGTTTGACCGATTCTATTTTTAATTTAATTTATTTGATTGTAAGAGTGAAACTAAAAAAATAAAATTTACACTTTTAAAACTACATCAAAAGTTCTACAAAACGAGATGTGACAGGACTATATTATTTTATCAAAT
The DNA here is from genome assembly GCA_003260385.1 of Cuscuta australis. Taxonomy (NCBI): domain Eukaryota; kingdom Viridiplantae; phylum Streptophyta; class Magnoliopsida; order Solanales; family Convolvulaceae; genus Cuscuta; species Cuscuta australis. The sequence continues at coordinate 2,086,886 of NQVE01000129.1, read as the reverse complement.
AAGTAACGAAATTAGACAAGAAAAGCAATTTAAGTTTGACTGTGTGAATAGTAACTGGGAAGATAGTTTTAGGACGGAGGGAGTATATTTTTCAACCATGCTAGGATACACAAAAAAATATATATCCTACCGACATTTTAACGGTTCACACCGAGACAAAATATTAGTTCAATTAAAAAAAATTGCACAGACATTTTTACGTAGTATAAATCACCACACTAGTACATAATGTCAGTGCATTCTCTCCACAAGATGCATTCTCACGGGAAGTCCTTAAATCACGTCTAGAAGTCCATACCCATGCATTATGTACTAGTGTGGTGATTTATATTGCGTAAAAATGTCTGTGCAATAAATATTTTTATAATTCTCTCCACAACTTGTCACCACTTCTAAACAAAAAAATGACATGAAAAAATAAAACTTAATACCAAAAAAACTTTTGGGAACCAATAAGAGAGTACAGGCAATGACGAGGTAAAAATGAAATGTCACACGCTATGTGGAACATTTAAAGGGAGAAATATCATTTTCAAAAGATTTTGGTGCATTTCAGCGTGATGCATTTTCAAACCATTTTGGTGCATTTAAAGCACCAGATTCATTGTCATTTCTCTCCTAAAATTGCATTGTCACTAGAACCTATATATATATATATATATATATATATATATATATATATATATATATATATATATATATATATATATATATATATTGTGTGTGTGTGTGTGTATGTATGCATGCATGTATGTATGTATGTATGTGTGTGTGTGTGTGTGTGTATTGATGTAATTTTATTATTAAAAGTTATTTTATTATATGCTCTTGAGTTGAACTAACTAATCGATTGGATTCAATTTTTTAACGTGGTTCAACCAAGTGTCTTATTACCCAATCCAGTTGTCCATATCTCATCCCAAATTTTATCATGGTATCAGAGCAGGTTTTGGCCCACCTCATTTGTCAAAGTGTCCGTCTAGACATTCATTCCTAGCGGCCCGTTTGTTTAACACGATTGCTTGTCTAGAAGTCCATACCTAGTGGCTCGTGGTCCTTTAGGTGTTGGCGCTCAAAAAAAAAGTCAAGGGAATGAGAGTTCATTTGCAAGTGGTCAACCGGTTAGATTCAAAATGGTCCGGTTGTCCACTTGAGGGGGAGTGTTAAGAGTATCCCACATCGGAAAACTGTGAGGAAAATAATCGGTATATAAGCTCTTGAGTTGAACTAACTAATCGATTGGATTCAATTTTTTAATGTGGTTCAGCCCAAGTGTCTTATTACCCAATCCAGCTGTCCATATCTCATCCCAAATTCTATCATGGTATCAGAGCAGGTTTTGGCCCACCTCATTTGTTAAGGTGTCCGTCTAGACGTTCATTCCTAGCGGCCCGTTTGTTTAACACGATTGCTCGACTCGTAGTCCATACCCAGTGGCTCGTGGTCCTTTAGGTGTTGGCGCTCAAAAAAAAGTCAAGGGAATGGGAGTTCATTTGCAAGTGGTCAACCGGTTAGATTCAAAATGGCCCGGTTGTCCACTTGAGGGGGAGTGTTAAGAGTATCCCACATCGGAAAACTGTGAGGAAAATAATCGGTATATAAGCTCTTGAGTTGAACTAACTAATCGATTGGATTCAATTTTTTAATGTGGTTCAGCCCAAGTGTCTTATTACCCAATCCAGCTGTCCATATCTTATCCCAAATTCTATCATACTCTTTTAATAGTTCAATTCTTTCTTAAACCCAAAAAGAAAATCACGCACATGCCTCGGCAAGCAGGGTGACACGCCTATGCCACTCCATGGTTTAAAGGGGAGAACTGAGCTGGTAGACGTGGCAATGGCCTCTCAACGCCACTGCCAATGCTCTAATAAACCCTCAATTGCCCAGCAAGAGTGGAAGATAATGCGAAATAGAATATCTGGAATCATTTTTATCTTCACCAAACATGAGAACTGAGCTGGTAGGTGTGGCAATGACCTCTCCACGCCACTGCCAATGCTCTAATAAACACTCAATTGCCCAATAAGAGGGGAAGATAATGCAAAATAGAAAATAGGTCGCATATCTGAACTGGAACCAAACAGGTCACCAAACAGAAATTTGATAAAACTTTTTATTCACCAAAGAGACCCTTAGTTTCCTATTTTGAAGAATTGGTGCAATTATTACCATTTTTGTTTTTCTTAATTTCATTATTCAGATACAGAGTTGAAGAAGAAAAAGAAGCCTGCAGGTTGCGGAAAGTGTGAAACAGACGCGGATTGTAAGGGGTGTCCGGCAGCAGCCGCGTGCTAGAAAATTATTTTGAATGGCTATTGTGCGTGAATGTATTTCTGTCTGCTCGGAGCGTGTGATTTCCACATACCTTTGTGTAATAAAAAAAACTCAATGTTTTCACAGTAAACTAGTACTGTGGGGTCGAACAATTATTTTTGTCATTTTTGCAAATTATCTTCGATGTAATATTTATAAATAAACTTACTTCTTCCGTCCACAAATAAATTTTCTGTTGCGCATTACGATGTTTGACTAAAGTTATTTTTAGTTTATTTTATATGAAAAATGGTATGAAATTTTAAAATTAAAATTACATATTAAAAAACTATATAAGAAGATCTACAAAACTAGAGGTGACATGACTATATTATTTTATCAAATGGGTAACGAAAAAGGCCAACAAAGTGAATAAAGTTCGACCTTGTGAATAGTGGACGGAAAATTTATTTGCGGACGAAGGGAGTATAAGAATATATGTAATGCGTTCTTTGACGTTAACGACATTAAAATCAAAGTAAAATAAATAATTTAGCATTTAATGTTTGTTAATGAAAATTATTGTATAAAAATTTAAAAGTGAACACTTCAAAGTTTTTTTAAATCCACATATTTTGAAAAACTTCGTGGTATATAACATTTTTAATGTAGTTGTAAGGATTTTCATTATCATTAAAAACTAATATTTTTAACCATAACTTTGTTTCGCTCGCGAAATAGTAACATAAAATTGATCATTTGTGAACACTGACTTGGTTAAAAATAATCTAATAGATAATAATGTTTGACCTTGACTTCTTAGTAGTCATACCAAAAGATAAAACTATTAGAAGTTGTCTTCTTTGAAATTTCAAAGTTAGTTTTGGATCATATGATATCAAATTCATTTTAGGCATGTGAATCTTTTTTTCGACTCGATTTTTTGAAACCACAATTGCACGGATAATGTTATTTCGTAGCTCTTCAACAATTAATCTCGTCTCATTACACAATCTAGATGTTTGGTCAATGTTCCTCAATAACATAATAAGAAATCACTTTGAATAGGAGTAAAAAATATGAAAATACCAACATAGAAATCCTAGATTTTTAAACCAAAATAGTAGTATAATGACAGTGTGACAAAAGGATATGCGTTGGCGGTGTGATGAAATAGTGATGACCATGTTATATGGCAGTATGATCACTCAACTATCAGCGGTCCACGATAGTGAAAATGATAGTGTGGCAGTTGCAATGTGACAATGTGACAACGCCAAAAACTTTTCAGTTCATGTACATTTTCTGGTCTTTCAAAGCGTCTATAGATGGGTTCAAGTACTGTTTTCTCATGATCTCTGTTGATGGCACCACTTGTATGGGAAATATAAGGGGGTGTTGTTGTTGGCAGTAACAATGACAGCAAATCACGAGATTTACCCCTTAGCTTATTCCCTTGTTGACAAAGATGATGGAGATAATTGTAGCTGGTTCATGATGCATTTAATGCATTATGTAGTACCTTTCGATAAGTCGGTGTGCATCATTTCTGATAGGCACGGGGGCATTAATGTAGCTTTCAATATTATCCCCCAGTTAATGGAACATCGTGTCACCAGGAGATATTGCTTGCGCCACTTAAGAAGTAATTTTCAGTATAAGTTCAATAACAAAAAACTGAAGGGCTTGATGTATCATGCAACCAGTACCCCAGGTGTCTATGAATTCAATCGAATAATGCAACAAATTAAGTCACACCGGGAGGAGGCATATGACTGGTTGTTGGCTTTGCCATTAGAGAAGTGGGCACTCTGTTCCGATGGTGGGGCTCGATATGGAATCCTGACCACTAATCTTTTGGAAAGCTACAATCACATGTTAAAGCGATGCCAGTCTCTTTCGGTATACGCTATTGTGAAGACAACGTACGAGCAATTAGTAAAATTATTTACAGAAAAGCGTACAAATGGATTTACATGGCTACGAGTGGGATTTAAGTTTCCAAAATATATTTGGAGCGAGGTAAGACGCATGGAAGACCATCGTTTACATTGTTATGTTATCCCCCATCATCCGCAACAAGGGATTTATCCGGTCGTTGTTGAGTGCAACGCTGGAGCTACCTGTAGATTAGATGAGATTGTCGTGCAACTAGGCCAAAAATCTACAGTTGCGAGAAATGGGCCACACTGCACATGCCATGTGTGCATGTCTCCGCCGTATGTCGTTATTGCAACATTACGGTTGATGATCTCATTCCACGAGTGTTCTCACTTCAGAATTACCTCGATGCATATTCTAGAAGTGTTATGCCACTACAAAATGAAATTGAATGACCTACTCTAGATTACGAATTAGTCTGACCAATTACATGGCAAAGGTAGCATGTTGGTCGTCCCGTGAGCACCCGTTTCACAAATAATATGGATATGCGATCACGAAGGCTTCGTCGGGGTACCTAGTTAAGTTATAAATTTCAATGAGGAGTTTTTAAATATGTACAACAACTTTTATTTGTATGCTTTTTATTTCAGTAGTAGTGCATCAAATAAATAAAATTTTCTATTAATGTTCAAATTTAATGTGTATATCTCAGAAATGGAAGTATTAAATTTAATATTTATAGATAAATTTGGATGCTTATGCACTTTATGATATCTCATATAACACCACTAAACATCTTACACAATTCAATCCACCTAACAAAAAAATATCTCATCTAACACCACAAAACATCCTACACCATTCAATCCGCCTAACAACAAAATATATCATTTAACACCACTAAAATATCTTATCTACCATTAAAATATCTCATCTAACACTATACCCGTTTCACAAATAATATGGATATCCGATCAGGAAGGCATCGTCGTGGTACTTAGTTAAATTATAAATTTCTATGTGGATTTTTAAACATGTACGAAAACTTTTAATTGTATGGTTTTAATTTCATTAGTAGCATATCAAATGAATAAAGATATTATTACTGTTCAAAATTAATATGTATATTTAAGGAGTGGAAGTATTAAATATAAAATTTTTAAATAACTCGAGGGTTAACGGTACAGCCTCTACCGTTAACTTAAAAAATAAGATACCGTTATGTGTTAAATCATAAATGCCAGGCCATTGTCAGCGGCACCTTCACCATTTGGGAATGGTTTTTCGAAGGAGGAAGTGGCCATTATCAAATTTGATCCGCTTGTAGGTTTTCCACAGCTCCCAAGTGATGATGCATGGTATGTTTTGTTTGAGATGAAAGAGGGGGTCAGCCAGGGTTGAGGAGAACCACCACATGATGAGGTTGTGTTGAAAGGAGGAATTAGTAATTTTGGGCATGTGCAGCATCTGTCCCAAGGTATTCAAGATTGTGGAAGCTTTTGGACACTGTGTGAGGCAATGTAGGTCAGTTTCCAGATTGCTTTCACACAGGAGGCACATAGAGGGAAGATTGTAACCTAATTTCTCAAGGTTATTAGCCAAGGGGTGGCACCGTGCAGGGTTCTCCAGAGGAAAAGGCTCGCCTTTGTGATGCATTTCTTAGGCCAGGGGATGTTCGTTGTGAGTAGTGAGGGTTCAGGGCCATGAAGTTTTGTAGTTATCTTTTTGAGAGAGAACGATCCATTATCTTCAAGGTCTCATTCTAGACAAACATTGTTGAGGGTGGAGTTTGCCAAGCAGAAGTCGTTCACTTGGCATATCATTCTCCAAATTGGGCTATCAATAAAGGTTGTTGTGAAGTGTCCAGTGCGATGGTAGCTCTGTTTGAGAAAGGTTACCCACGAGGAGGAGGTGAAATGATACTTCCTTAGAGTTTGCATCCAAGTGATTGTTGAAGAGTGCGAAGGTTAGGGATCCCTCGACCCCCTTTAGTCGTCGTTGTGCATATTTTTTTTCTAGGAAATCCATGCATGGTTGGCAGTATCATCTGTTTTCCCCCAGAAGAAGTGTCAAAGTTTGCTCTCAATAATAGTGAGGACTCCCTCAGGAAGTTTGGAGGAGGATATGGTGTGTAAAGGAAGGGTGGAGAGTACATATTTGATGAGAGTGAGCCTCCCAGCTTGTGATAAGGTGTGCATTTTCCAGCAGGACAACTTGCTATCAATCTTATGGAGGAGATCTTGGCAGTGCTTCAGCCTGTTTATACCTTTGTAGATGGGAGTGTCGAGGTAGGTTACTGGTAGTGAGGCTAGTTTCATTCCCAAGCAATCTTTTTGGCGCTCTGCATGGTTGGAGGATGGCGTTGGTGAGATGATCTGGCTTTTTGTGAAGTTGAGGTGAAGTCTAGTTGATTCTTCGAAGGTGTTAAGGAAGTTTTTTAACTTCTTGAGGTTGTGAAGGGAACCATTAGTAAATATGAGCACATCATTCACGTATGATAGGTGATTGACTGTCTGGACTCTGCCTGTGTTAAATCCTTTGAGATGGCCTGTGGATACCAGTTTGTTAAGGGAGCATGTGAGGCCTTCCATTGCAATGATAAAAATGTATGGGGACAGTGGGTCACCCTGTCTAACACCTCTCTTGGGGTTGAAGGGTTCGGAAGGGCTTCCATTCACCAGGGTGGAGATAACGCTGTGTTGGATGGAGTTCATTACTAGGGTAGTGAACTTTTGGTTGAATCCAAATCTGAGTAGGCATTGCGAGATATAATCCCATGAGATAGTGTCAAAGGCTTTTGTGATGTCAAGTTTAAGGGTTAGGTTCCCTCCTTCGGTTTTTCGATCAATAAGGTGGATGAGTTCTCTTGCAAGAAGGATGTGATCATTGATGTCTTTTCCAGGTACAAAGCCTCCTTGTTCCTTGGAGATGATGCATGGCAAAAGGGTTGTGAGTCTAGATGCCAAAATTCTGGTGATGATTTTTAAATAGAAATATGTAAGGCTGATGGGGCGAACGTCGGAGAAGGATGTGGAGGATTCTTTTCTGGGGATAAGGACCATATAGGATTTCCTCATGGCTTTTGGGGGGGGTGATGCCTAGGAATGATTCTTGGATAGCACTATCAACATCTTCTTGGATAACATCCCAGGTTTGACGATAGAATGTGCCATTAAATCCATCCGGGCTAGCGCAGCTATTTGGATCCAAGTGTCGAACTGCATTTTTAATCTCTTCGAGGGAAAGGAGTCTGCAAAGAGCAATATTATGGGCTTTAGTGATAGTGCATGGAATGTTTTGGAGGATTGTTTCCATATTGGTGGTGGGATGGTGGTTGTAGAGATCTGCAAAGAAGTCAGTTGCTGCTTCCAGGATTTCCTTCTCATTGGAGATGAGGTTGCCATGTTTATTGAGGATGGAGTGGATATGTTGTTTTCGCCATCTTGCCCCGCAAGCTGCATGGAAAAAAGAAGTGTTAGCATCTCCAACTGTCATCCATTGGTTACAATCTTCGCTTAAGGTCAACCAAAAATTTTCGCTTAATTTCAAATTTTGATCCGAAGATTGGGTTTAAAACCATTTGCTCCAATACCAAATTGTAACACCCTAATCTGTCTAGGTCTGTAGCCCCTTTCAAACTAAAGTATTAACTTAGTAATCGTAATAATTTAAAACATAAACATCTTTATTTATCGTAAATAATATTTATTACATAACTGTAGAAATACAGAGTGTTTAATAATATTGCGAAAGCGAATTTAAAAGATGTTTCATGACAATCACCATTTGTTATTTTAAATCCACACATCCTTCGACACCGTCTCCCCCGTCTACCATCAGGAACAATCACTTCATTAATTCTGTGTACCTGCGTGTAGTAAATAAAACACACTACACGCTCAGCAGTGAAGCTGAGTAAGCATATCTAATGCGTCGAACATCCATATAAAGTGAATCTCAATTCATAATCAAATCATTTGATATCATGCACATAATGTTCACTTCAGATATTCAACATTCATATTCAACAATATTCTTAAACTATTCTTAATCTAAGGCCAATTCAATTCTTAAACTAATTCTTGTTTAAGGTATTCCTAACCAACCCTTAAGCTATGCCTAGTTTAAGATACAAATTTTCCAAAGGAATTTTCAAAATCTTAAACTTATCTTCGCTTAAGGTCAACTAGAAATCGAATAGCGGAATGTTCACTGTCGGGTGGGTGGTACCCCCAAACGAGTAGGTACTCAAGTTTGGTTTGTGGATCTCGTACGTACGTTTTAACCCTGGCCACCGGGCATCATACCCGCAAGGGCTAACTTAAATGGGTATATCTTAAAATTCTTCTAGATATCCTTCAAAATCAACATCACTCTGGGTATATCTTAGAGTTATTCTAGATATCCTTAACAATACATTTTTCTTTCACAATCATCAATACATTCATTTTGATTAAATCATTCATAATTATCATTTTATTCGGAATATTTATCAAGGTTTAATCATCATAATCATCAATCAATAATAATCATCATAATATTCAATAACAAATAATGGTCTAGCATTGAGTTTTAATACCCTAGTTTACCGTCATGCATCGCATAACATTTTCTTTGTTAAAAACATCATTTTATTGTGAAAAATCATCTTTATATTTTTCATAATTAGTTGGTATCAAAAATAGAATTTTAGAGCTCAAAAACAACATTTTCAGAAATATTTTCAAAGCAAATAGGTCAGGGGATTGATCCAGCACCTTGGATCGATCCGTCATGGAAGAAACCTTCAGGTGATCGATTCAGGATGGTGGATCGATCCACCCTCTGGCTTTTCAATCACTATTCATCGCCTTCTTTATTTCGGGTCCAATTTCGAAAATACCATTTTTAGTTACCAAACTTCAATTAAACTATATAGAAGTATTCTCCAAGGTTCATACATCATTTTGGTATGATTAGTTCATAGTTTTAACATCAAATTCAAAGTTTATGATAAATCTCAACAGTACTCTGATAAATCTCTAATTTTATAAGAATACTCCAAAAATCAATTAATTAAGCCACTACTCCCATAATTTCTCTCTTTTTACAAAAAACATATCACCATAAATAAGAGTAAAACATAGAGAACATACCAAAATAAAAGCTTCATGCTTTTATCTCAAAATAAAAGTTTGTACAATAATAACGTGACACTATACATGGACATTTCACAATACTTTTTGGTATTATATTGACATGATTGATATTGTATTTATATTTTAACTCAGATTTTACAAATAAAAATATAAAATTTCTATTTTGGTATATTTTCTATGTTTACCGATACTTTAGTGTTTTTCCTTTTACAAAAATATTCCACCCACTTGCACAATCATATTGTGTAATATCTAAATGGATTTTTAAAGTGATCATTTAGAAAATAAATCACCTCTTTTCTTTTCATAAAAAAATTATAGTATACATTCATTCTCCAAATGAAATATTAGTTTTCTTACATATTTATTTAGGTGATCATTTAATTGAGTAATTTTTTTTACACTTTACTTTTTTAACGATTTCCAACTTCTACTAGTTTTTCAAATTTCTTCCAATTTTTCCGACATCCAATTTTAGAATTTCAGCAAAAAAGAACAAGCCCTAATCGTGAGAAATGTGATAGACATTTTAATTGGATGAGGAATAAGAAATTTAATTTTTTTATGAAAATTTAACAAAAATAATTTATTTTTCAAGTTATCACTTTAAAAGAGAGCAATTGTTGGAGTTTTATTGTAAAAAGAGAGCAATTGTTGGAGTAATGATGTAATTAAATAATTTCCGGAGTACTCTTGTATAATTAGAGATTTGTCGAGTGTTAAAATATATATAACTGTTCCTAGGCCACAACAACAAACTTGAGCTTTTGGTTGAGTTGGTTTTTTGACATGGTAATGGAGCCTCGTTGACTAAGAGGTTACGGGTTCGAAACTCAGCGCCACCTAGTTTAAAAAAATTAAGGTTTCACGTGCAAGGCTTGAAAAAGACTACGCCTGCACGTGAGGGGCGTGTTAGAATATAATTAACTGTTCCTGGGCCACACCCACAAGCTTGAGCTTTTGGTTGAGTTGGTTCTTTGACATCGAGTAATACTCTAAATTTTTTCAAAATTTAAAATACTCACAAACAAGTGAACAATTTTTGATGATATAATAATACACATTGTGAAACGAATTCATATAGTTTGCATAAACGAAATAATATTTTTTAAAAACAAATTACAATATTCAACCAAGAACTTTCACTAATTGAATTTGCAAAACAGACAAAAAAAGTGCTACCAAGTATAATTTATTTATTTTGTATACTTTTATTGATACAATATTGAATACATTGTATGCAATCTATTTATTATATTTATAATAATTCTATTAAATTATACAAAATGGACCGATTCGGGGGCGACCCGTGTTAAAGTTAAGATTTTGGGCCCATTTTATTTGGAGAATAATAAAATGCGTATACCATAAATAGAGTTTGACAAAGTTTTGGAACGAAACGAGAGTCACTAGGGAAGGATTGCGATTCTCACATATGGGTATCTGAATCAGAGGATTAAACTCTTTGCAATTCTTTAATTAATAAAGTAGCACTTAATCAAGTAATGCAACTTTCAACGTTGAGCCGGGGGTCTCTTTGGAAACAGCCTCTTTACTTTCGAGTAGGGGTAAGGTCTGCGTATATACACCCTTCCCAATCCTACTCTTGTGGGATTTAACTGGGTTTTTGTTGTTGTAAGATTTTTGGTGCGGGGTCTTAGAGATTTAAGACCCAAGTTTAGAAATCTAATGTATGAGAAAAAGAATCATGATCTATTTGGTGTAAAAATTGTTGTACATCAAATTTTAAAGCGAGTAGTCGAAACTCTAGCGGTGCTTCTCTCTGCAATTGCTGTTTCATTTTTTTAATAATTTTTTTTAACTAATAAATTTGTTATTGATTTTTTTTTTTGCAAAATGACTTAAGTTAGAGATGAATCATTTGGGGATATTTTTTTGATGGTATCATTCGAGGATATCAATAAAACATTAGAGGTAGTTTTGTAAATGATTTAATCAAAGCAGAGAAATAAAAAGACTTTAAAATAAGTAGGTAAACCTTACTAATTTCTTTCTTCTTAATTACTACCTCCGTCCTAAAATATTTATTAAATTTGACCTTTTCAAAATAAATTGGATAAATTTTGAACTTCAATTACTCCCAATTGATGTTACATGTTATCTTAACGAAATAAAATTTTGAAATTTTCTAACATGATATATCTGGTAAAATAATTTCTTACTAATATACGTTACAATTTTTATTTAAATAAGCTTAGCGTTCATCATGTTTGACTCGAAAAAATCAAACTAAATAAATAAACTAGGACAAAAAAATACCTGTAACTTTTTACTCATCATTTTTTTTCTATTTTATACTTCCTAATATAATCAAAGAACAAAAATTATTTTCAAAAGTTGTTCCCAACCACAAGATTTGTTCTAAGTTGCTCACAAGTAGACCTGGCAAAACAGAATCGGAACCGATTACCCAAACCGAATTATTTGAAATCAAAACTGAAATGATCTGGAAAATGAAGATTCGCTGTATAACCAAAAACCCGAAATGATCCGAACCGAACCGAAACCGAACTAAATAATTCATATCCGATTTAAATCCGAACCGATAATATCCAAAACGATTAAACCCGAAACCGATAATACCCGAAATCGGTAAAACCAGAAACCGATTAGATCCAAAACTGATAATATCCGAACCGGGTTAGAACTAAACCCGATAAATTCGAAACTGTGTTTGCCTTTCAATAAGCATATTGTATTTTTAAATTCGAAACTGTGTTTGCCTTTCAATAAGCACATTTAGGTGTAAAATTAATTATATTCGACTCTATTAAATTTAATTATATCTAATTTCAACCAAATACACTCAAATAATTTAAAAATTTTGCACTCAATTGAATAAAATTTACTACGTACTTAATTCCACCCAATTCCACTCAATTTGTACCAAATTTACTTAATTCCACCCAATTCCACTCAATTCCACTAAATTTTGCACTATTTGAATTTATTTTTTATCTTTTCATTTATAAACATAAATATTTTAGTAGATGTGAGAAAAATGTGATATATCAAAACTAAATTTTAAAATTAATTTAATTATTTAAATTTATATCATAATTAAATATTTTTTTTCATAATTAGTAGTCCAAATTTGTAAAATATGACTAAAAAGTCAAAAAAGAAGATTATTTAGAGTAGAGATAATATAATTAGAAAAAAATTAAATAATATGAGGTGTTGAATTGATGATAGATTGATAAATGTCATAAAACATAAAAAAGAAACATAAATAATTAAATATTAATTAGAAAATAATATATATCCAAAATATATTTGATTGAAATATATCCGAACTGAAATATATCTGAAATCGAAATATATCCGAACTGATTTAGATCCGAAACTGAAATATATCCGATTCATTTTATATCCGAATTGAAATCTATCCGAATCGATTTATATCTAAACCGACTCAAAACCGAATCGAACCAAATAAAATACGAATCGAAATCAAATCGATCTGAACTGAATTGATTATAACATTTATCCGAACCAAAAAAATCCAATCCGAAACTGCTCAGGTTGACCAGATTGCCATCTTTCTCACAGGTCACAATATTTGTTCCGTCAGTCACGTCCAAAATTGAAGCTTGGTTTCATTCCGCATCGACTCCATCGAGTATCAAGTCCGGGTGACAGCCGAGTCAATGGAGGCAGCTCTCGGATTGATGAGAAGAATGCCGCCCAAGCACATGGAGACGGCTCTATCCGCATTGCTCAGCCTCTTGCCGGATCACTCTTCCGATCTCCTCTCGCAGGTGGATCAGCCTCTCCAGGTAACTCTATTTTAGGTAATAGAAATCTTGGTCTGCACAAACGTCCATTGATACTTCTGTATCTTCAATACATTTATGTTTAATTGATTTTGTTGGCATAGGGATTTAGGAGTTTCAATCCATTATTTTGTTTTACTGAGCAACATTTTCACGTCATTTTGAGAAAAATTTCGTGTAAAATGAAGGTTTTGTTTTGTTATAGGGCTTAAGCCATGTAGTTTACTTTTGTCCCATTTTGGAGTAGGCTTGCATTTATGTAATGGTCTTAGCTCCTTGAACCAGCTTCTATGAAATCTAATGAGTTTTTATGGAAGGATGAAAAATGAGGAAGAATTCATAGAGAGACAGAGAGGGAGAAAGAATCCGGGATAGAATGGAAACCTAAGACTACTATTTATAGTTGTAACCCAAAGTTGTACTCCCCACGTCCCACAAAATGCTTCCCTAATGGAATTGACAGGACTAAGAAAAGTGAAATTGTGTGGTTAAAAGTTGTCCAAAGCAAAGAAATAATATAAGCTTATAAAGTGAAACCTTTTTGTTGGGACGAATGAAAAAGAGAATGTGGAACCTTTTTATGGGACGGAGGGAGTATCATCCAAACAGAAGCTATATACTCCTACTGGTGTAATATTACAATGAGCGCAATGAATTAATCTGGAAAATGGTACATCTTCGATTAATAGGTGGTAAATTGTTCCATTGGACTAAGATTTACTAAGATGTAAACTGCAGTTACATCAAGCACTTCAATTGGCTTATATAATACGGAGTAACAGACTATTAAGCCCCGGTGGGGGGGGGGTGCAATTGTGCCTTAAATTTATATTGTAGCGGCTGTCTAAGTTAGAAAATATGCAATACATCATGAATCAAGGCTCCCAGATGCAACTAAAGCCTTGGAGCTTTTAAGCTATTAAACCAACTTGTTCAGTACTTCAGTCACCAAGTAAAGACTGAAACACTTAAGTGGAAGACTTCACGTTGTTCCTTACTTCTGTTGTAACTTGCCTATTATAAGGCTGTAGTTTAGCCGTTTAGGAATTGACCAACTACCTACTACCATGGCCTTTTCAGGCCTATCCGTACAATAACATTTTCTCATTTTCTATTCCACCCACAAAAAGTTTCATTCTGCTCCGAGTCTTTAAAATACCTTTTTAAAGTATTCTCGTCATAGATGTTGGTCCCACTACTTTCTGATGGCTATTTTCATCATGGTCAGTTATTTATGCTACTAGAGTGTGGCCATCACGAGTCAATTCATTCCATTGTAAGTCTATTCATATAGATACCTCAACCTTAGTGAGGCTAGGACATGAGTGGATGACTTTTTTTTTTTGCATTGGAGATTCTCATTGGCTTCTATAATGTCATAAGAGATATCCTTGCATTGAGAGAAAGTAGGAGAGATTGTTCTTATACTTCATAATGTATACTTTATTTCAGATTTCCTTAGTTACCTGTGTGTTATCATGATCTTTGAATATGCCATAACTCAAGAATTTTTTGAAGCATATAATATTGATGAGCGTGATGTCTTGTTGGATACTTGGATAAGTCCCATTTTTTTTTAAAAAATTGTATATAACTATTTATCAGGTTATGTGTGATCTGGAAACTGGGAAGGAATTCATATTATGTGAATATAACAGAGATGCTGACTCCTATAGGTACTACATTCAGGTCTCATGATTCTCATCTTGTATCATTTCTTCATTGATTTTACTAGAAGCTAGAATTATAATTCTGCTATCATGTGGTGGAAATGTTGTAGAAAATATCTACTATAATTTTTATTTGGAAAATGTCTTAGGTCCCGTTTGGTACACGGAATTCAAACTTTGGAATTGGAATTGAGGACTTCAATTCCAATTCTCATGTTTGGTAGCACAAAAATTATGTGGATTTGGAATTGATAGTGCAAAAAATGATTTGGAATTGGTGAATTCAATTCCATGGAATTGAATCCCATGGAATTTTAATTCCAATTCAATTCCAATTCCATCAATTCCGTGTACCAAACGGACCCTTAGCATATTTGTACTGATGCTGACTGACAGACCATTGCTATGTTCTCTCTGCTATCCAGTTTACCATGTCAGTATTATCCATGACATATTATGGAGCCTAGCCAAAAGTTTATCATACAAATATGGCAGATGGTGCTGTGGCATATGGTGGAAGCAATGTGGAAGAGATAAATTATTGTATATGCCATATATGTTGTATACATATATAAAGTGCATAAATAAAACCTAAACATTGAAAACGTAACATATGTCAAGAATGGGAAAGCAGGTATTCTCATGAAAGGTGTCATTAGTCTCGTAAGCATTTGTTCACAGCATCATAAAATACTAATAGCCTCTTCTATCAAGTTAAAGGCTTTAAAAACATCATCTAAATGTTGTTCCAAAAATTGGAAGGGGACTAATGTCAAATTTTACAAGCTTAGACCATTATTTATTTTTATTATTTAAAAATACATTGAATATTAAAAAATGGTTCCATAATAAAAATGGAAAGTAGAAGAGTTGTTGGTTAAAGGTTTGGTGCGTGAAAGTTTGAGGCCGCGTGTATGCCTAGTTTTACTTACTCCAAAGAAGGATGCTTCGTGGAGGATGTGTGTGGACAACCATGCAATTAATAAAATCACCAATTCACCATCAAATGCGTGTTTACCTTCCCTCGGTTAAATGATATGCTGTATCAATTGGCTGGTTCTAGAGTATTTTCAATAATTGACATGAAGAGTGGGCACCAGCAAATCAGGTTGAGAGTTGGAGATGTGTGGAAGACAGTGTTCAAGACTCCGGATGGTCTTTTGGCCTTTCTAATGCACTGAGCACGTTTATGCGGGTCATTAATGGGGTACTTAATCCGTTTCTGAATTCTTCTGTTGTTTACTTTGACGACATATTGGTGTACCACAAAAGAAAGGAAGAACATCTCCCTCACTTGCAACTAGATTTTGAGGTGTTAAAAAAGCAGAGTTTATTATGAATTTGAAGTTGTGTGAAGAAGTCATCTTTTTTGGGGGTTAGTTATCTCTTATGATGGCATCAAACTATATATTGAGAAGGTTTGTGCCATTACAGAATGACCTACATCATAGAATTTTAGAGATGTTCAAAGTTTTAATGGTTTGGCTTTATTTTATAGGAGATTTATCAAGAATTTCAGTAGTGTTGTGAGTCCAACCACTGAATGTTTGAACAGGGACAATTTTGATTGGTCAAAATCAGCCCAAAAGGCCTTTGAAGTGGTTAAAATTCTGATGACGGAATACCCATTCTTGGACTTCCAGATTTTCAGAGGCTATTTGTCCTTGAATGTGATGCATCTCACGCGGGAATTGATGTTGTTCTCTGCCAAGAAGGAATGCCGATGGAATTTTTGAGAGAGAAGCTACTCGACTTTTGATCTAGAGTTTTATGCTCTGGTAAAGGCTATTGAACATTGGGATCATTACCCGACGTATTGAGGGTTTGTGGTTTACTCAGATCATCAAGCGCGAGTTCAAAAGGGAAGCTCAAGTACCGTGAACTGTCATGCTCAGTGTAGTTTGCACACTAGTGAGATTAGTCTCTCTTTAAAGTATAAGACCGGTAAGAGTAATATTGTGACCGATGCACTTAGTAGGCTATTTCCACTACTAATGGCGATTAGTGTCGAAGTGATAGGCTTTGAAGAGGTGAAGAACCAATACAAGGTCGATCCTTTGCCCCTATAATTTCTGAATTGGAAGGTTCAACTAGAGATGAACAATTACCTAATCATTTACATGCGGGGTATCTAAAGGTAATATTGATCCTCGAGAGTTCCATTCGGGAACATATTATGTAAGTACTTCATGGTAACTACTTGGGAGACCACTTTGGAAGAGATAGGACCATGTAATAAGTGGCTGAATGATATTTTCACCGCAATTGTACCACGATGAGGTGAGAAAGGTTTCCAAATGGACTCAGTTCTCATCATTTTTGGTTGTTGATTGGTTTTGGAAATCTATAAAAATGTAGGACTTTCTAAGTTGCAAAGTGGTGACAGACAATGGTTCTTCTTTAGCCCCAGAGATTGAATCCAAATGGTTCAAGGACGAATAGAGCCAATGGGCATGGCTATTAGAAGGCAATAGGAAAGGACCGTATCATCACATGTAGTTTCGTGATGTTGGAATCAAGAAAACTCTGGTCTTTTATAGCGGTTGTGTGCAGAGAGGTTAACAAACTAATTGGGTGATGCATGAGTATACTCTACACGAAATTGAGTTGAAAAGATGTTATTCTAAACAAGATTGCTATGCACTATACAAGTTTTTATGAAGAGTGGGCCCGACTCGAAAACAACAAGGAATATGCGCTCCATTTAAAGAAGAGGTCTGGGCTGATGAAGATAGGCTAATTGACTATGCGGGTTATGTAGATGTAATATTCATTCGAGTAATCATTGGCCCGACCCACTAAATTAGGCCAAGTCACAGTATGTGACTCACAGACCAGACTCTTTTTGTAACCAATGTTAACACTCTGTCCTTCTGGTCCATAGTTACAAATAAGTTGCATCGTACAAACATTCTTCCAATGTCCTTTTCTTTGTCCAGAGCTTTCTTGGGAATGTGCTCCTTTAGAGGAGTAAAAATTTCGAAAACTCTTTGTGATTTGTGCTCGATTACCTTCAAAGTCTCTCGTGAATTGGCCTCTCCACTGTCACAATCGTAGAGTCTACAGGTTATCTGTCACAAACGGGCCCAGATATCCAAGAAGATCTCTGGTAAAAAACAAACCTTAACAAACCTTTTTCCTGTCGATTAAAACACAATATAGAAAACCAGACCAAATTAGATGGAAAAAAATCATACAATCACGCAATGTGAAGCACAAATTTAACTTACCCACTCTTTTGGAATTGGATGCGACGCTCATCCCAAAGGTGGGATCCCTTATCTCCATCCTCGTTAATTCAATCTTGGCTTTGAAGTGTCGATTTAGGGCTAGTCGGTGATGACGATGAAGACTTCACGACGGTTGCGGATGACAGTGATGAATGAATGAAGATGGCTGATGGCCGATCAAGATTTAGGACCAAGAAAGAGAGGATTTGAAGATGATTGGTAATGTCGTGACTGAATTGAATTGCGAGACTACTGCATCATTTTATTATAGCGAGATTACATTGAATAATTTCTCACTAATTTCTTTCATAGTTACTGTCATTTTTTCAATTTAATTTTTATTTTTCAATCATTTATTTTTTATTTTTAAATCATCTACAATTAGGCCCAATCTGATCAATGCGTATTATTTAGGCATATTACGAGTGATTTGTCACTAAACCCATATATTTTGCACATAGTAATTGGTCATTTGATGAGGCGATATTAATGATAAGTTACCGTTTTTGAAGTCCATTGATACGTCAATTCACTTACTCCCTCCGTCCATAAATAAACTTCCCACTTTCCTTTTTCATCCGTTCACAAATAAACTTCCCATTTCCTTTTTTGGAAACTTTTTTACACTAAAAAGACTTAATTACCCCCAATCATCAACCTTTTTTCTTCTTTCTTCCTCCTCTCCATCCATATTCACGGATCCCACCGGCCATCCATATTCTTCTTTCTCCTTTTCTTCTCTCTTTTTCCATTTCTTCTTTTCCCAGTTTCCCTTTCGATTCACCCACTCCCCCTTCATTTTTTCTTTGTTTTTCTCTCTTCTTCTTCCTTCTTTTCTTCTCTTCTCTTCTTCGTTCTTTTCTTCTTCTTTCTTTTCTTCTCCATCATCTTCTTTTATTTATCCCTCCCCCCCTTCAGAATTTGTCCCGTCACCCAGTGATTGGGAGCAGCGGAGCACCGAGGCAGTGGTCGGAGTTGACGCGGCGTCCATATCTGCTTCTCTTCCGACATTGCCGCCATCAATTCCAAAGATCTACAAAGCCTCTGTTACTCCTAGCCTCACCTCTTGCCGTCAAAACCTCAAATGAAAGAGATTCATCCTCTTTCGGGTTATCTTCAACAATAAGACAGATCTAGAATAAATCTACGAGGATGGGGGTTACGGAATGGATGACGGAAACTGGTCGAAGGAAGATGTCCCCAATGCCCGCGGCCGCATTCTTGGATGACGGAAATTGGTCCGATTGGGACGTGCGACTAGGGAACTAGTCTTACAAATGGGTGGAGAGGGTGTAGGGGTATAATAGGAAAGTCAAAGCAATTTTTATCACACATTAATATGCGTGCCCGGTCAAACCGGGAAGTTTAATTTTGGACGGAGGGAGTATAATTTAATGATCTAACTGCAATATAATTCAATGTGTTATTAAAATATATACCCCCTCCGTCCCAAATTAATCGTCGTAGTTCCATTTATACTCCCTCCCTCTCTCTGTCCCAAGTTTACACTCCCTCCCTCCCAAATTAATCGTATAATCTACTAGTGAAATACTCCCTTGTTCCATTTAATGATTTTTTTAGAGTGAAAAGCGAAAAGCAAAAATAAAATGACGGAGTAGTCTTGCTATTAAATTCAGTCGCGCCATTACCAATCATTTTCAGATCGTCTCTCTTTCTTGGTCCTAAATCCTAATCGGCCATCTTCATTCATTCATCACTGTCATCCTCAGCCGCCGTAAGGTCTTCATTGCCATCGCCGACTAGCCCTAAATCGACACTTTAAAGCTAAGATTGAATTAATGAGGATGGTGAGAGGGGAGTTTGCCTCCGGCATGAGCATTGCATCCACTTCCAAGAGAGTGGGTAAGTAAATTTCCGATTTATATTGTGTCTTGTATTGTGTGTTTGTATGATTTTTCCTATCTATTTTGGTCTGATTTTCATATTGTGTATTGATTGACTGCAAGTTTTAATTCCATTCCAGGAAAAGGGTTCGTTTTTAACCTGATGGATGTAGATCTTCTTAGATATCTGCGCGGGGCTGGGGGGCGGGGGTAAACCCATAGACCCTACGATTCTGGTAATGGAGAGGCCACTCTAAAGAAGGACATTGGAAGAATGTGTGTAGGATGCAACCCATTTGTAACTATGGACCACATCATTGCTTACAAAAAGTGTCTGTGATTTAACCTAATCAATTACATGTGGATTATGTAGAGGTAATATTCATTCCCAAAAAATCCATGCGGGAACATATTATGAGAGAAGTTCATGGTAACTACTTAGGAAACCACTTTGGAAGAGATAAAATCACAAGTCCATGTAGTTGGTGGCTGCTTGATATTTTTGGCTCAAATGTACCAAGACGTGAACAGGTAAGTGAAATGGTGTCTTTCAATTTGGAAAAGGTAACACACAAAGCACGGGGTTGTGCACTTCATTTGAGCATGGATTTTGTCTTGGGATTGCCTTAGACGGCAAAGGGTTATGATCCGATCTTTGTTGTGGTGGATTGCTTCTCATAGACGGATCATTTCATCCCTTGCTCCAAAACTTTTGATGGTACTCATATTGTTAAATTAGTTTTTATGGAGGTGGTAAGACTACATGGTGTTCTTACATCTTTTCTAATATCGATGTCAAGTCTGTGGGACACTTTTGGAGGATTTTGTGGAACAAAATGAGAACCCAACTCAAAAATTCCAGCACTTGTCATTGAAAAACGGATGGACAAAGTGAGGCTGTTAACCGAAGCTTAGAAAGTGTGCTGAGGTCTCTAGTTGGGGGCCATGTGAAGACTTGGAATTTAGTTTTTCCTCAAGCTGTGTTCACATACAACAACTCTGTGAATTGAACAATGAATAAGACTCTGTTCCACGCTGCCTATGGACTCACACCTCAACATTTGGTTGATATGGTTTCTTTACTTCTCGAAATTAGAGTGGGGGATGACGGAGAGGCTTTTGCTCATCACATACGACAAGTCCTTGAAGAGATGATAGCTTCCCTGAAATCAAGCAATGAGAATGATGCTAATGCGGCTAATCCGCTAATCTACATCGCCGAAGCAAGGAGTATGAGGAGGGGGACTCGGTTCTCATGCATATGAGGTGAGAAAGGTTTCCAAGTGGCACTTATCACAATTGGGCCGTGTAAGGTGTTGAAGAAGATAAGCTCTAATGCTTATGTGATCGAGCTGCCTTAGGATTTGCATATCAGCCCAGACTGTAATGTTTCAGACTTGTTCTCTTTTGATGGATTTGATGGGGATGTTGCTGAGGTTTCAGATCAGGTGCAGCAGCTTTTCAAGGCTAAGACTGAGGTTATTGAAGATGTGTTGGATGCTAAAGAAGTGAGCTCTAGAAGGGGTACTGCTTATAGATGATTCTTGGTGAAATGGTTAGGCAAACCAGCCTGTGAAAGTACCTGGGTTGCAGAAGATGAGCTGCAACAATGTTAGGGGTGAAGCGGGGGTCTTATCAAGTTGGTATTTTATGAAGGATTTGTGGAGAAATGAAAGGGGAAATGGGTTGGACGAAATTATGGAGATGTGGCAGGAGTTCTTTTTGGGTTTTTAGTATTATGAAGAAGAGTGGAAAATCAGGAGAGAAAGGTGGATTTAGAAATGATGGGATAAATTCCAAATTAGGAATAAGAGATAAACACACTCTTATCTTAATTTGGAGCCAAATTAATACTAAAGGATAAACTCACCTCTAGATTAACTTGGGGTTAAACTCTAGTATTTAATCAAGATATTACACACTCAATTAAATAACTAGAACCTAAAACTCACACTTAAGAGAACCACACTTAAGATATAGAATTAGGAATTTGGGCTAAAATAGTATCACACTATTTTAAGAGAATACTCAAAAGAGTAAACAAAGTTTTCATGCAACAAATCTGCCTTTACAATGGTCTCATGGCCGAATTATATACAAAGCAAGGGGAAGGGAAATACTGGGAAATACAACAGCAAATGAAAACAAATGCAACAAGGAAACTTCCTTCAACCTTACACATGCGTGTCATTATTTCACTACCTTCCAATTGAGTTTAATTCTTCATCAAAGATAAGGGATTTGAGTGGATTTCTTTTGGCTTTATTTGGATGGGAATTCGGCCCTATGTGAAACAAGTCAAAGGGTTATTATATGGACATGATAAGGTGTTCTTTGGCTTGTTTTAGGTAGTATATTTCAGCCATATGGGTGCAAGGAAAAGGAAACAACATGGCCTGACTTTTAGTGAATAATAGGACAAGAAGTTACTATTCAATCAAAGACCTTTTGCTGATTTTTGTCCCTTTGTTGTGTGTGGTGATTTAGGCCTGATTTTGGGAAGAAAAAAAGGTGGGAATTTCGGCCTTGTGATTGGGAATGAAGGGAAACACTTTATTTGATATAATAAAGGCTTTTAAAGAAGGAAAACAACAAACTGAAGTTTTGGGTTTTATCTCTCTGTCATTTTTGGACTAAGGCTTGAGAAGATGGGGGGAGACTTTATTTTTGAGACACAAACTATTTTGGATGTTGAGGGATTGGGTTTTGGTGTTTGGGGATGACCAGGGGAACCCTTGGATCAAAACGAAGGTCGTTTTGGCCTTTCGGGTTTAAGGACCTTTTAATTCAAGTTAAAATGGATCATAAAACTTGAACATTAGTCCTTGGACTCTCATGTTAGTGTGGGACGTGAGTGAGAGTTTCATGGGCCAGGCTCGAGTATAACAAACAAATTGATCCAGGAATTTATGCTGAAGTCGCAAAGGTTTTCTTGTCGCATTTCAAGCTGGAAAGAATGACATAAGAGCTTATTTTTACTGTCATACTATTTCTTTTATTGTCTTATTAGTATTGCCGGCGGTTTGTATCTTAGGCTAAGAGGAGAACCTAGTATAAAAAGACTCTCGAATAATTTTAGCCGTAACTTTTATCCTATTATATTTTGATTAATTGAAGAAACTAGAGGTTTTCTACAACCATAAGTTTTCTTGAATTCCACTTCTTTCTACTTGTATTTTCAACTTAACATTTTTTTTAATGATGTTTCCCCCCTTCGACGACACCATGGGATCTGAAAACTCTTATTTAGTTGACATGTTTATGTGTGGTTGGGAGATGGAACCCGGGGTAAAAGTTAGGATTGATTCTCACCCAGTGCCCAAGGTTGATAAGTTGGCATCTTGGCTTGGTCATTCACGCAGGGATGGGGAGGTGGATGGTGATGTTGCGCATCATCGTGTTGGAGCAGCTTGGGCTAAGTGGAGGTTGGCATCAGGCGTGCTGTGCGACAACAAGATTTCTCCTAGAATGAAAGGTAAGTTCTACTGGTCCGTAGTTAGGCTAGCTATGATGTATGGGGCAGAGTGCCGTGTGGTTAAGAAAAATCACGTGGGCCGACTGTATGCGACGGAGATGCGGATGTTACCGTGGATGTGGCCATGTGGGGGCAAACACGGTTGGATAGGATTCTAAACGAGGTCATCCAAGGACGGGTAGGCATGGCACCTGTGGAAGACAAGCTGCAGGTTGCTAGGTTGAGGTGATTCGGGCATGTGAGATGGCGGAGTTATGAGATGCTTACATTAGCGGGGGAAGTAGAGGAAGGGGTAAACCTAAGAAGAATTGGAAGGAGGTGATTGGAATGGACTTAGCACTTCTTGTCCTTACTGAGGATATGACCTTAGATAAGAGTGTTTGGAGAGCCAGAATTAGAGTTGACGGGTAGACGCCTTGGACTAGGGGGTAGTTTTCTGTAGTTAGTATTGTGTGCTACGTATGCCTTGTATGCTTGGTGCTATTTGCTTAAAGTACTTTTCCTTTGTTAACTTTTGTTTGCTTTTTGACTCAAGGTGTTTGGTGTTATATCTGTTTTTTTATTTGTGCTCCTCTGCTTTCTGTATCCCTTGTGATCTTCTACATGTGCAGCTGAGCCGAGGGTCTCTTAGAAACAGCCTCTCTTGGATCCAACTAGGTTGTTGTTTATGCTTGCATTAAGTTGTAACTTATATCCCATTATATTTTGAGTAGGGTTGTTAATGAGTCAAATCAAATATGGAGTATTAAGTATTTTTATTTCTATTCACAACTTTTGACTAGTATTTGGATTCAATTCGAATAATTTTGTATTCGGATTTGATTCGATTATTATACTTATAAAATTCAATTCGTTTACAAATATTCAAATTTGAAACAAATCCAATCACAAAGTTCAAGTTTTATTCAAAACCATCTGGAATAATGTATTGAAATCCTTCAAAAATACTACTCCCTCCGTTTGGAAAAAGTGTTCCTCTTTTGACTTTGTGTAAAAATAAGGAAGTATTAAATTGTAGTTGACTTCCAATTTTGCCCTTGATGTGATAGGTAAAAGTAAGATGTGATGGATAGATTATTAGAGATAAAGTATGATGTGATAGGTAGGGTATGAAAAAGTAAGGGTAAAAGTGGTTTTTTAATAGAAAGTGGAAGTGTTTTGTTGGAAGTGAAAAAAATGAAAGAGGAAGTGTTTTTGAGAACGGAGGGAATATAATTTTATTTTAAAAACCTAAAATATAAATGCAAAGTCAAACCTAGATCGAGAGAAGAGCAGAGAACAAGGCTAGATGGACATAGACGAATAGACACTCTGCACATCCGAGCCTGGGAGTGACGATCTGCCTGATCTGCAAATTGAATGCTCTTGGGGAGAGACAGACGACACTCACTTTTCAATTCTCAGCCTCCTCATTCACACACGGTCAATACTGTATATTTTTCAGAACTAATTTAATATTGAGTATGACAGACAACTGTATACCAAATATACCCGATTATGTAGTGGATCAAATACGTGCATATTCGTATTCTTATTCGGTAAGGTAACAAATCACAAATACTGTTCGAATTCTGATATGGTTTTTTCCAAATACGAATTTCGAGTCGAGCCAAAATTATTTGCTGCAGTTACTATCTTAATAATAATAATGAATGTTTTCTGTCCAAATTAAATACAACCAAACTCTAATCAAATACAATAACTAAAGAGTAAGTAAAGGACTAATTATACAGTTATACTCCAACTAATTAAGTAATCTATCTATCACCGACTTAAAGACTACTATAAAAAGGCTCCTTCTGCACAACTTTTCACCTTGTGTACTGCTATGCTGCCAGAAGAATACCTATGCATCCAAGCACTGTCCTTCTGCCCAGCATGTATCACATGCCAAACGAGCTTGCATTGTAAATATTTAGGTCATCATAGTGTACAATATATTGTTTGTTTGATGAGATTTGAGTTTATCTTTATTTTGTCATCTATTTTTACATAGGATGCCATTTTATGATATTAAATATGATTTTCTCTCTGGCAGGTCGCCTTTGTCCAATAAATATCACCCACCTCTAGAAGATGGAGCTTTTCCATCTGCAGACCTAAGGAAACTTGAGATTGAAGCAAATGAAGTTTTTGCTGTTTATCGTGACCAGTGAGGTCCTTTATTTACCTCATCCTTTGTCTGTGTTGTAAATTTACAGTTGATATGATTTTTAAATTATTTGGTTCACTTTGGCCTAGTGAGCTCACTATTTATCTTGGCCAGTCTTAAAGACGTCACTTGAAGAACATTTATATAATGACATGATTACTTAATTTTGGAATGAGTTAATGTGTGTGCTGGGTGTCAATTTCATTAACCAAATTATTCTTAGGTATTATGAAGGAGGCATTTCATCGGTATACATGTGGGAAGATGAGAATGATGGCTTCATTGCCTGCTTCTTAATAAAAAAAGGTGAGTGCCTGCCACACGGAAGTAATGTTGATTCTACATTTGTTCTAATTTGTCACCCCCTTTGATGAAATAGATGGCTCAAAATCTGGACATGGTAGAAGAGGTCATCTGCAGGAAGGTTCCTGGGATGCAATACATGTAATCCAGGTACTGCTGGAGTACATTAAAAGAGAAGATAAAAACCGCTTTGATCTCGTCATATATGACAGTGCCTGCCTATTTCCAAGCACCATCTTTGATTCTGGTTAACTTTTTTAGGTGGGTCCAGAGGATGAAGGGACTGCACATTACTCCTTAACTAGTAGTGTGATGCTATCTTTGACTACAAATAATGAGTCGTCTGGCACGTTCAATTTGTCAGGATCTATAAGAAGACAGGTATTTTGCTTTTATTTTGTGTTTAGATCCTTCCAAGTAAGAAGAAATGCAATCTGCTCCACATGAATGCTATCAAATACTTGTATTATTAATGAGTCTTCAGTGGATTGGCGATGCTATTCAGAATCCGTTCTAGTACGGAGTACAATTGTGCAAATAAATGAATAGTATTTGATACTTCCTTCTTAAATTAATGCAACATCAAGATTTTCACGTTTGCCTAAATTTTTAATATTTTCAATTATGTTATGGTAAATCTTATAAAAAGTTGATATTAAGAAAGTTTATTTTGAGGTGCATCTCAAAATACCCCACATGGCTATATATATTTTTTTGTATAAATCACAAAAGATGATCAAATGTGAGTGCATGAATAGTGTAAAACCCCCCTCCATTGCATTTATTTAAGTAGGAATAAAGTATAATTTATGCCGTTTGGTTTCCGATGAAAGCATAAACAAGCGGTGGAAGAGCTCCTTCAATGATCTGTTTAATGAGGAGCATGTGAATCTCTCATGCTCCAATCGGCTTCACACGAGGGAGGAGGACCCAAAACTTCAATTATCATCAAAGAATTTGAGAAACTGAAGTTAAGGAAGCCCTAAAACAAATGAAGAATAGCACAGCAATGGGCCCAGACAACATTCCGATTGAAGTTTGGAAGGACTTAGGAGGAAAAGGCATTTGGTGGCTAACTAAGTTTTTTAACGAGATTTTAAGATCTAAGAAGATGCCTAACGAATGGAGGAAGAGCGTTTTGGTTTTTATTTACAAGAATAAGAGAGATATTCAATGTTGTGGAAACTACAGAGGGATCAAACATATGAGTCATATGATGAAGTTATAGGAAAGAGTGGTTGAACGGAGGTTGAGACAAGAGACTTCGGTGTTAGAGAACCATTTTGGTTTTATGCCAGGAAGATCGACTACAGAGGCTATATACTTGGTGAAAAGAATGATGGAGAGTTACCAAAGTGAAAAGAAAGATCTACACATGACTTTTATTGATTTGGAAAAAGGCATATGACAGGGTATTAAGAGAGGTTTTGTGGAAGGTGCTAGAGAAAAAAGAAGTAAGGATTGCTTATATTTGTCCAATTAAGGACATGTACGAGGGGGCTAGAACGAGCGTGAGAAGTCAAACTGGGATAATAGGGGAATTTCCCATCGGTGTAGGATTACACCAAAGGTCATCGTTAAGCCCATATCTTTTTACACTAGTATTGGACGTTCTTACCGTACATATCCAAGAGTTTGTACCATGGTGCATGTTTTTTGCCGATGACATCATCCTTATGAGTGAATCACGAGAGGATTTGAATGAGAAGTTGGATTCGTGGAGACAGGCTTTAGAGTTGCATGGCTTGCGTATAAGTTGCACTAAAACAGAGTATTTGGAGTGCAAGTTTGGCAACAGAAGAAGAGCTAGTAACATCGAGGTGAAAGTTGGAGAAAATACTATACCACAAGTAAAGAGATTTAAATATCTTGGGTGTATCATTCTAGACAATGGAGAAATAGATGATGATGTTAATCATAGGATTCAAGCCGGTTGGTCAAAATGGCGGAGGGCTTCGAGCTTTATATGTGACAAAAAAGTACCTTTAAAACTAAAGGGAAAATTTTACCGTAGTGTTAGGCAACAAAGGGTGAACATGAACACAAGGTTAGTGTGGTGGAATTGAAGATGCTTCGTTGCATGAGCAGTCATACGCGTATGGATAGAATAAGGAATGAAGATATGAGAGCTAAAGTTGGAGTGGCATCTGTTGTAGGAAAAATGGTGGAAACTCGTCTTAGGTTAGGTGGTTTGGAGATGTGGAGAGAAGAACAATAGAGCATCCTGTGAGAAGGGTTGATCAAATGGTGCATAGGCATGTGGTTGGAGGAAGAGGTAGACCTAAGAGGACTTGGCAAGCATTGATCAAGGGAGACCTTCGCGTGAACAATCTCACAGCAGATATGATACACGATAGGCGCAATGACGTCGTTTGATCCATGTAGCCGACCCCACTTTGTGGGATAAGGCTTTGTTGTTGTTGTTGTTGGTTAGGGAAATTGACGAGTCATGTGTACCTCAGGAAAGGGTTGAAGAAAAGTTAGGGCCACTTTTCTTTTGTGTTTCATGACTTCTCTGAAACATTGTTTCCTGATGCTCTGTATGTTATGTTCTAGGGAATATCTATGTGTCACAGGACATTCCTTTTGGATTGCAGCTTCTGCTGGGGGACGATGCTTCCCTAGTAGTTCCCTGTGGTGGTTGCAATCCTCTTCTTTAAGCAGAGGTAATACACTAAACAGAGAGAAGAGAACAAGAATTTTGGTGGTTAGAACTGTAACTATCTTTAATTATTTTCTAAAAAAGAAAAAGAAAACTTCCTCCCAAGTCCAAGATACAAAATCATAAATGTACTCCATTATTCTAAGAAATCTTCTAGGAAACACATACATAATTTTAAAAAAAATTAAAAGAAACTAATACTCATAGAAATCTATCAATAATAATTATTTAAGGAATCTAATACAAATATTATGAACATTTCTATGCTCGTTTGATTCTTTTGGCCCTCCCATTTTAAGAATTCCCTTTTCTTTTTATTTCAGGGCTACCTTTGATATAAACTCATTATTTGATATTCTTCTCACTGTTATCATTTCTTTTCCGTTAAAGTTTTTCTTTTTGCTACTCCATGATAAATAAATAAATAATTGTGTTCTAACTTTCCGGTGCAACAACAACCCAGTATAAAACCAACTCCTTAGTCAGGGTCAAGATGTACACAATCTTATCCTTGTAATAAACAAAGATTAGGAGGGAGACTGTTTTGGTTAGACCATTGATGCATAGTTGCATTTACTTCCCAAAACATAGAAAGTAAGAAGGGACTCAAGGGAGGTTTAATGTCCCATTTCAATTTAGTCAATTATTTCCCTGAAGCTAAAACATTATCAATATCAACTATTTTAGCTTCACCACCACCACCAAACCTTAGCCTTACTTGACACTAGAAATGTTGTTTCCAAAAAAAACTCCAGCTTAAGCACAATAGTGCGGACAAGGAAAACATAAAACAAATTAGCACGAACTAAGCAAGAACACAAACACAATATGCATTCAAACCGACACTAGGAACAAAACTCAAAGCATAGAAAGTAGACACACGCAAGCTACCGACCAAGGCAAAAAAAACACCATTGTAAACTACAAAATAAAGCCCATAGGTCTACCGTCTACCCGGGTACTATAATCTTAGATATCCAAACATTTCTATCTTTTGCTCCAATAGCTTTATTTTTAAAAATTGTCCTCCAACCATGTATGGTTAAATATGACATGGCCTTAGGGCCCGTGAGTTCATGATTACAACAACAACCTATAATCCCAGTTGGGTCTTGTGGTCAAGATGTATGTAGTCTTACTCATGTAAAAAGAGAGTTTGTTTCCGTGACCCTACTGTCCAAAACTTTATAGAGAATAAGAAGCAAGGGAAGTTCATCCCTTTTCTATTTTGCCCATTATGTGCCCTGAGTTCATGGTTATAATTTATACATGTGCTCTACCCTAAATTTGAAAAAGGAAAAAAGAATCCTTAAACGCCGGTCAACCTCCAATCTCTAGCCCACAACATCTTTATCACACATGTTTCTAGTTTCTTTATTTATTTTCTATACTATTCTATACTTAAAACATGTTAATATCTCATTAAATCTGTATTCCCTAATTAAAAATTATACTTAATCTTTAAATAATTTTTTTTGTCAAATCTGTAAAGAGGTTGATATATGTTTTCCCTAAGAAGAATGTTTTGTTAAAAATTTGTGTTAATAGTTTTAGTATATAATACGGAGTATCTGTTTAAGCCTTATGTATTTTTTTCACTATTTTGTCAATTTAAGTGTAGATACACTTTGTGAATTGTATATCATGACTATATTAATTTTAAATATAAATAATGTGGATCCATTAAAGATTCATTTACCCGTTGGAACCAGAGGAAATGGACCTGGATCAGACATCTAAAGACCCATTGGATTGAGTAGGATATGGGTCCAAACAAAAAGTAATAAAATGGATCTTGGTTCAGGACTTCATAAGGATCCTGCTCAGATCCTGCCTAGTGCCATTCCTACTAAGCGGGGACACTTTGTGCATCGGGCTACCTTTTTTAAGGTTAACTGTTTTTGTAATTACAGCTTTAATTTCATGTGTTTCTGAGGAATATCTTTGGCTATTGTGTGTTATACTCTCTCCATTCCAAAAAGTGGTAAAAAGTGAAAGATGTTTAGTGAAAAGTGTGTAGTTGATTTTTTGTAGTATTTAGAAGAGAGAAATGATAAGAGCCATATATTTCTTTCCTAAACTGGAAAGTGAAAAAAGTCTAAGGGGCTGTTTGGCAACTTCTGAATAGGTAAGTGCTAAACCAGTAAGAGGTCTGAACCATTAAGTGCTGAACCAGTAAGAGAACCATTAAGAGCTAGTATATTGCTTAACTATTCAGAGGATCAATTTAGATAAGAGGTCTTAACCATTCAGACTCTGTATAATACTTAACCATTCAGAGGCAAATCTCTTAACCGTTCAGACATCTGAACCATTAAGAGGCTGACAGTCTGATCCATTAAGTGCTGAACCATTCAGACATCTGAACCATTAAGAGGCTGAAACAAACAGCCCCTAACCCTTATTTTGGGACATTAAAAAAAGAAATTGCAACTTTAGTTTGGGATGAAGGGACTAGTACATTTTTACTTACCATGCAAATTTCCTCCCCGGGCATCTTGACGCTTAAGTAACTTCCAATGTGTTGCCTAGAACAAAAATCAAAGATTCATTTTGCCAAGTTCCACTCTGTTTCCTAGAAAACAGACTTAAATATTCACGTGGAGTCTCTTTGTGCATTTACTTGTACCAACATTCAGTAGAGTGGATAGCTACCATGTTTGAGTTCCCAAGGCATTAAATCTTCTGGTCATGCTTTTCTTTACAGTGTATTGAGAATTCATTGGTGCCATTTTCATTATTAATGTTCCTGTATGTGATAGATGAGCATGCATCTCCCTATCTCAGAGGGTCATTTGTGCAACATGGGGAGGATGATTGAGGAAATGGAGGGAAAGCTTAGGAACTCGCTCGATCAGGTAATAGATTGTCATACTTTTTGTGGGGAGACCTATTTAGGATAATATACGCAAAAAGAAGAAAATAAGAACACAAGAACACAATATTTTTTGACGTAGTTCAGTTTCTCAATAAACCTATTAACCTATATCCACTCCTCTCTATTTTTATTTGAAACATAGTACAATTTGTAACGGACAAATAGTAAAACCCTCTTACAAAGTGTTTAGAACTCTCAACCAAGTTTAAAACACACCTAAGTTATTTTGGAGCACTTTCTCAACAACATTACTCTCACTGAAATTGGTGCAGAGTCTACTACCCCAACACACAATATTAGACTCTCTCCCTAGATGGGAGCTCTCTCACCGTAGCTCACCATAATCTTCGGACAAGGAACAAAACTCCTTTTATAGATCTTTTTCACCGCTTTGAGCTTGCCGCCTCACTCCTGGAGACAATTTGCTTTCCTCCTCTTTTGCCAATGTGATCTTATCAATTGGCCTTCATTTTCCTTTTGCTTAATTAATAATCCATTTGATATGTATGACACGTGGGCCCTTTATTTGGAGGGAGCCACCCAACACTTTTTCCATTGGCTGATCCCAAAGATGCCACCCAAGAAAAGTTTTCCACTGCATTATAGTTTATGCATAAATAATAATTCCTGGTTTTCTCGTAATACTCCCTTCCACTAAAAGGTACCACATTTCCTAATTGGGATTGTCCCAAAATCGGTTCCACTATATTGTAGTCCATATTGTTCATCGCTTCTGTGCATAAATCTCAACTAACAATTTCACATTTCTCAGTAACTGCATCGGTTCCAACGGGGAAAGTTTTTGCAGGACATGCTTATAGGTAGTATATTTAAAGAGGATATGTGATAATAAAAGTTAGTGAAACTTGCAGGTTTATTTTGGAAAGACAAAGGAAATGGTCTGCATTTTACGCCCTCCTTCCGAGCTTGTGCAAACAAAGCTTCCTGAGAGCTAAGATTTATCATCCCATATCCTTTTAATGCGTACTCGTAATATACATTCCGAAATGTTTTTTCTGTTATTCATTATGAACTCAGTTACTTCCAGTGTCACAAGTGCACTTGAATCCTAGTGGTACAGTTACGTACCGATCATTTGTTTCTATTTTTTGGCGATGATAGTTTCAGCTAGAGCGAGAGTTTCTTTTGTTTTATGGTAGCTGTTATTGTCAATACTAATGTTCTTATTA
Organism: Cuscuta australis; assembly: GCA_003260385.1. NCBI lineage: Eukaryota > Viridiplantae > Streptophyta > Magnoliopsida > Solanales > Convolvulaceae > Cuscuta > Cuscuta australis. Next base: position 2,054,407 of record NQVE01000129.1, on the reverse strand, counting down.
AACATTCAAACCTCTCATGTACTAGCCAATTCCTGCTTCTGAAAATTGATGACATTTATTCTGTTTTCCCATTAATGTGCAATCATATTTCCAAGATTAAGGTTTTGGTCTTTTCCCCTGGAACTTTTGGGTTTCTAGATTTGTGTGGGTGGGAACCCAGAGCTTTCTAAATCTTCTGTGGGTGTGTTTGGTGAGTAGCTTTTGGGCAGTTTTTTGCCATTAATTTTTTTAATGCAAATGATAAGCCAAACAACTATATTAGAAGTACTCAGTTGATAACTTTTTCATATTGTTTTTTTGGTTCCAAGAGTTGGATTGCAAAAGGTTTTTTGGTTTTAAAGTTTTTGGCGACAGTTTTTAGTATACGAGTACAAATGTTTTACACTATAACTAAAAGAAGCATGCTACATGTACCCCAAAATTTGTACCCCGTTTCTACACCAAAGGTATGCACCAACATTTTGATGGTTCACACTGACACAAAATATTGGTGCGTTAACAAAAATTTACACTGACACAAAGTGTTGGTGCATTAACAAAAATTAGCATTACACCAACACAAAATGTTGGTGCATCCTTACGGTATACAAAATGGGGTACAAATTCTTGGGGTACAAATAACATTATCCATAGCTAAAATGTTGGTGCATCCTTCTGATTAAAGCTCAATTTATATCCTTTCAGATGATTGTTCGACTTAATTTTGTTTTTTTAAATAATGCATTGAATAAAGCTAGAATCCCATCACATATACCCGGCCTTTGACCAAAAAACTATGCACTTCCTCTGTCTTTGTACCAGGAACAAATCCTAATTTCAAAATGTTAAAATCACATCAACCAAAAGAGTAAATGCAATAACTCTTCATAGCAAATAAATTGAAAACAGTGGCACCCCAAAATACTTATCAATGTCTGTAATTGATTTGAAGTCTCAAGCTATTTATCTCGTCATGTGCTTCAATTCGTTACCCGTTGTCCCGTTCGTACCTCCAAAAAGATCAGAGAAAAATTACAAAAGAAGTGTGTCCAAGGGTAAAAGGAAGAGGGAAACAATGGAGAAGTGAAGTGACGGAGAGGATTGAGTTTGGAGAGGTTGTAGGAAATCTTGGAGGAGTGACACCGCTACGTAGCAGCGTTAGATATGATGGGTATACGAGGAACACGAAGAAGACTTGATAAGAAAATACTTTCTATGGGTATACGAGGAACACGAAGAAAACGTACCGCGAGACACGTTTTTAGACTAAAGTTATTTTAGGGTTCACGAAAATACTTCAATCAAATAAGAAATTGGTATCTAAAAATGCTCTGTGTTCGTCAAACATACACCAGACTACATATTTTTGTCTTTCATATTTACAATCTCTTAATTTCTTTCATAAATAGTACTCCATAGTTTTTAGTTAATTTTTATATTTTATATTTTTATTACGTTTCCTTACCTAAATTATCAGATATTTTATTTTGAGTAAAAATGTAATGAAAAGCCAAAACAGAATTCAAGCTTTAAAAGAAGAGGTTGAGTTTGGGGCAAAACCCAAGTCCAACAAAAGATGGGATAAAAACACCGTGTCTAATGGTGTTTGGAGAAGTTGTAGGATATCGTGGAGGGGTGACAATGCTACATAGGAGCGTTAGATATATGATCACTATACGAAGAACGTGAAGAAGAGCAACTTTGTAGACTCAACAAATTGCCTGAAAATATTTTTCGAGACTAAAGTTATTTTGAGTTATACAAAAATACTTCATCAATCATATAAGATATCAGTATCTTGAACGAGGATGTATGTTTTGTGTCTCTCAAACATACGCTGGACTCCACATTTTTGTCTTTAAATTTGGTTTTCATGCATCTCATTTTTTAAAGCATCAATAATTTCCCTATTTATATATTCTCCAATCATTCAATATGAAATTTACATTTAAATTTTTAAGAAAAATCTACCTAACTAAGACTAAAATATTAAATATATAGATGTATTTACTATTTGTTCCCTATAATGCTTCATTTAAAATTCTTTCTGTGGACTCTTGTTGGCAATACTTTTTGACAAACAAATAATTTATCATTTAATTTCTTAGTGTTTGTTGTTCATAGTATAGACCTTTATTAGCCTTCTCTATCTCATTTTGGTGGTGCCTAACTGCCTAAGTCATCAAAGACACTGTCCTACTTCTAGAGAAGGTCTCGAAAAAAAGTGTTACATGTTATGAAATAGCTCAAATCGGGTTCGAGTTAGAAATCTTACGTAGTAGGATTTTGTCAATACTTTAGAGGAGACTTTTATTGTATTCATCGGTGTAATAGTTATTAACATTTACTGGGGGTTGTTACACATGACGTAGGCCTACGGAGAAGGAAAAATTGCCCCGAACTGCATAAATGATTCTTTGTGCATTGTTCAATGTTTTTGTTTATTTTTGTCTGTATGCGCTACTATGAAGATTGTGTAGCACTTCATCTGCCATCATAGTCCTTTGCTTCGGTGATTCGATCTGTCTTTATAAATTATTTTTATTTGTGAATTGATTCTTTCGTAGATGTTACTAAGAGTAAGGGTCCGCTTGGTTAGAGAAAATGTTCTCCGGTAATTTTAATTTTCTATATTTGGTAACATAGATGGTAGGAAAACAAGTTGAAGGGAAAATATTTTCTCTCAACAAGAAAAAATGATTTCGATTTGTTTGTCAAAGAAAACCCTAATCCACTCTCCATATGCGCACCCCTCCCTCACCCCGTGTTTGCTCCTACCCCCGCCCCCTCCTAGCTACCCTATCGCCCTTGTTAGAAATGTCAAACAAAGGAATAGTGTCAAACAAAGGAATAATATTGATGACTAAGATAATATCCTTGATTGGAATCAAATTACCAATCAAAGATATTTTATTATCTTCCACTTACCTTCCTTGATTGTCTAGATTATTCACTTTGTAATATTTATACTCATCATTTGATGATGAATTGAATAAGATGAATATTATGCTGTGAATTCATTCTAATATTTCTAATATGGTATCAGAGCCATCATTCGATCAAACAATTGAATGAAACGCAGCATTCATCATATACCATAAAAAAAAATGTCCGATAAAACTCCTCAAACGGGCAGTTCCATAAACACAGAGGAATCTGACCCGAAAAATCAGCCGATCAATCTTGCACAAATTCTGGAAATTCTTCAAAATTTTCAGAATTTGACACCCAAGGCCGAACCTATCGAGAGCTCTTCCAATCAGCCATTAAATATGGCGGAAAAGCTCAACGATAGGAACTACGCCATTTGGGCACGCAAAATGAGTCTGGCGTTGGATGGGAGAGGGCGGCTCAAGCACATCACTGCCACACCTCTCAAATCTGATGACCCCAAATTTATCAAATGGAGACAAGCAGACTCAACGGTTATAACATGGATTCTAGAAAACATAGAATCGGATATTGTCAATCAATATATCGATTATCCTACTGCTTGGGATCTGTGGAAGGGAATCGAAGCCACCTACGGCTCCGGGAAAGATCCCTTGCAGGTATACAACTTGATGGTGAAAGCTAGTAGCATCAAACAAGGAGACCAGACACTAGAGAAGGTCTATAGCCAATTGCAAGTTGTGTGGAAGGAAATCGACAGGAGGCGACCCAACCCGATGAAATGCCCAGAGGATATGACGATTTTCACACAAATTCAACAACAAAATCGTCTGTATCAATTTCTACAAGCCATAAACGAAGAGTTTGATGTAGAAAAACATGATATCCTCAAAACAGATCCCCTCCCCTCCGTAGAAGAGGCATACGCCTAAATCAGGAGGGAGGCTACCAGGAAAGGAATAATGAAGGGAGACGATGGGCCTTCATCGGGAGATGTTCCCTCAGGTCTTGGCAGTGGGTTCGCAGCCACACGGGCTGGATTGCGATCGGAAAAGGAGGTATCGTCATCTTGCATAAATGAGGACAAATCAAAATTGAAATGTACCTATTGTGGCGGAACCAAGCACACCGCAGAAGGGTGCTTCAAAAGAATCGGGTACCCAGATTGGTGGCCTGACAGCCGAAAGAGGGGGAAGAAGCAGCCTGGGGTCGCTGGGGCAGTGGTGGACAATCAAGAGACCACCAGCACCACTGCCGTCCAAGCGTCTGAAAACTTCGCCGGAATCGCCATGGGTAACGTCGAAGAAGAGAGCAGCGGCGTAAGAAGGAGAGGCGAAGAAGTTACGGGTAGAGGCGAAGTGATGGGTAGGGTTTGGGGAGAGGGATTAAATACTCTTTCCAAATCAGGCCCAATAAATAGAATCTGGCCCAAATCCCCGCAAATTAAAAATAACCAGTGGATTTTTGACTGTGGGGCTACTGACACGATGTCCTTCGACCGTTCCGATTTTAATTCTCTAAATTGGTCCAAGAAAACGCATATCCAAACGGCCAATGGGAATTATTCTCGTGTCGAGGGCACTGGTCCAATATCTATCTCAAATTCTATCCGGCTGGAGAATTGCCTATTTGTTCCCACATTGTCTCACAAATTGCTGTCAATAAGCCATGTCACAAAACAATTAAATTGCATGGTCCTAATGCACCCCACTTTTTGCTTATTACAGGATATTCAGACGGGGAAGATCATTGGGCATGGTTCTGAGCGTAATGGCCTGTACTATGTCGAGGAATTTGATCATTACGGAACAGCTACGCTTGCTCATGGGACAGTGGACAGGCAGGCATGGTTGTGGCATCGTCGTTTGGGACATCCATCTTGGGGGTATCTCAAAATTCTCTTTCCAAAATTATTCAATAAATCATGTCAGTTTCATTGCAACAGTTGTATTCTAGCCAAAAGTCATAAACATTCCTATCCGTTAAATAACACAGTTGCATCACAACCTTTCTCATTAATTCATTCTGATGTGTGAGGTCCATCTCCAGAACCGAGTCCAAATGGGTATCAATATTTTTTATTGTTTGTTGATGACTGTACCCGTATGACTTGGGTGTACTTTCTTAAACACAAATCTGAAGTTTTTGAACAGTTCACCTCATTTTACAAATTGATCAACACAGAATACCAAAAACAGATCTGTATTCTTCGATCTGATAATGGAGGAGAATACATAAATCATCCCATGGAAAATTTCTATAAGGAAAAAGGTCTTATCCATCAAACCACTTGTCCTGATACCCCTCAACAAAATGGCGTTGCTGAACGTAAGAATCGGATCATACTCGAAATCACTAGGGCTCTTATGATTGAGTCAAATGTTCTGATTTATTACTGGCCCGAAGCAATTGCAACCACCATTTACCTCATAAATCGCCTTCCAACAAAAATCCTAAATCATAAAACACCCATTGATACACTCGCAAAATTTTCCACTGTTCCTACCTTCTTAACCTTCACTCCTCGTGTGTTTGGTTGCACTGTATATGTACATATTCCAAAAGCCAAACGAACAAAATTTGATCCTTGCGCTGTCCGATGTGTCTTTGTTGGGTATGGGGTTCACAAAAGGGATACAGGTGTTATGATCCTATTTCTCGTCGGATGTACACGACAATGGACTGTAATTTTTTGGAAACTGAGTACTATTTCCAAAACCACTCTAGTAGTCAGGGGGAGAAAATTACGAATGACTCTCTAGAGTGGTTACACAGCCCAGTCTTGCCACCTGAGACTGTCCCAACCGAGGAAGTAAGTTACTCCGTGAGATCATCTTTTGAGAACATTGAACAGTCCAACAACTCTAAACTCATGTCTGATTCTACTCCGTCTGAAAAGACTCCTGAGGTTAGTATTTCCCCCACTCCTGATGATTGCATTGATAAATCTAATGATACCGTGGAAGAATTGAATATATCAAACAGATATGTTCTCCCACCATGGAAGAATCGGGGAATTCCTCCTGTCAGATATGAACCAGAATACATACCTCGGAACTCAAGATATCCTGTTGCTGATCTAGTCAAGGGGAGTATATCACAGGCACTTCACACATCCAGCCATGAAGTCCCTAGAACAGTGGACGAAGCCATACGAATACCAGAATGGAGAAAAGCAATGGAGGAGGAGATGAAGGCACTAGAGAAAAACAACACATGGGAGAAATGTCAACTCTGCCCGGGAAAGAAACCAGTCGAATGCCGATGGGTATTTACAGTCAAACACAAAGCAGATGGAACAATCGAGAGATATAAGGCCAGATTGGTAGCTAAAGGATATACTCAAACTTATGGTATTGACTACTCTGAGACTTTCTCACCAGTAGCTAAAATTGATACTATCCGAGTATTATTCTCCGTAGCAGCTAATCTAGATTGGCCCTTATATCAGTTTGATGTGAAAAATGCTTTTCTCCATGGAGAGCTAAAAGATGAGGTTTACATGGAAGCACCACCTGGGTTCTCGTCGAATTTCAGAGAAGGCGAAGGTTGTAGATTGCGAAAAGCTTTATATGGTCTGAAACAATCTCCACGCACATGGTTTGGTAGATTTACGATAGCCATGAAGAAATATGGATATCGTCAAAGTAACTCTGATCATACCTTGTTTCTTAAAAGACGAGGCAAGCTTATAACATGTTTGATCATCTATGTGGATGACATGATAATTACTGGCAGTGACATAGAAGAGATGGCTATATTGAAGGGCAAGTTATTCCAGGAATTCGACATGAAAGATCTTGGAGAACTTAATTTTTTCCTTGGCATTGAAGTTCTCAAATCTCAAGAGGAGATCTTTATTTGTCAAAAGAAGTATATCCTTGATCTTTTAGTTGAAACTGGATTAATGGATTGCAAACCGGCTGTCACTCCTATGATGGTTAACCACGGACTTCAAATTAATGAGGGAGGAATACAAGCTGATCAAGATAAGTATCGAAGACTTGTAGGCAGACTTATATACCTCGCACTCACAAGACCTGATATTGCATATGCTGTCGGAGTGGTAAGTCAGTTCATGCACAAACCACAGAAGGAACACTGGGATGCAGCTATTCGAATCGTGAGATATCTTAAGGGGACCATTAATATGGGAGTTACATTCAAAAAACATGGTCACTTAGATATTCAAGCCTACACAGATGCTGACTGGGCAGGGAATCCAAATGATCGAAGATCCACTTCAGGGTATTTTACCTTTGTTGGAGGTAATTTGGTCACATGGAAAAGCAAGAAACAAAAGGTAGTTGCTCTATCAAGTGCAGAAGCAGAATTCAGAGGGATCGCTCGAGGAATTACTCAAGTTCTTTGGCTAAGAAAACTCCTTAAAGATTTGGGATATCCGCCGAAGGGTAAATGTAGACTGATGTGCGATAATGCCGCTGCTATTCGTATATCAGAGAATCCAGTACAACATGATCGTACCAAGCACATCGAGATTGATTGTCACTTTATCAAAGAGAAACTCGAGGCAGATATCATCAGTCTTCCATATGTCCGATCTGAAGATCAATTGGCAGACATTCTCACAAAAGCAGTATCAGCTAGACTCTTTCAAGCAACATTAAGCAAGTTAAACATCCGAAACAGATGATTCAACTTGAGGGGGAGTGTTAGAAATGTCAAACAAAGGAATAGTGTCAAACAAAGGAATAATATTGATGACTAAGATAATATCCTTGATTGGAATCAAATTACCAATCAAAGATATTTTATTATCTTCCACTTACCTTCCTTGATTGTCTAGATTATTCACTTTGTAATATTTATACTCATCATTTGATGATGAATTGAATAAGATGAATATTATGCTGTGAATTCATTCTAATATTTCTAATAGCCCTATGCCCCCCACTCCTACCCGACTTCACACCCTGCACGTCCTTGCTTACTCTCCCTATCACTCCGCTTCCCTACGCGCTCGTCCTCCTATGCTGCTAAAATATTTTAAAATTATTTCTAAATATTTATTTAAATACCAATTTTAAAATATTAACAGAAAAAAATTTTGGGAAAAACATTTCTTCTACCAAATAATAGTAACAAATAGGCTAGTTTTCCTCAGAAATAATTTTTTTTTGGCAAATATTTTCCATAACCAAATGGACCCTAAATTTTAAATTTACTAGATATCTAAGGTAGTAAGGAGTACTATAAAATAGAGAGTAGAGCTAATTTTCCCCGAAGCCCCCCGAAAACCCGCCGTCCGCTTGAGTTCACTATTGCGGGAGAATTCCCTTTGAATCTTCCTTCTTTCGACGATCGAGCACACTTCACAATTCAAACCCCCGCCGTCCGTTTTTCCCTCAAACATGGCTATCATTAGCGATCGGAGGTTGTCTCCCGGGTTTAGGTTCCACCCGACCGACGAGGAGCTGGTCCTGTACTACCTGAAGCGGAAGATCTGCGGCCGCCGGCATCTTCTGGATTTAATCTCAGAGACTGACGTTTACAAGTGCGATCCGGTGGAATTGCCCGGTACTCTTTCGTCTATCTTTGATCATTGACGCTTTTTTGTTGTTTCTTGAATGTTTTAATTTTGAATTTCGGTTCCCTTTTTTACTGGATATCTTTCGAGTTGAATTAGACCGGAGTGCAATTGGTTTTGTGGGCAATCTGAATTGGTTCTGTTCTTTTTGTAATAAGAATGAATGAATCTTGATCTTTTATTTGTGGGCGATGTGATTCTTGTTGTGTGTCTGATTGTGTTGTCCTATGATATTTTCTTGGTGTGTTCTTCCCTTTTCTGGTTGATCAAATATTTGTTCTATTTATGATGGTGTAAAATTGTTAGTGTCAGAAGCAACAAACACATGTGTAGATATGAGTAATTGATCCCATCAATATTACTTTAATGGGAAGAGATTATTGACCCAACCAAACAAAAAAAACTAATAAATCCCACCTAAGAGTAGTGTTTGGATAAGATGTTCTCACGCATTACCACTACCCCTAAGGAGTCCGAGAGGACCGGATGAACAATGACAGTGTAGTGTCCCTAGTGAAAAGTAAGCATGTAATGGAAACGATTTACATTTTCAATTTTAGCATAGTTATCTATTTCTTGAACATGAGAGCCAAAGTATTAACTTTTTTTATAAGGATCTTTACTCTTATTATCATTATTGGTTGTTAATTGGTGTTTTTCACTTGGTCGTATTCCAGAATAGAACTTTTTTAATAAGGTATCTTTCAACTTGAAAGTCTCGTTAGTCGTTATTATGGATTTCATCTTGGCAAGTAGATTGACTGGTTTTGGAAATTTATAAAAACGCAGGGCTTTCTAAGTTGCAAACTGGTGACAGACAATGGTTCTTCTTCAGCCCCAGAGATAGAAAGTACCCAAATGGTTCGAGGACGAACAGAGCCAACAAGCATGGCTATTGGAAGGCAACAGGGAAGGACCGTATCATCACATGTAATTCTCGTGATGTAGGGATCAAAAAAACTCTGGTCTTTTATAGGGGCCGTGCGCCAAGAGGCGAACGAACTGATTGGGTGATGCATGAGTATACTCTACACGAAGCCGAGTTGAAAAGATGCTACTCCAAACAGGATTGCTATGCACTGTACAAGGTGTTTATGAAGAGTGGGCCCGGACCAAAGAACAGCGAGGAATATGGCGCACCATTTAAAGAAGAGGACTGGGCTGATGATGATGATGATGTTTTGCTTATTGACCATCCAACCCCTGATGACTTGTTGCTGCCTTCTAAAGACGATCTTGATGAAATCCTTCAACTTTTAGCAGACGAGCCTCCACTTAATTGCAGTTTTGTGGACCAACTTGGTGTTAAGGATAATAATAATACTCTACCAGAGGATTCTTCATGGGAGGTTGGTTTGCCCTACAGCACCGGCGCTGTCTTACCTGAGGTGACATCTTCTGTTAGTCATGAAGGGTTGAAACCTCAAGCTGTGGAAGAAGATTTTCTTGAAGATTTTTTGGAGATGAATGATCTTGAAGGTGGTCTAAGGCCAATTGGTGAACTCGACAACGTCCACCAAGATGCACCTTTGTTTCTTGATTTTACGTGAAAGATAGGATCAGGCAGGTAAACAACAATATGTTTGTTCATATCATTGTGACTAAATGATATAAGCAGTGGTTTTGACTTCAACAAGCAGCTATGGAGCCATGATCAAAGGTGAAGGGTTATCAACTCCCTTGAACAAAACCGATGCACGAAACTGTTATGCATGATGATGCTGAGGAGATGACAAAGTGGATGCAGAGGATATGAACTGAGGACAGAAAAAAGTACATGGCAACGGACGACGACCATGGGAGGACGATCATACTGTGTAATTTGTTACATTTTTGGTTTTTGATATTGTATTTTTAGTTTAGGGGTCGGGCGGAATTATAAGCCCCTTTCTGGGTTTTCTACGGTTCTTTCCCAGATCGGAAAAAGAGAGTCGAACCGATAGGGTCCTTAGATAATTTAGAAATAGGGATTAATAAACATTGTTCTAAGAGGATTATCAATAAAATCAATCTACTTAAGCCCAAATTTTCTTCCCTTTCCTACTGCTCAACCTTTCCCTCTCTTCTCTCCAATTCTCTCTCTCTCTCTCTCTCTCTCTCTCTCTCTTGTGTTTTGGGAGATTGGAGACTCTTGAAGTCTTCTATAGTTCCATATCTCGATTTATTCATATCACAAACTTATGTTGCTATCAGGCACAAAATTGATGTGAACAATTGTTATGCAACTCTACTTTAACTGGTATGGTTGTACAAATGAGATTGTGCTTTCTTATATACTTCCTTGGTTTAATTTGGACAATTTGATTTCACATCATTTAAGAAAAATGTTACAAAAAAAGAGTAATTGTAATCTATTTAGATGAGTAGAAATGTGGACTATGTGTCTTTAATCTATTACTCCATAGAAACGTAAAGAAGTGTGCCTCACATGGATAAAATTCAAGCTTGTGAGTTAAGCTAACATATTGTCAATTGGTTGTGACTTAAGATTTGGTGTGTTTAAAACCAATTAACCTAAATTTTTAACGCCATGCAAGAGGAAAAAATACTATCATGAACGATGGTGTTTTTGGCTGAGATCATGATGCTTTAAATGTGAATTGTATTATGCATTTTTTAATACTATGATGCTACAAACTCAAGAGTATTTTCTACTCTATGGGAATTTATGAAGATTTATGTTTTCATGATATTAAAGTTCACATGTGAAATGTTGATATTTTCACACTTTTTATCGGCTGACATGGAGATCTTTTATTTTTCTCAAAAAGTTCAATTCATCCATATTATATACTAAGACCACACGGTATGGACACCATGGTGGTGCCGTGATGGCCAGGTAGCGCCCCCCTACAGGGTGACCTTGATGGGGGTGATGGCCATCACAGTCACCACCGCTCTCCCTCTCCCCATTTCTAGCCGTTGAACGGCTAGTTTGATTTTTTTGTTTCTTCCATTTTTCTCTCATTTATTAAATCACCATCTTCACTTCGAATTTTCATCTTCTTCTTTTCTACTACTCTCTACTTTTCCAAATTTTCATACTTTTTTTCACAATGTGGACGTCCTCCAATTTTGATGAAGAAGAAGCTCTTTTCATGAATACCATGGCCCGGGCAATCTAGATTCTTACGCAACAACAAGAAAACGACAAACCATAGAGTAGAAGAAGAGCTCTAAATAGAGATAGAATCGGTATGCTTCTATATTTTTCATATTTAATTGAAATATTACTTTACAAATAATTTATATTAAATATTATGAAACTAATACGTACATGGGCACAATCAATTAGTTGAGGATTAGTTTTACGAATATGCAACCTACACCGACAAACAGTTCAGGCGGAGATTTCGCATGAGTTGTTGTCTTTTCCTCAGGATTGTGAGTATTTGGTGGATGCAACTGCTTTTTTTATGTTGCAACATGATGCCCGACAAAAAGTTGGCTTCTCAATGTTGCAAAAGTGCACGACAATTGGCATACGACAATACTATAGATTCACTCGATGAGTATCTGCACATGTCTGATCAAACGGTGTGGGAATGCCTGTACAAGTATTGCAAATGGGTTATCCAGATTATACAGAAAACTGCAAGCCTTATACGCCGCCCATGAAGCCCGACATGGTTTTCCCAGCATGTTAGGTAGTATCCATTGTATGCACTGGGCATGGTGCAATTGTCCCAAATGCATGGCGTGGTCAATATACGAGTGGTGATCATTGGCACCCCACACTGATGCTTGAGGTCGTAGCCTCTCATTAATCAGTGAATTTGATGTGATTTATTTTAAGTTAATTGTTTAAAAAAATTGGGCGAGATCCACACCCCTACGGTGTGATGGTGGTGTGATTGGCTGTGATGAAAGCTGAGGTGACACTCAGTGGGATGGTTTGATTGGTGTGTTCCTTCGCACCATACCCAACGACTATAATGTCATTAATATTTTAAAAAAACAAATCATTTCCTCCCTAAATTTATTCTATTACTCCCTCCGTCCCACTGTCTTTGTCCACTTACCTTTTGGCACACCATCCAATGCACTTCTTTAATCCATTTTATCTTGTAATTTGTATATTAAAAAATTATAGAAATTATATATTAATAATCTATATGTTACGACAAATTAAACAAGATCACACATACTATATTTAGGCTTACACATTGAGAGAATTTGATGAGTCAAAGTGCTTAGATGAACAATTCCAAAAGTCAAAAGTGGACAAAGACAGTGGGACAGAGGGAGTATTAAAAATTAAACATACACCACAGACACAAATCTTTCTCTCCTCTTTCTAAAGGATTCGAATATTTATTCAGATTCGAATATTTATTCAGATTTGTATTCGTATTCGTATTTGTATTCGTATTCGTATTCTCACGAATCGAATACCCTTGATTCATATTCGTATTCGATAAGGATTCGAATATTTATTCAGATTCATATTCGTATTCGGATTTGAAAAAATCGAATACGAATCACCTTAAACGAATACGAATCACGAATCGAACAAAAAATATTCGATTCATTTACATCCCTACTTACAATACCCCTTCCAGTCAGAGCATGAGAATTCATCTTTCTGAGCTGGGATCATGTTAAAGTATCTCACATCGAAAATTGAAAAAAAAAGTAATCGGTATACAAGTCATTGAGTTGAACTAAGTAATTGATTGAATTAATTTTTTAATGTGTTTTAACCCAGTTGTCTTATGACTCAATTCAATAACTCTTTCCCCATGAGTTAATGTATTTTAGTATAAAATTTATTTCATTAGATTTATCTTATTCAAAATTTTTAAAATTTTAATTTATTGCATTATATGCAATATAATTAAAAGTTATTAATGATCAAAGTTCGTCCAGTTTGACTCGTAAAAGACAAGTTAGACGAATACACTGAGAAGGTGAAGTATTAGCTACATTTTTAAAAGAAAATATATAAAACCTCAAAAAATTAAATTTGACTTATTATTAATTTTCGTTCAAAAAAAATTAGTGTATTTGTTCAAAAAATAATGAAAAATTAATTTATACACCCTCCGTCTCACAATATTTTCTGTTTGAAAAAAGACAAGTTTAAAAAATGTATAATTTTGATATTGTTTTCTAATTTTGTCCTTATTTTAAAATAGGCTCATCGTATGATATGATGTGTAAGATAAAAAAAATTAGATAGTGGAAAATAATGCTAAAATTATACAATTTTAGAGCTTGTTTTTTTTTTCAAATTGAAAATATGTTGTGTAACGGAAGGAGTATGATTTAATTGATTAGGGCTACATGCCCTTTTTGCTCTCATCATGGCCCTTGAATCCTCAGAACCCGTTTTGAAAGTTTTACAAATTTTTAGTGAGTAGAAAAGGTGAGTCTAGTTTGAAGTGATGAGACAAGTAAAGCATTGCCTTAATGGGATAATTAAATCAGGAGGTGGTGGGAAGTGCACACCAATAGGAGATACACGTGTCATGTGTGGAGCGTATATAAGTCCCTGACCCATTATGGCATTAATTATATGGTCAAATTAATAGTCCTCCCCAAATATTTCTCTTTTCTTTTTCGATCAGTCCCCAAAAAAAATTCTTCATTTCTATTAAAAAATTATTTTTACTTTTACTAATTCTTAATATACTCATCACATCACACTCTTTTTTACTATAAATTTACCTATCGCATCCTATTTTAATCCATTAGATCTAAGAATATTTTTGAAAAATCAATACCGAAAGACATTCCCCTTAAGTATTTTAAAGTCAAAATCAGAAAGGTTTCGTGAGATGGGAGGAGTAACACGCATAAATTGGCAATATGTTCTCTCGTGCATGCCCAACATTCTCGTTTCACAATTAATAACTTTGGGCGACTCAGAAAACTTGTGAATATATATATATATATATATATATATATATATATATATATATATATATATATATATATATATATATATATATATATATATATATATATATATATATATATATATATATATATATATATATATATATCAGCTTTGAAAACCAAGTCTCATATATCATGTGAGTGCCTGCACATATAGGTACAAGTCTCATTAATTAATTAATATCCCAATCCTCTCCTCTATCTTTCTCTCTCTCTCTCTTTCACTCTCCAATATATATAAATCACAAGTCCACATTTCCTATGACTTCATTATCTCATGAAACCTTAAAAAAAAAATAGCCATTCTAGTTTTAGCTTAAATTTAAAGCTCATTTGACAATCACAACTCACAAAATCTTCATATATATATATATATAGTTTTACAAACTTGTCTCCCCCCTTTTTTTGTCTTTTGCATAAAAAATGACAATGAAAAGGGTGAGGAAAGCAATAGTAGTATTGGTAAATATGCCTCCGACGACGAGAATTTGCTTGTGACGTGTTTCGGTTGTCACAATACTTGTTTTTTCGCTGCTTGGTACTACAACCCAATGTGTGAGGCCTTCACATTGTAAGTTTTATAAAAAAAAAAATTACTCCCTCCTATCCGTCTCTAATTTAACCTATTCTTTGTATTTTCCTATGGTTTCGACTTGAATAAATCTCACCCGCATTATTTCCAATCTTATTTTAAAAGATGTGAAAATTATTGTATGTAAAAAAAACATAATTACGATATCTAGAGTGGTCTAGTTTAATTTTTTAATCAAATTGAACGAACATTGATAATCATTTAAATACAAAATGCAATGCAAATGTAATGTAATTCGTGATTAAGGTACGTTCCTCTAATTTGATTTGAACAAGTCAAACTAAACAAATATTCTCAACATAGAAAGTACTACGTACGAAGTAAATATTTATTAAGGATATTGTATGTAATATGATAAAACTAGTACTTCCTCCGTCCCAAATTAAATTGTGTCTCTACTATTCATGGGATCAAACTTTATTCACTTTCTTTCCTTATTTTCGTTAGTCATTTGATTAAATAATATAGTCATGTCACCACTAGTTTTATAGATCCTTTGATATAACTTTAAAAAGTATAATTTTTATTTTTTAATTCTACACCATTTTTCATATAAAATGATTTGAAAATAATTTTAATCAAACATCGTAAACCAAAACAGACAATTTAAATTAGAACGGATGGAGTATATTAAAAAATCTAGAGATACAAATAAGACTAAAATATGAAACTTATACCAAAATAATATATTTTATTTTTTATCCCATAAATAGAAGTATTGATACTACGAGATGTCATAATTTAGCATTGGATATGGGCATTTTACAATATGTATTAGTATTATGTATTAGCAATACTTGACATTATAAGTCTTACTTTGGTATAAATAAAAATAACATGTTGAAGGTTATATTTTATTACATGTAGTATGTCTTAATTTTAATTAAATATTTTTTTCCTACAGAGTCGTAGTATAATTCAAACTAGCTAGCTAGCCAATTAATTTTCTTAATGGTTACATCTACATATGTATATTTCAGTTACTACATATGATGAGGAAGGGAATGGACTTCACAACGGCAATAACAATCAACAGGTTGTCGATCGTCCCCTAGCAATCCAAGCCATGCATGCATTATTCATACATTTTCATGTACATAAATTAAATTTACATTTTACGTTTTGTATTTGCAAAATTACAACCACAATTTTTTAACATTTTCCTAGCTAGATTTGTTGCTCGTTACGCCCTTTTAATTCAGTTAATAGGTTCTTCATTACTATGTCCTGCTTCCTATATTTCCTCATAAATCCAAATTTTTTTTTCTCTGTTTGAATTTAGTTATTCAATTTTTTAATAAAAAAAACTCACCCTTCATAATTAATGCGAAGAGTGATACTTCCTCGTCCCACGAAACCTTTCTTCTTTCTTTTTTCATCCATCACAAAATACCTTTCTCGTTTCTATTAAAAATTCATGTTTACCCCTACTCATTCTTAACCTACATATCATCTTATCACATCACCCTTTTCCACTATTAATTTATCCATCACATCCAAGGGTATTTTTGGAAACTCAACACAAAGATACACTCCCTTTAATTCCTTTAAAAATCAAAACCAGAAAGGTTTTGTGGGACGGAGGGAGTATAATACTCCCCTTGACACTGACATGTGTGTGTGTGGATGAAGCTAGTTAAAATCTATTAGCTTATTATTAGTTAATATATGGAGTAATAATAGATCAAATAATTGAAATATATAATGATGTGTGAGAGTGTGTAAATATGCACATGGATGGATGCAGGAGGAGGAGGAGAGAAATGGAAGGAGAGGGGAAGTGGCGTACCCAACAGCAATGGCAATAAGAGGGACAGGGTCAAGCCTTCCAGATTGTTCTCATGCATGTGGAGCATGCTTCCCATGCAAGAGGGTTATGGTCAGCTTCAAATGCTCTGTTGCAGAGTCTTGCCCTGTTGTTTACAGATGCATGTGCAGGGGCAAATACTACCATGTCCCTTCCAATTAATTAGTAATAATAATTATTATTATATTCCCATAATCCCATATTCCCATTCCCATCCTCTAGCTCTGATCTACTACTTTAATTTATTTGAGTACATTTTGGCATTTTTATTATTTGAGTAATAGTTAGCTAGCTAGATATGCATGCATGCAACAATGTAATGTAGTTAGACTAGTACTCATTTAATTTATTCAACTTTTTGCATTGACCCATTTATTTTGCTAATTCTATGTCCAATTGTGTTATGAAGGGACTGTGCCACCCATCACTTACAATACACTTTACATGCATTAAAAAAAGGGACAAAATAAATTAACTGGTTACATTGTTCAACACTTAGCAGAGTAACTTCATTCATTCAAATTTGGAACTGACCAATTTCATTTTTTGCTGCCATTTCAAGAACACATAAATTTAAAAAAAAAATGTTTAAATACATCTTGTTTTGAAGACACTGAAGTGAGGCGAAGTAAAATGGACAAACTTCTTACCTTACATGCATCGCGAATCTCGCGCAGTTCTCAGTAAGTGGATTCATGGCCGGGACTATCAGCGTGCATATCCATGGAGGAGGCATCATTCGAGTTGGAGCTACCAGACTCCCTAGTAGCTTGTTGTTGTTGCCTTGTGGCATTTGCAGGCTGAGCACTGCTTGTAAGGTAGCCTCCCTGAGAAAGGTGATAGTTTTGAAGGGTTCGGCGTATGGGGCTTGACAGAGCATTTGAGAAATCAAGGTTCTTTGGGTGGTGATCGAAATGGTCCAATCCAATATTCTGCATTGCTGCCGGTGCACCATTTGAGCCCAGGATGACAGAAGTTGGATAAATGTTAGTGTTTTGGTTTTGAAGAGAGGGTGGTGCCTGGTCTTCTCCATGGTAGTCCAGTTCAGACTGTCATCATATAATATATATAAAAAGAAGTGTACCCCTCCACAATAAGAAACAAAGGTTCACAAGCACTTCAACAATATGTAAAACTAATGAATGAATGGATAAAATTAAGCCATGACAAATGACAACACCCCCATTATTATAAGCGCGCGCGCGCACACACACACAGATCGAGTTATATGCATGAATGAGGTTTAAAAGAATGTTAAAACCAATAATTTGACTAACAGTGCAAAGTTGTACATGTTAGAAAGGTACCTGGATGTAGTTGACTATGTCAATCATCACCACTCTTGATCCTCCTTCTTGTTGCCTCAAGATCCACTGATATAACTTTTCCTACCAAAAAGTTTAAAAAACAAAGATTGAGCAGGTAGAAACTGTTTGGTGCTAGTCGTGTACTTAGGTATACAATAAAAGGAGAAGTGTCATATTCATGACAACAATAGCCCAGTATAATCCCATAGTGTTGGGCTCTGGGAGGTTGAGATGCACTAATGCCCGTAAAAAACATAGACTTTTCCCGCTAGACCCTTGACGCATTGCTGCATTTACTACCCAAAACTTCATAAACAAGGGAAGTTTAATGTGTCATTTTGATTTACTCCATATAACTGAAGCTAAAACAATGTCAATAATGACTCTTTTAGCTCCACTGGCAATTGTCATATTCAATTAAAAATAGTTGCATATTGACAATACTTGACAATACAAATAACGCCTGATCTGATTGAAACCTACAGTTTTCTGTAGCTGGATATTTTGTCACATTTGTGAGGGATTACAGTTATGGTTACTGACAACGGGCTTCAAATAATCCATTTTCAAGGTAAGTTAAATTTGTTTAAGTAAAGCACTTGGCTAACAAAAAAGATAATCTTTGTAAAGTTAGCTAAAGAATAGTAAAAAAACCAGTGAGAAACATCAAATGCAGATAAGAAAATAAAAAACTCAATACAAAAGTCATAATATAACAATTATATGCAATTCAAACGGTTTGTAGACAGGGAGAATTCAACTTGAGGAATCAAAGGTATGTGGTGAAGACAAAACATGTAATCTAGGAATCAAAATGGTTGCCTGCTATATAACCCTTCAAGACCTGTTATTTGGAGTGATAGCAAGCTCAATCATTACATACACATGAAAGCTCTTATCTCTTGCTTCTAAACGGTCATTAGTGATATTAAATACGAAGAAATTGATGTGTATGTAATAATATTTCGAATATCTAATGACTGAGTTCAATAAACTCCTGCCTATTAGAGGATCACTGCTATAGTAGATTGCCAGACTAGATAAGCTCTTTATAGCCCTATCGTAAAGCTTGAATCTGAGACCAAACAGGTTTCCAATGGAATACTTGGAGATGAATCTATATGCATGTTTATGTGGCGTTGTGGTTATATGGATAAACTTGAGAACATGCGAATATTTCAACTAGTCAACACCTATCCATGTAATCCAACTAGTCTGCACATAGTCAATAACCGGACAGCACCTCGTCTGAAGAGGCCAGTCGCAAGCCTTTCACTGACTGGACGATTAGTCGGCGACTAATCGTTGACTAAGCAACGACGTAATAACCTTGTTGTAGACGATTCTGTGTTCCTCGTTAGAGAGAAAGTGGAATCTATTACACAGAATAGCCAAAGATCTGGAAAAGCCAGCTTTATTGCTGCTGACAAACCAATCCAAATCGGCATTTTATACACCAGGGATAGAGGACTGTTTGTGGTGAAAATAAGACTATTGTGGGAAGGATCTATGCATCCCAAATATCTTGGAATCCCCCTCTATGCATAAAAGTTGAAGATTTTTCCATAGTTGTGAAAGGCGCCAATGAAGAAGGGGAAAGGCGGCGCCAATGAAGAAGGGGAAAGGCAGCTTCCAAGATGAGATGATTACTGCTTGTTGATGACAATGAAAATGCATGTTTGATGATGATGAGGTATGAAATAAACTATAAGGACAATATAACAAGGATGAGCTTGTTGAGGATGAAAGAGATTGTCATTGTGATGAAGCCATGAGGGGATGATGATGATTTGGTTTTGAAGTGTGATTCATTATAGATTGCTATATGGAATATGTTTATAAGTTTGACTTGGTACTTTGGAGTTTGGTAAAACTTGTTTGATTTATTATGAAATTTGGGAGTTGGATGTAACTTTAAATTATGAAAATTTCATATCATCTTTAGCACTTCAGGATTTATCTTTAATGTGGGTTGTATTATGTTAGTGTTTGAAAAGTTTGCATTATTTATATGGAATGTATTATTTTTTGTTCCTCCTTTGTGCCTTGTGTCTGTGAAGCACACACCTCGAATGTGCCTTGCGTCTCTGGCTCCTGGCCTTCCTCTGTGTTTCTTTGTGTCACCTGTCTTTAACTATGGGATTTTTACAATGGGCACCGGATCCATAAGATCTCTCTAGCTTCATTAGTGAATGGAACAATGCAAACTTATCACTCATCTTATACAGGGCGAATGATACTTACCACGACATTGTTGTATAAATTTTATTGGCTGGCTATCTATCTTCTCCTTCCCTACAACAGTTATTGCATGAATAAAAGGCTGATCAGAGTATTCTTATGGGTTCAAAGGCAGTTAAATTGGCATGGAAAGATATTTGTGCTACAAAGACAGGTGGAGTGGGGATGAGCTCATTGGAGGACTTACTGACCTAGAATGTTGTTCTGTTGAAGAAGATGCTTTAGAATATTTCTACGAAAAATGACTTTGGGTCAGATAGATTTGTGGTTACTAATTGAAAGGCAATGCAAATAGGACTCCTCGTGTACTACAAAAAATGCTTCACTCGCAGGATGATTTCCTCCTAATAGATGGTTCAAGAGTTGAGGCTACTGCGATGCTTAGCAGATGACCTATCGGTACTACAAACGACTCATCACATGTGTGTGCTTTTATGTTTAAAGGTCAAGATCAAAATTGACCCACGGTGATCTGGCTTCACCTTAACACACCAAAGCATGCTTTCATATCCTAGTTACAGTTTTTAGGATCAAGTTGATGACTAAAGAGAGGATTAAGTTTACATTGATCTAAATGTGTGCTATGTAAGAAAGACCAGGAACTTGTTGACCATCTGCGAAGATAAAGGTGAAACTAACACTATGTTTGGCTCAAGGAAATTCGGAAGGAAGGAAAAAGAAAATGATCTCTCCTTTTCCTCACCAAAATGGAAGGAATTCAGTTTTCCTTCTTATTAGCATATTTTGTCTTCTTGTTTTCTTTTCTTTCCACTTTTCTTCTCTTTTTCCTCTCTAACCAAACATGATAAATTGTATTCAATATCATTTTGTTTTCTTTTCCCACTCAAACTCTTTGAACCAAACATAGTGTACAGCTTAGCAGAAAATAAATGTAACACTAGATTCAACATCAACATGGTGAGGCCATCATTCAAGTTAGCCCCCTCAAACTCACTTTGTTAGATTTATATGTTCATCCCCAAAACAGTAAAGCTTGGAAACAGCACAAAAAACTAGACACGTTCAAACTAAAACATAAGGGGTACAAACCACAGAAAGAACTACATTTATATTTTTAGGACTTTATCACATCATTCTACCACAACAACAACAATAAACCCGGTAGAATGTTTCTGAAAGGCCACAGTTACAAAGGCTAAGGAGGTAAAACCAATGTTAAAATCGTGATCCAGATTGTAAAGCCACACAATTCTACAATGGAACAGTCCTCGAATTGGAAGTTCCTCAGCTCAGCTAGGATCGTGGGATCACTAGCGATTCTATCTGACAGATTGTGAGACTTTCCATTGAGGATTCAATTTACAACAGCAACAACCCAGTATGATGCCATGAAAGTAGGGTCTCAGAAGGGTGTGTGTACGCAAACGGTGCCCCATTGACGATTCAATTTATGAAAAAATAACAAAAAGAAGAGGAAGAGTCGCATGCCTTCCAATCAAATTGAATCACAAATCTTCCAATCGACATGCAGCTTTATGTCTCCTATGGTGATCAACAACAACAACAACAACCCAGTTAAATCCCACAAGAGTAGGGTCTGGGGAGGGTGTGTGTACGCAGACCTTGCCCCTACTTGAAAGTAGAGAGGCTATTTCCAAAGAGACCCCCGGCTCAACGTCGAAAGTTGCATTGCTTGACTAACTGCTACTTCATTAATTAAAGAAGCGCAGACAGTTTAGAGATCCATTTTGATTTATTCCATCACACCCCAAAGCCAAAAAATGGTGATCAATTTCTTCAAACGGTTAGAAGCCGTAGATTTTCCTAATTCTGCCCTCTATAATTTGACAATATCTTAATACTCCGTAGTATCTTTATTGCTGCTCTTGTCTCCCAATTCATCAGATTTTCATATGCTTCTCCACTTCTTTGTCATACGACTCATACTCTCAAAGTCTCAGCAGATATTTACCTGGCATCCCTCTCTTAGAATTCAGGCTCCCTGTTTTTCACCTTTGCCAAAAAAGTCCTCTTTCTTTAGACTAAAAAATGTAAGAACCAAACGGAAGAATTAATAAGAAGGGTGCCAAAATGAAAATGGATATTGTGTGGGAGCATGGCATTTAAATGAACAATGATAACCGAACCATCAAATGCAAATATTGCAAGAAGCTTTTTACTGGATATGTCTAGCGTTTGAAACATCACTTGGCCGGAACAAACAAGGATGTTGGTCCTTGGAAAAGAATGAGCGGTGAAGCCCGAAAACAAATGTGGGACATTTTATCTTTGTTGCCAAAAAAAAAGGTAAAAGCTAAGGCCAATGAATATGGAGGAGATGTTGCCAAGAAGAGAAAAGAGAGGAGATGGAGAATCTAAGCATTTTCTTCAAGAGACAGGGTGAGCATTGAAGCTACTATGAACACTATCTTAAAGAAAAACATGCATGAAGAAGCATCAGAGGCAATTTATTCATTCTCTTCAACAACGCAATATCGTTAGGTGTTGCTAATAGTGAAGAATCCAAGAAAATGTTTTATTTGTTTCCTCAACATGGTCATGAATTCAAGCCTCCATCTAATCACAAGATAAGAGTAAAAAAGTTGAAGAAATGAGTTTAAAAGACCAATTTAATAGTTGAGGAGCACAAAACCTATAGAAAGAAAGTGGAATAAACCATAATGACAAGCGGATAGCCCAATACGAGAGAGAAGACTTCATTCTTTTTTTTGGTAAATATCCCTTAAGGAATATTTTTTGAAAACACTTAATGCATATGACATATCTAAAATTGGTGATGAAATATATAAAATGTTAGATGATCTAAAACCGGTGATTGGAGAAGAAAATGTTGTCCAATTTGTGACAAATAATGTAGCAAATTATAAGGCAACTAGAGAAATATTAATGGAGAAGATGAAGAGTTTGTATTGGACTCCGTGCACAGAACATTGCATTGATTTGATACTGGAGGACTATGAGAAAAACATACCACTCCATAAGAAGACAACTGCAAATGGGAAGAAAATTAAAAAAAACACCCTAAACAGGAGTTTGCACTATGTGCATTTTACTATACTTTTTGGTAATGTACATGGTCATGATTGGTAATCTAAATGCAAATTAACTTTTATTTCGGGAATAAAAACATGGAACTCCTATTTTGGTATATTTTCAATGTTTTACTCCTACTTTAATCTTTTCCCAGAAAAATACAACTTGCATTACGCACAAGTCTCATCTCTTTGTTGCATACATTTACTAAGGGTGGTGAACTCATTAGACCATGTATGCGTCCATTTGCCTTTTCTTATTTGACATTGAAATGTTTGCATTATAATAAGGGTTCCATAATAAGAGTAGTCACATCTGATCAGTTGAAACCTATTCAATTCGCAATTATGGATAAAGAAAAATATTGTCTTAGAGGTGCTTATGCATTAATGAAAGTGTTGTGCTTGGTCAATTCAAATGAAAATCCGTCAATGGGGTTCATTTATGAAAAATAGACTGTGATGAAAAGAATATTTAAAAGGCTTTCAAAGGTGTTAGAAAAATGTAATATTAATATCGGCAAGAATCTTTTGACCCGAGCCAATTTTGACCTTGGGATTTTGGGACACCTACGGTGCTCTATTGGTAAAATTGATGGTTCCTACCCCACCAAAATCCCCCCTGTCCCCCCGCACAACACCCTAGCACCCCTTGCCCCCACCCTACATCACTGATTTGGCACTGCCAAATCGGAAATCTAGGGTGGGGAGGGGGGCACGGGGTGCTGGGGTGTTGTGCGGGGGGACAGGGGGATTTCGGTGGGGTGGAACCATCAATTTTACCAACAAAGCACTGTAGAGGCCGCGGGTCATAATATAACCTTGCAAACCAAAGTCAAAAGAACTGTTGTGTACCAATATTATTATTAGTATTAGTATTTTCATCATCTTCATCACTATTTGTTGAATTTCTTAATATTTTTTTGTACAATTAATTAGGGGCTAGGGCATGTCCTTTTCGGTTGGAATTCTAAAGTTGGATGTTGGAAAAACTAGAAGATGGAAAAAATAGGAGTTGGAAAATTTTGGAAAAAAAGTGTTAAAAAATCACTCAATTAAATAATCGCGCAAATAAATATGTAAGAAAACTCTAATTTTGGATAAAAAAAAGAATTCATCCATGTCTGTGTTTGAGATGGTATGTAATAAATATGGATATATATATTCATCATATATAAATACTTTTTTAAGTCCTTGTTGGAAGAAACTTGAAGTTGGAAAAAATTGAAAATTAACTTTTCAACTAAAAAGAACAAGCCCTTAATAATTTAATATACTATTTCTTATTGATATAAAATACTCCCTACATCCCAAATTAATCTTCCTGTTTTCTTTTTCTTATAGTTTAAGAAAAGTGAAATTGTTTGATTGAGATTTGTGAAGAGGAGAGAGAATCAATATGGAGCACGTATTCCTTTCCTTTTAAGGAATGGGAAGTTTATTTTGGGACAATCCAAAAAAGAAAATGTGAAGATTAATTTGGGACAGAGGGAGTTTTTTATTTCATAGCTACCTTCCTTTGTGGGACATCATTGATGAAAGCTAAGATAATGAAATACATATGCCTTTGCATGATACATGATATTATGTTAACCCCATTATGCATTATAGTTACAACTTTAAAGTTATTTGTAAGTTAAAAAGAGACTAAATGATTGTTTACAAAAATTGGTGGGAGATATTAGCAAAAAAGCCAAGCCAAGCCAAGATTGATGCTCAACTTGAGAATTTCAAGGACACAACTTTTTTGATAGTGCAATAGCAATTAAAACAAAAACTCCGACTTGATGGTAGGGTGCAAATCATATGGTGATAAGCAACTAGAACTACAAAAGTTTGTCATTCGAGCGTTGAGTTTGACATGTAGTTCATCTCATTGCGAGCGTATCTTGATTGCTTTTGAGATGGTCCATACCAAAAGAATAAATGGCTTGAAGCAAAAGACCATAAATGATGTTGTTTTTGTGATGACGAATTCAAAATTAGCGAACAAAAAAGAGAAGAGATGTAGAAAAGATTATAACATTGATGACCGTGATTATGATGATGATTGGATTGTAGAAGAAAATGAGTAAATTTTGAAAAAGCTTTAAATTCAGATAAATAATGAACTAAATCAAATTGACACATTAAGTTTACTTGTTTTTTACTTTCAACAAAGATTTGGGTAGTAAATACAACGATGCAAGGGTCAAACAAAAATAGTCTCTCTATTTCTACGGGATAAGATTGTGTACATCTTGACACAAAGCTCAACACAGTTAAGATTATATTGGGATTGTTGTTGTATCAATGCCAGAAGTTTATTTATAAAAATGATAACAAATGCATACGAAACCAGGAAAAAAAAGAACTAGCAATCACTAATAAATAGAATCATAAATATACTCATAAAACGAGGATTCACCAGTCCGTGCCGTTCGCCAGCTTGGAATGATAGCTTTTGTTGGTTCATCGCCTGAGTATACAGCTGCGAAAGTGAGTTCGCGGCGCTGCTGAAAGACGAGTACATAGTCCGGTCTACCTCGTCTAAGCTCGTCGCAAGGGACTTTCGCTTCTTCCCCATTGACAGTCAATCGATGTATTGTCGGATAAATAAATTACTTGTGAGGGCCGATCGATCTCCGGTATACGACCCCTAATCCGATTACCTTCCGCAGTTGAGGCAGATTCAGGCGAGAATCGCGCGGCGGAGAATGGGAAGCGTGAGGGAGTAGAAAAGTTGTGGAAGATTTAATCACGGTCGGCGAGGGGTCTGGTCCGGGAACGGCTATTCTATGTCGGACCCCAAGGGAGGGGATTCAGGGGAGTAGAATCCTTCGTTCTTTTTTAACTTCTTTACCTCTTTTCAGTATGTCTTTTTAATTTTTTCAAGTTTTCCCGATGATTCAAAAAAATTATTTGTACATAAGTAATACTCCATACAATAACATTTTATATTTAAATTTATAAAATAACTTTAATTCTTCCAAAAATTTTCAATTCTTTCTAATTTTTCCAACTTTTTCTAGAATCTTCCAATTGTTTCCAATTTCTTCCAATATCCAACTCTGAAATTTTAACATATATGTTTAGGGTGAGTGGTTTGTTGAGTTTGGACCAATTCTGGTAGACGAGTCTAGAGTGGTTTGTTGAGTTTGGATACTGAAAGTGCACAAAAAATAGAGAGTGACCGGGAACAATGTACGTGGAAATCGCTGTAGCCCAATTGTTATGATGGGAAGAGTACAGGGATTTATTACACAATACACTTTTATTATGGGAAGAGTACAGAATTTATTATGGGAAGAGTACAGGAATTTATTAAAAGTGTATTACATAATACACCTTTGGAGAGAGGGAATTCTGACCCCCTTCACTGAGGGGCACAAGGCCTATTTATAGTAAAGTTAGGGTACAGGTTGGACTGTACCCACGCCTGGCAACGTGTTTGCCACATGACAAAGCACATGATTTGATGCCTATTTATCTTTTAGTGTTTCTCCCATCTTTCTTGGAGTTTTCCCTTTGCAATTGTCCTTATTGGCACGTAGTGCTTGGGATGATACACCTAGCCCGTTGTCGCAGGGAACCTGCTCCGACCAAGTCCCCTCCAAGTCGCTTCTTCCGTCCAAACATGCTGGGCTATTATCATGTCAGCGTAAGTCATGGAAATTCACCCGGGTGGTCTTGCGAAGAGACGTCCTGATCATTTAAGTATCCCCTCTTCAGTGGCATGCCACTTAACTGGTTGCCCAAAAGTCACCCAGGTAGTTTGACTTGACCTGACCCGGGCAATGTTCAAATTCACCCAAAGAATCTAGTAGTGTACTGCTTGGGACCAACCGGGACCTACCCGGTTGGTCCCAGGTGGACCCGACCCAGGTCTGAGTCTGGGTGGAATACACTCATCAATAAGTCCTCCACTTCTCGGCCTTGTGGGAATCATCAATGGCGGGAAGCAATTCTCAAATCCAGACATTTTTGCAAATAATTAAACCTGAGATATTTGAAATTCGGCGCTCGCATGCCGCTGTCTCGTCGCTTGGTCTTCCTAAGGCGCCTGTCATGCTTCTCATCAGGTAATCATTTACCTTCACCACATGTCACCTCATAGTTTGATGGGATGAGCGGCCTGGCGCGTGAACCGACGCCCAACCCCCTATATAAAGGCCTTTCCCCTCTTATTTCTTTCATTTCTCGCATTTCTCATCTAGAGAATCACCTGGTCATCTTTCTCGCCTTGAGTCCTTCGAGTGTTTTTCTGCCACAGTAAGTAAGTCCTCCGAGTCTTTTCTTTTGTTTTTTTATTTCTCTCCCGACCATGTCTTCAAAAAACAGCCAGAATCCGTTGATCCATTCATATGGATCGAATGAGTCGGTCTCCCCATCTTCCACTAACATTTCCCCTTACCCTTCTGAGTCACACACTGTATAGGGAGGTGTGGCCATTCCCAATCCGGAACTAGGGGTGGGTTCGGTTTTAGCAATTCGGTTTTCATCTAAAATCAAAGACAAAACAGAAGGTAAACTGGCAGTTCGGTTCGATTTTGCATTAAAAATATATAACCGTTGGTTATTCGGTTTGGTTTTATTCGATTTTTATTTTGATTTTTTCAATTTTTTCAGTTTTTGAAAATAAAATTTATAAGGATTAAAAAGTTGTAAAAATACTAATTCGATGAAGCAATAACAATGTGTAGGGTTGGATTCAGTTTTTTATTTGATTTTTACATAAAACCAAAAACCGAATAGAAGGTTAGATCAGAATTTGCTTCAAATTTACATAAAAAAATATGTATTGAGTGCCAACAAACATCTAAGAGCTTCCAAATACTCCCAAAGCTTTCGTATGTAAATATTAATTACAGAGATTTTGCGCTTTTGGTATAATACTTTAATTTCCATTATAGCATCAAAGCTTTTTCATGTAAATATATAAATTACTCGTTCGATTGTTAATGTTAATATAATTCTTATTAGGATTAGTTATTGATGTTTATATTACTAGGTTTTTTAAAGTTTATAATATGGTTTAAAATGTTTAATAGTTAAGAAAAATAAATTTCATGGACTAATCAATTATTTACATATATATTTTTATGATTTTTTTCAAATCACATATACTCATATAAATAAAGCAAAACCAAAACAAAAACCAAACAATAACGGTTCAGTTCAATTTTTTACATTCGGTTTCGGTTTTTTCGGTTCGATTTTTTTCTAGTTCGTTTCGATAAGTTTTAGTTTGGTTTGTAGTTTTAGGTTTTCCCAACCCGGCCCTATCCAGAACCCTTTAACTAAGCAACGGGTCCTTTCGACTCGAAAGACGAAACCTGGGAGGAATGGGAGAACCAGTTATGGGAGGCTGGTTATTTTCGCCTCCCCGCTGATTACGTCATGGGGCGCAAGGCACGTCGCAAGTGGCGCAACCTCCCCAATGGGTATGTTCTTCGTTACGATCCTGGTTGCCCAACATCGTAGTCCCCCACTCTCGTACCCGGGTAGGTTTCCACATTAAATCTTTATAGGGGGCATCGTCTTCCCCCTGCGCCCCCTTCTTGTGGAAATCTGCCACACCTTTTCTATATATATATATATATATATATATATATATATATATATATATATATATATATATATATATATATATGGGATTGACTCCAGTGAGATGACACCTTACGGTGAGATGACATGCTTCGGTCAGATGAGCTTTGTTGGAGTTGGTGCCCTTATGGCCAACTGCTATTGTAATATCTTAGAGATTTTCTATCATGTAAAGGCAAATGTAATAAGTTTACAAATATCCTTTATATATATATATATATATATATATATATATATATATATATATATATATATATATATATATATATATATATATATATATATATATATATATATATATATATATATATATATATATATATATATATATAATGCGATCTTAGGAGATAAATGAGAATGAATCTGGTGCTTTAGATTGTAAGATCTCAGGGTTAAGATTGTGAGATCTGGTGCACCAAAATAGTTTTAAAATGCATCATGTCAAAATGCATCAAAATCCTTTGAAAATGCACTATCTCAAAATCTAAGTGCAGGATGCAATCTGAGCCGCACGATGCATAAGATCCAATGGCTAGATTTTATTCTCATTTCTCTCCACAAAGTGAATTCTCACGGGAACCGGCCCCCATATATATATATATATATATATATATATATATATATATATATATATATATATATATATATATATATATATATATAGGTTCTGGTGAGAATAATATCTTATGAAAGAAATGGGAATGAGCCATTAACATCGGATCAAGAGATTTTAAATTTTAAACAAATAATTAAGGGTGAAAATGGTATTCAACTATGTCTCAATTAATGCTAAATCAATCATCTCCCATGATTTTAGCATTCCTTTTCCATTCCTATTGCAACTCATCATCCATGTTTCCTTTTTTTAAATACTCGTTCACGTACGTTTCTTTTTTTTGAAATGCTATATTTTTTGCAAATTTGATCATTTTAATATTCTTAATAACCCTTTTACATCAAAATCTAATTTTTTTGAAATCTACTTTTTAAATTGTATTTTTAAGAATCATAAAGTTTTGTTTCTACTTTGCATTTTTTGAATTTTTCTGTATTTTAGCCCAAATTCTACTTTCTAAGAAGAATAGAAAAATTCTAATATCAATTCATAGAGCAAGGCACTTATAAATGTATAGTATACACTCTAGTAATGCAATATAGAGAACTCCAAGTGCATTGTAATATGTTTTGCATTGTTGTCAATTTTTAATAAACCAAGTCTGCATGGATCTTTGTTATCAGGGAGAAAGACCAAGGTAGGACTAAAAGTCTAAAACATTGAAAATATACCAAAATAAGACTTTCATGTTTTTATTCCCGAAATAGGACTTACATTACCAAACATGGTCATGTATATTACCAAAAAAGTATAGTAATGTGCACATGTAGAGTGCCACATTATCATAGTGCAAAGTCCTATTTTGGAAAAAAACATGAAAGTCCTATTTTGGTGCTTTTATCTATGCTTTAGTCCTATTTAGGGTGATTTCTATTGTTATTATTTACTACTGAGCATTATTTTATTCAAACAATGCATTTACACGATAACGCAATGCATTCTTAGATTTAAGATAAAGGAATATTGTGCATTCTGAAAATCAAAGTGGAACAACTATAAATAATGACGATGTGGGTTCAAATTTAGGCGAACCCCTTCTCAAGTTTGTATTAAACTTGTTTAAAAAATAATGCATTTTCAGACTTTCTCATTACATACAAAGTCAAGCATGCGTCATTTTTCAGTAATCTACAAATTAATAAAATAAAATTTGAATAAAAATTAAAGGATAACTCAGAGTGCATATATTAGCTATCAAAATGCATTCATATTAGATCTTAGATGCATTTTCAATCATAAAATACTCTACTTAAAAATAGTGTCAAGTCAAAATCATAGACTTAATTTGGGATGAAGAGATTAGCATTAAGAAAGTTTGTAGCATCTTAAAAAACTACCACAAAAATTATGAAGTATATATTTATTGGGTTAAGTAAAAGAAAAAAAATTGACTATTTTTATATTAAAATTAGTGAAGAACAAAATTTTCAAATAATCATATTCAATTTTGGTATCGTTGGGTAGATCTCAAAGAGAGGTTTTTAACAATATATAATTAGTTAATAACGAATTTGTATGCAAAAAGTTATGTACAAATTAGATAGTAAAGTAGAATAATTAAAATAAATTAATATAATAATAATAACAAATTTTCTATCCTTATTTGCCACAACGTTCCTACCTTTCCCTAATTAATGCATGACTTATTTACGATTTTGCACCTAAAATAAATTTATACCCATTCTAATGCAAAAGACATTATTACTTGCCATAAATGCACACATATTAGTTTTGGATATACATATAATTTAGATCTCACGAAGATTCCTCTTCGAGGTACGACCAACGGGAGTCCCTAGAGAATTCGTTGAACTATGTTCAACGAATCTCTGTTCTTTAGAGTGACTTCGTACCTCGATCGTAAGGGAGAGGTACGACCAAAGGGAGTCACTCGAAGAGGGGCTACCACTCGTTGAACATAGTTCAACTCATTCAAAGACTATGTCCCTCCTGCTGCAACCTTTGCCTCAATCTCTACTTCTAGAGATACGTACTATATCCGATTAAAGGAAAGATACATAAGTTTCTGAGATAAACGAATATGTATCTTTCCAAATGAACGGAATAAGTATAACTAGAGTTGTTTATGCTACTCCACCCAGTTGCTACTTTGTCGTTTTCTGCTTTAAGGAACTCCTGTTTCATAGCCCGGAGTGGAAGTACATCAAAATAGAAAAGAAAGATGCATCCAGTTCCATGCAAGGATGTTTGCTTAATCGAATTGAAGAATACTATTTTGATGTACTTCCACTTCGGGCTTTTACATAGGCTTTCTCTTAACGGAGCCTTAGAGTAATTAGAGTAAGGGGCATTTGCTTTTTGGGCAAGGCCAACTCCATTTTAGCTCCAAGGTAATTCCCTGCGAGTGGACAATGCTTTAGGGATAGGAAGTTGGAGTTTCCTTTCTTGTCCCTTCTGCCTACGAGCTACTATAAGTTGCTAATAAAGCAGGACTTCTTTCTAACCCAGTTCGGCAAGCACAGAAAACGTGAATCAATCTAACTATGACCTTCCCTAATTTCATGAGAACTCTTGCTCTTAGAAACCAAAGAAACGGTCCGAATAAGACATATTTTCTTTGATCTTCTTTATCCAACTGAACAAGTTCCAGCTGACCTAATACCCTTCGGCTATTATCCTATTATCCAAATGAGTTGAACAAAAGATTCGTTTCAAATAGTGAAACTCATTTAGAGAACAGAGATTCGTTTCACTATGTTCAACTCATTTCATTTCACATAGTTCAACTCATTCGAAGAGGGAGTCACTCTGAAGAATAGAGGTTTGTTGAACATAGTTCAACTCATTTCGTTTCAAATGAGTGTAACATAGTGAAACTCATTTGATTGAAAGAGGTACGAAGTCCCTAGAGAATTCATTGAACTATGTTCAACTCATTTCTTTGAACTATGTTACACCCATTCGACCAAAGGGGGAGGGAAAGGAAATTCCTCAATCTCATTAGTAGTGCCCAATCTTGTAGGAACCTCATATTCCTTACGTTCCATAGGAGATATTTTAGATACCATTTTTTGACCATCTCTTAAAGCTTATTAAGTAGAATTTGCAAGCAACTTCTCCACCCCCCACACCTTCTAGCAGGGGTGCGAAATTTCATGCTAAGATGATACATGAAAGTGGCGGCTCGGAGAGTCTGTAATGCCTAAAAACATAGTCTAGAATTATTAATGGATAATTATTCAAATTAATCAAATTTGTTTTGATTAAAATAAATTGTTGTTGTGCTTTGGGCCGAAATAAAATATGTATTGATATCCAATAAACATAATTGGGATAAATCTCATAGAGATAAATCCAACATGATTGACTTATTGTGAGACCTTGATTGGAAACCAGAGTACAAACCCAAATTAAGGATAAATGAAGAAATTGTTATGATATGAACTTTGAAATTATTTATTGAAATAAATCATGAGAATACATATTATGAATGGAATGTAAGAACCTTTTTGAGTAAAGGTCAATTAAATCAATTTTGACTTTGTCAAAGTCAAACACCCAAAAATATGATGTCGGAAAAAGTATTACAAATAAATATGAAAATTATATCGTCAGATAGAGTTTAACTGTCTGATAGCAACGGTGCAAACAGATTTCAATTCGGAGAAAGTTGGACCAAAAAGTATACCTCGACTGGGACCAAATTAGTCCCAATCAGGAAGTGGCGTGTAAAATCCTGAAATCGCCGCTAAGCCGATCCTGAATCATGAATGACTCAACAGGGATTGGCAGCTTCGTCTCCTCCTTCCTATAAGAACACTCCTCCTCAACTCATTGCTTCATCATTTCTTCACCATTCTCCCTCAAATTTTTTCTGAGAGTTAGCCTTGAGTGCAAGGAGTGTTGTGGTGCTGTTAATTTGGTGTGCAATCACCGGAGCTAAGAGTTATCGTCACCGAATGTTTCGCCGAATGTTTGTATAGTTCGTTTCTACGTTCATAAATGGTCATTTGGTTGAGTTTTGTGTTTGACATGCTTGAAGAACTAAGAATCATACACCATGAATTTGATGTTAAAATTATGAATTAATGATGCTAAAATAATCTATGAACCTTGGGGAACTTTTTTATATACTTTAATTGAAGTTTGGTGAATTAAAGTGACTCAAAGAAGAAGACGATGAATAATCGATTATTAACTTAAAAATCAATTATTCATCGTTCTGTAGATTTTTAGAACACAGCAGCACAACAATCGATTGTCGGAATGTGACAATCGATTGTCAGCCTTCTCTGAAAATGAACCAAAGGCTGATAATCGATTATCAGAATGTGATAATCGATTATCACCCTATTCTGAAAGTCAGATAATCAATTATCACATGCTGATAATCGATTATCTCCCTACTTTGCTGAAGAAAATGAAGTCAGTAGCTACAAATCGATTTTCCTATCATATTTTAATCGATTACTGTTTAGAAAACATGATTTTTGAACTATGGAATCCTGTTTTTGATACCAACCTATTATGATTAATATAAAGATGATCTCTTGGAGTAAAAATGATGTTTTGACAACTAAGAGGACTTTACGTGATGCATGACGGTAAGCTAGGGTGTTAACACTCGACGCTAGACCACTAATTGTTATTGAATATTATGATGGTTATGGTTATGGATGACTATGATGTATTGATGATGAACCCACTGATTAAAATAATTATTGTGAATGATTTAAACTATGATTTGAAATGAATACATCGATGATTATGAAATAATTTGGATTGATGAATTGTATTGTTAAGGATATCTAGAAGAACTCTAGAATATATCCATTTAGAAATTGATGATGAACTATTAAAGATATTTAGAAGAACTCTAAGATATATCCCTATTGATGTTACGTTGGTTTCTAATACTATCTAGAAGACCTCTAAGATAAATTAGAAATAGGCCTTGCGGGTATGATGCCTGGTGGCTAGGGTTAAAACGTGCGTACGGGATCCAAGAACCAAACTTAATTACCTACTCGTTTGGGGGTACCACCCAACCCAACAGTGAACACCACGCTGTCAGTTTCTGGTTGACCTTAAGCGAAGGTAAGTTTAAGATTTTGAAAATCTTTTTTGAAAAATTGTATCTTAAACTAGGTCTTGCTTAAGGGTTGGTTAGAAATACTTAAATTAGAATTAGTTTAAGAATTGAATTGGCTTAGACTACGAATAGTTTAAGGATATTATTGAATACTAATGTTGAATATCAAATATTAATGATGAATGTTGAATATGAATATGAATATTAATGTTGAATAATGAATGATCAAACTGAATATTGATTATTGAATATCTGAACTGAACATTATGTGCATGCTATCAAATGATTTGATTATGAATTGAGATTCAATTTATATGGATTTTCGACGCATTAGATATGCCTACTAAGCTTTACCACTGAGCGTGTTGTGTGTTTTATTTGCTACACGCAGGTTAATAGAAAGAATGATGTGATATGCTCCTGGCGGCAGATGGGGCGAGATGGTCGGGATGGATGTGACAAGTTTTGAATTAATTTATTGTGATATGACTACATTTAAATTTGTTTCCGCAATATTGTTGAATCTCCGTACTGTTTATGTTATGAAAATTTATTATTATGATAAATAAAAGTGTTTGAAAAATTTTGAATTTTACGATTACCAAGTTAGTACTTTGGTCCGAAAGGGGCTGCAGACCTAGACGGATTAGGGTGTTACAGAGTCGGCCTTCCCAGGATCAAGTTGTAGGTTGAAGGAGCTTTTACTACTCCAAACTTGATGGGAATTGTCCAACGACGAGGGGCTTTCTTCTTTAGGAACATGGGGAAAGTTGAGTCTCAAAAACTTCAGGATGGATTAGCTATGAAGTATTTCGTATATAGCAGGATTGGGACCCTACCTACCCTTTCAAAAAATGCTTTGCCATACCAGATCAATAGTCTCAACCGAAAGCCAGGCACCATCTAGGATCTTGGGTGAAGATTTACACTTTCACGCACGTGTGACTGAGCATATAGCTAGTTATAATTGATTAGACGCTGCGATGTTCACCTCCAATTAGGTTGATACAACACAAGATTGTTTTATGGGTTATGAATAGATTTGTTGTGTAAAC
This sequence comes from Cuscuta australis, assembly GCA_003260385.1. Lineage (NCBI taxonomy): Eukaryota > Viridiplantae > Streptophyta > Magnoliopsida > Solanales > Convolvulaceae > Cuscuta > Cuscuta australis. The sequence continues at coordinate 2,018,816 of NQVE01000129.1, read as the reverse complement.
AACCTAGTCACTAGGCATTTAATGCTAATTATGCAATCATGTGTGGAAAGCAGGCGCCCCCCATGGACATATTCGTTATGTTCAAAAAAAGAGTGACTACATCATAATATGTATGAAAAGATAATTGGTATGGCGTAGACCCTCCCTTTCTAGATGAGATGAGAAATAAAGTGTTGGAAGATGCCTTATGAAAAGCATACTTACAATCTAATTTATTATAGTTTTGAAAACCCGAGTAATCCAGACCAATGGAATGAATAATGCATAGAGTTAGGAAGGCTTGTTTTAGTACTTCTGTCTCATACTTCGAGTATGGTGAGAAGGCTATCGATCATTCTATAACCAAACCGACAATCAAATTATTCATTCATACATGGCTAAAAGACTCCCATCCCACTGCTCATGAGTGAAAGTTCGCGCTCCATAGCCCCGAATAGAAGTCAAGGCTTCTCAGCGGGCACATGTGTCGACAAGTTGTTGTTTTTCACCTTCAAAGATAACCTTACCATATGTATTTAAAAATTCCAGTACAGACCGATTATTTTCGGGATATAGACCGGACCAGAACCCAGAATCCATAATTTGTTAAGACTGGAGACCGGACCGGACCTGATTACTCTGGATCAGTCCGAACCGGTCCATTTCGGTTCGGGTCAGGTCTAATTTCCGGTCCAGATTGATTCCTGTACCCCTATGAGAGAGTGTGTGAGAGTTGGGCTAACCCGTGATCCTAGCTTGGCCTTAATAGGGATTAGGGAGGGATCTCAACTCAAAGGTAGAACAAAAATGCTAGGGGTACACCATTTGAGGTACCCCATTTGTACCCCTCCATCTCCACCACACAAAGCAAGAGAGAGAGAAAAAATTAAAAATAAAAAAATAAATGAAAAGTTAGGATGCATGATGTACAAAATGCCGTACCCCAAGGGGTACCCCTAGCATTCCTCAAGCCAGAAACATGACAGAGAGAAGAAAGATGTGTGTCCCCTTTCTCGGACCAAACCCTAACACGTGAATCTCCTCTTCCCCATTTCCGTTTCACGCCGTCTATACATTTTTACGTATCCTTCAACGCCCAATCAGATTTCTGGAAGCAACCCATTTACCTACAAACAAACAGCTTTTCTCATTTGTGTTGAAGGCAGAGAAAAAGCAAGAAATGATGGTGAGGTGAAGATCATAATTTCTTCACTTTTCGTAGAGGAGATCACTTCTCTTCTGCCTGATTTCCAAACGGTACGTCTCTTAATTGTGCTTACGACCCGCATTTCTCAATGCTATTAAACGTTTCCATATATGTATTGTGATCACGTAAATTTCGTGCGCATCTGAATCTATCTGGCAGAGGGCATTTGGGGCACGTTTAAGGTTAGATCTGTTGGAATTTTTGTTCGTGAATTGCGCGTGATCTGCATTTTGGTTCAGATTTGGTAATGTAACAGTGAAATGCTGATCCAATTTGGGAAATCTTAACTTTTTTCCCTTCAATTGATTGGATCTGTTGTGTGATCGATTAAGTGATTTTTCAATTGTTGTAGCTTGACGTTTTGTTGATTTGTAATCTAGGCTTGACCTTAGAATCTCAATTTTCAATCTCGTATGGAGCGGAGTATCTGAATTTATGCACATTCTTTTTCTAGCAGTTTGAGGTGGCAGAGTACTTCAAATGTTATTTTCTGTTTTGGTTTCCGTGATATTTTCCTTTAACTTGTTTTGTAACAGTTTATGCTTGATGGATGGCTAACCTTAGTACTATTATGAGCTTAGCATTTCTCGATAACTTTGCCTGATTTGTTCACGTCTTAATGATTTTATACTCTCATGTAAAGAATTAGGACAGAAAAGGTTGCAGCGTTGAGAGGGTATATGCAAAAGGTTCTTTATGTTACTTGTTGAAGGGTAAGAAACTTAGGGGTTGTACAGAAATGGCTCCTGCAAAAAAGGCCGAGAAGAAGGCTGCAGTTGATGCAGCTGCATGGATGTTCAATGTGGTCACTTCTGTGGGAATTATCATTATTAATAAGGCCTTAATGGCTACATATGGGTTCAGCTTTGGTAACTTTCCTAATCTCTAGCATCCATTTTTGTACTTAACTGCCTTTTTCGTGTATAATGTAAACTTGTAGATGTCATGTAAGCTCAATGTCTAAGCTCATAAGAGTTGACCTCAATAAAAGAATATTACTCCGTAAAGTTAAAATACCTGTAAATTGAATAACAATTTAACATTTACTGGTTCAATACCATAATAATAATAAAAATGTGAACCACAGTTACTACTTATATCAAATGCAATACATTAAGTAAATGTCAAATTATCTCAATACTCCAGCAAGCCTAACATACTACCAGGTGTAGCTGTGAAAGGCGCATATAATGTGTGATGCACACAATTCGCGGAGACTAGGGCATTGCGTATCCTGATGCAGGCGAAGTTCCTGATGTGTGTGCATAGATGCGCATTAGCGCATACTGCAATGCGTGTGAAAATTTTTTTTTTTCAAAAAAAAATCTGAGCTCATTCTCCTGCCTTCTGATGTAAGGTATATTTATTTCTTCTTCATCCATTTCAGTTTCTTCCTTTTCAGATTTCAGTTTTAGAGTATAAAAATGGATCCATCAGACAGAAGGAATATCCAGACTTCTATTGGACAAAGATGGAATTAATCTTGTAAACATTATGTGAAAACAACATCATGTATACACTCACATACACATGGCGTGTAATGCCACAATGGCAAGCTAAATAATATGATCTCATTGTTTTAAAATAGATTAGTTGTCATTTAGATTTTTATTTTTCCAATTCTATGTATAATTTGTTTTTGTATTGTATTTCTTCTCGTTTTCCTTTTTGAGCCATCCTAAAATTTCCTCCTTGTTTTCTTATTTGGCAAAATTTTTTGGGTACAATATCCTGTTTACCCTTACAAGTTATTACGGAGTATTAATTTAACTTCAACCTCATTTATTCCCCACCCAACATTATCTCTTCATTCCGTTCAACTCTTCTTCTTCGCACATATGCTTTCATCATCTTCTTCTTCTTCCAATCTGCACGTCTATCATCTTCCTCTGCCAGTCTGTCTCCTTCGCCGCACATTGCCGGATTTGACGCGTTGAAGGTTCAGATCTGATCATCTGCCGCCGTCAAAGGGTCAGATCATCATTGCCATTAAAGCTTCAGACCTTCTCATAGCCGCTGCCTTGCTTTCCTTTCCACCTGGGATCACTCTCTCCACCTTTCCTTCCTTGCCACAACCAGCTACAATGGAACGGTATAATTCATTGGATGGGAGAGTTCTATCCAAGTCTATGGTTTGCGTTGTCTCTGGTGCGTGATGGTGATGCAAAGGTAGAGATGAAAGAGGGGTATTGTAGTGTAGAGGGGTATTTTAGGAAAGTCAACCTTTCTCATCTCGCATAATATGCATGCTGCATGCCAGGTTGAATCAGGAAGAAAAATTATTGGACAGATAATGTATAAATTTACCAATACTGCAGATATTTTGACAATGTGCTTTTAATAGTGATTCACAAATACATTTACTAATTTGGAAACAACCGAAAGCTAAATTAGTACGTCAAACAAACAGAAATTTGAAATTGCAATAATATGGGACAATTGATTGACGTTTGTTTACCTATGAAACAATCTCAGAGGGACAAAACAGCTACATGCCTACATATATAAGTCACAGATTAATTGCTTTTTCCCTTGTTTTTTCGATTAGCAAAACTTTCTCATTGTTAAACATTCTTTACATTATCTTTTGTTCTAGATTTGATTAAACCATTCATGCAGCTACAACATTGACTGGTATGCATTTTGCTACAACCACCTTGATGACGGCGGTTCTTAGATGGCTGGGATACATCCAAACTTCCCACCTACCCTTTTTGGACCTTTTGAAGTTTGTACTATTTGCAAACTTCTCTATTGTTGGGATGAATGTCAGTTTAATGTGGAATTCAGTAGGATTCTACCAGGTAAACATCTGTATATAAAACTGAAATTATTGGAATTCTATTTATTTGGGAGTTCAAATGTTGTAACCTATGGGGTCTGAATCAATCTCAGATTGCGAAATTGAGTATGATACCTGTATCCTGCTTGCTGGAAGTTGTTTTGGACAAGATTCGATATTCAAGAGATACAAAGCTCAGCATTTCTTTGGTACTTTTGGGTGTTGCTGTCTGCACAGTTACAGATGTTAGTGTCAATGCCAAAGGGTTCATTGCAGCCTTTATTGCTGTTTGGAGCACTGCTCTGCAACAGTATGTAAGTGTTTTCTTCTACCTGATATTTCTTAAGACGGTGACAATAGGGTGTTTGTATGCATTATGCAGTGCTTACATGAACTTGTCCAAATTTTTTTTCATGCTGCTCTACTGTTCCTTCAGAGGAGCCTTCTGATTTTTTTTTCATCTTTTTTTTTGGTATGCTTATGCTGCAGTATGTCCATTACCTCCAAAGGAAATATTCTTTAAGTTCTTTCAACCTGCTGGGACACACTGCACCTGCTCAAGCGGCAACTTTGCTGATTGTAGGCCCATTTCTGGATTATTGGCTTACAGCTAAGAGGATCGACCACTATTCTTTTACCTTCCCTTCCGTGGTAATTTTTTTTAAAGCAATTGTTAAGCTCATTATCTCACGTTTACCGTGGTTTACTATGGATTTAGATATATTGCCTGTGATTTAGCAAAGATGCATTCTTTAAGTTATTCCTTGCTATGATTCATTCTCAGAAACTTTGGGCGCAACTAAACATGCTATTAGCTTAGTGCACACCCATGTGTGTTATTATTGATTTATTTATGGACTTGACAGTGCTAATCTTCTTTCCATTTGAGATGAATGAGTTCGATTTGTTCTTAGGTCTCCTACCTACATGTCTAATTGTCTCCCTACCCTTCTTGTGCAGGTCTTCCTGATTCTTTCGTGCACAATCGCAATAGGCACCAATCTGAGTCAGTTTATCTGCATTGGCAGATTTACTGCTGTCTCATTCCAAGTGCTTGGGCATATGAAAACCATTCTCGTTTTGATGCTGGGATTCTTGTTGTTTGGTAAAGAGGGTCTTAACTTACAAGTAGTCATTGGCATGATTATTGCAGTCATGGGGATGGTCTGGTATGGCAATGCCTCGTCTAAGCCCGGTGGGAAGGAGCGGCGTAGCCATTCAATGTCCAAGAGTGGCCAGCAAAAGGACTCCGAATCTTCTGACCCTGATGAGAAGGTCTAAACAAAACTTCTGGCGACAAACGATGAACCCTCCTTTACACGCAACTTTTTTAGTTTTCTGACAATAGGTATGCTTATAGACACAATTAAAGTTAAACTTTCTGAATTTTGTAATTCCTATACATACATTCTAGCCTTTTTTTTATTTTACTTGTGAGGCGAGGGAAGGAGGGGATTCAAGACAAAAGCATAGGCTTAGTTATCCCTGAATTGATTTCTTTTCTTTTTTTGTTTCATAACTCATCATATATACAGAGTAATACTCTTTCGGTCCCTCTATTTTTCGCTTCTTTTTCCAATTTTTGCGTTTGCGTGGAAGACACGTTCCGCCGTTTCCTCATTTAAGGAATTCGTCGGGATCAAATTTCCTTCTAGTGTAGTTGCTGGTTGTTCCTTCATTAAAGAAGAATTGATTTTTTCTTTATTATTTTGAAGAGTGATTCACGGAAATGGAAGGAAAGAAAAGAGTGTACGGTCCATTAGGGATGTAAAACACTGACCTTGATACCAAATGCTATATTTTTGGCTAGGACTTAAAAGGAATATATAAGAGACAATATGTGAAGGACCAAATGGAGGTGGAAATTCAAGTTTCAAGAAATAGATGGGAAAAATGATAATACTAAGTTGAATCACACACTTTTAGTTCGCCTTAGGGCTTAGTATCTAGTCTTATACTCCAATAATCACAATTATACTCCAATAATCACAATTGGAGTATGCAACGAAGGAAGTATTATTATATGGATAAATTACTACTCCCTCCGTCCACAAATAAAGTTCCCATTGCGCGTTACGATGTTTGACTGAAATTATTTTCAAATCATTTTATATGAAATATGGTATGGAATTAAAAAATAAAAATAACATATTTAAAAACTACATGAAAAGATCTACAAAACTAAAGGTGACATGACTATATTATTTTATCAAATAAGACACAAAAATAGGCCAACAAAGTGAATAAAGTTTGACCATGTGAATAGTGAACGAGAACTTTATTTGTGGATGGAGGGAGTATTCACTCAAGACTTTAATGGACTCTCTTTCAATGCTGCGATTTTGGCCAAATTTCTTCAGCCAGGAAAGTGCATCCTATTTGTCCAAAAGTGTAGAAAATCAATCCCAAATATGACAAAACACAAGTTGCACACATAACACTGAACAATTTTATTGACTTTGTTAACACTCTCCTTTACCACATATTGAGCTACATGAATGACTGAAGCCAGGATAACATGACAATGCTAGGCTATACTGATGAGCGATGAGAACTTTGGGCCAATGGTGTTGATAAGAGACAAATTTTATTTTATGTATTATTTGAGCATAAAGCAAGTAACAAAGGGAAATAGGTTTATTTTAAAGTAAGTGAAAAGTGTAAAATTTATGATTTGGGGCCTTCTTTTGGTCTAAAAATCCAACCCAAAATATAACATGACACTTTGACATTAATATTCTTATTTACTAACCAAACACAGGACTAAGAAGGCTGGCCTCATATGTAGTATATCACACCATCCTCCAAATATGACTTCGAGTGTTGCTTCTATGATCGTGAAAGACGATGTTCATGAATTTGAAGTGGTCTGTTGCGTCCACCGGCATAACGCTGGAACGACACTTAAGAGTAAAAGCGTTTCCCGTCCTCCCCCAAAACCCGGGAGGCCCCCTAGGTGAAAGACACTTTAGCCTCTTTTGGAGAGAGGAACTCTCCATCAAGAAAACGTCGTTTCTTCGGATGATGAAGACACCCCCCCCCCCCGCCCGCCAACCCCCCTTTCGCACTAAAGTCGACTAAGGGGCGAGAGCTAAAGAGCATTCAATGAGGCTCCTTTGCAACCCTGTCCAACTGAAGGAGAGCAACCTCTTCAAAAAGGGACTACTGAGAAATTCCAAAAGAAGTGGGCAGCTTCTTCTTCTGAAGCATCGATCTTCCACCGAGCCAAATATCAGCGTGACCTGGAGTCCTTCAAAAGATTCATGTATGTTGAAATTTTGGTAGACCGAGTAAACTGGGCGGATTGTTGGGTGAGATTTGACTACCTACCCACATAAAGTCCGGATCCACTTTCTATCCAAAAGCTTAGGGGCTGTTTGTTTCAGCCTCTTAATGGTTCAGATGTCTGAATGGTTCAGCACTTAATGGTTCAGACTGTTTGTTTCAGCCTCTTAATGGTTCATATGTCTGAATGGTTAAGAGATTTGCCTCTGAATGGTTAAGTATTATACAGAGTCTGAATGGTTAAGACCTCTTATCTGAATTGATCAGACATTTGCCTCTGAATAGTTAAGCAATATACTAGCTCTTAATGGTTCAGACCTCTTACTGGTTCAGCACTTAATGGTTCAGACCTCTTACTGGTTCAGCACTTACCTATTCAGAAGTTGCCAAACAGCCCCTTAAGCTTGTAATTGTAGTTCAGGAAAGGGTTTATATATATACTCTAACACGCCCCTCACATGCACTCGTGACCTCTTGGTTATTTAGGCTCTGATATCATGTCAAGGAACCAAATCAACCAAAAGCTTAAGCTTGCTTAACTTCGGAGTTCTAAAGGGATCAAGTGTATTGGTGCTGGTATGTTAGAACTTTGGTGGGTTGAGTGAACTAGGCAAAGTGTCGGTGATATTTGATCACTTTCCCATATAAAATCAAGATCCACTTTTTAACCAAAAGCTTCAACATGTGAGTACTACTTCACGGCTTCACCTTTCTTTATATGGAGGTAATGTTTTTGATTGATTTGCCTCGTCCTCCAATATGGTCCCCGGGACGAGCCTCAATGTCGCCCGGACTACATCAGAATCATGATACCATTGATCCATTATGAGCAAGTAATTCCCTCCCACTCACTTACCATCTTTTTCCCAAAGATCCTTTAGATTCTTCATTATTGTAATTTTGACCAAACAATTCATCAAGCAAGAATGTGATTCCCCTTTGTCCAAAGAGTATAAAATCTATCCCAAATATGAGAAAAAAAAGTTGTAGACAAAATAATATTCATGCTCAATGTCCTTTAACATATCATTCAGTCACATGAATATTTAAAGACCAAGATACATATTGATCAAGAATATAAACCAGGGGTATTCGAAAGGAATTGATTTAATTTTACTTATTATCTAGGTAGAAAGTAACAAATAAACAAGAATAGGCACATTGACATTAATATCCATATTTCCTTACCATTCTCATGACTAGGAAGACTATCCTCATAGAATTGATACAACGAGAGAAGTATACACAACGAGAAAAACGCATGTCTTAACATTCGTGAATTGATAGAAATATAGACACGAAGATATTGCACACAAAAGAATCAAGATAAGCGCTCATAATTAACACAGATATCGCAGAGAGTCATATTGAACACAATCAGGAAGTTATGTCCCTAAAAATCAACCATCTGATAGGTTGGTTAATTGGAAGCATTTTAGAACATTTTCAAACCACACAGAAGTGAAATGATTCTTATTTCGTTGCTCATATCGACACTTGTATTATGATTTGCAATTCTTACAAGGAGCAGTCTGTATTCTATAAACAGATAGGTACAAGTACAGAATGCAATAGTTAAAAAAAATATTCTTAGACAGATAAAACGCAGCCTAATTCATTAGCAGCAGTGTCAAGAGTGTTCATAGACAAGCCATTTGCTAGTCTGCTATGAGCTTCCAAATTCATGCACTTCTCAATTTCAGCTTTCCAGTCAATATTCAAGCACTGGTGTGCAGGATTTTGCTCGGCTCTCGGTTTTATTGAACAAGTGTGCAGAACTGCGCGAAGAAATGATGTGCTGAGAACACGGACATGAGCGCTCTGATGAGAAAGACACCGGACTGTGGCTGGTATACGACACTGCAAGGCATAGACCCAATTGAACACATAGAGTTAGTTTTCCTAGCCCAGTTATAAAGTAAAGTGTCTACACGGAGAAAAAAGAAACAAGAAAAAAATACACAGAGTTGAAAGACAGGAACAAGAAGAAAATCATAAAGGTGATTTATAGTCTACTTTACTATATAATTCACCACTTCCTTCAAGCTCGGTGGCCTCGGGCAAACATGTATAAGCACAAGTTGTTACCCATGTAGAGGGATTTGACAAATGATGTGCTAATTTCTTTGGATAAAAGTTTCTCTGGAATGAAAACACTCTATATGCTTAGTCCTTTCTTGAGAAAAAAAGAGGCAATATGTAGAATTGTTTCATTATAAAATCAATTTCATAGAACGTATTGTGCAATATCTTAGTTCCTGGAATAATATGTTAACCAGATGAGTTCACACGCTATGAGATCCAGGTCTCTATATTGCTTCAGCCTTCAGCACTTCATCTTGCAACTACACCCTGCTTATTTTTTCCCAGGAATTCAAGTTACCTCCAATGAGAATACAATACCCTAAAGTTGATCTTCTATCACTCGGGGTCCCACCCAGTTTGCATCTGAATGAGCAATAATATCAACATGACCTTTGTTCGCATAAAACAATCCTTTTCCAATGGCACACTTCCATATATCGCTTCTTTACCCAAAGGCTTCCACTGTATTTGGTGGGGAAAGTGATGGGAAACCATTGCCAATTTATTAACACAAAAAGGTAGATGTACAAAGGAGTGGGTGGCATGATAGTATGATACCAAGGCACAAGACAACCCCCTTTAGTATTTAGTACTAGTGAAGGTGGGAACAAACCCATTTATTACAGGGTTCACCGTGTATATGTGCACAAAAACAATAGGAAATTAAGAAAATTATGGGGTGAGGTTCTCCATAAATACATAGAGAAAAAATGGAAGCAATACAAAGTTGGATAAAAGCTTGCAAACGAGAAGAGATAACAATACACGAAGAACGACATTAAAAACACACACAAGGGTAGCCTACACATGATATTGAGTACTGCCCCTGGGGGGGGGGGGAGGATTACATTTGTGATGGTTTAAGAAAGTGTTAGTAGTGCAACCCAGTTTAGCTGAGTGATTCGTGACCGAGTTCTTTTCCCAAAAAGTGTGTTAAATTCTAAAATTATGCAAATTCATAGCCACTTGAATTTGTGAAGGATGGTTTTATAACACCAATTTGCATTACCTTTTAGTAATTGTCTGAACAACAATAGTGAAGTAACTCAAATACTCAATAATGACATAACAGGCTTAACAGCGTCTTCTGTTTATTATAACATATCCATAGTTATCACGACGTCGCCTAGGCGTCCAGGCGGCATGTTTTTCTCGCCATGGCCAATCGACTCGCCTAAGTTTCAATACCTCGCCTAGGCATCACCATTTGGAAGACTTGGCGTCCAGGTGCAGCGCCGTAGACGACTAACGCCGTGAAATTAAAGTCTTGTTTTTTTAAATTAGTCTTCGGGTCAGAAGCCCATTTTTACTCCAAATTACGGAGTAAATTAAAACCCTGCCTCTTTCCGAAGCTCCTCCTAACTCGCCGCGTTCAAATTGCGATCGCATACCTCCTCTGCCGATCACCAATCTCCTTTTTCATCTCTTTCGATCCCATCTCATATTCTCGCATCAGTTTTATTTTATTGGGTTTCAAACCCTTCTCGAATGGAAATGTCAATTTTGGGGCATCTAGCCATTTGAGGGACTTGGTCCACAAGGAGAACAAAAAACAGGAGGAAAATACATGGAGTAGAAGGACGAGAGAAGAATGGAATGAAAAGCAAGTCCTAAAGCTACTCTTCAAAGTCCACTTTACAAAATATTTTGACATACACATTTAACATTTCAGCTTTGAGTAACAGCACTTCGAATAAGAGCCTTTAAGAGCATATAGAGGCTTGATTTATTACCTTGACAACGTTTAGGAGGCCTTCTGCAACTCCCAATCCAGAATCTCCCCTCTTTAGCACTGGCTGAACTGCTCTAGCTGTCACTTCAAGGAGCTGCTCAATGTTTTTCACATACAACATTATAGCAAACCCAATATTAATATATGCCAGAATTAAAAGAAATAATTACCTCTAATTGAGGTAAGGTGCATGCTTCATCATCAACAAGGACTCCATCAGTAGCCCGATTCAAAAGGTTCGATGCCCTTGCCAGAATTACAAGAGATTCTGGAGTATCATGATTTCTCATTACTTCTGCAATCAATTTCACGATCCGTTGGTTGATTCTATGCACTTGGCCGTAGTCATCTTTAGAAACCCATGGATGGATTTCCCTCTCCGCCTGACAAGTGACAAACCAATAATAGTAACTAAGCAAATGAAGTTACTAGCATTCACACTAAATAAGAACAGAAATTGATTTCCAACATATAGTAATACTACAATTTAGTGAATTTGAATATATGAACATGAGTATGCAGGTAAAAATACAAAGATATAGCTATGCCATAAATGTTCTTTAAAGATGGACATGCAGCCCAGACATCAGCAATATATGGAGTTGAGGAAAAGGAAAATTTTGATATCATGATAATCAATGAAAAAGAAAAGAGCCAATGTGTTCAAGTGCTACAAAATCACAACCTGAAGAACAATAGCTGTTGCAGCTTTTGCAGGCGAAGCTATCACAACATTGCATAGTGCATCAACTACCTACAGTTGAAGCAGTTAGTTAAGAGAACGAAGCAAATGACTGTAAATTCTAGTATTAGAAATGTAGAAGGAAACCGGTATAGCCACTAACTCAAACGCTAGCATCAGCAGGGAAAGCATCGTCACAAGTAGCAAAAGTGTACAAGTGGATAATTAATCTTAAATATTTGAAGTTTTTAACTCGTTTATCAACAACAACAACAACAACAACAAACCTAGTAAAATACGCATTGGGGTCTGGGAGGGCGATTTTCTTAGACTCGGGTGTCAATGGGTCTCTACTATCTAGGTTGATACGGATGGAAATGTTGATTGTTTGAAATCAATTCTCGTCTCGTGGCAAAGGATGCTTGTAGAAAAATATTAGAACTAAACTGAATGGTTTCATTGATCACAAATACCTTATTTATACAAGCATAACTCTAACCTAATTACGAGCCCACTAACAGGCCCAATAATAACAAAACCTACTTACATCCGCTAACACTCCCCCTCAAGTTGAGCATTACGTTAACGAATACACAACTTGGACAATTACGACTAAACTAGAAACAACTCAATAAAAAACTTTGGACAAAACTTTGAATTTAATTTGCTGAGACAATGGATGAAAATATTGTGGCATATTTGCTGAGTGCTGACTTATGGCCAACCACACAAAATTGTGGAAATTACCATCGAACCACCTTGAGAATATATAACTTTATGCGGCCAAATTGACAGAGTGCTGCTTGATGCTAGATTTACCGGGCCAAATTTGAGGACTAGAAAATACGGAATAGCGGAGATGTGATCCATTGTAGTCAATTGAAACACTCCATAGATGGAGGCGTTGAGGGCGAGGTGCGACGTGGGATAGTGGCCGCCTAGTCCGATGATGTTGAATATTGAAAAATAGCAACAAAGAGGAACAGATGGTGATTTTGCCGCTGCCACCAGCGGACAAATTACGGGCGACGGCGGCTGCGGAAGCAACTAGAGCAAACTAGGGTTTTTTATCCCAAGATTTGGCTCAGATACCATGTAGAAAAATTAATAGAACTAAACTTAATGGTTTCATTGATCACAACTACCTTATTTATACAAGCATAACTCTAACCTAATTACGAGCCCACTAACAGGCCCAATAATACCAAAACCTACTTACATCCGCTAACAATACTCATGCTAATAGGCTTTGACTTTAGTAAAACGTTTACTGGGTTAGTGGGTTTGTTGTTGTTATTGTTGCTAAAATGAGATTTATCTATCTCATTTCGTCCATAGAAACTATCTCTCATTGGTCAAGATATAAATCATTGTTTCTTATATGGTGCATTTAAAGAGGAAATATATATGGAACAACCTCCGGGGTTTGTTGCTCGAGAGTTGGATCTTGTGTATAAACCTCAGAAACTATTGCATGGTTGCTCAGAAACAATCCTCGTATGCTTGGTTCTGAAATTTTGGTCATGTCTAACGAATTTGGCATGTTCTGAGCAGGGTTGATCATTTTGTGTTCTTTAGAAACTCGGCATCTCAGGAAGCTCTTTATCCGATAGTTTATGTGGATGATATTTTTATTATAGGTTATGAATCTAAAAGAATTGTAGGTCTCAAACAAAATTCATCTTATCAACTTAAGACAACATTACAACACACGGATCTCTGGGATATCACTGCACATTCTTGGTATTGACTTTGCTCAGTCCAAAACAACTGTTTTCATACAACAACAACATTACTCCAGTGCCTTAAAGGCATTGCGGGGTAAGGGGGAGCTTGACCCCTGTGTTTAAAATGCAGAGCTGCTGTTTCCATATGACCCATGATGAGCATCGAAAGTTGCATTGACTAATTGTCACTTCACTATTAAAAGAAGTGAGCAAACAGCTTAATGAGCCCTTTTGCTTTATTCCATCATACCCCAAAGCCAAAAAAAGTGAATCTTTGGCTCCATTTGAGATGATGGAAACCAAAACAAGTGGTTTAATATGCCAGCTAAATTATGCACCTGACATATCTTGGAAGAAAATGGTTGTTGACTTCAAAACAAGTACACATTATTATGGATCCAAATGCTAGGTTATTATTAGAACAAGGGGAACCATATTCTGATCCAATGAGGAATCAATGGCGGGTGGGCAAATTTAATTATCTTGCTAGAACCAGAATCAATATCATATGCGCAGTTAGTTTTGTGTGTACGCCAGTTTTTTATATCTTCCACTAAAAGTAATTGGGATGTAATTTTTCCTTTTTTCAGATATCTTAAAGGGTCTCCTAGAAAAGATTGTTATATGAAAAAAGGTCGTCTTGATATTATCATGTATGCTTATGCAGATACGGCAGTATCACCAAGGATTTCTGGATTTGTGTTTTCATTGGAGGTAATATTATAACCTAGAAAAGTAAGAAACAGGGTTTTGTTCACGATCTGACGCTGTATATAGGGCCATGACTTTCACAGTTTCAGTACATGTGAATATGTGAGTTTATCTTGCTTAAGTATTTAGTTATGGAGCTAAGGCATTTCAGAATAGGTTCTATGTAATTAAATTGTGACAACCAAGCAGCTCGACGCGTTGCTTCAAATAATGTTTTATGAGCGAACTGAACATATAAAGGTTGAGTGCCATTTTATTTGACACAAAACTCTAAGGAAATCAACACGTCATTTGTCATTTACAATGACTTGTATATGTCTTCAACAAATCCTTGAGAAGTTCTCAAATAGACTACAAATGAAGAAGCTTGGTGCATATGATATATATATATATATATATATATATATATATATATATATATATATATATATGAACCAGTTTGAGGTATATTAGATATAAAAGTAAAACTAGAATAAATCAGAACTTGGTCTTTCTATTGATCTTTCTTTGTAAAGTTTATATGATTCTTTCCCTCGAAGTTGTTCCGTACATTTAAGGGAAATGTCCCTAGGCATTGTAAATTCCTTTGCTATATATACACATCAAACTGAAAAATAATGGTATCAACTAAATTTAGCTCCAAAATCAAGTGTATATAACTCAGACAAATGCCAGTGAAAAAAAAAGTATGACAGAGTTATGTCAGTAGATTATTACCTGCCTCCATCCCAGCTGGGAAGATGTGCTTTCTGTACAAGGTTGTATTTCAGGTGAAGCGATCAGGTTACGCCAAAGCAATGAAACAACAGAAAAGCATAGTTCTTGTTTCTTTGTGAGAACCGACTTTAAAAGATATTGTGCATGAGAACTGAATCCTACATTATCCATTATAAGAAAGTTGGCCAGATCTGTAGCTTCAATTGGAAAACATGCAATCCCTTTACCCGTGTTACCCCTGGCAACCAAAGTTGACTGTGATGCTTTATAACACATATTTAACATTTTAGGATCAAATTTGTCTTCACATTGAGGGGAAGATGGCTGCTCTGGTTTCAAGTAGTTACAACTGGAATGTTTTTTAATTCTCCCATTAAAGCCGGATGTAACATCCCCGGGGACTAGTGCATGCATTAAGTGTGCTTCCAATGGCTCAGCCTTGTTGACAATTGATGCAACTGTTTTTCTGTGAATATCAATCAGGTTGTGAAGTGAAGATGCCCTTGAGTGAATTTCAATATCCCATTTAAACAGTATCAAGATGGACAGTGCACGCATGCAAGCCTTTGACCGTCTAAAAAGATCAGAAATGTGAGCTGCAACCATTGCTGCAGCAACAATCTGATTTGAACTGTAACTCCATGAAGTTGTAACAGAAGATGGCTTCAAAGAGAAAAGTGCCTCTAGAATTGTTAGTATCCTGCGAGTATGGATAACTGCAGAATGACTCCCATTCTTTAAATCGGTGGATGATACATTTGAAAGGCTAGCAATGTCCTCCATATTCTTCGGACCCAATGAAAAACTCCCTCTTGCAGCCAAAGGGAATAGCTGTAGTTCCCAAGAAAGAGCATAAACGGAAGCAAGAACATAAGAGTCAAATGCTGCCAAAGGTCCTCGGCTTTTACTACGTTTCTCACTTTTGATTTCTTTTTGCTTTCCATTGGTGTCTCCACTTATTTCACTAACTGTGAAATAATCTTCGACATCAATCTTCTTGCTTCTGCCATGTTTTGCTTCTTGAGTAATACATACAGTCAACACAACAAAAAGAAGTCGAGAGGCAAGCTCTACAGAAACACATGACTCTACAAATAATGAGTGGACCATTGTGCGCAGTTCTCCCATGGCAAGATTTTTGGACACAGAGCCCAAAAGCAATCTTGCATTTCTAAGTTCTTCTCTGGATGACTCGGATTGAACGGTTCTCTGAAGAATTGTTTCAACGGTAGCAACAAATATTTTCATGAGACAGGTTTCGGATGGACTCCCACGAGGAAGATACTCAAGCACCTTAAGCAGAGGTATATAAAGATTCCATGACAAAATAGGAGGCTGCAAAGGGGTTGCAACTACAATCTCAGGAAGATCAACAGCAGAGGAATCTAAAGGAACCAAACCATAAGCTGCTTCCCATATGGTACATATTCTCCATTCGACCTCAGGACCGTTTGCACAAAGCATGGATGCAATCCCTTGGGCAGTAGCTTCAACTGTAGCCTCAGATGTAGGCACTTCTCTCTGGGAGAGGATATATTTTAGATATCACAAGAGTACTAGCATTTATCTTTATGTACCAAGGTTAGCATCAGTACCTGCTTATTATGACATGAAATGTGAGCACCGAAGGGTTCATGTTGAACTTCCACGCCTTCCACTTGTCTCAATGGTGGGAAAAGCAATGCAGGTTGGGAAAGTATTCGAAAAAGCAAAGCAGCTGCAGCATCTGCTGCAATGCCAACTCTCATGGACATTGCATTTCCAATAGCACGCAAGAAATGCAAATGCATCCAATTCCGAGGAAGCTTCACCAAGTGGATAAAGATTAGAACTTGAGTTTAAAATCCAAAAATAGCAACCATTTAGTTCAGTGTAGCAATTCAACCTGAACTATAGTTAGGCCTAGCCCACATGTTTTGCATGTATCTATAAATGTAGGCCGATGTTCATGTGTTCATTAAAATACACCATTTGTTTCTCAGAAAAAACTTAAAAAGAACTACTCTCATTGCTCATTTAATACATCATTTGTTCCCCTGAAAAAATTTCAAATAAAGATTGAAGGAAACAGGATCATGACACATTTTATATAATGCTTAAATAGAACTTCTCTCGCCTTCATCATCACCACCTTGATCAAATGTGCATGGAGTTGGTAGCATGATAAAGTCATGTAAAAAACATAATGAAAAAGTTACCAGATGCACTTCTTGTCGCAACCTTCTTATGTAGGACTAATGAGATAAAAGTCTGGTGATCATCATAGATTATATCTATTTGCATGGAACATTTCATAAGAAGACGGTGAATCAAGAGAGCTGTTGTAGTCATATCCCATCACAAATATGATATTGTAAAATCAACATGAACATAACCATTCAAAAGAAGTGCTCTGTACAAGATGTTTTAAAATCAAAATAAATAACATCAAGAATGAAAGAAACATTCCACTTCGGAACTAAAGAAAAAGAAAGAATAAATGAAATAGATTTCTAATATTTGAAAGATAGTACAGAGGAACCAGTCAGCTGAATAGGTTATGGCTTGATAACCATGCAAGTGGATAAAACTAGCTTGAGAAATGGCATGCCATGGAGGTAAAGATGCCGATATGACTGGATCTAACAGTTGTTGTGTGACATTAATAATGAGAAATGAAAAGAAACATAATCATCATCATCCCATTATCCGAACTCAGACTGTGGCATGAAATTTATACTGTTTATCAATTGTCTACAATTACTTAACAGTATACTTATGCAAAAAAATGTAGACAATGTGTTATTAACTCTGAAAATTGCAATCAACTTTCTATAACACTTTGTAAGATATAAAACAACATTATTTTATGTATGGCTCATACCATTTAGATATATAACAAAGATAATTCAATCATCTTAATAACAGTGTAGAGTGTACCGATGATTTAAAACCTGGACAGGACGTTGAACCGGCGAGGAGGCCGGGTCCCAGTTTTTCCGGGTCAACCCGGTTTTTTCCAAATTTTTGCAGGTTTTGGGGGTTTGGACCGGACCGGTTACATGGCCGGATCGCGGTTCGACTGCCCAGTCCGGGTTTAATAACACTGCAGTGCACAGGTCACTTTCTATCCTGGGAATCATGGGATGAAAATGCTGCCAAAGCAATATAATTGTTTGATGACAAGACTACAGAAACCAGCAACAAATAAGAAATTATACAAAACTTCGTCATCCAACACCTTGTAGGTTTGTCACAACTTGCCCAAATAATTTGGTATAAGATGATGCAACTTACTCGCAATCCAGATGCATAATCTTCTGCTGCTCGAAGAAGTTCAACTAGTTGCACAGCAGCATCAAGTGCATCAGGAGCCCATGAAGGGGGAGCTTCTAAAAGTCCAAGCAGCAACCTCTGAGTGGCACTCGGACTAGCAATTGCATAGTATCTACAAGAGATACTTCAGACATATTATCTCGATATAAATTATATGAGTGTATAGATTCACGGAGAACTGGAATGAGTCGCTTAGGTTCCATTTAAGACTAGTTTTAGAGCATGTCACACACATACCGATGAAATAACCGTGCATACGGCTCAAGAGCTGGTAGACCCGCAACAAGATGCTCATCTATAGGCGTTGTTGGGGGTGGCAGCAGAAGTGCAGGAACAGCAACTGCAGTTAAGGTAGTAGTCTCGTAACGAACAACTTCTTCATCACAAACACTCAATATGACACCAGCACCATTAGCAACAGCCCACCTTGGAGTTGAAGGTAATAACTGTGGATGCTTTCCAGACCCACGGGAAGATGCTAAGACATGGATAAACTAATCTTAGGTTTGTCATTTACAAATATAGAAAGTTCAACAAAGTTTCTTGCGAGTTAGAAAGTATAGACAGTCAAATTTGTGAAGTACTCTATATATGTTTCTTCATAGATTTAAAACAAGTGTATAAAACTATTAAATCCTTAGATTTTGTGAAGCTGGACGAATCCAAGCTCTCTCATAGCTCTCACAGGCCACAGCATTTAAATCTTCCCAGCAAACACTAAAGTACGCTCCAGGATGAGTTCTAGCTTTCTAATCTCATATCATTTTTACTTTTTTTAGATAACTAAATATGTAATTATCTATTACACAGATAGGTCTATATCTACATATTGAAACTTTTTAAATTCCACCACTTGTTCACAAATTTTAAGATCTTTGTAGATTTTTTAAAATTAAATATCTAATTATCAATTAAAAAAATAGGCCTACATATCAAAACTCTACAGATTCCGTGCGAAGTTTCGAAATATTATAAGAGATTTGGCAAGAAACATATGCAATACGTTGAAACAGATTATAAATGTTTGCATCAAGAGGTTCTCTTATATACATAAATAATGATAGTAAAGTAGAGGTAGAGATGGGTAAGGTCATGGGTCGGGCTAGACCAGTTTGTTTGAACTTTAAACTAATAAGTACTAAGAAACGGGCCTCGTATTTGGTCCATGCTCGCTCAGATAATGACATAGTTATCACGGTGCCAAGGCGAGGCGAGGCGCGGCACCAGTGTAACACCATGACGCCTAGTCGACTAGGTGACCGCCTAGGCACAATTAGGTGACCTAGGCGGCAACACATAATAAATCAGGATTGGTATACTTTAGTAACACTAATTTAAATAAAAGCATAGGTGTTCTCTAAACCGAATCAAAATTTCAAATACACATACCTAAAAAAATATAAACACATCATAATATGAAAAAAGGAAGAATATGAAATGCGAAATATGATTAAAACCCAATGCGCGACTTCTTAGTGCAAAGTAATATGGAGTATGAAAAAAGTCACTCACTAAAAGGCATAAAGGATTTTCAAAAGGCGATCCCTAGGCGCCTAGGCGAGGGATACAAAATAAGGCGAGGCGATGCCCCATGGCAAGAGGAGCTGACCGCCAGGATGCCTAAACGACGTCTAGGCGGTGTCTTGATAACTATAGATAATAAGTGTGATGATCAAGCCTTGGCCCACGCCTACCCACCTTATCATAACAACTATGAAGCAAACATCAATATGGTTTAGAGTAAAAAGTAAAAACAGAAACCTGTTCTTGTTTTTGAAAGTGTACTAAAACAATAGAAAAATGTAATCAAACAACTTTAGTTTTCATATATTTGCACACCATGCAGAGTTGTTGTAACTACAAAAAAGATCAAGTCTAAAATCCATAAGCTTAGCTTCAAAAGTTGTGAGAAAAAGAACACATACCAGTTGAAGGTGGCTTCAAATCACCAGCAGCATACTTTCCTACCACACCACCACACCTGTTAATCATTACGCTTCACTGTCATTAAGTACAACAGGCAACCTAGCAATTATCTGCATTTAGTTTCATGAAATTAACTGTGATGCCAGTCAGCAATTTAAGTTGAATGCCAGTCAGCCATTTAAGTTGACCCCCTCTTAACATATGAATATTCTTAAAATCCCCTCATTGCAAACACAACAAAGCAAAAACCTGAGGGATGTGTCTCGCTATGGGAGGTGAATAGTGCTGACTGCTGAGGTTGCAGTGGTGCTGATCGTACATCTACAGAGCAAGTGGAGGATAGGACAGGAATATAACGAATATTTGTGGTGCATGTTTCCCTTTATTGGCCATAAGCTGGGAAATGGTAAGATTCAAATTCAAGGCCTTAAGTAACTGCCTCATGTTGGGAATTAAACACACAACACACACAAATAATCTGCGAGAAACGAGAGAAACGGAACACAAACGACACACAAGAATTTAACGTGGTTCGGTTTCCCTAATCCACGGCTGCAACAGGAGGATTTTCTTATTTCACTTGTGGTGCCTCGCGGAATTACAAGTACAAGGCTCAATATATAGAAGGAAAAAAAACCTAGGGTTACATAACATGGGCCGGGCCAACAAGACAAGCCCAAGCCTCCACAAAGCCCAACATTTTCCCACTTGGAGGCTTGATAATCATCAACTGCCATCCGCCACGATCACCTGTACATCGAGTAATCTTCCTCAGCTCTCTTATTGCAGCGGCCCTCTCATCAGACAACTGAAAGGCCCGTTGAAGCTCTCCCAAGCTCCAACACATCAGTCATGGCAAAATCTGCCCCTGACTCGTCCTCGGTCCCTACCGGCTCCCACTGTAGACGCACACTGCCGGATTCTGGAACATCCTGAGAACAAACAATCTCCGTACTCAGCAAGAAATTTTCTGGAGATGTTCCAACAGCTGGAATACTGGTTCTTCTGACCCACTGTCTTCTAGGCAACTTGGCTGAAGCGCCTCTTGAGCTCCCACTGCCACAAATACCTCTGACTGGCCTCCTTGAACCTTTCCTCGCTCGTTCATCCTGAGTCTAACCTGTGGCTCTAGGTTTCTCTCTTGCATAGATAACCTTATTCTGCCCACGAGACTCTGTGAACCGGACTTTGTTTTTCTTCTGAATTGGGACGATCACTCCCTCGGATGGTAAATCGACCATATACAACGAACCACTCTTCCTTCAGCGGGCCATGACAAGATTTCCCTTCACGACCTTCCACTGCCCGTTTCCGAACTTTACCTCGTGTCCCTGTTCGTCCAACTGCCTGACAGAAATCAAACTTTTCTTCAAGCCTGGAACCACTCTGACATCCTTCAAAGTCCAGAAACCGACTCGGGTCATCAACACTATGTCACCCATGCCCGTTACATCAAGAGCACTGTCGTCCGCTAGTCGTACCTTTCCAAAGTCCCCAATAACCAAATTCTGCAATGCTTCACCGCTGTGGGTGGCATGAAATGAAGCACCAGAATCCATGATCCAGGAATCCACATTGCTTTCCTCACAGCAAGTCAGAGTGACTTCCTCGTCACTCGCAGAGCCTTTAGCAATGTTCACTTAATTATCATTGGGGCATTGATTCCTAAAATGCCCCACCTCCTTGCACTTCCAGCACGTTACACCTGAGCTATCCCGAGTCTTCGACTGACTCCTTCGTCTGTTCGTGCTCCCACTACCTCTGCTATTTCTTCTGCCTCTACCAACATGAAGCAATTCACCAGATGATTCCCCAGAACTCTTTCTTCTGACGTCCTCGCCAAGAACGAGATCTCGAATCTGATCAAAGGTGAATCCATCGGGTCCCACTGAACCGGTAACTGCAGTAACCGTTCCGGACCAACTATCAGGTAAAGACGATAGCAGTAGTAAAGCTTGAACTTCATCATCGAACTTAATGCCCACTGACAATAGTCTGGCTAAGATCGAATTCAACTTATTGATATGCTCGGTAACAGAAGTGTCTTCTTTCATTTTTGTGTTCACCCGCTCTCTTATCAAAAAACTGTGTTCGCTGCAGATGGCTTCTCGTACATGTTAGACAGCGCGTCCATAATTCCCATCGCAGTCTTCTCCTTCAGAATGTTGAACGCAACATTCTTGGTCAACGAGAGACGGATCACGGGCATAGCTTTCTGATCCAAACCTGCCCAATCTGCATCTGACATCTTTTCTGGTTTGTCACCCAATACCACGTCCAAATCTTTCTGAACCAGCAAATCTTCAATTTGCATTTTCCACCAACTGAAATTTGTACCATCGAACTTTTCAATTCGGAACTTCCCGTCTTCTGCCATCTCAAACGACTAGGCGAGATACCCGGTACAACTAATTTCAGATCTTGGTATTTTTTTCGTCAGAAAATCAGGCCAAATCCACAGCCCACCAATAAGACCAGTCCAAACCAAATAGCCAGCCCAAAACAAAAAATCACACGGCCCAACTGTTTTTTTTCTCTTCTTCAATCCAGCAAAAAACCTTTTTTTTTCTTTCTGCCGAACCTGCAAAGCAAGAAAAATCAGCCCCCTATGCTTTTGTTTTTTTTCCGGCGAAGGCAAAACAGGACGGCGGCGGCGACCTCCTCGACCCAGCAGCGCGACTGAGGACGACGGCGCTTCAGGATCTGCTATCGATGGCGGCGGCTCCTTCTGCCGCTGCTCCTGCGTGCGGCGGTCTTTACGCAAACGGCGGCGGCGATCCTCGCGGCGACGGAGGCAAGACCCAGCGGCGAACTTGACGGCGTTGCACCCTCTCTCGCTACTGTGTTGCTCGCGATGGTCAACTGACGACGGCGGATCTACTGCGCGACGACGGCAGCAACGCGGTTCACTCAAGCGGCGAAACTGCTCGCGGACGGCGATTAACGGCTGAGATTCCCGGCAAATCTGTGCGCGGGTCACTCAGCGGCTGCTCCTCAGCGCGGTTCTTCGTTGCTGCGCGTCCCTCCTCTGGGTCACAGCTTCTGCCGCTACGCAAATTGCCTACACAGCGGCGCTCCTCAATTGAACGGCCACACACACCCAATCTGGATCCACACGGTTCTTCACACAAGAACCCTAGGTGACAATTTCTCACAATTTGCGTTCGTGTTGAACAACTTGGCTCCGATACCACTTGTTGGGAATTAAACACACAACACACACAAATAATCTGCGAGAAACGAGAGAAACGGAACACAAACGACACACAAGAATTTAACGTGGTTCGGTTTCCCTAATCCACGGCTGCAACAGGAGGATTTTCTTATTTCACTTGTGGTGCCTCGCGGAATTACAAGTACAAGGCTCAATATATAGGAGGAAAAAAAAACCTAGGGTTACATAACATGTGCCGGGCCAACAAGACAAGCCCAAGCCTCCACAAAGCCCAACACCTCAAATACACTATTCTCAGCTTGTGAAAAGCGGTGCTCTAAACAACCATGAATTCGGTAGACACACAGTGGTGTATGTGTTTTGGGGACAACAAACTCAACCAATGGAGAGTGGTACTGAAAACTCATGACTTGTGCATTAACTGCTATAAGACACTGTTGGAGTCTATCCCACATCGGAACTTGTAGTGAAAATAAATCGATATATAAGCTCTTGAGTTGAACTAACTAATCGATTGAATTCAATCTTTTAATGTGGTTCAACCCAAGTGTCTTATTGCCCAATCCAGTTGTCCATACCCATCCTAAATTCTATCATGGTATCGGAGCCAGTTTTATCCCACCTCGTTTGTCAAGGTGTCCGGACGTTCATTCCTAGCGGCCCGTTTGTCTTTAGCCCAGTTGTCCGTATGGATGTTGTACCCAACGACCTGTGGCCTGTTTAACACGATTGCTCGTCTGGAAGTCCATACCCAGCGGCTCGTGGTCCTTTAGGTGTTGGCGCTCATAAAAAAAAAGTCAAGGGAATGGGAGTTCATTTGCAAGTGGTCAACCGGTTAGATTCAAAATGGCCCGGTTGTCCACTTGAGGGGGAGTGTTGGAGTCTATCCCACATCGGAACTTGTAGTGAAAATAAATCGATATATAAGCTCTTGAGTTGAACTAACTAATCGATTGAATTCAATCTTTTAATGTGGTTCAACCCAAGTGTCTTATTGCCCAATCCAGTTGTCCATACCCATCCTAAATTCTATCAGACACCTTTGGTGTAAGGGAAGATAGATGAGAAAGTAGAAGTCAATATTGGAAGGGTACTACAAAGAGATACTTGGGAGTATTTGACTTCATTCCTGCAGATAAGGGAGAGAGATCGATAATAACATCACACACCATATAAAGATATGATTGTTCCAGTGAAGAACTGTCGCAGGGTGCTTTGTGACATATGACAAAACGGTCACCCTAAAATTATAGGATATATTCTACATGTAAGCTATTCAACACATTATGATGTATGGCTAGAGGAGTTCGGCAATTGCGAAGGCACATGAGCATATGTTAAAAGCTGAAGAGTTCAGGATTCTGTGGAAACTTGTGGTCGTACCAAGTTAGACAGATTACCACCAAATGTGGTCTTTTTGTCTGAGCTAGAAGCCACTCTATCACTCATATTTTCAAAGAATGCAAATTGCAGTGATTCAATCATGTTTGCCTCATAGATGCGATGACACCTGTGAGGAGGCTGGATTTCCTAGGCAGGCCAAAGAAGTCCTACTTCTTTGGCATGGCGGGTGGACTTGATCTTAGCCAAAACGGATTGAAGAAATGATCATTGGTGCCGAGGAGATCCAGGGTGGGCCAAAGCAGTCCTATGCGGTTCTTACTACATATAAAAAACATTTAGCTAATGGTGTTGTTTTATTTAACCACTTCTTATGCATTACTCATTCTGTCCCACTTGGTTGGGCTAGGAGAATTGATAAAGTGAAAATTGTGTGGTTGAGATTTATGTGAAGGAGAGAGAAACATTGTGAATCACATAATACTTTCTATAAAGGGAACTAAGACCAACTAAGCCTTATACTCGTACGTAACTTGGGGTCGGCTACATGAACTAAGAAGAAAATCACATTCGTTCATTCAAAGATATGTTCTCTCACCATTTTTTCCTATCCATTACCATACTCATGTCCAAACTCAAATAAGCCAAATCGCTCTAAATAACATCTTCCCACATCTTTTTAGGTCTTCCTCTTTTGCACAATATGTTTTCCAACCCTCAAGTCTTCTAACCAATGCACCACTAGGTCTTCTTTCTATTTTTCCAAGCCTCCGCAATTCTCCCTCAATTTATCTTTAATATGCGCCACTTCTACCTTCTTTGGATGATTTCATTTCTTATTGATCCATTTGTGTGCCCACACATCCATCGTAATAGCCAATATGCACATTTCAGTTACTTTCATATTCATAACATAACACCCTTTAGCATTCTAACATTCAGTACCATATAAACGTCTAGGTCAAATTGACGTTGTGTAGAACTTCACTTTAACTTCAAAGGTACTCCCTCCGTCCCCAAAAGTCCCGATTTGAATTCATGGAGTTTAAGAAAGTTGTTGAAAAGTAAAAAGTGTGGATAAAATTTGTTTAACGGAGAGAGAAATGGTGTAAGCCACTTATTCCTTTTCTTTTCTTTTATGGAAAGAAAAGAAGTGGAAAGTTAATTTGGGAGAGACGAGAAAGGAAAGTGAATTTTATTCGGTAAAGAACTCCAGTTGCATTCCTCCTTTTCAACAACCTGCCTTTACACAATGTTCAACATCTCCATCCAATTATCCTCCATCTTTTTGTATAATAGAACCTAAATATCTAAATCCATCACTCACGTAGGCAGATCCAGCAATTCCTAGCCATGGTTTAAGATATGGAGTAATATTCAAAAGCCTCAAATCTACTTTTTTTCTATTTTTCATAGAAGTGGCGAGTGAGGTCACCCATATATTTCTTGTATATTAACTCAAGTATGAGGATTGAGGTGACTTGAGTAGATTGGCGGTTCTCATCTCCTTTTCCAACTTCACTAAACTTTGAAACCACGCCCCTAAAAGAATCAAGTTAAAGCATCTTAAAAACTATATGCACTTATCCAACTTGATCGTCAAAATGAATGAAAGTTATCCGTTTGTAGTCATGTAAATAGAAATGCTAATGCATATTAATAAAATAAAATATGTCCTTCAAAAATAATTAAAATACTACTCCGTAAGGTTATCCGAAAGTTTTTTTGCAACACGTCTAATATAGGAGTAATCGTTTTTTTGATAATTTGCAATAAAAATTATGCATATATGATAATCAAAGTTCAAACTGAATGAATACAATAGAATGGAGGGTATGCATTTTCTCTATGCTTTAATTAAATTTCATTCATTAAAATTTTTTGGATTTTAGAATAGTGAATATTATTTATGATTGAATTTTGTAAAGAATGTTGTTTATCCTAATATAAGAAAGAATAATTTAGTTATTGGTGTTGTTATATCAACCCTCATTAAGGAAAAATCCACTTCATTTATGTTAAATGGACAAATTTGTACTTAGGAAATTGGTTAACATCTAATATCCTTCAAGGTTTTTAAGGACAAAATTGTCCATTTAATCATAAATGGAGTAGATTTAGTCATAAGGAGGGTGGATACAACGCCATCTCATTGAAAAAGAAAAAGTTAAATTCCATTGATATAAGCATGAACTACCATTTTTACGGATTTTAAGAATAGTAAATACGAGGTACTATTTATGGTTGAATTTTGCGAAGGAAAGTGTATTTATTTTTGTTTAAAAAATATGGAGTAATACTTTAGTTCCAATACTTCCCACTAAGAAAATTTAAAATTTAACTGATATAAGTATGAGAAAAAAATGGACGGAGATAGAGGACGAGTTAATCGAACCAGGACTACTCACCAATTGTCGAAGTGTGCCACTACGCTACTCTGAAAAAATTTTAGACTTGTGGGAACCCAGGACCCCGTGAACTCAACGTGGTTTTTCCTTTGATTACTCACCGAGATATTTTGATCTTTTAGTCACAAAAACCTTTATGTTTGTTTTCTTCGTTAGTAAACTTGCATTCCATATATTCCATTTTACTTCAACTTAGTCTCAAACCTTAGACTCAAATGTCTTCCTCCACAACTCTAACCTCTCTCTCATTAACACCAACTCGAGTCTCATCGATCGAAACAATATCTTCCGCAAAAAACATACAAAAAGGTAAATCCTCTTGTCTAGCCCTTGTTAGCTATTCAATTAGGGATGACAATATCTACCCAATCCAATGGATAACCGATCCACCTTACCCATTCTCATGGATAAAAACCTGAAAAAAAAGGGTGATGGATGGACTAATGATGGCTCGGGTCAGATGCGGATGGAGATTTATCTCACCCGTCACTTGACCTCGCACATTCATATTTATTATAAAAAATTAAAACTAAAAAATATTAACTTTGTTGGGTGCATAAGTTTGTTTTACTTTCCAATGTTCCATTTATAAAAGCCTAATTTTTAACTTAGAAGATTGTTTGATTGCAGGATTTTATGGAGTATTATAAACATTATTATTAATCTCTTATTTTTCTAAGACTTTTCATGTGTTATACGTGTAATACCTCGTATTAAGATGGGAATGGGAAGAGCTCAAAAAGGATTGATAGCACTATTCATATCAACAAGGTGCATCTTCTTTTCGAGAGCTCATCACCTAGAAACTCCAAAGTTAAGCGTGCTTGACCTGGAGCAATTTTAGGATGGGTGACCCCTGGGAAATTCCTTGGGCGCGCACGAGTGAGGACAAAGTGCGCGGGAAAGACTTGTGTTAGTTTGTGGGGCCCGTCTACAATCCTATGAGCTGACACTTACGGCTAGGGTGGGGGCCGAGGTGTTACAATACGCTTTACAAGTTTTTTATTTCCTGGGATGAATGATTAAGAATCATTACTTATATCACTCGTTTTCACTCGCTTAACCCGCTGATGATGGATGGTTCGGGTGATGGGTGATGTATGTAACAAGTAACAAATGATGGATGAGTCGGGTGATGAATATAGAGTCGATGGATGAATGAACAATGAAGGTGAAGCTCCACCCAACCAAATCCCGACCCGTTGTCATCCCTATCTTCAATGACCGTTTTAAAATGGAAAGAACATAAAGCTTATCCTTGATGTACTGTGATATTAACAGAATTTAAAGCTTTTTACATTAGTGATTACTCCATCACACATATCCTTCACAAGGCTTATATTCCCTTCAAAAGAAATTTAGTTGGGGAAGTGATTATAATGCCCATTGCCTCACCCTTTCCAATTACGGTTTCCAATAACGAACAGGAGTGGGGCCTAAACCTAATATTCGTGCTCCACCTCTTCCTATCTTTTGTTGAGGGTGACACCACCACCCACATGTGTGCTCTGACGAGGCCTACCTATGCGCCTTGATGGGAGTTATACTCTCCATTGCCATACACTCCTCCTATTATGGGAAGAAGCCGAACAATAAGGTGACACTGGAAGGGAGAGAAATGGAGTGAGATCCGGAGAGGCGGTAGCGGCACAAAGGTAATGGAGAGAGGTCTAGCTTGATGGGAAGAAAATTCAGCACTGATTGGTACCTCAAGCAAGCCGGACAAAAAGGTGGCAACAGAAAGGAGGTAATCATTGCAACGAGACAACTAATGCACACATGACCAACAATCTCCCCCTCATCAATTGCTCCCGCGAGCTTATGACCTTGGCTCTGATACCACTTATATGACCTCAGGCACTACCAACTCTCGTAAAACCAAATGGTGTTAGCCTAGCCTTATAGTGCATCTAACACACACAAGTGCTCACGACATTCAAGTGTGACTTGACCACACAACCTCTGCCACGGGACAATTGATACACACATGGCCAACAATTACTCTTTTAGTACTTTTAACGTGAAATATACAGTAAAGTCATACTAGATATTTACTCCTTTTGGGAGATTTAAAAAGTGTGAAGTTTATTTTGGCACAACTCAAAAAGGAAAGTCAAATTTTCTTTTAGGAACGGGGAGTATATAATTTAGTTTTTGAAAATATTAACCATCTCATGCCACGAAATTGTACTTACCACCTGAAGTAATCAGTTCTAATGCGTGGAGGTGCTTCCAACAATATATCAGTAATCCACGGAGACAGTAGCCTCAATGGTTTACTCTCATGTTGCACAGAGAGCTCACTATGCTCCCCATCAACAGATTTACTTGTTGAAGCATGGCTGCCCCTGTTGCTTCTATCTTCTTCACTATCATGTTTTTTGACTTTGTAAACCGGGCGGTTATAGTGGGTTAGTATACGTAAAATCTCTCCACAAGCAAGTGCCCATTGCTCAGAAAATTCCTTCTGCAACCGTGTATTGTAATTACTCTCAAGACCTTTTTCCCATATAAAAACAAATAACAAACTAAAGCACAAAGTCGAGAATTTTGCTAAAGAATCTGAATACCTCACTGCTTGGACAGACCAACGAAATGAAAGAGGCAAAAGGTGGTCTACTTTTATCATAATCCAGTGTACCATCAATGATACATGAGATAATTGGATGAATTACAGCATGCCCATGCTCGGGATGATGAAGGAGAAATGTTGCTGGAAATTGAAACTGATTAGAAAAACATTCAAGCAGCACTAAGTATGAAGAAGAGACCTCAAATGTAAAAGAAACAGGATATCATTATATTATATTATTACATTATAGTCCCAGTGCCCAATAAAAAGAGTCATATTTATCTAATGTATGGTTGGACCTAGTCTGAAAATTGTTGAAATATGCATGAATTAAATATATTTTTGTCAGATAACACGATTTCATATTGTAGGCTTTTATAAATCACAAAACAAGGATGATGAAACGACAAGGTGAAGAGATTTAATTTGCAAGGCTCCTTCAATTTAAGACCAGCAAATGATCAAGAAATCAAGACTAAAGAATTGGATACTTATGTCTTAAGATTTGGTAGATTTCTTTATAGGAGTAACAATTATTTAACTCATCAAATAGTTCAAATCAAATTAATTTTTAAAAATGTTTTTTTATTTAAAATAGTATTCCAGTTACTTTAATTTTTTTCTCTATGCCGTTACACCCTTTTAAAAATGTCAGTATATTTTTTTTCTTGTGGGACTATTTCCAAGTTGTTTATTCGAACTTGCTCAAATTCATGCTGAACAATCAATTGTCAATAATGGTTTTAACCCCCTGCATAAGCCTTTGATAATTGACTGTCTATGTTTTAACACTCAACTGCACGTGTTTAACAATTGATTGTTAGTTTTGGGTTTTGGGAACATCTTTGGCAGAAGATTACATTAATTGATTGTCTGTGTTTGACAATCAAATGTCAATTTAGCTGTTCGGCCACACCGAATAGATTTTGAACAAACAGTACATTGTCTCCTCGGAACAATCAATTGTCTCACTATTAACTTGTTTTATTGTGCGATTAACCCTCATGATTATCGAAAAATCTCCCATTCTGAAACCAGAAAGCAAATTATGAAGGTACATCTCAAGTTCGTGATGTTGATTTGCTAACCCAAAATATGAATTATTTTTTATGAAGGAAAATGAGTTAGTAGAGGACATGTTTGAAAGATTTTCAAGAATCATTAATACTCTCAGTGCACTTGGTAAGTCCTACACCTAACAAGAAATTGTTTGGAAAATATTGGTTGTGATTTCAACACCATCACAAGCGACGATCTTAAAGGTAACCTAATTAGTAACTACTTATGAAACGATTCACTCCTCTAAATCTCTACAAGTTAAAAAGAAGACATGGAATAGATCTCAAAGCCTCATATGTTAAAAGAGTAGAGATAGATTCTGCGAGTGAAGATGATGTGTATGATTCTTTGCTTGAAAGTTGAAACATTTAAAAGCTTAAAAAAAAATAGTTAGAGGTATGAAATAACAAGGAATCAATCCCTATGTGTTACAAATGCCCAGGAAGAAATAGACAAACCAAAAAGCATATATCTTTTTGGAAAATGATGACTCCACCTCCGAGAGCTTCAATAAAGAAATGGTCACATTATGTCTTATGAATAAGAGGTACATATCTCTAACTCATCTGTTCGTTTGATGAATTACAAGATGCGTTTCCAGAATTACTTGATGAATATAAGGTCTAGATTGTCAAATCTATCGAGACTAAATTCACCATCTTTGAAGAGGAAAACAATTTTTGAAAAATGAAAATGAGATCTTCATATATGAAATTGACAATCAAAGAGGATAATTTAAATAGTCAGGACTCTTCCCTGTGGTCATATAGTGACTCCCACAAGATACAAGTAGATGAACTGAAATACAAGTTAGTCAAGTTTAATTCACCTAAAATTAATTTTAAAAAATAAAGAGGGCCTTGGATTAAATAAGAAAAATAATTTCAAGAAAACAATTTTGTGAGGTCTAGGCAAAATCAATCACCTACAAATTTTAGCCAAACAAGGAATGTTGAAAATAAAGAACCTAGAAATAATTTTGTCAATTCGAGAAATAATTCAGCATAATTAGGGACTTTTGAGAAATATAGATTAAAAGATCACATATACAAAATATTGCACAATCTAAGATTGGCAAAGAAAATGTTTAATTCTAAAGTTACTTGTGGTTATTGTTATAAGGTAGGATACATAGCACTAGTATGTTTTTCTAAACATAGAGATACATGGTAGAAATTTTTGTGATTATGGTGCTTTTCCTAACCCCCAAAAACTCAAAAGAAATTGGGCACCTAAAACATCTTTCTAGATGTTCTGAAGGTGTGCTTAAAGACTACAACTATTGTAGTGGATGCTCCAAGCATGTATGATGTAACCAAGAAATGCATCAAATATTTATCTTTTATTTTCATTATGATTTCAAAAGCAAGGACTCTTTAGGTTGAGCATGTATAAAAGT
Organism: Cuscuta australis; assembly: GCA_003260385.1. Taxonomy (NCBI): domain Eukaryota; kingdom Viridiplantae; phylum Streptophyta; class Magnoliopsida; order Solanales; family Convolvulaceae; genus Cuscuta; species Cuscuta australis. The sequence continues at coordinate 1,986,714 of NQVE01000129.1, read as the reverse complement.
GAGGGGAAATGGTTGTGAGTTAATTTTGGGAAGCTTGATACTCAATTTAGTTTCTGCATAGTATCATCAAAAATCGATTGTCACGAGCAAACAATCTATTGTTAAGAGTTTCTGAAAACCGGGTCATCCTTAGCTCAATTTCTTCAAGCACAGACAACGATTGTCAAAAATTTCTCAAATCTGGATTTCTACCGGCATCAGAAACAATCAATTGTCCAGCAGAATTCAGATATCTACTCAGCTCTGACAATCTATTGTCAAAAAAATTTGGAACTCAATCTTTCTCCAAGCAGTAGCAGCAATGGATTGTCAAGGCTAGACATTCAATTGTCTCATCAATGACCATTTTTCTCTATCACCTTTTCATAATTTTTTAAATTGGTTACATCTTTGTGTTTCAATTATTTGCATATTATTTGGTTATCCAATGGTTGGTTTCTTTCGCTTTGGTATGCAAAATATTATTTACATGTGTATATGTATGTTATTGATAGAATTTAGGATTGGGTATGAACAACTGGATTGGGCAATAAAACACTTGAGCTGAACCACATTAAAAGAATGAATCCAATCAATTAGTTAGTTCAACTCAAGAGCTTATATACCAATTATTTTCCTCACACTTTTCCGATGTGGGATACTCTTAACACTCCCCCTCAAGTGGACAACCGGGCCATTTTGAATCTAACCGGTTGACCACTTGCAAATGAACTCCCATTCCCTTGACTTTTTTTTTGAGCGCCAACACCTAAAGGACCACGAGCCGCTGGGTATGGACTTTCAGACGAGCAATCGTGTTAAACGGGCCACAGGCCGTTGGGTACATACTCCATACGGAACACTGGGCTAAAGACAAACGGGCCGCTAGGAATGAACGTCTAGACGGACACCTTGACAAACGAGGTGGGCCAAAACCTGCTCCGATACCATGATAAAATTTAGGATTGGGTATGAACAACTGGATTGGGCAATAAAACACTTGAGCTGAACCACATTAAAAGAATGAATCCAATCAATTAGTTAGTTCAACTCAAAAGCTTATATACCGATTATTTTCCTCACACTTTTCCGATGTGGGATACTCTTAACAGTTATTATTGTACAACATTTTTGTGCATAATATTAGAAAAAAGATTGCATACCCTTTGGGGGGGGGGTATTATTTGTATCGATATGTTTATATTAATAAATGCATTGTATAAGGAAATATTTTTGTAACTATTTTCATGCGTAAATGTATAAGGAAATATTGTGTAAATATTTCAATATTTTTGTAACTATTTTCATGTGTAAATGTTAACTAATTTTATTAATATTGCTGATTTACAAAAATATTTCCTTATACAATGCATTTATTAATATAAACATATCGATACAAAAAATACCCCCCCAAAGGGTATGCAATCTTTTTCCTAATATTATGCACAAAAATGTTGTACAATAATAACATACATATACACATGAAAATATTATATACACAAAAATGTTGCACAACCAATGAAAATCAGCAAATACAGTTATACTCTCTTTTTTTTGCATAACTTAAACTCTTTGGCATGCCTTTTTCATTAAAAATATTTTATGTGATGGAAAATAACATCTTTTATCAAATTTGACTCTTTTTATAGGACAAAATTGTGTTGAAAAAGATTAGTCGTTTTATCGGACTGAAGGAATATTATGATATATAATTTAGAAGTAGGAGAACATCACTAATACCCAAAACATCATCAAAGAGGCAGTTTTCCTTGGATGGGTAACGGTTTCTGATCAGCTGTCAAAGTTAAATAAACGTCTAGTTACTAACACTAATTGAAAACACCAACAAAGGATTTTGCAAACAACATCTCAAGAGCCAACTCATAGACCATGTACCTCAGCTATATCTTCAGGAAATTGTTCTGACGTAAACTGGCCAAAATAATCAACATATGCAGCAATTTGATCCTGGAAACAAGAATGATGAAGTGTTTCAGACTTATATGCATACAATTCTATAAAAAACAACCCTGTTGAATCCCACAAGAGTAGGGTTTGGGGAGGGTGTGTGTACGGCTGTACGCAGACTTTACCCCTACTCAAAAGTAGGAGGCTATTTTAAAGATTGGCATTCAATAAAATGAGAAATGAAAATTCACAGTTTTAAGAAACTCGACAATGCATATAGATGTAGTAAAGTAAACCATTCATACGCCCAGAATAAGATTACTGATAGTTTAAGACTTAGGAGTCTAAGCTAGAATTAAATAGATACGTGATATAAATTAACATAAATATTATGGTGTTTTATGAGCATGTCTGGCCAACACTCTCTGCCAAATGCACTGACTCACACACTATTGTCATCAATAGGAATTGCAACCAGTCTGTCTTACTGTCGTAGTGACTCCCTTCTACCAGAATGACATAATCAGGGCCCTCCGATATTTGTGGGACAATTTAGCTTATTTACATTAACCACTATATCATGTCCTATTCTCACTTCAGGGAAGAAGCTAAAAGTTGGAAGTGCAAACAGTGTGTCTTAGGCTTCTAGTAGAATTACAGTTCATGATCAAGGTGTGGAGGGCCACTTAACCACAAAGGCATACTGCATCTCCAAAACAAAGCCAACTGAGTGGGAAATAGCTAAATCCCTTCTGTGTAAAATTTCATGGCAACTTTTAAGTCTAAATCTTTATCTCATCTGGAAGGGATGCAAAACATGCATTGAAGATTGAAAAAATGCCAAGTGTCTCAAGTCTCAACTGTAATGACATTCAATAGTGCTATCTCCTAGTCTTTACCACAGTTAATACAGAGGAACCAGTTAAGAGCATGCCAGGATTTCTTAGTTTCTTGAAGACACTAATAGAAGAAGTCAACTCTCTTCTACTAGTAGACAGTACCACATAGAACTATATACGATATGGCATGTTCCTATAGCCCTGGATTTAGTAAGTATGCTCATTGAATAAGAAATTTGCCAAGGGAACTCTCATATTTTTGTAATCTAAATGAACTCTGGACTTCACCTTGCTTAACCTTGAACACGACCTATATTTCTTAGCATAATGACTTAAATAGAAATGCTGAGCAAAAGCCCTAACTTATTTGATCATAATTAAAAAACATGGAGTTGATACGCAAAATGAGCTTAGAGCATAGCCATGACAATGAACTCAAAAACACAATGATAATTGTGAAGGTTTCACTCTATTAGGTACATAAATTATAAAATATATCCTCTTGAAATTTGAGTAACGATATCATTCATGCATCACAGACCCACTCAGCGCTTCATCAGCAGGTGTTTCACCCACAAGCACAAAAAATTTAATAACAAAAACAACAAAAACAAGAAATATAAGCAACAATAGCTTGTGCAAGTAGTTGGCAACTTAACTATACATATCTGAGCATAGGCATATTAAAGTAAGTACGGAGTATCACACCTTCCGTTGTTGTACATCTATTGGAGGATGCCAAAACAATGAGGAGAACTGAAGACTATCAATCCACCTTTCACATAAAACAGCCATAACCTATTGACCAGGAAAGAAATTTATTGTGAGAAAAGCCTCGAAGATGAACTTCAGTCTACAAATCATGGGTCAAAACTTAATACTCCCTCCGCCCCTTTTTAATGTTCCCACTTTGACCTTACACAGAGTTTAAGCAAGATGTAATTGTGTGGTTGAAATTCATGGGAAAGAAAGAACAATCATGTGGACACTGAAATATACGCAGTAACACTGAACTGTTCTACCCAATGTTTTTTTAAAGAAACAATAATGCTGTGTTAAAACAAACTGGAAAACACATGAGAATCATATCCTTCTTAAAAAAATTATTCCTCAAAGAAGAAATATTTATTTTTAAAAATACTATAAAGTTGAACCATAAATTTTGAAATGACATAAATATGAGACAATAATTGTGAAATATAAATTGATATTAGAATTGGAAGATTAGTTATAAAATGATGTACTCCGTAATTTTTTTATGAAGTTACAAAAAATGAATTGTGACAACATATTTTATAATGGTGAAATATATATTGGTAGAATAGTTAGAAAATGAAGTGTTTAAAATCCTTAATATTAGACTAATACTACATATTTAATATGATAACCATAATGAATGTAATACTCCCTCCGTCCCAAAATGAATTACCCTTTCGACAAACGTGCAAAATCCCGTGACTTTTAAATGATATTATTTACGTATTGGTATGAAATAAAAAATAAAAATTATTTATTAAAACTACATCAAAAGTTCTACAAAACAAGAGGTGACAAATATTTTATGTTATCCAATGATCAATGAAAACATGCATACAAACAAAAGTTATCAAGATGCAGTTTTAGTGGGTAAATTGTTTTGGGACGGATGGAGTAATAGTGAAACATATTTTAATTAATAAAAGATTAAATAATTTGATGCGAAGTAGACCATACAAAGAAGAGTGCTTTTGAACCTAAGGTCACACAGAACCTCGAATCAAATATGCTGCTAAACAATTTTAATCACTGGAAAGTTCGATTGAATCTTTAATCTTTCCCTTATTCATTATCACTTTTTCTCATAAAGCAAAAAAAAACTCCAAATCTTAACGATTCCAGAATAAATATGTGTTCAAAATCGCAGAAAATGGAAGAGATTTGAAGCGGGCGAAGAAGAGTACCTGATTCTAGATATGGCTAACTCATCAAGAAAAAATATTTGGCTATGATTTCTAGCTTAAGCCCCAAAAGATAAAACAAGAACTTTTTGGGGAGCTGCAGTAACTACGAATGCAAGATCTTTTTCTTGGGAAATTCTCCGAAATCTTTGGGTGGGGACTGGGGAGAGAGATGAAGAAGGAGAAGAAGATCTTTAGCTGTGATTTCTGGCTCCCAGAGATGCATAGGTGGCGTTAGATATTTTCTTCAAATCGACAAGTGTCTCCTAACCAGTGGCCTACTAAACCAAAATTTTGCATATAGTGAGATGGGATCTCTCCCCATTTGATTGGCTCATCATATCCTCACTCCCTCCCAAAAGAATAGTAGAGTGTGTTAGCTTTTAAAAATTAGTTTTTGCTTCGAGTAGTAGTTTTACTTTCTTTGATAATATGAGTATATATGTTTTTCTCTATCACTATTTTGTACGTAAAATACTGTTTCAAATAAATAGTTATGAATTATTTTGGCTTTCAGCTTTTGAAGAAATTAATTATCTACAAGTTAATCACTACCAATCACTCTCGTAGTACTCCATCATATAGTCTCTCTACGTCCGTACTAAATATACGAAGTGATTTAGAATCTTTGTGGTTAATTAATTTTCATTTAGGCCTTGAGGTGTGCCTATCCCTTCTCTCCCATTTTCCGTTTCGCCAATTCAGTGTCATGTCTGTTTTGGCTTTTTTCATTCCATTCCATTCTCAAGGAAATGCCTTCTCCTTTTCTCCTTCAACTTTTTATATTATTTTAATTTAAATAATAAACCTAAAAACATAAATATAATAAAATAATTGAACATTTCATTAAAATTGAAATAAGAAATATTGTAACGTCCTGAAAAACAATCTAGAAATAAATTGTTAATTAAATAAATAAGAATTATCTGATTATAACAATTTGTAATTTTAAAGAACTAAAAGACACTTTGGATATTCGAATCGTCCCAATATAACGTGACTAATCTGATTATAATAAAAAAGATTTAGATTAAACAACTGAACAATATTAATTAATTGAAAGAATAAAGACGGGTCATACTTATTGATTGATTATAAAAGTTATATCGTTGGGTAGAAGCAGAAGGATCAAACCTAACGACACAAACGGATCTCAACTCGAAGCAAGTTGGTCTGAAAAGTGTGTTCTTACTCAGATACGTGACTCCTCTATTCTGGTTCTTCTTCTTCTTCGACCGCTGGACATAGCAACCGAGAAAAGACCGATAATCGATGATGCTCCTCACGGTCTCTTTCTCCAGCAATCAACAACGAAGGCTCCAGCGGGAATAACGACGAGGACGACCTTGCGCAATGATTCTCCTCCTCCAACGGGGTACAGGGCAGCGATGACTCCTCCCATCAATTTTGCCCAAGCCCAAACGATCGGCGACTGTAGCAATAGACGATGACCGCGACATTGACTCGCGACGAAGAAGCAACTTGCCGATGTACGAGAAGCTTTACTTGAAGTTGAAGAAAAAGATAGTGATAATATAATTGTTCATACAACAAAGTCACTAGCAGAAAATCTTAGGGCCCGTTTGGTACACGGAATTGATGGAATTGGAATTGAATTGGAATTAAAATTCCATGGGATTCAATTCCATAGAATTGAATCCACCAATTTCAATTCATTTTTTGCACTACCAATTCCAAATCCACATAATTTTTGTGATACCAAACACGAGAATTGGAATTGAAGTCTTCAATTCCAATTCCATAGTTTGAATTCCGTGTACCAAACGGAGCCTTAGTGAATTTGAGTTTTTGGTATCAATTGTTATTTGGTATCAAATATTAAACCAGGTAAATATAGTGAGCAAGAAGTTACAATCAAAGAATATGCATCTTGATATTGTTATTAAAGAGATAAATGGATTGATTGGCTACTTTGAGGATTATAGAGAAACTGGTTATTCAAAAGCAAATGATGAAGCAAAGGAGATAGCTACTGAAATGGATAAACCTCCGATATTTTCAGAAAAGTGTTTGATTCGAAGGAAAAAAGAGTTGATGAGAGTTCATGTAGCGAAGAAGTTTTATTTACAACTGAAGAGAATTTCAGGGCCAATTTATTCTCTTATGTTGTGGATAAAGCCATATCTTCTCTTGATATGAGATTTGAATCATTCAAAGACTATGAGAGATTATTTGGATTTTTGTTTCCACATAAATTGAGTGGAATTGAAGAAAAAGAGCTTAAGTTGTTTTGTCATCAACTTGAAAATGCACTCAAGTTTGAAGAAAGATCGGATATTGATGCTGAAGAGCTTTACATGGAATTGAAATTATTTAACACATTACAAACTAGTGTATTTAGCAACCTCATAGATGTTTTGAAGCCTTTAAAAGAACTTGGTTGTTACTAGAATGCATATAAAATTTTGTTGGCTATTCCAGTAACGGTGGCATCTGCAGAGAGAAGTTTTTCCAAATTGAAGCTTCTGAAATCTTACTTACGGTCTACAATGTCCCAAGAAAGACTTAGCGGATTGGCAGTAATAGCTATCAAGAATGAAATCTTAGAGAGTAGAGACTGCGAAAATGTGATCAACCAATTTGTTCTCAAGAATGCAAGGAGAACTTCTCGAATCCTCGGCTAGCATTTACGATATGTAATTATAATACTATAATTTTGTCATTTTTCCTAATAATATTACGTTATCGTTTAAATATAATTAATTTACATGTGTTAATTTGTTAGATCATTAGAGATAAGATTTTTAGGGTCTTTTTTCTGTTTTGGCCCAGACATATGAATTCTCAGGACCGACTTTGCTCAATATACATGTACTTAGTCATGGATAAGTATATGTTGTTGTTTCACGTGTAACATATCACAATGACTTATAGATTTTGATTTGCAGTTAAGATCTTCCAATGTTCAACCAAATGACAAATGTAGTTTACAATGTACCTTTTTAAACTTATAAATTTGTCTATTGATGACTCATGTACTTTATATTTCCAAAATATTAGTACTCCGTAATATATTTTTCTTTGATCATTGATATATATACCAATATACCAATGGATTAACATTTTTATTTTTGCATTTTTATTTTTACTTCGTTATTTTAGTATGTTATTTCAATTTTTTTGAGTAAATAATTAATGTGTGCTACGAACGGGGACAAGTCTAGTATGTGTTAACAACGAATCATTAATTTTAGGGCCATGCTACACTTACACCAAAAATTGTACCACATTTATACACCGCAGTTATACACAAACATTTTGATGGTTTACACCGACACAAGTGTTAGTTCGTTAACAAAAATTTACACGGACACAAAGTGTTGGTGCGTTAAAAAAATTGGTTTTACACCAACACAAAATGTCGGTGCAAACCTGCGGTATACAAATGAGGTACAAAAGTTTGCTTTATCGTTAATTTTGTGCCTGTTTGGGAATAGCGTTGGCGATTAGCGTTGGCGTTTTGAAAAAGCTATCTACGGGCAGCATTTAGCGTTAACATTTTCAAAGTAATCTGCACCGTTAAAATTTTATCTAAAAATCTAACGCTAATCTCTAATGTTATTCCCAAACATGCCCTTTAACATTTTAATTAAATTTTTAAAGGATTTTGTTGTTAGAAGGTCTTGCCGTCATTTCGGGCTAATGGACCCACGCCCTTCACGGGTTTCTACTCTCTTCCGTAATTTCGCTACGGGGGGTCAATGCCGGGGTAAATTTCACAAATTGACCCCCGGGATTGACCGCCGGCGGGTCGGAGCGTTTTCCGGCTAAATCCGGCGAAATTGACGGCGGGCACCAACTCCAATGCGGTCCTGGCATCCGGGCGACCTCCAAGGACCCCTCAATTGCAAGATTTGATGAAGATTTGCAAAACCCCCAATTTTGGATCCAATTTCGAATTTTAAGGTTTTTTCGAGTAGAAAAATTCATATTCGAGAAGTTACAGGCCAAATTAGACAAAGTGGTTTGGATATTATTGATTCTCGTCTCAAGACGAAGAGAATGACATTGGTCCCGCCGGAATCGGAAAAAGTTCATTTTCCGGCGACTTTGACCGGCGGGCGGCGGCGGCGGGGCGTGGAAGAAAAGAAAAGAAGAAATGAGGTCAAATTGAAAATTTTAAAATATATAAAATTCGAATTTGACTCTAATGACCGGAAGTTAACCTAGAAACGGGCTAATGGCTCATTAGTGAAAGGATTGTGTAAGTTCAGGGATTTTTGTGAAAGGATTTGAAGTTCAGGTAACACTTCGAAATTTCAGCTAAAGTTCAGGTACAATTTGTGACCGTCAATGCCCTGTTCTATAAATCTTTCCCCATTTCCATAAATCTTCTTCCCGCCAAGCGGACCATTTTCGTCTCTCTTGAATACTCGAATCTCACAAATGCAAACGCTCTTCATTGCTCTTCAGTGCTGCCAATGCTTCACCATGCAGGTACTTTCTACTACCTCACCCCCAGTCCTCAATCTCGCCATTTTTTTATGTATGTATTCTCGCCATTAACGATTGAAAGAATCGGATGAATCTCAGGTGAAGCAGAGGAAGAAGAGCGGCAACAAGTGGGTCTGCGTGGTGTGCAACCAGAAGCAGTCTGTGCGCAATGTGTTCGCCGAGGGTTTCATGGCCAGGGACGTTCGGAAATTCGTCCAGAGCTTCAACATGTCCCGCCAGCTAGCCGATCAACAGATCCATCTTCATCAACAGGAAGAGCCGCAAACCCTAATTTGGGAAGGCCAGTTCCCGGGAAACGGCAACAACAGCAGCAGCAAAAAGAGAACGGATTGGACCGAGTACCTGGATTTCGAGGATGGATCAGTTGAACAAGAAGACGAACAATCAACAGGTCATTCTGATCCTTTGTTTATTCGTAGTGTTTATTATCGGTGTCCAGTCAAATTAATGAACTTCGTGAGTTTAAGTTGATTTACATTCAGGAATATATGACAATATTAAGTGTCCAATTTGATCGGCCGAGAAGTCTAAGAAAGTAAAACAGTGCAATTGCAATTTATTAAGAAGCAAGATAAATTATTTGAACCACATATCGATTTCCTTAAGATGAAATTTAAACAATCTGTTTAATGACCTCTACTATGATTTTTAATCCATGTATAATTGTATATGTCATAAGCCTCTTTTTTTTTCATTCACACAAGTTATGACAATGTTGGTTCTTTTTTAATACAATTGAGAGAGCAGAAGATTGAACCTTGAAGCTCTTCTATGGAGTCATAAGCTTTAGGGCAATCGATCCATTCAAAGGAAGTTCTATTGAATTTCATGAAAAGGGCTTTGTGTGTGCTTCTGGTGGTTATTAGATAGGTCATTCCTTTGTTTACTTATAATAATACCATAATTATCAGCGGCATTTAGTATGCATTTACGAACGTAAGGTTAATTTGATTTATATACATTGACTGCTAGGAATATACGATAATAAAGAAACAAAACTTTAGTGATAATTTTATAGGGAGCAGATTGAAGAATTAATGATGTATGTTATGATTTTTACTTCATATATATGCTTGGTTGTTCACACTAATTAGAACAATATTTGTTCCTTTTCTAATGGAATTGTGAGAAATGAAGATTGAACCTTGAGTGCTCTTCCGCAGAGTCTTTAAGCTTTAGGCCAATTGATCCAGTCAAAGCAAGTTCTTTAAGCTTTAGGCCAATTGATCCAGTATGACTTTGAAAATGAATAGGCTTTGTGTTTGATTTGGGCGTTAAATGGTTGGATTGACTATGAGCTAAGCTATGCTTCATGAGTGTGATTTAGAAGAGTCTAAGAATGTGCTTCTCTGCTTTGGTTTGGGTGCACAGAGGATGGAATGGAGACTAGGATTGTGACAGAGCTTCCCAAGGCAATGTTTAAAAGGCCGAAGCTCAGCAGTTACATGGCAGGTTCTGAATCTGACTCCCAGAACCGTTTTCGGCCAGTTTTTACAAAGAGAAATGCAAGAAAGCAAAGCTCATCCCAGAATAAAGGTAGTCAGTACTTGCTAAAACATGGAAATTTATATTTGCCTGAAAAGCTAGAAATTTTTTATAGTCACGCCATCTCATAAACATAGTCTTGTTTCACAAAGGTACAACTCTTAAATAGAATTATATATTCAAATATATTTCTTTGTTAAAACTAAATTTAACATGCCCAACTTCTTTAGGACATGTATTTTCTTTAAATGAAAACGTTTAAGATATGATGAAAACTAGTTTTTTTTGTTCATACACGACTCAACTTTTGATACAGAATTAAGTCTTATAACATGATTAATTTTCTTGGGCAGAGGGAGTATTTGGTACGGAGCAAAAGCTGATCAATGTTAAGTCTGCAGATGTTGGGCCAATGGCAAAGAGGGCTCCTGAATGGGAAGATGGAAAAAGCATGCAGTTTGCCAAATCAAACGAGTTCTTCCTAAACGGAGAGTCTAGCAAGGGGAGTCTTCTCACAACCGGAACAGCAAAGGGCGAGATAATATCGAAGTGGAGTGACTACTTGACAACGGATGAAGATGACTGTTACTAGGAGGGCTGAGCTTTTTATGGGCCCCAGTCGGGAAAAGAATGTGGCTTTATAAAGTAACCCGGAGCTGTCCTGCCTGGAGAAGGCTTGCCGGAGGTAGTGATAAATGATAATTGGGAGGACAGTTGGATTCCAAAACCAGCTCGATGATCACAAGTCACAAGGTGGATGAAGGTATCATCCAAATTTCAAGATTTTTGAGTGTGTGGCAATTGGTTAGTGTTTTGGTTCTCCATTTACTTGAGACAGTGTAGTATGAGATGCTAACTTTTGGCAGGCAGGCAGAAATGGGTGATCCATATTGAGGTATTGAATGTGACAATCCTTTCCTTTATGAATATAATTAGTCATAACCGTGTCAGTAAAACGTACCATAGCAGAATACTTGTGCACGTTCGCTTTTCACCATAAGTTGGACCTTGAGCTTGCCTCAAAACGAGAACCCCTCAGATAAGACCAACAACCTCGCTACCATACCTTGCGAAGAAGCTGACCCCGCAACAATGCAACTTTGCAAACCCACACTACCAACTCCGTAAAACATGTCTATCATCCGCTCCATGTCATAAGAATCTTTTTTCTAGACAAACGAATGACAAACTAAATGTTAGTTGTGAAGTTCCTCAAATTCTCTTCTCCTTGTCACAGGCACTTCAACAAGAAAGATCCTTCAAAATCCACCCATGGTATTGAATACTGCCCAAGTCCTTACATTTCACTGCTTTAAAAAATTCCCATAACCAAATATTGGACAGATACTCAGATAGTGTAGCGCTGTAACTCAAGAGGATATCTTAGCATCATATATGTGAATCTTCTCTATGTGACTTTCGATTCAGAATAACTCGCATAACGTTATTAATGAAATTTGTAGGTCTTTGAGATTTTGGAAATGTCGAAATTAATTTCTAACTAATTATCCTCTAAAGAATTGAAATGATAGATGATTTTTTTTCTTTTGCACAGCCAACCGAAACATCAATCCATTAATGCATTAGTTAGAACGAAATGAGTAATAGCCGGTGGACAGGATATGTATCTTCACTAAATGAAAACAAATTGCTCAATAAATATAATATTTCCTTCCTCCCAAAATGGATTGCTGTAAGGAAAAAACAAGGCAAAACTACATATTTTTAAAAATTCATTTTACTTAAAAATTGGTAAAGAAATGAAAGAGAAAAATGGATGTTGTGTATATTTGGGGATACAATTTCATTTTTGGCATAGAACTTTCGTGTCCTATTGCAATGAAGGGACGCGCCGGCAAACTAACTTCATGATTCTGGCATCCTGAATTGTAATTGTTTTTTTAACGTTCTTTTTTTGTGCATTGATATTTCATTGATCCTGGTCTTATACATCGAAATGAAAGACAGACATTCAACAACCTGCTCTGCTAGGGGCCATAACATAACTTTGCATGACCGATGGACTCGAAATAAATCACTTCCTCCCTCCCAATTTTAAATCATATGTTTCGATTTACGATGTTTGACTGAAATTATTTTTAAATCATTTCACATGAAAAAAGATGTAGAATTAAAAACTAAAAATTACTTATTTAAAAACTACATCAAAAGATCTACAAAACTAGTGATAGCATGACTATATTATTTTATCAAATGAAAAACGAAAATAAAAAAAGAAAGTGAATGAAATTTGACCCTCCTAATAGTAAAATGCAATTTAATTTAAGACAGAGAGAGTAGAATTGAAATTCTATGTAATTGAATTGAATAAAATTAAATTAAATTCACAGCTTGTGCTACCAATTCAAAATCCATACAATTGAAGTATCTATTTCTAATTTGATAGCCTAAACTCATATACCAAACGAAGCCTAAATAAATTGACACTTTGACTTATCCAATTAAAGCGTTAAAATGTGAAAGACATGCCTTAATAAATTACTACATTAAGAAAAAGAAAAACGATCAGTAATGATTGTAAACAAAAAAAAAAAGAAAAAGAAAAGGAATACGAATAAAATATACTCCGTACTCCAAATGAAACATTATAAACACATTTTCACTCAAACACCAGCAACCCAAAAGTGAGCTTCAGTGTGGGTATATGCTAAACTTACCCCACATAAAAAAAAAAGGAAGAAAGACTATTTTCCAAAAAAAACGCGTTTAAAATCCCATATGTGGGGTCTAGAGAGGGTGAACTAAAATGTAGGCAGATCTTATCCCTACCCAGTAATAATGATAGAAAGGCCATCTCCAAAAAACTCCCAACTTAAACACAGCAAACTCAAAAAGTGAAAAAAACAATAAGCTCTCAAGGCCCTAGTACATTTAACATGATCGGACTATTTCCAAAAAATTAAACTCAAAATAACAAAATAGAAAACACAAATTCGGGTTCCGAATGAAAGGTGTTTTACTTGGATGCCAAGTCAAGTTCAGTACCTTTGTGCTCTCATCCGATCAACAAAAAAAGGCGAGGGTGTAAAGACAGTTGTTTTTGGTGGAATTTTGGAAGAACACTGTTTGGATCAAAAATATCAACATAGCAACGTTGTCGTCATTGTCTAGCTTCAAAAGAAATCACATTGCATTGATTTCTCTTGTGGCAATATTGCACAAATATTATCCAATTACTTGGCCAATAAATTTATTTTAAAAAGTCCAGCGCTAAAAAGAAACATTTCACCAGGAAAGCACTGTTTGGAGTGTAGCGGAGACCACTTGGGAACTCATTATGCTAACATGAATGAAATGCACAAAGAGAAATCTTCCACCTGATGCTCTTCTCAGAGAAAGTTTCTAATGTCCAACGACTTCACATTAGGCATCAACTCTTTCGACATGTTCTCATCATAGTTCTCCACCCTGCAAAATAAAAAAATGTTTTAGGAAAAATTCATAAGGTATACAGTCGAAAATCCCCTCCCCCCTGTGTGTGTGCATTTGGGTAATTTGAGATGTGGAGTAATGTGTAAGATTATGGAAATGCATCACAGTTGTAATAGAAGAGGGGGATCTGAGATGAAAGCGTTATGGTTTTGGTAAATACTTCTTCAGCTGAGTTAGCATTGCCTCATGGGCCTCCTTCTTCAATTCTTCTAGTTGAGCTTTTGCAACACTAAGTTCCAATTTTTCTTCATATTTGGGCAGATCTTGTCTGGCAATGCCAATTCTAAATGATGGCAGCAAAAACAAACAAGTGAGGTACACATTTCAACCAAGACAAGATAAGCAAAATCATTATACATTGCCAAATCTGTAATATTCTCCTTGAATGAAGGCATTTTAAGTTAATTTCCACAAACAGAATTTAGCAATTTGGAAAAGGGGAAATTGACTAGTTAGAAATAGAGCTCACTTCTGGTTGATCTTATCAAACTCTGCAGTAAGGAGTGCTATCCCCTTTTTGTCATTCCTCATTAGTGGCTTCTTAATTTCTTTCTCTATCTTATCCAATGCATTCATCATCTTTTCCTCGATGCCATGGGAATCGGGAAGGCCTCTCCTGCCAGCAAGATTTTGTTTTTAGTGCCCACACAGAAATGAAAGATCTACTAGTAATTGAGCATACAGAACACAGAAAGAAAAACAGAATAATTGAACAAATGACAAAGATAAATTAAAAAGATATCAAACAGCAGAAGAAGATCAACATGCTTTCTTTTTTGAAGGGTTTGTGAGGGAGGGGAAGAGAAGAATGCACTGATTATGTCCTTAGAATGGATTAAACATGAATGGATTTATAGTCGATAGGTACAGTAATTGAAACATATAATTACATCAATTCTGGCTTCCCCGCCTAGAATTGGAATGTGAAATTGCATTTTTTCAACTGCATCAATTATGTTCTGACTTCATAATTACATGACCAACCAAACAGGACAAAGAGTGTAGTTACGCGCAATTACACTAAATCCCAATCACACACTCTCTATCGATTCACACTCTTAGTAGCTGTAATGTACCCATAATCAATTTTGCTCACAACTGTTTCCAGACTACAACATAACATGAGACATTAGAGTTGAACACAAGAAATGCATCAGGTAGGTACTTGCTGCACATATAATTCAACCATTTACCTTAAACATAAGGCTGATATCGAAAGAGAGATTATTGGGATGGAGGTAGTATTAAGGACAATCATTCATCGGAGCGGTTAAATACATTACACCTTAGAATTTTAGAGCCCAATTGATATACATACTTAATACGTATCTCCTTCAGTGTCAGCAAATAAGTCCTGGCATCTGGAATCTCCTTTGTTTGTGTATCGATAACTTCTTTCACCTTTTCAGATTCTGATAGGATATTCGCCCTGAGTATTGAAAGAATCCAATTTCCATTAACATCCATAACCACATAGAAATAATAATATAACAGGAGCAAATACACTTCATCAAAGGCATTCCCAACGCCAGCAAGGCCAATAACCTTCCAAGGCACAACGATATTTTCAGCTAGATATAGCAAAAAGAAGCATAGAAATAATGTTCACCCGCAAAAGCAGTCACACAACAATGCTGTCAAAGAAATTTGTACAATATACTTGTGGCCTAACTCATATTATCACCTATGTAGGGATTAGTAGCATAATGCTCAGCAAGAGCAATCACAATAATAACTCAAAAATCATAGAAGCTTGTACAACATACTTGTGACTTAACTTATACGGAGAAATCTTGATGTCATAGTAACATAATGCTTTTACTAGAAAGGAAACTTTGCATTTAAAAACAATGAAGGGGTGAGGGGGAGTTTGGTCAATTTTAAGGATAACTTTACTGTGAGGATCTTAAATTGGATGAACATTCTCATGTTAAGGTCATTGTTCATCCATTTTAAGAATACTGGACAATTTTAGGACAATTTTCATCCAATATGAGAACATTGTCCTTCAATTGTTCAATAACATATTTGGCAATTTTAAGGATAACTTTGCTATTAAAGTGTTCATCCAATATGCTTCCAATTAGAAAAAAATTACTGTTAATCATATAGTAAAACTAGACCATCACTCATGCATTTTCTTATGATCCAATCTCAAGCAACATACAAGCAATTAATAATAATAATAATATCCCACCATTAATAATACCAAATAAAACAAAAAAACAGGTTATTTAAAAGAAGAATCATAAATATATCAAATGTCATACTTTTCCCTTACAGTCTTCATGACTTTTGCATATTGAGCCACAGCAGCAGGGTCTTCAGGATCTATAGTGATCTTCTCTGTTCGGAGGATGCCAATTGCTGTCTCAAATTTTTTCTTGATATCAAGAAAAACATTCTTCAACATTTCTTCAGATGGACACATGAAAAACATGACAATTATAATATTTAGAAATAATAATTTCACTAGAGGCAAATGCTGGCCAAAATTTAAATGATCCACAATTGCATCCATTGTCAATGGATTTAAAAGAATCATTTTTGATAACGTGTTAGTTTTGGACAAATAATGGGCTAAATCAAAATGTCACATTAAACTTCCATTTCTTATTATTTTCTATGAAGTCTAAGGAAGTAGATGTAGCAATGCATCAGGGGAAAAAAAGAAACAACCTCTCTCTTTTCACAATGGTAAGGTTGTGTACATCTTCTTCCCATCCCTTCCCAAAGTTGGGATTATAATGTTTTTTTTGTTGTAGATTAAATGGTTTTGATCAAAATCATGTAGAAAAGGATGTTTCAAAATGAAAATAAATAATAGGTGACTTCATCAATCTTCTGGTCTCAAGAAGTAATCATCTGAAATTATTTTTATTACTACTCCATCTATCTATAAATAAAATTTACATTTTAGTTTACGATGTTTGGCTAAGGCTATTTTAAATTCCATTTATGTATTAATGTGAAATTAAAAAATAATATTCATATATTGCAATTTTCCATCAAAAAAGTTGCATACAACAAGAGGTGTCATGATTATTTTATTGTAACAAATGATTAAAGAAAATAAAAAAATAAGATATAATTTGACCCTGTGAAATGTAAAGATGAAGTTTATTTGAGGAGGTAGTCGTAGGGAGCATTATAGATTTATTTCTAGGGGAGTAGAAAAGCAACGGGTTAAAAAAGAATACTTCGTAAGTTACACTTCCAGTGGCAGACTTAAAAAATTATTTTGGGGCAAGAGAACGAGCTTGCACACAGACCACCCCACCTAAAGAATGAAAAGAAAATAGTAGTAGATGGTAAAATTGTGCATGGATGTGTACTAAAACCAAACAAATAACACCAATTTCAATTTTAAAAGATAATGAATTGCACAGGTAGTTACTTAGGCCAATACTATATTTGTAAGAACAGTCTTGACATTTACTACAGTTGACATAAGAAATGTATTACTATGACATACTTGACTCCTTACACATTAACCACATTGTTACCCACCTCATTTTATAAGGTCTAGCACTTCAGTATACTTTGTAAGTTTGTACTTTGTATTTCTTATTGTATAACAGCAAGCTGACACAACTAGGAAAAGAAAGTACTCGTACTACTGAACTACATAGTCCAACTCACCATCGCCCTTGAATGCAGCAGGGGCACCAGCTCCTTTGGAAAAGGAACGAACTGGAATTGCACAATCTGGTCGCAAGATGATCTGACCACTATATACCTGCAGAAAGTGCAGAAGTAGATAATAATTCATCATTTCAAAGGATACTGATCAAATGAAATAACATTAATATGATAAACATGAACGTCATATTTTTCATTCATAATTCCGAGCATTAGGAAAGTAAAAAAATGTTACTATGTTAGTCAAGTGTCCACCATTTAGGATATGCATTGAAAATAGGAATATACACATAAGGAGCCCGCCAATGAATTTTGTTCGAAAGAGAATCACATTTTCCTCCAAACTTGCCGCATAGCACCAACCACATGAAGACGTATTAACGACACAATGTATTCTATAACTCTTACAGGGCTCATCAATACAAGCCATAAATTTGGAATCCGTCATTTCTCCATTCTTAGGAAGAAAAATGAGTGTTTTTCAAATATAATGCTAGTCAAGAAAAATAGTAACCATAAACATCTTCACCATTGATGAAACCCCATTTTATGTGCCGCATAAGCACAGTTACATGAACTACATATGACTATAAAATGCCAACATCTACATTTAACCTAACACCTACCGATATACCCTGCTCTAGACACATTGAAATATGCAGCAATTTAAGGTTAGAAAATAGAAAGAGAGAGCTGATTATGAGAGAAGAGCTTATCACTGCAAAGATTTTAGATTTCTAAATAAAAAGAATTCCAAAAAATGTTATACAACGCTTGAGTCCCGTATGGCCGTTTAATCTGGTCTAACATTCACTTGCAAGCAAAAAAAAAAAGAATTCCCGAATCAAAGTTGCTTGGCCTCTCAACCATCACTATCCCAACTCAAACTCTGACTTCCGCAACAGACACAAAACGAACACGCAAATCATATATCAAATCACACAAAACAAATATCATTGTACAGATTAATATATCATATTCCAACTCACAAAATCATTTGGGGAAAAACGGTCCAGTCAATCAACCAAACCGGATCCAGCTCAGGTAAACAAATGGTGATTCAATTAAAAAATCAAATTCGCTCCTGAAGAACAAGATTGAAAAAAAATGCTCCGTAGAAGACGAACACGGAAATGATAGAATTCAAACATAAAAGCAGTCGAATCTATAGATGCATCACAGATTTCGGAAGAAGATGATAGTGATGATGAAGATGATAAGGAATCATAACCTGACGGCTGGATCTGGACAGGAATCGAGAAGCGAAAGCCATTGCTAAGGAACCGAGAGCTGATAGGGATCGTCTCTTGTGTCTCACTCTGGCTACGAGATTTCGTTTGCCCTTTTTCTAACCTAAGGATCGTTCATTCGTTTTCATTTCACTATTTCAGCTTGAACGAACGAAGTACACGACGTCTTATACTCTTATTGCTTTTAAATACAGAATAAAAATCACCCTAAATAAAATTAAAACATAAAAAAAAGTATGAAAATAGGAATTCCGGCGAACTGAATCAGAACAATAAGAAATTATAGCTCGAAGAGTTTGTATGGGAACCTATATATTTTTATTCTCGAAATAAGACTTCGCATTGTGGTAATATATATTGTTGTAATGTGGCACTGTAGATGTGCATATTACTATACTTTTTGGTAATGTACATGACCATGTTTGATAATGTAAATGCATTTTAACTTATATTTTGAAAATAAAAACATGGAAATCTTATTTTGATATATTTTCAATGTTTACTCCTACTTTAGTCTTTTTCCCAAATACGGAACTTAACATGGGAGTTTGTCCTATAAAATAACGTAACAATCTTTTTACTTTTAATTTCTATTATTTAGTTACCTTTGCAAAAAATATTTTTTTCAAATGTACTCGTAATTAATATGTGAATTAAATTATGTGTACCCCAAAAATTATACCCCACTTTGTACATCAAAAGCATGCGTTAACATTTTGTGCCAGTATAATACTAGTGTGATGGTTTGCAATGACACAAAATGTCAGTGCAAATTTTTTTGATTGAACTCACATTTTGTGCCATTATAAACTGTAAAATGCTGATGCATCCATTTGGAGTACACTTCTTGGTGTACCCTGAGCATGGTTGTTAATATTTCTATTTAGCTCAAAAGAAGGGAGGTTTTATTTTCCTACTCAACATCTTACTTTATATCCCTAATTACCTCAATTCTACCTTGAGCCTCAAATTATTTCATTCATCAGATTTATTATTTCTAATTCCAAAATTTCTTTCAAATTTCTTTTCTTGACTCCATACCATTCTTATATCGCAAGTCGGAGATCAAAATTCATTCCAAAAAACTTCTTAAAGTGTCTAAAATTTAATCCACAAATTTACAAGCACATTTAAATGTGCATCATGCCTGTGTTCATAAATTCACCATCAATTGTATACCGAGTATGTATTTTTCACCATATAAAACATTTTTTTTGCATAAATAAAAGAAATGTTATTTACTACTCCATGAGAAAGTTTACAAAAGTCAAAAACCAACGAGAAGCCCTAAGTCATGTATTTGTAGCAGAGACTAGAGAGAATATTATGTCCCCTTTGAGTTAGAGTAGAGCTTTTTTATGTAATTTTTATTACCATATATAAATTCTATTTTTTAATTTTACACCAATATTAATTATATTAAGTTGAAAATAATGTTAACAAAAGCATCCTAAAACATAAACTGAAGTTTATTTTAGGGAGGGAGGGAGTACTTATTATAAGAACAAGTTCCCAAGATTATACAGAGTATGAGAGGATAAAGGCACATGTGGACGTGGGTGTGAAAGAAAAATATAACTTCTGTTTTTTAAAACTCAAACATGCATATACAGAAGTTAATAACTAAAAACAAATCAAAAATCAAAGGATCATAAGAATCATAGGACACATGAAACAGGGTGAGCTTGCAGATTTCATAAGGTTCTTCCGTACTAGTGTTCAAAAGGTGTTAAACAACACCTAGCGGCGCCGTTCCAAGAAGTTCTTGGTTCTTTTCCTCATTCGTGTGAACACAATCACAACGCAAGCAAGGATCCATGGGGGGATGCGTCCGCCGGAAAAGTTCAGCTTCTTGGCCCACTCCGGAGTCTCTTTCATCACCAGTACAATGAATATGGTAATAATAGCAACCCCAACCACTATTCTTGTTATAGGTTGTATCAGGGAATCCTGAAAGTAAGGAAAAAGAATATGATTCTATAACATATCAGTGTATAAGGTTCATATAATAATCACACTCACTGTCTCACACACACACACACACACATTTATTGGTTAAACAAAAAGTGGTCCTTCACATGGAAAAAATGGGAATGAATCATAGTCATAGATCTAAACAAATTACAGGGATGTGATATTTTTTAAAGAAAAACAGTGGTAATTTATTGAATGTGTTGAAGTTCCGGTTGTTGATAATGTACATCATTGTATAAAATACGAGTGCTTTCCTAAACAAAAGGTGTGCACCTGGCTTGAAACGAAATGTGTGACAATGACGGCACACATTAAATGGCTTACATGAACTCCTATGGTGCTGGTGAAGCTTTAATTAGTTTTTTTCATATAAACTACAACCAATCAAAGAATTTGCTTCTCACACAGATCAAAATGCCAAGAACAAAAATTGGAGTGCAAGAGCATGGGCTTCCTTTGCCATGAACACAAATAAGAACTCATAAAACTAAAGAGTACTGTCTCACCCATTATAGTAGAGCACACCAAATAAATAAATAAACTCAAGTGTACATGAAACACCATTTTTGTTTGTGCTAAGCAACTAAAACAGAGCTGAAGACATTTTTTTTACTTTAGAGAGCATGCATGCAGAAATACAAGATGTAAGACAAGAACATATAAGGTCATATGGCTACTAGCAAAAGTTACAGTGCCAGGCATAAGCAAACCCCAACCCTGCCTTACTATGATAAGAACACATTTATTTTGGATGCTTGGCATGATCATATAAGTTACTTGAAAATTTAAAACAAAATTTGATTTTATACAAACGGCAATGGCATGGCATGTTCAGTTTTATCATCTTTTTCATGTGAAATTGAAAGTCACAAAAATTAGTACAAGAGAAATGCAGCTCATGCGTCGGAGTGCATTGTTGCAGCAAATTAATAATTTTAGAAAAATTAGGCGCTCTTTAATTATCTGATTCATTTCCCTTTTAAATTTTATTGCATTTCCATTTTAGACTGATTCCCTTCCCTTTTAATGGTTGTTTGCTTTTACTTTTTTAGATAGGTGATCGAAATTTTCTTTTGGGGTGATCGAATTTTTCTTTTGGTAGGATTGCTATGTTATATTCTTTTGTTCTTTAATATATTTCGATTGTATAACCTATTTTATTAAAGGGATTATATTTCAAGTACTCATAACAAACAAGCATTGAGAAGGAGAAATTAGGGAGAAAAGATAACAAAAAATTCTCAAAGGGAGTTTCTCATCTCCATATTTTTTCCTTCTCAATTCGCTTATATAAATGGTTACATAATCAAAGCTTCTCCAAGAAGAAAAAGGGAGACATAAAAAAAGAGATGTAATGGTTGGTATCAATACAACGAGTCTATGAGCCCAAACACGATGCATAAACATCATCTAGTATGACAATGAAGATAGCAAGAATAAATAGAGAAAGATTAACTCTCTTATTACATGATTGACAAATACACAAAGGAGAAAGTTTACTAGGAAGTTAGGAGCTGAGCAATGTAACAAAGCTATGTGAAGGCTAGAAAATGATCCTTAATCCGAAAGAACTCAACATTTATAGGGTAAGGTATAAACAATTCAAGAAAGACATACTTTGTATGAGTTTAGCAGGAGAATGGGCACTTAGAGCATGTACAATGGGGGAGGACGGGCAACCTTCCATTGCAGCAGGCCGCTACGCCGGTCCGGAATTATTTTTTTCTTTTTTTTTTATTTTTTTTAGAATTTTCAACTCTATAAATTCAACACATCTTAAACTTCAATTAATCAACTCTCATCTCTCTCACTTCACTCGCATCTCACTTAATTCACTCTCGTATCTCTCTCAACTCACTATCTAAACATGAATCCCGACGGCAACACCTACCCCTTCCACCAATCCGACCTTGATGATGTCATCCTGACTTACAATCCTTTTTTATTTTTTAAAACTATTCATCTATTTTATTAATAAATAAATATTTTTATCAAAACTTAAAAAAGATTTTAATTAAAAATAATGAATAATGTAAAAGCAATGGAGAGGTGGCCAGGCTGTAAATTGGTAGAATGCTGATATGGCAAAAAATAGGGCGGGGCGAGAGTCTACACCATTGTTAATGCTCTTATAGCTAGTGCCTATACAATCGGGATGCACGTCTTTCATCACATTGATGACAAGCCGGCTAATTTTGTTTGGTAGCTCAAAGGCAATGACGAGATTCTTTTCTTCTTGTTAGATCATTGAGCAAGACTGAATGTTTGGTACCCTCGACGAAACACATAATTGGGATTATGTATGTGTTTGGCCCAATACCCAACAATAATAGCTCTTTTGTCATTGAAAACAATAAAGTGGCAAGATAAGTGTTTTGAGAGAGAGTGTTGTTATCCTACCTAATGCTCTACACACTAGTAAGATACTTTATTTCTGTTGTGCATATGATTCACGACTAGGCCTAATGTTTCAAGTGTGTTGATAATTACTCGAGTTTTGAATTTCAGGTACAATAACTCCAACAAGCACAAATTTACAAGCGTGTCGGTTACGCCATTATAATGATGTCTTTTCATAATCTTGAATGCGAAATAGGCCCAATGGACATCACGTAGCAAATCTGGGACAATACAATTCACTCCGGTTTCCCTACACATAGACAACCATGCCCTTCATTTTCCATTGGCACTCACAGATTTTCTAAGCTCTTCCCCTTCACTTTAAGGGTGTGATTGGTTGGAGGGGAGGGGAGGGAAGGGGAAGGAAAATGAGTCCCTCCCCTTGTTTGGTTAAAAAAAATAGGAACGAAGGGAACCCAAAACTTTTACTCCAAATCCCTCCCCTCCCCTTGTAACGGTCCCCTCCGAATCTGGGTTTTTCTCTTGGTCGTTGTCTTGTTCTTTTATTTTTTCCTTCCTCTTCTTTTTTTCACTCCTCTCTCCTCTGATTCCTCTTCTCCTTCTTTGCTTCATTAGTGCTATAAAAGATCCACTGAATTGAAATCGTTTTCCTGAATTCTCAATAATCTGAAAAATAAATCAACCATGCCCTGAATGAATAACCAAACAAATACAGAGTTCTAGTTTTTTATAAAACAGAACCCTAAGGAAAAATGCATACATGTTTAGTATTTACGGTGGTGGCATGCGACTATAGTTGGCAATTGTGCTTTGTAAATGACAACGGGCAATGGCAAGTGGCGATTAGGGTTTCACTTCACCCGTTCCTTCCCCTCCCCCAACCAAACAAGGGGAAGGGAAACCCTCTCATTCCCTTCCCATCCCTCCGCTCTCCCCAAACCAAACAGAACCATAAGAGCATCCAATGACTTCGTGAACGTATTTTGGGCAGGGGTGCTCCATTAGTATTCACTTCTCAACAGATGTTCATCCTCTAAATATGCCTTATCTCCCTTCTTTTTTAATTGAATGTAGTCCTGAAGTCCATTCAGACATTGCCATTGCTTCAACTCACATCGGCGCTTCTGATGAACTATGACCGTGGCGACAAGTGATGAGGTTCCTTCCTTAAGAAGTCCTTAAAATGGATGAAGTGATCTGCAACTGTGGACAAAATCTAAGCTTGGGCCCTAATGTAGTCTAGGTGGCAATTAAGGAAAGATCAATTGATGCTACGTTGATGGTTGATTTCACTTCAAACAATTGGGATACTACTCTAGAAGGCAATGGGCTACTATTCTAGAAGGCAATGGACCAACTGTTGCAAGAAGAAAACCAATGTTGTCAATCTGAATGGTTTTGGATTTAATTAGCAAAGACCTCAAAAATGATGGCAAAGATGATGAAGAGTGGATGAGTATGTGACAAATAATGGTAAAGATTACCAACTAATCTACAATCACGGTACTCATGTCATGTGAAAGGTGGCCAAATATACCTTCTTGGCTGGGGAAGTGCCTTGTGAAAAAGTCTTCATGACATTGCAAGACCTAGCTTGTCCAATAAAAGTGTGTGGATTAAAAAGAAGATACCCTGCTCATGCTATTGTGAGCGAGTGTGGTAGCATCAACTTGAGTTAATTGATGAAACTTTTGTATCTCTTTAAGTAGGGATTGAGATCCCATGTGAATGTAAAATTATTTTCCTTGACATTTATAATAGATAATTGTTATTTTTAATTGGTTGCAACTCTTGATGATGATTGGGTTGAGAGTGTAGATATATGGCATGTTCTTTTTGCCTTAACTTTAACTCGTGTCTTGATGCAGTCGTAATTTTAACTAAAACTTGGATAACTGAGTCACGTAACTGGAGTCTAGACTCTCGAGAGTAGATAATAGGAATAACAAGTTGAAAAGAACAAGCCCATAAATGGGTTAGGAATGGGTTTGAGATTTGCATGATACTACTTTTTACTTATACTCTGCACCCTCCTATATTTCGTCTGCATCTCATAACAATGCTCTTGAGTTTGCTACAACTAGTTTTGCTCAATGTCAGGTCACCTTGCCAAATCCAATCTATTCAATGTAGAAGGACCACACCTTGGACTTTGAACCATTACATTGTGCTTGGATAGGGGTGGCAACCACCAAGAGCAATCATAGGCCAAACAAGTCCAAGCTATATAATCTAACTTGAACAAACTAAGAAAGTGAAAGTGGGTGCTCAGAACATGATATTAGGAAGACCTTTGGTTTGCTTGTTAGTTATTACTTTAAGAGATAACCAATGGATTCACGGTTTGGAATCAAGAAAACAAAAACTTGTAATCCAACTTTGATGATCGTTTGTGCCTCTGTACTATTTAACATTGATGATCGTTTAATCAGGTTTGTTCACATAAAACCGAATGGGTAATGAGTCAATGTTCAGGTCAGTTAGTATGGTGTCGGTTAGTGTGTTTTACATATTTAATTAATTAAAAAAACAGTTGGGTAGTTTCTAAAAGCAGTTATGGGTAGTTTATAATGTTAATAGGTGTGTTGGTTTGTAATAGGTGTTGGTTTGTAATAGGTGTTGGTTTGTAAAAGTTGTGTCAGTTTGTTCTCTATTTATATTTAGAGAACACAATGAATCTTGTACAAGTTCACAACAATAAAATAATCTATTTTGCTTTTATCTAGTCTTGTCTAACAATTGGTATCGGAGCTACCATCCAATCAGGACCCAACGATCAAAGGGAGCAGTGTGATCGGGAGCAGAAGGGCTGCCAGATCATAAAACAAAGCGTTAGAGACTTCCTCGACAACAGATCAAGAATCTTTGACAAGATTCTTCCTCGCTTAGGACAAGAATAGCAAGTGGCTAATTTTCTCCTTTGACAGAAGCATTCCAACCAAGAAACGCGGGAAAAACAAATCGGGGGGTATCTTTCGCTTAGTGCCTAGGAAGACAGAAAAGCAGGGGCTTGTCTTCTGGTTGATGGTTGATTGCAGGCGGCTTACAACCCAAGAAGGAATCAAAGTCTAAGAATTTTGTGAAAATTGTCAAAGGAATTAAAGTCGTGCAATGGAAAACAAGAGATAGATTGTGGCAACAAGGGAGAATAATTCACTATCTTTTAAGGTTCCAATTCTAACAGCTACAAACTACACTATTTGGGCCGTGAAGATCAAAGCAAATTTTAATGTTAATGGGATTTGGGAAATGATGAACCAAGAAAAGAAATTGATCCAAAGAAGTACAATATGGCAACAACATATCTGTTTCAAGCTTTGCCGGAAGAGATCATGTTACAAGTTGCTCAGTTTACCGAAGTGAAAGAAATTTGGGATGCTCTGAAGACTCGCTTCATTGGTGTTGACAGGGTTAAAGATGAAGAACAATAAGTCGCTTGATGATTTTGCTGGTAAAATTAGTCAACTTGCAACACAAGCAAACAACATTGGGTCTGCATTTTGAACAGTCTGCCGACATTAACACAATGCCATTTCAAGAAGCGGTTGGAAAATTGAAAGCATTCGAGGAACACATCAAAAAGCCAACCGAGAAAGGAGATACACAAGGTAAACTACTATTCACTAAAGGTGATGGAAAAGAGAAGGTTAAGGAGCACAAATGTGAGCATTGTGGTTGCGGGAGCTCAAATCGAGAAGACTTTGGACGTGGCCAAGGTAGAGGTAGGGGGTCCGGGAAAGGTGAGGATGGTGGTCAGTTTCAGCGGGATAAGAGTCACATTAAGAGCCTGTTTGGAAACCTGGAAAACAACCTCTGGAAAATGCGTTCTAGAAAATAAGTTATTTTCCGAAATTCATTTTCCTCTTCAAGTGTTAGGCTAAAAGTTGAAAAGGAGTATATTCCTATTTGGCTCATTTCTGAAAACGAATCAAAATCTAATAAATGATTTGGGAATCCTCTCAAGTAATTCATCCAACACTTTGGGGGCATTCTCGATTGGTTTCAATTGGGACCATACCAAGTCGCCAACAACAATCGCAAAACCAGAGGAACTAAAAAATCTGACTAACAACTAGCAATTTGTTGGGGTGGGAAATTCCACGGGGTGTTTTCGGAAGTAATTTGTCATTGTATGATCAGGTGACAGAAGTAGCAGGTGATGAGGTGTCTGGTAGTGTCGGTGGTGAGTTGAGGTGGCGGCGGCAACAGCTGAGGTGTCAATCCTTTCCTTTATGAATATAATTAGTCATAACCGTATCAGCTGAGGTGTCACATTCAATACCTGCGGCAACAGCTGAGGTGTCTACTGGTGTCGGCGGCGAGTTGGGATCACATGCGGCGCTGTGAAGAAGGTGACGCAGGGCTCGGAAGAATGGAAAATGACTTCCCGATTTATTTGTCGGAAGTCAATTTCCAGAATTGAGGGCTAGTTTTCCGTTGACTGAATGCCTAATTTCCATTGACTTCTATTTTCTAAGATTACCAAACAATGGAAAATGGAGAAAATGACTTCTAGAAGTCATTTTCCCTTTTTCCAAACGGAGCCTAAGTGTTTCAAGTGCAATGAGCTAGGGCATTTTCTAAACGAATGTCCAAAATGGGATTAAAAGGAACACATTGCAAATTTGATTGAAGATGATGATGAACCAACGTTGATGTGAAGATCAGTATGAAGAAACAACAATTTGGGGCGTGATTGTTAGATTTTATAGGGTTTGTTCACATATAACCAAATGGGTAATGAGTCAATGTTCGGGTCAGTTAGTATGGTGTCGGTTAGTGTGTTTTACATATTTAATTAATTAAAAAAATAGTTGGGTAGTTTCTAAAAGCAGTTATGGGTAGTTATTAATGTTAATAGGTGTGTTGGTTTGTAAAAGTTGTGTCAGTTTGTTCTCTATTTATATTTAGAGAACACAATGAATCCTGTACAAGTTCACAACAATAAAATAATCTACTTTGCTTCGATCTAGTCCTGTCTAACAGAATCAAGAACACAAAAACTCATTATCCAACATTGCTGATCGTTTGTGCCTCTTTATTAGACTTTTCTGTAAGGCACCAAACAGGTATTCAACTTTTTCTCTTCTGCCTTGCTTCTTCTTTGAAGTCTTTGTAAGACATCATCATTGCCATTTTAGTAGTCTTTTGATAGCATCTCTGTTCCCTACCCCTGCACCTTGCAGTTCAGCATCGGGACATCGCGATCTCATTTCTCAAATGCAGTTCCTTATAAGGCATCAGGCTAATAATTCTAGATTTTTCCATTTTGCCTTACTTTTGATAAATCTCTTCGACATTGAGATAGCCATTATTGCGTTCACCCTCTCGCCTTGCTTTTTTAAATGTACTCCAATTGTAAGCAGGTTCCTTTCCCTGACTAATGGCTCGTGATCCGATATTGGGTCCTCACGGTTTAAACAAGAGTGATGCTCTTTGGTGCCTCTTATCTTAAGAGCTCTTAGGCCTCTTGATCATACTTCAGCATTAGAGCCTTCACTTTTAAATGGGTATTTGCTTGTTCAGGTGACAATTCCATTGGGCATCCTCTATTTTTCTTCTTAAGGTTGTCAATAGTTGTTTGATTCATATTTTTGACTTGCTTGTAGGTTTGAGGGTGAGCTACTAGTATTTGACATTTCCTTATCCCCCCATTTTTGAACCATTCAGGAAATGAGATAACAAATGTATCAATTATTGTCATATATTATTTGATTTGAGATCTTGAACTGACATAAGATGTTATTCCATATGAACCTTCAGTTTAGCTATGTACAAGGCATGTAGGAGTCATGACTTGGAAACAAATTCTTTGGCTAATAATTTGCTAAGTTGTTATGCCCCGGGTTACTAATATGGAATCCCAAGTCCTTAAACAAATCAATGGATTAATGTCTAGGTGTCTTGATCCTTTTTGGAATGAATTTATCATCAAAACCCAAATCCTAGCCATAGTCCTTTTGGATTACTAAAGGCCGAACCAATCACCCCAAAACAACCCACACCACCATCAAAAGGAGACCATCCTGTACTCCCCTCTTTGGCCGAAAATCCTTCTCCTGTTTTTTCAACAAAATTATCATGTTTTTGACTAAAATAAACACTTAAAACCCACCCCATAATCTGGCCAAAATCCCTGTCCATTTTAAGTCAAAAGGTGAACAGTAGCTATTTGTCTCTTTGTTGACTTCTCTCACAATCAAACAAAGAGAGTCATTCCCCTTTCTTTCCTTCAATAAAAGCCGAGCTAGGCCATCCAATAAAACCAAGGAAATCAACTTTTATAATCTCCATATCATCTTTCTTGAAATCACACACAAGATGACAAAATCCATAATGTATAATCATCCAAAACCAGACACTTAATATTCCACTCTGTCCCTTATCATATGGTCGAACTCTTCCTCAAAATAAGTCAGAAGAAATCACTTTAATCAATCATAACATCTTGTGATGATCCTCCCATATATGGTTGAATGAGACAGCCCTTAAACCAAGCCAAACAAGATCCTTATTCCCCTTAAATCATTCCACTAAGGACATATGACAAATGGACATTATTTTCTTGATTTGTAATAGGATTATGAGTGGTTGTATTCCTTGTGCATGTATGTATATATTCGGCCATAGGCCTTGGTAAAAAAAACAGTTTGGTAATCTCATTTCTATCAAATAATACACTTGTTGTATTCTTTGTTTAAATTCCTAATTCTATATCTTAAGGGTGGTTACCTTAAGTGTGAGTTTAGGTTCTAGATATTTAATTAAGTGTGTTATATCTTAATTAAATTCTAGACTTAACCCCAAGTTAAGATAAGAGTGTGTTATATTTCTTAAACACCAACTTGGTTTATCCCCAAAATAAAACAACAAAAGAATTTCCTGCCTTTTTTTCCTTCAATTCAGCCCATCCATTCCCTCCTCTAAATACAATTCATTTTCACCCTTCCTTATACAAAATATAACCTAAAACCTATCCTCCCTTTGCTGCCATCTTCTATCAGGACATCCCTCTTCTAAATACTTTCACCCCTTTACTTAAATCTTCTTCCAAAACCAACCCTAGACACCTACTGTCTCCCTGCTATCTTGATTCCCCCTCCTTCCACCTTGAGTTGAAGCCTAACATAAGTACATAGTGTTAGATATCTGGGAGCCCCTAGGACTTTCCTTAGTCCACAAAAAGAAAGACAAATCGGGGAATGAAGCCAAAGCATTGTGGCTTTAATTGGGTTGAACTCATTCCTTTTTCAAATTTTAAAACCCAAATCAACACCCTTGTTACCTTACACCACACCTAGGGCCGAACCCCCTCCCCCTTTCCAATACCGTTCCCACAACATCCAAATTAACCCAAAAAAACCTATTCTCCTCTTTCTTCTCCACTTGGCCGAAAATCCCATCCTCAATAATACACCAAGGGGCAAATCCACAACACACCATCAGCCAAAATCAGTCCCTATCCTTTCCCCCATATGGACGAAATACTAAGTCCCCAAAACAACCCCCTTTTATTCACCATCAAGCCAAATACATTCCCCTCCCCAACCACCAAATAATAGCTACGATATACCAGACATCATCCTTTTTCCTTGCCCCCTAGTATGGCCGAACATATCCACCCAAATCACCAAAGGATTTCCATTCATTCCTTGTGATTTTTCCTACACTAGATGACGAACCAACAAGGCCAATATACCATCCATCACCCCTCTTTGATTGTCCCCAAATCTGGCTGAAAATATCACCCTCACATCACCCAAAGGATTGCCATTTATTTCCATGTGATTTGTCCTCACAAATGGCCGAAACCTAGCCCCACAAGTCCATTTCCCATCCCTGAATTTTCCCCATCAAAGGAACATAAACAAGTGGCTATTATTCTTAAAATTTGAAGGGAGGAAATTGCTTAGTAGCTTCCTTATGTGTGTATTTATTGTATTGTGTGTTTCTTTCCCCCCTCTCCCCTCATTATATATTTCGGCCTTATGGCCATTGTAAGCACCACTTTTTGATTATTAAAATCTTCTTACTCTTTGAGTATATTTAAAATAGTGTGATGCTATTTTAAGCCAAATTCCTGATTCTATATCTTAAGAGTGGTTATCTTAAGTGTGAATTTTTTGTTATAGATATTTAATTAAGTGTGTAATATCTTAATTGAATTCTAGATTCAAACCCCAAGTCCCCAAGTTAGGATAAGAGTGTGTGATATCTCTTAAACACCAACTTGATTTATCCATCCTTTATCTCTGCCCATCTCTTTTTCCCACCATTCCTTCTTCTTAACCTCATTTCTTTTATCATATTAAAAACACCAAAAGACCTCCTCATCCACTCCATATTCCGGCCCCCCTTGGTTCTCCCCTATTTCATCCCATTTTTCATCCCTAAAATAGCAACTTGATTAGACCCCGGGTCTCGGGTATAACACATAGTGAAGGTTCAAGCCTCTTCCTTGACACTCTTGTAGAATTTTTTGAGACATTTGATCTTCTCTTCCTAACATTGTTTGTAGTTTGCAAATTTTGGAAGTTAGCCTGTTGGTGAATTTTGTCCCTACCCAGTTCTTAGCAAACATTCATGTTTATGTGGACCTAATGTTCTCGCCTTTTGGAGAACCAAATCTCCTAATTCCAAGAGCTGTGATGCTTCTTCATAGATTGTTAGAAATATTTCACCCTCCGGCTAACATAACACCTTTCTCTCTAACGGGCTGGTTCAGGTCTGACTTTGATGGGAACTAATGGCTCAATCCCATGGGATACAGCAAGTAGTGTTTCCTGCATGGCTTTCCTGAGAGCCTTTTCGGTATCTGAAGGGTATGTTCGAGAATATATCTACCAAACTTCTGTGGGCAGATAATTGATTGATTCACATTCTTGACTTGCTTGCAGTTTTGTATTGATTGAGAGTGCTATATCTCCCCGGCCCCTCCCCATTATTTGCCGCATTTGGGGAATGTGTTAATATCTAGCAGGGCCACTACGAGAAATGGTTTGATCGGGGACCCTAAATAGACATAAGATTTTTTTACTACGAACCTTCACTATTGTCCCTCCATGGCGGCTCCATTGGCAATGGTGCTAAAGTAGTCTCTATTGATAATGACTTCAGGCAAATAATAGACTAAACAAAAACGACACATTAAACTTCTCATGCATCTTACATTCTATGAAGTCTTTACAAGTTAACGCAGCAATGCATTAAGGGTCGGTCTAACGGAAAAAACATCTCTGTTTGTTGCAGGAGTAAAACTGCATAATATTTGACCCCATACCTAACGGAATTGGGATTATACTGGGTTGTTGAACCTTCCACGTTGCAGTTATGTAACAGTGAATGGAGGCACAACCCACTTTGTAAAATGATCAATTGTGAATATGATGTATTTCCTATAAGTTGATGTTCTTGGAATAGAGAGCAAGTCTAAACCCACTCGGGTAAATGATGGTAATGTCAATATCAGAGTGAAAGGTTGCTGAACGCCTGAGTACTGATGCATAAATAATGCATATGTTTGTCTGCTAAACCAAGGATGCACAAGGTACAACAAGTGTGCATTTTTTTTAAACACAAAGGTAATATAGGTCAATATTTTTAATTCCAAACAACAGCCTTATAAAAACACCATATTCAAGGGAACCAAAAGTAGAGTGGATGGAAAATTTTGGCTTCCCCACCTCCAAACTTTCAGAACAAAATGAGAGCAGGGGAGCATTTTTTTTCTCCCCTGCCTTTTGCCCAATCTCCTTTAACCGAACACATTCCAAATGATGGTCTTGGTTGGATTGCTATAAATGGGAATCCTTGAATGAACACAATCTAGCCTACCAATGCACCAAAATTCTTGATTCATTATCTTGATTGTTATGCTTGAAGACATCAACCTACAATTACCTATAACTTCCAAACTAATACTTGCATGCAAGTTTTAGGCGCAGAAACATACTAAGTAGTGCAATAGAATGGAGTATTAGGTAGTACAAATAACGGATTAACAATGAAACAAACACAAAGCCATCAATATAACTTCTATTTTTATGTTCTTACATACAAATGCGTGTACATGTCACTCTATCAGTTCGATTGTAGTTGCTCAAAAAGAATCATGTTTTTCGAATGTACTTTTTATCTTCAGTAAGGTACAATGATTAGAGATCATCAAATATAGCTACACCTTCAAATTTACTTGTTGGTATGACAAAACCTATAACTTTCAACTTGTTTGGGATGCTGGTAACTAAAACCATTAAATGTAATGAAAATTAATTTAATTTGATCAAATAGAAAATAAAATTAGTACTCCCTATTTTATAAGCAAACAAATGCATGCATATGTGAGTATGTATATTACCCGGGGCTCTCCGTCGACATGAATGGAGGATCCATGGCTGTATGTGAGTATGGATCGGCCGTTTTTAGGGTTGAACGGAATGGGCAAGCCCCGACCCGAATCAGGGTTGAAGGCGTGGATGGATTTGAATCCGTACTTGTCAAGGATATCGCGGACCTCCAGCTGATCCTGACCCCAGCCTCCAAGGCTCGACTTGAAGACGGCGATTGGACCTTTTCCTCGCCGGTAAAGGCTAATTTCCACCTCCGGCACCTTCGAAACAGTGTTCGATAACAGCTGAACAGACTCGCCGTCGCGGCTGCCGCCGTAGTCGGTGGCATTACTGGTCTCTTCGATCTCTCCAGCCATCGGACCGTTGCTCTATTCCCAGTGGAAAGATTTATCAAAACGGACAGAAAATTGGACTGAAAAAATATTGTAGTGGGTATTTAGTTAATTACATTTTTGAAAAATGGCCGTGTACCCATATGTCCTTCACCCCCTCCTTGTCCACTAAAAAAGTCAAAAAAATTTAAAAAAAATAAGTAAATAAAAATCAAATAAAAATGTATGGTAAAAAAGGGGTGGTGTATATTTGGGGTACACCTTTTGGTGTACCCCTAGCATTGCTCTTACATTTTACATCCATCCCAAAATGTTTGTTACTTTTTCTAAAGTCATGGAAATTTTTATTTATTTATACGTTTTATTGATTACGGAGTATTTGATAAAATAAAATGTTCTTAACACTTTATTTTGAAGAATTTTTTATATAATTTTTTAAATATGTAAATTGCATTTTATATTTCTATACCAATATTTAAATAAAATAAATAGAAAAAATTTGATATTTTGTCTCGTTTTTTGAAATGTGGTAAACACTTAGAAACGGTGAGAGTAATTCACACGGGGCAAATAAAATACTCTGGGCAATACGGAGTATGAAATTTTAAATCCTTCTTATATTCAAAATACTTAGGACCATTTAGTAAGTTTTAGAAATAATAAATATTTTATCTGTTCTAAAAAGATTATCACAACTACTATTTAGGTCTCTTGATAATTTTTGTTTGTTTACTCGTTTTTTGTGACATTTAATAATAAAAACTCTTGTCGCATCTTAATTTCTAGAATTTTTTATGTACGTTAATAGTGTAATTTTTTATTTTTCAATTAATTTATAAATAAAATGATTTTAAAAGAGATAATATAGTGTGCATTGTTCGAATTGTAATGAATATTTCGAAATGGGAGAGTATGAGTTTTGAATTTAGGATAAATGATATGAGTTTTGAAATTTGAATAAAAAGTGTTTGATGAGAAAAAAAGATATGGTGCTGATTATGACTCCTGGATGGGTTTATTGACAAAATCGCCGAAATCTCGCGCCTCATTCTTCGAGACAAAGAACAACTTTTTATAGCATAACTCAGGACAGAATGAGGAGCTTTTGGAAGGTTTGGATGGAGGATGAAGGAGGGAGCTTGAAGCGAGTGTGGCAACGAAGGATTTCAATAAGATAGATTTTAAAGCGGGGGCGATAGAACTTGAGGAGTTGGAGGGGCGACGAGAGGAGGAAGAAAGGTTGTTACTGTTGGGACTGATCTAAAATGGTGAATTGCCCGAAGAAGACGATGAAATGCTAGAGGGGGTGGTAGCTGGTGAAATGCTCACAGGGTTTTAGAAAGAAACATCAGTTGGTGATGTCGGTTAAATTTTTCGAATATGAAAAAGCGGTAGAGTTTCAATATCTAGATTTTCTTTAACCCTTAAAATAAGGATGTAAACAAATCAAATACTTTAAATTCAATTTGTGATTCGTATTTGAATATAATGATTCGAATTCGCATAATTCAAATTCAAATATTAGTTTTGATGCGAATATTAAACAATTACAAATACGAATAAGGGCGTATTCGATTCAGGTAATATTTTTGAATATTCAAATATTATATATATGTGTGTGTGTCACGCCATGTAAGATTTTGTTTGCCAAGTATCATGCCATGTGTTGTCGCCTAAGCTCTTTTGCCAAATGTCATGCTATGTGTTTTATTTAATGGAGAAACTCTATGGTCACAAACATTTCGGTAAAAACAATACATAACTTTGCAATTTGTGCATCTCACCAAGTGAATAAAAACATAACAATACATAACTCTTTTGCCAAATGTCATGCTATGTGTTTTATTTTATTGATTTTTTAAATTATCTTTAATGTAATATTTTTTAAATGAGTATGAAAATATATGTAATGCGTGCTTTAACTCTGTAGACATTAAAATCAAGGTAAAATAAATAATTTGGCATTTAAGAATTGGTTATAAAAATGCTTATATATAAATTCAAAAGTAAACACCTCAAAATATTTTTAAAATTTATATTTTGTTTGAAAGTCTTTGGGGAATATAACATTTTGGTGTGGTTGCAAGGACTTTCATTATTATTTAGAACTAATATTTTTAACTCTATCTTAATTTTCACTCGTGAAACAATGACATAAAGTTAACTAAGAGTGAACTTCAACCGAGTTAAAAATAATCCAACAAATGATAATATTTCATATTAACTTTTATCCATAATCATAACAAAACGTAAAGTGTTCATCGTCGTATATCTTCCTCTGGTTTTCATTTATTATAAATATATATTACTCCATCTGTCCTAAAATTATCTTCCCACTTCTTCATTTTTAATATCCTAAAATTACCTTCCCGCATCCCAAAAAGAATGTAAAATGACAATCCTAGTCTTACAACATCTACTCCCCAACCTTCCTACTCTATCAACATTCTTTCTCCCTCTTATCTTCATCTCTCTTTCTATTCCCCTCCTCAAAACCTAGATCTAATCTAGGGATCAAAGTTACAATCATCGTCGTTCTTGAGATCGTCTCATCATCATCAGCTCCCCCTCCACACTCAGAATCTCGGCATCTCAACATCTCCACTCGGCATCTAGGGATTGGGGTTGCAGGAAGGACGCCGGTAGGAGTAGTAAGGTCGTCAGTATGTGATTCGAAGTCTAAATAGCTTCACGGAATTGGAGATGATGAAGAGGTTCATTAGCCGCTACCTTCAATCAGAAATTGGCCTATGTATGTTTTTTCTATAGCCGTCTAGATTTTTTTTAAGTTATTTTTTTAATCACAATTCAGTCCTTTATCGATTGGTTATTCAATCTGTTACTCATCAATTGTTTTCTTATTTGGCCACATTTACATGCCGCTTCATTCGCAACTGTGCTTTTCGATCGGGCTAGACATGTTGATTGTGGGTATGTTAGTCATTTATTGTCGGCGAGCAGGCCGCCCGACCACCCCGTTTACACTGCCCAATTACTGAAAAGATAGAAAACTTTTATGTTTTTGGGTTTAGATGGAGGGGCATTTTTGGAAGTCAAAGCCATATTAATCAATCCCTTAAAAATGGGGTTTAGTCAATCTATGAAGTTGGATTTAGGATGGAGGGAGTATTTAAGATCATATGATAACTTTTATTTGTCATAGTTCAACTCCTCTACCAAGATATTATTTTAAAATATATTAAGTGGATTGTCATCTCGAAATGGCATATCACTAAACTCTTATAAGGATCATTTATTTGAATTCAGTAACTTTTCAATCTAAATCAAACATAAAGTTTTTAGATCTTCTTGAACAATAATAAGTTCTACAAAAATGGTTAAAATGGGACTAAATCATTAGACTTTAACCCATATCTCAAGTCTAAAGTTTTGTGTGTGTGTATCATACGGAGTACATTTCATATTGATCTTTATATAAATAAAAAATTACCTTTTTATAGAAAGACCTTGTTTTTGCAATATCACCAATCAAGTAAAGTCTCATATCAACCAAGAGCTCTCATGATTTTTCTCAAACAACTTAAGAACGACTCATCATATTTGTCACTAATAATGTGTCTAATAACTTTCTTAGCTAACTCTGAGATCCTAGCTCAGTTGTCTATTTTATATTTTCAATAAATTCTTTATCATTGGCTAATAACTCCAATGTTTCACATGCATTGTCGAATGAGTTTTGATCGTACAACATTATTGGTAACTGTCTTCAAGCTCTGATAGCTTGTACATCCTCGTTAGACCGCTAATAGTATTTTCAAGTAGTACACCAATGTTTTGTTTAATTTAGCTATTTTCAAAATTTTTAAATATGTTTGTGTTAATTAGGATACTATATACAAAAGAAGCATGCGTAAAAAAACTAAAGCAACGGTTTTAGAGTTTAATTACATATGATTCTTACGAACCCTCCAAAAGATATTTTTGATTGTGGTAGATGTATGTTGAATTGTAAAAATAAAACAATAATCGTAAAATTATGCACCTTTTTATGTGCTTTTTTGTTGAAGTGTTTCATTTATCCTTTCTCTTGAATTTCTAGTTGATCTCGTATATATCTTATTAAGTTAATTTTCCATGTTTTCAATTGTTATAGAAAAATTTGATGCCCCTACGAACTATACTTAAAAAAAAATAAAGTTTGAATACTTATTGTAATTTTTAATCAGAATATTAATCTATCCTCTCTGAACACGTGTGTATTTAAGCTCGAGTGATTGTGATAGATGAAATTACACATTTCTTGAATTATATCTGAACATTTTGTAATTGAATTTTAAGAATATCAATTATTTTTATTAATATGACTCTAAAATTGAGTGATTTAAGTAACAAATCTAAAAAGAGAGCTAGTAATATTGTAAATTACTATATTTAATGTTTTATTAAATTTATAAGATTTAAAATTGAAAAAAGGTAAGTACTATTGCAAATCACTATATTTAATGTTTTATTAAAATTATAACGTTTGGCTTTTACAAATATTCCCAATATGTTCGAATATTCCTTGAAAAAGATCTATAATTTTTGCTCTTTAACCAAAATTATATGTTTATATTTTTTGTTTCTTTTTTTTGTTTTCATTTTTTGTTTCAATATTTTAATTAAATTCAAGGGTAATATTATTTTAGTTTCAAATTTTATGAATAATACTCCCTCCGTCCCGTTTCAAATCGCCCGTTTTGACTTTTGGGCATATTTAAGGAAAATTAAAAATAGAGTTGATTTTTCGAGATTGTCAATACTTTTTAAAAGGGATGATGATGAATGATAATATAATGTGGAAAATATTGACTTATTTTATAAGTAGTTTAAGTATTTTATTTTTAAAAGTTTACAAAAATAACTAACAGACAACTTTTTTTGGGACGGAGAGAAAAACAAATAGGCAATTTAAAATGGGACAGAAGTAGTATTTACATTGGTTTGTATATTTTAAAATTGTTTTACATTATTATTTTAAGTTAATTATTTATAGGAAAAACCTATACAAAAGTATGTAAACGCTTAATATATCCATGCTAAAAGTTAATACATTAAAAGGGGGGAAATTACAAATTTAAGAATAGTGCTTCTTTATTTTATAACACATGCCTTGTTGTTATCACTTTTCCATCACACTTCAATGTATACTCTTACATTACCCTATCATTATACTAATATTTTGATATTAAAAGACTTAAGTCTCATATTGTTGTATTTTAATAATTTTTTACCTCTATCTAGGGATATTTCTTAGAATATAATTCTTAATCCAAAAATAACAAGTCTTCTTTACCCCCATACGTGTATATGGTACATTGTACACAGATTAGAATGTCTGAATAACTTGAATAACATTATTGATTATTTGTCTCGGTTCACTTTGCTGTCAAATCTTGAATTATGCATTGCATGATTTTAAAAATAAAATTAAATAAACATTGAAATTTCAATGATTGTTCTCTAATTCATTAATTCAAACGAAGAATAATACAAAATATTAGCAATCTTATGATTCTGAATGGAAATTTATAAATATGTACATTTGGCAAACTCTCATGCAATTCTTTTTTCCCGTTTGAATAAGAAATTATTCAAGCCTATGAAAATATTTTTTTAAATTTATTTAATTTAAACAGTTGATCATTTAAAAATTAATCTAGACACTTCTTGTTTTATAGAATACTCTTAACTTAGAGCTATTTTTCATTTTATTTTTTATATTCAAATAAATAAAATAATATAATTCATTTAATCATATTGCAATCAGAAATAGAATTTTATTTTAATCAATTACGTTATATAATTTACTTAAATCAATTATCATATCCTAAAAGCGAATAAAAATATTATATTTTTTACATTTAAATGACAAAGCATCTAAAAACCTATAAAGTATAAATTTTCTCGTAATTCACTAAAATTATAAAATTAAAATAATTACTTACAAAATTATGTATAGTAATCTTTTTTATACTTGAACATTATTGTAAAAATATGTTGGAAAGAAACCTATTCTCAGGATGTAATCTGGAAAGGAAACGTAATTTGAAAAACCGGACTTTGCTCGACCATACATAAATATCCAAAAAAATACGAAACATACATAATTTGCAGACTTTCCTTCGCAGAAATGGAAGACAGATCCTTTAGTTGACCTGCATCGGCGATAGATCCGGGATGAAGATGAAAGTTTCTACTTTAGCTCTTGGTAAATCCTTGAACAAATCTAAGAAATCGCAAATTTCACGCGATGGAGGAGGACACGCGAGAGAAATTTCTCTCTTGCACTTGAATGAGACGATGACGATGGGGGGACGCTAAAAACACACCAAATTAGGACACGTGGAGGGCTAATGTGGCATTAAATTAAACCATATTTAAGTGACACATGTCATCATTCTACTTACTCAACTCTCAAATTTTATATTAAAGGATTAAACACACAATGAATGAATTGCACTCTATACTAATATAGAATTATGGTAACTTTTTTTAATTTGCGCGTTCACATTACTTATTTAATATAATAAAATAATCTTATCATATCATATTTTTTAGATTTTTTGAAGTAATTTTTACATATGTAATTTTTTTCAATCATTCTTTAAGTAAATAGATTTAGAAAAAAATTAAAACTTACCTTGCTTTGTGCAAAATAAATCTTTTTTATGACGAAGGGAGTAAGCACAAAAAAATATAATTAATTGGTTTATAAATTAAAAAATAATTTATAAATAATTTTGATCAATTTAATCGGTCCTATAAAAAATGGAAGAAAGACGAGAATAGAGAAAGAACTAAATAAGATTTTTATGTTTTTATCTATAAAATATGAGTTATAATATGAATAAAGTCCATATTTAATGTCAAAAAGAATGATGTGAAATACAAGTATACAGTACCACATTATTAGTGTTCAAAATTTTAATTTAAAGAAAAAATATGCATATTTTGGAACAAGGATTATGTTTTGTAGGGAATAAGGAGTACCACATATACTCCAGAAAATTACTCGCGGGATGCGAGTTTTGTGGAAATAACTTTCAGGTCCTTCTATTTTCAAAAAGACAACCAAGGTCCTTATATTTTGTTGTAATGACTGAGAGAGGACATTTCATCCAATACATCATCCGTAAGTGTTAATAAATGAATTTTTTTCCTTGTTATTTCATCCAATACATATCATCCCTAACTTTTTGCATATACTCCGTAGTATTATTTTTTGGTGATTTCTTTTACTTGATACGGAGTAAATTGTAACAGGCCACTACAACGGGAAAGGTGGAAACCGAACTTCACAAGGTTTTAGCCGAACAAAACGAAGAGCGGCAAGTGCTAGTCGCCATGGCGGCTATCGGAGAAGCTCTCTCATCTGAGTTGCAGAATCTCCAACACAAAATCAAGGTTTTCCATTTCCTTTCATCTATACACATAAAAAACAGCTTTATTGATTTTTTTTCCTTCCGAAATCCGTATTTGGTGGTTTGGGGCTGCAATTTTGCTTGTTTAAATCTCAGGAACTGGAGTCTCAGAATGCCAAATTATCTGCTATGCTTTCACATTGTACCTGCCAGCAGGTTATTGCTCGTCTGGATTTATTGGTTTAGCTTCCCAATTTGTTGTCCTTTTTTCATTTTTCTGTATCACTTTTCATATTTAAAAAGAAAGTTCTAATGATTTGTCTATCTAAATTGGACAACTAACATGTAAGAATTTCACAGTTTGACTTTACCGAGTTTAAGAAAAGTAATGAAAAGTGTAAGGTGTGTAATTCGCATTTGTTTAGAAGAGAGAAATGTTCTTTAGTTAAGGGCGGAGGGAGTAGTGGGTTGCTCATATTTTTCCATACGTTACTATGCATTTTTGTGTTATGTGTAGTTTGATGTGAAACAGAATATATTGCTAACTTGCTAAAGCTACATCTGCAAAGGAAAATGGTCCGTCCAGCACTTTTGAGAGTCGCGGTTTGGCTAAAGAATTAGAAAGCATAAATTTAGACTGCAAGAAGATCACCACGAGGAAAACCAAGGATACTGGTTCAGGTTTCTGTATTTAAGGTCAATGCATCATAGAGTAGGGTTCTAATAAATTGTTAGTAAAGTGTCCCACACTCGAGTGATTTTATGTATTCCCTCTATCCTAAACATTTCCTCCCAATTTCCATTTTAGATTGTCCTAAAATTCACTTCTTATTTCCTATTGAGCAAAGCTTGTGGTCCATACTCTTTGTCACTTTTAAATCAGCTACATCCATGCAATTTCACTTAATAAACATGCCATATCAACTAGAGAAGAACACTTTTGGACGAAGGAAGTACTAAAAAATGATTTTTTAGTAATACGATGATATGGGAATTCTGGCAAATTTGATATTTTGACCAAATATTATACTCCATACTAATCCATAAATGAATATGAAACAACAAATGACAATGATTTGAACTAAGATATTTATTTTCTATCTGTAGGTCTTTGCTCAACGACTATGTCAGAGCTTCACAAGGGATATGTTGCTTTAAAAATAATGTATTTTGGCCAAAGGTACATGTCACCAGTTTTTGCAGCCTAGCTATTTACCATGGAGTATAATGAGTGTAGCTAGAGCCTCCAAAAGTCAAATTTTGTGTGGCTGGAAAGATAAATAAACATTCAAATGTAATGTTTATCCCTAGCTTCTTTTGTGCGGCCGGAAAAATCAAAGTAATGTACGTTTGAATGTATAAAACAATGCATTCCAATGTGATGTTTATTCCCAACGTCCTTTGTAAAACTGCCTGATACATTCGAATGTTTGGGGTTTGATCCCGAACATTCGAATGTTTCACGATAAGTTGCAACAGTTCACACAACCTTCTGAAATAACTATTTGATTTTAACCGCCACAAACATTCAAATGTTTGAGTACTACCATTCGAATGTTACCTGAAAAGTCGTGTTGTTTATCAACCAACATGTCCATTCAAAAATTTTCCTATAAATACAAGGCGCAAGGTATGTTTCGAGACACCAAAACTTCCATACTCGTTCTAGATTACTTACGTCTTATCCAATTGAAGTATTTTGGTATCCGAAATAACATTAATCTAAAAGCGCTTATACCGTTCTTACTGAGCATATCCAAGAATCTGTACCATGGTGCATGCTTTTTTGCCGATGACATCATCCTTATGAGCTTGTCACGAGAGGATTTGGATGAGAAGTTGGATTCGTGGAAACAGGCTTAAGAGTTGCATGACTTGCGTATAAGTCGCACTAAAACATAGTATATGGAGTGCAAGTTTGGCAACATCGAGGTGAAAGTTGGAGAAAATATTATACCACAAGTAAGGAGATTTAAATATCTTGGGTGTATCATTCAAGACAATGGAGAAATAGAGGATAATGTTAACCACAGGATTCAAGCCGATTGGTCAAAATGGCGGAGTGCTTCGGGCTTTATATGTGACAAAAAAGTACCTTTAAAACTAAAGAGAAAATTTTACCGTACTGCTATTAGGCCAGCTATATTGTATGGGACAGAGTGTTGGCAGCAAAGAGTGAACATGAAAACAAGGAAATGAAGATTCTTCGGTGGGTGAGCGGTTATGTGCGTATGGATAGAATCATAGAATAAGGAATAATGATATGAGAGCTAAAGTTGGAGTGACACCTATTGTAGGAAAAATGGTAGAAACTCGTCTTAGGTGGTTTGGACATGTGAAGAGAAGACCAATAGAGCATCGTGTGAGAAGGGTTGATCAAATTGTGAATAGGCATGTGGCTGGAGGAAGAGGTAGTCCTAAGAGGACTTGGCAAACATTGATGAAGAGAGACCCTCGCGTGAACAATCTCACAGCAGATATGATACACAATAGGGCGCAATGGCGTCGTTTGATCCATGTAGCCGACCCCACCTAGTGGGATAAGGCTTTGTTGTTGTTGTTGAAAGCGTTTATACGTGATTCGCTATGTCTATCAAATTGTTCTTCACGTTCTTCGTATACTGATTCTCCTACGCTACTTCGTAGCGTTATTGTGCCTCCCAAAAATCCAACAGTTACGTAGAGTATACAATGATTCCTTGAAGATATTATATCTTGATAATGGTTTATTCACAAGTAAAAATTGCACTAAATAGTACTAAAACATAGATCATTTCCTAATGTAGTACGTGAACTTTTATATTCTCTAAATGGTACTTGACTAATGTCTAGTGGCGGGAACAATGCCCAGTGATGGTGGAGTGGTGGACATTTAGTTTGAACAATGTCAAATTGCGGTGTACATTTACTTGAATAGTGACTAGTGGATAATGACTAGTGGTACTACATTGGGAAACAAAAACATATGGTACTACATTGGGAAAGTCACTATGTTTTAGTACTATTTAGGTAAATTCCCCTTATTCACAATAGATATAAAGAACAAAATATCTAAAAATTCCTGAATAATGATAAAATAAAAA
Source organism: Cuscuta australis (assembly GCA_003260385.1). NCBI lineage: Eukaryota > Viridiplantae > Streptophyta > Magnoliopsida > Solanales > Convolvulaceae > Cuscuta > Cuscuta australis. Next base: position 1,942,282 of record NQVE01000129.1, on the reverse strand, counting down.
TATGTGTAGTTAATCTTGAATGTCTAGGATAGCATTTCATGGATTAATCATAGATCTTCAAAGTTCAAACATAACTTTTTTTATTTAATTTTTGTAATAGGGAGAAGTTGAATGTATCTGGATGTAGTTCCAGTCTTTCAGATTATGTTGCGCTAAATGTTGTGCTTGTTTGTGCATTTGTTTTCTTCTTACGTTCATTGTAAACAATTTCTAATTTTCAAACATTTGATAATGTTTAAGCGTTATCTTTATTGTCTCAATGGAGGTTTTATGGATTTGCTTCAGAGGCACACATGGATCCGACTGTGGAGGTGTGTTTTCCTTTATATTATATATTCCCATGCACCTTTATTACACAGTTAGGCAATATTCTATCTATTGCTATTGCCTATGGATAAACTTAAACCCCAAACTTATCATGTGCACTTTTATTCTAAGTATGGCCTTCATTCTTAGGTGGAGTTTAAAGAAATCGAAAGCAACATGGATAGTAAAATGGTGTAATTTGTTGGATAAAATAATGTAAAGAGGTGTAAGGTACTAATGTGCTTAGCCCAACACATATCTTGTGCACATAAAATTAAATTTTTTAATAGTCTTGCAGGCGTATTTTATACAGATATACTTGTAAACCTCTTCTACGTTCATAAAACTAATCAAAATACACAATTGCCTATGGGTTTTTATGTTCTATAATTGTAAAGAATGGTGAAATCGTTTCTATCATATTGCATTAAATATACATATAGTTTAAGAAAGAGAGAATTATATAGTCAATGCAAACTTGCAACACTTTGACCATTGATATCTCTATTTATCTATTGTCTTTATATATATATATATATATTAAATATAACACTTCAAAACTATTTTTTAAAATGAATCAATTGATATTAAATTTATATGATAATTCAATGTATTTTTTCACAATTCGTGGTCAAAGTTTAAAAAGTTTGACCAGGAAAGTCAAACTGGGAAGATTTTTTTGGACTGAGGGAGTATTTCATAAGCACATCCTAATTCCCTACGCATTCACACAATTTTAGACTCTTGATTTTCCACTATCATGACTGAGATTCCATGATAGACCTACTGGACATAGCTTTGATTCGCAACCTCCCCCCACCCCCCAGGTTGTCTAATTAGTGGAATAGTTTTATTCATGGTATACTTATTATTTTCCCAAATAGAAGCAAACATCATGATGGTTGATCAGTATGATGAATGCCCAAGGTTGGTAAGGTTTGGTAAGTAAAAGAAGGATGCAAGCTGTAAATAGGCTGGATAACATATGCTACCAAATCATACCTTATACCTTGCTTCTGTTTAATCTCTTCAACAAGTTTTGTAATGAGCATAACAGCCCTATTGTTCCAATGGCGTTTTCAGGAAATTTCCAAACGAACAACCTCTGCTTGCTTATAAATGCGTTGAATTTTGATATAAATTTATTTGATACATTCATTTTAAATTATAGTTATGAAATATTATATATATATATATATATATATATATATATATATATATATATATATATATATATATATATATATATATATATATATATATATGTAATTAGAGATACTAATGGTCAAAGTATTGCATTCCAAACAATGAAAAGTCAAATGAGAAGAAATATACTGGACAGAGGGAGTATTAAATATTTGCATCAAATTATGTTGTGCATTGGTCACACTCTAGTGTAAAATCTTCAAATAGCATGACTATTTCTGTGTGGTTTTTGGCTATTCTTCAGTCTGAAATATTTAAGGCCCTTGACAAGACAAGGCTTATATTTGGAAACAAAAGAGACTTGCAGTACTCGAGGTGTGGCAGAACAGACAAGGGAGTTTCTTCTGTTGGCCAAGTATGTTGATGTCATCAATTATTTTGTTGCGTGTTTCAATGTTGTGCATCTGCTACCCATCAACAATAACATACCCAGTAAAATCCTATGAGTGGGGTCTAGGGAGGGTGTGTGTAGACCTTACCACTATTTAGAAAGTAGAGAGGCTATTTCGTGGAGACCCTCAGCTCAAAACACAGGATCACCGTGACAAAGGAAAGTAGAAGGATAGGCAGATTTCGACTAGTTTATTTTTCTGAAATGAACGATACCCATAACACTTTTCCTTAGAAAATGGAGCATATTCAGCTGAGCTGAGCCAAACATAAAATATGTCAATGTTTTATAGCTTTTCATTGATTAACTTAATATTTTTTACTACACGGCTACAAGTTCAAGATAATGTCTACTTTTTGAGGTAGGTGTTGACTGTTGACTCAAACTGCCCATGTTAGTAACTCAGTATTGAAGTTACAGTGGTTACACATGACTTATGAGACATTATCCAGGTCTATAAACTAACACAGAGTAATATGCTATGTGAATAACAAGTCAAAGCAAGAAATGAGCATGTGCATGATGTAACAGGATGCTGTCCATTTTAATCAAATGCTGGTTCTTTTGTTTGCAACTTAATTGTGTAGTGTAGAGATACGAAAAAACTGAAGTAATCCTAAACTCCAACACCCGTCCACTTTCACGATCTTTACACAGCGATTGGGTCGATGAGACTGCAGAAATAAAACATGATCAACCAAAAAAAGTAGACACTGGAAGAGCATGACCACTTCCTTCCAGCAACATATATAACAGAATATGTTGATACGGTCAACTGTAAAGGCACACATTTAGAACCAGTAAATTAGAAACATGAATAGCTAAAGTGAACTGAAGCATTTAATCTATAAGCTATCCCTGAGTACCAGTTCTAAATCGACAAGCCACAGATGAAATCAGTATGCGAATTGTGTGAACAGTGACATAGGCTGCGAATGCCATAGCATTAGAAGAGGAAAATAAAATTATTTTGACTAGCTAAACAACAAAGGCACATTGCAAACATTTCCAGTAAAATAATTAGATGATGTACATTGTACAATGGGGGGAAAATCTACTTGTAGAGATGACATCAATAAGTTATTGGAGGAGTTTGAATGTGAAACCGAAGTAAGATCTCTGTTTTTAAAATGATTCACAAGTGTTAATGAGAGCACAATGTAGTTGCTTTGACGACGTGCTTTCCAATAAGAGTGGCAATTAGGTCAGAGGCAAAGTAGATATTGTTAACTTGATGATACAATCACTAGATAGTCAATAAAAGAAAATAATGGCAACAATGGCTTTTGGGTAAAATATGACGGGTGATTCTCAAGGTTGTGTTGAGAATGGAAGGCATTTGTAGATATTTCCTTAAAGAAAAAACACATGCTAGAGATCCTATGTTTATTTAAAAGCATACAAAAGGGTTATACCCGAGTTTAAACTATTGTATTTTGTTACTTGTACTATTTATAAATATTTATAAAAAGCATACGAAAGGGTTATACCAAGCTTTTCAATGTTATTTTTAGAATGACTAGGATGCCTGACGAGTGGAGGGAGAGTGTGTTGGTCCCACTTTTTAAGGGTATGGGGAATATTCAAAGTTGCAAGAATTATAGAGGCATCAAACTGCTTTGCCACACCATGAAGGTTTGGTAGCGTATCATTGAGTATAGACTGTATATGGAGGTGTGCATCTCCAAGAAACAGTTTGGGTTCATGTCGGGTAGATCGACCACGGAACCATTCACCTCATACGAAGGTTGACAGAAGAGTATAGGGCTAGGAAAAAGGACCTTCATCTGGTGTTTATTGACCTTGAGAAGGCGTATGACAGGGTGTGAAGACCTTGTGGAGGTGTCTTGAGTCGAAAGGTGTTTCGATCACATACATAAGGTAAAGATTGCTGGGGTAAGTTTGAGCCTTTCTATGTAGAGGTGGGTCACTGGGGTTACACTAGGGTCTGCTCTTAGCCCCTTCCTATTTGCTCTGGTAATGAAAGCCCTGTCACAGAGAATTCCAGAGGATGGACGTTGTGTCACAGAGAATTCAAGGGGAGGTCCCTCGGTGCATGTTGTTTGCTGACGATATTGTGTTGATCAATGACACCCGTGGGGGACTAAATGACAAGTTAGAACTTTGCCGCCTTTCCCCGGGATTCGAAGGTTTTAGACTGAGTAGGACTAAGACCGGATATATGGAATGTTGTTCTAGTGGCAAGGTGATGGAATCATAGGTAAAAGTTAGGATTGATTCCCACCCAGTGCCCAAGCTTGACAAGTTTTGGTATCTTGGTTCGGTCTTTTAGGCATGGATGGGGAGTTGGACGGGGATGTTGCGCATCGTGTTGGAGTGGCTTAGGCAAAGTGGAAGTTGGCTTCAGGAGTTTTGGGCGATAGGAAGATTTTGCTTAGAATTAAAGACAAGTTCTATTGGTCCGTAGTCAGGCCAGCTATGTTGTATGGTGCGGAGTGCTTGGCAATTAAGAAGACCCACGTTAGTTTGCTGCATGCTGCAGAGATGCGGATGCTGCGATGGATGAGTGGAAAGACAAGGATGTATTAGATTCGGAGCAAGGTTATTCAAGGACGGGTAGGAGTGGCAGCGATAGAGGATAAGCTGCGGGAAACCAGGTTGAGGTGGTTTGGGCATCAAGGCATGTGAGGCGGCGGAGTGTTGAAGCCCTAGTGCGGAGGTGTGAGAGGCTTACAATGGTGGGTAAGAGTAGGGGAAAGGGTAGATCTAGAAAGAATGGGAAAGAGGTGTTAGACAAGACCTAAGACTTTTGGCCCATATCGAGGATATGGAATTACATAGGAACATTTGGAGAGCTAGGATTATGGTAGTTGGATAGGCGTTTTGGAATGGGTGGTACTTTTCCCACTTGTTGCTGTGTGCTTCCTTGTTGTGTGCTTTATGCTTGTTGTGCTTTTCTATCGTTATTTTTAGTTCTCAGCTATTTTGTCCTCTATTCTTTCTCTGCTCTAGCCTCTATGTGCCTTCTGTGAGCTTGTGTTTGTTAGTACATCAGTGACCTAACCCAATAAGATAATAAACCCAGGGCACAATTTGAACCATCCCATATTAACACCTCAATTGGCTCAATATAGAAAGGGGTGAAATTTATAGTCACTACTAAAGAATGGAAGATGACTCAATACACCAATTTTTTTGTCAATTGAAGAGAGAATATAATGTTATATGGGCAATACCCAAATGCGCAGTCGAAATGGGAAAACATGAAAGCAATGTCTGTTAGATACCTCAAGGAAAATTCTACTGCTTGTGGACTTTGAGGAATAGCCAAGATGACCACAAGTCCAGCGGCAAATGCAGAAATTTCTGCCACAAAAAGGCTGGTGAATTGCCTCCACCAAATAGCTCATCCCAGGGCCCACTACCAGTGCAAACCAAAATATTGGGTAAAACAGTTGCCAAATTTAGCACCCCCATAACCCCATTGATAGTCCATGGCCAAACCTGTTGAATGATTTTTTTTTGCTGAATTTGATTGTTTCTATTTTGAATTAACGAATACGTAATTGAATTTGTAATAATAGTAATTTCCTTCCAAGCTTTAGTTTAAAAGTTCTTCCAAACCAGGTGGGGATTGGTTTATCCTATTTTGTCATGGAATTAGGCTCGGGATGCTGCATGGAGCTGATCCAGTTTTAATTTTAGTCCAAGTGTCCAACTTGAGAATTCTAAATCATTTTATGCACTTTATTCTCATATATACACATGCAGTCATGCATTTAGTAGTGGACTAGTGGCTACATAGATACTTGTTAGGATGTAACACCTTATCCAGTATAAATTTATTCATTTCTACATGTTCCTTCCTTGTTTGTCAATGTATCTCTGTTGCATATGTCTTCCTCTTAGGTTACTGAAACCATGAAAAAATCTTGCAGGTGATTGCTCTATATTTACGGTCAAATCATAAGCAATTAAATGGGAATAGTGGATGGGGTGGAGAAAATGACAAATCATGTGGTGAGCTACATGATCCTTATCGTGAATTATCTTTTTAGACTTTGTATTTCATCATTTAGCATGATTTTTCTCTTGGATAGCAGTATTAGCCTATTATGTGAACCAACATAGAAGAATTAAATGACCAAGTCGGAGTGGCTTCAGCTTGCTTCCAAGTATTGCATGCTTGGATAGTTTGATAGTGGATATGACTTTGATGAATAAATTTGTACAATTGTATGCGTGCATTGAAATGCGATTAATTGTGCACTTCATAATGATTGTTCACTATGTTTAGAATATCAGAATAAATAGCAAGGCCCAAGTGTTCAAAAAGCTTCAAGTCCTAAATGAGTTTTTGCCATCTCAGCTTTGGTTAAATATTCATATCCCACACATTTATGATTCTTTAGGACATGTTTTCGTAAACTGCTATTAAGTAGTGCTTATTAGGCTTGCATGAGTTAAACTAAAGCATAATATGTACTCCCTCCATTAAAAACACCGGCTAAGTAATACCTGTGGAGGTTACAATTTCACAATTACTAAATAACACTTCAAGTGGTAAATATGGGTAATAGGCATGCTTTTATCCATCCACTTCGTTTCACCCACATGGACACATCACACATTAATACTCTAAAATGTTTCCTTCATCTTATAAAACACTGATGGTTTCCATGCAGTAGGAGAAATAGACTATGTGAGAGTATTGAATAAAGTGCTTCCCATGGACATTCGAGTTTTGGGTTGGTCTCCTGTTCCCATGGACTTCAGTGCAAGGTTTTTATTCTTTATTCAAATTCCTCTTAAATTATTACTTTGAGATAACAATGCTTGCGATAAGCCGGTAATAAATAAATGAATAAAATCGTCATGTAGTACCTGTGACTTGAGTAAATGTCCTGCCTTGTTAAGATAAGATATCTCAAGAGACACATGAACTTGAACTCAGATATTCATGGTTACCGTACTAGTATAGGCCGTAGGGCTACCAGGACTAGGTTACAACATTCATTTTCACTGCTTTGTGGTTTATAAAGATATGCATCGCACCTTCAATAATTTGCAGGTTCTCTGGTTTGAGTAGAGTATACAAGTATTTCTTTTGGAGGGGAAAGCTCGATATAATGGTCAGTACATGTGACTTGAGTCCCTTGACTTCCGCTGAGTCCTTGTGTTTAGAATATTTAATTATTTATTATGTTGAATATGCTTAACCAGGCAATGGAGACTGCTTCTCAGAAATTTATTGGGGAACATGATTTTAGAAACTTTTGTAAAATGGATGCAGCTAACGTGCACAATTACAAGCGGCATATCATATCCTTTCAAATGTTCCCCTGCAATGAAAGGTTAAAATTAGGTTCTTTTTATATTTTCCATTATTTTTCCTACTTTTCATTGCAATATGATATCATGTAGAAGTTGCACAACTGAAATGCTTCCTCTTACTAAAACGGATGTTTACCAGTATTTATGAACAAATGATGTTCTTTCTTTTCAACAGATTCTGTTTCCTTTCCAAATGTTCCTAACCATGTGATGGCATGCTTCGGCTTTTTCTAGCAACTGATCAAATATAATATCCCAACACAAAATCTATCATTCTAATTATATCCAGTACCAAACTGTATCTACAAAATATGTTTTGCCAACCTTCGCAAATATCTTTGCAGTTCTGGAAGTGATCAATTGTGGGTGATGAAAATCCAAGGTAGCGCTTTCCTCTGGCACCAGATCAGGTGCATGGTTGCTGTACTTTTCATGATTGGCCAGGGCGTTGAGTCCCCTAATGTATGCAATCCATTCTCTAAATCCAGTTCCCTAGCGGTGATATAGTGCTTGGAATTTAAGGAAGGTCTTGCTCTTTGTTTGGTCGATAATTATACGCATAACCACTATAAAGATATTATATGTGTTTTAATGTGCTACTCAGTCAGGAGTTTATAACCTTTTAATTTATTTCTAATCCTTATAAAGAAGACAATGCATGTCTGCATGCCAAAACTTATTACCCATTTCCCCTTGCTACTTAGGCCCCGTTCTCTTCAGCTTATTTTTTCTACTTGTTACTTATTTTTATTGGAATAAGAGATCAGCGGAAACTTTAAAGTACACTAGAATCAATTCAATCACACCATCAGATCAGCCTTAAAAAATTTAGATAAAAACCAATTAGATCAGACGAAGAGAACACAACCTTAGTGATGTATTATGTTTTTCCCTCCAAAATAAACCTTTGTACATACATATTCTAGTGTAACCGAGTTCCGGCATTTGAGTCTCAAAGTTTTTGGGGGTTCTTAAATGGCCTATACTGCAGATTGAGTTTAGATTTTTGACTCATGTTCCATAAGCCACTCTTGGGGTCTCTGAAGTTGTCTAGGCAAGAATAGAATAGCATTGAAACTCATTCTGGGTGCAAACTAGTATTTTTTTTTGTGTGTGACTTCCACATAACTTTTTAGACAAGCATTCCTTTCATTCCATATAGCCATGCTCCCTCATAAGATTCTTCAGTTTCGTGTGAGTCATTCATTTTATTTGCCTATTTGGTAGTCAAATGCCTTGGGCATGCTGGTTTGGTTCCAACATTGCAAAACATGTGTTGGAGGACCACTCATTTACCTTGCCTCTATCACTTTTTTTGTAGGTGGGGTTCCTTTTTGTGACTTCTCGTAAATTACTGTCACCTATATGTATGGATCGTACTGGGATAATTTCTAAGATTGAAGGCAGAGTTTTGAGTTTAGATGTTCATTTTGCAGGTGATAGATTTATTATTGGATACTGAAATGACGCCAAGGAAACCTCAATACATAATGGCCCCCGAGATTCCACTGGTTCTTCAGTGCTGTGAATTTGAAGGTGTCAGATTTATTTGTTCAACAGGTACTCAAGATCCATTCAACATTCATATATTTTTCAATTATTGGCCCTTTGCATTCAAATTTCTTTCATTCCCTTAGATATTCACTGATAGTTCCTTCTATGGAAAATAAGTTTAAATATGGCCGTCAAGTATAATCTAGAAGTATGACATCATTCTTATGGTGTCACTATTGTGATGTCATTCGGTAGACATATGAGTCTACCTAATGACATGGTACAGAGCCAATACATTTCTCAACATAAACAGACAGAACAGTGCCATGTGAAAAGGTACACCTTGCAGATTGTTGCTTTGTCCTAGCAAAAAAACATTGCTCGACAGTCTAGTAGTCTACACATCTTTAGGCGCTATGTCAAAACAGAGGACCAACTTGCATAGCAGGTTGATCACATTAGTTCTGATATTAATGTATTAAGGCATTTGATTCTTTTCGATCTGATGTGACCTGAATCTTTCTGGTTTGATCTGATTTTATCTTTTCACATCTGAATCTATCTTTCTGATCTGATCTAATTTCAATAAGAATAAGTAATATGAATAAGTTGAAGAGAACACACCCTAAGGCCTTAAGAGGTCTTTGAGTAAAATACTCTTCGTCCTGATATATTTAACCAACTTCTTTTTAGCAATTATGGGGGATGGAGGTTAGGGAAATAGTTATAAAAATGCTAGTATTAAATTTAGTTGATTGAGAAATGTTGCAGGTGCACAAGATGTCGAGCTAGTACAAAATTAGTAAGACTAGGTCGAAACCACTGGAAGTAATTTACTATATTATGTGAATCTGAATGTTCTTTTTGGTATTTTGGAGCGATGAATTGCACACAAAAATGCAGAGACGATAACACAAACAAACTACTGAGGTGTCGGGACTCGGGATTAGAAAATGAACTCTAAGTGCTAGGTTTGGCGTTTTTATGCTCTTGTTGAAGTTTGCGAAAGTTTGCATGTGGATTGATCTTAGGTGGAAGGTGGCATTAAGCCTTGAAAGCAGTTTGTGAAATGCAGAACCCTTTAGGTTGGTATCAAATAAGAGCATAAGAAGCAGTTGTCAACTTTGTTGGATCACCTATGTTGGGTTTTCTGATTGTTTCATCAGTAGTTAGACTCTTCAATCACATGACCCCACTGTTTTAGTGATTTCTATGTGTTTATGAACCTGGTTGTCATAGATGCCAAGCAAACTTTGCGTGAACATTTCGAGAGGGAATACCTAAGCTACAAAATGCAAGCAGCAATTTTTCAGGAGGCTCTGCTAAGTGTTTCATCCATCGAAAATGGTAAAGTATGCCATATTTACACCTCTAACAATGATTCTTCTTGAATGTAGTCCAATTGACACTAGTAATGGGAATTTAACATGTCAGATAATAGTGTGGTGAAAACAAGAACAAAAAAGAAAGGAACTTCCCATATTCCCTTGTTGTCACGACCTACTGAGCGTGAGTTCTGTTAACTTTCAAACTTTGTCTTTTTCTGCTACTCTGATGTCACAAATGTACAACAAAGTGGGTTCTATGTTTTTTTTTTGCAAATTTTTTTTTGCAGCATCTTATGAAGAGCGCCGTGCAAGATTGGATGCAAGGATTCGAACGCGAGAGTAGAACTCATTTCATTTTGCCCTTTTTTAAAAAAGTGACAGAAACTCATAGATCTGCTGCAAACAAGAATAAATAGCAGTCTGAGCGTACTTAATTTAAAGATGGCCAATTTAACAAGTGACGGGGATAAGATAATTGCAACGATTGGTTTTCAGCTAGGACGAGGTTCTCGATTCCTTCTTTCTTTGTACACATTGCTTGTGGCAACTTTGTTGTATTATAATAGAGAATCAACTGTTCTAAGAATCTCAGTGGTTGTTTTTTGGTTAGCAGAACATGCGATGCGACAATTGCAGAATGCTGAAGAGATTGTTATATCATGCTCAATTGTTTTATGCTACTGTTTATCGAACAACACTTGCAAATTTCTGAATCATTTGACAAATCGAGTGATTTGGCTTCTGTCTAGAATTTTTGTGCTCGTGTTCTTTGCTTTTCTAGTTTAACATTTTGGAAAAATCGACATTTTATTTGAGTGGTTTGAGTCCCCTCCTATTGACCTTACTTTGATCCTCGCCCTATCATACATGTCCCGAGCTTGAGTGTAAGCTATCGACAATCTTATGTACTCTAGGCAACATCTGAATTTGAGAAGAATGCTAGATAATATTTTCCAGGATAAAAAAAATATGGGGATCTTTTTTTAAACAGAATGAGCAGACAAAAAATCCTAAATTATGACAAAGATTAAACAAAACGAGCACTATATGGATCAATAATGTGAATGCCATCCATAAGAGAGGTTGAATATCATGACACTTGTTCTTACTAAGTCATTGGGTGTGACTGTCACTTTTTTAAAAAATGCATATAATAAATTAGCGGGTAAAATAACCAAAGCAATAGAGTATGAACATTTTTCAATAATTTTAAAACCCTACAACTTTTCATTAGAGATGTTTTGTGTTTTTACATGTGTTTCTAGATACAAAATCATGGATAACAACATGAAGAAACGCATGTCATTGAAAGGGCAAGTAGTGTGCACTTGTTCTTGATGTGTGTTTAAGAAAAACAAAAAATGTAGCCAACAGTGGAATCCCAAGTGTGAGGTAAGGGGTCTTGTGTAGGGCACCCCCAGATTGAGAGTACCCAATATAGTTTATGAGTTGCCTTCCCCCATCAACATTCTCAGCAGTCAAAATCTCCACAGGGAATGTACAAGTACCAACTGAGGGGTCATATGGGGTCAATGCCCCCAACCCTGCAAACCCACAAGCCCCACTACTCAGCTCCTGGTTGTTGGACTGGTAGTACATGTTGAAGGCATAAGAGGCATTCCATGTGTAGTTCAGGTTGCCGCATGAGGACCCAAAGTAGAGCGACGTGCAATCCGATTTGTTGCAGGCGAATCTCACCTGTTCGTCTACCTTTGTCAAGTTGCTGGTGTCCCCATTGAAAATGCACCACCGCGAAGGCATTTTCACTATCCCTTTGGCTGTCCATGGGTACATGTCCCTCCCCTGTCCCGAGAAGTCAATCTTGAACTTGGGTGTGCCATCATAGTTGTATATTCCCCTGCGGCGCTGGTACGGCCCGACTTGCAGGGGGATCTTGTTCTCGTCGGTCAGTGTGGCCAGAAAGACGTCTATGTTGGTGTTTGGTCGTCTGGGAGTCCCCTTTTTCTGCGCGATGTGCATTAGGAAGCTACGGTAGAACCTCTCGGCGTTCGTGATGTTTGCGTCCTTGGCCCCGTCCGTGGGCCACCCTACCTGCCCGATCACGATTTCCATGTCCGGGTACCCGGCCTTTTCAATGGCAACCACAAGTGCATCAAACATGAACTCAAAGGCATTGGTGTAGGTGTACTTGCCATCAACAATGGTGAAGTTGGATTTGTTGTCCATGAATGCAAACTCAATGGGCCAGTTGTTGAGTTGGGCGGAGAAGATGGGGTAGAGGTCGTACATGAAGAAGGAATTGGTGCTGTTGTACAAGCTGAGGTATTCCAACATCTTGTCCTTGTACTCGTCCTGGAAATCGGCCTCCGATGGCTTCCTCCCAACCTTCAATATGTTTGAGAAATGGGTAGTGGTTGTTCTTATGTGAGACAGGTTTGCCTTCTGCAGACAATCCACTGTCTCTCTGAACACATTGGTTGCATTCCAAATGGGATCTTGTCCTTTCACCGGATAGAATGGTTCGTCTAGAACGATGATCGTCCTGTAAACAAAAAAGGTAACACAATATAATCAGAAAAAAAACGTACCGAGTACTCCGTATGAATGATGAGGATTACAGTAACTTTTTACTTGCGTAATGTATTCTGAGAATTTCTTACATATGAGCATTAGGTTAATAAGAGGTTTCAAGTGCAAATGTATTACTGAGTACTCAACCTCAACCAAAAATGTATACAAACTGTTAGAGTCTATCCCAGATCGAAAAATTGAAACGAATATAACAGACTTAGTGCCTAGCTAACACGAACATGAAATGAAACAACCTGGACCTGAAATGAGAACACAAACAAGAAAGTACCCAACACAAAACTAAGAAATCTATACCCAAAATGTGGGTAGGATTTTGCTATTAACTTATCTTTTAATGCCAAAATTGCATTTAAACCAGCTCGGTACATGTTTGAGACAAAAATTTTCCAACTCAAACAAAACGGGACATTATAAAGACAAAATCTAGATGTATCAATATGGGACACACGAACCTAGATTCTTGTCCACCAAACAAATAGGGATGGGGGGAGGGGAGCCCTCGACTCCCATCCCCTCTTCCCAACCAAACACCCTAGACGGATTAAAAGTTTTGAGAGAAAAAAAGAGGAAGAAATGAAAAATGGAGCGGGACATGCCTGATGTTGACTCCCCTTTTGACGGGCACCGCAACGAGTTCGTTAATCCAGTCGCGAACAGACTGCAGATTGCTCCATTTCATCCTCTTCACGAAATCATTGGTCAAGGTGACGGTGACGCCCAAGGAGCTGTCTTCCAGCGCCGTCAGCACGTTCGTCGACGGCGAGTACAGCCGGATCTCCGAGATCCCGTTTTGCAGAAGCAGATCCACCACCATCGAAGGAACCATGCTCTGAGTCGCGAATCGGCCCCAATAGATCCCGATAAACCCGTGCGCCGGACCGCCGGCGGCCAGAACAGACAGAATCGCGAGCCAAGTCGCGAGTTTCCGCTCCATAATCGATCGCCGGCGTCGAAATTCAGACGACGAATCTGGAGGCCCGCCCTTGCTCGATGCTTTCATTCAATCATTCGCACATTGCAAATGCATATGATGTATGCATTTGCAATTGAGGCCTCGCGAATCGAATTGATTTGCCCAGAATAGGATATTCTCAAAGTAGAATCGAAGAAGAAATATGAATCCATCTTTAGTAAGATTATGATTGAATCCGATTGATGAACAGGAGAAAAAGGCGGGAATGGGAATTTAGCTACGGGAAATTAAAGCAAGGATTCACCGTACATTATGATCGGATTTTAGGCATATTTTAACAATGTACTAGCTCAATTTAATTTTTTTCATAATCAAATAAATTTTCCAATGAACTATAAAGGTATAATTTGTTGTGATTAATAAATTTAAGAGTAATTTACAAAAAAGGAGTAATAGAGGTTGGTTTTCCCTAAATAGGAGTGGTCCTATGTGCACCACACGTTTGGGGTTGAGAATTACTTAAATAACCTCCTCATCCCATCTTTTCCCTTCCAATCTCACGCGCATGATCTCATGTCCTTCCATTTTTTATTTTTAATTTTCTTTACATTTTTAGAGATAATATCAAAAATTTAATTCTCCTATTTTTTAGGTTGCAGTTTCTACATATTCTACCCTATTAACTACCACTCCTCCACTCCATTGTCAATCCTCAACAAGTTCTTCCTCCCTATCCATTTTTTCGACACTATGCATGTTTTCTTCATTATTGGCATCCATATGTAATCAATAATGTCCTTATACTTGGATTAAAAAATAATGTCCTTATACCCATAAGTGAAATTTGGACTGAATATGACTAAAATATAAATCATTTTCTAATGTAAGACTTAATAATGACTAGTGAGAAGAATAATGTCCAAATGATGTTAGACATTTAGTTGAATAATGACTATATAGAGAAAGTCATTATGTTTTTGTCCTATTTAGGTAAATTACCCAAAACTCATTCATGAAGACCTACACGTAAAATCAACTTTTATTCATGAAAAAATTTATTCTATTAGTCATTATTCAACTAAATGTCCACCATCACTTGATTTTTCCAATGTAGGACTTACACTTTTTTATTCCCGAAATAGAACTTAATAATGACTAATGAGAAGAATAATGTCCAAGTGATGCTGGACATTTAGTTGAATAATGACTAATAGATAATGACCAATGGTCGTACATTGGGAAATAAAAACGGACATTGATACACATAAATTAAAAACATGACGACAATAAAATAAAGACGGCATGGAATGATCAGTTACTGGTGACTGGTGAGAGGATGAAGGGGACGCGCGATTGGTTTGGATGATCATTACCTAAAAATAAGGAAAAAATAATTATTAATTGTTGACAATATATTGTATATATGAAAAAAATAATTCTATAAACGGATCAACACACAGATTTACTCCTAAAAACAGGAAAAAACTTAAGGGGTCCTATTTGGGGAAAACTCCTATCTTTTACTCTTATTTGAAACAAATTTTACTAAATTTAATACCACAAATGTCCAAACATGACATTAATGATATGAAAATAACATTCAAAAAATTTTTATATCACTAATATCGTGTTTCAAAACTTGAATTTGGGGTTTTAAATTTAGATTTTTCTCAAACTTCATAATAATCTTTAAAAATTTAGATTTAGATGCGAGGTAATTAATTTTTCTAATTCATAACAAATCTCAATTACATATTTAGATAAATTTCCTTATCATTTGAAATTCAAACATTCAAATTTTAAAATTTAAATTTTAGAATTAAAATAAAATGCTAGTTTCCAAACAAATCTAAATTAGTTTTGAAATTCTCACTCAGTCATGCAAGTTAGAGATATACGGAGTAGTTACTATTTCAGTTCAGAATAAATTTTGTTTACTACTCCGTGATTATGTTTTTTAATGATCGTTAAATAAAATAAAATAGTATTATGAAATCATGTTTTATCTAGTTTTGGCTTTTTTCAATCAATCGTTTTCACCTTTTGACTTATAGTTAAATAAAATATATATTGTATATTAAATATATAAATAATGTTTTGAAAATATTTTATCTAACAAAACTATTTTTAATTTGTATCAATATCTAATTTCATTTTTATTTAATTTAGGGTCAAAGTTTACTAATTTTGATCAGAAAAAATCAAAAGCGGACTAATACTCCGGGACGGAGGGAGTACTTCTTATTTCCAAACGTAACTCTTGTTTAATGACGGAGGGAATACAATTTTGAACTTGTTTTTTTACGCGCAGACGAACAATCTCGAAAAACAAATACGGAGTAGAATACTAGTAATACGAATTAATGTAAAATTGGATAGATACAATAAAGATTAAGGTGTGTATTCAACCTGTACCATGCAAAAAAAATTTGAATTCTCAAAGTCAATGAGTATTCAATTGAGATTTTAAAGAAATCATTTGAAATCTTAGAATATTCACGTCGAATTTTAAGAAGTCTATCAAAATCTAACGGTATTAAACAATTCATACATTTGTCTC
The DNA here is from genome assembly GCA_003260385.1 of Cuscuta australis. Taxonomy (NCBI): domain Eukaryota; kingdom Viridiplantae; phylum Streptophyta; class Magnoliopsida; order Solanales; family Convolvulaceae; genus Cuscuta; species Cuscuta australis. The sequence goes on along the minus strand of NQVE01000129.1, from coordinate 1,926,236 downwards.
AATTTTTTAAGAAAATATAATGATTTATGTATATTGTATTCTAGTTTGGGAGAAATATAATAGTGGGTTATCATAAAATAGTTTAGAGGTATCACTCGAGAAATAAATTCCAATACAAAAAAATTGTGGTGAGTTATAAAAATATTTTGTGCCATTTTGGGGAGAAAAATTATTGTGCAATTTTCCCTACTTTTGCATTGTTATTTTGTGTAAAATAATTGTAATGAATTATTGAAAAAAATCACAAATTTTGTGGTGCCATTTTGGTAAAATAATACGCATAAGATTATAAAGATTGTTGAAAACATACTTATTATGCAATACTATTTTTTTTTAGATAAAAGTACTTTAAATTTTACTCTGAACTGATTTAAGATTAACAGAAATAATATTTTATGTGATATCATGGATACTGCAATAAACTATATTTCGTTTAATTTGACAATTTAAAGAAAAATTTTCAGTGTATTTAATGACAGAAATATGCAAATGTATTGTTAATTTATCAAAAGGAAATATTTTACAAAAGATTGTGCAGTAAGAAATAAATTTATAATGATATGGACAAAGGGGAATTTACTTAAATAAAACTAAAACATAATGACTTTCACTAAATAGGATCACATGTGTTTTTTCCCAATGTAGCACTTTTAGTCACTATCCATTAATCATTATTCAAGTAAATGTTCATCATCACTAGACATTATGGACATTATTAAGTGTTATTTAGGTAAAATGACTTAAGTTTTAGTACTATTTTAATGTAAATACTTCTTGAACAAATAGTTCAATAATATCCTATATATCCTATATATATATATATATATATATATATATATATATATATATATATATATATATATATATATATATATATATATATATATATATATGGATTGACTCTAGTGAGATGACACCTTACGGTGAGATGATATGCTTTGGTCAGATGACACAAAACTCACTACTGGCCACTGCAAAGCTCACCAAAGACAACAACAAAGCTCACCAAACTGTTAGACAAAGCTCACCATATTTTTTCAACACTTTGATTTTTTTTTTTGAAAAAATAAAATTAAAGGAAGGGGTGCTGACTAGATTTTGACCGTTGACCGCCGCCTGCCGCCGCCGGACTCCGGCTGTCGTCGCCGCCGCCGGACTCCGGCCACCACCGCCAGCCGTCACCGGTCGCCACCACCGGACTCGGGTCACCGCTGTTGCTCCGCCGCCGTTGACCGGTGGTTGACTGGTGTTGTTATTTTTTTATTTAATTTTTTAATTTTTAAAATTTAAAAAAATGGTGAGTTTTGGGGTTCAAAGTGGTGAGCTTTGCTTTATTTCCAAGTGAGCTTTGCATTGTCCATTAGTGTGCTTTGTAGTGTAGTGTGGCGAGGTTTGCGTCATCTGACCGAAACATGTCATCTTACCGTAAGGTGTCATCTCACTGGATTCAATCTCAGACACACACACACACACACACACTGCCACATTTACATTCTCTACTGATGTATCATTATTTAATTAGTTCATTTTTTATTATAATGTTTTATTAATTAAAACCATTTTTATTAGTACTTCATTTAATAATGGCCATTAGTTTTGTATAAAAAATTTATTTTTAAATAAACATACCAATATATACTCCACCGGTTTGAAACATATTTTTTTACATAATTAAATCATATCTATAAAATATTTTTTTAAGTTTATCGATGTTTTAAAAAATACTGTTTTACTCCCTCCGTACTTGAATACGTATTTGTCCACTTTTGACTTTTTTTGGTCAAAATTGGTAAAATTTGACCTTAAATTAAATAAAAATGATATTAGATATTGATACAAAAAGATTTTTATTAGATTTATTATATAAAATATTTTCAAAATATTATTTTATTTAATTAAAATACAATATATATTTTATTTAATTATAAGTCAAAAGTTGAAAACAGTTGACTAAAAAAAGTCAAAACTGGACAAATACTCAAGGACGGAGGTAGTATATGATTTTAAAAACAATAAATTATTTCTCTTTTACTACTTTTGAAGAAAATACTTATAGAATCTTTAGTGAATGTACATCTATATTTAAATTATATTATTTGAAAAAAGATTTATTTATAGAATATTTAGAAAAATATTCATCTAACACATATATATTATGTCACTATTAGAAAATTAAAATAATTCAAATTATATTTATAGAATGTCAAAAATTTAGAATGTTAATAAGATAAGTTTTTACCAACTCTCATATGCTAATAAGATAAGTTTTTGGCAATGTTATTTATACAGAGTATCTTTTAAAGATATTCGTTTACAAAAAGAATGTGTGTGTCTTAAGACACCTTGAGCTAATAAAAAATTAAGGACACAACTATTTTTGTCTTTAAAAAAATTGTGTGAAATGTGTTTCATATTGGAAGATGAATATCTTTGCTTAAAAATGTGTGTAAAATTGAAAATTCTTGACTAAATGCCATCTTGATGAGGTAAACAATTGTTACTATAAAGTGGATCTAAATATTAGGGAATGACATGAACAAATACTGTTGTTATGACATATTTAATGTCATTAGCTTGTTTGAATGATGTGAAATCTACCTGTTGATATTATGTGAATCAGTGCAACCTTGTTAAGGTTCGCAATTGAAAATTTCAAATTATGAATCCTTGTTTAGCTATCTACCCAAAGAACCTAGAGTGACTACTACGATGATTACTATTTGTCTAGAGTCACAAATAGTGAGCGCACGCCATGAACCAACATTCCAGACTTAGTCTGAGGATGCTTTTAGAACATTTATGCAGTAAAAACATATTATATGAGTTGTAAGATGCAATCATAGGACTGTTGAAGACTCCTGCATTGCAGCAAGAGAATCCGTAAATATACTTGGCACGAATATTAGCTAGAAGAATTCGAAACATGATCTATCTGTCAGCCATAGTCCTCTTATCATGAACGAAAACACACCATTGTTTACTAACCCAAACAAAAGTACAAAACAAACTTTTGTTAAATAAATGCTTTTACAACAAAAATGTTGTATCCATCATTTTATGAATTATTTTGAAATGAATTTTTACCTTAGGAAATTTTGGGATGAAATTTCTTTAAGGGGGAAAGAAATGTAATGCCTCAAAACATGGCCTAAAAATTATTCTATGATAAAAGTATTATGAAAATTATATTTTGACTCAACAAAATATTATTTCTTTGTTCGACCAAGATGTGAAGGAATTTTTCAAAATAATTATATTTTGCTAAAATTTAGTTTTACAAATAGGTCTCGAAGAGACGAATCCAACAATATATTTTATGAACAAATCTGATATACAGATTTTGAGTTGTGATATTTTAAATATGTAATTTGTATGAAAATGAGAAGTGGTTAAAGATGTGAATTTTTTGTAAAATGGTTTATTGAAATAAATTATTTAAATTGAATAATAATGATTCAATATGAGAGCACTTTTAATTATATGTCAGTTAATTCAACTTTGACTCTTTCATTGTCAACACCCAAAAATATGGTGCCAGAAAAAGTATTTCAAAAAATATAAAAATTATATTGTCCCGTAGAGGTTGACTGTTTGACCGTAACTGTTTAATCAGATTTCAATTTAGAGAAAATTGGACAAAAAATATACCGCAATTGAAACCATTTTAGTCCCAATCAGGGAGAGGCGTGTGAAATCACCTCAAATCCCACCCAGCCGCTGCAAATCCTAGAAATGGGGATTTGAAGAGGACATTCTTGGCTCCGTCCTCTTCATCCCATCTATATAAGGAGTACACTTTCTCCTTCATTCCTACACCAAACTTGTAACGCCCCAAAATATACCCTAGAATTATTAATGAATAAATAATCAATTAATCAAATTTGTTTTGATTAAAATAAATTATTTTTGGGCTTTGGGCCGATATGAAATTTGTTTTGACATCTAATATCAAAATCTGGATAAGTCTCATAGAGATAAATCCAATATGTGGACTATTTGTGTGGTCTTGATTGGGAACTTGAGTACAGACCCAAATCAAGAGTAAATAAAGAATTTGTTTAGAATGTAAATATTGAAATGATTTGTTGAAATAAATCATGAGAATAATTGATATGAATTAAATGAGAAAAACTTTTATGAGAAAGGTCAATTAAACCAATTTTGACTCTGTTAAGGTCAAACACCCAAAAATATGATGTCGGAAAAAGTATTACAAATAAATATACAAATTATATCGTCAGATAGAGTTTAACTGCCCGATCGCAACGGTGCAAACGGAATTCAATTCGGAGAAAGTTAGACCAAAAAGTGTACCCCGACTGGAACCAAAATTGGTCCCAATCAGGGACACTGTGCGAACGGCGCCTCCTAGCGCACTAAGCTGATTGTGAATCTTCCTACGCTCAGCAACCAGTTTCTTCTTCTTCCTCAAATATACTATATAAAGGGAGCTAAGCATTCTCAATTCTTCACCAAACCTATACTTCCTTGTTCTATTCTGTTGCTCAAAGTAAGGAGAACGCAGTGGTGCTGTCAATTTGGTGAGAGGTCGCCGGAGCAAGACGTGGTGTTCGCCGGAAAATATTCAAAACCTTCATTTACCTTCGAGGTAAGCCCGTAGATATATCTAGTGACTAGAATGTTCGTATAGATCGTTTCTACGTTCATAAACGGTCATTTGGTTGAGTTTTGTGTTTGACATGCTTGAAGAACCAAGAATCATAAATCATGAAATTGATGTTGAAACTATGAATTAATGATTCTAAAATGATCTATGAACCTTGGAGAACATCTCTATATAGTTTCGTTGAAGTTCGATAACTAAAAACGGTATTTCCGAAATTGGACCCGAACGAAGAAGAAGATGAACAGTGGCTGAAACACCACTGTCTGGATCGATGCCATGGGAGTGATTATTTTTGAGCTATAAAATCCTATTTTTGATACCAATGGATTATGACCATTATAAAAATGATTTACCATAATAAAAATGATGTTTTTAGCAACTAAAAAATGTTATGTGTTGCATGACGGTAAGTTCGGGTGTTAACACTCGAAGCTAGGCCGCTATTTATTATCAATTGTCGTGTTAATTGATGATTATGATAAGTGAATATTTTGGATGATTATGAGTATTGAACCTACTGATTAAAATAAGTATTTACGATTGAATCATGAATAAAATGAATACATTTATAATTATGAAATGATTTGTAGTGTTAAGGGTATCTAGAAGAATTCTAAGGTATACACATTTAGAAAATTGATGTTAAGGCTATCTAGAAGACCTCTAGAATAGATCTCATATTAGTATGGATTTGTGAAACATGAATATTCGATGAATTAGATAAAAATGTATAAACGGGATTCGTAAACTAAGCTAGAGGATCACTCGTTTGGAAATCTTCGACTCAATGATGATTAATTATTGTCTTATTGTTGCCTTAAACTAATTATAGTTTAAGCGTCTGAGTATTGATTGCCTTAAACTAATTAAAGTTTAAGCGTCGGAGAACTGTTGCCTTAAACTAATTATAGTTTAAGCGTCTGAGAAATGTTTGCCTTAAACTAATTATAGTTTAAGCGTCTGAGAATGAAATTATGATCTAGCCTTAGACTCAGAATAGCTAAGAGCGTTGTTATGATCTGGCCTTAGACTAAGAATAGCTAAGAGCGTTGTTATGATCTGGCCTTAGACTAAGAATAGTTAAGAGCGTTGTTATGATCTGGCCTTAGACTAAGAATAGTTAAGAGTGTTGTTATGATTTGGCCTTAGATTAAGAATGATTTAAGAGCACTATCGAAATAATAACTGAATTGAATAAAATATGTTGATAAGAACTGAATAATATCAAAACTGTGAATGTCTGAAGTGAACATTGTGTGCATGATATCAAATGATTTGATTATGAATTTAGATTCAGTTTATATGGATGTTCGACGCATTAGATATGCTTACTCAGCTTTATCGCTGAGCGTGTAGTATGTTTTATTTGCTATACGCAGGTAAACAGAAAGAAAAATGTGATCCTGGTGGCAGATGAGGCGAGATTGTCGAGATGGATGTGACAAGTTTTGAAATGAATTATGATATGTCAATTTTTAATTCGCCTCCGCAATATTGTTGAATACTCCGTACTGTTTATGTTATGAAAAATATTATTGTGATAAATAAAAGTGTTTGAAAAGTTTTAAATTTTTACGATTTCCAAGTTAATACTTTAGTCCAAAAGGGGCTGCAGACCTGGACGGATTAGGGTGTTACAAAACTTTTTATTTCTTCTTCCATAGCATTCTTTGTTGTTAGGAGAGCATGCCGCGAGTGATTGCCGTCGTCGGAGTCGCCAGAGGTAGCCACGGTTCTTGTCGGAAGTTGCCTGAAAAGTTTAGAGGAAGATTCAAACATCTGTGCAAATCATTCCACTTGTGGTGTTTTTCTGGAATTTTCCATCCATGATCTTGAAACACTTTCTTGATAAAAGTTGTAGCCCCGTTTCTTATGAATCCAACCCAACAAACAATTTGCGATTTTGTTAAGAAAAGAAGGTGATATGGCTAAAATATCGGGACTGCGTCAGTGGTGGCAAGCTTCTCGAGTTTGGCTAAGTCTTTTCACATATTCACTTCATTCCGTTAAAGCCACTTATCGTAAATTCTTTAATAATGATTAGAAACCTCTGAAAGGTATTGAAGGGAAGATTTACGAAGGAATATTAAAGTTGATAAGTTGATCGTTGGAGTCTTCGTTCATCAAAATATTTGAAATCCTGATAGCACATATTAGCCCACTTGTGAGCATTTTTAGACCCTCTAAACTTTGTTATTTTAATCTGGTTTCTACACAAAAGTCATAGCCTTATGTATCACGAATCCATACCTTCAAGTGGTTTGTGATTTTGTCGAGTAACGAAGAAGATATGACCCAAAAACTAGGGCTGGTAAGTGGTGACGTGAAGTGACGGGTTTTAAGATTTCCGATGTTGTTTTCGCTCCCGTTCATTCATTGAGCTTCATCTCGTTGATTTCCAGGTCAGTACCATGATTTTAAACAACTTTAGAAGGCATGAAATGATCCTTGAACTTATTGATTCATAAATATTTGAAAATATAAATATTCTGATATTCATAATCGCCAAACTTGTTTTTGTTGTTAAAGCTTCAAATAAATCGTTTGTGAATGATCTATGGACGATAGAAAACATTTTTATGAAGTTAGTTTAAAGCTTAGAAGTTTAAAATGGTGTTTTAAGAAATTGGACCGAGGTACCATTATAGGTATCGTTCGAACCCAAAATTTTTCCAGCGACCTGGTTTTTGAACTATTAAATCCTATTTTTGATACCATTCAAGGACGACCTTGTGTGATGCATGACGATAAGCTAGTGTGTTAACACTCAATGCTAGGCCGCTATTTGTTATTGGATGCTATGATGATTATTATTGAATGCTAATTATGATAAAACCTCGATGAATGATCTGATTAAATTGATAATCATGATTAAAAATGAATATATTGATGATTATGAAAATGATGTGTATTGTTAAGGGTATCTAGACGTATGAGATCCACAAACCAAACTTGAGTATCTACTCGTTTGGGGGTACCACCCAACCCGATGGCGAGCGGTTCGCTGTTCGGTTCCTTGTGTACCTTAAGGTAAGACTAGTTTAAGAGTTGGAAATTTTTTTAAAAAATTATACCTTAAACTAGATTAGCTTAAAAGTTGGTTAGTATCATATAGTTTAAGAGTTGGTTAAGAATACTTGACCTTAGGCTAAGAATAGTTTAAGAGCACTGTTATGATTTGGCCTTAGCTTAGAATAAGTTAAGAGTAATTAGTTGCGATAAAACTTGATATGAAATTATGTGCGACAAATGATGAATATTGTGATAAAAAAAGACATGTGATTATTGTGAACTGTGAACTGAATCTTATATAAGTTTGAATGATAATATTTAAGAAATGACTATGTTCATTATCATGGTTAAAATAACTAAGACGAATTTAATTATGAAAAAGCAAATATGTATGTTCTGGTTAAAATAACTTATATAAGTTTGAATGATAATTATGGCTATATATATATATATATATATATATATATATATATATATATATATATATATATATATATATATATATATATATATAATATATATATATATATATATATATATATATATATATATATATATATATATATATATATGTATATATAGCCATAATTATGAACGAAATAAGAATGAATCTGGTGCTTTAGATTGTAACATCTAAGGATCAAGATTGCATCAAAACTAGGTGCACCAAAATGATTTGCGAATGCCTCATGTCGAAATGCACCAAAATCCTTTGAAAATGCACTATCTCAAAATCTGAGTGCAGGATGCAATCTGAGCCGCACGATGCATCAAATCTAAATGCTAGATTTTATTCTTATTTCTTTCACCAAGGTGCATTCTCACTATCTCATTTCTTATTGCCGGCAGTGTACTGCCAGGGTAGGGAGGGGGGCGGGAGGGGGGCTGGGGTGGGGGGGGCAAGGGTGGGGCTGGGGTGGGGGTTTAGGGGGAGGGTTAGGGGGGTAGGAACCGTCGTTTTTACAAACGGAGCACCGTAGGTATCCCAAACAAACTGGTGTAAGCAAATGACACCAGTAGCACTGGTGTCATTTTAGACTTACCGTGTATGTGTATGTATATATATATATATATATATATATATATATATATATATATATATATATATATATATATATATATATATATATATATATATATATATAATATATATATATATATATATATATATATATATATATATATATATATATATATATAATATATATATATATATATATATATATATATATATATATATATATATATATATATATATATATATATATATATATATATATATATATATATATATATATATATATATATATATATATATATATGATTGGTATTGTTTATTAGAGAGAATAAATATGGAGTTTATTATGGAAAATACTGAGATGGAGGTGATAAGTGGACATGCACAAATATACCATTTAAGTAAATGATTTTATCACATGGGCTGACCATACTGTTGTAGTTTGCAAATCGCTTCCGTACTGTTTTAAATAATTTTACTCCAATATTATTTTGAAACATTTCACACAATTGTTTGAAATAAAGTTTTTTGTTTGAAATTTTTATGTTTCCAAGTTAATACTTTAGTCTGAAAGGGGCTGCAGACCTGAACGGATTAGGGTGTTACAATTACAATACAAAAGAATGTAGTCAGTTATGAAAATAATACTTTCATTTCAAAGAAAAAATTATTAGGCCATTATCACAACGGTTGTAATGCTATTTTGCAAGAAAACATTTATAGTGAACTATCAAAAAGTATTCACAAGTTTTGTTGTGCCATTTTTTTTAAAAAAATAATAGTAGTATATTATAAAGAACATTTGAAGTGCCGCTCAAGAAAAAATAATTGCAACTTACCAAAATCTTACCAAAATAAGTAATGAGTAAATAAATTAGTTCCATTTTGTATAATAATTTGATGTGTAATTTCACAACTCTGCAATATTATATTGGAGAAAAGAATTATTACCAGATTCTCTTTTTTAAAAAATGTTTTTATATTAATACCAAATTTAAGTGTTTTTCTAGAGTGACACTAATTACTGTTTTTCCATAATAAATTAGTTCCATTTTGTAGAATATTTTATTTTGCAATTTCACAACTTTTGTAATATTATTTTTGAAAAAACAAGTTATTACCAAATTACTGATTATTGAAAAAAATTAATTAGTGTTACTCTAGAAAAGAGACTTAAATTCGGTACTATTTGTAAAAATATTTTTTAAAAAATTTTTAAACTTAAAATTAAAAACAAAAAATGAATTTACCTAAAATAATCTCATTTTTATTTATTTCTGAAAAACAAGCATTTTCTAAAGACTTCGTTAAATAATCTTAGGGAAAAGAATCTCACCTTTGCGCGCTCTTTCAAAAATAATCTCACTATTCGGTGTCACCATAAATAATCTCACCTTTCCGCATGTGTACGAGTTTTAGATCACCGTAAAAACGCTAACAGTCACATAATGGAATTTTTGGAAAATGCATGTTTTCTCACATAAATGAAAGGTGATACTATTTTAGGTAAATTCGTTTTTTCTGTTTAATAATATCTAAAATTAAATTTAAATTTATTTTATAAAAATATTTTCAAAAATAATACTCCACCAAATTTAAATGTTTTTTGTGTGAAACTAATTATTTTTATCAATAATCAATAATTTGATAATAATTGAAGAATAAATTATTCTATACAATGGAGCTAATTTATTAACTTCATAACTCATTACATTTTTTTTATAATTTGCAATTACTTTTAATGTGTGATACTTCGAATTTCTTTTTGATACTATACTATTATTATTTTTATAAAAAATGGTACTATAAAATTTGTGAATATTTACGATAATTCGATATAAATTTTTTTTCACAAAATAACATCACAATAGTTGTGAAGGTAACACTATTTTTTTTCTCTGAATGGAACTTTTATTTTTATAACTTACTACATTTTTTTGTTGTATTGTAATTATTTTTTTCATGAACAACACTCCGAGATGTTTATTGATTATCTTTTATTACCCGTATTATTTTTTCTAAAATTGAACTATCCAACTTGTGATTTTTTTCGATAATTCAGTACAAATTTTTTCCCCAAAATAATAATTCAAAACTTGTGAAAATGGATCAATATTTCCCCCCCCCCCAAAACGGCACTAATTAATTTTATAACTCACTACAATTTTTTTGTATTGCAATTTCTTTCTTGAATGATACTCTAAATTATTTTTCGATAATCCAATATTATATTTTCCTTAGAACATAAATTGTTATATATATATATATATATATGTAAATTGTTATATATATATATTTGTTTAAAAAATGGAGACAAATTTCTAACAAGAGTGTACTATTATATTTTAAAAACATAAATTTTAAAATTAAAATAAAAAAAATTAAAAGGTAAATTTACCTAAAATAATTCCATATTTCATTTATTTGCGAAAAACATGCATTTTCCGAAAATCCCGTTAAAGGGCGGTTAGCTTTTTATCAGCGGCCTAAAACTCGCACACATACGGAAAGGTAGGATTATTTCGGGTGACACTGAAAAGTGGGATTATATTTGAACAACCTAAGAAGGTGAGATCAATAAGATAATACTTTTCATAACCTTAGCATCTTAAAGCCGACCCAAAACTATCACACATGAGAAAATGTGGGATTATTTTCCGTGACCATAAAAAGTAAAATTATTTTTGAAAGAACACAAAAATGTAGGATTATTTGAAATAATTATATTTTCCTTATTATTATCATTATAATGATTAAGTCTATGTTATTATTTGTAGAGTAGATCTCTCAACCATTGTAACCATCTCTTCCTATTTATTCATTGCCTATGATCAATGATAATTAACGCTTTCAAAAAAAGGTGGAACGCCCACCCCGACCTTATTGAGAGAAATCAAGCTAATAAAAGTCTTGATGATTTCTAGAATCAGGGCCTAATTTGAGTGATTAAAAATGACGTGTAATAATTTATATTCCATATGTTACATGTGTTGTTACTAATTTATTTAGAGAAAATTATGTACATAGGACGAAGAATTGTGTATTACGTAAATAAGACATAATTCGCGCATAATTCTAAAATATTGCGGAAAAGACTACCACATTTACTAAAACTAGCATTACTACCTAGTTGCGGAGGTAGTAAGCACTGTAAATTAACATTACTGAATATTGATATTACGGTCTAATCGTGAGAACAGTATCCACTGATAACCAATATTATGTTCTAATTGCGAAGACAACAAAGAATTCAGTGATTATCAAGAAGAGAAAAGGGCAAAATGAAATTGAAAATACGATATGCACCATTATAGGGCGGACAAAAGAAGTTCTTTCCATAGTTTTCAGAACCGGGGACCGAACTGATCAAGGTACTGGTTCACTGGTCGGACCGGTGGTTCAAGTGGTCGAACCAGTAGTTCTAGTTCTCGCATATTTGAAAATTATATATATATATATATATATAATATTTACACACACATGAAAAATTATATTTAATGAAATAATACTTCCTTTATCTATAAATAAAGAATTTATGATGTATTAATAAATTTATAAGCAATTTAAGTATTTGAGTAGTAGCATTAAATTGAAAAAAATGGATATTTAAAAGAATAAAACAATTATGAAATACTCCGTAAGAGGTGATATTATTTGTTTTATAATTTACACAATATTTTTAAAATATTTAAATGAATGAATAGTTTTGTGATATGAAGTTCATATTAGAATCAATTGCATCAATATTTTAGGATTTGAATCACAGTTTCAACATTATATTTTAAATTTTTTAAAAATAAAAAAAATCTTTTTGAATATGTATACTTGTATATTTTTGAGAATGTAATATATAACTAATAATGTCTTTATACAACAAAAGGGATTGTAGCATGGATAGTAGATAGCCTAACAAGAGAGCAATAGGTTGTGTGTTCAAAATCCCCATTAGTAAGAATTTTTGAGACATTTGTGCAAAAAAAACCGGTCACCGGTCAAACCGGCCTATTCTTACCTGTTCCAGCCGGTTCGGTGCATATGCCGGTCTTTGGAGGTGGAACGGACCGGTTTGGGTTCCGGTTCACTGGTTCCCTGTCCAAACCAGCCGTTCCGGTCTGGTTTTTAAAACTATGGTTCTTTCTGCATAAAAATTTAAAAAGAGCCTATTTATATAAATGTTGCATGTTTTAATCTCATTTGGAGTAATTTTCTCATTTCTTTATGCTTGGATGTTAATCTACAATAGTATGATTCTAAAGTTAGTGCCCCAATTTTATATTTAAAATGTTAGTGTTTGGATGTTTGTTTAAGATATTCATTATATTCTTTGTTAGTTGGTTAAGAAATATTTTTGTTCTAAAAGAATTTTAAAAATTTATTTGTGGAAGTGCACAGGGCACTCACAATTTTTTATTCGGTCTTAAATTAATTCTCCTTATTTCTTTTTTGGGTTGTCCCAAATTAATCATCTTCTTTTTTTTTGAGGAGCTTTTTTCGTTCACTTTCTTTCTCTTTTCTCTGCATCACTTTCAAGTACATAATTTTATTTTTTTAAATTTTGTGCAAAGTCAAACTAAAACCATTGATTTAGACAGAGGGGGTATAATATTAAAAGTTTGTTAGGGGATTTGTCTGTCAAGTATAAAAAATATCTCGCTTAATTTTAAAATCCAAAAAGTATTAAAAAGAATTTGGTCACATTTAGTTGCTTCGACATTAGTTGCTTCGACGTCAGTTTGTCACGGCTCTAGGGGTGAGATAAAGCCGAGACAAATTTTGTCACAACACCTGTGTCGTGACAAAATATTTCTCAAATCTATTTGCCACGTCTCTTGTCGGATTGTGTCTAAATTTTTTGTTAATAAATATTTAAACTAGGGTCCGTGACTAAAAACTTGTGACAAATAATATTTCTTTTGTAGTGTTTAGACAAAGAAACAACATAAACACAAAGGGTCATGCTGCCCCCAATAGTTGCTACCATAGGTGCACCTAAGCTTCACATAAATGACACAGATAAATCATCTGTATATGATAATCATTTGTGAGAATCTTGAGCACACCCATGGTAGCAACCATTTGGGGACACCCAAACATTTTCCAAACACAAGACCCAAACAAATGAGTATTTGTCTCGGTGGCCAGCTCACATAAAGGCCAAGCTAATCTCCAAAAACCAAGCAAGTTAATCTTTAGTTTGAATTCTATCCGTGAATAGAAGCCAAGACAAAACTTGTTTAGGAATGGTAAATTAATTGCATATGACTTTCATCCACCAAGGTTTTGTTCCTAGTTCCCTCACCAAGTCATACCCATATTTAATAGAGCAGCTCTTATCGTTTGGCAGTCCCTTGAAAGTATCCCTAATTTGGAACCATCTTTTTCCAGTACTAAGATAGTGTTTGACAGTGCGCTGCTTTTAACAATTTAATTTCTGCTTTGAGTAGAAGTGATTTTGTTCTATTTGGCATATCAGCTTCTGCTTTTCTCCATCATTATTTTATACATAGAACATCATTTCGAAGAATGCAGTTATGAGGTGCTTTTGCTTTTAGCTTTTGTGAAAATAACTTTATCCACAAGTTAATCACTCTCAAACGTCCTCTAACGCTCCTAACATCTATCCGCTTTTGGAGTAAAAGAGTCCCAAACTTAGTACTCCCTCCATCCTAAAATCATCTTCCCAATTCGGTTTATGAGGTTTGACTGAAATTAATTTCAATCTAATTTATTTGATTATACATTTTAAAACTACGTCAAGAAATCTACAAAACAGGAGGTGACATAACTATATTATTTTATCAAATAACTAATGAAAACAAGTAAAGAAAGTGATTATAGTTTGACCATGTGAATAGTGTCTGGAAAGATCATTTTAGGACGGAGGGAGTAATAGGAGTATGGCTCAAATGTGAATCGAGACAAAAATAATGGGACGAACAAAAAAAGTAAAGAATTAAAAATATTGGGATGGAAGGAGTGTAGATCAAAGTTTCTTTTAGAGCTAAAACAAAGAAGACAACGGAAGAAGAGCAACAAAGAAACCAAGAGTAGCTTATGGCAGCATTTAAAAAGCTCTCGTTTCTGTAAAGGAGCAAATAATATGCAATGGAATTAAAAGAGCTTTGGGTGAGAACTAAGATCTACAGTTCAGTGTTTGAAATCTTAGGCTGCTGCTGCCTGGATTGTAACATTTGGCTTAAACACTCCACGGGCGACCCCTCTGCCACTCCGTCGGCCTCTGCCTCCGCCTACAAGAAGACATAGTCTCTTGTCAAAAAACATGGCAACAGTGTTATTCTGTAGGGAGTGAATTATCGTTTTAACGTGTTATAATGGTGAGGCACACATGCACATTATTTCAATCATCGAGAAGGGGTGGACACGGTTCAACAACAGTTCCGTGAAACCAAGAACCTAAACTGGAACTGATGTACTTGGTTCCGATCCTTAGGACTGGTGGTTCGAATTACGGTTCAACAACTGGTTCAGGCCCTCCATAAGATGGAACCGGGACGAGAACCTTATACATAAAGTTTTGGTTCCAGTTTTTGGCCATAAGGTTCCTGTTCGGTGGAACCGTGTCCACCACTTCAAGATTCATTTGAGAAATCTCAAAGTTATGTTGATGTAAAAAGATAAGAAATGGGCAACTAAATGGGGCAAAAATCACAGAAGCATGTGAAAAGTTTCATGTTCTTGCCATTAAGGGCTAAAGTGGGCATTTAAAGGCAGTCAAATGCCATAAGGGATTCTTCCGGACAACTATTTCTATTCCCTGGAGAATAATTTAGATAGTGCACTGAACCCATCTCAAAAAAATGCCAAGGGAAGTAACTACTTAGAGCTAATATCAGATAACCATCAAGTCTTGAAGGAAATAAATAATGCAAAACAAGTACATAAATGAACATACCACGGCCTTGAGTAGGTACTGTTCCCGGTGCACCATAGCTATCATTCCAAATAACGTAGCCTCTCCCACGTCCTCTTCCACGACCACGCCCTCGACCTCGTCCTCTGCCCCTTCCAGCAACACCGCGCTCTCCTTCCCATCCATTGTCTTCATCATTTCTTACTACTCCATTGTTCGTATTCCCTGCCAAAAAAATGGAACTTTTGAGAAAGTATTCTAGACATTTAACAGCCACACTGGTGAAGTTTTTTTCTATCTTGGTTTTACAGTTATTTGGCTTTGGAATAAAGCAAAATGGCTCTTAAACTATCGGTGCTTCTTTTGATAGTGGAGTAACATTTAGCCAATGCAACTTTCAACGCTCATCATTGGCATATGGAAATAGCCTTTGTATGTTTTAACATAGAGGCCACACTGCATACATCCACCCCCCCCCCCCCCCCACAGCAATGGGCGGGAGCCTTTTGAGGCACTGGGGTAATGTTGTTGTTCTTGTTGTTGTTGGTTTTACAAGGTATTGTGTGTCAAATGTCAATTGCCAATGAATGTAAAAGTGTCATTATTGGCAATGTCTTAGCATTGGGTAGATAATGGACGAAATCGAATGACACATTAATCTTCATATGTTTCTTACTTTCTATGAAGTTTTGGGTAGTAAAGAGAACAATGCATCAAGCGCCAAACATAGTTGTTTACAAGGGTTAGGCTACATGCTTGACCCAATAGACTCCAACAAAGTTGGTATTATGGGTTTTGTAGGGGTGGACTATAAAACAACATAAAATACATATCCTGATGAATGCAAATTCAATCAATCATTAAACCAGTAACTTACTCCTTTCATAATCATATGTGGCCACTGGATTGACTTGATCAGCTGGAATAGGTGGCTGGTATCTGCAAGAATGCAACCATACAGTATGATTTATTTATGAAAAAGTAAGATCGCTGCACTGAAATTGATTTTCTAAAATTAGTTATAGCTACATATTCACACAAATAAAAACATAATGGCAATGTTTTACTCGGATACCCTTTCTGTCACAAACCTTCTAATGAAGGAATAATGAGATGAATATTTTTAATCCTCCTCACCAAAAAGTTTTTTCCCACTAACATGGAAATATCAATTAATCATTTAAAATGATGTGATTGAGAATTACCCTGGGGAAGAGCAGTCCAAGTCCTTCTTAGAAAGGGTGACTGTTATCACTGATACATGACGAATTCTCTCTTGGCTGCACTAGGAAAGAGTGTAAAGGAAGCTTTGTCATGTACTCACAGTTTCAGAGTCAGAAATATAATAACTGGGAAAACATAGGGCTATCTTACGGAAGGAGGCCTTCTTCCAGAGGTTCATATGTATCTGTGATATCAACAGAACCAATTGAAGTATTCTGATGGAGACCTGCAACTCTTCTCTGTCAAAAAGAACAATTACATGTTACTCCGTATTATTAAAAAGACAAAATGAGTTAAAATACAGTTATGGTGATATTAAAAAGGAAAATGTGGTCTCCGGGAAATAATCCCAACTTTAAATGTTGGTAAAACTAATCCGAAATTTGCATTTGTCATCCAAGCATGACCCGCCCTCGAACGCCGTTAGCCTTCTGTTAACTTCTAGAAAATTGTGATCTAACAGAACCACTTTAAACCAAAATAAAATTCTGAAAATGTGTAGAAAAAATATAATTCCGATCTTGAATGGTAGACCAAAATAATCTCAGCCAACTTTTTTTGTAAATGGCACATTTGATAGCCACATGCACAATTAGAATAAAAGGCCGAGATAATTTTGGTCCGATCCAATCCAAGATTAGAATTACTTATATCCAATCTTCAATCTACACATTGTTAGAATTCCAAAGTGGTATAGTCTGGTCAAAATTTTTAAAGGTTAACAGAAGGCTAATGGTGTTAGGTGTGGATAACTTTTGGAAGACCGATGCAAATTTTGGATTTTTCTTAACATTTACACTTGAGATTATTGACAACAATTTTGTGTATTGAAATAGAAAAACAATAACCAAACATATCAAGTTTGGCATATTTTGCACTAAGAGTCTTAGGTTTCATATTTCCCATCAATAAGTCAAGCCTACTCTGTGTAGATGCTAATAGTTCCTATGCCATTGACTGTGAGCATTCGGGATATTGTGTTGACATGGAATGTGAGATTCTGCTGATTCTTCCATTCTCATTTTCCCTCTCCTTTCTCATATTCCATGTCAGCACAATCTCGCACAAAAGCTCACCGCCAGAAAGGTAGGGACCGTTAGCATCACACGTAGCGAAAATGGAATTGTTGATGGGAAATACACTGTATGAAACTTTAGATTATTACGAGTATTTAAAATGGGCAAAAATTGGGGTCATTGGCGTCTATTATTCAAAGTTATTGCATAACGGCCACCTTTATCAATTCAGCCACAATTACTGATTTATTTATTGCTCTACCCATTGCCTTAAGTAATATTTCGCTGGCCCCTTTCTCCTGCACAAAGTTTACAGAATGAACAAATGAGAGTTTACCTACTCAAAACAATAGGAAAAAATTTCTTTGCAAGAAGTATAATACTTCCTGTCCCTAAATAATGTCAAATCTTTAAAGAATACAAATATTAAGAGACACTAATTACTTTGTTTCTCATTAACATTCACGTTAGGTTGGAACATGTGCATTTAACATGGGAAATTATCATCTATGTTTTCATTGGAAATTAATTAATGATAAATTGATAATAGTTGAAACATACAACACACACTTTCTAGGTTGCAAGAAATATTGATATGCAGTAATTCTAAAGTGGATTTGACAAGTATTATGAGACATAAAGAAGTTAAAAATTTTGACATTTCTTTAGGGACGGACTATGGAGGGAGTACAACAACAACAAACTTAGTATAATCTCTACTTTATTGCATTGGCGCATTTGCTGCCGAATACTTCATAGAAGTAATAAATATTCAGGAGCACTCCGAAAAGTAAGGTGAAATTCTGAGCACTTCTCATATCTGGCCAGTTCCACGCAGGCATTTCCGGTCAAGGAGTGATTGCTCATGAAACTCCACATTATCAGAGTGGTCACAATAATTTATTGTTTTCCTTTATTGGCGTGAAATCGTCCACTTTTGGGAGCATTTAGGTGAAATTTCCACCATGAACAATCAATATCTCAACACTAAGTAAACGAAAAAATCTATTTACAGGAAGAAATAGGGATCCTTTGAATGTTGAAAATCGCAAACGGGATCTAGATCACCTGAAGAAGGCTATCTGCGTAGGTGATGTAGTTCCTCAGCCTCCCCTGCGTGGTGATTCGGATCTCATTTTCTTCCATGGGAGTCTCCTCCCTAGGCTTCTCCACCTTCTGGTACCGATTCATACTTCTCGATCTCGACCTGCGCAACAGATCAACACACGGAGAATATATTACATCTTCCTGAGTTCTTCACTCTGCCAGAAACTTCGATCGAAAAAATTAAGCGCAAATCTTACAGTTTTGGGGGTGTGAGGACGAAGGCCCGCTGTAATGAAACGATGATTGGTTCTCTTCTGTGACTAAATTGCAGAAGATGGGTGTGGGGCGTCGGCGGGAGATTCGTCGGTTGGAGGAAGAGTAGGGCAGAAATTAACGGTCATATAGGCACCAGGACCGGGTCCAACTGTCCGTGTCCATCTAAAATGACATCAGTTACTTATACACTAGTTGCTTACATCAGTTCGTATGGAATACCTACAGTGTTCCGTTTGTAAAAACGACGGTTCCTACCCCCCTAACCCTACCCCTAAACCCCCACCCTTGCCCCCCCACCCCAGCCCCCCTCCCGCCCCCTCCCTACCCTGGCAGTACGCAGTGTACTGCCAGGGTAGGGAGGGGGGCGAGAGGGGGGCTGGGGTGGGGGGGCAAGGGTGGGGCTGGGCTGGGGGTTTAAGGGTAGGGTTAGGGGGGGGGGTAGGAACCTTCGTTTTTACAAACGGAGTACCGTAAGTACCCCAAATGAACTGGTGTAAGCAAATGACACCAGTAGCACTGATGTCATTTTAGACTTACCGTTACCTAAATAGGACTAAAAGATAATAACTTTCTCTATATAGGACTATATGTTTTTATTTCTTAATGTAGGACCATTGGTTATTATCTATTAGTCATTATTCAACTAAATGTCTAGCATCACTTGGACATTATTCTTCTCACTAATCATTATTAAGTCCTATTAAGGGAATAAAAAAGTTTAAGTCCTACATTGGAAAATGACTTATGTTTTAGTCCTATTCAGTTCAAATTTCACATTAAAAATTTATTCTAATGTATATATGAACTAATCATTAAAATATTAAATCAATATTCTTATTACATAAAAAATAATCATAAAATAAAAAATATTATTATATTATAGCATGAATGATTATTCTAATATATGAATCAACTAATTTTATTTCATTAAAAAATAATTATAAAACAAAAATATTGATTATATTATAATATGAATTATCATTACAATTTTCAAATTTATTATAAAGTCAGTTCAAATTATTGATTTTAATTTTAAATCAAATCATAATTAATCAGAATAGATTTAATGAGATCAGATTAGATCAGACCAGATCCAATTAGATCAGATCAAATCAGAACTACAAAAAATCAGATCAGATCAGAAAAAATAAGTTAAACGGAACGGAGCCTAAGACGATTAGTTTTTTTTAAAAAAATTTAGCGTTGTTAAGTATTAATTAAGTACTTTTTAAAAATTTTGATGAAATATTTTGTGTTTTTATCAATTATTTTTCCATTTTTATTTTTAAAAAAGTTGATTTAAAAATGTAAAATTATTTATTAATCAGGTAATGATTGAAAGAACTTGAAATGGGCATTAACGACTACACACTTTTTTTGCTCCAAGTGTGTCTTTTGGCATGGTGTCCACATGGCGGAAAACGCCCCAAAAAATCTTGAACCACTACGCATGGTCTAAAGGTGTGTGTAACAACAAACTCAAAATAACAACTTTAACTGATGGGCCGTTGGGCCAACTGAGCGGCCCAGCCCAGAAGTCCTCTGCACCCACGAAGCTCAGCAAAGCCTACAAAGAATCTGGCCCTGGAGACCGAAGACTGGGTTAAAAGCAGGTCGGGTTTGCTGTGCCCTTGATCGTGATGGGCACAAAACCAAAGAAGGAGAGCTGCGGCTGCGGTACGAAAGACGGCAACTTTTACGGATCCACTGAGAATTTTACGCGATTTGAATACCTTATTTGTTAATTTCCTTAAATGTATTATGAGAACCCTATAAATAGGGGAGGGACGCCATGAGAACCCTCAAGTTAAGCATAGCCCATTATCACTGCAAGCTATGTACGCTCAAGCTCTAAATATTCAATAACAAATCCGAGGTGATCCGATCACCAAGTCGGATCTTCTAGTGGAATTCTTGTCCATCAAAATGGTGCTCTCATTGAGAGTTTGATGGATTTAGCTCAAGAAAACCTTTGCGAAACGATGGTGCAAACATGCAACGCCAACCAACCCACTGGCAACTCACACCCAGAGGAAGGTAACGCCACTAGAGGCTGCGAGATCCCGATTAGGGTGACAAAGGCCGAACTCCTCATCCAACAAATCTGTATCACCCCCAAATAATTCAAAGAAATTCGTGGCCGCCCTCATTCCCCACCGAGATATTGTGCCTGACGATGTGACGCGGGCACGCGCTGGAAAAAAAGATGGGCCGGAGGGGTTGGTTGAGAAGAAGAAGAAGAAGAAAACTTGACGTTCCCAGAAGAAAAGGGCGACCAAACCCAACGGGAAGGCGATCGTTGAAGACGATCTGTCAGGATTAGACGAGGAAGCCAAATCCTCATCGTACGAACGTCTCTCCGCCTTTGAAAGGCTAGGAGACCCCAATCAGAAGAAACCCCGGGTTTCTGCGTTTGACTGACTGAACGCCGGTTGCTCGTCCCAAAAGGGAGACCTACGGGAGAAGATCAAGGAGTGAAGAGGGAAATCCTCAGCAACCTCTCAGGCCCAGTCATAGAAGAAAAAAGAAGTCGACTACCGATAAGGAGGTGGACGACCTCTAGAGGACAATAGGGGAACTCAAAAAGAAGTTCGACGAACGGAACCCCTACTGCCAAATAAACCTAGATAAGGTGACCACTTTCTCAAAAAGGGTGATGTCGTGTCCTCTCCCTGAAATCTTCAAAGCACCGTAGGTGAAGGCGTATAACGGGACCACTGACCCTCAGGATCATTTGTCACGGTTATGAGCTAACGTGGTCATGCTAGTTTACCCGGAGGAAATAAATTGTCGCTACTTTTTGGTGACACTAGAAGGCCAAGCCTGTGAGTGGTTCTATAAGTTACCGGAAGGATCTAATGATCGGTGGAAGGACCTGACCAACAAGTTCCTTGACCATTTTGCAACGTGCGACGACAAAAACTCCCTTATTTTCACCAGGTATACGAAAGGGGGAATGGCTTTGGGACTTCATATCTCGTGTGAGAGGGAGGTGAGGGATGTCCTGGGGGCGGATGACCAAGCCCTCATCGCGATGCTTCAGGCAGCACTCCCCTATGGGGATGTCCCCAAGGAGCTGTGGAGGAACCCACTCCTAACGTATCAGAAGATGTTGGCAAGGGCCAAGTATCTGGCGTTGGAAGAAGATGACGAAGAGACACAAGGAGAGAACCAAAAGGGCAAGAAAGTTGCTCCAACGGCAGAGGAAACCAGGGAATGGAAAAGAAAGGACTACGCGAGGGTTCTAAACCCAAGAGGGTATCAAACAGGTAGGCTGCATGTTCACGCTGTTCATAACCTCCCAGCTCCCTCTCACATCCGAGAGAGTAATAGCGTTCAGGGCGCACCTAAGTATTGTGAGTACCGCCGTAATAACACCCACAACACTACGGAATGCACTATGTTGGAGAAGAAAATGGAACAGTTGATCGCCTATGGGCTGGCGCTAATGGGAGACTGACAAGCCCGAGGGGCGCGAACTTGGAAAAGGCTAGCCGCTACCACGGCGATCACCAACAGAGATGATCGGAATGAAGGAAGGAGGCACATGGGGAGAGAGTGTGACAACCTAGATGAGGATGAAAGGCTGAATTGGCGACACTTGGGATGTCGTTTCACCATGGGTGGTAACACAGGAGGAGATTCAGCATCCTCCAAAAAGAAGTGGAGAAATAAGGTGCACGTGAGAGAGGTCCAAAGGCCTCCCCTACCAAAAAAGAAGAAACAGGAGTCCATTCTATTCATTGATGAATATTACCTGCTGTTACCCAGGCCTCACCGGGATGCCCTGGTGATCAAGGTGGAAATTAACAAGGTGGTGGTTCATCGGACCTTGGTAGAGACAAGAAGTTCGGTGAGCATAATGTACAACAACACGTTCTACGAGTTGGGTCTATCCCAAGTGGATCATAAGGCCGATCTGTACACCTTCATCAGGATTTACAGGAGACAACATAGAAGCGGAAGGAACGATTATTGTCCAAGCTGAGGTTGGAGATGGAACCCACCAAGTCCGCCTCGACATGGAATTTATGGTAGTGCACCTTGGTTGTGCACACCATCTAATTCTAGGACGACCAGGCCTGGAGGACCTGGAGTGCGTTATCCCCCTGACGCATCTATGTATAAAATTTCCAACCCCCATGGGAGTGGGTGTGGAAAAAGGAAACCAAAGTCTATCAAGAAAGTGTTATGTCAGGGCGACCAAAAGCTATGCCCGAATAGACAAGAATGTTAGCATAATTTGCACTGTGATCCAGAAGGAAGGAGCTCAGCCTAGAGCAGAGCTAATGGAAGAAGTAGAAGAGGTGGTGTTGGATCCAATGAAGCTTGACCGGAAGGTAAAAATAGGGAAAAAGCTACAGCAGGAACTACGGGGCTTAGAGCATTCAAGGTTCTATTTGCATGGGGACCAAAGGATATGCCTGGGATCGATCCAGGGATCATTTGTAACAAATTAGTGGTCGACCGGAGTCAGAAGCAGTTAAGCAGAAGAATCGGTTCCTCTCTTCAGAGAGAAGGGATTTTGTGGCCAGAGAAGTGAGCACCCTACAGTCCATAGGACATATTCTGGAAGTTTGATACCCTGAGTGGTTGGCAAACATGGTCCTCGCACCCAAATGAAACACATGGAGGATGTGCGCTAACTATACCGACCTGAACAAAGCATGTCCTATGGACCCATTCCCACTGCCCAACATTGACCAACTAGTGGATGAAACACAAGGTGCGAGTTGATGAGTTTTATGGACACATGGTTGGCAGAAGAGGGATCAAGCCAAACCGCATTAAGTTCGAGCGATCCTCAACATGGAACCTCTGCGGAATGTCAAGGAGGTCCAGTAGTTAGATGGAACGATAGCTGCTCTCAGCAAATTTCTATCTAAGATCGCTGATCGAGCAGCACCATTCTTCAAGATGATCAAGAAAGCCAAAGGGTTTGCATGGATCGAGGAATGTCAACGATCATTTGAAGCATTGAAGGCCTATCTCCTCTCCCCACTGATTCTCTCGAAGCCAGAGTTATGGGAGACGCTTTACCTATACTTGGGTGTCTCTCCCCAAGCTGTGAGCTCAATACTAGTTAGGGAAGAGGAAGGTGTGCAATAACCAGTGTATTATGTAGCTAGGGTACGGTACTGAGAGGCGCAGAGCTACAATATTCGGTGATTGAAAAAAATAGTGTTCGTCGTTGTCTTCACGGTAAAAAACTTACCCCTCACTTCCAGGCACACCCGATCTAATTCCTATCCCAGCAGCCCATGGGGGCCCTCATCAAGAGCAAAAATCCCCATCCCAGGTAGTGGGGTGTGTTCCAAGGGTCATTTCAGATTGAGTTCAAACCATGACCGGTGATCAAGGGCCAAACATTGGCAGACTTCATGGTAGAATGCACCGCAAGGGAACAAATAACAATCGAGGGTAGCAATGAAGGAGGAAATTGGTGGATGGTCTTTACCGATGGATCGTTCGCAACCGGTGCCTCTAGGGGTGGGGTGGTTGTGATATCCCCATAAGGTTTAGAAGCATATTACACAATAAGGTTCTAATTTAAGGTGTCGAACAAGGGAAGATGAAGTGTTCGAGAGAGGGAGTAATCCCAGCCGCTCGACACATAAGCACGTAGCATGCCATGTATCAGATGAATTAGGGACTAATTGGTAGGGGAGATGATCGTGGAGGTTAAGATACTCGACGATTAGGTCATGAAAAGGGAAGCGTAAGCCTCACTTCAGTGAACAAAGGTGGACGGTGAAGAACCCGGTAGGGGTATGCAAGGCTGTGGAGGTTTTGCTCGGCCTTAGGACCTCTATTGAGGGTCCCACCATATTAGTTGTGTTTGCAAATTCCTAATCAGATGCCTGACAATGGCACAACGCCATTATGTGTTCGTCTAGATCTACCCTAAGACTGGGTGGTCTGGGTTTGGGGGACGGGTATTGCTTCCTGAGCCGTTGTTTTTTGGTTGCCGCAGTGACCCCGCGAGGAGGAGCCACTTTCAGCGGCAAAGCAAACTCAATTGGACCGGAGAATTGGCCGGGGAAGGAAGGTTTGTCCACCCCCTGAGGGATGGAATCAGTAGGGGGCGAAAGACCAAGATCAGAAGTCACTTTAAGGAAGAAACTAACCTAGGAAATGGAGATTCGGGTTGTGAAACAGAAGTGCGACTTAAACAAATGATGGGAGAAGATGACACAACGTTGTGCAGTGGTGTGGCAACTTTATCACAATTGAAAGTGGAAGCGACGGGGAATTATGACAGTAATGGGGATCGTGCCCGGTTGTCAAATCGATGGAGATGAGTGGCTCTAACCCGATTACCTGTGATTGACACATGGGTGACAGGTGCGGGACTCTGAAGACTCCCCAACCCTCGAAGGTGGCCTTTCTCGAGGCATGAT
Source organism: Cuscuta australis (assembly GCA_003260385.1). Lineage (NCBI taxonomy): Eukaryota > Viridiplantae > Streptophyta > Magnoliopsida > Solanales > Convolvulaceae > Cuscuta > Cuscuta australis. Next base: position 1,900,744 of record NQVE01000129.1, on the reverse strand, counting down.
AAGTGAGGGGCTTGTGATGGGCTGTTGGGTCAACCGAGCGGCCTAGCCCAGAAGTCTTTTGCGACCCACAGAGCTCAGTAAAGCCTACAGAGGATCTGGGCTTGGAGACAAAAGCCTGGGCTGAAAGCGGGCCGGGTTTGGTAGCCTTGACTGTGATAGGCACGCAACCAATGTAGGAGAGTTGCGGCTAGGGTATGAAAGGCGGGAAATTTTACGGATCTACTGAGAATTTTACGCGATTGGGATACCTTTTTTGTTAATTTCCTTAGGTGTATTATGAGAACCCTATAATTAGGGGAGAGACGGAATGAACACACTCAAGTTAAACATAGCCCATTATCACTGCAAGTTTTGTACGCTCAAACTCTAAATATTCAGTAATAAATTCGATCCGATTACCAAGTCGGATCTTCTAGTGGAATTCTTGCATGTCCATCATAAACATTGCAACATCAACTCTCCATCGAAAGTTTAAATTAATTATTCCGTAACTTTTTAAAAATTATTTCTATAACAATAAACCTACCACTTCAACAATTTCCACACACAACTATGAGCTTGTTCTTTAGGACTTAAACTCTTAACTTTCGGTTTTTTCACGTTCCTTCTAGTTTCTTCCAGTTCCTTCCCGTTTCATCCAATTTCTTCCAGTTTTTTTCAGTTCTTCCTGTTTTTTTCTAGTTTCTTCTCGTTTCTACCAACTATTCTCATTTCTTTCAAACTCTTTCGACTCTCCAACCAATTACTCTAAAAACGCTATATTTTTATTGTGATTTTACTATTATTATTACAACTTTTATGTTTATAACTATAGTTTATAAATTATTTTATTTATCGCACTATTTTTACGATCCGCACTCATTATTTTTTCTTCAAGTTTTTAATATCAATATTTTAAACTATATTAAAATATTATAGATAAAATAGTTACATAGAAGTTTTATTAATCTAACTTTATATAAGACCCCTCACATTTCCCTTTATTCCTCAACTTTTTCTCATTCTTATTTATTTCAAAATTTAATTTTTTCATTTTCTATTTTTATAAAAAAATTTGAAATTCAAAATATTTTAAAGATTAAGACTAAAATAAGAGTAAAACATAAAAAAAATGTACAAAAAAAATTTCTCTGTCTTTTTTCCAAAACTAGAAGTTACAATGAAAATAAAATGTCAACCATGAAAGAAACAATATGTTTGATTACATTATGTGACATGTCTGATAGGAGTAAAACATAGGTTTAATTTTTTTTCATTTTTTATAATTTTTATTTAAAAAATTGAAAGTCAGAATAGTTTAGAGAAAAAGACTAAAATAGGAGTAAAAAATAAAACATGTACAAAAAAGTCCTATGTCTTTATTTCAAAAATAAGAGTTACAATGAAAATAAAATGTCAACCATGAAATAAAAAATAGGTTTGATTACATTATGTGACATGTCTGATATTTAAAACAAATCTTGTAATATATACAGTATAATTACAAATATATTATTTTATAATAAATAATGCATAAATAAATTTAAGTGCAACGTAACCACAATAACTTTTTAAAAATTTAACATTTTGATATTTATCTTAACTTTATATTATAATTATTTTTTCTGCAAAAGTAGTTTTTTTATGTATGAAAAATAGCAATACCTTTTTTATCTTAAAAGCATTCATTAAGATAACGTAATGATGATGATGATGATAATAATAATAATAATAATAATAATTTATAACAACAAGAATTAGAATGAGAATAATATAAAAATATAATAAAATAAATTTTTTTAAAGTTTTTTTAGGTTTTCCAATTTTTTGAAGTTTTTTCTAATTTCTTTCAGTTCCTTTTAGTTTCTTCCAACATCCAACTTTTTTTCCCAGTTCTAAAGAACATGCTCTAAATCAATTTCTAAAATGTCTTATTTTAAAAAATTACTCCCTACATAAATTAAATAAACAAAATTATAAAGACTAGCAGACTGCGAAATAAATACTCGATATCTATTCAAATATCAAGAGCTAGTAGGTCAAGGGGTTAATCAGTCGACTTGGGGATCAAGGACCCGATCAACTATAATTAAAAGAAATATTTTATATTATATTATTAGATGTCTTTAACTAATAATAAATTTTAGTTTATGTTTTTCACTCTTCCATCTTTTTTCAATATAATTGTGCATATACTGTTACACTTTCAATTTCTTATATGTATTATTTTTTATCACTATTAAAGATAAATAATGAATATCTAATAAATAATGAAATAGTTAGGCAATAATCATATTTTTTAAAAGTAAAGACTTGGTAATGTATTCTTATATATTACTCCGTAATTCGTAGGTAACACGTCACACTTATATTTATTTGATTGAAACGAGAAAAAGTAAAAGAAAAAATTAATTTTAATATATTAAAGAATAATTAATAAATATTTCTTAATTTGTATTGATGGCAATAATTTTTTTTATGTATTTCTTTTTTAATATTTTTTTAGGTATAAGTATTCAAATTAATTTTTAGATAAAACACAAAATTTTTTAATTATTTTTAAAACTATTTTTATAAGCTCATAAAACAATTATATTACTACTTATGTTTCTTTTTCTAAACAATTGGAAGTTTTAATGAAATTAAAATAGTAGATATATATTGTTTACTGTGTGGCATGGGTAACAATAAGTTCAGTAGCCTTAGTGGACGAAGTATCTCTAACATCCTATGGCACCCAAGTTTGACTCCCATTAAAATCTTGTTATAAAATACATTAAAATCTAACTCTTTTTTTTGCTCACAAAAAGAACATAAGAGTATATGTAACTAGAAAATAGAAATAAACGGAACATCCAATTTCATTTTAAGAAAAAAAGGTATAAAGTAGGGGAAAAAAAGAGAATAGTAGAAATGGTTGAGGCTCGTGGAATCCACCCAAACCCAGCATTCTAATTTTAAACCGAACTTTGCAAAGTTTTGTCAAAGTCAGCTTACTTTAATGGTTAAAAGTGGCTTTTGAAGTTTATGCCTGACCTAAAAAGCAACCTTACAACTTCCCTATGTATCGGTCATTCTTTTTTCTGAAAAAAAGAAAAGATGATCGATGAGCCTCAGATCCGATTGGATAGTACTGAGAAGATAAAAATTGGATTTTAATCAGTGTTTTAGAAAAGGTGACAAGATCTGCACCTAATACTTGCAGAGGTCCTATGTAGCATAAAACCTGGGATATTTACATGAATAGATTGTAAAAGCATGGAATTTCTTCAATATATTGTGTCATCCTTTTCTAAATTTTTACACAAAAAAGATTTATTCAATCCTAGTAAGTTTGAAATAATTGTTTTAAATCACAAATTTCTTAAGATGCATTTTTCTTTATTTTTTGAATAATTGTGCACATAAAGTGAAACATTTCACTCATTTATACCCTTAACCCATGCCATATGTTGTGGCAATTCAAACTTAAGTTGGAATACTTCTTTTTACCTTTTCAAATAACATTTGATAAAAACCGAGAAAATATTTTAAGGACAAAGGGAGTAATATGGGATCTAGGCATTGCGTATATGAATTGACCAAATGTTCAGTGCAATAAATGATGCTCCCTATATTTAGTGTTTTGAACAAATTTCATTAAATATTTAATTTGGGAAACAAATAGTTAATAAAAATCTGAAAAACGTTAAGAAATCTCCAAAAAAATTATATTCTTTTTTTAATAACTCTTTGTCACGACGCATCCCATGTCTCTTGCACAGAAGTGCCAATGGGATAGACCCGAGTTCGATTCCTAGCAACTACGCTGAGTGGCAACTATGCTAAGCATCTGCGACTGAAATCCAAATTATCTCATCTCAGTAATTAACCGTCCGGCCGGGTCTGATGGGACCCTCGGGGATGGAGCTCATATATTTTTTTCTTTTTAAAAAACAAACTAAAACTTTTTTCCAAAGTTGGCACACACTTTGGTCATAAATATGGAGCTAACAGTAATTATGGAAACAAAAAAGAAACAAGTGAAGCTTCCTTGGTTTCTACTTTTCCAACCCCATGACAGCTATTGAGAAAATGGGGTTAAAAGAAAACTTTTTATACTGCGTAAAAGTTAAAATGCCATTCAAAAAAACAGTTGTGAAAACACAGAAATTCTGGTTTAATTTTTTCTTTTTTTTGTATATATAAATACATGGTTTTTACCATCACAAAATGTACTTCCATCATTAACTAAATAACTGGAAAAAAAGCATATCATGGCTGCCATATTATTGTTAGCCCTTGTGGTTACTTTGGCTAATGCCTACGATCCAAGCCCTCTCCAAGACTTCTGTGTTTATGACAACACTTCTACGGGTACGTACTACTTACGCATGCATTATAATATTACTTCTCTTTAATTAATTGTGTGTGCATTAATGTTATATATGATGAGCCTGTTTGGGAATAGCTTTAGCTATTAGAGTTAGCGTTTTGAAAAGGCTATCTACGGGCAGCATTTAGCGTTAGCGTTTTCAAAGTAATCTGCACCGTCAAAATTTTATCCAAAACGCTAACACTAATCTCTAACGCTATTCCCAAACAGGCCCGATGTTTCTGAGTGATGCATTAATGTTATAATGTTTTTGGGGAAAAACATTAATTATTTGACCATGCATGCGTAGCCAAAACGCCGCGAGGCGTTAAACTCCGGCTACCTCCACACCGATGGCGTCCGGAAAGGAGAGAGAGAGAGTACAATAATAATATGACACAATCAATCATTTTAATCACATGATATTGCTTCTTTTTAAATTACATGATTTTTTTTTATCTATTTTGCACGCCTATAAATATGTGTGAAACAAATTCTTGACAATTTACCTTTAAATAAGAAAGATTCCAGGATAATATAAAGACCATGTTTAGGAATATTGTTTTGGATCAGTGTTAACATTTTGGATAAAATTTTAATGGGGTAGATTATTTCTAAAGCGCTAACGCTAAAAGCTAATACTGTAAGGATAGTCTTTTCAAAATGCTAACCTCTAACGCTGATGTCAAACTGACGAGAGAAATAATGAATATAATACGTGTGGCGCCCTCTTTTTTGTGGTTGAAAAAATTAACTTCCTACTTTTGTCACTCCTTTCCGTTTAATCTAACTTCTTAAAGTTCCTTCCAACAACGAATTTAAAAATTATTAAAGTGCATTTTCCATTTTATTCTCACTACTTTTATTATTATTATTATTATTATTATTATTATTATTATTATTATTATTATTATTATTATTATTATTATTATTATTATTATTATTATTATTACTACTACTACTACTACTACAACTATTATTGTTGTTGTTGTTGTTGTTGTCGTTGTTGTTGTTGTTGCTGCTGTTATTCCTGAATTCGTTAACAACGTCTATCAATATTCACATCCATTCTAATTAAGTAAATCGAATTAAATAAAATAACCGTTCATACTAAAATTGTCAACACTTTCTATCTTTTGTAGTGCATAGACAAAGAATTCCATATCAAACTGCTAAGTCTATTAAGTCGTTCTTCCCGTTCTTCGTATACTGATCTTATAACGTTAACCCTGCTGCACAGCGTTGTTATCCCTCCCAATTCCCCAACATAACTAGCTAATTAACTCATGTAAGAAGATATGTAAGAGGATTATAACACGTATATATATATATATATATATATATATATATATATATATATATATATATTGTGGTTGGTTGGATGGATTGATTATGGGTGCAGTGTTGGTGAATGGGCTGGCGTGCAAGGATCGAAATAAAGTGACATCTGATGATTTCTTCACATCCGGTCTCGACCGGTCCACTGCCGCAGCGGCATTTCCAAATTCTACCTTTAGTGCCGCAAGTGTTAGAGAAATACCCGGGCTCAACACCCTCGGGCTGACCCTGGTTCGTAACGACTACCTGCCCGGCACCGCCATCCCGCCTCACATCCACAACCGGGCAACCGAGTTAGCCCTTGTTCTGAAGGGCAACATAACCTTGGGGTTCGTGTCTGCCGATCCCGCCACGGGTTACAAAACAAATCGAGTCTACTCGAAAAACTGTACAGTTGGGGATGTTTTTGTTGTGCCACAGGGCCTTGTTCACTTTGGCATGGTTTCGAGCGATGGGGATGCCACTACCATCACGGCTTTCAACAGCCAAAGCCCCGGGTTTAACTTCGTGGCTGCTCAGGTCTTCGGGAAGGGCTTGTCATTACCTAAAGATTTTCTGGCGAAATCCTTTCAAGTCACAGATCAAATCATTGAAGAAATTCAAAATCATTTTGAATGATTTATTAATGGGGTTTCAAAACTATATGTTACACATGTTTCATGTTGCCGGACACTTTAGTTTTCTCATTTCAATTCCAAAAATGTGATGTGGTTTCTTTTTATTATATTATCTCGCAATGTTGTTTTGTTTTATGCATTAATAATTCATTACTACGTTGTAATACGCCGTACAACTTCACAACCTATGTGTTGTTTTTATAAAAAAATTGCCCATGTGGCTCTTATTGTTTCACCAATTCCGTTCTACATAAATTTTACAATTGTTTTTTCATCGTCTTCAATGTTTAGTTTTTTATATGATTATTTTATAGTCTTAAATACTCTTGTCTTACATTAAAATACCGAGCATATGAAGAATATAAATTTACACAAATCAGTCAAAACAAACTACGGAGTACTATCTTATTACTCCACCCTTCCCAAAAACTCTTTCTATTTTTTTCTTGTCCCACAATGTATTTTCTATTACTATTAAAAATTATTTTTACCCCTATTAATTTTTATCCTACCTATCACAACATACTTTTTTAGTATTAATCTATACATCACATTCTATTTTTGTCTATCACATCACGGGTAGTTTTGGATTATCAATACAAAATTATCTCTCCATTAAATTTTCAAAAAAAATAAAAGGGGATATATCTTTATGAGACGAAATAAATATGTGAAGATTATAAGAATATATTTTTAAAACATGAAGGCCTTGTTTGGAAACAACATTTTTGATTAGTATTAGCATTTTAGATAAAATTTTAATGGCGTAGATTAATTCAGAAAATGCTAACGCTAAAGGCTATCACCGGATAGCCTTTCCAAAACACTAACACTAACCTCTAACGCTAATACCAAATGGGCCTGAAGGCTAGGAGTATATGTTCGAAAAACGTCCCAACGCTAGAGGGGGATGAATAGCGTTTGAAACGAAATAACACAGAATAAAAATTTAAAGGCGTAAAATAAAAGAGTATGGAGAAGGCACACCGTTTTTACCCTAGTTCACCACAACGTGTGGCTAGTCCAGCCTCCCGAGAAAGACTCTCGAGCTACACTATCAACGTTAAGCTTAATGGTGCTTAACAAACCCATACAACTTGAAAGCTCAAGTCACACGAACCTCAATAATCCTTCGAAGGAAACAACCCTTTCTTCGAACTACACAAGAGAAATACTTTCTCTTATCAAGTGTCTAAAACACTGATTACTCAAGAACAATACTATCTTTTAGAATGGAAATTGAGTAACTAAAAATGCTAAAGAACACGTCACGAACTTCACAAAAAATGGCTCTCAAAATTCTATGGAAAATACGTGAATGTAATGCAATGAACAATGGGAGTTGTGAAGTAATGTGATGTGAAAGGCAGACCCAAACACCCCATTTTATAGTAGAAAAATAGGCTCCAACAGGTAGGAGTTGAATGGGGGTGATTGGCACAATTTGTGGGATTTGATTAAAATTGGATCTGCTGAAAATCAGCCTGACAGCGTTGTCTATTACTTGGACATCACTGTTGTAGGCTTAGTTTTTGAAAATTGGGAAGCAACGGTCAAGCCAACAGTGATGTCCAAAAGGGTAACATCGCTGTTTTGGTTGTTGACTTCCAAACTTGAAAAGTTTTAGCCATAAATTTCTTCCAACGGTCAGGTGCCTACATCGATGCTCATTACTTGAACATCACTATTCAGGCCTGACTTTGAAGGAAGAAGGATGGCCTGACATCGTTGTTGCTGGGTCAACAACGCTGTCCAAAAACATTTTTCCAAATACATTTTCTTTTAGCTTAGGTTGAACATCAATGTAGGGATGTCTAAATTGTTGTTCCATATGTTTCTGGAATTTCAACCTTGGCTCAACAGCGATGTATAATGTCCAACATCGCTGTTGGAAGACCTAACACCAAACCATGGTTTTCAGATGCCAACGCCAGACAACGTTATTGGTTACTCTAACATCGCTGTTGGACTGGTTTAGCCAGACCCATGGCTGGTTAGTCATGCCGTAAGCCGATGTCAAAAATCAAAGTTCTCTAAAATAAAACCAAGTGTTGAAAACATTAGTTTAATGTATTTTGCTAAGAAATCATGTGATACATCTTAAAAACCACGTCATTTAAGTAAAAACCACGGTTAGCCAAGTTTATGTCGTTTCGCATGGTTTTTACGAAACGACCAAAAACAAAAGGTGGTTTTTGAAGTGTTTTTGTTGGAGAACTATTTAAAAGTTCCTAAAAGTAAAAACCAAACATAAAATGTTGAAAACCACATGGTTAGTTCGGATGCCAAAAAACCAACGCCGGTAACTAAATGCCGAACGCCGGTTTCTGAAAACCAAATGCTAGTTTATAAAAGCCGAACGCCGGATGGCTTGATTTTTGGTTTGGGCGAACACCAAGTGTTTTGAAATTATTAAAAACTTGTGAAAACATTTTTTATGATGCATAAAGACATTTTGATGCAATTAGCCTAGAGAGCCAAGTTTTAGAAGTTTATGCCGGTCTTGATTACATTAAGACCGGCTCAACTAATTTCTAAGTCTTCGTCCTTGGTTCTTGGTTCTCGTTTTCAAATCATCATCACGCCAATTTCCTTCGCCTTTGATTTGCTCAATTGATCTTCTTTTCATGGCGGTTTGACATTATCAAAACCTATCATAAAACGAACACGGTTTAGTGCGTCGTAGGCGTAAACCCGTGTTCCAACAATTTCCCTCTTTTTGATAATGGGAAACAGGATAGGGATATGCCTACTAAGGGATATATGAATTTTAAATAAGTGTGAGAAAAATAAGTTCCCCCTTAATTTATGCTAAAAAATTGTCGTTTTAAAAGTAAACATTTTAGAAACGTTCCCCCTAAGTATATGCATAGCCCTTCTCTTCCCCCTTTTCACATTAACAAAAAGATAAAACATAAATTTTATTTATTGAAATGGGAAAAAGCAGAGTACAATGGAAGCAATTGAAAAAAAACATGACAAATGAAGAAAAAGGGAAAGAAAAATCTAGGTGCGGCCTAGTCTTCGTCTTCGTCTTCTTCGTCTTCAGTTTCCTCCTCATCGTCGTTGACGTCCATTGCATCACCGTCAATGGCATCATCGAACTCATCCTCATCTGGGGAGCTTGACGAAGCGTAGGAGTCTTCCTCTTCGTCCTCGTCACTGTACTCTTGTCCAAGAAACGTGGCTTGGTACGATGGGGGGATATAGTTAACGCGTTGGAAGTAAGCGTTCATGGTGTACCCCTAGCGTTGAACGGTTGAGGGAGTCGGCGATGGAGGCGAGGTTGGCGCAGGCAGGAGGTGCGGCTGGGCCAGTGGCAGTGCGGCGTCGTCCGACAGTGGCAGGGGAGGCGTTGTCTGACCGCTTCTTGAAGGTTTAGTCGTTGATCGTTTAAATCTTTGTGGCCTTGGTGAGCGGGCCAACCGTGGTGGTGACCTTGAACCGTTCAAAGATATCCATCACCAAGAAGGCGTATGGGAGGAGGTGGTCATGGGTGAGCGACGTGGCGTCCGTCATGTAAATCATGACAAACTTTGCCTAATTGATTGGCGCCGAATGCATGATGGCATGGAGGAGCTTGAGGTCCTCGCCGGACATGATCGTGTGCCCGTGCTTCTGGGGCTTGATGATGCGGGACACGATGTAGAGAAAGAGGCGGCTCTCGGGGGTCACGGAGTAAATGGTGGGCGACCTGAGGCATGGCGGATGAGGTCGGTGATGCCGAGCTCGTTGAGGACCGGGCCCTCGTTGTTGAGCACCCAATCCTCTCCACTATAGGCAGAGATGTCGTCGCCTTGGTAGGGGAGGCCGACAATGCAACCAAGCTACTCCACCGTGAGCTCGATCAGCGTGGACTTGACAAGGCTATAGAGAACGTCATCTTCACGCCGGAGATTCGAGTAGAAAACCTGAATCAGCGCCAAGTTGATCTCATTCTGGGCCTTGGAGACAAACGGCCATAGCCTGAATTTGTGCAGTTCCACGTCAAGCATATCGTAGCCAAGAATCTCCAGGAGTCGTTCCGGGAGGATCCTCGGTGGTGCCACAACCCGTTTGGAGAAGAAGGTGAGGAAGCGTGTGCGCTCTTCCTCGGAGTCGAACCACAAATATGATCCGTCTTGATAGTAGAATCTCTCGTCGGAAGTCGTTTCCGGAGCCCATATCTGGACTTGCTTTTCCTGGAAGCGGCATCCCTGCTCTTGTCTTTGCCCATTTTTGGAGAAAAGTGAGAAGAAATTCGGAGAGATTGATGAATTATGCAAGTAGATATAGAGAATAGGTGTTTGTGTGTATAAACGTGAAGAGATGGGGTCCCAAAATATAGGAAAAAAGGTTTCCAACGTTCAAACTTTCAAAAATATGGCTGTTGGGGCATTTAATTCAATGCCCAACGGATAATTTTTTTGAAAAATTCAAGTTGAACAGCATGTCCAGTAGGCTACATCGCTGTCAGGACATCGATGTTGAGCCTCTGTACATCGCTATTTTGCGATAAGCTTAAAACCATTTAAAAACTTGACAGCGATGTTCAAATCCCTACAGCGATGTTCCAAAAGTTTCTGTAAATGAGTAAGAAGGTGAAGCCTTTTGAACAACATTGTTGCAAAAGGATACATCGCTGTTTTAAGATTAGAAAAAATTTGTGAAAATGAATAACAATGTTGCAAAAGTTTCTGGAAATCATTAAATTATAGAACTCCCTGTGACAGCGATGTTTGTTTAGTGGACATCACTGTTGGTCCAAGTGAGGTTGACAGTGTTTCCTTCAACATCGTTGTTGGTTAACTTGACAGCGCTGTATGGACAGCGATGTTATCCTCTGGACAGCGATGTTTGCATGGTTCCCCCTGACTTTATGAGCGCGGTACCTGCAAAAAAGAAAAAGTTCTCCGTCGCTCAAGTTAGTAAATGTTTAACAAGATAAAATGCACAACTTAGATCATCGTGGAGTCAAGGATTCCGAGTTCACTTCGAATGCGTAAGAACGACTCTTTGTCTAAAGGTTTTGTGAAAATGTCAGCTAATTGGTTGTGTGTTTCACCGAACTCAAATTCGACATCACCTTTGAGAACATAATCTCTAATGAAATGATGCCTAATGTCAATGTGTTTCGTCCTTGAGTGAAGAATGGGATTCTTCGTCACGCTTATGGCGCTAGTATTATCACAACGAAAAGGAACGTGATTAATACTAAGGCCATAGTCCACGAGTTGTTGCTTCATCCAAAGGATTTGAGCACAACAACTACCGGAGGCAACGTATTCCGCTTCGGTTGTGGATAACGCAACACTGACTTGTTTCTTACTAAACCATGGGACTAAAGAACTACCAAGTACTTGGCATGTCCCACTCGTACTTTTACGGTCCAACTACCAAGTACTTGGTACTTGGCATGTAACAAGTACTTGGCATGTCCCACTAGTACAAAGTCCGAGTCAGAGTAACCAACACGATGACAAGAAGAACCCTTGGGATGCCACGGTCCAACGTTAACCGTGCCAACAAGATATTTCATTATCCGTTTCACTGACGTTAGATGTGATTCCTTCGGACATGATTGATACCTTGCGCAAAGGCATATGCTAAACATGATATCCGGCCTACTAGCGGTAAGATAAAGAAGGGATCCGATCATACCTTGATAATTTTTGACCTCTACTTTCTTACCTTTCTCGTCTTTGTCAAGATGGTCGGATGTTCTCATCAGGGTCGCCATGGCTTTGGCATTGTTTATTTCGAACCGTTTTAGGAGTTCTTTGCAGTACTTAGTTTGGCAAATGAATGTGTCATCTCCCATTTGGTTTACTTGAAGTCCCAAAAAGAGTGTGAGCTCGCCCATCATTGACATTTCGAATTCGCTCGTCATTAACTTGGAAAATTCCTTGCAAAAAGACTAGTTAGTAGCACCGAAAATAATACCGTCTACATAAACTTGAACCAAAAGAATATTGTTGTTTTTATTCTTGATAAAAAGTGTAGTGTCAACCTTTCCCCTTTGGAAACCACTATCCAAAAGAAATTTACTCAAACGTTCGTACCAAGCACGGGGTGCTTGTTTAAGATCGTAGAGTGCTTTCTTGAGTTTGAAGACGTAATCGGGATACTCAAAGTCTTAAAAACTGGGGGGCTGGTCACCATACACTTCCTCTTGAATAAAACCATTGAGGAATGCACTCTTAAAATCCATTTGATAAAGTTTAAAGTCCATAGACGAGGCAAATGCAAGAAGTAAACGTATAGCTTCTAAACGTGATACGGGTGCATAGGTTTCTTTATAATTAATGTCTTCTTCTTGATTGTAGCCTTTAGCTACAAGCCTAGCTTTGTTTCTATTAATTATGCCATTTTCATCGAGTTTGTTACGGAACACCCATTTCGTACCAATAATCGTACGATCATCGGGCCTTGGCACCAATTCCCAAATGTCATTTTGTTTGAATTCGTTTAGCTCTTCTTGCATAGCCAAGGTCCAATGTTCATCGTTTATTGCTTCGGAAATGATTGTAGGTTCAATTTGAGAAACAAAATCCATGTGTCTTACGGTGTCCCTAAGAGAGTTTTGAGTACTTACCCCTCGGTTGATGCTACCGATTACCTGATCAAGCAGATGATTTGTAACACTCCGAAAACTGGTCTAGGTATTTCGATAAAAAAAATGTTTGTTTGGTGATCGTACCAGTTTAGATTAGAAATTAAGATAATAAATTTAATAATTATATCACATAAATCAGTTTGACATATTAATCCTTAAAATAACGGTGAAAATATTCTTGGAATAAAATTTGAACTAGAACAAAACTAATTGAGATAAGATATATAGGGGTAAATAAATGTTAGTTGTTTAAGCTTATCTAATTACTTACCTAGTGGCTAATAGCCGTAATAGGTCCTAGGGATGGCAGGTGTTTTTTTTATAAAAAAAAAAGAGACACTAATCTCACTTGGGTAAACCCACGTATTTGGCAAACAAATATCTTCATCATTACTTAGGAATTGAAGACTTACTAAGAAATGAAAACTATAAATAGCTACATGTATCAAGGTTAAAAAAAACATACCCTTCGTAAGTACTTCCCTAGGAATAAACATAGTTTTTTTTATAAAAAAAAAAAGAAGAGAGAAGAAATAGTGGTTGCCGGAAGAGGAAAACAAGAAGACCGTCGGAGCTCGAAAACCCACGTTCCACCACAAACAACTTATTCAAACGTCAAGGTGAGTACCGCCGCCCGTATAACAATTGTTACTTAATATAATACGTTAATATATGCTATATTTGTTATATATTCAATTGATTTAGTTTCCGTCACTAATAATCGGGAACACCGCCGACTTTAATTTTTAACAAGCTTTACGTCCAAATTATTTAAAATGTTTCCCAAAAGGATTCTATGATATCATTTTAAAGGATTTACAAGTGAAAAATGAGGTTTTGAAACAAACTTCCGAACACCCGATTTTAAAACAAATGACGGAAAATGGGTCTCGATGGCGGCATGCGTTTTCTACAAACTTTTACGTCCAAACCATTTATATATATCTCATAAGAGGTATTTAGATAAATTATGTAAGAAAAATTGGGTTTTGAACGTAGAAATATAGGCGCCTCATTGGAGAAGATGACCGGAATCCGGCCAAACTCCGGCGACAATTTAACCTATATTTCCACAAAGAAATTGTTATAATCTGATCTTAAAGTGTTCCTAATAATTATTTAACTAAGAAAAAACGAAATTTCAAAATGAAATGATGATGAGACAAGTTGGGGGTGACTTCGCCGGAAAATGTTGCCGGCAACGTCGCCGGGAAATCTTGATCCAAACCCAGGGTTAAAGCTACGTTGTACACCATTATTAAATTTAAGTTTAATATATATACGTATATAGGAATGATTTTATGTTTAAGAAATAAACATATGTATATATATATTAAAAATAATATGTACGTATATACTTAAAGTGGAATGATTTGTACCTTAAATTATATATATTTTATGATATGAAGTTATAATGAAAATATTGAGGAACATGGATCTTAAATTTATTCATAAAAAAAAGAGAGAAGAAAAAAAAAGGGGGATATTAATATTAATAATTTCTAAGTTGTGAATTATGGTTCACAAGGTTTCAAAAGGGTTAACCAGTACCCCTCTATATACGTACGTACGAGCTCGTAATAATGGACTCGTCTTGTACCCAAAGTACTTGAAGTCCCAGAAAGAGATAATGGACTCGTCTTGTACCCGAAGTACTTGAAGTCCTAGTTAAACAAAGAGTAAAGGAAAAGTTGATTTTCTTGATACTACAGTTTTATAAAACAAATGTGTTTATATTATTACTGTAAGAATTTTTAGAAAAGGTGTATGTTTACGTTATTATATTTTGTACCAATTGTTATAATTGGTACCACTCAGCTTTTGCTGATCGGGTTGGCTCCATTTTTTTAGGTACACAATCAGAAAATGATAACCTTGCCGGAAGACAGTACTAATGTGGAGGACATTGGACGAGTGGGTCAAAATGTTACTATCAATATTAAAATAAGTCATGTTATGGCAATTTGATAAAGTTTTAATATTTTCAAGTTTTATTGCTTCCGCATGTAACATATTACTCCGATATTATCAATAAATAAATAAGTTTTGTTTAATGCTCCATTTTATTTTTAAAAAAAAGTTAGACCCGTTAACACCGCGAGTCGAATATTCGAATAAACTCGGGTATTCGGGTTGTGGCGTTACATGATTTTGTTTGTTCTCCATGCGATGGGAAGCTCGGTTTCTTCTTCATCTTGTTCCTGGGCTTCCTCTTGATCTTCTTCATCTTGGGTAGTCACTTGAGGCGTTTACTCAGTTTGCGGCTACGGGTTGGTGTATTTTTGTGTGTCTTCTTCATCGTCTTCAACGTGTATTCTTTCGAGCGAATATGCAAGATCATCACAAATATTCTTTCTCGCCAAGCAAGTATTATCTCCAGAAAATACAACATGAGGGGACTCCTCAATAGTCAAAGTACGTTTATTAAGGACTCTATAGGCCTTGCTACGTAATGAATAACCAAGAAAAATTCCTTCGTCCGACTTAGCATCAGATTTTCCCAAGTTATCTTTAACGTTATTATGAATAAAGTATTTGCAGCCAAAGACTCGAAGGTGGGAAAGATTTGGATTTTTCCCTTTGTATAGTTCATAAGGCGTTTTCATGGGTACCGGTCGAATGACGGCTCGGTTTAAAACGTAGCTCGCGGTACTCACGACATCCACCCAAAAATACTTAGGGATTTTTGCCTCATTGATCATAGTTCTAGCCATCTCTTCGAGACATCTATTTTTATGTTCCACCACTCCATTTTGTTGTGGTGTACGTGGGGCTGAGAAATTATGATCAATGCCAAGTTCGTCACACAAATCAGAAAATAGATTTCGTTTGAACTCTCCCCCATGATCACTTTTTATGGCTACTATGGTTGTATCTTTTTCATTTTGAACTTTCTTTAGAAAATTTTTGAAAACATGAAATGCCTCACTTTTGTGAGTAAGAAATAAGGTTCATGTGAACCTAGAGTAGTCATCGACAATCACAAATGCAAAGTAATTACCACCGAAACTTTTCATTCTAGAAGGACCAAAGAGATCCATGTGCAAAAGTTGAAGCGGTCTAGACATTAAAACAGCATTCTTAGACTTAAACGAATCCCGAACTTGCTTCCCCTTTTGACATGCATCACATATGGTGTCTTTTTCAAACTTAAGTTTTTGGATACCAATTACTAAGTCTTGTGAAACCAATTTGTTCAAAAGGTTCATGTTCATATGAGCTACCCTTCGATGCCATAACCAAGTGTCTTCCTCTTTACTCATGAGGCACTTAGCAAAGCCGGAAAGTGATTTGTCTAAGTTAACCATATAAATGTTATCGATTATATCACCACGTAGAATAACCTTATTGTCACTAAGGCGTTCTACCGTGTATGATTTTGAATCGAAGGTCACACGATTTCCTTTGTCACATAATTGACTTATGCTCAAGAGATTGTGTTTGAGACCTTTAACTAGCAAGACATTATCTATAGAGGTGTCTTTGGATTTACCTACCGAACCAATGCCGATAATTTTTCCTTTGCTATTGTCTCCAAAGACTACGTTTCCTCCTTTAGCGGGTTTGATTTGATGAAACTTGGATGCATCTCTGGTCATGTACATGGAGCATCCGCTATCAAGGTACCAAAGTACACTTGATGCCTTCAAGCACACCTACGAAACACATCAATGAGTTTTAGGTACCCAATTTACGTTGGGTCCTCGTGTGTTAGGTTTGTGATGGTAGTGTGCTTGATTTTATGATAGGTGCCTATGCCTAGTGAAACAAACGAGGGCAATATGATCTATCCTATTACAATAATGGCAAACTACATTGGGCTTGTACATGTGCCTTGGTTCGTAGTAGTTCCTAAGGGGTCTAACAATATTGTTCATATTTTGTGAAAAAGATGGTCTTTGAATATTTTGAAATTGATCTTTTCTAGGTACTCTAACATTATTTCTTCTATTTTGAGAAAAATTATTTTTATGCACAAAGTCATTTTGATAATTTTTCTTAGGTTGTCTAACATGAACATTTTCATTCCTAGGTTTTTGTCTAGGTTGTCTAGTGTCCTTAGGTTGACTAGATTTTCTATTATCCTGATTTTTAGCTTTTTTACGTTGATCCTTAGGTGGTTGTCTAGGTGTTTGCTCAACATTTTTTTATCCTTAGCTTCATTTTTATTAAAACATATTCCTTCCTTAGAAAAATGCATAGTGTCAAGGAGTAAATTAAGATGTTTGTGCGGAGTATTAAATTTCTTAACCATACTCTTAAGTTTTGTGACTTGTTCTTTTAAAGCTTTACAAGATTCACATTCGCTTGAAGAACTTTCCGGTTTGTCAGCGCTTCTTTTTCCAAAAAATTTGTTTTCTTGTCTTAATTTCTCATTCTCTTTTTCCAATTTTTCAAAATCGTTTTCAAGTGTAGAAAGACATTTCTTTAAGTATTTGTTGGTTTTGGAAGCGCTAAAAAATTCATCATAAAGTTCACGAAGTACTTCTTGCATTTCTTCAAAAGTATAAGAGTCGAAAAAAGTGGTACATACCTCGTGCACGTCGTCGTTTTGGTCTTCGTGTTCCATGAGGTAGAGATTGGAAGCTTTGTCCTCCTCTTGGTTGGTTGATTCGTCGCCGGAATTGCCACCCCATGAGATGTTAGCTCTTTGCTTCTTGAAGTCGGGCTTGTTCTTGCCGTTTTTGGCTTTTGGACACCTCGACTTGATGTGGCCAATCTCGCCACAGCCGTAGCACTTTGGTGGACCATTGTGCTTCCTTCCTTTCCGCTCAAATTCCTTCTTCATGAATTTGTGGAACTTTTTAAAGACAAATCCAAACTCGTTGTCATCGTCGCTTGAAGCCTCTTCCACCAGTTCCTTGGTGGCTTTGAGAGTTATTCCCTTCTTTCTTTGTTCGTCCAACGATGGATTAAGTATGGTAGATTCGTAAGTCTTGAGATTACCTATTAACCCATCGATTGTGACGTTGGAGACGCCAATTGACTCATAGATAGCATCAGCCTTGGAGCGCCATTCGGGAGTCAAGCTGCAAAGGATCTTCCTTACAAGATCCTTGTTGGAGTTTTCAAGGCGTGTAGATCGTTGATGATCTTTGAAAAACGATCAAACATGTCATTAATTTTCTCACCTTCCTTCATTCGGAACATTTCGTACTCTTGGGTGAGAAAATCGATTTTGGCCTCACGAACTTGATCCGTACCTTCGTACGTCACTTCAAGTTTGTCCCACATCTCCTTGGCGGTTGAGCAACAGGAGATCTTCCGGTAATCATTGGGGTTAACGGAGCAGTAGAGCATGTTGATGGCTTTTGCATAGTTTTCCACCTTTTTGATGTCTTCGGCATCAAACTCATCTTCGGTCTTTGGGACCGTGGTTTCTCCCACTTTCTTCATTGGGATTTCCTCGCCATTTTTGATAACCAACCACAATTGGAAGTTGGTGAAATAGATATAGATTCTCATCCGTTCCTTCCAATAGAGGTAGTTCGTACCATCAAAAAGTGGTTGCCTAGAGGTAGATTGTCCTTCGCCAATACCTGCGTACAGATTTCTAGAAGAAGAGCCCATGATCTTATTACTCTCAAACGGTTAAGTCTGGAAGAGAGTTAGGCTCCGATATCAATGGTTAGAAAAACGTCCCAACGCTAGAGGGGGGTGAATAGCATTTGAAACGAAATAACGTAGGAATAAAAATTTAAAGGTGTAAAATAAAAGAGTAAGGAGAAGGCACACCGTTTTTACCCTGGTTCACCACAACTTGTGGCTAGTCCAGCCTCCCGAGAGACTCTCTCGAGCTACACTATCAACGTTAAGCTTAACGGTGCTTAACAAACCCGTACAACGTGAGAGTTTGAGTCACAAGAACCTCAACAATCCTTCGAAGGAAACAACCCTTCCTTCGAACTACACAAGAGAAATATTTTCTCTTATCAAGTATCTAAAACACTAAATCACTCAAGAAAAATACTCTCTTTTATAGTGGATATTGAGTAACTAAAAATGCTCAAGAACACGTCAAGAACTTCACGAAAAATGGCTCTCGAAAAGCTATGGAAAATATGTGAATGTAATGCAATGAACAATGGGAGTTGTGAAGTAATGTGATGTGAAAGGCAGACCCAAACACCCCATTTTATAGTAGAAAAATAGGCTCCAATGGGCAGGACTTGAATGGGGGTGAATGGCACAATTTGTGGGATTTGATTAAAATTGGACTTGCTGAAAATCAGCCGGACAGCGTTGTACATTCCTTGGACATCATTGTTGTAGGCTTAGTTTTTGAAAATTGGGAAGCAACACTCAAGCCAACAGCGATGTCCAAAATGGCAACATCATTGTTTTGGCTGTTGACTTCCAAACATGGAAAGTTTTAGCCATAAATTTCTTCCAACGGTCAGGTGCCTACATCGATGTCCATTACTTGAACATTGCTGTTCAAGCCTGACTTTGAAGGAAGAAGGATGGCCAGACATCGCTATTGCTAGGTCAACTGCGCTATCCAAAAACTTTCTGCCAAATGCATTTTCTTTTGGCTTAGGTTGAACATCGATGTATGGATGTCTACATCGTTGTTTCAGATGTTTTTGGAATTTCAACCTTGGCTCAACAGCGATGTATAATGTCCAACATTACTGTTGAAAGACCTAACACCAAACCATGGTTTTCAGTTGCCAATGCCAGACAGCGTTGTTGGTTACTCTAACATCACTGTTGGACTTGTTTAGCCAGACCCATGGCTGGTTAGTCAAGCCGTAAGTCGATGTCAAAAATCAATGTTCTCCAAAATAAAAACCAAGTGTTGAAAACATTAGTTTAATGTATTTTTCAAAGAAATCGGGTGAGACATCTTAAAAACCATGTCATTTAAGTAAAAATCACGGTTAGCCAAGTTTATGCCATTTCGCATGGTTTTACCAAACGACCAAAAACGAAAGGTGGTTTTTGAAGTGTTTTCGTTGGAGAAATATTTAAAAGTTCCAAGAAGTAAAAACCAATCATAAAATCTTGAAAACCACTTGGTTGGTTTGGATGCCAAAAACCAACGCTGATAACCAAATGCCGAACGCCGGTTTCTGAAAACCGAATGCCGGTTTCTGAAAGTCGAACGCCGGATGGCTTGATTTTTGGTTTGGGCGAACACTCAGTGTTTTGGATTTATTAAAAACTTGTGAAAGCAATTTTTATGATGCATAAAGACATTTTGATGCAATTAACCTAGAGAGCCAAGTTTTAGAAGTTTATGCCGGTCTTGATTACATTAAGACCGCCTCAACTAATTTCTAAGTCTTCGTCCTTGGTTTTTGGTTTTGGTTTTCAAATCATCATCACACCAAGTTCTTTCGCCTTTGAATTGCTCAATTGATCTTGTTTTCACGATGGTTTGGCATTATCAAAACCTGTCATTCGTTATCAAAACGGTTTAGTGCATCGTAGGCGTAAACCCGTGTTCCAACAGTATATATTACGGAGTACCTTGGATTCTCTATGAAATCCTACACGATTCATTCAATGGTGGAGCTCGTAATGATTAACAAGCCGCACAAGAAAATCAAGTTATTTGGGAGTCAAACTAAAGAGCAATGGCGGATTCAGAAATTGAAATAGATGGGGCACCATTGATCGGGGTCCGGGGAGAGCACCCCTTATTTTTTTTGTAGACTATTTTAGATGATAAAAAATAATGAGTTTTATTTCAAAAATTTATTGAATGTAAAACATTTTTAAATAGGTATTGTAAAATTTTATTTTATAAACAACTAATTATGTACACTCTGTTCCATTCAACTTATTTTTTCTAATCTGATCTAATTGTTTGTAGTTCGGATCTAATCTGATCTGATTATATCTGGTCTGATATGACCTGTTTGGATCTAATCGAATCTGATCTGTTTGGATCTGATCCAATCTGGTCCAATCTAATCTGATTAAATCTGATCTGATTAATTATAAATTGATTTAACATTTAAATCAATAATTTGATCTGATTTTATAATATAACTTTTGAAAATTATAATGATAATTCATGTTATAATATATTCAATATTTTTTATTTTATAATCATTTTTTAATGAAATAAAATTAGTTGATTCATATATTAGAATAATCATTAGTATTATAATGTAAGTGTATAATGTAATAATATTTTTTCATTCATATTTTATAATGTAATAACTTTAGAAACTCAAATTACATGTAGCAATAAAGATGTATTTTAAAAGTAGAATTACATTGACATTGTAAAAACATTTTTAAAATAATTTTTCTAAGGTCTAATAATTAAGGATTACTTTCTCAGTTTTTTATTTAACTTGTTTCTAAAGTTTATTTTCTTTCATTTTTTTAAAAAATTGTGCTTCATATAATTTTATTTTTCTCTACATAATTTATAGTCGCACGAAAGTTTCATTTTCATTCTTCTTATATTTTTTCAAGAGAAATTAAATTTATTTTTTGAATGAATCGTATTAAGTGAAACAAGTAAAAAATATGGAATTTAAAAAGTATGGAGTAATAACGATAATGATAATGATGATAATAATAATAATAATAATAATAATAATAATATTAATATTAATATTAATATTAATATTAATATTAATATTAATATTAATATTAATATTAATATTAATATTAATATTAATATTAATAATTCTTGATTGGATCTAATCTGATATGGTCTGATCTGATTGGATCTGATCTGATGAGATTTGATCTGATCTAAAGACATATGATTGGATTAGATCTGATCTGGTCTGATTTTAATAAAAATAAGAAAAAAGCAGGAAAAAATAAGTTAAACGGAGCGGGGCCTAAGTTTCAGGAAGCGGCAATAGAAGGAAATTCCTTTCCATTGTGGGCAATAAGATCCACGCCCAAATATGCTCAAAACGATGTCGATCAAATCAAGTCATAGAGGACGACGAGGTAAAATCTCCCATACGATTGAGTAATTTGCACTCAATCAAAATGGCAGATGGGAAGTTTGTGTTACAAAAGAAATAGTACTGATTACAACGGACGTGGAAAATAAATAGCCCCGGAAGAAATTAAAATAAAATAAATTCGAATTTATAATCTATTCGGATTAATTACAATAAAAATAAAATAAAAATAAAATAACTTTCGATATTCAAAAAGCCTTGTTTGATAATGAAGACTTTGTGCACTGGATTGAAGCAGCGAACTAGGACGTGGAACTTGTGATCAAAATCCACAAACAGAGATCACCGTAGAAGGGCAGCGGAGTCGCCAGAGCTGTCCTTAAGGTAATAGTGACAGCCTACCATACTGGAGAACATGGGCACCTTCCTCCCAGAATAAAACCGCTATTGTGTGTGGTGGTTGTGTTGGAACACACTTTTTATTACGTTAAACTAAAGTCGTGTTCATTTCTGACAGGTTTTGATAATTGTCAAACCGCTGTGGATATGAAGAGTTTCGTTGAACAACTCAAGGCGTGAAGAATGGCATGGAACAAGACCAAAAGACTCAAGGACAAAGATCAAGAATTGAAGACTTAGTCGAGTCGGTCTTATTGTGATCAAAACCGACAATCAATTCAAGTCTCGGTTCTCAAAGAGTCAAAATAATTTTACAAAATCATAAAACGTTTTTGTGCATCAAAATAAACTTTTTAAATAAAGTTTTAATGTTCTAAAAACCCTGGTCCTTGCCCAGACCAAAAACCACCTCGATCAGCGTTCGGCGTTCGGCATCGGCGTCCGGCGTTCGGGGTTCGGCGTCCAAACCAACTCGGTGGTTTTCAATATTTCAAAACTCGTTTTTACCTCTGGGCATATTTAAAAGGTTCCCAGACAAATTTTTTATAAAAACCACTTTTGTATCTTAGTCAATCAATCTAACACGTGAAAACGGTCAAAACCGTACACACGTGACAAACGACCTCGAAGACTTGGTTTTTATCAAACAAGTCTTGGTTTCACTATTTTATACCATATACAATGTTTTTCAAACTTGGTTTTTACTTTTGGGAACACTTCATTTTTGGACTTCGGCTTTTCGGGTTAAGTTTCTCGTCGGATGGTTTTAGCCAGTTGAAAATCGATTGTCAGCTAATGACATTCGAATATTGGGTACTATAGTTTCTGAACTCAAAGTTCAGAACCATCCAATATTCGACGGACACAAGTTGTCATTCAATTATCCGAGTTTCTTGTTCAAGCCCAGAAACTTCTGAGAGGCCTGATAGTCGAGTGACAAAACTTGACAATCGACTATCAGTGTTACCGTTGCCCTCCAACGGATAGAATTTTAAATTTTTGGACACGGAATCTTTCGATACTCGATTATCAAGCTTTGACAATCGACTATTGCTCTGTGTCTCTGAAAATTTTGTTCTGATCCTGGTGGAAATTTTGCAACAAGTTTATCCTATTTTGGGCTATAAAATGGCACCCAAATCCTCTCATTTTAGACACAATTCTTTAACATTTCAATACTCTTTCATTGCATAAGCATTCCTATTTTTTCTTAGCTATTTGAGAGCCAATTATTGAAGAAATTGTCGTGTTCTTGAGCGCTTACTAGTTCACTCATATCTACTCTTTGTGAGAGTTTTATTCCTGAGTGTTTAAGTGTTTCTTTACACTTTAAGGGAGGTTGTTCCCTTGTTGTAAACTCGAAGGAAGTCTATCGTTCCTTCGTGAGAAGTCTTAGAGTGCAATATCTCCGAGCAAAGGCGTTGAGGCTCGTGTGACTCGAGTTCTCAAGTTGTATCAGTTTGTTGAGCACCTTTAAGCTTAACAGAGTTAGTGTAACTTGAGAGAGTCTCTCGGGAGGCTGGATTAGCCACACGTTGTGGTGAACCAGGATAAAATTCGGTGTGCTCCTTCATTACGATCTTTATTTTATCGCTCTCATTTTTAATTTCCTGCGATTTTGTTTTAAATGCTATTCACCCCCCCCCTCTAGCGTTGGACCTATATTCTAACAATTGGTATCGGAGTCATACTCTCTGAAAGACTTAACCATTTGAGAGAAACGATCAATGGCTTCTACTCAAAATTTATACGCAGGAATAGGTGAAGGTTAATCTACCACGAGGCCACCGTTATTTGATGGAACAAATTATACATATTGGAAAGAGCGGGTGGGGATTTTCATTCAATCCAACAACTTTCTCTTATGGAGAATAATTAAAAACGGTGAAGAAGTGCCCACAAAAAAAGTTGGGGAAACCACCGTGCACAAAACCGAAGATGAGTATGATGAGCAGGATATCAAGAAGATAGAAAACAACGCCAAGGCTATAAACATTCTCTATTGTGCAGTAAATCCGAATGACTACCGGAAGATTTCATGTTGTTCCCCTCCTTTGAATTGTTTGCAATTTGCCTTCAATTTATAGTCCAAGCCTTTTCTTCCCATTGGAGTGTAAAGGAGGAGAGAATTTCAGGGAGAGACATTGGAGCGTTGATGCGTTCTACGGTCGCCGAAGAAGAAGAAGTCGAAGACTTCAATTCTCTATTTTTTTCCTTTGTGCGATGGAGAGAAAATAGGGGATTGGGCTCCTTCGTTTGATTTATTTGTGTAGGATTTGGGCTTCAACCCAATTTTGATTCCTTCCTTTTGAACTTGAACTTCATTTTACATTTTTCTCCAAAATATAAGATATCTGATAATTTAGGTTAGGAAAAATAAAATGTAAATAGTAAAAAATGATTAAAAAGCTACTATTTATGAAAGAAAAATAAATGATTGTAAAAATAAGAATTAAAATAAAACTAAACTAAAAGACTAAAAATTAAAATCTAAAAGTATTAAAAATGCCTAAAAAAGAATAAAAAGAACTAAACCAAACCCGACTTATCAAATAACCCCACACTTAAGACTTGAACGTCCTCGTTCAAAAGACCAAAAAGAGAAACCATTTGAATTTTTTCTATCATCATCAAGGAAGACAAAGTACACTTTATACCCCCCCATACTTAAGACTTTATGTCCATAACATTTAAGATTTTAAGAGGAAGTTTTAGATTTTAAAGATCACACAAGGTTATTAAAACACCATCTAGATAATATGTGGATGATCAGTTTTAGAAAACATAATTCTAAGGAATACCTAAAAGGATTCAAACTTTTTAAGGTTATTTTACCAAGAAAAAAGGCATTAAGGCTCAAGAAGAGTTCATAAAGTAACATTTGTCAACTTTTAGGAAAAAGCTCAATGAAAAAAATGAAGTTTGTGGGTCAGTTTTGAAAATAATGCTCTAAATAAGGAGATATTCAATTAAGAACTAAAGGAAGAAATGGACCCAAAATTTATTTTTAAAAAAATTGCCCAAAAATCAACCTCTCAAAACAACAGAACAAACATGAGAATCTCTCCCCACACTTAAATTATGCATAGTACTCGATGCATCTATATGATATGACAATATTAAGTAAGCACAGACTTAGCGAGGAGAGAAGGCGATGGGGAGTAATGCAACAAAAGTAAAGGGAAAAAGATGGAAAGGAGAATGCAAATTTTAAAAAGTATACGCGACATCAATTCATCATTCTCATCCTATTATGCTCGATGGACCAAAATCTGCAAAGACAAGGCTAAGACCAAGTATTTTAGCGTTGAAGAACAAAAAATCAGATTTCAAATATGTAGATTTTTTTCTAATTTTAGAACATATAAGTTATGAAAAGTGCAAAATTTTCATTTTACACTAAAAAACAGCTTACAAAGTGCATATTTTCAGTTTAAGCTCAAAAATCAGATTGAGAAGTGCAGATTTTTCTCATTAGTACCCAAAAATTAGCCTCAAAAGTGCAGAGTTTTTAGATTTTTCAGCCCATAAAAGATCAAATGTAAACGCCCAAGGTTTAAGGAAATTACAATCGACAATATACATACCAATACCCAGGCACTTCGAATTGCTCTTTCAAAACAGATTTTGCATCATTTTTGTGCAGAATTTTACTCCAAACTCCTATGTTTTCACCTAAAACTCAACAAATCTTGCAAAAAAGCTCTCAAAATAAATGGTTAGAAGCACAAGTAAAAAAACAATTAACCTCATCAATATAACTTTTTTTGTTTTGATTTTATACTTTTTTTTTGTTTTTCAAAAACTAAATGAAAGAGAAAAAAAATTCCTATAATTACAACAAATAATATAACATCAATATGGAAGGGGAAAAAATACAATAAAAGTAAGTTGGTTATTGAAGGAAAGAAAAAGATTAACGACCACAAGGAAAAAAAAGAGTATAACAACAAGTTAAAGTAGTTAAAGTTAGAAGTTAGCATAAAGAACTTAAAGAAAAACTAAAAATGCTATAAAAATAAGTGGGTTATGTTAAAAAAATGCAATCAACAACTATAAGAGAGAAAGAAGTACAACAATGACTAGAAGTAAAAAGTAAAAAGAACTTATTAAAATAAATAAATAAATAAAAACACTTTAAAAAAGTAAATGGATTGTCTCCCATAAGCCGCCCGATTTAAAGTCTTTGGCTAGACACAGCTTACTACTAGCAAATAAATATTCACTTAAGGCATGAAGTAGTAAGATAAGAACATGTGTTTCTTTACAACACCCCAAAAAAGATGAAAACAAGATAAGCATCAAGAATTGAACTATAATCAAAGGATATCAGTTTATGCTCAATTAAGAACAAACATAGTATTCAAGAATTCAATGTATGAAGCAAATTAAGCTTTGAAAAAAACAGATTCTCTTGATCCTTTAGTATCTTTAGAACATAATTCACCATCCATAGATCAAAACTTGAATGTAAAGACATGTTATGTGCTTTCAAATCAGTTCCTAAGCACATATTTAACAACTAGAATTCATGACTAAGCACATAAGCATCTAAGAAACTCAAAAATTAGCTTGAACACCAAGAAAAAATTGCAGATTTTTTTAAATGGCACTTCAGATCAGATTTTTCTTAAAATCATCACTTTAAGCATCAAAAATATCATATAAACATCATGATATGCTTATAAATGTTGTCCCTAAGCAAGATATATCAATAATATTTCATATTTCATGGAAAGAAGCACTCTAAAGGACAAAATCAGCATGAATAGTGCAGATTTCAGAAAAATCGGCAAGAACAAATCAGTTTTTTCTTGCATATTTTGCTTAAATGCTTCAAATTTGAGCACACAATTCTTATATAAGACATCCATGCATGTTGTACTATTAAAAAAAATGAACAAAGAAGCACAAATGCAACATATATGACCAATTGAATACATAAATCAGCAAATCAAAATGCAGAAAATAGTGTCAAAATGAGATTTTTGTAAAAAATAGGCCTGAAATTTCATAAAAATAGCATTTGGAGCACAAATTCAAAATTCAAGAGAGTCATTAATGCTGATTTTAGATCATTCTAGCACGTAGAACCTCAATTCTATGAATATGCATGTAAGAAAAATTAGAACTCAAGATAAGAGGTCCTACAACATGCTCACTAACAAACAAAAAATAAAGAATACAATCACATACTAAAATGATTTCATACAAAACTTTCCCCGGCAACGGCGCTAAAATTTGTTGAAGACTTGTCGTGCAGTCGAAAACAAATTAAAAATTTATAAAATATCCTTAATTAACCCCCAAAATATAATCAAACAAAAACTATAGCTAGGGCAAGTAAGAGTCGATCCCACGGAGAAAGTTTGTACTTTTGAAATCAAACTAGCATGCAAACACGTTGTCACTAAAACAAACTAACTACTCCCTCCGTCCCTGAGTATTTGTCTACTTTTGACTTTTTCGGTCAAAATTGGTAAACTTTGACCTCAAATTAAATAAAAATGATATTAGATATTGATACAAAAAGAGTTTTATTAGATTTATTATATCAAATATTTTCAAAATAGTATTTTATTTAATTAAAATAAAATATATATTTTATTTAATTATAGGTCAAAGGTTGAAAACAGTTGACCGAAAAAAGTCAAAACTGGACAAATACTCAGGGACGGAGGTAGTACTACATATATGATAAAACTTATAAAACTTAGAATAAAACTTATAACTAAATAAATATAAGAACTTATAAATAACTTATATAAACAAAGAACATATAATATAACTTATAAACATAAAACACATACTTAAGTATATAAAAACATATATTTATAACTTATAAACAAACACCTATAAAATAAACTTAGTAAAAAAACTTATATTATAAACTAAAACAATATAACAAAGGGGGGTGTTGGATGAAAAGTAAATATTTTTTTGGTTTTTTTATATTTTTTAATTTTTTGGTTTTTTTTGATAAAATTGGGGAAACAAGCTCAAAAGATAATCAACTTCACTAACAAGGTAACCCAAGAAACACCGCCAAAAACCCGAAACAAAATGAAAAAGAGAACAAACACAAGTTGAACATTTCACGTACAATAGGCCTTAGAAAAGAATTCAAAGGCTCGAGTTGAATCATATCATTGACCATATAAAGAAGATAGTCAACTCTATATAAGGCCCGAAATCATGTAATTCAAATGCTTTTTGGATCATTTTGAACCCCAACTCACCTCAATCGCTCAAACAATGATTCCAAAAGAAAAAAAAGTTTTTAGAAGAGCGAATCATTCTTTCATTTTAAATCACATGCATAATTTATCCACGAAGAACATTTTATACGGAGTACACTTTAATAAACTTTAACGTCTAATGATGAAAATATTTTGCAGGTCTCCTTGAACAACTCAAGCTTAAAAATTGTAATATATTCACATAAGAAAAACATTACATATTTTCAAAAACATAAAAATTGTTTTTGTGCTTAAACAACCTTAAATTTTATGAAAATAACGAATAAACAAACGACATAACAATCACTCAATAATGAATTTTAAGGAAAACGTCCAACTTATGGGGCTAAAAAATCCAAAATCCTTAAAATTTTACAAAACACATAGCACAACGAAGAATCACGTATAAATTCGAGAATCATTTAACTATAATATGGAGCTAAAATAGCTTCAATGAAAACCGAATTTTACATACCAACCTACTTATGAAATCAAATCGTACGATTCAACCAATTCAACAATAATTTGCACAAAAATTGAAGAAAAGTAGTACGAATCAATTCTCATTCATAAGGATTTAATATAAACATTCAAAAAAATCCCAAAAAAAACACCAACCATTTTGGAATTTTCAAAATTAACACAAACAAACTAACAAAAATGTAAAAATTAAACTAAAAACAACACTTTACAAAAAATTGGAGAAAAAATTGAAGAAATAACTAATAGGGTTACCAATTTGTTGAAGAAGATGAATAAATTGAAGAATTGGAGCTATGTTGGAAACTGCCGACTCTTCGCCGTCGACCATCAATCGTCGCCGGACTTGTTCACCGGTCGCCGCCATAGCAGCGGCCAAGCCGCTGCATTATTCTCGTTGGATTTCCCTCCTTTGAATTGTTGCAATTTGCCTTCAATTTATAGTCCAAGCCTTTTCTTCCCGTTGGAGTGTAAATGAGGAGCGAATTTCAGGGAGAGACATTGGAGCGTTGATGCGGATGTTACGATGGATGTGCGGGAAGACAAGGTTGGATAGGATTTCGAATGAGGTTATCCGACGTCAAGTAGGTATGGAACCGGTGGAAGACAAGTTGCGGGAAGCGAGGTTGAGGTGGATTGGCCATGTGAGACGACGGGATGCTGACGCCCCTGTATGGAGATGCGAGAGGATTACGGTTATCGGGGGAAGTAGGGGAATGGGTAGACCTAAGAAGAATTGGGAGGAGGTGATAAGACAGGATTTAGGACTTCTCGACCTGACTGAGGATATGGCCCTAGATAGGAACCTTTGGAGAACTAGGATTAGAGTAGCTGGATAGGAGTTCGGTGTTGTAGAGGTTGTTTTGTAGCGTGTTGTATTTGTTGGGAATCTTTTGTTATTGTTTGTACTTGTTGCTTGTACTTGGTGCCTTATCTGTGCTATACTGTGTTCTCTTCCATATTTTTGTGCAGGTGGAGTCGGGGGTCTCTTGGAAACAGCCTCCCTACTTCCGAGTAGGGGCAAGGTCTGCGTACCCACACCCTCCCCAGACCCTACTGTTGTGGGATTCAACTGGGTTGCTGTTGTTGTACATTGGAGCGTTGATGCGTTCTACGGTCGCCGAAGAAGAAGAAGTCGAAGACTTCAATTCTCGGTTTTTTTCATTTGTGCGATGGAGAGAAAATAGGGGATTGGGCTCCTTGGTTTGATTTTTTTGTGTAGATTTGGGCTTCAACCCAATTTTGATTCCTTCCTTTTGAACTTGAACTTCATTTTAGGCCTTCTGCTACATTTTTCTCCAAAAAATAAGATATCTGATAGTTTGGGTTAAGAAAAATAAAATAAAATGTAAATAGTAAAAAATGATTAAAAAGCTACTATTTATGAAAGAAAAATAAATGATTGTAAAAAAATAAGAATTAAAATAAAACTAAGCTAAAAGACTAAAAATTAAAATCTAAAAGTATTAAAAATGCCTAAAAAAGAATAAAAAGAACTAAACCAAACCCGACTTATCAATAAGAGATGATGGGGCATAGAAGCCTATTTATTATGTGAGCAAAGCACTAAACGGGGCTGAGAGTCGATACACAACGATAGAAAAAATAGCATGCACACTCTTCATAATCGCCAAGAAGCTAACATATATTTCCAAGCTCACACCATCAAAGTTCTTTCCGACCAACCTCTTGCCACGGTATTACGAAATTCAACATCCTCTGAGAATATGGTGAAGTGGGCGATGATGTTAACTCAGTTCAACATAAAATACCAGCATACATCAGCAATCAAAGGCCAAGCCCTAGCGGATTTTTTGGTAGAAATGACCGGTCTAGATCCTGACCAACCGATCAACCAGCCCACAGAATAGTGGTGGGAGATGGTAGTCGATGGCACCTCGGGACCCCGAGGATATGGTGATGATGTGGTCTTCACCACCCTGGAAAGATTCAAAATATACCATGTAACGCCCCAAAATATACCCTAGAATTATTAATGAATAAATAATCAATTAATCAAATTTGTTTTGATTAAAATAAATTATTGTTGGGCTTTGGGCTGATAAGAAATTTGTTTTGACATCTTATATCAAAATCTGGATAAGTCTCATAGAGATAAATCCAATATGTCAACTATTTGTGTGGTCTTGATTGGGAACCTGAGTACAGACCCAAATCAAGAATAAATAAATTAATTAATTATGATGTGAACTTTGTAATGATTTATTGAAATAAATCATGAGAATAATTGATATGAATTAAATGAGAGAACCTTTTATGGGAAAGGTCAATTAAACCAATTTTGACTCTGTTAAAGTCAAACACCCAAAAATATGATGTCGGAAAAAGTATTACAAATAATTATGAAAAGTATATCGTTGGATCGAGCTCGACTGTCTGATCGCAACGGTGCAAACGGATTTCAATTCGGAGAAAGTTGGAACAAAAAGTGTACCCTAACTGGGACCAAAATTAGTCCCAATCAGGGACTACACACCAAACGGCGCCCTGTTCAACTACGCCGATTCCAAATCGTCGCTCAATCACGGAAGCTGCAAACCTGTGTCTTCTTCTTCTTCCCTGGGCTATTTAAGGACAACCCAACTCCCTCATTTCATCACCAAAACAATTCATTCTTCCTTCTATATTGTTCCTTGCTGAGAGTAGAGTGCAGTGGTGCTGTCATCTTTGTGTGAGGTCGCCGGAGCAGTGAGATAGAGTCGCCGGAAGTTTCGCCGGAAAATTCTCAAAACCTCCATTAATCTTCGAGGTAAGCCCGTAGATATATCTAAAGATTAGAATGTTCATATAGGTTGTTTTTAAGTTCATAAATGGTCATTTGGTTGAGTTTTGTGTTGGACATGTTTGAAGAACCAAGAATCATAAACCTTGAATTTGATGTTAAAAATATGTTTTAATGATTCTAAAATGATCTATGAACCTTGGAGAACATTTCTATATAATTTAATTGAAGTTTGGTAACTAAAATTGATATGTCCGAAAATGGACCGAAGGTAGAAGATGATGAACAGTAGCCGAAAATCGATTATATTCTTACTAAAAATCGATTAGAAGACGAGGTACCAAGAAATTAGATTTTAATCGATTATTTATGAAACAGAAATCGATTTTAGTTGTGTAATCGATTATTTTTAAATCAATAATCGATTTATGTAATTTAATGGATTAATTTAGAAGCAAAAATCGATTTTTATGATTAATGGATTATTAAAATTTTAATAATCGATTTTTCCTCAATCTTCAATTCCTGTTCTGAAAATATTTCTGGAAATGTTGCTTAGAATCATATGTTTGATACCAATTGTTTATGATCATTATAAAAATGATTTTTATAGTAAAAAAATAATGTTTTGAACAAATAAAAATATTATGTGATGCATGACGGTAAGTTCGGGTGTTAACACTCGAGACTAGGCCATTAATTGTTATTAAATGTTATGTTGAATGATCATTATGATGAATTCTTATTGTGGCTAATTATTAATGATAAACCTAATGATTAGAATGATTATTGATGATTAAATCATGATTAAAAATGAATATAATGGTGATCATGAAAACGGTGTATATTATTAAGGATATCTAGAAGAACTCTAAGATATACCCACTTGTATATTGATGATGATTATTAAGGATATCTAGAAGAACTCTAAGATATACCTACTTGACCAATTCATATTTCGGGTTAAAACGTACGTACGGGATCCAGACCGGATATCACCCACCCGACAAATCATTGTTCGGTTGGTACGTAATCCACATGACTCATAGGGTGGATTATCGATTCTTGTGTTCTGCATTAAACTATTTATAGTTTAAGGGCCTGGTTAGAAATGTTGCCTTAGACTAGGAATAGCTAAGAGCTTATTATAAAATGATTTGGCCTTAGATTAAGAATAATTTAAGAGCATGGTTGAGATATTGAATATCAAATGACTTAAAATAAAATATTGAGAATATCATGAATGTTTGAATTATATATTGTGTGCATGATATCAAATGGTTGATTATGAATTGAGATTCAATTTATTTGGATGTTCGACGCTTTAGATATGCTTACTCAGCTTCACCGCTGAGCGTGTAGTGTGTTTTATTTGCTACACGCAGGTAGGTAGAATGAATGATTGGCTAATTCCTGGCAGCAGAAGGGGCGAGACAGTCGTGTGGATCATTGAACAAAAATAAATAATTATGTTGTTATGAGACATGTTTAAAAGTCGCTTCCGCATTATTATTAAACACTCCGTAATTTCTACAATTATGTATGGAATATTATTTATAAATAAAAATGTTTGAATTATTTTAAATTATCACGATTACCAAATCAACACTTTAGTCCGAAAGGGGCTACAGACCTGGACGGATTAGGGTGTTACATACCATGCATTCATCTTTAACTTCAAGCTTACTAACAATGAAGCGGAGTATGAAGCGCTAGCCGGGGGACTTCGTCTCGCCAGGCGCTGAAGATTAGCCGGGTCTCTATCAAATATGACGCCAGCCCCATTGTGGGGAAGATAACCGACGCCATAGAGGCCTATGAAGGAAGAATGGCGCGGTATAAAGATCTGGTGCTGGCCCAACTAAAAGGGTTCTTTGAGTTCAAGATTACTCGAATTCCCCAGGTGTAGAACGCAGATGCTGATCTCCTCTCGGAGCTAACACAGTCAGAACCAGATCATGTATCAAAGCTTGCCCGGGTCGAGGTCCTCGACCGGGCAAGCATCGACAAGCTCTGGGTTTCTATGATCTTGGAGGCCGAAGGAGCTGATTGGGTGGGTTCCAACACGAAAGGTGTCGACGACCATTGGATGGATGAGCTGCTGAAGTACCTAGTGAATGGAAGACTACCAGAATAGGAAGACCGAGTGCGGAATGTCAAACTTAGAGCACCTCGGTTTCAGGTTATTGATGACATGCTATACAAGAGAGCATTTGGGGGACCACTCCTGAGATGCCTAACTAACCGGGAGGCAGAGAGGGTGATTTCAAAAGTGCATGAAGGGGTGTGTGAAGCACACCAAATGTCTCGCACCCTCTTCTAACACATCATTTTGCCGGGATACTACTCGCCCACAATCATTCAAGATTGCGAGAGATACGTGGAGAAATGTACAACGTGCCAAGTGTTCTACAAACACCTGGGTAGGCCAGCCACCTACTATCATCTTGTATCTAACATGATCCCTTTTGCATGTTTCGGGGTGGATATTATTTGGCTCTCCCAATAGCCCAAGGAAAGAAGAAATTTGTGACCGTAGCCATTGACTACTTCACAAAATGGGTGGAGGCCAAAGCATTGGAGAACATAACCACGCAAAAATGTAAGAAATTCATATGGAAGATCATCATTACAAGATTCAGTGTACCCAAGAACCTCGCCACGGACAACGCCCCAAAGTTTAGAAGCACAAAATTTGCTAAATATTTGGAGAGTTTCGGCATCAAACACAATCGTTCTTTGGTCGCATACCCACAAGGGAATGACCAAGTGGGAAATGCCAACAGAACTATAGTAGATGGTTCGAAAAAACGACTAGGAGAAGCTGGGAGCAAGTGGTTGGAAGAACTCCCACGCATCGTATGGGCCTACCGCGTCACACCTAGACGGGCACATGGGAAAACACCATTTTCCCTCACTTATGGGTGTGAAGCGAGATTACCGATCAAATCCGTATTCCCAACATTCAGGGATGTAAACTATCACCCAGAACAGAACGAAGAAGATCACTTGGTTGAACTTAACTTAGTGGAAGAGCGAACGATGGCTGCAAAAGTCAAGATGAGTGGGTACCAACAATTTGTTAAAAAATATCATGACAACAAAGTCAGCCCCCGATATTTTTAAGTGGGTGACAAGGTACTCCGGCACCAGGAAGCCAGTAAGCCTGGTGACGAAGCCAAACTCGCAAAGAATTGGGAAGGCCCATACTGAATCACCATTGTAGTGCGTCCCAGTACCTACAAGCTGGAGACATTTAAAGGAGAAGCCATTGAAAAGTGTTGGAACTCACACCACCTAAAAAAGTTTTACAAATGATAATAATACTAGCAAGGCCTATTCCGATTTTAATAAAGCAAATTTCAAATAGCTGAAGGAGTACTCAGGAGGTTTGTATCCAACCGGGTCGACTAACTGAGACACATGCTCAGACCTGACATGCCGGTAACAAACACCGATCTTGCTCAGTATAATATGAAAAAACAAATAAACCTAGAAGAGGGGCCCCGGGCGAGGGGCATGCCTGTAATCAGGCTGGACCTGGAAGAAGAATTGAAACTGTACTCACACGATCTCACAAAGTTTGACCAGGAAGGGAAAGAAACCTGGAGCTGTCAAACTAAGGGGGTGTTTTTTTTTTGCCAGAAGATCTTCTGGCCTCTTTTGTCTGCGCCGCGCAAACGCGCGCAGATGCTGAGCTCTGCAGATTGTTTGTTTTTTGGAAGATATTTCACTCAAAAAGGTCTTCCTGGCATCTTCTTGGAGAAGACATTAACCTATGTCTTCTAACATCTTCTAACATTTTCTCCATTTTTTTCTTTTACTTCTCTTCACCACCACCACCGTCCACCACCGTCCACCATCACCGCCACCGTCGTCCACCACCACCGCCACTATCCACCACTACCACCGTCCACCATCACTGTCACCGTCCATCACCATCGTCGTCCACCACCACCACCGTCCACCGCCACCGTCGTCAACGTCCACCACCACCCTTCACCACCACCCTCCACCACCACCACAATCGTCCATACACCACCACCGTACACTACCACCATTAATTTATATAGCAGTCTACAGACATTAAAAAACAAACAGTCCTCTTCTTGCAGACCGTAGACCTTCGGTCCACCACTTCTCTTGCAGATGTCTACAGTAGTGGTCCGCAGACTGCAGACCTTTTCCTACAGAAAAAACAAACACCCCCTAAGTGAGGATTTAAAAACATGCCCAGAAAAAATGAGAGAGATCATTCATCACAATGGTTCCTAAACAGACCAGGTCGGTATCCCCCTTCTAAGGGAAGACTTGAACGGGCAATGGGCCCAGGCCATTGACCTGAGAGGGTAAGCTAGAAAAGGGCCATTAAAGAACTTAATCACCCGGAAGAGGGGGTCGTGTAAGAAGGGTGCATTTTGATCTTTAGAGGAGGCTTTAAGCCATTCGACATGGTTGAAATCTCTAGAATTCTGAACGAATCATAACACTTTGGAAAGTTACTAGGTTACGGGTGCGCTCACTTACAACCTAATTTAAAAAATATACCCAGTTCGGTATGTATATCGTGGCCCTCAAATCAAAAGGGAAACCGATATGAAACAACGATTTATCCAACCGGGTTGGCTAACCATCATTCATCGGTTCTACAGGGTTACCGGTCCGAAACGATGTGGAAAGATAAATGATAAGTAAAAACCTATCTTATACCCGGGTGAAGTAAAAAGACTAGAATTTTCAAGTTGGGAAGATTAAATCAAGCACATTTTAGAGATCTATCGGGAGGAAAGAATGCATTCATGGCAAAACATGCATAAAGAATATATAGCCGGGATGTAACACCACAACCCGCGTAACCCGAATAAATAGGTTAGTGAACCGGGTTGTTACTAAATTGGTATCCACATACAATATTTTCTAATAAATTAAGCATTTAATTTAAAACTCAAACAACTTAAAATAATTTAAATACATATCGGAGTTTATACAAACAGTGCGGAAGCCTTATAACTTAATTAAATATCAACTTTACTACATCCCTGCATCCATGCATCTCCTTCGTCATGCTGCTCTCCGGGATAGATTCTAGAATCAATCTTTCACAAGCACCTACGTTGTATCTAACAGTTCGAACATACACATAGGCGAATCCACTAATTCAAAATTATCACATTATATCATGCACACAACATCTTTGGCAACAATCATACGGCATATAAGATTTAACATGCACAATCGACGTCATAACAGTTCATAAGATACAAACAACAACGGTATATATATTAGGAACTTTCCTTTTAGTTTACATTACTTTCCTTATCGTACTTGGCTCTTAACATATGCTAGGTTAAAGCTTAACTGAATTCGACTTGCCTATGGAGTCATGACCTTCCCCTTTGGAACGAAGGTCAAGCTCAAACCAACTCGGAAGTTCCTCATTGGGTGGGTGAGATCTATGTCCCCTTCGGAACGACAATTCTTAGATCCTCGTGTACACGTTTTTACCCGAACAGCCATTGGACCCAGCAGGTAGCACATGGCTCTAACTACTATACTTATGGCATACCGGTGATATATCAAACATTCATTAATCAATATATCAATACATAATACAACATCCACAAATCCACAATTCATTTAACCAGATATCCAACATAATCAAATAGCAGCCTAACACTGGTGTAGACACCCATGTTTACCATCATGCAACACACAAAGTCTCGGAATCAATCCTTGACGAAAACACAGATCGACAAACCCAGCATCAGGTACTAGACGGTACCTGTCACGGTACAGGGTACCGGTCCTACGGTACCGGGGGTACCGTCCAACAGGGGCGGACCCAGAACATTTATACCATGGGGTCGCAATTCAGAAAATTTATATCCAACCATCACGCTTCTAACAGTAAATAAACAATATTCTATAATACATAACATTAAAGTTTATATATATTATTGAAAATACTAATTAAAAATAGTTCTACATTGCAAATGTGAAATACATAAAAACATTATATTGAAATTTAAATAATTAAAAACGTTATAAACTTAATTCATAAGTACATAAGACCATAGGTACATAACCTAATTATATTAACATATTCACGAATCAGAATCTTATAAAATAAATAAACGAATTCAATTCCCTATTCTCCAATTCATAATAACAAATTTATAAAAATTAATTAAAATTTTCACAATTTAGAAATAAAAAAGAAATATCCAATTTAGATAATTAGATTCAATTGTGTACGAGAAAAAATCTGGCAAAGATTGGGGGTGCTCGTCGGTTCTACCTTCCAAGCGGAGGTCGGGGGTCCCGTGGAGATTTGTAGTGGGCCGTCGGTGAGAGAGGATGGGTGAGTCTCAACTTCTGATTTTGCAATTAGGTCTGGGAAAGTGCAAAGTGGGATGGGTGGAACTATAGGTTTAAGAGGAAATCCAAAAAAAAGAAACAAAACAACACCGTGTTGTATAGTAACCCTACAGCTGGATTCGAACACAGGACCGCTCACCCGAATGAAAACCACGAATCTTTCCACTCCTTCAGCGCCGCCAAGTTGAAACTAGTAGAATTTTGTAGGATATATACTAAAAAAATTTAAAATTTCTGTGGGGTCGCTTGACCCCGTGTTACCTAATGTGGGTCCGCCCTTGCCGTCCAAACCAATTGGACTCAGCCAGTAGGCCTGTCACGGTAGCCACTACCGACCCAGCGGTAGGGCCTACCGTCTGTCCGGTACCTAGGTACCGAACGGTCACAGCTACTGGCAGAGGGAACACAAGCAAACAGAGTGTGATGGTAGCACGGTACCATCCTGGCGATACCGCCTACCGTTTGACAAAACAAAATTCATATTCATACATGTTTCATTTTCAGCTTTAAACCAATAGAAATCTCATAAAACAAACACCAATAGGTTCATATTAACATCTTAAACATTACAAGCATATTAATTCATCGATCAACGCCTAAGTCGTGCGTACTACCCTTTTGATTCAAAGACAACAATTCCTGAAACCACAATCAATATTTATTAGGGGTGGGCACAGATCGGGACGGTCCGGGTTTGAGGTTGTCCCACGTCTTGTCCCGTTATATATAAACGGTCCGGAACGGTTCGGATTACAACCTTATCCCGGTTTGTCCCATAAAATTCGGGATCAGAATAAATCGGGACGGATTTGGGTCATCCCACTTTGTCCTAATCGCAAATATAAGAAGGGGAAGATGGTGTCATTTCATTCAAAAAAAGAAACATCTAGCCATCCAACAAAAAACAATGAGTTGAACGGGTCCAAATAAATTTCAAGCCTATGAAGTTAATTTAATTAAATAACTAATTAATTAAAGAATGAGTGTATTTGGATTTTTGGACTAGAATTAGTATTATATATTAGTAGAATAGATGAAACGGGACAAACGGGACGGATCGGTATAAATTTAAGCTGTCCCGCTCATGTCTCATTTGATATTGGGACGGAACGGGTTCGGGACAAAAGAAATGTGTCCTAATATATCGGTATAATTACAAAACGGATCCAAGATTTTTCGGAACGGTTCAACGAGAACGGATTTCACGCCCACCCCTAATATTTATACACATTAAATCACACAGATCAACCAAGATAACAACTATGAATGGAATTTCAAACATATATGCATATTCTAGTGTTAGATTTCCACGTACTCACCTCGATTCGTTTCGATTTGACCGAATGAAGAACATTGTTTGAATTCCATCATTGGGACACATTCACCTCGTTGCCCGAACAGGTACGGCTGTCTAGATTACAACCGCTTCCTAGAGCCGTTGCCGGTCTGTCGCTCGATTGCTCTATTGTCGGGAGGGAGTCACCGTGTCACTAGAGGCTGTTCGCCGGAACACCATCGTCGATGGCCGGTCAACCCTCTTCAATACCCTGGGCGCCGCTGGAGGTCGACAAAAATTGGAGGGGATTGCCGGAGACGTCACCCGTACCCTCTGCCGCCGCTGTAGATTCGCCGGAGTGCACCGCTGCTCGCCCCGCTGTCGGATCGCTCATCACCGTCGGAGAGCTGCTCAACGACGCTCTGCCATCCTCGACACCGGAGTTGCGGATGGAGTTGCTTGCGCCGGTCGCTGGTTGGAATAACACGTTTCGGGGCCATATTGAGCAAGACGAAATTTCCAAAAGCTTTAATGTTGGGGAAATGAATTGGTATTGGGTAAGAGTTGTTTATAAACTTAAAATTTGAATAGCTTCCAGAGGAGAAAGTAATGATGATTTCACATTGTGATATCTTAGGCAATAAATATTCTTGATTAAAGTGAAAGGAAAGCTCTCAAAATACGTATCCCAGGATCAATGTGTTCACGGGAACCAAAAAAGTAACAAATCTAATTAAATCATTCAAGATCCGTTAGCCTAATCGGATCGGTATTCCCCTTTGCCCAACGCGATACCCGAACTGAATACCCAATCCATACTTGACAAATTTAGGCACAAAATTGGGGTGATTTCCCTTCATGTGTAAGTTTGTTGTTTTGTATTCCATTATATGTAACTTTAGTATATACTTTCCCAAATAAAGCAAAGCGGATTAGCTGACTCCGTTTCATCTGAAGAATCCACCAGAAACGGAGTAGCCAACTTCGTTCCAATGATTTAAATAGA
Organism: Cuscuta australis; assembly: GCA_003260385.1. Classification (NCBI taxonomy): domain Eukaryota; kingdom Viridiplantae; phylum Streptophyta; class Magnoliopsida; order Solanales; family Convolvulaceae; genus Cuscuta; species Cuscuta australis. The sequence goes on along the minus strand of NQVE01000129.1, from coordinate 1,860,455 downwards.
GAAATGGAGTAGCCAACTCCGTTCCAATGATTTAAATAGAAAAACGGAGTAACTAACTCCGTTCCAATTAATTAAATGTTTAAACGAAGTAGCCAACTCCGTTCCTTGTATTTTTTAATTTTTTTAAAAATGAATTATTTTAGTTTTATTTCATATATTTGAAAAACTTAAAAAATTATTGACATATAATGAAACAAATAATCTACTAACAACAAATTCATAAAGTAAATAAATATTTATTGACTAATAATGCATCATACACTGAATTTCAAATAAGAAGTAAATTAAAACAAATTTATTGATAGAGTACATAAAATTTATCCATAAAATTTAGGATACAAAACACATGACATAACTAATTTATTTTTTTAAAATCAGAAAACATAAACTTGAACATTTGAAATCCATGATATAGCTATTGTTCATTGCGACGTCGTCGTGGTCGATAGTCCATGTTATTTGGGTAGCGAGTTCTTGTTGGTCAACCGGTTTGTGTTCTCGCTCGTGCAGTTGGTCTCACAATCTCGTATCTTGGAGTAGGCCAGTCATCATCGGGAAGCGGCATTAGGATGCCTGAATAAGCATTGATGTAGAACTGGAGTGAAAAAAAATAGGAATCAAATGATCCACAGTGACACTACACTGATGACATACTGCGTGAACGTGAATGCACGGAATGTGATATATTACCCAATATCCACAAGTACATGTCCGTGCATTTAAATTCACCGCAAATTTCTCGCGGTGACCATTGTTGAAGGACCCATCCACAACCACAGAGTATATCCCATGTTGTGCGTGGTGCTGCACAACACGACAATAAAGCCTATTTTCTTCATTGTGCTTGATCTTTTTCCACACATTTATTGGAAAATTATACCCAGATTGTTGCCACAAATATCCATTGGTTCGCCTATCAGCAAATAGCTTGACCAATTTGTCATATGTGAACCTCACAATGGCAAAGACGGGTAAACAACGACATCCCTTAAGGACATGATTGAAGCTTTCAGACGAATTTGTTGTTGTTATACCATAGCGTCCGCCACCTTCATCATGCGACAATGCCCCCATGTGTTTTGGAATAGCCATAAGCCAGTTGTAGGCTTCTTGATTTTTGGACGCTATCTCGAGAAGCGTCTGCTCAAACTCACTTCTGCTAGGGGTCTTGCCAGCTTTATACATCATGTTTTTAAGTTTCTTACTCCGAAACTTGTTATGGAAATTGCTTCGCACATGGCGGAGACAAAATCTTCGAGTGACATGACCTCCCAGCAGTTCTGGAACATTATTGAATGCGTGATCAATACCACTGTGTCTATAAGATATTATGCATATATGGCGGTGTGGAGGTACGACATGTCGCATGATATTTTTCATGAACCACTTCCAACTTTCGCCATCTTCAACATCCACAATGGAGAAAGCCAAGGGAAAAATCTCACCATTTCCCGTCATTGCCACGGCAATTAATAAAGTTCCCTTATACTTTCCGTATAAGTGAGTTCCGTCCACTGAAACAACTGGAAGACAGTAGTGGAAGTCATCAATGGATGCCTTGAAAGACCAAAAAACATACCTGAACTGAAATGTAGTCGGTGCATTCGTAGGTAGAGTTTGCAAATCCATAACTGTCCCCTGGTTTGATCCCATTATTGCACCGAGCAAATGAGCCAGCTTGTTGTATGAGTCCTCCCAACTACTGTACAATCGCTGAATGGCCAATGACTTTGCACACCATGCCTTCTTATAGGAGACAGATACTTGGAACAACTCATAAACATCCCTCATTATGAGTTTGACTTTATAATCGGCATCTTCTTCAATTTTAGGACCAATCAGGGCACTAATGAGTTCACTAGTTAACAATTTGTTGTCTTTAGCTCGCGTGTAATCCGGCCTACACTGGTGATACCCCTGATATTGCTTTATGGTCCATATACTACACCCAGCATTCTCTGCTGCTTGTATGAACCAAGTGCATTGCGGGGCATATACACAACGTGCTTTCTAATATCGGCTCCGTTTCCCCTTCTGTGTGAAAGTGTCTATGCTCCGCAATGTTCCGTAATGACACAGCTTGTTGTAGACTTTGGAAAGAAGGATACCTGTTGCCGACCTCAATATTTGGGATGTGGAACGTTGGCCTCAACGACATATTTGGTACGTGACTTTGCCGGTCATGTAACTGTGGCATTGCACGAATGTCCTGGCCATCTTCTCGTTCATCTGCAGATATGTCCTCTTCCTCTTCGGAAGATTCTTCATCTTCCGCTGAGGGTGCAATATACTCAGCATCATCTGGATCGCTATCAACATGTTGAGCGAAATGGGATGAAGAGGGCTGCTCCAATTGATGGTGGAAGAACGGATTACCATCCGTTTCCTCCTCAACATTTTTAGACACCCCGATGAATACTTCAACTACATCGTATTCATGTGATGCTTTCCGTATAAAATGCCTCCATGTTGGTTCATCGTTGATTGGGAGAGGTCGTGAACCAACATAAACCCCAGATTGATGTCTGGGGAATTTACCATAGACGGATTCCACGCCTTGGAATCCATCTTCAAGAGCATCACTAGTAATTTGACCAAGAAAGGTGTCGTAGGAGATATAAGAATTAAACAACAAAGACTTCTTCGGAAGCTCAGAGTATTGAACTTCACTATTAATGGTTTGTATCTCACCATTCCAATGAGCTACAAGAAGTATAGTATTCTCTTGTGACATTGTTGATTTTGGTGTGTAGAGTAATGGTGATGGTGTATTCGAAATGAAGAAGGTAGTGGTATTTATAATATGTAGAGTGATGTTAGTTGAGAGTGAGGTTAGTTGGGGGCGTGTGTATTTGGGTAGTTGTGAGGTGGGTGAATATTATTATAGTGGGTAGGTGGGAGTGAGTATTATTTATTTAGGTGGGTGTGATTATTATTGTCGGGTAGGTGGGAGTGGGTATTATTTATTTAGGTGGGTGTGATTATTATTGCCAGATTTCAACATAACACCGTGAAAAAATAAGTTATCAAACCAAATATTTCAACATAAACAAATATCTCAACAAATGCTTTTGAATCTCAAAACATTAAGTACCCAGCACAATATATTAAATGTAAAAAAATACTAAAGATAGTGGCTACCAGTACCACAACGTGGACGACGTCGATTACGTCGTGGACGAAGACCCTGCTCTCCTTCACCCTCCACTTCTACGTCATCAACTGTCTGCTGGATTACCGGCGGTGTAATAGTGGAGACAAAATGTCCAAACTCATTTGTGAGCTGACTTTCCTGAGTAAAGAAATCGCCCCTAAACACATCTCCATCAAACGTCACTGGTGATACATCGTGCATGCGCCTCGGAGGATGCTCTATGTGGAATTCAGGAGGATGTGAACTCGACGGCTCAACCATGCAAGAAGGTGTATGTGTGTCGCTCTAAATATGTTCTTCGTCACCAACATCTTCATCATCATCATCCTGGGTCATAGGGGGGAGATTCAATGGGGATGTGTTCGTCTTCATCATCGACCTACAACCTCCGACTACCCCGCCCTCCACGTCTGACTCTGACAGCAGGTGCATCACGCCTTCTATCTACCCGTCTCCTGATATGTCCTGGGTTGTAAGCATGCTGATCCTGTGGGTGATCAAGGATAGATGCATGCCCAAGAGCACGAACACACTCTGTTAACAACTCATGAACTCTCAATACCTCGTGTGAAGGTACAAACCCATCTGGATGCCTACCAGGATCAAGGCGTTGACTGCAATCCGCCATACAGTATAACTACATACAACATTTTTGATTAGTTTAAAAAAATTAAATTTAGAAATATGTACATTAAGAATACTTACTGCAGTCTATAGCTCCGGAGAAATGGGGATGTACCCTGGTCGGTGCTGATAGGCAGGGTTCCCTATCTGTCGTCGACCCCGAAGGTAGTACCACTGACGATACTCCGGTGTGGCATCCACCATCCCAAACTGCATCTGGACTGTAGCATCATAACGTCCCTCCCACATCTCTAAATAATGTCTCTCACCATCGCCAATTTGCATAACACTTGACTTAATTTGGTGTAGTTGACGGTCATAAACAACAACTTCAGGGATGTGTTGCAGGGCACCAAACTGCCTGCAAAAGCGATCGGGATAGTACATCTCCACAACGTAGTTATAGATCAAGGGGATTCTAGAAGTCCATATTCCGATTCCAGCAGAACAATAGGGTGGTAGGGTATGGACATTCGGATACGGCAACCATACAAGCTGCATGCATAAACAACTAGTAATATACACATTCAAACTAAACTATATATGTATAACATTATGATATTATGAATACTCACCTCTCCCTCGAGCAATCTGTCAAGCTGGTCCCTGTATGCTCGTATGGAGTGCGTGGTACAATCTGACCATCGATGGTAACACACCCATCTGCAAGCGAATGATTATGCACAACCATGAATGAAATATAGAATATGAATTTATAATATACATAAATAAACTACAAATACCTGACTCCATATGGGACATCTACTAGCTGATCAAATGGTATAACCCCTCTAGGTCTAGTCATAGGCAGACGCTCCCAAGCCCAAATCTGTAACAAGACTAGACAACCTCCAATCTGTGTTGCACTCGTCGCACTAACACGACACATACTGCGATACAAGTAACTGAGTACTGCCGAACCAATCGCACGACCTCGCACAGTGTTTGCGTCACCCATGATTATCTCTAAAAGATACAAACTAACTGTAATGCCCCGAAATCTGGCCCAAAAGAATTAATTAAATTGTTAGAGCAATTGATTACGAATTGGGCCCAAAAAGGGGTTAAAACTATAATTTGGATTCTAAGCCCAACTTTTATGTCATCTCGTAGGAAATATTTTTGTGATTGCGTCGGTTCAGACGGCTCGCGAATCGGAGTTTTGGAGCTCATGTTATGACCATTTAATCAGGTATTTTGGGTCCGAAGCCCAATCCTTTTAGGAATGGGATCATTAAATAAAACCTAAACCTATCTTCTTTCGTTCGGATCTGCGAGAACCGCACATCGTCATCTTCTTCTTCTTCATTTTCGGTCGTCCTTCCCCAGCCATCGCCGCAGCCTCTCCCTCGCCGGAAGTCCGTCGCCCACTGCCAGGGTTAGCGCCGCCGACGACAGTTTCCAATCGCCGCTGCTTCCTTCGCTAGAGGTCCGCCGCCAGGTCCAGCGCCGCCGACCACGGTTCCCAATCTTCGAGCCGCGGTCGTCGCCTCCACTGCCAGCGTCGATCGTCCTCGCCATCGAGCTGCAGCGCCGCTGTTTCGCCTTCGCCGGAAGTCCGCCGCTCATCACCGTCGAGCGCCGCCAGTCGCCTCCAGCCGCCGTCGCCCTTAGCTCAGGCCAGTTTCTTCTTCTTCTTCAGTTTCTTATTTCGGTTTGTCTCTATCCCCTCGATTTTGAACAAGGTAGACTGCCAACAGCTGCCGCTCCGCCACTGTACGCCGGCGTCCGCCACCGTCGCCGCACCCAGCCGCTGCCCTGGTTTGATACCGCCGGCAGATTTATCTCCACGCTAGATCGATTGGTCGATTTCGTGTTTTGACTCAATTTGACCCGTTGTTCGTTGGATTTCGTTGATTTGTCTTCCGTTCGAGCTATCGATTCGATTTCGGCGTAATCCAGGTCCGTACTATGAAGTTAATAGCGTTTAGAATAGATTTAATGGTTTGGATCGTTATATATGTTTATGCTATAATTTGGCTAAATTGGTTAATTGAATTAAATTGATTATTTGAATTGAATTGTTGAGGATTGTGAATTGACTGAACAGGTTTGAGTTTGACTTGGGTTAGGTCACGTTTGACTTAGGCTTTGACTGGATATTCTGTTGACGTAGGTTTGACCGAATGGTTAAATCCAAGACGTTATTGAATTAATTAAGTTAATTAATTAATTCTAATCAGTAATTAGGATCAATTGGTTTATTATGTTGAACATAGAAACTGGCCATTGCCCGGGCGGCTGCAGGGCCTGGTCAGTGAGGTTAAGACGTGCGCACGAGGGTCTGTGATCTTGGGTTTGAGGCTATCGCCCGAGGGATCCTACCTCCACCGAATTGAGGCTATCTTCGGTATTACGGATTGAGGCTATCTCCGTCATAGGCAATAAATGTTAAGTGGTTTGACTTTCGTGAAAGTCTAAACTGGTTTGACCGGTGGTCAAAGAGTTAATGAGAAACCCTTAACACCTAAATCGTTTTGAAAAGAAAGAAAATAAGTTGACTGTTGGTCAACCGTCTAAAGGACCGAATGTAAAGTTCAATTGATTTTTATTAAAAGGATAAACATATGCGCGATCTTAATTGTTGAATTATTATGTTTATTCTTGTGCTACAATGGAGTGCCACTCAGCGTCAATGCTGAGCGGATAGCGTTGTTTTCCTTTTTGCTGTCCGTAGGTGATCAGACAGATGAACCTAGAGCCGATCCCAGAGGGCATTGAGGAGGAGATGTATGATGGCGTGGCTGTCTCTTTGATCTGTAGTTATGCTTTATTTAATTAACTTTAATGCGTATTAAGTTTTCGGGAAAGATCCCAAGTTGTTTGACTTTAAAAAGGCTTCCGCATTATTTTAAATTACTCCGATGGATTTTTATATGTATTGATAGAACGTTTGTTTAAAATTGTTTTGAAAATGTTGTATATTCGGATACCAATCCAGTGGCACACCGGTCCGCTGTCTCACGGGTTTGGGTTATGCGGGTTGGGGTGTTACATTTTGGTATCGGAGCATTTGATTTTAAAATCGGTCTTTGGACCCTTTCAAAATAAAATACAATGAATAATTCAGCCACATCTGCATCTCACGTAACTCCTCTGCCCCGGGAAGGTAATAAGTATTTATAGCTTTATCTGTTATATGTTAAGGTCTGACTTGGGAATTTCCTTATTATTTTAGAATGAGTCAAGAATCGACCCATGGTCGGTACGTTCCGGAGCCGGAGCACGTGAGCGTGCACACGGTGAACACCGAGGGTTTGAGTTTCACACCTCCGGGTGACGGAGGGCAGCAACAGAATAAACCTAAGCCAGCGGGACAGCCGCCAGTTGTACCACCCCCAGTCATACCACCTCCAGTGATACCACCGTTGGTGATGCCGCAGGTGGCCTACGAGCAGATGTTCCCGGCCATGATGGCCCATTATATGCAGCACATGGCGCAGCTTATGCCCATGTTCCAGCCACCGCCACCACCACAGCCGCAGCCGCGCATCGTTACCTTCAAGACATTGAAGGATAATGGAGCGGAAGAGTTTCGAGGAGACAAGATGTGGGAGCCCCAGGTTGCGTTGGATTGGCTTGAGCAGATGGACCAGGTACTCAAGAATTTGAGAGTCCCTGATGCTGATCGCCCGGAGTTGGCGTCACAGATGTTCCGGAAGGGAGTATATGATTGGTGGAAGCGCATTGACCAGGATCCACACACGCCCAAGCCTTGGACCTGGGATCGCTTTGATCGAGCTTTCACTAAGGAGTACGTCCCCACCCGGTACCGCGAGGAGAGGCGCGATGAGTTCGTTGCGCTTAAGCAGGAGGGGATGTCACTGCCTGAACTGAGACAGAAGTTCGACTACCTGTCCCAGTATGCGACGAGTCTGGTCTCCACTCCGGAGGATCGTTTGAATGAGTTTGTCAAGAAGCTACGGCCGGACTTGAGGCCGTACGCCGCGCTGATCACGACGACAAATTTTAATGCGGCGTATGATTTGATTGTGAAGACGGAAAAGAGCTTGGACGATTTGCAGGCAACCAAGAAGGAGGATCGAGCGACGAAAGACCCGCGACCCGCGGCCAGCACCGGACCGAGCGGGAAGAGTTTTGGATTCGGGGGAAAGAGGTACGAGAAGGGTTCTTCGAGTGCGCCGCCGCCTAAGAGAAGTAAGTCGAGGTCGTCTCCGTCGGTTGCCGCTAACAACGCGATCAGAACGAAGAGCCACCCGCAGTGTGTACAGTGTGGTAGGCATCACCCGGGCGAGTGTTGGCTCGCCCAAGGCTTATGTTTGGGTTGTGGTCAGCCAGGGCATTTCAAGAGGCATTGCCCGACAAACCCTAGCAGCGAGCCTGTTTTTCCTAGAGCTCCGGATCAGCCTGCCACATCGCATCCAGCACGGAGTCAGCGGTCTACAGCCGCAAATAATCAGCAGAGACCACGTCCGCAGCAGTTAGGCCGGGCACCAGCGCGTACCTACGCCATGCAGGGGCGCACAGATCCTAGTCCCGATGTTATCTTGGGTACGTTCATACTATTTGATTCGGTTATGCATGCCTTGATCGATCCGGGTTCTACGCTCTCCTTTATCTGTGTTGGCATGCCTGCTAATTCTGCGATCGTGAGGAGTGACCTTGAGATACCTACCGTTGTATCGAATCCGTTATGACATAGCATGCGTCTTCATCACATTTATCATAGGTGTCCGTTGTCCGTGCAAGGGAAGCAATTCCCTGCAGATTTGATAGAGCTACCACACAAGGAGTTTGACATTATCCTTGGTATGGATTGGCTCACCGAGCATAGAGCAGTGGTCGACTGCAGTTGTCGGACCGTACGGCTGAGAGCCGAGGACGGTAGCGACGTATCACTCTCCGGGGAGGTGTTCCCCAAGGCTCCCGAGTTCATATCGTCCTTGAGCGCGAGGCGCTTGATTCGCAAGAAGTGCGAGATGTTCATGTGTCACGTTCAGGATATGCGAAAAGAATCACCACGTCAGCAGGACATTCGTACGGTTTGCGACTTCCCCGACGTCTTTCCCGAAGACCTTCTTGGTTTGCCTCCGCTGAGAGAGGTAGAGTTCTCGATCAATCTCATTCCGGGTACGGAACCCATATCTGCTACACCGTATCGTATAGCACCTGCCGAGATGAAGGAGTTGAAGGCTCAGTTGCAAGAGCTACTGGAAAAGGGATTCATCCGACCTAGCGTTTCCCCATGGGGAGCACCGGTGTTATTTGTTCGAAAGAAGGATGGATCCATGAGACTTTGCATCGACTACAGGCAGTTGAACAAAGCCACAGTGAAGAATCGTTATCCGTTGCCTCGCATCGACGACCTGTTCGACCAGCTCAGAGGAGCTACAGTATTCTCGAAGATCGATCTGCGTTCTGGATACCATCAGATTCCCGTTAAGAGAGAAGACATTCCGAAGACTTCTTTTAGGACACGCTATGGGCATTATGAGTTCTCAGTCATGCCTTTCGGATTGACTAATGCCCCGGCAGTGTTCATGGAGCTTATGAACAGTGTGTTCCGACCATACTTGGACCAGTTCGTAGTAGTGTTCATCGATGACATCTTGGTTTATTCACGGACTCGGGAGGAGCATGCTAGACATTTGCAATTGGTTTTGAGTGTGTTGAGAGAGCATAAGCTGTATGCAAAATTGTCCAAGTGTGAATTCTGGTTGAGTGAGGTGACATTCTTAGGACATGTTATCTCTTCCACCGGTATCCAGGTAGACCCCAGCAAGATTTCAGCCATAGTGGATTGGAAGACTCCGCGGAATGTTCGTGAGGTGAGGAGCTTCCTTGGGTTAGCCAGTTACTATCGTCGATTTGTTAAGGGCTTCGCCTCGATCGCTACTCCATTGAACAAGCTACTACGGAAGGACATCAAATTTGAGTGGACAGAAGCGTGCCAGCGCAGTTTTGATCAACTAAAGGAGTGCTTGACCCAGGCACCAGTCTTGATTCAACCTACTCCTGGCATCGAGTATACCATCTATAGTGACGCATCTCATAGCGGCTTAGGTTGTGTACTGATGCAGTTGAGTAATGTAGTGGCATACGCATCGAGACAGTTGAAGACTCACGAGGAGAACTACCCGACACATGATTTAGAGTTGGCAGCCGTGGTGTTCGACTTGAAGATTTGGCGCCACTACATCTTTGGAGAGAGGATTCACATCTTCACCGATCACAAGAGTTTGAGGTACCTACTCACCCAGAAGGAACTGAATCTTAGACAACGTCGATGGTTGGAGCTGATCAAGGATTACGATTTAGTCATTGAGTATCACCCGGGCAAGGCTAACATCGTGGCCGATGCCTTGAGCAGAAAATCGTTAGCCGAGCTACAGCTTCAGTCTCCGTTAGAACAGGAGATCCGTACAGCACAGATAGATGATGAGTTTTGTTAGAAAACTCGAGAGTTAGTTCCTACAGGAAAGAGTCCCGAGTTTGCAATTCGCGATGACGGAGTCTTATACTATCGTGAACGCCTAGTGGTGCCCCGCGGTGGAGTGAGGGATCGCTTCTTACGCGAGGCTCACGGAACCGTATACACTATGCACCCGGGTAGTAACAAGATGTATCAAGATTTGAAGAAATCCTATTGGTGGCCAGCTATGAAAAAGGAAATCTCTGAGTTCACTGCGCGTTGTTTGACTTGTCAGCAAGTCAAGGCTGAGCACGAGGTTCCGACAGGGTTGCTACACCCTCCTACCATTCCGGAATGGAAGTGGGAAAGGATCACTATGGACTTTGTGATCGGATTGCCACGATCTTCACGAAAGAATGACGCCATCTGGGTCATTGTTGACAGCTTGACAAAGTACGCTCATTTTCTACCCGTAAGACGTGACTCCTCCTTGGACAAATTGGCAGACTTATACGTTAGAGAGATAGTTCGGTTGCACGGTGCACCACTGTCAATCATATCTGATAGAGATCCCCGGTTCACTTCGATGTTCTGGAGAGGACTTCAGAAGGCTTTTGGCACAGCTTTGAACCTTAGTACGGCATTTCACCCTCAGACCGATGGCCAGTCTGAGAGGGTGATACAGATTGTCGAGGATATGATGCGAGCTTGTGTGATCGACTTTGGAGAAGATTGGGAGCGTTACTTGCCGTTGATGGAGTTTGCATATAATAACAGTTACCAGGCGAGTATTCAGATGGCTCCTTATGAGGCACTCTACGGCAGAAAGTGCCGAACCCCGATTTGTTGGACAGAGCTTAGCGAGCGTAAGCTCGAGGGACCAGATATTGTGCAGGATACCGAGGAGAAGGTTCGTGTGATCAGAGACCGACTCCGCGCCGCTTCGGACAGACAGAAATCTTATGCAAACTTAAAGAGACGAGACATAGAGTACAATGTTGGTGACATGGTATTTTTGAAGGTTTCACCTTGGAAAAAGGTCCTACGGTTCGGGAAGAAAGGGAAGCTTAGCCCTAGATTCATTGGACCCTACCGTATTCTGGAGCGAATAAGACCTGTTGCTTACAGGCTAGAGTTGCCACCAGAGTTGAACATGATTCACGACGTCTTTCATGTCTCCATGCTACGTAGATACCGTTCAGATCCGACTCATGTGTTGCCGACCAATGCTGTAACCCTCGATGAGAGTTTGTCTTACGAAGAAGAGCCAGTTAAGATCTTGGCGCGCGAAACTAAAGTACTAAGGAATAAGACGGTACCTTTAGTAAAGGTACTATGGCGTAATCATGCGGTGGAAGAAGCAACCTGGGAGACCGAAGAATCTATGCGAGCTCAGTACCCTCATCTCTTCGGCGACCAATGACTCAGGTAATTTCGAGGACGAAATTCTTTTTAAGGGGGGGGAGAAATGTAACGCCCCGAAATCTGGCCCAAAAGAATTAATTAAATTGTTAGAGCAATTGATTACGAATTGGGCCCAAAAAGGGGTTAAAATTATAATTTGGATTCTAAGCCCAACTTTTATGTCATCTCGTAGGAAATATTTTTGTGATCGCGTCGGTTTAGACGGCTCGCGAATCGGAGTTTTGGAACTCATGTTATGACCATTTAATCAGGTATTTTGGGTCCGAAGCCCAATCCTTTTAGGAATGGGATCATTAAATAAAACCTAAACCTATCTTCTTTCGTTCGGATCTGTGAGAACCGCACATCGTCATCTTCTTCTTCTTCATTTTCGGTCGTCCTTCCCCAGCCATCGCCGCAACCTCTCCCTCGCCGGAAGTCCGTCGCCCACTGCCAGGGTCATAGCCGCCGACGACGGTTTCCAATCGCCGCTGCTTCCTTCGCTAGAGGCCGCCGCCAGGTCCAGCGCCGCCGACCACGGTTCCCAATCTTCGAGCCGCGGTCGTCGCCTCCACTGCCAGCGTCGGTCGTCCTCGCCATCGAGCTGCAGCGCCGCTGTTTCGCCTTCGCCGGAAGTCCGCCGCTCATCACCGTCGAGCGCCGCCAGTCGCCTCCAGTCGCCGTCGCCCTTAGCTCAGGTCAGTTTCTTCTTCTTCTTCTTCAGTTTCTTATTTCGGTTTGTCTCTATCCCCTCGATTTTGAACAAGGTAGACCGCCAATAGCTGCCGCTCCGCCACTGTACGCCGGCGTCCGCCACCGTCGCCGCACCCAGCCGCTGCCCTGGGTTGATACCGCCGGCAAATTTATCTCCACGCTAGATTGATTGGTCGATTTCGTGTTTTGACTCAATTTGACCCGTTGTTCGTTGGATTTCGTTGATTTGTCTTCCGTTCGAGCTATCGATTCGATTTCGGCGTAATCCAGGTCCGTACTATGAAGTTAATAGCGTTTAGAATAGATTTAATGGTTTGGATCGTTATATATGTTTATGCTATAATTTGGCTAAATTGGTTAATTGAATTAAATTGATTATTTGAATTGAATTGTTGAGGATTGTGAATTGACTGAACAGGTTTGAGTTTGACTTGGGTTAGGTCACGTTTGACTTAGGCTTTGACTGGATATTCTGTTGACGTAGGTTTGACCGAATGGTTAAATCCAAGACGTTATTGAATTAATTAAGTTAATTAATTAATTCTAATCAGTAATTAGGATCAATTGGTTTATTATGTTGAACATAGAAACTGGCCATTGCCCGGGCGGCTGCAGGGCCTGGTCAGTGAGGTTAAGACGTGCGCACGAGGGTCTGTGATCTTGGGTTTGAGGCTATCGCCCGAGGGATCCTACCTCCACCGAATTGAGGCTATCTTCGGCATTACGGATTGAGGCTATCTCCGTCATAGGCAATAAATGTTAAGTGGTTTGACTTTCGTGAAGGTCTAAACTGGTTTGACCGGTGGTCAAAGAGTTAATGAGAAACCCTTAACACCTAAATCGTTTTGAAAAGAAAGAAAATAAGTTGACTGTTGGTCAACCGTCTAAAGAACCGAATGTAAAGTTCAATTGATTTTTATTAAAAGGATAAACATATGCGCGATCTTAATTGTTGAATTATTATGTTTATTCTTGTGCTACAATGGAGTGCCACTCAGCGTCAATGCTGAGCGGATAGCGTTGTTTTCCTTTTTGCTGTCCGTAGGTGATCAGACAGATGAACCTAGAGCCGATCCCAGAGGGCATTGAGGAGGAGATGTACGATGGTGTGGCTGTCTCTTTGATCTGTAGTTATGCTTTATTTAATTAACTTTAATGCTTATTACGTTTTCGGGCAAGATCCCAAGTTGTTTGACTTTAAAAAGGCTTCCGCATTATTTTAAATTACTCCGATGGATTTTTATATGTATTGATAGAACGTTTGTTTAAAATTTGTTTTGAAAATGTTGTATATTCGGATACCAATCCAGTGGCACACCGGTCCGCTGTCTCACGGGTTTGGGTTATGCGGGTTGGGGTGTTACACTAACCTTATTTCCCGTCGTGTTGGGAAATAGGCTACCACCCAACAACTTAAACATAATGGCTCTGGCATGCTGCAAGTAATCTACATCTAAACTATGATCTGTTAGTTGCTTAGGAACAATGGCAGACATCTTAATCATAGTAGAAGTAATATCGGAAGTTTGAGGCCAAAATCCCATCATGTCCTCACAAATCTGAATCCACTGGTCTCTGGATCGGCCAGTCATCCCCGCCAATGGATTGCCATCTACGGGCAATCCAAGTAAAACCTCTACATCCTGTAAAGTAATTCCAACCTCTCCGAAGGGAAGATGGAATGAATGGGTCTCTGGCCTCCATCTCTCCACTAGAGCTGTGATCAAAGCCCAGTCCAACTGCAACCCACCAACTTTCTCAACCCCATAAAATCCGTATTCTCGTAACAACTGAATCACACGAACCGGTCTATTAACAATAAGTGTCCTCGCATACAAGCTAGTACAAGTCCTATGACACTTTAATAGATGTTGAGCATATTCTTCACTGGCCCCTGCATCACACCTGTGTTCTCCCGCTTCAATTACTAGAACATCTCGGAAAATAGGTCCCGGATGTACATCCATTTGCTTCAAGGATTACAACATAAGAATATATTCAATGAATAAAAACATAACAAGACAATAATATTATAAAAAATCATGAAGTAACCACTTATACATACATACAAATTTGTATCAAATTTGTTACAAATATGTATCAAATTTGTAAGATTAAACTATATATTTGTCAATATTTTCACATCATCGAAACAAATATAACAAAAAAATCACATATACATACAATCTATGACTAAATATATTTCTTACAAAATCAATTTAAAACAATATTCAAAATCTTGTACAACAATAATAAAGAGAAAAAAAATTAAGAACAAAACGAAGTACCTGACTCCGGTTGGGTTGCCCGTCGATTCCTCTCTTCCTCGGCGTTTCCTTTTCCTCTCGTCCAGGCAACTGATGTTCTCTTCTCTCGCGTGCGTTTTCTGTTCTGTTTGGCAAAGGGAAGCCGAACGAGTGGATGGGAGGGGAGTAGATCTGAGATTTGAAGAGAAACGGAGTCACCAACTACGTCTCATTATTATTAAATCCGAACGGAGTAGCCTACGCCGTTTGGGAAATTATTTCGAAATTAAACGGAATAGCCTACTCCGTGAAGCACTGCCAGGAAATAAAACACTGACTTACACTGCCAGGAAGTGTTTTTAATTTGTTTACATATCGAGAGTTTACTCCAAAATTGCAATGTTCAAATACTCCTACAGAAACTACGCCGTTTCCAATTAGGTCAAATTTCATTACTTCAATCCCATGGCACCATCGCCGCCAAGAGCTATAAATCTGCACTATCCCATCTCCGCAAGAAGATCATTTTAGTGTGTTCCAAATCAATATTTGTCTTTTTCGATCTGAATAACCTCAATCGATGCCTCTCTTCATAATAATTTGTTCGTGTTTTGGTTTAAACTTTGTTTGTTGATGAAAGAATGATGAGATCTCTGCATCAGCAGTGCAAACGCAGCGTCCCCAGAGGATGCAATGAGCGGCATTTTCCACACGAGATTTCTGACGCTATCAATCTAAACTGCCTTATATTTTTTCGTGTTTTTATTTTTTGTTTGTTTATCCTATCAAGAAATTTTGTATTTTTCTTGTTCCTAGAACATTCGCAGTGGATTTCTCAGTCTTTGTTTGAGCAAATCCTCATTTTTTGAAGTTTTCTTGCTATTTTTGTCTTGATTTATGTGATGAACACAATTTTATCCTGTAAATTTTCTTAGTTTTCCCACAATATAAGTGCTTTATGTGTAAAATATGTGGTTAAAATAATCCCAGAATTTATTGTCAAATCTATCTAAACTAACAAATTGGGTATATTTCTTTGTCATGGGTTAATTAATTGTAGTTTTTACTCTTTAGTAACAGTGCTATGAATTGTTTGAAGCTTAACCTTTTGCTCCTGTATTTTGGAAAAGCAATGCTGGAGTGTTCTGCAAAGCTTCAAATTGTAGTTTTTGTAAACAAGTCAGATACCCATTTTGACACTTTTTTTAAGTGCATATGGGAATCAACTTGGTGTGAAATTAGGTAGATCTCATCTAATGTGATTACTCACTGTTACAATAATATGCTTCTGATAAATTTCTGGGAGATCAAAATTTACCCACCAACACAGGGAGACCAAAATGGGTAATAGTTCTTCTCTGAATTGATGTTTTGTATTCAACTTTCTGGTTTATGTAATCCCTAAATGCAATAGAAAGCACCCTTTGTATTAATCTACTTTCTTTTTGGGTGGGTACAGTTTTGCATAATAAAGGAAGGCTGTGATTAGAAAGAGAGAGGATTGAGTGTGGAAAATTCCTTACTGTGCCATAACAGGGAAAGAGTCTCCAAATGAAAAGCAGGTTGGAGGAAATGTGCTGCCTCCTTCAAATAAGGTCTTTGGTGGCTAGTTACCTCCAATGTGCATCTTTCCCCTTTTTGCCCATGGAAGGGATTTCCTCACAATGAGTAGCCTTTATAATCTACACTTGATATGAGCCTTCAATTTTGTATAGGGAAAAGATGTCTTTGGTGGCTAGTTTGATCAATTGCCTGTTGTCTTATACTGGGTATTTTCTTCTTTTCATATTTTCCAAGGGATTTTGTCAATATTTTTTTAAAGATCATTATTTTATTATAGAAGAGAGAAACAACAAAGGGAAGGACAAGGACCAAAGCCCCTTAAGATTACACATGGTGTGCATAAAGATTGCTAATGGCATCAAAGCCCTATTATTGCTTGTGCCCACCATGTTTTTTTATTTGTTTGTGATTGTTACATGTTTTCAGATTAATGAGAAGCTCTAAGAGTGGCAAGCAAAAGACCAAAGTAGGACTAAAACATTAGAAATATACCAAAATAGGACTTACATTACCATACATGAGCATATACATTATCAAAAAAGTATAGTAATTTGCACATGTACACTGTCATATTACAACAGGACATAGTCACATTACCGCAGTGTAAAGTCTTATTTCAGAAAAAAACATGAAAGTCTTATTTTAGTATTTTTCTCTTTTTAGTCTTAGTTAGGTGATTTCTATTCTTAAAAAAGGATTGATGAAAGGGCACAATTGTTTAGAAACTGCAGGAATTGATGTCAATGTAGAAAAGATCCAACTGCTGACCCCAATCTTGGGCAAGGCCAAATGAAACGAGGCGGCATCAAATATTCAAATGTGTCTCCCAATTCATTCACAAAGTTGGTGTGAAGCTTGGTGGGTGATTGGGAATTCTAATACAATGTTGGGTGTGGATTCATGGTTTCCCATTTGTTGCGAAGTGAAAGAGTAAACCTGAAAATAGATACACATGGACTACTATCATTCTATGTAGAATCACAAAAATTAATGTTAAATATTTTTTTAAAATAATTAATAAAAAACCTTTTTAATTAAATAAATTAACATATCTATTACTCCCTCTGTCCCCTTAAGATGTTTTCATTTTGACTTTTGGTTATTTTTAAGGAGAGTTGAAAAAAGGTGAAAGTTTACCATAATACCTTTAATGAAAAATGGGTGGAGTGTATTAAATGAGGTGGGTGAGGTTTAATAAATAAAGTAAGAGGGGGTAGATGTGGTATTTTAATTGTTAAAAAATGAAATGAGAAGATCGATTGTGGACAAAGAAAAATGGCTATTGAGAAGATCTGTGAGGAACGGAGAGAGTATTAGTAAAATTGAGTATCAATGAGTAATCTGAACTTATAAAGTATTTAGGTCTTAGGTTTAATAAGATTTTTAGGTCCATTTGAACCAGGCTGTATAGCCCTAAATTATTTCGGATTTAGATCGAACTTGAGCAAAATTTGAATGCCTGATCTTTTTGGATCAAAGTCTACTTGAAATCTATTTGGTCTGGACTTTACAGTCCAGTTTGGCTGGTTTTTTAGGTCGAACTTACACTTGAACAAACCCTATTTATTAAAAATATCTTATACGGAATACAATTTTAAGCAACTTATAAATAGGGTTTGTTCAAGTTTAGGTTTGATAAAAGAAATTCATTCGTGGTTTTTCAGTTTTAGGTACGATAAATAGGGTTTTTCAGTTTCAATTTTATAAAATAAATAATCATTCGTGGAAGTAAGATAAAAGAAATTATTGTCAAACACTCATAATAAATTTATTTTGACTTACTCCCACAAATTATTATTTATTTTATAAGTAGTTTGACAATTTCTTTTATCTTACTTCCACGAATGATTATTTATTTTATAAGTAATTTATAAGTTAAAAAATGTTTTTATCAACAAAAAGTAACGAGCACCACAAAAATAGCTCATAGTACTTCTATATTTTTGAGTTTGATGATATTTATGAGGGATAAGTTTTACGTATGATACCTGAACTTTTAGTTATTTTTCGTTTTGGTACCTAAATTTGACTTCATTTCTTTTTTTTCTTCTTCCCCCTTCCACTCCCTCCTCTTTCTTCTTCTTTCACCCTCTTTTTTGTTCTTTCACCTCCTTTTTTTTCTTCTTCATAGCCGCCCTCACCTCACCCCACCGCCACCCTCTCCCTTCCTCTATTTTTCTCAGTCCAACTTTTCTTACAATCAATAAAATAAAAAATAAGTAATTTTTTATCTCTTTTGTTAAGAAACATCTTATATTTTTTTATTGCTATTTTAATGTATTTTTTTTGATAAAAATAATGTAAAATTACTCCCCCATCCCAAATTGAATTACAATTTCTCATTTATGAGGCAATCCCCTACAGTTTTTGGAATGAATTTATTCACAAATTGTTATATGAATGGTTAATAACATATACAAACAAACAAAAGTTATCGAGGGGTAGGTTACAAAAACATTATAATTCATTTCGGAATTGATGGAGTAATTGAAATTTGGATTCCTTTTTTTGCTTATAGTTCTCTTTTTATGTTTCAATTATTCTTCGTTTGGCTTATTTTATTTTATTAATTAATTAGCTTTATTTTATTGATCATTTTAATTAAATAGAAAAATCGTACCATACATTCAAATTTTTTTGGTTTTATTCGATATTCTTTGTTTGTGATTTTTAAAATCTTTATGGTAAACAATTAAACAAAAGAAGTGAATAAAATAAGCCCAAACTAAACAAAAAAAGAATGAAAAAACAAACAAAAATGTTAATAAACAAAAATATATCATAAACAAACAAATAAATAATATTAAAATATTTAGAAAAAAGATAAAAAAGCAAATAAAGACATTAACACACAAAAGCATCGAAAACAAAAAATACTACTACGTATTTTTGTTATTCTTTGTCTTTTTTGTGGTTTTCATCTTTTTATTTAATTTGGCTTTATTTTATTTTATTTTTTGTTTAATTGCTTACAATAAAGATTGAAAAAGATGAAATAAAATGACGACAAAAAAATATCGAATAAAAGAAACAAAAAAATTTAATTCAAATTACTTTTTTTCTTTTGTTTTATGAAAAAATAAATATATAAAAATACAAAACAAAAAATATAAGACGTTTGTTAACACAAAAGATATAAAACAAAAAAAAAGATTAATTAGTAATTTTTTTGCCATTACGGTTATTTTTTCTAGTTCTTTTTTATTTGTTTTGGACTGATTTTATTTAATTTTTATTTAATTGTTTACAACAAAGATCGAAAATAAAAAAAGTCAAACAAAAAAATGAAAAAAAGACTAGACATTTGTTAACAAAAAGATAGAAAAACTAACAAAAAGGTTAGTAAAAAAAATCGTAAACAAACAAACAAATAATATGAAAACATTGAGAAAAAACAAACAAATTTACAAATAAAAAAGACCGAAAAAAAACTAAAAAGACATCAGAAAAAAATTGAAAAAAAATTAAAAAAAAAGTTATTCAACAAAAAATTTGAAAACAAAAAAACACTTAAAAAGGAAGTTAAAATTAAACAAAAAAAAAAGAGAGGCTCAAGAAGGGGGTTGGGGTTAAACAAGAAGGGATGGGTGAGTTGTTGTGAGTGGAGGGTTTAATGAAGAAGAAAAAAATGGGTGAAAGAAGGTAGAAGAAGAAGAAAGGGGTGAAAGAAGGAAAAAAATGGAGTGGGAGGGGGACAATTGAGAAAAAAGAAACGAGGTCAAATTGAAGATTTTAAAAAATATAAAATTATAATTTGGCCTAAATGACTTGATTATTACCTGAAAGCCGGCTTCAGGTATCATTTGTGAAAGATTTTCAAAGTTCAAGTATTTTTGTGAAAGAAAATGAAATCTAGGTACAAAACAAAAAATAGCTGAAAGTTCATGTACCATACCTAAAATTTACCCTATTTATGGGTTGTCATTTGTCAAACGTGATGTCATGCTGGTTTCAATCTAATATATACTCCCTCGAGTCTAAAAAAAGAGTTCTAATTTTGACCTAGTATAAAAATAAGGAAGTGTTAAATTATGGTCGACTTCCAATTTTTCCTTTGATGTGATGGTTAAAAGTAAGATGTGATGGATAAATTATTAGAGAAAAAACTTGATATGATAGGTGGAGTATAAAAAAGTAAGGATAAAAGTGATCTTTTAATAGAATATGAAAATATTTTGTTAGAAGTAGAAAAAATGAAAGATAAAGAGTTTTTG
Source organism: Cuscuta australis (assembly GCA_003260385.1). Lineage (NCBI taxonomy): Eukaryota > Viridiplantae > Streptophyta > Magnoliopsida > Solanales > Convolvulaceae > Cuscuta > Cuscuta australis. The sequence continues at coordinate 1,840,163 of NQVE01000129.1, read as the reverse complement.
AAAACGGAAGGAATGCCTCATTTGTTGCATACTTTTTTTATTTTTCCAAAAATATTCTTTTTTTTCCTTTTGAATAAGGAATTGGGTGGATAACATGAATTTTCAGGATGAAGAGTGGTAAATAGAGGTTAACGGGAGTCAAGCATAGATGAGTTCACACCGAACTTTACACCTAGGCAATGTGTTATGGGGTGTGAGGAGGGGGCTTGACCACTCTCCAACACGACCCTCTTCAATAACATAGAATGCGTGAGTGGGGGTTGTCCCCCAAGGAAAATGCTAGAGTGCCATCACATGGGTGCACCTATGTTTCGCACAGACAAACACAGACGATAATTGTCTGTGTTGCACAGACAATTATCGTCTGTGTTTGTCTGTGCGAAGCATGGGTGCACCCATGGTAGCACCCATGTGGTGGCACCCTAGCATGATCCTTGTCCCAAATGGCTTGCTATGTGGGGGCTTCTCCATCCCTCAAATATTTTTTTTTCTTTTTTTAAAAAATATCAATCAATCAAAATGTAATACATATTCATGCCTCATCACTTTCTTCACACTCACCATTATATATTTTTTTGTAATTTTACAATTATGGACAAAAACTTATAAAAATAATAGAAATCATCCTAAATAGGATTAAAACATAGAGAAAAGTACCAAAATAGGACTTTCATGTTTTTTTTCTCGAAATAAGACTTTGCACTGTGGTAATGTAACTTTGCATTGTGGTAATGTGGCAGTGTACATGTGCAGATTACTATACTTTTTTGGTAATGTATATGACCATGTTTGGTAATTTAAGTCCTATTTCGGGAATAAAAACATGAAAATCCTATTTTGGTATGTTTTCAATGTTTTAGTCCTACTTTGACCTTTCTCCCTAAAAATAAATGAGAATATGTCATTGTTGAACTTGTTTTTTTGGGTAATAATAGACGAAACTTTGATTCGTGGTAAATTTGGAGTCTCTCACAAACCACAATCGTAGTTGCCTTGTCTCTCCTGACCAAAAATGGCGATTTCAGCAAAGGCAGCATTTCTTTGTTCCTTCAATAACACCAGAGATCTTTCAGTCGCTACGCCGTTAACTTCTACCTCCCCGTCGTCCTTCCAACTCCTCAAAGCACTTCGCTCTGTGCGGATTGGATTTCACCCTTTCGATTCTAAGTCACGACGGCGTCGACCACTTGCTCCGGTGAATTGCTCAACTTTTTCTTGTGAAATTCATCGGAACTTATTTCATTTTTTGGCTCGATAGTCTCAGATTCGGTGTATCTGAACGCCTAGGATTGCCAAATTATCTATGATTCCTGAGATAATTGAGTTTTTTTTTTAATTTGAGATAATTGAGTTATTACAGCTGGAAGCTGAATTCATTGTGTGCATTTGATGGGATTTTTTAATGAAATTAACCTAATGTGGTTTACATTGAAGGTTGAGGCAAAGAAGCAGACCTTCTCTTCCCTTGATGATCTACTGGAAGACAGTGACAAAGCTGTTTTGGTCGACTTTTACGCGACTTGGTAAGTTATGTTGTGTTTCTTCTCCTTCACTTTCTTCTACGATCTGCTTCGTGTTCTTACTTATAACTTCTGAAAGGAACTTGTTTTCTAGTCCATGTTCCTTTCATCATTCTGCATATGTTTTAGACAATGCCTAGTAATGACCTTTGAAATGCGAACCTGCATCTATTAGGCCTGCAAATGGTCAATGTTCTAAGCAGGATCTCTTATAGAAGGAGTAGCCCAAGGTCATATATGCGAATTTTTAGTTTTATACAGAGTATTTGGTTTAGGTATGATGACTTAACAAATCCATTATCTCTGATGGGGCCAAAGATTCTCTATTTTTGGCTTTGGGGTATGATGGAATAAAGCAAAATAACTCCTAAAATTGGATGTGCTTCTTTTAATATTGAAGTAGCAATTAATCAATGTAACTTTCGACGCTCATCATGAGTCGTTCGAAAAAATCTGCTCTATGTTTTAAACATAGTGGTCAGGTTGTGTACATCCGACTCTCCCTTAACCCGCAATGGGCAGGAGCCTTTTAGGTACTAGGGTAATGTTGTTGTTGTATCACTTGTATGATGACTTAAAATGTTTTAAGATGATGGCTTTTTGTAACAAACCACTCTTGTTGTTTTTAAGACTTGGATTGTGGTTCTATACGGTCAACATACTAGGTGGAGTGACAATGGACATTATATATGGGTTTGTATTTTTTTTATTTGGTCAGCATGGTATGATTTGACATAGCGTTTAGTGTTGCAAGCTCATCTTATCGCGGACTATAGTTTTCTTGAGGGCTCATATTCCTATATTTCTTTTCAAGAGGTCCTTAGCGAACTACTTGATGAATTAGCATTTTCTTTCCAAGGCAGCGTGGCACGGCTAGAGGTGGATTTATAAAGCATTAATCCCTCGTGCACTGCAGGTGTGGTCCTTGCCAGTTCATGGTTCCTATCCTCGACGAAGTAGGTAATGCAATGAAGGATAAAATTCGCGTGGTGAAAATTGACACTGAAAAGTATCCTAGCATTGCAGACAAGTACAGAATCCAGGCACTCCCAACATTCATTCTTTTCAAGGATGGGAAACCCTGTCATCGATTTGTAAGTAACCAGATATATCACAAGTCACTTGCATATTTGTTTCCTATTATTAAACCACACATTGTTCTCTACCTAACAAAAGCAAGCTAGTCTGCAGCAGAACTTACAAAATTGCATAGCTTTCTACCAACCAAACCAAACAAGCCCAGTTTGTCCAAGTGGCTGGTTTTGAGAGGGCCCACCGCCCATGACACGATTGTTTTGATGCCCATACTTAATGGGATTGGAGTGCAATTGTCTTACACTCGCCTTGAACTTGAAGTCTTTCTTTACTTTGTACATCATTGTCGATTTAGTATGTTTTCTTTTACAGGAGGGTGCACTATCAGTTGAGAATTTAATCAAGCTTATTGAGGGCGCGCTCAAGGATGCATAGTAGTTTCACTCCGTATCTCTTGTGTCCCCTGTGCAAAAGGTTTAGTTTCCTTCCCGAGTCTGAGCATACATTTATAAAACCACGGGGTTGGAAAAGATATAAGTATATTTGTTGTATGGAGAAAAGCCTTCTCCATGCTTGTATTTTTTGACATGATATTCATTTGTCCAAGCTAATCGCATTGTTTTGGACCGTTGGTGCTGAATCCTTTGTTATATTAGGCTCTCATCTTATGTGTTTAAACTTCAACTTTCTGTGGGATATTGAGGTGTCCTTAGATTAGTAACCTGGCCTGGCCTATTCAAGATTTCATTAAAAGTTTTGCACCCAAAACATGAGGGCACCAATCTGTGCACGCCCTTTGGTTTTGGGTAATAGTTAATACCAATGGACTCTACACTGGATTTATGTAAGTCTTATGTAGGGTATCATCAGATGCTGCTTGACAACAATTTCTGTTTTTGAATCACATTGTTCTATTATATTATTGCCTCAGAGCACCCAAAAAAACACTAGAAGAGCTTTTCCTCAGACCACAAGTAGTTATTACAGTATTTAATAGCTCCAAGTTTTAATAAATTTATTAAAACCCTGGTGGGTTTATTGAGATCAAACTATGTACTCCGTATAAGTATGTAGATTAGCCTGATTAGATATACCAGCCCATCTGTTGAAACGGGTCGGGTTAAACCCAATTGCTTGACTTCCTTCGGTACATAGTTGGACTAAGGGTGAAGTTCATGTGAAACGGGTTGGGTTAAATGCCTTTGATGAAGGTGACACTAGGATTAGGAGACATGAGGTATACGATAAGGGAGATTGACCCAACTATAAATATAGTCATGTTAGAGACAAAGCACATATGATAACTTTTGACATAATTGTACTTCGTATTTGTATGTGTTTGTCTTTGATGTACAAATGATGTTCATTTCTTGGGGTACTCTTAGGGTCCGTTTGGTACAGGGAATTAGCTAAATTAGTATTGAATTGAACACTAGCAATTCCAAATCCACACATTTTTTGTGATACCAAGCAACAGAATCAGAATTGAAGTCCCCAATTCTAATGTCATGGTTTGAATTCCGTATACCAAATGGAGCCTTAGCGTATTCCCCAATCGTCAATACTACTCTGTAATATTGTATTCTTAAGAACAAAGCTACCTCTACACCTTTTTCATTTTTTATTACTCTTTTGGATTTTTCATTAATCATAATTAAATATAAAAATCTAATTAAAACTTTAGTAAAAGTTAGATACCAGACTGAGTTAACTTGAACAAAAAACAAGTCAAAACTCACAGACTCAGGGTTACACTAGCAGTGTCTAGCTCACGTCTTCATTTTCACCTGTAAAAAAAATTTCTCACATAAAATTGGTCGACGAAGAATTTTCACATACATGGCATTGATAAATTTTGTCGGTTTGAATAAAAAATATGTAAGCAAAAAATTGTGGTTCGTAAAAAAAATTAATCTTTAAAGATCGTTCCCACATATGCAAATTAATAAAAAAACTGTTATTATGAAATAGATTTAGCCCAAATAAGAGTGAATACAACACCCTAATATTAAATACTCCCTCCGCCCAAAAAATTATTTCCTCGTTGCGCGTTACAATGTTTGACTGAAGTTATTTTCAAAAGATTTTATATGAAAAATGGTGTGAAATTAAAAAATAAAAATTGCATATTAAAAAACTACATCAAAAGATCTAAAAAAACTAAAGGTAACATGACTATATTAATTTATCAAATGGGTAACGGAAATAAGCCGACAAAGTGAATAAAGTTTGACTTTGTAAATAGTGAACGAGAAGATAATTTTTGAACGGATGGAGTATAATTTTTATTTACTTGATGATCAAAGTTAACACGATTCTATATATAAAAAATTAAATTGAATGAATACTTCATGGAATAATAATTACCAAAATCTGAGGGGCTTTTATGATAAATATTTCCACAAGTTAGTATGCAACTCTTACCGGTCAAGAACTTTGATGCTTTTTTTCCTAAAGTTAGTATGCAACTCTTTCGGTTCCATTTGTGCAAACTGATCTTATTTTTCCAAAAAAATTATTTCATCCGTCCCATTTTATAACCCCTGTTTCGATTTACGATGTTTGACTGAAATTATTTTCAAATCATTTTATATGACAAATGGTACTACCTCCGTCCCAATTTATAACGCCTGTTTCGGTTTACGATGTTTGACTGAAATTATTTTCAAACCATTTTATATGACAAATGGTATAGAATTAAAAAATAAAAATTACATATTAAAAAACTACATCAAAAGATCTACAAAACTAGTAGTGACAATAATATTTTATTTTATCAAATTGCTAACGAAAATAGAGAAAGAAAGTGAATAAAGTTTGACCCTGTGAATAGTAAACAGGCATTATAATTTGGGACGGAGGGAGTACAAAATTAAAAAATAAAAATTACATATTAAAATACTACACCAAAAGATCTACAAAACTTATAGTGATAATAATATTTTATTTTATCAAATTGTTAACAAAAATAGATAAAGAAAGTGAATGAAGTTTGACCCTGTGAATAATAAACAGACATTATAATTTGGGACAGAGGGAGTACTACACTGCGTATATGCACTCATGCACATATTAGAGTTCTTACAAAAATTTAAATTGCAAATATTACAAAAAATATATATAAATAGTTTATATATAAAACAAGCTGAAGTTTCACTCCTATAAATGAAGTTTGAACATAGAATATTGAATTCTTGAAATTGTTGAATATACACTTCCCATCTTAATATCTTATCATGGATTTCTTCTTATCCGATTAGCTCTCTTTACCCAACAAAATCATGAAGTTAAAATCATTCATTCACATAAACATTATAAAATAAATGTAAATTCACAACAAATGTTGGGTGAAGGCCCAAAGTGACACCAATAAAGAAATTTAGAAAGTCTAAAGTTACACCATAGGTACTGATGGTTCCTATCTCTTAGCCAACTAATCTAAATGGTTCTGATCTAGTATGATCTGATCTTAATATAATTATATTTAAAACTAATTTTGATCTGGCTAATCAAAATTGATTCAATACGGAAAAGTAACAAATAATAAAAATAAGTTGAAGTAAACATGACTTTATTCTAATTACTTATTCTTATTATCAGAACAAATCTAATAAAAAACATTTTTCAATACAACTACAATCAGATCAAATTTTATTCCAACCAAATCAGAACTAATCAGATCATGTGAAAATAACAAGCCTCAAGTCTTAGGAAGTGTGTTCAACTCTATATAGATGAAGAAGACAAATAGTTATATAGATAAGGAATATATTCCTTTTTGTACACATACTCGGTACAATTTTTTTTATTCCCACGGACAAAAAAAATCTGTACTCAATGTGTATGGTGTAAAAGTTGGTGTATACAAGGATTTACCAAGGCCCATCCAATAAATAATACGGAGTACTACAACAACAATACAACATAGGCTTCGTTTGGGAACAACTTTTTCAATCAGCATTTCGGATTATCAAAATGTTAGCGTCTCAATTAGCATTAGCGATTTGAAAACGTTGTCGTTACATAACCTTTTTTAAAACGCTAAAGCTAAAAGATGAGGTTGTTTCCAAACGGGCACATAATAAAATAAATAGAGCTCACCATCATTGCATTATATTTATGCAGCCATGAGATTCAACAAAATCAATCTGGTTGGGAGACTGACCCATTAAACAATCTTGGGAATCATAAGGTTTGATCTGCAGGAAATGCCATCCATGGCATCCTTTTGCCTGTTACAACTGCATTGAGCTAACTCTCCGCAGAACACGAGCCGGTCTTCGCCTCTCCGTAACTGGAACTATATTTTCCATTAACTGTGGGAATGATCAAACAATTACAAGCTAACAAACGGATCCTAAAATTTATCGATCCCTTGAAATTCTTTGCAACTTTGATTTCACACAATATCTGTCTATTGAACAATGGAGAAGGAAAGAATCTAAGGTGTTCTATTATTCCTCCACTGGGGTACCCAGAATAGGTGAATTATACAAAAACATTCTTAATACATTGAAGCATTACAAATTATAACAGTGAACTACAAACTCATCTACACACCCACGAGATTTGAAGCATTTGTAGAGCACTTTCATTCAGCATATCATCGCCCAAAGAGTTTCAAAGTGAAGTCTTAATGCGTATCAATAAATTGTCAATTCTACATTGCTCTAACAGAAATTGCCACAGGCAAAATTAATGTTAACTTCACAGACAATTTACACTACCTGGTATATATTGCATCTTTTTGTTTTTAACTCTACTAACTTGCAACCTAACTCGTATTTTTGGATAGTCGGAAAAATATTTCTTAGATTACGCATCAAGAGTATACAATTACACTTGGTTGCATTGCCTCCTCCTCCTAGTCCCCAAGTATTTTTTTTAATAGATTTGTAGATTGGGTGTTGGTCAAAGTTTTTTTTAAAAAAAACCAGTAGTAACATTCCTAGGCTCACCCATTGTGCATATGAAAAACCCAAGAAATTGAAGGAATAGCTAAGGGTAGATGGTCTGATAAAAATAAGCCTGACATGCATTAATGATATGTTCTCATTGTTCTGTACTCTGCAGTAAGACTTATAGAAGGAGAGTAGGAAAGTGATCCAACTGATGAAGCTGGAATCAGATAACTCGCTCAAAAGGAACCATGGGGCTGCTTTTAAGGATACAGATGTGGTATTTCTTCAAGAATAAATTAGACATTGGAGATTTGTCAAGTTGTAAGTTGTAACTATGCTCTCATATTTGTCCTGTTGTTTCCTATAAAAGGAGGCAATGGTGTGTAGTTTTAATAATCGAAGAGAATTTGTTTCAAGTTTCAAAAGTGTTGTTAAGGGCATGGTTTTCAATGGCTTTCGAGGTGGTCCGCCTTGAGGCAGTGAGGCTAAAAGATGGTGGGTCTAAGCCTCATGAGATTTCGAGTAAGATTGTAAATGAAGGGAATAATGTTGATTTGATTGGTGATTTGTATTCGAAAAAATTGAATCCGAATATTATTTGCAGCTCTCTCTGTACCTGTTGGTTCTTCCCGTTTTGACTTGGCACAATTTTAATGTAAGATAAAAAATGCTTTGACTTTCCCAAATGTTCCTTTCAATTTTTTGCATGTCCTCTTCGTCTCCAGTATAAACCCTCCAATCTCCCCTGGGTTTTTCTTCATCTAAAACCAGCCTCCTCCCCTGCCCCTCTTCTGTTTCAACCCTCTCCAGCAACTCAGAAATGTCTCACAAATGAAACCAAAATCAAATGGAGAAAGAAGAGATGAAATTAAAAAAGAAGGCGATGAAGGAAGCTTGGTTTTTAATTTAAGATCTAAAAGCTTTATTGTCAGCTTGAATTCCCCAGCAATGAAGCTTGCATTTTAATTTAAAATCCCAATCGCATGAAACTCAAAAAAAATATCATGCAAACAGCAACGAAGAATTTAGATCTAGAGATGAAGCTAGCTTCGTTTTCAATTTTGAAAAACGAGAACAACCAATTTGGTTTTTATTTTAGAAATAAGATCTGAAACCAGATCTGAAAACGAGAAGAATTACTATCTGAAACGGATATGAAGCCCTTTGCTGCTCCCATTCGCCGCCGTCCTTTGCTGCTGCCAGTCGCCGATGCAATTTACTTCCGCCCTCCGTCCAAAGGAAGATGAAAAAAAGGAAGGATGAAGAAACGGCAAAAAAAAGGACCTAAGATGGAGATGATTGAAGATGCAAGGAAAATTAAAAATATAAGGTGAATTAGATGGGGCGGCTAACACGAAGAAGAAAAGGAGGAAGGGTAAATTTGTATGTTTGATAAATTTATTTAATAAATAAGGAAAGGGGAAGAAAAATATGGGACAACTTAAAAAGGAAAGTGAGAAGAAAGATATGGGACGGAGGGAGTATTTGTTACTTTAATGAATACAGATACATAACTATACAATTCGGTAAATATTCAAATACTTTTGTGTGTGTGCGCGCGCGTGTGCGTGTATAATTACAATATCCATTCTATGGCTGGTGTCTTGGATACATCTCAATGGAACCGGTATGAGTTCTTAACAAAGTTCATGAACGTTTGTGTAAGCCCAAGAAGTACAAGTGTACAGCACTGCAACTTACAACAACCATAACTTGTGTTTCGGGGAAGACGGGTTTGGCTATGCACCGAACCCAATTTCAATTATGCACAGACATGTGTTTCATAAATTGACCGGGAAATTATTGGTCTCTTTTGTATCCTACAGAGTGTTGGGATTGAGAGAAGTTTCTTAACTTATTGAATCATTGCATTATAGTTCTATCCATGATGTGCTCTGTGTGCCCTAGCTAAAATCCTTTCATGAATCTCATCCAATCCAAATGCCAATGTCACCCGCCTTAAAAATCATGAGGTGCTGAACTGCTGATAAATGATAATATTGGTCAACTGTTATAGGGATCCTGTTGAGGATGCTACATGGGACTAGATTGATGCCTTCTTATAATTGCTTTTGGATTTTAAGCATGAGGCCAAAAATATTTTGTAGAAAGATGCAGTGATGCATTCTGAAGGAAAAGGGACAAGGTTGACGAAGCTAGAATTTTATTAATAGCTCAATACGACGAAAAACATTAAGTGGCATTCTTGGATTAAATGGGGTTTGGCTCTATAGTTTTTAACACATTCACAAAATCTAGCGAATTTAACACATGCACTACCCTCACCAGATCATCCGCAACTTCCATCACCCATTTACCAATGTGATTATACTAATCTGTTAGAACGTGTTAGAATATAAATAACTCTTCCTGGGCCACGACCACAAGCTTGAGCTTTTGGTTGAGTTGGTACTTGACATGGTATCAGAGCATTGTTGACTAAAAGGTCACGGGTTCGAAACTCAGCGCCACCCAGTTTTAAGAAAATTAAAGTATCACGTGCAAGGCTCGAAAAAGACTACGCCTGCACGTGAGGGGGCGTATTAGAATATAAATAACTATTCCTGGGCCACAACCACAAGCTTGAGCTTTTGGTTGAGTTGGGTCTTGACAGAACGAGTTCTTTTTGTTTCAAAAAACAATTTAGTACTGCACGAGTCTTAGGAATTCAATGGAAAACTTGGTAATCGCAATAACTATTAACAACTAAGCGTGTGTTTGGCAAAAGGCGCAAAGGAGATATTTGTTGGTAAAAAAATGTTTGGTAACTTAGGAGTATGGTAAAAGATAAAACTAACATGCTAATACAAAAACGTTGTTTTCAAAAAGCTGAATTGTCAGCATTTTGCTAGACATAATAAGTTAGCACACTGCTAAGTTACCAATCCTTTAGTCGCTTCTCGGCTCTCGCCTTGTTTGCCTTTCATCTTGCTATGGAAAACAACCTCCCACTCCCCCTCCACCGCACACTGCTAAGTTACCAATCCTTCAGTCGCTTCTCGGCTCTCGCCTCGTTTTCCTTTCGTCTTGCTACGGAAAACAACCTCCCACTCCCCCCCCCCTCGTTTGTTGCCTTTTGTAAATATGGCTAACTCACCAAACACCTCAAATAGCATTTTGACTAGTCAAACAAGTTTTTTTTAAGTCAAAATGTTGAAAACAGCATAATGCTAAAGTTGTTTACCAAAATAGCCTAAGGCAGTTATTCCATCACACTAGGCTCAAAGGGAACCTACTAACCAAGGTAGATGGCAAAGCACAGATGAGATTGATCTCATAATCAAAGTCAAAAGTGTATGACAATATGTTGATAGCTATAAGTTGATCATGTTGCCTGTTAGATGCAACTATGTTGGTACTAAAGACTGTTTTTACTCGACTTCATTCTCACGAAATGAAAATCGATACTTGGCAAATATATGTATGGTGCATAATTGATAGGAAATCAAGTTCACGCATTCAACATAAATAAGGTCAACTAAACATCAAAGAAAGAGACTTCTAGAATTTACTTTTGATTTTTGGCTTATATCGAATCAATAGTACTATGCAACATACTATACTAATATGCATGAGTAGCATACTATATAACTCGCTAAAAAAACATAACTCAATATTTGCATAGAGAAACCTTAAGATAAGCTAACAATGAAAATAATTCGATGTGAATATCAAATCCAGAGAACAAGATTGTTGAAGCAATACCTGCTTAAACCGTTCTTTTTTCCTTTCAGCCTGAGATTTGACACCATAAAAAGGCAAATACTATTTCAGAATTGGTATGGTCAGTTTGAAGACAAACTCATAAATGGACATATATTTCTCTTAAAACAAGGTGTGTGTGAGAAATCACACCACAACCTGGCGTATCAATCAAAGGAAGAATACAATAGAGTTCTATTTAACAACTTAAATCATCTAAATTAGAGTAAACATTGACATGCAGAATGACAGCGCACACATTTTCACCCTACTTGATGCAGGAAATTAGAGATGTACAAAAAAATCAAAATTTCAGAGATGTATGAAGGAAGAATACAATAGAGTTCAACTTAACAACTCGAACCATCTAAATTAGAGTAAACTTTGACATGCAGAATGACTGCAGGAAAACTTTTTGCCCCACTTAAAGTAGGAAACTAGAGATGTACCAAAAAAAATAAAAAAATTCAGAGATGTTAATCTAGGTTTGAACAAATAATTATGGGGACCCTCAAGTTTTGAAACTAGCACAAAGGACCTTACCTTTTTGTGATTCATTTGTGAGGACCATGCATTGCTCCGAGCTGTGTAATGACAAAGATGCCATTCAAATGTTGCCCTTTTGTATAAATGAAGGGAGAGTTTCGTTCTGACCTAGTAGGAAAGTCAATACAACATTTTGACACCAAACACCCTACTTTTCTATAGCATCCCTAAGATATAAAACAATAAAGTGATGTATGGACTTTCTTACTAGCGTAAGAATGAAACTCTCCCCTTCATTAGTGCAAAACAACAACATTTCTAAGGGCAAATTCACCCTTTCAAAACTATGATCAAGCTCTGGTGGGCATAGGGTCCTCAAAACTGAATCACTTAGTAGGTGAGATTCTATGCTAGTTTCCAAAGTTGAGGGTTTCCAATATTGTTTTTATGTACCCTTGTGTAATGTTTTTACCAAAATAGGGAACTAGATCAAAACTCCCTAGTCCCTCCAACCTAAAAACAAGTCGTGCTTAGTAAGACACAACTCCTTTTTTTGTTAACATCATCAAGGTACAAGCTTTTATACGTATACAATTAAACCCCTACTGCAACTTGTTGCAAAGATTTTTTTGAGTAATGGACTATAATTGTTTGCTGCGCTTTACAGAAATTTAATCTAAAATGAAAGTTAACTTTCAAATTCATAACTTTTAAGGCAAAAAAAGTTTTCAAAACGGGAGAGGGAGTACTGGTTGTGAAAAAAGAGATGTCTTAAATAGGGAAATGACGCTTGTATAAAAAGCTTGAGTGCTTGACAATGCTAATGATGATGAACATTTTTAACAGGATAACTCTCTTCAGACCTGATGTAGGTTTTACAACAATATCAGAACACCAATTAATGCATGCCTCTCTCGAGAGACAAATTAGGAGAACATTCATGTGAGAACTGCATTTGCATACTAGTACATTTGATGAACTAGTTTAAGCCACTCAACCTTAACACCATAGCTAAGATACCAAAATCTCAATTTTCTAAACCTGAAAATGGGATGACTTGATATAGATTTGAACTTCCCACACTCTATTGAGGGAATCACTTGATAAAATCATTTAAATAGGACTATTCCCTAGGTTCATATATGGTACACAACCAAAAGTTGTAGCAAATACATCTGAAAATTGAAAATGCTCGACAAAAATCATGTGTTTATATGCTTCAATTCTGAGAATATACGGAGTATTATTTTTATGTTGCTTATGAGCAAACCATTGAAGCAACAAAATCTAATATCAATGCAAACATCAGAGTAATAATGAAATGTCACTTTCAATAAAAGATAATGTTGAAAATCTCAAAAAGAAATACTAGTACCTGCTCTCTCAATAACTGCTCATTCTCCTCCTCCAGTCTTGTTGCCAAAGACTCTAGCTCGTCTTGATAGGCCTGCAAGCACCATATAACTAAATAAATGAAAATTGAAGCAAAAGGTCCAAAAGCGGATAAGAAGACAACAGAGGAAGTGCAGAAGGAAATGCCATTATGCAAAGGATGAATCACTTGCCTGTTTCCGCTCCCTTGATCTCGCTGCAGACTCTCTATTCTTGATCATCCTACGTTGCCTTTGCAAGGCAGCTTTATCCAGCGGTTCCAAAACAACTCTCCTCTTCCCTATCCCAACTCCATTCGCCTCCGTAACATTCCCAAATCCTGCAACTTTCTCCATGCTGGGTTGCTGAGTGAGGATCGAACTCTCGTATTTGAAACTTCCTCCACTAAACCTCTCGCAGAAAGGCTCAATCTTCACCTCCGCGTGCACAGGCTCAAGTTCACATTCATCAACAGCCCCGGCCCTCAAGAGAAAATCCTCAAGGGTCATCATCTCATCCATGGCCTCTTCCTTACACTCCACGGCCGACGACTCCCTCCGCCCCATCTTCTCCCCGTCCATAATCTCTCTGAAAACATCATCCACCGTCTTCCGCTCCACAGGCCCAGTAACAACTGGATCTGTCCCCAAGGCATCCGCATTCAACAGAGCACTCCCCGCCGCAGCTTGACGATCCCCATACACATCCTCCAAGAATCTGTCAAGGGTCATCAAATTCGAATCCGGATCTCTTCTATCTCCCCCTTGATACTCAGCTGTACAATTCTGAGTGTGAAAAAAGGTCGGTAAATTTGTAGAAGAAGAAGATGGCGAGGCTGCGGAGGAGGTATTGCGTCGGACATCCGAAGTCTGGGAGGTTGTTGAAGAAGAAGAAGCCATAAACTTAGACGTCGCCATCTCTGTGTGGGATCCGTATGGATATGGATGTAAGCGGTGCTTGACTTTGTTTCCTGAGAGCAACAATGGAGGAGATAGGGCTTGGACTAAAAAGAGCCTGTTTGTCACCCCATTGGTCTCTCAAAACGAGTATAGGTTCATTTGTTTTTGACTTTTTGAAGGAGTGTTTAGTTTCATCGGTCTCCCCACCCTTGCCCGACAGGAATGGTGGAGCATGTAAATCATGGTGAATCAGTCGGCTAAGAACACTAGACCCGTGCCCACCGCGCACAAGGAGCCTCCTCACCATTTATGGGATTTTTGGATAACTCCCACACTGCCGCTTGCGGGATTCGATCTCTGGTCATCGGTCAAGGTGTGTTTAGTTTCATGATTTAAAGTTTGTTTTACTTCATTCTTGTAATTTATTACTCCCTCCATTCCTATTTAATTATCTCTTTAGCTTTGCGGCTCAAATATTTGATTAACTATATATAAAAATATGTACTTCTTTTGTCTAAAAATGTTCTTCTCATTTAACTTTTTTAGTCAAAGTTTATAAATTTTGACTTCGATAGGTGAAAAAAATACATTGTATTATGATAAGCAAAAAATTGTATCAAATTTTTGGTATCGAAAAATACTTTAAATCAATACTTAATTTTATTAGAATCAAATTAGATCGTTTCAGAATTTATTTCTTTCAGATCAGGTGAAAGAAAAAACGAACTCTTTGAACATCTTCTTTTAGATTAAAAAAATAGTTTGATGTTAAAAGAAATTAAAAGAAACTAAAAAAAGTTTAAAAAAAAATTGGAAGAAAGAATTATAAGAAACTTGAAGATGTTGAAAAAAACTATGAGTTGAAAATATTTAAAAAAAAGATTAGCATTTTTACCATTAACATGCACCGGTGAAACGAAATTATATGCGGTTCTACAATGTAAAATAATAAAATGACTTGACTTTTTTATGGAGCGTATCATTTAAACGTCAAATATAAATGACCGATTTATTAAATTTTTATGAACATGCCAAAAACCTTGTAGTTTTGGAGCATTCTTTGGATCTTTTCAATGAGAGATTACAAGTTTAAACTCACGAAGGCAATAACTCTTTGTTGTTACATAAGTAAGTTGAGAACTTATATTTGCTCAAAAATACCGGTGTGGGTCTTCGAGTGCCACCATGGGCCGAAATAAGGATTTTTTTTCTATGTATGATTTTAGGTCAATAGAATCAAAAATCAACTTCTTTATCTTAAATGTATCCTAGGAACATATGAAATTTATTTAGAGAGAAAGACATGTTATTTTTTATTTGAATTTTTGTTATAAATAAAGAGAAAAGAAATAAAGAATTAGTATACAATACTTTATACAACAAAAATCTCTTTTACATAATTAAATTTACTTATCGACTTCACACCAGCAATTAATTTCTTATTTTCTATGTCATAAATTTTTTGGCATGTTAGGTGTTAAAAAACGATGCATGATAGCTTCCTAGAGGTTAGAGTCTGATTCTTTTATATAATAAATGAAATGATTTATTTGGATAAAGTATTTGATCATTTTTAAAAAAAGTTCAATTATCTCTTCTTTTATTCAATCTTAATGTAAAACTTAAAATACGGAGTATAATTTTTATGTTAGATTAATATTTAAATAGATAGAATAAAAACTGACTTAATTTAGACATATTATAAACAAATACTCATATGACATTATTTACGAGAAAAGAGAGTATCTTATTTATATATTTATAGTATTACTCCATGTTACAAATAAAGTAAAATATATATATATATATATTTAATAGTAGGAAAGAATTTTTCAAAACAAACGAAGATCTCTCTTTATATATTAAAAAAATATTAATGATAGTGAAATCGTAAGGATGATACTGTAAACAAAATAAGTTACGGTGACATATTCTTTTTTGATCAACAAGTACTTTTACCCATGCCACGCACGGGGTTAAATGAAATTGTAGGGTATATGATTTCAATGTGGATTTTTAAAATGACTTGAATTTTATGGCACATATTACTTAAACGTCAAATAAAAATTATCAGGTTTAATATATTTCTACAAATCTATAACTTTTTTCCTGTATAAATTCAAAAATATATTAATATAAAAGTATTAGTGATCTAATGATTCTTTTCCCTCGCATTACTTTTAAAAAATATAAATTACCAATGTTATAATTCTATAATTAAAAATATGATTCTTCTCCTCCATATTAATTAAGATTAGCGAAAATGTATTCTTCTCTCCCGCATTATTAAAAAATAGAGTAAATTACATAATTGGTCTTTTATAACATGGGGGTTTCCCTATTTAGTGCTCTATTATCAAATATTACCCAGTGGTCCTTCTTTTATGGGTATCTTTCCACAAATAGTCTTTTTTTGGTCTTCTATCATGTTGGTGTTAATTTAAGGGCTAAAAGTGTAATTTCACAATGATAATATATTTTTTTTGTCATTCACATTTCCAAAGGTTGTTTCGTTTACGTCGTTTGTGAATTACAGTCGCTTTCAACTACGATCATTGTCTACAAACGTGGTCTTTCGTCGGAATCCTAGTCCACAATCATAGTCATTATTTTTGTGTTATTTGCTTAATCAATATCAGAACACGTTACTAGACATAATGTTGATGTCAAATTATATTTTTAGTCTTTAAATTAACACCAACATGACAGAAGATCAAAAAAGGACCATTTGTGGAAAGGCACCCTTAAAAAAAAGACTACAAGGGTAATATTTGATAATAGATGACTAAATATGGAAAGGGAGAAAAACCAAAATAGCACTCTAAGAGCATTAAAATACTCTAAATAGCAGTGCTATATGTTTCATACATGTAATTCCGATTTTGTCCTTTAATTAAACAGTATATGTTCATTATTCACTGCCAAAAAATATGATTATTTTGGGCAGTGTGGTTGTTCACTCGTAATTGTGTAGTGGGCAGTGTAGTTTTTTATATGTGAGTTTTTTATGTGGCAGTGTAGAATGAATATATGTTGTTATATCTTACGGCGATGTGTAAATGTATTATTGTGTTCCTTAATTTCATGTTGTAGTGTAATGTCCATTGATTTATGTGGCAATGATTTCATTTATAAATTCTACACTGTCAAAAAATGTATGACTATTTTCATCTATGAATTCCACACTGCCCAAAAAATGTATAGCTCTTTTTATGTATGAATTCCACACTATTTTCATGTATGATTTCCACACTGCCAAAAATGTATATGATTGTTTTCATTTATGAATTTCACACTGCTCAAAAATGTATGACTAATTTCATGAATAATCTATTATACCAAAACACACTGGCCAAACATGGGCTTGGCTTTTTTTGATCTTTCTTGATTTTGAATAATGTTAGAAGATGTTAGTATTAGACATATGTTGAATTTCATTTAGAGTGCTACGTAGGGTGATTTCTTGTTTGTTTAGAGTCCTACGTAGCACTCTAACTCATATAATACTACGCATTTAGCACTGCTTATTGTTTATTTACCAAATTAGCTATTTATGTTGTCAATCTCTTCCAATCATACCCTTTATGTTATCAATCCCTTTTATCCATCCCACTATCAATTATTTCAATTTCCCTTTCAACTCCTATATCAAATTCGGTCTCACATAATGTATACTTTGTGCATAGTGGCATAATACTCTTTTTTATCAAAATTTTTCGTCAATCAATTAAATGTAGTTTTGAATAAATATATATAATAAAAATATGATATATCAAAATTATATCATAAAAATATGCCAATTATAAATACTTCTTTTATCCCAAAATAGGGCTCTTATTCGATTTACGATGTTTGATTGAAATTATTTTCAAATCAATATTAGTAAAAATTATTGTATAATTAAAAAATAGGAATTATATATTAAAAAAACTACATAAAATTTTTTATAAACAAGTGGTGACAATGTGACTTACATATAAAACTACCAATTTATAAATTATTATTTGATTTTCATATTGTGCAAATAGCTTGTGGTTGATTTTATGACAATAGAGTTTTACCATGAAAGAGATTGTTATGAAATGTGTTATTCAATATGGTGACTATAAATATATGGGCAGTACAGATTGATCATGTTATGCAAACACTTTTTGGCAGTGAATATGTCTTCTATATATAATGTGGCAGACAAGAGTGAAAGTATGATAGTGTATAAAAGTTAGCGACCTAAACAAATTTTTATGTACTTTATTAACTTCCATTAATAATATGGCAGTGAAATTAGACATACATATAAAACTGCCAATGTTATGAATTATGAACTGAATTTCATATTGTGCAAAAGCCATGTGCTTTGTTCTATGACGATTGGGTTTGAAATTCAAGAGTTCGTTATGGAAACGTGTTACAGAATAGGAGGTGATATTTTTTTGACAGTGTGGAATAATCAACTTCTAGCTACACTTTTTGGAAATGTCCTATGACCATGCTTGCCTAGTGTGTTTTAGTCGAATGAGATTTATATCTAAAAATCACAATGTAATAAATTATTCATTGAGTTTCATTGGAAGCGGACACAAAAAAATCACCAAAATGACAAGTGCTTGAATAACTTTAATAAACAAAGTATGAAGTGTAAGCTCAAAGATTTTTGGCAGTGTGGAATGCTTGTGATCTAGGTATACTTTTTGACAATGTGTTGTGTCCTATGTTTTGGCCAGTGTGGAATTCATACATGAAAATAGTCATACATTTTTTGACAGTGTAGAATTTATAAATGAAATCATTGCCACATAAATCAATAGACATTACACTACAACATGAAAGTAAGGAACACAATAATACATTTATATACTGCCGTAAAATATAACAACATATATTCATTCTACACTGCCAAACTAAATACTCACATATAAAAAAAACTACACTACCTACTACACAATTATGAGTGAACAACTACACTGCCCAAAACAATCATATTTTATTTTTCATGTTTTTTAACTCTTATCCAGGTAGATTTCTTAAAGATTAATAAGGTGTAAATGAGTAAAATATAGGAAAATAACCAAAAATAAAACATTCATGTTTTTATCTTCAAAATAAGAATGTTCATAATGTCAACATATAATAACAAAAATTAAAATGACATGCCTATATATATAGTGGCACATTGTCACAAAGGAATAATACAATTTTGAGATAAAAACAAGTCACTTCTATAATGGTACAAAAGACAATATTTTATCCTATTTTGGTTGAATTCTTTAAGGGAAATTTCAAAAATATTTTGCAATTTTTTTCTTTTTTATTTTTAAATTGCAAAATCATTCAAGCCCGTGATAGTATTTCGTTCAGTATATACAATGTTTTATCAAAATACAAATAGTTACAAATTGAAAACTATATTTAGCTTTGATGTGGTTGTAACTTGTAACTTAGTCTCGATCTTATTAGCTATTGTAACTTGGATTTTCTGCACACTTTTTTCGTACTTTTTTTAATTATCCATGTGCCTAGATCTTCATTTTCATAGATGTTCTCACACTTCTCTCCACACCTTGATCTTCTATGTCACAATCTTCTTTGCATAAATCTGTGTCGTCTTTTAGAATATCATTTTATGAAGTTTCTATGTACGATCATGTAAATGAAAACGCAAGGAGTAAGTCCTCTCTCATTCCAAATTTCTTAATTTTATGTATAAACATAAAATATCTCTTTTTAAATATTGAAAAATATTAATCATAGTGAAATCCTAAGAATGATAGTGTAAACAAAGTAAGTTACGGTGACATATTCTTTTTTGATCAATTATATTCTTTAATATACGGAGTAATAAAAATATCATATAACAATAAATAATTAAAAATTATGTATTTTTAAATTAAATCATAAATCATTTAAGAATTTCAAGTCATAAATTGTGTAGTAATACTTATTAAAAATGATTAAATAACTAGAATAAAAACTACTACCTCCGTCCTAATTTATAACGCCTGTTTCGGTTTACGATGTTTGATTGAAATTATTTTCAAACCATTTTATATGACAAATGGTATAGAATTAAAAAATAAAAATTATATATTAAAAAACTACATCAAAAGATATACAAAATTAGTAGTGACAATAATATTTTATTTTATCAAATTGCTAACGAAAATAGAGAAAGAAAGTGAATAAAGTTTAACCCTGTGAATAGTAAACAGACATTATAATTTGGGACGGAGGGAATAATATATAATTTAATCGAATCATAATTAAATATGAATTTTATTTAGAGGTGAAGAGAGAATCTTAATTATTAGTAGTATTTGATTTCTTAAAAAATTATAAAATTAGTATATACTCCGATCTCCTTGTAAAAATTATCTTGGCAGCGATGAGATGGGTTGTGCAGCAAAGGACTATGGGACGGTGGGCAGATCGGAGCTGCAATGGATTGTGCAGCAGTGACCGGGTCAAAAGGGGGGCTAGACACATGCCATCGGGAATTCAAAATGGGAAGTGGGTCACCGTGGCTCGGCGGGCAAATAGTTGGTCGAGTTTGGGACAGGTGTTCCGTCGATAGGAGGGAGCCATGCCTATGCGGCGGTCAGATTGGGGGAGACATGGTGGTGGCCATTGTTGTGGGTTGTGCAGTAATCAATTGTGGCAGAATGGCCAATGGAGAAGAAGACCTAAACCAAAGGGTATTTGTGATTTTTTACCCTTTGCATTGGTTCTAGTGCAAAAATGAAAATGGACATAAATTGAGTCACAGAGGGAGTTATATTATCATATAAATGAAGATCTATATTCAAGAATTTTCTTTTTGTGTACCACAATATTCTAGGTCTTTCTCCATTCGTCTTACGGTTCCAGTTTACCAGACTAATCTCCGTCCACTTTAGGAGGCAAAAAAGCTGGCTCAAGAGAATTGTCACAAGTGAGAATCGAACTTGGGTTCTTCTCCTCACATGGAAGCTTCTTTGTCATTTAAGCTACCTACTTTGGTTTTTTTCTATAATTTAACATCTGATATTACTTTCCTATTTTCTATGTCATATGTTAGGTGACATATTAGTTGTCAAAAATGTCACGTGAGAATTGTCACATGTCAATTTTTAAGAGTGTGGAGTCTAATTTTTATATATAATAAGAAGAATTGAAAGTTATTGAAATTTCATGTTTTTATTCAAAATAGTTATTTAGAACAATATTTTTCCTTTATATTCAAAATAATTTTTATTTCATTTATTTAAACATTTGAATTTATTTTTTAAATTTTTTCTCGTGTCACATTATATTTGTTTCAAGGTATATGTATAGATATACTTCAGTGGCTAAACTCACAATTACTTTTTCTTTCATTTTTTAATATCAATAATACACGAAAAAACTAGGAACTTGTGTACACCAAGGTTGTTACAAGCACACACACAAACATCAATTGTCTGTGCAAAACACAGACAGTGTACCTTAGCTAGCAAAACCTATAAGACAATGTCTTTAAACTGTACTACATTTTATATACAAGTTTCAACCATCGTTGAGTTTAAACACGTGTTTTTGCGCTTTCATTTTATGCTCATGTCAACGTTCATAATACTCCCTCCATCCAAAAAAAATTTTCCCATTTGATTTTTCACGTTCTTCATTGCTGTATTATGACCAATAATATTTATAGATAGATATATTTTATAAACTTTGATATTTGAAAACTACGTTTCAATATAAAAATATTCATATTAAATTTATACTCCGTATCATAATACAATATATTTTTTCCATATATCAGAATCAGACATTTATAAAGTTTGACTAAAAAAAGTCAAATAAAAAAAATATTTTAGATGTAGAGAGTATATGACCACATGCCATTTGCCATAATTTATTCCCTCTTATTCCAATTATTTTTTTTTTCAAATGACTCAGTCCAAAGGAGAACCCAAAACGCCCGTTCCATGACCAAGACGCCATCTTCCAATTTCTCTCTTTCTCTCCCGCTCTGACTCATTTTCAAGGAAGGAATTCCGGGTTTTCTTGAATACTACTGTTCTATAAAATAATCTCCAGCGCTCTTCAAAATTCAAGTTCTGGGTTTCTTGAGTTTTCCACTCAATCTCATTCTCCGCCATTTTCTTGATCGCAACACTATACTCTGTGATCTGAAAATCTTTTCTTTTTCGTTTTCCGTCAAAATCTCGCTGGATTCTTGTTCGATTTGGGATCATTCTCGATAAACATAATTTCTGGGTTTTTTCCCCGAGAGATTCTCCGATTCTTTCATGCAATAATTTCAAGAAATGTCGGCTTCATCATCATCCTCGGGACGTCCCATTCAGACCCACTCAATGGTGTCTGCCCACGAAACCTTCCAAAGACATGTGGCCGAGCAGTTCAGCTCCTTGCAGGCCACGAGTCCCGACGAGCTTCTCACCATTCCCTGGATTCATAAACTGATCGGTGTGTTCTTGTCTTGCCAGAACGAGTTCAGGTCCATTCTGCAGAACAATCAAGAGTTCTTGAACAGGCCCCCCATGGAGAGATTCGTTTCGGCCTATTACGAGAGATGCGTCAAGGGTTTGGATGTGTGCAATGTGATCAGAGAAGGGATTGAGAGAATCAGGCAGTGGCTCAGGCTTCTTGAGATTGTCATGTCTGCCATGGACAACATCATTTACATGGAATCCCATTTTCGCCGTGCCAAGAGGGCTTTGGTCGATTTGGCTATCTGTATGCTCGATAATAATGGGTCTTCTTCTTCTTCTTCGTCTGTTTCGCGCAAGAATCGATCTTTTGGCCGAACCAGAAATACCCAGACTGATCAACAGGGGACCCACACCCGCCAGTTCAGATCCCTCTCTTGGAGTGTCTCCCAGAATTGGTCTGCTGTCAAGCAGCTTCAGTCATTTGGAAACAGTTTGTCCACTCCCAGGAGTTCTGAAGTCACTTCGTCCGGAGGACTGGCCACCATTGTTTACACAATGAGCTATGTGCTTTACTTTCTGATGTGGGCTCTTGTGGCTGCAATCCCATGTCAAGACCGCGGCCTGCAGACAAACTTCTACCTGTCAAGTACATTCCTTTGGTCAGCTCCCTTGCTGGCCTTGCGCGAGAGGATTCTCCAGGAGTCGAAGAAGAAGGAGCGCAAGAACTGTTGTGGGCTGTTGAAGGAGATTTACACGCTTGAAATTCGCGCGCGCAGCTTGAACCAACTGCTGGATACCACTCCATTCCCATTGTCTGGGATTACCTATACGGAAGTGAAAAAGGGAGCAGAAGAGCTTAAAGAAGTGTGTGATTCACTCAAGGAGGAGTTGAACCCGTTGGAGCGCCGAGTGAAGGAAGCATTCCACGCCATTGTTCGCTGCAGGGTCGAAGGCCTTCACTCCATTGCCATGGCACAAGCTAGTTGCCCTACATGATGATGTTCGTAATTCAAATGAAGCTTGCAGATAGGAGAAGAGTTTTTTTTCTTCATTTTTCCCAATACAGATAGTTGCCAAGGAGTACATGGTACTTAGAGGTTCTTAGTTCTTACCCACCAAAAAAAGAGATAGGTTCATACTTCATACCCACAATGGTATGTTTTCTTAAGCTGGTTCTGTTAGGTGAGTACATAGTCAAAAAAAAGAAAAAAAATCTAGCATACAAAAAAAATAGAGGTTTGGACCCACAATGTAATCTTTGAAAGAGTTCTGACTTTGTCTGGAAATAGATTGTGATTTCTCATTGCCATTGTTGTGAACTGAGAACATATATGGTGTAATAGCAGGTCCTGATAATCATCTTCTTGCTGCATAGCTGTTTGCTTATGTTATTCTTTGTTCTCTAGTTGTAAAAGTTTCTTTTTTTTTGTATTGGGTTTAGTTTTAGCTGTCCCCTTTTGAAAATATTTCAAATTTAGGAAATCGTCGTAAAATAACGAAAAAAAGTCGTTCAAATTAGATACTTCATGATATTATGCTAATATGTTCTTTAAGAGGGTGGACAACTCTTGTTTAGTACTGCTATGTCATTTTCCATTTCCAGCTAAGATCTACTTGCCAAATTGTATAGAGTTCATCCCTCATATCCCATATTGATTTCATTGTGATCTATTTCTGCTGCATTCCTCGGAATGTGCTGCATTTTTCATTGTTTTACACCATCCAGCTAGGGGAGCATTGGAGGAGTCTATTTATATAATACTCATTGTGTCTCAAAATAAAGTGCATGGTCTAACATAAAGAGAAGTGCTGAAAAGTAAGAATTTGCTAAGTTCTCTTTTGAAACGGATTAAAAAAGTGTAAAACTCATTTTGAGACAGAGAGTATTTTTTTCTCATGGTTGAATCTGATGGAGGACAAACAAAAATGGGCCCAGACATACTGCATGGAGTATTCGAGTTCAAGTACTTTTTAGTACTCCCTCTGTCTCATAATAGATTACAAATTGTACCATAAAACAAAGAAAATTTTCAATTTTTTTAATTTTTTATGTTTTAAGATTGGTATAAAAATGAAAATTACACTTTCAAAAATTACATAAAGATTTTACAAAACAAAAAGTTACAATAATATTTTATTTTATCAAAAAAAATAAAAATGAACAAATAAACAAAAGTTACCATGATTTTAGAATATTCAACGTTGTAATCAATTAAAGGACAAGAAAGTAGAAAAGAATGTCAAAATAAGAGGCCCTGTAATGCTTGAGGGTTTGTTTGGTTGGGGTCCGAGTGCATTCAAATTATAGACTCAAATCTCATCCAGACTTCGATTTCTTTTCCCTCCACTACCCCTCCAACCATACACGCCTTGGGAGGATGCATACAACTCAAATGTTCTATTCTCGTCAAGCTCCCAATTCCAAAGTTGTCCGTCCGCCCATTTTCAAACCCGCCAAGCTTAAACGGGCAAACTAGACGAAAAGGACCATGCCCGGGACTCTTTGAAATTGGGAGCTAGCATGATGGATAAAAAAATAAAATCCTTGACAAACGAATAATCGTGGACCGGTTTAGAGATTTCTTCAAACCAATATATAACCAATTCATTTACCCCTATTATTCATCGCCTATACGAAGAAAAAAATGGGGGGAAACTCAAAGCAAGATCCAAGAGAAACGATTTGATTCCTCGGGTAGGAAAACATAGCTGGAAGAGTGAACCCATCTTCCCTCAGAATGAAACTTCTCCAAATCATATTGAAGTCATATAAGATTACACTATGACAATGTTGTAAACGGGTGTCACATTTTACCTTGGGTTGAAACTTGAAACCCAGAGAGCAGAAGCACAAATCTTGGCTGGAAATGGCGCATCTTACAATCACCTTCGTGTTCACTTGCTGATCTGTATCGATGAGGTTCTTCGGATTGATCAATCAGACTATACTGGGTGCATCACCTTCCCAACTACAAGTGGCACGGGGCCAGCGTGTCCGAACACAGTCGACTAAAGGACAATGGTGAGAAGGTTGAGGTTGGGTCACTTCAGTGGTTGTGCCCGTTGCCTCAGGATCAATTTGGGTTGAGTTGGAGCATGTTGGAATGCCGGACATAAATTCCTCAGGAGTCCACCTTGGAGGAACTAAGACCCTTAATTTAGTCAGTCTTGGTCTTTGTATGGGAATTTCACTTCCAGATGATGCCTGGTTCATGACTGATTTTGCAATCCCGTTGAAGTGGTAAAGATCAAAAGCCTTCTTGCCTGATAAACCGCTGGAGTCTTTGAATCCTCCTTGACTCTTGTCGAGATCTAAAAGAACCTGCCAAAAATCACTCCAAACGATGAACCCAGTGTTGCAAAGGTTTTCAAGCTTCTCTGATGGGAGATTAATGTTAGTGTCTTTAAGGACTTGATGGAAACCTTCCACGCTAATGAATCCTCCTCCGCCACTTTGATCGTGTGCATCAAACGCTCTTCGGATCTGTGTCTCTCTGCCTTCAAGTTCATTCTCTTCTTGAACTTTGGTTTCGAGAGCAAATAGGACCGTATAGTGAGACTCACTTCCAACAACCCAAATTGGCCATCTGGGGCACTTCAAATACTGCCCAACCTTACAGTAGTTTAGGGACTCTAGCAGGGTGAGGAACCCAACTTCAACTGCTGTAGATATGCCCTTCACGAACATTCCACCACCCAAGTCCATCATTCCATCAAACAAATTTGCCACTGCCCTTCCACAAAGCAAAAGGTTTACAATTTCCTGTTACAGAGATATATGAAGTTTTAACATTATAATCGCCAAAGGAATTTAGACTATTTATTTTGAAAAGAATAAAGATTTTTCACTAGTAAGAGAAGGGCCATTTTATGCTTCCCGAGTCACCTGAGAAGCATGCCCAAAAGGAGCAGTAACCAATGGTTGTGTTGGATCATCCCTGTCACTCTGAACAGAATCCTATATGAACAAAACAAATTGTCACTGCATCAAGCAAACCACAGAAAGAGGCAACCGAATACGTGCAAGTTGCATGCCTTCAAACATTTATTATTAAGCAGCAATAAAGCATTGTTGTCATGAAGCACATTATCTCAGTACCCAAGAGATTCTAAATATATTAGTTTTACTAGAACATGCTCTGTTCAAAAAGAGCACTCATGGATTCCTCTTTCATGTGAAGCTGTAGTACAACACACACTGAATCCCCTTGAATCCCAATGGTATACAGAATTAGATTTGCTTGTCCTCCAGTCCTTATAATAAATCTAACAAAACAGTAAAACACTCAGCCGCCAGACGCTTTCCCTCTTGGAGGTCACCTTGCCTGACTTCATTCAGGCACTACACCCATGCCTCTCCACCTCAGGCAACCCAGGCACTCACCCGTAATAACTATGCATTATGGTTTGTGCAAACTGAACAATATGAATGGTTTTTCTCAGCATGGAATTTTAGTTGAACTACACATTAATACTCTTCTTTTGTGGGGTTACAATTTTTAACTGGGGAAGACTCTTAAACTGAAAAAAAGAAAGTATTTTAACCTGGCTAGTTTGCTAAGGTGCGCTATAAAATATTCTTATTGGATTGAACCTAATACTAGAGTGGAAATGATCCCCTTCTTTGTTGGGTTATTCTTCTTGAGGAAATGTCTAAAATCGAAAACGGACATCATAATATATCAAAGTTTGTCACTCAAGTCTACTCAAGTACAATAGTCTTTCACGTTATGCATTGTTATTCCTAAATTCAAATGCATGCTCGCTTTGATATCCTGCAAAAGAAACGTGCAAATCAACCCTTTACACAATAAATCACTAAATCAGTTGAAATTTTACTTGACAACTTCCACTTATACCAAAAGGAACGATAAGTAATGAGTCACCTTGACTTTATCTTACGAATTGATGAATTGATAAAAAAATCTTTGTCACAAAATGACTTACAATTCCACGAGAAAGCAAAGCAGATATGAGGAACAACATTGCTCCCATACGACTCCGGTACACAGGAAGCAATTCTTCAATCCTTTTTAGTGCACTTGCTGGTGAAGTGTACTGAGTAACACTCAGAATGTTGTGAAAGTCAAGACCCGATTCAATCGTAAGGCCATCAAGTGCTTTTGCAATGACCTGTATCGAAAAACAAGCTCTAAAATTTATGATGATATCTTATTACCAGCGATGGTTGCTTTTAGGGAGGTATATATATACACACACACACACACACACACACACATATACATACATACATACACACACACACACACACACGAAATTTGTGTGATAACAAATGTATGCTATTTATTTGTACTTTTTTTTTCGAACAGAAAAACCACATAGATAGACTCTGGGCTCACTCTTCACTCCTCGAGACTATTCCAATTAGAATTTAG
Source organism: Cuscuta australis (assembly GCA_003260385.1). Classification (NCBI taxonomy): domain Eukaryota; kingdom Viridiplantae; phylum Streptophyta; class Magnoliopsida; order Solanales; family Convolvulaceae; genus Cuscuta; species Cuscuta australis. The sequence goes on along the minus strand of NQVE01000129.1, from coordinate 1,812,442 downwards.
ATGAAAAGAACAGGCCCTTTATGTACTAAACCCTAGGGATTTCCTAAACCTAAGGTTATTGAATAATACTAGTATAGTTTAGCAAAATTCAACAACTTGAAATTCAGTTATTATTCTTAAAGAACAAAACCTGCAAATACAAGGATTTAAAAAGAAGTACAAAGGAAAATCATTGTTGATATAGATGAATCTAGGTGTCTTTCTGTTTTGATGAATTAATAGATGATGATGCATATCAAAGGTCTCCCGACTGATCATCAGGAATTTCGCGTCTCACCTCATCTTTTGAGCTGTCAACAGACCCTTCAAGGTCCATATCAAGATTTTTCAAAGATGCTATAGAAGCTCTTCCATTTGTTCCACACATAAACAATATATCAGCCATACTTCTCACCAGTGCCCTGTCACCATACAAAAAGTTATGGGGATTAGCCACAATCTTTCACACTTCATGCTTACTTAATGCATTAAAGATTTCATTTGAGATAAAATTCAAAACGAAAAAAAAGAATAAAACTCACACTTCAATAAAAGAATAACTGAGGATAATCTAAAAGATTGAAGATGTTTGATATTCTAGCCAAAGGATAACACATAATAAGTTAATAACTGGTACAAAGTATTTTGGCTGACGTTGAAAGGCACGTCTAGGTCAGAATATAGATGTGGCATGCAATTTACAAAATATGGTCCCTACATAATTTACTGTCAACGTTACTTTCCTGAGGTGATCCCTCTCATCCAGAAAACTCTAAATAGGAGCTGCACAATGTTGGTGATATAGACCAAATAGAGCAAATTATGTTCTTTGGACCACCAACTTGAAACAGCACAATGTATACAACACATGTGTGTGTGTGCGCGCACACACACACACGCATGCACACATGAATGCCAGAATGGAGACGGGTATACAATTTATATATGCATCTGACTTACTGTTAGCATTACTTACCTGAAGGGCTATAGGTGATTCCCTCATTCCAAAACTCTCAACTCTCAACTCTCAACAAGAGTTAGGCTTAACCAAAGCAATATGGACACAATAGAGCTGATTTTATGTTATTTGACCCACCAATGTTGAAACTTGACACAAACAATGAACCAAATAGAGTTGATTTATGTTCTGTGGACCACTAGGGTTGAAAGTTGATACACACCCATTTAGTTAGGACGTCAGGGTCAGCCTAGCAGTTAGTCAAACAATCAACCAGATAGCTCATCCATGGGTGTACTCAACCAACCACTTCCATAATCCCGGAAGTTTGGACTCACGACTATAGGATCACCACCAGAAGTTAAGAAGTCTATTACATGATTACCAATGTTGAAACTTAACAAAAACAATGAACCAAATAGAGTTGATTGTATGTTCTTTGGACCATTAGTGTTGAACCTTGATACAAACCCATTTAAATAGGATTATCCGGATCAGCCAATCAGTTAGCCCAACAATAGATCAACCTGCTCCTCTATGGGTGTATTCAACCAACCATTCCCATAGTCTAGAAAGTTTGTAATTCCCCAGAAGTAAGGGAGTCCACAAGGTTTATTACATGATCCTAGTATAAATACTCCCCTCTGAACTCGATAATAACCTAAGAATATACACCAACAAGTTGGGGCCTAATTTGGCGACTTTAGGATAAACATCTCCAAAGCAAGTGCAACCAAATGGTTAGGCAGAATAGGGAACAATGGCTTAACTGCGGAGAGGATTATGGTTTGGAGTTTCTCCTTGCAAGGGAGGATGCCAAAGGGTTAAACTTAATCAATAAAAATTAGTGGATATTGCATCAATCTAACAGTGCTTTAAAGCACAACAACAACAACCCAATTTGATCCCACGCAAGTAAGGTTTGGAGAAGGTGTGTGTACGCAGACCTTACCCTTGCTCGAAAGTAGGGAGGCTATTTCCAAGAGACCCCCGGCTCAAGTGTCTATTTTTCCTTTTAGCCACCCCATCTTGGGAAGGCACGTAAACAAAATAAGATTGGTGAATCAAACTTTTTTGGGTCATGTACGGTGTAAAGGGAATACTGATAAGAAACATTTGGACATTTGGTGGCACCATCACTGTGTAATATAAAAATATGCATATTGAATTGGGTACTTATTTTAGCATAGAGAGCACGAAAATGGGGAACGAGTTCATATTGGTTTTTCACAAAAATATGACCACGTAGAAGAACAATCATCAACAAAAGTGACAAAATACCTGTATCCACCTTTGGACACATGGAACTCAAACATCTCAATGAACTAATTTCGCTGATTTTGACATGACTCAGATTGCAAGAAAGGTTGAGTGGTCGAAGTAAGAGTGCATTTTCTTTAGCAATGGAAGAAATGGATGTCCTTATGAACGACAAACTTCAACGAGCGTACCTATTCCTAGACAAGAAACAGATTTTGGTGTGAATGAATCAAGGGATATAGAGACGAACAAACTTATGTCCTCTACTGAGAATCCCTTTGTTGCAAGATCCTAAAATAAACAATTAGTAAAGAATGTTACCGAACAATTAATTCCAAGAGTAAGTTTAAGACTGAATGAATTCAATAACAAATCAAGAAGACTTTAGACATAGCCACAGAGGATGATGGAAGATCAAGTGCCTAAACCAAGTACCTTTGAGTTAGACCTAGCTAGTTAAAACAGATTGGGATAGTTAATCACTCGGAGGTGTGACAACAAAACTGAGTGAAGTGCACAAGGAAAACATGAAACTAAGTGAAAATGAGCAGTAGTGAAACAAGAAGGCACCAGGAAGGAGAGGAACTCCTGGAAACTCTATGGTTGTCGACCATTCAAGATTCCAATCAAGAGAGGCATCGTCAAATGCCAGCACATGTCAAACTGATAGAGTGTTGGCGGCATGCATGGCACGGTGATGGTCTTCATTGGCCGGGTCATCAGCAATGCTTATGGAAAGAGGGATGTACTCAAGCAAAGAAGGCTCTATGGAAAATAAACATGCTTTGAGAGGAAAATAAACATGCTTATAACAAAACCTTTGATATCGTGTGATTATGGACTAATGGAGTGAATTTTACTATGCAAGGAACTCATAATACTTAAGTAGATTACAGCTCCAGTTTGTAAGTGTAATCTATAGCTGGGAAGGTACTAAATCTATTTAGTATTGGGCTAAGTTCATTAGAGTAGCAATTAGGAGATTAGGACTAGGGATAGGGTTACACCACTAATTAACACACTAACTAACGAGAACCATGGTCAAGATTCTTACTTTCCCTTTGACCTTGTAAAACACCAAAAACATTGTACTCCGTATTAAAGAAAGATGAGATAGAATCAACATATTAGTCATGTTGGCTTCAATTTTTTTAAAAGAATAGAGATCACTCACATTGATTTCATGTCTTCGGTAAGGGAAGAAAAAATATCAGCCCCTACATGTTCATGTTTGGAGGATCCTCTCAAGCCTGTATTCGCAAATATGTTTGGTGTTGCAGTATTTAATTCCCCCGAGGAAAATAAAAGGAATTTTAGAACAAAAGCCTGCAGATTACGTAATAAAAGCATTTTGTGAAATTTGCTGAATTTTTCAAAGATAAATTATTATTATCAAGATTGCCCCAGTCAGGGGCGGATTATAAAAGGTCTATTAAAACATTATTGAACTCATAATTTTTTTTCTCATCACAATATTATGTAACTCGTCTTATAACTCTCAAGTTGCATACCGTACCGCCACTTTTTCGTGGAACCTACATTTATATGTTGCTACTGTTGCTCAAGAATTAAAGGTTTGCTTGTTATGAATTAATGATGATTATCTTCCCTATAGCAAGGCTATTTTTTTTTAATTTTCATTGGTACAAGCTTAATTCGAAAGTGAACAATTGAATCCCTTCCTGGTTCTCCATACCAAATATATCTACATAATCAATTTAATCATTAATAGGACCGTCTTAAAAGATTTGTAGGTTCAATAACTTCAGTCTCAAGATAACATAAAACAGAACATTTCATGGTACATTGGTACGTTTACACATTCATACACTCAACACTTTCACAATTTATAATGGCAAAATAACCTACATGACATTTTCATAAGTGGAATCAATTTATTGAGACAAATCATAATACTTAAAATCACCATAGCATTGATATAATAAAACTATGGGTTGTTCAAAATTTTGATCTACTATTTTTTTCTTTAGGTAAAGGTGTCCTGTATAACTGTTTTTGTCATCTTTTCATATGAAAGCTATTCGTTACAATTACATAACAGAACTGTATTCAAAATTTCAAATTACAAATCTAAACATGATAATGAGAATATTACTTGAATTGCTGCTAATACACCACATGGCCCACCTTCATGCTGCACTAAGCCCATTGATGTTTCTAGATCAGAACTAAACCTATAGAAATTTCGCATTATGTATTAGAAATGTGTGATATCTGATATGGCATTATAGAACTTGTGAAAACAGAATAACTAACAGAACAGCAAATACCAGAAGAAATCTCAAAACAGAACAGCATCTGCTGGGAATAACTGATCAATAGCTAGATACAGTAAATATTGAATCAATCTATGATGACACCACACACACACACACACATATATATAGTTTTGAAATAATAAATAATTGAAAATAGCAGTTAAATTTGAACGGGATGCAAGTGGTTTTGGATCTTGTAGTCTGCATCCACATTTGAAAAACAAATGTCTGGATATGGTTGCATTGTTATTTTGTTGACAAGTTTATCTAGAAGGGGAGAATTGATAGAGCAAATTGAAGCATTGTTACAAGCAAAGAAACCCTATCACGTAAAATGATGTTTACACACCATGTGGCATGTGCAAACACACATCTACACCATGCATTGAAGCTAATATGCGCAATACTCTTACAATATTAGATAACATTAAAAATAGTCTTAAATCATTATTACCACATGTCTTGTTCGTTCTTTGTAAAAGAAGTAAGAACAAGCCAACCGAACAATGCTGAGAAAAAACTACAGCTAACTAATGAGATTTAAAAGGGCATGTTACACATGGTGACAGAATCTAGAATATAAAAGTAATTTTTCAATAATTTCACTAGTGGAGAACTCGCACGGATGATAACATTTTACTGAAAGACGTGTGGTTCCTGAATAACAACTAAATTAATCAATTCTAAAGGCTATGAAACAGGAATCACTGGGCATAAAATAATCAACAATCAATTATCTAGGATGACGAGCCAAATCAGCCAACTATACTTACAAAATTGAATCTTTTGAATAAAAAGAAAAGCAAACTACATAGCCTGAACCTTGCCATACCTAATGCCCTGGTTAGTCCATTGTCCAAGTATATCCCTAGAGACTGTGCTCCCAAAAATCAATGAGAATAACTGCTCAGCCTCCGCAACAGACAACTCTTTCCCCGAGTTCACATTTTCATGCTCAGGCTTTTCCAAAGTAAGAGCTTTAACTAATCCAGCACTTGACCCACCTGGATTCTCTTGTACCGCGGATGTCTCCCCTCTCTTTTCAGCATTTTCAATTCCCGTGGGCGCCACAGATGCAGCCGCATGCTTTGAGGCCATCATCCGCTTCTCCGCAGCTGCCGCCATCAGCTCCCGTTGTTTCCGGCGGTTCTTGGCGGCAGGCGACTCCTCTTCGTCCCCGCCAGCTGATACTTCTCCAGGCTTGCTCCTCTTCGGCTCTGGAGACTCATTCTGCAAACTCATCCTCAGCGCCATCTTCAATTCCTCGTCTTCATGATCTGCCATTTAAGGCAGAGCTCAGAATACCAGATCTAATGCCTACAAATAAGATCTTCAAATACCACTACACCAGCATGTAACAAAACTTGTGAACTAGGGTTTGAGATTCCGAAACCCAGAGAAATTTACTGAATCCACGCACTGGATGCATCAAGCATAGAGGAAGACGCAAAGAGATAAAATCAATCACGCTCCACACTTTTCATTTCCAATCTCGATTCACCGAGGATCGCGGGGCACATTCATAAACATATATGCGGAGTATTCGGGATTGATACGTTATCTAATTCATAAATTCTTTTTCTTTATGTAAGTATTTTTATTAATCATTTCATAAGATACAAGTAAAAGTTTAGGGTCGGTTTCATATACGGAATTGGTAGAATTGGTAGAATTGAAATTGAAATGAAATTGAAATTTCATGTGATTCAATTTTATATAATTGAATTCTGCCAATTCAAATTCATTTTTTGCACTATTGATTCCAAATCCACATAATTTTTGTGCTATCAAACACCAAAATTGGAATTGAAGTCCACAATTTCAATTCAATAATTTGAATTCCATGTACCAAACAGGATCTTAGAGTATTTTGTCAAATTCTTTTGTAATTTTAGGATTTATACTCACTTTATGGATTTCAGTATATAAATGTTCTGGATGAATTGAACTTTTTGAAAAAAAATAAAAGATTTTCATGTCGATCCATGAAAAGATTCACATTCACATGTGAATCTTAGGATCATAGAAGTACAACTTATTTTGTTCATCTAAAAATTACTCATTCTGTCCTTAAATGTTCTTCCCATTTACTATTCACACAGTCAAACTTTAATCACTTTCTTTACATATTTCATTATGTATTTGATAAAATAATATAGTTTTGTCACCACTTGTTTCGTAGAACTTTTGATGTAGTTTTTAAATATATAAATTTTATTTTTTAATTTTACACCTACAATCAAATAAATTGAATTAAAAATAAAGTCGATCAAACTTCGTAAACAGAACCAGGAAGAACATTATAGGACGGATGGAGTAATTATATCTTCCAATCAACGTGTTAAAATTTTATGTTTCAAAATGATTTTATTTTCTTTTTCCGTCCCAAATTAAATTAAGAAGTATTTGATTACAATTCACATATTGGATGAAATAATATAGTCATATCACATCTTATTTTGTATAACTTTTGATGTACTTTTTAAATATTTAATTTTATTATTTATTTCCACCACAATTCTCAAATTAACTATCTTAACAGTTGCTTCAATTAAACATCGTAAAGCGAAAGATACGATTTAAATTAGGACGGAGGAAGTACAAACTAGTATTGAAATAAAAAATAAAAACTACGGAGTATATATTTAAAAACTACATAAAGAATTTTAAAATAAGAGGTAACAAACATATTTTATTTTATCAAATGATCAATGAAAATACGCAAATAAAAAAATTGTCGAGTGAACGTAATAATATAGAAGTAGAGTATATTACGGAGTATGTTGGAATAGATGGAATATAAGTTTTTATGTAAACAAAGTAATGGATGACTATATTAACACTACAAGTATGAGCCTATAAGGTAAGAAATTGAACATAAAGTTATTCCATTCCGTCCAGTTTGAATCTTTCTAGTTTGATTTTGATAATCAATTCTTTAAAAGTTTGACTACAAATTACGAATAAATACATAAAATAATTATAAATTTAATATTAATAAGTTAATTTTGAAATATACCTTTGAAATATTACATCTTTTTATAATACGAGATTGATGATCAAAATACTATAGTTAAGATCGTGAAAAGTCAAATGATAACATTCAAAAAGTACGACGGGAGTAGGTAAAACTTATAATCTTCGTTTGTCAAAACAGTACACTTGGTGAAATACCAATATACCTATGGTTATATATCATTTTTTTGTAAAAAATTACTTTTTTTGTGTATAATAAAAGTTAAAAAACTCGAAACAGATACTCCCTTCGTCTCAGTGTATTCGTCTATATGACTTTTCGAGTCAAACTGGACGAACTTTAATCATCAATTACTCTTAATTTGTGTTGTATATCAATACTACAAAATAAAATTTTGATAGTTCTTAATAAGATAAATCCATTGAAATAATTTTTATTCTAAAAAACATTATCATTTTTATTCAATTGAGATTTAAAGTTCGTACAGTTTGATTCAAAAAGTCAAATTAAACGAATATGCTAGGATAGAGATAATATTATTTGGTAATAGAATAAAGGACGGAGCTAGTATTACTTCCATTTTTCATCACAATCATTATTCTCCGTCAAAATACACAAAAAGGAGTTTCACCCACCATCATCTCATTACACCTCTAGAAGAAGAAAAGGCACTTTAAAATCACAATAAGGCAATGTATGACTATCTCCACTTTTTTTCTTTCTCTAATGATGATGCAATTTTTAATTTTATTTATCTTTTAGTGAATTTTGAACGGACAGTTTATAAAATTCTTGATAAATTTGATGCATTTTGTTAAGTGCCAATATAGAATTTTAGCATATAAAGTTGCATTACAAGGAACAATTGTATGGGAACTTGTTAGAAATAAGATAATAATTGAGAATTTCAAAAAAAAAAAAAAAAGAAATATAATAATTGAGAGAAAATATTCTCTTTATTTCTAATAGTCATGTGCACACCAATGTTGTATATATAGAAATCTACATGTGGGAAACTTTTTAAATAAACAAACTATACTTGTAGAAAACAAATTCTCTTAAGAAATATAATAATACAAAAGTACTACCAAAAACACAATATGAAATTAAATTATACTCCCTCCATCCCATTTTATAACGCCTGTTTCGGTTTACGATGTTTGACTAAAATTATTTTCAAATTATTTTATATGACAAATGGTATAAAGTTAAAAAATAAAAGTTACATATTAAAATACTACATCAAAAGATCTACAAAACTAGTAGTGACAATAGTATTTTATTTTATCAAATTAATAACGAAAATAGAGAAAGAAAGTGAATGAAGTTTGACCCTGTGAATAGTAAACATGCATTATAATTTGGGACGGAGGGAGTATATTATACTCCCTCCGTCCACATTTAAAGTTCCCTCTTTGACTCGTTGCGCAAATTTAGGTGGAATAAAAATTGTGTTGACTTTCCCTTTATGCCCCTAATCTTTTCTATCCCTGTACACCCCACTGGAGCCGTCTACCCCTGTACACCACTGACGCCGAGACTTCTGCACTGTCGTCGCCGCCGCTTCTGCACCGCCGTCGAAAGCTCCGGGCATCGCAGCGCCCAGCCGTCGCAGCCCCTAGCATCCCTCTCGCCGTCACAACTTGCTTCTCTCGCCGTCACAAGCCCCCGCCTTCAAAGATCTATTTTTAGACTTCTCGTTAGGGAAGAAAATCAACATCCCACCATAGATCTGGAAAAAAAATAAAAAAATTGTTCCTACAAATCTAGATCCGACGAAGATGCAACCAGATCTGAAAAAAATTTCTTCTTTTAATTGACGAAAGAAGAAGGAAGAAAAACAGGAAAAAAATGAAGAAGAAATAAGAAGAAGAAGAAGAAGAAGAAGAAGAAGAAGAAGAAGAAGAAGAAGAAGAGGAGGAGGAGGAGGAGGAAAACAAGAAAAGAAGAAGAAAACAAGAAGACAGAATTGAGAGGAAGAAAAGAAAGAAAAAGAAGGAAAGAGGAGGAAGAGTGGGGAGGGTGGCTGACGAGGTGGGAAGGGAGAAAAAAGGAAAAAGAAAAAGAAATGTAATGGACGAGGGTAGTTTTGTCTTTTAACCCTGTAAAACTTACTAAAAAAGGAAATGAGAACTTTATTTGTGAACGGACCGAAAAGGAAAGTGGGAACTTTAATTTTGGACGGAGGGGGTATCTTATTATATTTTATTATTATTATTATTATTATTATTATCTGCATTATTATTATTGTTTTTGTTATTGTTATGTAACAATCCCCTCAAGTTAGAACATATAAAAATGAAATGCCCAACTTTGGAATAAGAACCTCTAGAGGTGATTTTCCTAAAGCTTTAGTATGTATGTTCGATCGATGTTGTGAAGTAGGAACATGTTTAGTGCAGATGACACCACACAATAGCTCATCACAAACAAAGTGACAATCCATCTCAATATTTAGCCATTTTAATTCCCATGTGGATGCAGCAAGGTCCATAAATTTAGCTTCAATCGAGGTGCGAGCCACAATCTTTTGTTTCTTCATCTTTTAAAAGACCAGAGAATACCAAACGATGATTTTGTGGCTCAAACACAATAAAAAACAACTATCAGCAGAATCAATGTACTCAAACATATTGTTGCAGTAATACATGGGAAATAACACACCAATAAATATTCCTTCTAACACAAACACTGCAAAGAGAAACCAAACAGCTTCTGGATTGAGAGCAGAAGCATATCATTTGTGCAGTGCACAGCAACAGTTTTGTGCTCCAATTTCAGCTTCAAGACATGGAGGTTTGGAATTCTCGTCTTTGTACCATTCTAACCGAGCTTGAATCAGCTCGCTAACAAAACAGTCCAGCTTCTCGATTGTCACATTAGGCATCACAACAGCGTGGGCCATGTTTCTTTCGCAGGCGAGTTGCCAGCGGCGAACAAACTCCTCATCTTTAGGTCTCTCAAAGACGACGGTACTGCTAAGCTCGTTGAGCATGACACTGATTCCGGCTCCTAGGAGGCAATCTTTTAGGTAGTGTGCGTTTCTGAGACACTTTTGGACCTCTTTCTGGAAGCCCTTGTAGCCTTTCCGGTTCAGGGTGTACCAGAGAAAGATTGGGGCATGGCCGTTTCGGCTTCCCATGATGGTGGCATCCCTTGAGGCAAGGTACTCCACATTCCTTGAGAGTGCGTTGATGTGGTCCAGCCTTGTGATCTGAACACCACAGGGCATTGGGCATCCCACAAACTTGTGACCAGAAACACTAACACTGCCAATTGGTTTTTTGAATGAAACCTTTGGTGCCTGTACATGATGACAGCACAAAGTTAATACTCCCATCCCAGAGAAAAGGCTCCGTATTACTATTTACACGGTCAAACCATATCTTTTTTAATACATATTTTCATTGATCATTTCACAAAATAAAATAGTCATGACATCTTTTGTTTTGTAAAACTGTTGACGTAGGTTATATATATAAATTTAAATTTTTAGCTTTACACCAATTTTAAAATAAATTGTTTTGAAAATAACTTCAGTCAAACATCGAACAAAGAGAGTCTTGCGAAATAATTAACATGAATACATGATACTCCATACATGACATGGTTAAACACCAAAATATTTCACATTCTATCAACATGACTTGGGAGAACAATTCAAGAGTCAGAGGACAACTCCCTTTACATTCATGTATGGTGATTTTCAAGCCCTTTTTGTTTTTGCTATTTTACTGTCCAATCCGTTTTTAACCATTGTTCACTCTATCTCTGCCTTTCAAAAATATTCTATTTTCAACATTTAAAAAATGTTAATTTTTCATATCCTCATCCAGAACATCCCAAGTTTTTTTTTGTAGTCAAGGGCCTTCAAGGAAAGTCTCTACGAAAATGGTGCAAAGGTCAGGTAAGCATAAATTCCCCGCTCCCTTGAGTGGGGAGTTTCTGGGTATGTTTAGATTAGTTCAGGCACAATAGGATGTGTAACACAAATTTCGCACAAGTGTTATTCATGAACATATTTGGGCATGATTGAAGGAAATTCTCTTGCAAAGACAGACGACTTTTGGTATTCTATGGTTTATCTATGAAAAAAGATTCTGCCAAGAGCACCCATGATTTGCTTCCATTTTAAAGCTTGTACTCTACTTCCCTCTTTGAATCATCTTCTTCATCCAACATTATCAACACCCTAGTCCCAACTAAATGGGGCACTGGCATTAAATTTAGTGCCAGGTCATGATTTAAGACACACGAGTATTTGTTATAGTCACGTTCCATTACCAAAATGACAGTGTAAAATCAACCTACAAGTCATGGAACATGGCCAATTTAATTCATTAATTGGTTAAGTTAATCCATTGGTTAGCATAGAGAACAGCAACTAGACATAGTCTAATTCATACACACCAGGTTAGTCAAGGAGAGCAAAACGTATCATGAAATCAGGAAAAAGAGGCAACATTTACTTGCTAGTTTCCATTAATGACATCAGAAGGCCAAAGAGAAATCCATGGGCATGCGCATAAAATTTATGACAATGTTGAAAGCCGAAACAAAAGTAACATTTACTTACACGCTTCACAAATGGCATCATAAGCCCAAAGAGTGCTCCATCACAGTGTATATAAAACCGATTATGTGAATACCCACATTCTTCAAGGGTTTGGATAACAAGGTCAAGATCATCAACAGCCCCCTTCACAGTTGTGCCTGTGATATGAGATAGAATGAATCATCAAGCAACATGCTGCAAGTAGGCTTATATGTATCAGAGTCAGAGAGAATACAAGGAATTGTACCTATGTTAACATTGATAATTGCAGGTTTGTCTGTGTTAGAAAGGAGCTTAGCCTTAAAATCCACACAATCAATCTCACCAGTTATTAATGTGTTAACCTTTACACATTCCATTCTATACATTCTTGCTGCTTTAAACACTGAATAATGTGACTCTCTTGAAGCATACAAAATTCCATCAGGAAATACTTCTCTCCTGCAAAGTGAATTTATTTCTTATTTAAACGTGAAAAATCGTCAGAGAAAACCAATGAAGTACAGTATGCACCGCATTAAAAAAATGACAAATATACTAACCCAACAAGAATTCCATGAAGATTTCCCTCAGTCCCACAGTTTGTAATGTATCCCCAGTACTCATTTCTTTCAATGTCCCATAAACGGGCAAACCAATCCAATACACCCACTTCAAACTGCCTCGAGTGCACACCATAGTTGCTCTCTATAAATGGATCACCAAGGTTATTAATGGAGAAATGCTGTAACTGTGAAAGATCTCCATAATCAAAATCCAGATTGTATGGATATCCTGCAAAAATTAGACACCTCGGAATCAAAATAATAAGAACCATGAATCTTTGAAATGCTGTCTACATCAGTGCGGAGAGAGAAATCACCTAGATGCAAGAGCATTCAAAGCACATTAAATTCAATGAAAAGATATTATTTGACAGAGTAAAAGAAAATACATGAAATGCAAAGATTCTTGGACAGAAAAACAGCTAAAATGCATAGTCTATTTGTGTGTAGTGTACATGGTGTGTGATAAAGCATCAAAATGATTTGTAATTTACATATTGAATAATCTATAGCATATGATATAGGATAGATATCATGCCCACAGGCTGGCGAAAAGTAAATTTGCTCCATACATTGCTAAAGATAACCTCTTTCCCAAATTGTACCAGTACTTTGTACTCCGTATGTCTCAATGGCTTCTTTACAATACAGTTTGGGATGTTTTACTATGTAATTTCCAAAACATTTTGTCTAAATTTTGGTGTAAAAGGACTATATTATTTCATCAATGAAAATATATAAAGAAAAAAATAATATTGACTTCTTTTAATATTAATATCAACAGCGCGCATTCAAACTTTAAACTGTCTAACATAGAATCAAATCTGGAAATGGAACGATACTAGATTTTGGTGTAAAAGGACTATATTATTTTTAAAATGAAAATATATAAGGGAAGAGAACATAATATTGATTTCTTTTAATGCTAAAGTCCACAGCTCGCATTCAAAGTTCAAACTGTCCAGCATAGAATCAAATCTGGAAATGGGACGAACCTAGATGATGCTTGGTTCGCTCGACAAGAGATTTGCGGTACCGAGCCAAGACGCCAGCCATGTAGGCTTCCTTATCTCCCGTCGATTCATCGTCCGCATCAGGCTCGGTGACTTCCAGACACGTGGTGTGCACGTTCCGCCCCAGCACAATCTCCCTCTTCTCCGTCTTCCTCTCTCCGGTGGGGACAGCGCCGTCCAGAATGCCGGATTCCGCCAACGGAGGAACCGGCTCAGACATATTAATCGCCGGATCGGAGGAATCGTCTACCAAAAGCTCAGCCGCCGGAGCTTTCCCGTTCGAAAGGACTCCGCCAAGCGAGGCCGCCTCAATTCCAACGCCGCTCCCGAACATCTTCGCCCTGTTCAAATTCAAAAAATCACCTAAATCATCCGATTATTCCTCTCCTAATAATCGCTCGAACAGATCGGGAAAATTCAAAAACACAAACTTTTTATGCAGAAATGAATCGAGGAATGTCCAACATCAAAATGTATGAAACGCTACCTTAGAACTGGAATCGAGGAAGGATGCAATGGGAAAGGCAATGGAGCGGTTGTGGGAAAAGCGCGAGAGCGAAAGAGTAGGAGAGATGTGGTGGAGGAGGTTGATGAAGGTTATGAAGGCAGTTTTTTAGTGCGCAATTATAATTACAGTATAAAGCATGTTACTGTGAGTCGACAATGAATCATCAAAATGCGAGTACTTCATTGGCTGCATCTTTCATGTCCAGTGTTGGATATGGATGTTAAAAGAGAATTGGGAGAGATTGGAAATCGATCTTATGGGACAATTCAGGTGCTTCGTTTGAAAAGTTGTGGTTTGCTAATTTTCTATCCCCTAAACTCCAGAATAAGCCCCCCACCCTACTAGCATAAGGCTTCGTTCCGTTCAACTTATTGTTTTTGATCTGATCTAATTTTAATAAGTTCTGATCTGACCTGATCTGATCTGATTGGGTCTGATCTGATTGAATCTGATCTGATTTGGTCTGATCTGATTAATTATGATTTGATTTAAAATTCAAATCAATAATTTGATTTGACTTTATAATAACGTTTGAAAATTATAGTGATAATTCATATTTTAATATAATCAATATTTTTTAATAAAATAAAATTAGTTAATTCATATATTAGAATAATCATTAATATTATAATGTAATAATATTTTTATTTTATGATTATTTTTTGTGAAATTAGAATATTAATTTAATATTTTAATAATTACTTCATATATACATTAGAATAAATATTTAATTTATATATAAATTTAAAAGTAATTAAATTAAGATAATCAATATATATAAGAGATAGTGTTTTTATTAAAATATCTCATCCTTACAAAAACATCAAAACTTTAGAAACTCAAATTACAGGTAGGAATAAAAATATATTTTAAAAGTAAAAATTAGATTGACATTGTCAATGTATTTTAAAAATAATTTTTCCGACGTCTAATAATTAAGGATTACTTTCTCAGTTTTCTATTTAACTTGTTTCTAAAGTTTATTCTTTTTCATTTTTAAGAATAAAAATAATAATAATTCTTGATGGGATCTGATCTGGTCTGATCCGATCTGATTGAATCTGATCTGATTGGATCTGATCTGATCTGATTGGATTTGATCTGGTCTGGTCTAATCTGATTGGGTCTGGTCTGGTCTGGTCTGATCTGATTGGATCTGATCTGGTCTGATCTGATCTAATTCGATCTGATCTGGTCTGATCTGATTTTAATAAGAATAAGAAAAAATAAAAAAAATAAATTGAACGGAACGGGGCCTAACTCAAATCCACTCCCACCTCTTTCTATTGCACCTTACAAAATTCAGTTAATTTTGGAGTCAAATCTTGACTCCAAAGTCAACTAAATTTTGTTGTATGGCGGGGGTGGGTTTGGATCGGGATTGGGAAGTTATCATGGGTCAGGAAAGATGGAATCGTCGATTTTTTAAACAAAACACCGTAAGTGCTTCAATTAAAGCTTAGGTCATGGTATGACACTCGGGCTCAATGCCACATGAACCCTTCCCAAAGAAGAATGAGTTGATTGCATGTTCAGGAACTCGAATTAGGACTTCAAATCTAGATTTGACTCAAATTTCAAGTTTGAAAAATCTTAAAAATTTAGATTTGGAATTGAGTTAAACTCCTTTAATTCATAGAAAGCTCATTTGTAAATCTATGTCTCCCATTACCATTTGAAATTCAAAAATTTAAATTTTGGAGTTGAAATGTAATAATTGAAATGAAATGTTAGTTCTCAAACACCATCTGAAAGAAATTGATAAGGTTGGAAGAGACTAAGAGCATGTTCTTTAGGGTTAGAAAAACAGAGTTGGATATTGAAAGAAATTGGATAAAACTAGAAGAAAATAGAAGAAATTAAAAAAAAACTAGAAGGACTAAAAAAACTGTAAGAAATTAGAAAATCTGAAAAAACTATAAAAAATTATTTAAGTGTATTTATTATATTATTCTCATTCAAATTGTTGTTATATTTTATTATTATTCATATCATTATTATTATATTCATAATCACGTTATCTTAATCAATTTCTTTAAGATAAAAAAGTATTGTCATTTTTCATACACAAAAGTATTGTCAAAATAATACTTCGTATATTTGTAATTACACTTTATATATTACTCACCCCGTCCCTAAATAGATTACAATTTTTTTCCTCTCTCCTCTCGATAACTTTTGTTTGTTTATGCGATTTCATTAAGTATTTGATAAAATAAAATATTCTTGTCACCTCTTGTTTTGTAAAACTTTTGACCTAGTTTTTTAATATGTAATTTTTATATCTTATTGATATACCAATTTGTGAATAAAATGATTTCAAAAAGTAGGAAATTTTACTCCGTAACTCGCAATTATTAATCAAATTGGGGACGGAGGGAGTATAAGATTTTATTTTAAATATTAGATTTGTCATATAATGTGATCAAACCTATTTTTTTTTATCATGATTAACATCATATTTGCATTGTAACTTCTATTTTGAAAATAAACACATAGAACTCCTATTTTGGTACATTTTTATGTTATACTTCTAGTTTATTCTTTTTCTCTAAAATATTTTGACTTTCAAAATTTTTTTATAAAAATTTAAAAAAATAAAAATAAAATTATTTTAACCGGTGTTGCTATTTTATTTTTAATTAATTTTTAAATTTAAAAATTTTAAAAAAGGTGAGTTTTGATGTTCTAAGTGGTGAGCTTTGCTTTATTTATAGTGAGTTTTGCATTGGTCATTGGTGAGCTTGGTAGTGTAATGTGGTGAACCTGGCGTCATCTCACCGAAGCATGTCATCTCACCGTAAGGTGTCATCTGACTGGAGTCAATCTCTCTCTCTCTCTCTCTCTCTCTCTCTCTATATATATATATATATATATATATATATATATATATATATATATATATATATATATATATATATATATATATATATATATATATATATATATATATATATATATATATATATATATATATATATATATATATATATATATATATAAGAGTAGGTAATATGTAGTACATTTGTTCCTAAGTAAATGTCCAATTTGAGATTTCTGGTTTTTTTATAACTTTTATTTGTGTTTGCATTTTTATTAATAATTTGATAACATTAAAATAGACATGTCGCTATTTGTTTTGTAAAATGTTTTATATAGTTTTTTTGAGATGACAACAAACGCTTGTACTGAAAAGATGGATCAAAGTAGATTAAGACATAGACTTGAAAAGATGTAACCAAAGTGAGTTGTACTTTTGTGGTCCTAAGATCTACATGAAAAATGTGAATCTTCTCACACTTTTTATGGGTTTACAACTATATTTTTTGTAAAAGTCCAATTTTTATACGCTATTTATGTGCTAAAGTTTATAAAATGAGTATGTACCTATGATCCACAAAAGAATTTGCCAACCAAAGTGGTCCTTGAGGTGAGTATAGTCTTGAACGAGTATCTCATTTGGTCCTAGATTTTTGATGAAAGATTAGACTAGACCTTCGATCGAGTGGTCTTTTTCAAAAGACTATATCGGAACTATAATATGATATGAGTTGTAATGCATTTGAAATATAATTTTATACAAATATATTTATGCTTTAAGGTTAAATTTAATATAAATACATTTATCGAATCAATATTGAGAATAATACTTTACATTATTTTTTTTATAATTTTAAAAATAAGTTATAACAAAATAAAAATATCAAATGTACAAAACGTACAAATTTAAATTAGTTTTTTGTTGATTCTATCAAAAAATAAGGACCCTCTGCCGAGCTTTATCCTTTCCGCATTTCCTTTTGAAGGGGATTCTCCACCTCTGCTTTGAGTCTTTCTTTGGAATTCTACTGAACAGGTCGATCTGTTTGTTTTTGCAAATTCTCCAAAGGTCAAAGGTCTCCTCGCCAAGAGCTCCCCGATGACGAAACCCGTATGCAGTGGCGGGGCGGCTTTTTTCTTTCACAATAAGATCTGGAGAATTATCCCTACCTTCGGTAGACTGGACTTAGACCGGTCCTAATTAGACTACCCGTTCTAGAAAGATACCTATTATTTTGTGAAAACCATACTAATCCTGTCTTAAATAATACCAATCCTGTCTTAAATAATACTGGTCTTTTCAAAGGATCGATTCCATCTAACCAATTTATCTTTTTGCTCATCTCTATAATTTTTTAAATATATACAAGTTGTATTTTTTATTTATATAGAAATTTATAAAAATGAAATCATTTTAAAAGAAATAAATTTGCACATTATTTGAAACACAACACTTATTTAGGAAAGGAGGAAGTAAATTGAAACAAATTTACCAATAGTAAAAAAAAATAAGGGCGACAAACAAGCAATTCAAATTGAAGTCACGAGTTCCTTGACATGATATCAAAGTCTTGTTGACCAAGAGGTCACGAGTTCGAAACTTACCGTCGCCTAATTTTAAAAAAATAAAAGTTTCACGTGCATGGCTCAAAGAAGTCAGGCCTGCACGAGAGGGGCATGTTAGAGTATATATAAAAATTTATCTTGGGCCAGAACCACAACCTTGAGCTTTTGGTTGAGTTGGTTTTTTGAGAGTTGAATTGAAAAAAGTGTTAAAAAATAGGGAGAAAAACCAAAATATCACTCTTAGAGCACTAAAATACTCTAAATAGCAGTGCTATATGTTTCGTACCTGTGATTCCGATTTTGACCTTTAATTAAACAGTACTCTTACTGCCAAAAAATATGATTGTTTTGGGCAGTGTAGTTGTTCACTCATAATTGTGTAGTGTGTAGTGTAGTTTTTTTATATGTGAGTATTTAGTTTGGCAGTGTAGAATGAATATATGTTGTTATATCTTACGGCAGTGTGTAAATGTATTATTGTGTTCCTTAATTTCATGTTGTAGTGTAATGTCTATTGATTTATGTGGCAATGATTTCATTTATAAATTCTACACTGTCAAAAAGTGTATGACTATTTTCATGTATGAATTCCACACTGCCCAAAAAATATATAACTCTTTTTATGTATGAATTCCACACTGTTTTCATGTATGAATTCCACACTGCCAAAAATATATATGATTGTTTTCATTTATGAATTTCACACTGCCCAAAAATGTATGACTGATTTCATGAATAATCTATTACACCAAAACACACTGGCCAATCATGGGCTTGGCTTTTTTTTTTTGTCTTTCTTGATTTTGTATAATGTTAGAAGATGTTAGTATTAGACATATGTTGAATTTCTTTTATGTGGTACTGAAAAGAAATGGATAATGGAAGGTATTATATATGTTGTAAATTTTAAGACTTTGTAAGCAACATACACTACAACATTATGTAGAATTGTACAGCATAGCACACTGGCCAAAACATAGGACATAACACGCTGCCAAAAAGTATACCTAGATCACAAGCATTCCACACTGCCAAAAATTTTTGAGGTTACACTTCATACTTTGTTTATTAAAGTTATTCAAGCACTAGTCATTTTGGAGATTTTTTTGTATCCGCTTCTAATGGAACTCAATGAATAATTTATTACATTGGGATTTTTATATATAAATCCCATTTGACCAAAACACACTAGGAAAACATGGTCATTGGACATTTCCAAAGAGTGTAGCTAGAAGTTGATTATTCCACACTGTCAAAAAAATATCAGTCCCTATTCATTAACACGCTTCCATAACAAACTCTTGAATGTTCAAACCCAATAGTCATAGAACGAAGGACATGCCTTTTGCACAATATGAAACTCAATTCGTAATTCATAACATTGGCAGTTTATATATATGTCTAATTTCACTGCCATATTATTTATGGAAGTTAATGAAGTACATACAAATTTGTTTAGGCCGCGAACTTTTATACACTGCCATATTTTCACTCTTGTCTGTAGGGATGGCAACAGGTCGGGTTCGGTTCAGATATACATTTACCCGAAACCGACCCGAAATTTTGATCGGATATTTTTTTTTCCTGAACCCGAACCGTCGGGTATAAATTTCTACCCAAACCCGAACCCGACTGCCTAAACCGAAACCCGAAACCGCAACCGAACCCGAGAATTTGACAAAAACCTAAGCCTAACCCAACCTTAAAACCGACCGACCCGACTGACCGACCCGACCAACTGACCAAATCGAGAAGAAGGCTATATAAATAAAAAAAGATTTGTAATTGGCTACTGAAATTCGATTCAATGATGATACCTGTTGGTGGAGGAGATAGAGTGTGCTCTGTGCGGTTGCCGATGAAGAATGACAAGAATTGCCGCTGTGCACTGTGGTCGCCGATGGAGAATGAGAAGAATCGCCGGATTCACCGATGTGTTCGCCAGTAGGAGAGCTGCCGGCTGCGTGTGGATACGAGAAACCGAGAGGAGGGACTAGGGTTCCAAAGAACAGCTGTAAGTCCGTAACTGGTAACTCCCGTAAGCTTTGGACTTTTAATTGAAAAAGGTTTTTTTATATTTTAAAAAGGCCTTTTATTTCGGGTTAATTATCAGGTCGGTCGGGTACGGGTCGGGTCGGTCAAATTTAATTACTGAAAACCGACCCGACAAAAGTCGGGTTCGGTTTTAAAATCTTCGGGTCGGTTTCAGATATTTATTTTTTCGGTCGGATTCGGATATTATATACTTCGGTCGGGTCGGAAAAAGATGAATTCGGATAAAATTGTCATCCCTACTTGTCTGCCACATTATATATAGAAGACAAGTTCACTGCCAGAAAGTGTTTGCATAACATGATCAATCTGTACGGCCCAAATATTTACAGCCATCATGTTGAGTAACACATTTCATAACAATCTCTTTCATGGTAAAATCCTATTGTCATAAAATCAACCACAAGCTGTTTGCACAATATGAAAGTCAAATAATAATTTATAACATTGGTAGTTTATATGTAAGTCCCATTGTCACCACTTGTTTATAGAATTTTTTATGTAGTTTTTTTAATATATAATTCCTATTTTTTAATTATACTAACTTTTACTTATATTGATTTGAAAATAACTTCAATCAAAAATCGTAAATCGAATAAGAGCCCTATTTTGGGATGAAGGAAGTATTTATAATTGGTATATTTTTATGATATAATTTTGATATATCATATTTCTTGTTATATATATTTATTCAAAACTACATTTAATTGATTGGATAAAATATTTGATAAAAAAGAGTAGTATGCCACTATGCACAAAGTATACATTATGTGAGTCTGAATTTGATATAGGAGTTGAAAGAGGAATTTAAACAATTGATAGTCGGATAGATAAAAAGGATTGACAACATAAAGGGTATGATTGGAAGAGATTGACAACATAAATAACTAATTTGGTAAAAAACAATAAGCAGTGCTAAATGCGTAGTATTAGATGAGTTAGAGTGCTACGTAGGGTGATTTCTTTAAAAAATATTCAATCAAATAATTAATCATCCAAATAAATATGTAAGAAAAACAATTTTGTATAAAAAAGAATTCCTTTTTGTCTGTGTTTGAGGTGATATGTTATAAATTTGTATATTTGGTGTTAGTGTATATTCATCATATGTAAATATTTTTTTAACTGTCAGAACAAATTGGAAAAGTTGGAAGAAACTGAAAAAAATAAAAAGAAATTAGAAGAAAATAAAAAAAACTAAAGATTAATTTTTCTAACCTAAATGAACAACCAAGTGTTAAGTGCCCACTTCTGGAATCTCAGAATTTGGTCGCAAAAGAGTGTTAAATGCCCAGATCAATTCCTGAAATTCAATCACAAAAGAGTTGTGGTTATATTAGTGAATTGGTGTTGCTGACGTAATTAAAAAAAAGTTTATGGTAGTACTAGTCCTATATTGGGAAAGTTGTATTGGTTTAGTACCATTTTCTTAATTTTCCCTTTTGATTTTAAGCATCTTCCTCTAGTAGTTATAACTTATAAGCAATGTGCTATTCTTTTTTGGATGGAGTGAATAAAATTTAGATGCTATATTTATTGCTGTGTAACGTAGTTACTTTAATACAAACACTTCGTATTTAATTTATTTATTCATTTCAACTCTAAGTGTTTTACAAATTTATAAATATATATGTAAAATAAAAGTATACAAATCCGTGTGAAGCATGGACTAAAAAGTAAAAACTTTCAGATAGTTCTTCTTGTATTGTAAAACACGGCCAGGTTCATATACTCCCTCCGTCCAGCTTGGTATTTTTCATTACACGTTATGAGGGTTTAATCAACTTTATTTTCTGTTCAATTTATTTGATTATAGATGCCGATTTAAAAATAAAATTTATATATTTAACGTATATATAAAAAAATTCTAAAAAACGAGATGTGATATAACTTTATTATTATATATTTATATGAATGACTAGGTCTAGTGAAAATAATCAAACAAATTGAATAAAATTGACCTTAAAAATAATATGTGTGAAGAACAACTTGATGGAGGGAGTGTTTAAAATTTTCACGGTGTGTATTTTAAATTTCTTCCCACACTGGGTACACCACGAATTCCCTTTCTTCTTCATAAGCGGCCGCCACATTTCCCTAGTCGTCAATGAGTTAAATTTCACAAGTTTATCTTGTAAAAGCATCTGAAATTGAAAGGATGGAAATGTTTAGGTGGTTATTCTATTAAATCAACTTTATAAGTTAAATTTGAGAAAGGAATCACCACATAAAACTTTCCATCCATTCAATTTGAATTGCTTGTTTCTCACTCTTATTTTTTTTACTATTACTCCGGTAGTAAATTTGTTTCATTTTACTTTTTGTCTCTAAATGAATATCATGTTTCAAA
Source organism: Cuscuta australis (assembly GCA_003260385.1). NCBI lineage: Eukaryota > Viridiplantae > Streptophyta > Magnoliopsida > Solanales > Convolvulaceae > Cuscuta > Cuscuta australis. The sequence continues at coordinate 1,789,580 of NQVE01000129.1, read as the reverse complement.
CATCATATAAAATAAATTTTTTTGTAATGATTTTATTTTTATAAATTGATATTAAAATAAAAAACACAACTTGTACATTTGAAAAGTGAAAACTATAGTGATGAGCAAAAGAATCGGATTAGTCGGAATTGGTCCCTTGAATAAATCAGTATTATTTATAATGAGGTCGGTCTTATTTACGGAATCGGTCCAGACTAGTCTGGTCTTCATAACAAATAGGGACCTTTGGCCTGAATATTTTATTTTTATAAATTGATATTAAAATAAAAAACACAACTTGTACATTTGAAAAGTGAAAACTATAGTGATGAGCAAAAGAATCGGATTAGTCGGAATTGGTCCCTTGAATAAATCGGTATTATTTATAATGAGGTCGGTCTTATTTACGGAATCGGTCCAGACTAGTCTGGTCTTCATAACAAATAGGGACCTTTGGCCTGAATTGCTTGATTGTCACTCTTATTTGTTTACTATCATTCCGGTAGTAAATTTGTGTCATTGTACTCCTTTTGTCTCTAAATGAATGCCCTGTTTCGAACAATATGTAAAATTAATTATTTTGAAATGATTTTATTTTCATAAATTGATATTGAAATAGAAAACACAACCTGTATATTTGAAAAGTGAAAACTCTAGTGATGAGTACAAGAACCAGTCGGACCGGATTGATCCCTTGAATAAACCAGTATTATTTAGGATGAGGTTAGTCTTTTACGGAATCCGTCCAGACTAGTCCGGTCTTCATAAAAGAATAGGGACCTTTTAGGACCCAAATAATCTGATTGGGACTGTTCGTAGTCCAATCCGGCCCTAATTTTATATATGTATCATTTCTTATTTTTTGTTTTTAAAAAATTAGAATTCTTACTCTTGATTATTAATTTTCTTTGATTTTTATAACTTCTTGATTTATAATAACTATTTATGCAAAATAGAAATCTTTGCCAATAAGTTAACTTAATAGGGTAAAAGTTTTCTAAGCCAATGGATTAACAAGTTCTATGTAACAATTCAACAACAACAAAACTTTATCTCATTAGGTGGGGTCAGTTACATACATATAATGATGCTATTGCATCCTATCATATACGATGTACCATATTTGCAACAAGATCATTCACGCGAAAGTCTTTTTTGACCAATTTGCGCCAAATCTTCTTAAGTCTACATCTTCCTTTAGCCACATGTCTATTCACCATTTGATCAATCTTTCTCATCGAATGATAAATTGGTCTTCTCTCCACATGTCTAAACCACCTAAGATGAGTTTCAACTATTTTTCTACAATAGGTGTCACTCTAACTTTAGCTCTCTTATCTTCATTTTTTATTCTATTCATATGCGTATGACAGCTTATCCATCGAAGCATCTTCATTGCGGCCACACTAACTTTGTGTTCATGTTTTCCTTTGATGCCCAGGACTCTGTTTCATACAACATAGCTGAAAAAGAAGCTTTTTTACTTGGGAGGTACCCCAACTTTAAAAGTTGTAACCAAAAGGTACCTCATTTTCAACTTGTAACAAAAAGGTACCCCACCTCATCTTTAAAAAATGTAACAAAGGGGTACCCTTGCCGAAATTTTGAAATCTTGCCGGGGAGGGCACATGTGGCCGCTCACTTGGCTTTCTATTGTACATGTGACATTTCATATGATTTCCAAATTAACTTGTAATAGTATCTAATATGTGGTTGATTTTGTACTTGACAAATATAAAGTCAAGTTTTATTTTTTAAAAGAGTTGTATATTATTTATACAATTTTTTTTTCTTTTTATGACGGTTCAAATTCCATTTTTTTAATTTTAACCCTATGCTTTTTAGAAGATTTTTTAATTTCAACATTTTGAAATATTTTCTAATTTAAAAAATATTTTAAACCAAACTAGTAATTATTTTTTTAAATAATTGTCTATATTGTGATTTAAAGGGAAGAGTTTATTATTTATTTAAATTTTAAAATACTTATAATCTTTTGAAGTTAGAATTTAAATAGATAAATAAACACGATGTTGCGTGAACATCTCTTTAAAACAAATACTTAGATGACTTATAAAAACTCTTTTAACGATGATGATAGTTTTTGGAGTAATAATAATCATAAAAATATATATAGTTTAAATTTTCATTTTATAAAATTCCAAATATATATTTAAAATTACATTATAGACAATTATTAAAATGTTATTGCTACTTATGTTTAAAATATGAAGTATATTGTAAATTATAAATTTTTCAAAATGCTAAAATTAAAATAAAATCTTATAGAAAGTATGGGGTTAAAATAAAATTAAAATACACTCCATAGAGTATACTTTCATTAGAAGTATAAAAATACAATTGCATAAATAAAATAAATTTCAATTTTTTTTTTAAAATTTGTCTTTATATGTATCAAATACAAAATTATTTAATTATTTGATAAATTACAAGTTAATTTAAACGCCATATGGAATGCCACATGTATACTAGGAAGCCAAGTGGGACGTCACATGTACACTCACCAGTCGGATTCTCTAAATTCCGGCAAGAGGTACTCTTTTGTTACATTTGTTAAAGATAAGGTACCTTTTTGTTACAAATTAAAGGTGAGATATCTTTTTGTTACAATCATCAAAGTTGGGGTGCCTCCCAAGTAAAAAAGCCGTGAAAAGTATATGCTACACAAGATGTATTCGTCAAGTTTGATTTTTTTTAATAGTAAAACTGAATAAGTTTAGATCATCAATTAAATAAAAATTACATTGCACATCATTGTATAAATGATATCATTAGATTTATTTTATGAAAACTCTTTTTAAAGAATTTATGTAGGCTGGTTGGCCCCTCATTGTCTAGAAGAAATTCCATTGCTACACACCAACGAATAGTCATCCATCTTGAAACAAAAAGAATGAAAAAAAATTACTTTAAGGTAACATCGATTTTCTGATAATAACTTTCAAGTCTTGCATTCCTCGATATTTTCAGATCCCACATTATCCGACATATACTCTGGTGTCTTTAAAATTTGTGATATTATACTCAGAGGGCACATTCTTTCAATTTATGAGTTAGATTAAAAGTTCTTTTACTTTGACGAATTGAAGAATTTTATATAAATTTAATAAAATAATGATTATCAATGTAAAATTTAGTACGGAGTATTTGTCAAATAAGACTTTCAATCATAGGCCAAATAGACAGAATGTACCCTCGAAGTACATCGCCACAAATTTTAAAGACCACTGGAGTATATTTTGGATAATATGGGACCTTAGAGTTCTTACCAGAAGATCAAGGCTAGCCCGGAGTATATTTAAGATAATGTGGGACCTGGAGTTATTACCAGAAAATCAAGAGTACCCAGAGTAACTTTCTAAAGAATGAACCCCATTTTCAAGGAGCGTTCAGACCCAGTCGGACAGTCACTAAGAGAAGGTAAATTAAACTTTAATCACAAATTGGTAACAGAGAGTAGAATCTGCACCTGGTATTCGTAGACCTTAGCATAGTCATCCATCTCAACTGTGTGGAGAAAATGATTGCAATGGGAAGTTCATTAATGAAGACGTAGTTAATGTATGTCGACGATCAACTTTCATGTTCCGATTTATTCTAATTAAATGATAAAATCCATAGTTAAAATGTGATAAAGCGACGTAACTGATTGTTTTGGGAATGAAATAGAGTGCTGCTCCCTGACCTCCGTTGAGATTATTTTAGGCATCCTATCCTACTATCCTATCCTATCCTACTATATATAAAAAAAAGAAAATGAAACAGTATATGTTTTTTCCCGCCCATTTTGTAAAACATCAGTCCAAAACTAATGGGTCAATCAAGGGCCTCGATGATATATCTATCTCTATCCATCTAAGACCCATCTACGTATCATTTTTTCCTCGTATCATCCACTCATCCGCTTCTACACAGGATAACACATCGATAAGGCCATCCGCATCGGCCGGACTAGAAAGGAGGAGAGGAGAAGAGTCCTCCTGGAGTACTCCTCTCATTAGACGGACGAGTTGGAGGAGGACTCCTTCTCCGACGCCATTTTCCAGACCAAAACGGAGAAGAAGAACAAGAGGTAGAAGTTGGCCAACCAAAGCATGCCATGTGTCCTCTCTTAGCTTTCATATCTATCTAAATTTTCCATATTCAATTTTTTTTAGAAACCAATTTGAAAATTTTTACAAATTTATATACCATAAATTACAAATTCATTTACAGGAAAAAAATTAAAATGTTTTAAATTTTTTTTTTGTGGCGGCTCTTAAATTTTTGTTGGGTTAGTTATTTTTTATAAAGATGTGTTGAATTAACTTTGGAAAATAATTTTTTTGTTGGGTTATTTTTATTTACTTATTTTTTGAAGAAATTTTACATGTTTTAGATCTAAAAATAATTTTACACTTTTCCATTTTTGTTTTTAGGAGAATAGATATGGTAACGTTTGTAATTATATCCCCTCTAAACAGGCTTTGACATGGCATCTGGGCTCTGGGTGAGGTGCTGGCATAGGAACTCTGAAGGTTCCTCTAATTTTGATTCTTGAAATTCAATTTCGCATTCACTGTCCAGTGGTGTGGGAGGCATAAGTGCATAACCCTTTTAATTTATCACTTTTCCACAATAAGAAAATTATATAACTATCATGAGGTATAATTCTGATTGATTCTAAAATCTAAATAAGGTTCTTTCAAATATAGTTGTGACATGTAAGGCCAAATATTAGGGAATATTTATAGGACGATGCGAAGTCTAAAAAAAGAAAGAAAAAAAATATAGTAATTTTCAACCAGAGCATCTTTGAATTCTCTCCTGGCTCTTACCCCCTCCGTCCTAAATTATTTGCAACGTTTGCTTTTTCAGCAATCGCGAGAATTTTTGTTTATTTCTACGTTTTCATTAGTTATTTAATAAAATAAAATATTCTTGACACCTCTTATTTCGAAAAACTTTTCATGTAAATTTTATACCAATATGTAAATAAAATGGATTGAAAAAACTTGATACTAAGGAGTGTTATTTTTTAATTTTGTCTATTTCATTTTAATTACTGTATTTATTCTCTCTCTTATCTTACCTTTGTTGGTGACATGTGAATTTCAATGTCTAATATGTTGCACTTATTGTCAATTTTTGCTATTCTCTTTTCAAATATTGCATTAATTCTTTGTTTTATCTTTGTTAGCAAGGTGAATCTTAATGCCTAATGTGTTGCACTCATTATCAATATTAAATATTTAACACAAACACAATAATTTAATGGAGATATCCAATTTCCTATCCTCTATACATTTGGGTAAAGCTTCCCTATTGAAGTTTGCATCTATCTATATTCCTTTACAAATTAGTCGCTATTACTTTTTATAACTAAACAATCATTACTCTTACACTGTAATTTATCAAAGCTTTATTTTAAAATTGCATTGCACGGGTTAGAATCTAGTTATTGAAAATTAACCACAAATTTTAACGATTAACTGATTTGATTCTATGATATAGTATTCGAATCTTGTTGACGTATAATATTTGAGGTTTTTTTAATTGAATCATAAATGTGTTTGACCCTCAATGGAGGGATGGGTTGTATTTGAAAGTCTCCGACCACGGACGAAGTCGCTAAATAGATGTAGAGCTCGGGAGGGTTGTGCGTATGGCACCATGTGAGAAGCGCCCCTCACCGTGGCGAAGGTTAACACGTTCCCGTACTCCGTTGCCCAACCTCCCACCTGTTATTCCCAAACATCACAGAAACATCATCAGTTTTATTTTTAAAAAGGCAAATTCATAGTTTATCTTTCAATATGCACAAAATCAAATCATATTTTTTTAAACATATTTTCGTTGATCATTTGACAAAAAAAATTTATAGTAATATTACATTTTCATAAAACTTTTGATGTAACTTTTGAATTTACTATATATTTTTATTATTATTATTTTTGCACTAATTTTACAAATTATCTTCTGGATTGCTTTTTCTTGGTCAAAAGTTTTTAACTTTTTACCATAAAATATGGAAAAAATATATACAGTTATGATAAAAATTTAATGTCAATAGGTTCATTTTGAAATAAACTTTTAAAATATCATATTTTTATAATATAAGATTATATATAAATAGAGATATCCATGGTCAAAGCAGTGCATTGGAGACCGCGAAAAAGCAAAGAGGAAGAAAATTATGGGACGGAGGGAGTACTTGTACTAATGGATAATACAAAACAGAGCTACAAAAGGGCAGGATAGTAGAAGTACCTGTGCCTTGTGCAACCAAGCTCCATAAGGGACTGTAATCTCGAACCCCAAGTCACGAGCAAGTTCACGGACAAGCGATCGCGACCCAAGCAATGGTACGACAGAATCTTGATCCCCGCTGCATTCAGTGTATTATATGTGTTATATGCAGTACTAGGAAACAAAAGTCTGCTGATGTAGAAAGGTTTACCTGAAAACCCAGACCGGAATTTTGTTTCCTATAATCCTTTTTAGCAGAGGAAGAATGTCAGTGCCTACATCAGCTTCAGTGTAGTTCAAAATGCTGCAATAAATTCAGAAAAGTTGGCTCTAAAATACTTCTCTACTAAAGGCAGGAAGAGTACAATTCTTCACTCTTAAATAAAAACAACCTGGTTTTCAGTAAACTAGGGTGTGTTTGGTTTGCATTTGTGGGGCAATTTTGCTGATTTCAGAATCACAACCATCCATACCGTCTGTTTGGTTTGTAATTTGGTCAATTATCCATTGGGTCTACTTGGTTCGTATTCTGTCACAGCACTTCTTTCATCAACTTTCAAGAAAAAAAATAAATTGTTTTCTAGTGTTTGCCAGTTTGGCATATCTCTTTATTAGAGAAAAAAAAAAAGATTTACGGAAGTAAAGGGGCATTTGGAGGTTGGAACTCTAAAACGCTTTAGGTCAATTAAGTGCCCAAGGACAGTATTTGAAATGCTTACCCACTGCACATAGACCAACCATATGGCAAGTTGGTTCGGTTTGCATGGATGGCCTTCTGAACCTCAGGAAGGTTAAAGTAAAACTGGCTTTCATAGCTCACACACACATCAACACCTAAACTTATCTTTGTGGCCCGCACCAAAGGGCACACACCAAGTTGCATTAAGTTAAAACACACACACACACACATATATGAACATATCGAGTTTGTTTGGAAATCAGTTTTTTCATCAAAATGTTGATCCCAGATTTTATGCAGCGTTTAGATAATAATGCTGTGAAATGTTGACTTTTTAAAAAATACAAAATAGAAGGCAACCTGTTGCACAAAACATCTCGACTGAGCCCCCCCTTTTTTTTTTGAAACCTCTTGACTGAGCAATGCCCAAAAGCCCAAGAACAAGAACCCCACAAATCACCCAAATACCCATCTCTCAAAACCTCCCAACAACTCTTATGCCTTCCTTTTCCACCTCTCAGGGCCCTATAAGAAGGAGAACTGAACTGCAATAGTTGTGGATAATAATGGCAGGAGCAGGGCAAAGTAAAGTCTGGGGTTTGCTTGAACCAAAAAAAAAGGCGCGTGCCCGAATTGACACGACCCGGATAAGAAGCAGATGGGGCGACCAGTAATTTGTGTGTATTCGGAAAATCTGTACATGATGGAAGACTTTGAGGGGGAGACATCGTTTTGGAGGATTTATGGGCTTTTACTATCCTTTAGTTCATTGTTCATATATTCTTCCCTCTACAACTGATTCATAGATTTACTGGCCGGAGTTACTCCGGCTCCTAGAATTTTTTACTATCCAGGCAAGGCATAAATTTAAAAATAATTTTGGAGAAATGAGAAGATATGAGTTATGAAATTTGGGAGAAATCATTTGAATTTTGAAATCTGAAACAAATTTTTTTGGAGAGATTTAACAGAAAACTACCCCTGTGTTCCCATATTTTAAGAAATTAACTGTCGGGTATCTCATATTTTTAAAATATACTTTGGAATGCACTTTATTTTGAAAGATTAACTTTCGGGTAACTCAGATTTATAAAATATACTCCGGGGTTCCTCCAAATGTATATTAACTTACCAGTGAGTGGCATTCCGTTTCATTCGAAAGCTTCGATTAAACTGAATAGATCGTATCCTTAAAGAACCAAGGTTATTTTTGAAAATTAATTGCGTAATTGACTTTGACGGAGAGTGAGACGGAATGTCTCTCACGGGTAAGTTAAAGTATATTTGGAGAGGTACCCCGGAGTATATATTTTAAAAACGCGAAATACCCAATAGTTAGTTTCTCAAAATAGAGGGTACCTCAAAGTCTATTTTAAAAATGTAAGGCACCTCGCAGTTAATTTCTCAAAATAGGAGGTACCCAGGAGCAGTTTTCTGGAGAATTAATATCATGATTTAATTAGTGATAAACGGGGGTGACCGGCAATGGACGTGATTGGCCTTTATATATTTATGAACAATTTTATTTCACCCAAAAATAATATTTCCAAGTTTTATAAAGTTCATTTTTGAGTTTTCAATATTTATTTAAGATTTATTGGAATTAAATCTAAACAAATACAATTAACTCAAAAACTGGAAATTAACAATTTCGAAAATTACAATATAATTTTATTAACCATAAAATTATATTTTATGTCCAATAAAAATATATTTACAATTTCGAAATATATATAAATATATATTTTCGAAATTCCCAATTATATTTATAAAATATATATTTTCGGTACAAATAAATAATGAATATTTATTTCAATGATTTATTTAAGTCCAATATTTATTTCAAGACTAAAATAAATCATTTTACTAATTTTCGAGATTAACAAATAATTACCAAGTTAAAGTTTAATTTCCAACCGTAAAAGTTCTACGAAAAACTATAGTTTTGTACATTGGCTCTGATACCATTGAAAGGTAACCACGGTTGGGAGGGCAGCGGAAATAAAAAATTTAAGCTCCCAATAGTGATTACTAGCCCAAGAACACGTATTAAAACTATAGCTAGAGATAGAAACTTATACCTTCTCCGGTTAGCGGTAATGACGTTGAGTCGTGGAAAGGCGTTGAATGAGCAAACGTAGCCGTTCAAGTGTCTAGCCTCCAACTTTGACACACGAACAATCTCTGGAGTCTACTATAACCTTTATGCTAGTAAAGATTATAATAGTATATTTAATATAAAGATTTAAGAGAGATAGTATTAATCGTGTATACTAAATTTAGATATAGATTAGTCCTTTCGTTTTTAAATTAAATTAGTTCTCTAACCCGTGCGCACGGTCAATTTTTTGAGACAATGAAAGAAAAAATATTAAATTTATAGTGTATATAAAGATAACGAAACAAAATTGTATTCAATATAAAGATTAAAAGCACTACATACTAATATTGCAGAATTAATAGTGAAGACAAAAAAGACTAAATTAAAGTTTCTGAAAGACTTCTTTACTCAAAGAAGAAAGACAAGTTTTGAATTCAAGATTGAAGTTTTTATGGATTTTACCTTCTAAACAAATATTTTTTTATAAATACTTTTATCAAAAAAACAATGAAGGATGGAAAAATATCAAAATTTTCTTAATATAATACTCTCTCCGTCCCAAAAAGAATTTTCTACTTTGATTAATGTGAAAAATCTCGTGGATTTTAAAATGATTTTTTTTCAAATTGGTAAGGAAATAATACATAAAAAATTATATTTAAAAACTATATCAAAAATTCTACAAAATAAGAGGTGAAAAGAATATTTTATTTATCAAATGATCAATGAAAATACGTAAATAAATAAGAGTTATCGAGAGGCCGTAATAGTTAACAAGAAAAACTTTTTGAGACAAAGGAAGTATAAGTTAAAGGAATAGGTGGTATGTTCATTACAGAGAAAGATAGCTATTTAAAAAATTCCATTCTTTCGAGAACAACAAATAGTTCATTAGATGATGTTTTACCTAGAGCTAATTCTCTAGTCTCCTCATGATATGAATTCAGGGGCCAATACTCCTACGCAATAGACATTAATGTCAAAAGTTTTCAAAATATTTTAGGCATTAATGTCAATGAATTTTCAATGAATAATCAAATGTATTTATTTAAAACTTTACAAAATACCATTCTATCTTCAGTAAGACTTATTATTGAATGCCCTCATTAGATGCCATAGGATGTACACTTTCTTTTATTGACAACTTGTATGTTTAATGCTTGTATATCAATGCTCCTTGGTTTTGTCCAACAAATTTAAAAATGGTTTAAACCATTAATGTGCACTACTATAGAATATGGATTACACAGCGGATAAATTTGATGTTTCACAGCGCATATCAACTGCTGTGTATGTGACCGGTGCAATAGATATCATATTTATACAGCGGATATTTAACCGATGTGTAATATAACGATATACTTTACACAGCGGATAAAAATCCATTGTTTAAAAGTACCAAAAATTTAATGGACCATATACACCAGACATATATCCATTGTGTTATAGTTTACACAATGGATATTATTTATCCGTTCTCTATTAATGCTTTAAAAACACAACGGATATTTATCCGTTGTGTTATAGTTTACACGTGAGTTTGGGTATGTGGCTCAAATTAAATAATTTATTGCTTATACTTTACACAAAGATCAACACATTGCTCATGATGGGTTGCACATTTGTAAACGTGGTTCAATTTTTCATCTTTTAATTTCTCTTCTTTTAAATCAAAATATTTATGTCACATGGTGTATCTCGGTGATATTTTTAAAAGGGCATGGGTGCCGCATGGTTTACAAAAGAGCGCCAGAAGTTCTTTGCTTTTAAAAATTATTTGTAAAACCCCTGTGGTCTTTGAATAATGCACAGACACCCCCCTCTTGCATGTTCTTAGACATAAAATGACATTTCTACCCTTTATTTTTCTCTCTTCAAGTTTCAATCTTTTATTTGTATTTTTTGTTATAAAAATAAATACTCCCTCCGTCATATAACCATCTTCTCAGTCTGACCGGAGCTCATTTTTAAAGGAGTGTAAAATATGTTCTGACTTTCCCAAAATGCCCCTCAAAAAAGAGAAGATTTCATCTAAATCCAAATCCTCAATGTTTTGAGTCCCAACGGATGTTCTGAAGAAAAAAAACACAATTATATCTAAGAACTGACTCTAGAAGATGAAAAAGGTAAAATTGAATAAATTATGTTTTAGATTTGGGTTTAAGTCCAACAAGACCATGGAACGCAGAGGAAAAACTCTTTCGTATGACAACAGAGAGGAGGAGATGACTTCCAGTTCTCCGACCACCATTGTTGGGAGCTTGGATATAAAACGCTGGATCTGCGCGTGCATTTTACGGGAGTCTCGTTTCAAGATCTGACACTGAATCTACCTGATCCACTTCCTATGACTCACCCCCCGCGTCAGGCCAACAGATGAAGAAGAAACTATGCCATTTCAATAAAATTAAATGGAGAGGAAGATGAAATGGAAAGATGAAAGAGAGAAATTGAGAGAGGTTTTAAAGAAGAGAGTAGGTTGAGAAGAGGGACGGCAATTGCTTTTGAGGGAGAAGAGAAAAAGTAGATCGAGAGAAGAAGAAAATGTCAAATGGTTGGAGCCTGAATAGGGAATAAGAAATTTTTACCCTAAATAGCATAAAACTTAAATCATTTTCCTAAATAGCATTAGGGAATAATTGTCTCTTTGTATCTTTTTTTGAATGTGGGAATAGGACCAGAAAAAAGGAGAAGTAGGAAGAACGTTGTACGACGAAGAAAATTAAATAAAATATACTCCCTCTTTCTCAAATTAAAATTTTTCATTTGTTTAATTTTCGAAATAATAATATTTTTTTTGAAAATGTTACAAAAGAAAATGAAAAATTAAAAAGTAAAATAAAATACACTTTTTCATTATGAGTAAAAGTAAAATAAATAAAATAAAAAATTAAATAACATATACTCACTCTATCTCTAATTAAAAATTCTAATTTATTTATTTTTAAAAGTAAAATATTTTTTTAATGACTTTAAAAAGGGAAGAACAAAAAGATGAAATAATATACGCAGTTAAAGAAAAATGTTGTTTTTTATATTTTTCTTTCTTTTCATTATCTTTTTTCAATTATTATTTTTACTTTGTGCATAATATTTTATTTTTCATTTTCTTTTGTAACATTCTCCAAAAAAATTCTTTTCTTCAAAAACATTATGGAAAATTTTAATTTGAGATGTGAAGCGCATATTTTATTTTATATATTTGTATAATAAAGGAAAATAAAATTGGGAAAATTCAAGATCGAGAAAAAGAAAAGGAATAAATGTCATTTTTGCTTTTAAAATAGGTAAGAGGGGCATTTCTGCTCTATTTAGAAAACACATGGGCTTTACAAACAACTTTTGAAAATAAAAGGGTTTTAATGCCCTTTTTGTAAATGGCGTAGAGTACATTTTCAAAAAACGATTCCTAATTATTCATTCATTTTTAATTAACTTCATATTTTGCATTAAATGGTTCGTGTCTCAAGACCTACATTTTCTAATGTATCAAATTTATTGCTTACATTAAATATTTATTGTGTTAACCAATGTTTAATAGGTTGTATTGGTTCGTGGCTCCATGTATGACAACTCGTAGTTTATAGCTGTGAATTTCTTTAATCAATATTTATAGGCTCTAAAAAACATTGAATTTATAAAAATAAAATGCTTTTGTTCTAACCAAAGTATTATACCATCTTCTTCCAAGAATTTTTTTAGTTCTTATATCAAAATATAAATATCATTCTCTTTTTTAAATCAAATATTTCAATCATATCCGAAATGGTTTGCATTAAATTTTTTGTGGCTCAAGACTAGACCTGGCAATCGGGTCAATCAGTTCGGTTCCGGTTCGGGTCTCTTTCGGATATATGTTATAATCGGTTCGGGTCGGTTCGGGTCAGGTCGGGTGTGTTCGGTTCCGGGTTCATTTTGGTTTGACTGGTTTTCGGTTCGGTTTCGGTTCCGGTTTGGGTTTGTATCGGTTCGGGTTTATATCGGATCGGGTTTAAATCGGTTCGGGTTTGTATCGATTCAGGTTTGTATCGGTTTAGGTTTATATTATTTCATGTATATTTTAAATATATACTAATAAATTTAGTCAATTTATGATATACTTAGTAGTTATTTTATTATTTAACACGGACGTACATAAAAAATAACACTTACATAATTGACTAATTGTTACATTCTAAAGTTTTCCCTCCTAAAGTTTTCCGGGCGACCTATTAAGTTAACATTCTACTTTGCAATTCCTCTATTTCTATTTAACTATCCATTTCACTTTGTGTGTCAAATATTTGAATAACTATATATAAAAATATATAATGAATTAAAATATACAGAGTAAAAATTATTACCAAATTGTTGGTATTAAAAAACACTTTAAATGTATTATTTTTTTTATATTTTTGCTAATATATTTGAAGAGACTATATTATCTATGTTGGTCAAACTTTAAGTTCGAAGACAATAAAATACAAAAATACTTTAACTTAAGTTATAAAATACGGATTAAAAAATTTGTACATGAAAGTAGTTGAATGGTTTGCACCTATCATTTAAATCTGTTTGTTTTAAAAACATATCAACATATGTAAAAATATATTGGTAATTTTTTTCTCCTAGTTCATTTGATTAATGAAATATTAATAAATTTGATCAATTTCGGGTCTAATCAGTGTCTGGTCAACCGGTTTCGGGTTTAATCGGTTTTGGGTTTAATCGGTTCGGGTTAAGTCGGATTCGGATCTGAATCGAGTCCGAATACATTCGGTTCGGTTTCGGTTTGGTTCGGATCATTTTGGGTGTTTGGTTCTATTTCGATTCTTCAGTTTTTGGATCAATTCGGGTTCGGTTTCGGGTTATTCGGTTCGGGTTATCGGGTCCGGGTCAGTTTTGCCAGGTCTACTCAAGACCCACGTTTTCCAATGTATTTCATCTATTACATTCATTTAATGCAAATCATTATTACGTTAACCAATGTTTAATTGGTTGTATTTATTCGTGTCTCTATGTATGACAACTTGTAGTTTACAACTTTTAATTGTTTATAGGGTTTAGTTAACATTGTACCGATAAAAATTACTCTCTCCGTTCTCAAAAAGGGTTCCTAATTTGACCAAGTGTAAAAATAAGAAAGTGTTAAATTGCAGTTGACTTCCAATCTTGTCTTTGATAGATAAAAATAAGATGTGATGAATATATTATTAGAGAAAAAAATGATGTGATAGATAAGGTATGAAAAGTAAAGGTAAAAGTGGTCTTTAATAGAAAGTGGAAGTGTTTTGTTGGAAGAGGAAAAAATGAAAGAGGAAGTATTTTTGAGAAAGGATGGAGTAAATGCTTTTGTAATTTTAAGACATAGATCGACGAAAAATGAGTAAATTTTCAAAACATGTTTAAATCAATATATTTACAACATAGATCAACGAAAAGTTACTTTTTAAAACTAACTTCGCGCTTTTATTAAATAGTTCATGGCTCAACACCCCCATTTTGCAATGTATTTCATTTATTACATACATTAAATATTTGTCGCGTTAACCAATGTTTATTTGATAGGAAGGGTTCGAAACTCTATGTAAGGCAATAAAGTATCTTGGTTAAAGGGAAAGACAATGACCCAACGACCCATTAGCCTAACCAAAAATCCATTTGCCCAATCAGATCAATTTTCTTCTTTGTCCAATCCGGTTCCCAAACTTAATGCCCAAATCGTACCCGAGAACTTTAGGCGGGAAGATAATACTATTCATTTCTTCCTTTTAGCTTTGTATATCAAAAGATTTTTATCCATTTCAAAATAAACATATCGATCTTATTAGAATTAACTTATTAGTAAGTTCTATAATTACTCATTTATACTATGTGGTTTTTCCATATTTAGTTCTCTATTATCAAATATTACGTTCGTGGTCCTTCTTTTATGAATATCTTTTCACAGATAGTCTTTTTTATTTCTTATTATGCTAGTATTAAATTGATAGCTAAAAGTATAATTTCGCTACGACCATATATCCTTTTTGCCATGGCCAATGCTAAGTATTGTTGCTAATGTGCCATTTGTTAATTGGAGTCGCTCTCCCCTGCAATCCTAGTGTAAAGATGTCACTTCTAGTTAGAAGACAAATTCTATGGTGGATCTAAAGTCCACCATAGACCTACATATGAGCAAAATAAGTATTTTTTTACTACTTAAATAAGTATTTGTTTTTTAAATAAAAAAAGATTTTTTATGTGAGAAGGTCCACAAAATTTTAATGACTACACATTCACACCCTACTACTCCCGATCAAGGGCCTGGGTCCCAATCCACGAAAAAACTCCCCCAAAAAAATGATGAGTCAGGCTTGATTTTTCATATCTCGGCTTGCCCAACCTATAAAGAACAGGGGCCTATAAGTGATGATGAGGGCCGATTATGGACTCCATTATTTTTCGGACTACAAAGATCAGGAGCCTCCTTCTTTTCTAACAGGCAGCTTCAATTGGATGAGTGTCACCCAAAATACGTGTCAGAGCACTAGTATTACTCTTAACGCCGGGGGGTGTTTTTTCTAATTTTAACGCCCTGGCATAAACACCGCCCTTCACCTCCGTTATGCCACTGTCATCTTCCATGCATCAACAGTTTGACGCATGTTGGAATTGGCCGTTGGACCCCCCTCCCCCCCTCCACAATGCCTATAATCCTGTTAGCATTAAAAAATCCACTCCTCTATATATTAAATCAATTTTTTAAAAAATTCAATACACACCACAAATACGAATCTCTTTATGCTCTTTCTTTAAAAAATATTCAAGTATTTTTTTATTTTTTTAGCATGAATCCCTTCGGTTTTAAAGTTATTTCGTCCAACCTCGAACCAAACGAGGAAGCAATGTGGATTTTCTAATCATACGTCGGTAATCCGCCGATGTATGATACGCAAAACTCGGTGAATCTCCAAGACCAAGAGTCGGTTCCAGAGACTCAACCGGAACCAAGTGCACCAAAAAAAGTGCACACCATAAGACTCACAAACCGAAGGGTGGCAAGCCAATGACCGAGGCGATACGGTCCATTCAAATTTGGACATTGGAGGAAGGATTGCTGTTGGTATCCGCTTGGGTTGACATCTCCAAACATCCTATCGTTGGTAAAATTTATATGTTTTTTAATATAAATTGTATATCTGTTATTTTTATATATTTGTATTAAAATATTTTTTTCCATCAATTATATGTTTCTTAAAGGTTTCGAGCAAACGAAGGATGCAATGTGGGATCGTATCGAGAAGTTATTTGTGATGATGAACAAGGACATCTCCTACCAAATCCGAGACCAACTCACTTCCAAATGAGTCACATCAACCGTAAAGTCCAAAAGTTTATCAGAGATTACGAAAAATACTCCCGGTCCTGGAAGAGCGGGACGAATGATGCCGATATTCTACGGCAAGCCACCGCCGGATATCAAGAGGATAGAGATCAAAGCAAGTTCCCCGTTGATCTTTAGAGGCTGTTCACCGAAATGACAACATGTCAACAACCCTGAAGCAAGATCGCCAAAGAAAAGATCCTCCGCCAAGGTTGAGGCTGATGAGACTATCAGCTCGTTAAAACAAAAGCATCCCTTCAAACTAAATGACTCCAATGACGAGGACCCCATTCCACAGTTGATCGAAAAGAAGAAGGAAAAATTAATTGCCTTGAGTTCTGTAAGGTCTAGCTCAGATTCCTCTCACATCAATATCAGTCTAACAATGATTGAACAACTATGGGTGTTCAATATTAGAGAAGACGAGAAGAAACGAAGGCAAGAGAAGGAAGAGGTCGAAATAATGGAAATCTCTTTGATACATTAACAGACTTCAAACATATACTTTACGAGAGAAAATAACAAGAGATCAAGGCCAAATATAATTTACCTTGATTTTTTTATTAATGTATTTTTTATTGAATGTTCTTTTTTTAATGTATTTTTTTATTTTATGAACTCTTTTTAAATTTAACTAACTAATGAAGTTTTATTATTTTAGTTTTACAAAATGTGTATTAAAAATGTAAAAAATAAAGGTTTGAAGAGGTTTGAAGACCCAATTTGAAACCTCAAGGCTTTAAATCCATTTCCCATAAAACTGTAAAATAAGTTAAAACTGACGTGGCAGAGAAAGAAATTTTAAAGCTCCAAAGTTTCAAGAGTATTTCCAGTGGTTTCAATATAACAATGCCAAACTTCCAAAATCATTAATACGGTAAAAAAAAACTTACATTCAAAATCAGATATAATCAGAAGTTGCGGGAGCAAAGACAAGTTGTAAGGGCATTACATAACAAATACTTTGTAAAAATAACCACCAGATTAGGTACCAGATTAATGTAAAAAAAAACTAACATTTTAAGACCAAATTTAGGCCATCTGAAGAGTTTTTACATAAACTCAGATGGTCAAAATAAACTCAGATGATCACTGAAGAAAGAGATCTTTAACTGTTACCAACTTGGATAATTACCCTCCCTCAAGGAAACTTTTACTCCACTTCTCGAAGGTAGTCCTCAATTTCAGCAGCTGTAAGAACTCTGCAAAAAGATCAACAAGAACCCACTTATTAATTGCAAGGTCATTTACATGCTAATGCTTCAAAAGCCACTGTCAAGAAAACCAAGAAAGAACTTGCCTGAACACTTTATCAGCGCCAATTATACCAATCTCAATGTTTTTGCCAGAAATTTGCCCTTCAAATCTAATAATTACATCCAAAACATGGGCATTGATGTTATTACTTCTTTTTTAAAAAACAAAAATAAACAAAATTTAGCAAAAGCCCAATTTTACAGGTGCAGTGGGGGAACACTTGATGTATGTGCACACTTAAAAATTGAGCCTATAAATCGCAAATTAGATGCTAGAAATGTTGAGCGTCCTGTGAACATGATTAACTCTTGAACACGAAGAAAAAAAGTCACAGGGTAGATATGTACCCCTCCTTGAGTGTCAGGATAGCAGTGTGTACAGCATCATCAAGTTCCATATCTTCCATATACCTGAAACATGACAACCATGCAGACACCAGTAATGTACAAGGAAAAAAGAACATATGAAATGTGGCATTGATGTTAAGGTCCATATTATTTGTCTACATGAACAGTTACATAAATACTCTTTGCCATGAACAGTTGAATATTCACAGAATCCTCGGGTGAACAAGTGATAATAAACAAGTTACTAACGATGAGTCACGTTTTACATATGCTAATGTCAGACATATTTTACACAAAGCACATTATGTATTCCACTGAAAAACTAAATAAACAAAGCCTAAACCAAACTTGCCCACTATGTCCCAATCAGCTATGTTGCACGGACTCTTCAAAAAAGTGCTGCTTCCCATCCCCACAATGTTCCCATTGTTGGTTAATTCCAATCCAGAATTTAGTTTAAATTTTTTTAAAAAAGGCAGGCAGTTAGGCAGTTTTTATGACAGTTTCCAACAGATGGGTTGGTTAGTAACTGTTGTGTCTATTTCTAATGGTTGTGTTGTTTAGTCCTCTATTTATATGTATGGACACATAGTTCTGGATAGCAGTTCCACAATAAAAAAACACTCTGTTTATATACTTTAGATCTGATATTATTTCTCTCAATTGGTATCGGAGCCAGGTTGGAAAAAATATCAAACACAGATCTTTCTGTGATGGAGGCCATCAATACTAAAAAAACAAACGATGTTGTTGCTGCCAGTTCGAGATGGAGGCTCGACAACGTACCAATGTCCTATACTCACTACAACAAATTATACGTCTTGGGCTATCAAGATGCAGTCGTTTATAGATGCCCAAGGAATTTGGGATGCCATAGAACCACCAGATGCGACGGAGGTGGACGGCAAGATCCGGAAGAAGGCAAGGGCCTCTATCTTCCAGGCACTACCTGAAGACATTTTGATGCAAGTAGCATGACATGCACAGGCAAAGGACGTGTGGGATGCACTTAGGGTGCGTCAAACCGATTGGTCTGAAGTGGGGTTATAAAGCCAAAAGGGATGCCAAAGATAATATAATTTGCTACAAAGCGAGACTCGTTGCGAAGGGGTATGTCCAAAAACATGGCATTGACTACGATGAGGTGTTTGCTCCAGTTGCTCAAACGGAAACAGTCTGTTTGCTTCTATCCCTGGCTGCACGAGATGGTTGGGAAGTTCACCATCTTGATGTGAAGATGGCTTTCCTTCATGGAGATTAAAGGAGGATGTATACGTATCACAACCCGAGGGGTTCGAGAAGCCGGGAAAGGAACATCTTGTGTACAAACTGGTAAAAGCTTTATATGACCTGAAGCAAGCCCCAAGAGCATGGAATTCAAAGCTAGATGCAACTCTACAACAACTTGGGTTCAAGCATTGTCCACGTGAACATGTTGTATACAAGCGAAACACGAAGAATGGACCATTAATAGTTGGTGTATACGTTGATGATCTAATCATCACAGGTCCATGCAAGGATGAGATCGTTAGGTTCAAAAGACAGATGAAAAACTGTTTTCGAAATGAGTGATTTGGGGCTTCTAACATACTATTTGGGAATAGAGGTGAATCAAGACAAAACTGGCATTACTTTGAAGCAAACAGGATATGCAACAAAGGTTCTAAAAAATGCAAATTTGTGGGAGTGTAATCCTGCAAAATTTCCTATGGATCCAAGTCTGAAGCTTGGAAAAGATGAGGAGCTGGAGTCTGTTGATGCAACTGAGTACCGAAGGATTATTGGGTGCCTTCGATATCTAACCCATACAAGGCCAGATATGAGTTATGCAATTGGAATAACCAGTCAATTCATGGAGTCACCAAAAATATCACATATGCAAGCTGTAAAACAGGTTCTGCGATATTTGAAGGGTACAATCACTTACGGGATTCGGTACACGAGGAATGTCAATGCAAGTTTGGTTGGTTATAGTGACAGCTCACATGCCACTGATCGGGCAGATGGAAAGAGTACAACTGGGATGATTTTCTATTATGAGGGTGGTCCGATAGCTTGGAGTAGCCAAAAACAGAATACGGTTGCATTATCTTCATGTGAGGCTGAGTTCATGGCGTTAACGGCAACTGCATGTCAAGCTGTCTGGTTAATGGGTTTGCTTGAAGAAATCACTGGTCAAAGCATGGAACTCAACAATTCACGTGGATAACAAGGCTGCAATCATGTTAATGAAGAATCCAGTGTTCCATGGGAGAAGTAAGCATATTGACACTCTATATCATTTCATTCGTGAATGTGTCGAGAAAGAGCTAGTAAGGATTGAGCATGTAAGTGGTGACGAGCAGAAAGCTGATATCTTGACCTAAAGCATTACCGAGGGTCATGTTTATCGAGATGAGGCAACTGATGGGAATTGAAGATTTGGCAGGAATGAGGACTGGAATCAAGGGGGTGAATGTTGGTTAATTCCAGTCCAGAATTTAGTTTAAATTTAAAAAAAAAATTAAAAAAAAAGGCAAGCAGTTAGGCAGTTTTTATGACAGTTTCCAACAGATGTGTTGGTTAGTAACTGTTGTGTCTATTTGTAATGGTTGTGTTGTTTAGTCCTCTATTTATATGTATGGACACATTGTTCTAGATTGCAGTTCCACAATAAAAAACACTCTGCTTATATACTTTAGATCTGATATTATTTCTCTCACCCATTTCGGTGGATGTGAACTCCCGACGCCCAAATTCTTTGTAAAATTTAGAAAAGTATGTGCTCCCCTGCTCCCGCCCGTCCCCGTATGAGTACCCGTCTTTGCCTCCGTGCAACTTAGCCAATTGGTGGAAGGGCCTAGGGTGGGTGATGTAGAGAGGAATTTTCTATGAAATCCCCCAAATAAGGGAACTAAAGGAAAGTTAGAGAACAATTTTGGACCAAACCTCAAGAATATTTGATAACTTTGAAGAGTTTTGTTTTGTTTTTTTGTATTTGAAGTGGAAGAAACTCAATGTGCAGCAAACAGTATTGATCCAAATTCCAAACACAGCTTAGACTGCTATACTAACACCCAAATGATACCAACTGACCTCTTCTCAAGAAATGTCTTTGCATTAGACACATTTTTTCCCATGGCCGAGGCCTTCCAGGAGAAATATGAGCCAGAAGGATCCACCTGTAAGACAAACAAACTGAATATGAAAAAAACTTGGCAAATTTAACAAGAGCAGACTTCCTCCAGCTCAGTTGGAAAATCAGTTGAAGAATAGGTTTCACAATTGACAATCACTATACTTGGTGTTTTAAAGTTTGTAATGTTGTAATGGGCTATTAGCCATTCGTGTTGTATCTTTTCCCTTTTCTTAATAAATTATTTTCTTATTAAAAAACTATACTTGATTAAAATACCTGATAGAGCTGGGGACCCTTGTCATCATACCCAGCAACCAAGAGAGAAACACCAAACGGTCTCACACCACTACCATCAAAGTGACAAAGAAAAGGGATTAAAATGAATTCAAAGAGACTACTACACGCTAGCAGGTGTAAACCTACCTGAATATCCACACATGTCCCATCATCAGAACAGGGTAACCTGTGGGTCAGCCATTGGAAAATAAAGAGTGCCCCTTCTGCCCCTTTTCATTTTCCCTTTTTCTTTTTAGGCATTTTCAAATTGTGTAGTCCACATTATTCATTCATTTTCTAAGAAACATTTCAGCCACAAAATTTGATAGGATTCAAGATTGGCGAGGAGAATAAATGAAGGAAATTATGAAATCAAAATATAAGTTCACAAAATTATAATAAAAAAATTTGAGGAAGAATACTTAGCTCATATTTGTTGTGTAATCTTCCATAATCTATTACACATGACTAGAAGTTTATTTATACAGAGAGACTAACTTCTACTAGTAATAATTTACTCATAACCTTCCACTAAATGAGTGGGAATTACTTAGTCTAAACCTCCCACTTTACTAATTAGGTATAACTGACTCCAAAATTCCCGTTAAGTGAGATTAAACAATTATTAAATAATAAATTTGATAAATAGATAGACTAAACAAAGAATTAAATAGTGCAATTAATCAAATACTATAATACTCCCTCCGTTCCATATCTCTCTTCTCAATTTCTTTTTCGGGCCGTCCCCATTTGATTCTCCTCATTTCCTAAAATCGAAATAAAACACACTTAAACATACCATTTTACCCTTCTTTTTCTCTCTACCCTACCCCCTTCTTCTTCTTCTATTATTTCTTCTCTCGTCAGACCCCAGCTCTAATGTACTCCCCCCACCCCTACCCCTTTTTTCTTCTTCTTATCCAACTCCCTCTGCGTCAGACCTCCCCCACCATGTCTTCTTCTTCTTCTTCTTCTCAAACCTCTGTTCTTTTCCTTTAGGCTTTAGCCCCCTTCCCTTTCTTCTTCATCAACCCCCTTCTTCCCCCTCTTCTTCTTCCTCTACCCCCCCTCTGCGCCAACTACCTCCCCCACCCCACTTATTCTTCTTCAACCCCCACCCCGCCTCCTAGATCTAGAATTTCTCTGCCCCTATGAATTTTGTCTCTGGCTAGCCATCGTGAAACAAGGCAGCATTTGAATTGAGGCAATTGTGTACAATTGTCGACTTGTCGTTTGGGAAAATCATCTACCATCAATTCAACGTTTGAATTAGTTTGAATAGCAGATTGCCTCTATTCAGTGTTTTTTGAAGTACGATTCATTGAATTTAGTTCATTTGAATTTTCGAACAAAGCTTCAGGTCTGGGAAAGTGATTTTGGAAAGTCGTCGAACAAAGTTTTAGATCTAAGAAAGCAATGGCGAGAATTTGTGAAGGGAACAGTGAAGGGCATTTTGGAGAAGTCAATATACTTTTTATATTACATTAAAACTCGTGCCAAGTCAAAACGAGAAATTTCAACTTGGACGGAGGGTGTATGACTTGACCAACCAGGTGTTTGGTAAAACAAATGGAAACATTATATAGGGATGGAAGTAGTAAACCATCTTAAGTAAACAATGCAAATCATGGAATAACAATTACCCTGATTGAGTGAATTCCTGCATCACTGCTGCAGTTTCCCTGACAAGTTGTGTGACAGGGATTGGTTCCTGAGTAAAACAATTAACAGAGAACATAAAACAGAATAAAGAATGTCAAAACTTTGCTACATTCATCAAATGCTGCATGTGAAGTTATTGGTACCAGATCTCGATAAACAGAAAACAGAAATCTAGAACAAGAACTTATTGGAAATCCTTCTCCAATTAATTGAAAAACTTTGAATACATAAAATACAGAGAAACTATCCCTATTTATAGATGAGTTAACCTTGTCCACCAAGTTAAATCATCAGCCTTGCTCTCCAAGCATAACATCTACTCCTACAAGCTATGGTAATCTCAAATCCATCTGAGATATATCTCCTAAAATTATGACTGACTCTACCCTAATTATTAACAAATAAAGACTTCAACATAATTACAAAATAAACCCCCTAACTATTACTGAATGTCAAGATTGGTCCAACAATCACCCTCCCAATCTTGACCTTGAGTCTTCTTTTACTTCTTTGAGTCCTTCGAGTCTTCAATCCTTTCTACCCCAAGAATCTTTCTCATTTCAGCAAACTTCAGCTTTGGCAGTGCTTTTGTAAGAATATCAGCCCGTTGTTGATCTCCGCTGATGTGCTCAACTTTAATCTGCTCCTTTTCAACACACTCTCGTATGTAATGATACCGCGTGTTGATATGCTTGCTTCTTCCATGAAATACTGGATTTTTCATCAAGGATATTGCTGATTTGTTATCTACTTTGATCACCACTTGTACTTCTTTTCTTCCAGTTATTTCAGCTAACAATCCCCTTAACCATATTGCTTGACAGGCTGCTGAAGTGGCAGCCATAAATTCTGCTTCACAAGATGATAAGGCTACTGTTGGCTGTTTTTGCGAATTCCAAGCAATGGGTCCATCATCAAAGTAAAAAACTAATCCAGTAGTTCCTTTTCCATCATCCGGATCTACCGAGAAGCTGATGTCGCTAAAACCAAGTAAAACATTACTTCCACTTCTTCGATAATGAATTCCCAGATCTGTAGTACCCTTCACATATCTGAGAATCTGTTTTACAGCTTGAAAATGTGTTATCTGAGGAGCTTGCATGTATCTACTCGCATATCCCACCGAGTATGCAAGATCTGGTCTTGTATGAGTCAAGTATCGAAGACAACCTATTATTTTCCGGTACTGAGTTGCATCAACACTGTTGCTGCCATCATCCTTCATTAATTTCAGTCCCGGTTCCATTGGGTATTTAGTGGAATTGCATTCCCACATTCCTGCTTGCTGTAGGATTTTTATAGCATACCTAGATTGCTTGATTTTGATTCCCTCTTTGCATTGCATCACTTCAAGCCCGAGATAATAAGAGAGTAAGCCCAAGTCACTCATCTCGAATTTTTCCTCCATTTGCCTTTTGAATTGCTTGATTTTTTCTAAATTATTTCCCGTCACAATCAAGTCATCAACATAAATTCCCACCAAGAGTGATCCTTCGTGTGTACGTTTTGTGTACACAGCTTGTTCAAGTTTACATTTTTGGAATCCATACTCCTTTAGAACTCCATCTAGCTTTGTATTCCAAGCTCGTGGAGCTTGTTTTAACCCGTAAAGAGCCTTTGACAGTTTGTATACCTTTTGCTCCTTTCCTTTTTTCACAAAGCCTTCCGGTTGTGATACAAACTTCCTCTTTGAGATCCCCGTGCAAAAATGCTGTTTTGACATCTAAGTGGTGAACGTCCCACCCTCTTTGTGCTGCCAAAGCTAGAATGAGTCTAACGGTCTCAAGTCTAGCCACGGGTGCAAATACCTCGTCATAGTCTACACCATGTTGTTGGATGTAGCCTTTGGCGACTAACCGGGCTTTATGTCGTGTGACTTCTCCTTTTGCATCCCTTTTGATTTTGTATACCCATTTTAGTCCAATGGGTCGATGCCCTGGGGGTAGATCCATTAACTCCCAAGTGTTATTCCTTTCAATAGAAGCTATTTCACTTTCCATAGCTTTCTCCCATTCTTTGTGTCCTGAAGCTTCCCTGAAATTGGTTGGTTCTCCTTCAGTAAGAAGAAGATTATACACTTCTCTTAAATCCTTCCACCCTCGAGGTGGTGTATCATCATATGTTTCCTCTTCTGCCATGTGTGGACCTGACAGATTATTTGTATCTGTTTGAAGTCGAGGCAACATAGGTCCTCGCCCCTTTACTGTTATTTCAGGGCTACTAGCATCAGATTGGGTTATGCTGTCCACATTGGTCGATCTGCTGCTTTGTGGGCTGTTCAAAAATGGGCTGAGTGGGCTGCCAAGTTCAGCAGGCTCATCTTCAAGATTTTGGGCTGCTGAAACATCTTCAACTGAATTCATGTGTATCACAAATTCTCCTCTGTGATTGGGTTCTTGATTAGATTCTTGTTGTAAATCCCAATCCCATTTGCGTGCTTCATCAAACTCTACATCCCGGCTGATCACCAGCCTCATTTCTTCAGGATCATACATTCTATACGCCTTGGTTCCTGGTTCTGTTCCCAAGTAAACCATGGGAATACTTCTTTCATCAAGTTTATCTACTTGATTTGAAGGCACCTTTACATATCCAACACACCCGAACACCCGTAAATGATCCAGATTTGGTTTCCGACCTTTTAGAGCCTCATATGGTGTCTGATTCTTCAGAATTCTTGTGGGCAGCCTATTTAAAACATAAACAGAGTGACGTACAGCTTCAGCCCAGAAACTTTGTGGCATATCCATTGCTTTAAGGATGCTCCTTGTTGTGCTCATCACCGTTCGATTCCTCCTTTCAACGACACCGTTCTGCTGTGGTGTGTAGGGTGCAGTTAACTGTCTTGTGATGCCAGCATATTCACAAAACTGTTTGAACTCGTTGGAAGTAAACTCTCCTCCCCGATCAGTCCTAAGGACCTTTATTTTCCTTCCATATTGATTTTCAGCAAAAGCCTTGAATTTCTTGAATTGTTCAAATCCCTCACCCTTGGTTTTTAGCATGAAAGACCACATAAACCTGCTATGATCATCAACAATCAGCAGAATATACCTGTTTCCAGACTGAGTAGCAGGTGTTATGGGACCACACAGGTCAGCATAAACCTGTTCTAATGGTTTCGCAGCTCTGAAAGTTGTTTGGCCAGGAAAACTCTGTCGTGAGTGTTTCCCTGCCAAACAAGCTTCGCACATCTGTGAAGGGTGGTCAATGGCCGGTACTCCATCGACTAGTTTGCTGGTCCCTAGTCGTTTTATTGTATCAAAATTCACATGACCAAGACGGGCATGCCACAACCATGCTGGATCATCTATCTTGGCCAGTAAACAGATTGGTGTCCCAATCCTTAGATTGATTTTATATAAACGATTAGGGGATCTTGGAACCTTCATTAACAGCGAACCATCCGGCTCAAATATAGATAAGAATCCATGTTTGATCAATATTGTACAACCCCTTCTTCAGCTTGTCCGATACTAAAGATATTACTCTTTAAGTATGGGATATAAAGCACATCCGTCAACAAACGTTGTTCCCCATTCTTGCACACTAAAAGAATGGACCCTCTTCCTTCTATCTCGACACACGAGTTGTCACCAAATCTTACTCTACCACTGATAGTTGTATCAAGTATTGAGAACATCTCCTTATGTCCTGTCATATGATTTGTCCCTCCGGTATCTAAATGCCACATCCATTCCCCGTCATCATGTGTCTCATACGTGGCTGGAAAAACCTTGTCTTCACTTAGATGAATTACATCCTTATTTCTTTGATTAGCCAAAGCCATTAACAGAGCAGGCCCATCAAAATTAGCCTGTGGTACTTCGATTGGCCTTGCTTGTGTCAGATTTGCCTTTTCATCTTTTTTCCGTGTTGGACAGTCAGCCGAGAAGTGTCCAAAAGCACCACACCTAAAACACTGCAGTTTGGAGCGATCTTTGGTTGAATTTTCAGCTTGTTGTCTCCCATCTGGAGAATTCTGTCTGTGACCCGGACCTCCTCCTCGACTACCAAAACGCCCACGACCTCGACCTCTTCCACGGGTGTCTCGGCCATTCCCTCGACCTCGACCGAAACCTTTTTCTTTCTTCTTTCTTGAGTCCCATTCTTCATAGGACAGCAGAAGTTGATCTTGGCTGTTATTGGCCGTCTTTGCACCGGTTCGTTTTTCATATGCCTTCAGCCTACCCACAACCTCCTGGAATTTCACTGTTTTGAGATCAACCAGTTGTTCAATAGTGGCTGCCATATTTAAGAATTTTTCTGGTATGGCAGTCAATATTTTTCTGACCAACGTGGTTTCCTCGATGACGGTTCCAAGTGTTGCTGATTTTGAGGCAATTCCAGAAAGTTTTGCAGCAAAATCATCAATTTTTTCGCTGTCTTTCATCCTTGCTGCTTCAAACTCAGCTTTAAGAGTCTGAAGTCTAGCCTCCATTACTCGTTCAACTCCAAGATGACGAGTCTTAATTGCATCCCAGATTTCCTTTGCGTGGGTGCAATCTGCGATTTGAAGAATCAAATCCTCTGGCAACGCCTGGTACAAATATGCGATAGCGGAATTATTCTTTTTCCGATCGACATTTGTTCCAGGATCAATCGATTCCGAGATTTCGTACGCCTTGAAAATTGATTTGATCCTAAGCGACCAGATGGGATAATTAGTCGCGGTTAGGATCGGACACTGGAATGGAAGCTTGTTGTTATCCTTGATTACCGCAACCTGGTTGTTGGCATCAGCCATCGTATTGTTCTCAGATCGACGCTTGTACTTCTGCCCTGTCTTTGGATCTGGTAATTGATCCAGCCCTTTTGGATCAGGAGAGTTTCAGGCCCTTCGAACTCAGCTCTGATACCAATTGAAGTTATTGGTACCAGATCTCGATAAACAGAAAACAGAAATCTAGAACAAGAACTTATTGGAAATCCTTCTCCAATTAATTGAAAAACTTTGAATACATAAAATACAGAGAAACTATCCCTATTTATAGATGAGTTAACCTTGTCCACCAAGTTAAATCATCAGCCTTGCTCTCCAAGCATAACATCTCCTACTCCTACAAGCTATGGTAATCTCAAATCCATCTGAGATATATCTCCTAAAATTATGACTGACTCTACCCTAATTATTAACAAATAAAGACTTCAACATAATTACAAAATAAACCCCCTAACTATTACTGAATGTCAAGATTGGTCCAACAGCATGCAGCTGGCACCCTGAGTTTTGAAATAATTGATCATAGCCTATGGCCCTATTTCATGTTAGAGAATATATTGATTATTGCACACAAAACAAAAGAATGCTAATAAATGCAACTTTGAGTGCTTGAATAGAGAGGTCATTCATACTTTATATAGTCGGTGATATTGTTCAGCTTGCTTTCTGCTTTTCCGAACCAAAACTCGAGAATCAGGCCCCATGCCACTGCAAAAAAGAAATGAAGTTCATTCTATAGATGCACCATTTCACACATGCATGGAGATGACAAATGTAGTGAGATACTTTCCTACTGACCAAAATGGCCAAAAGCATAGTTAAACAGGTCTAATCAGGCATTATTATTAATTATTATCAGCTAGAACAGCATGGATCCACCACCACCCACTCCCTAAGAAATGAAACTTTATGGGCATGTCCTACTGTCCTCAACTTGTTTCCAAGGCCCATGCTCTTAACCACGAATCCATGATTCATACAAAACAAGAAACAGATTGATATCTAACTAGGCAATATTATCTCTTAACTCATAAAGTAAACACGAGTCAGTTGGGTTAGGTTTTTTAACATTCATAACCAATGTCATGCTATGACATCAGTTCATTTAGGGCACCTACCGTGCTCCTAACAAAAAATTGTCGTTCCTACCCCGGTAAACCCCCCAGCTCGGCCCTAACGCACCCCCACAACCCCTCCAATTGCACCCCCCAATTGTTGTTGCCTTTGGTGTCAACCTCTTAGTCAACAAAATTTGGAGGGTGCAATTGAAGAGGGTGTGTTAGGGACAAGCCGGGCTGGGAGGTTTACTGGGGGGAGGGGGTGGGTGGGGGTAGCAATCATCAATTTTACGAACAGGTAGGTGCCCGATGTCATATTATGACATTAAGTTGTGATGTCAAAAGATCCTTAGTGGAGTTAGAAAGGGTTACAAGAAGAAGAACATAGAATCCTAAGGGTGGATGCCAAACAAAAAAGGAAATGATGCTAGTACATACTACATACTATATATAAGCAGATAAGAAACAGTTCTCATACCTGTATACAACTCCAATATTTGGAGTCAGGATCTGAATCTTTTGCACCTGTGGTCAATAAAAATAAGTGCCAACATCCCCCTTGTTATTCCAAATATAGTACCATACATAATAGTAAAATAAAATATGACGATGAAAGGAAAAGTACAATATAAGTTCAAGGGGTCAGTGGTGCAGAGGACCGAGGTAAATAGAACCCAGGCATATGCTAATATAACTTAGGATCTCAATAAGGGTCCAAGAAAAGGTCACCAGAGAACAATGTTTTGTGACTTACAGAAGTTTCATCAACCAAAATGGATGGCAATTTCTTCTCAGTTGCAATGACAACACCATTGGAAGCTGCAATTAGCCTAGCATATTTTAGAATCGTTCTTAAAGAAATTTTATCAGATACTCCTACACGTGATTTGATCAGATATATAAGAGCATAAATAATGACACTAGCATGTTATATGTGTGCTTAAAGAGTTAATCTCAAGTAATTTGCCAAGATATTGAGTATCCACCAATTACCTAATTAGGAATGCCTTGTAAAAAATAAAAACTATGGAACACGATTTTTATGTTACAGCTACAGGGTGTGTTTAAACTAAGTGCTGTATGCTTTGATAAATATGAACGATAAGGACTTGATTCCAAATGGTTTCCACTTTAGAAGATTATCATGCATTCAAATTAAAATTGTATTTACCCAGAAAAGACATAACCATTTAACAGAACAAGTAAACCATTAAGGTGTTGAATGATAAATATTCTTTATTATTAAATGAGAGACAATCATTTCATCTAGGTGTATTGCTAGTGATAGAGGAAGATGATACCTTTTATCCCTAAAGACGTTTGACCAGAACCCACAGCAGTTAAGGCATGTTCAATCTGAACTAGTTTTCCAGAAGGGCTGTGTAGCAATAAGGCAATAACCCATAGTAAGATAACAAACAGGAGGAGACAAAAGAAGTAACTCATTTTTCACATGTTCTCCATATCCTTCTTTTTCCATTATCTTTTTATAATGAGGGGGTACATACCTGAAGGTTGTAAGTGAGAATGAATATTGACTGTCACCCATGGAATATTGTCAAATGTAACTAAGTGATCTGCAAACGGGCATCATCAAGACAAATTTCATTATCACTTGTAACTAATCACCAGTGCACTTTTGTGTAAACCAATCCATTTCTTTTTAATGTAGATATTTCACGAATTTTCCAGCCTGAAGAAAAAGTTCAAATGTATTGGGAGCAAGAGCAGGCAAGGAGCCGAGGTATGCATATACACACCCTCCCCATACCATATTTTTATGGGACTTTACTGGATTATTGTTGATTTACATACACATTACACAGTCCAATTTCAAGCCCATTTTCAATTTCAATTCTTGCTACTCCAATGTTCCCAATCACAAAAACCATGCTTTTTTGAGATTTATCCAACCTAAAGAATGAAAAGTTGGAAACAGTCTGTGATCTGTCTTTAAAAGAACAAAATGTTCACTTTTAATGTTATAGATCAGCCTAATATCAAAAACCCTAAGAACACAAACACACACAACCCGGGATCAGTCTGTTGTAACTAAAACATAGAGAATTGCAGATCTGTCAAAAACAAAACTGAAATGAAAAAACGGGTCAAGATACTAGAGAGAGAGAGAGAGAGACCATCGGCGTTGGGGTGAAAGTACCTGTAGCAAGTGAATTCAGCGCCGGAATGGTGGTGGAATCTTCCCTCGACGTCACAAGACTCCTGCGGATCTAGCGAGGCAGCGAAGCACGATTTTTGCTCCGAATTGATTGTTTGATGAAGGTATTCAGGTTGGTGCGTTGAGCACGAGGATGAAGATGGAGTGTTGAGAAAGAAATACCAGAAGTTTTATGTAACTGGAACACAATAGCTAGGGCACTCGAAATACCCTTAAAACCCTATAGAGTATGGAATAATTGCCACAACATGGGCTACCATGGTCCACCCATGCTTCGCATAGACAAAGGCACAGACAAACACAGACGAGAATTGTCTGTGCGACACAGACAATTATTTTCTGTGTTTGTCTGTACGAAGCATGGGTGCATCCATGTGGAGGCACCCTAGCATTTTCCATGGAATATGGAGGGGGTTTCAAAATTTATTGGACCATGCTAGGGTGCCACCACATGGGTGCTACCATGGGTGCACCCATGCTTCACACAGACAAACACAACGATAATTGTTTGTGTTGCACAGACGATTATTGTCTGTGTTTGTCTGTGTGAAGCATGGGTGCACCCATGGTAGCACCCATGTGGTGGCACCCTAGCATTTTCCAAATTTATTTATCTCTTACACATTAGTTTAACTTACTTTGAAGCCCCGACTTTAAATTTTTATTTTTTACATTTTAAAATATAAATCTTCCAAAACTAAATTAATAAAATTTAAATATTTTATTATTTAATTCTATTGAAACGAGAATAATTTAAAAAAATTACATTTATTAAATTAAAAGAAATTAAAGCGACAATAATTTAAAAAAATTATATTCATTAAATTTAAAAAAATGAAAGCGACAATAATTAAAAAATAAATTAATAAAAAAACTAAGGTAAATTATGTTTATCCTTGATCTCCTTTTGTCTTCTCTCGAAGATCATACGTTTGAAGCCCGATAACGTATCAAGGTCGGTTTCCCTTGAGACCAAAGGATTCAGAATAAGTAGGAACAAGACTGAATACATGGAATGTCGTTTCAACGGTCGGGAAACGGAATCAGAAGTGGAAGTTAGGATTGACTCTCACCTAGTGCCTAAGGTTGACAAGTTTCGATATCTTGACTCGGTAATTCAGGCTGATGGGGAGTTAGATGGGGATGTTGGACATCGTGTTGGAATGGCTTGGGCCAAATGGTGGTTGGCTTCAACCTTCAGGGGTGTTGTGTGATCCGAAGATTTCGCCCAGGCTGAAAGATATGTGTTGGGCGGTTAAAAAGACTCATGTAGAAGAAAAGCTGCGGGAAGCGAAGTTGAGATGGTTTGGTCATGCGAGGCAGCGGGACGCTGACGCCCCTGTACGGAGATGTGAGAGGATTACGGTTGTCGGGGTAAGTAGGGGAAGGGGTAGACCTAGGAAGAATTGGAAGGAGGTGATTAGGCAAGATTTAAGACTTTTCACCCTGAATGAGAATATGGCTTTAGATAGGAACCTTTGGAGAACTAGGATTATAGTAGCTGGATAGGTGCTTTCAGGGGTTTATTGTAGTGTGTTTTGTTTGGTTGAAAATTTTTGCTATTGCTTGCAGGACTTTCATTCCATTGTACTTGGTGCTTTATCTGTGTTATACTGTGATTCTTATCATATTTTTTGTGCAGTTGGAGCCGGGGGTCTCTTGGAAACTGCCTCCCTACTTCCGAGTAGGGGCAAGGTCTGCGTACACACATCCTCCCGAGACCCTACTGTAGTGAGATTCAACTGGGTTGTTATTGTTCTTGTTTCCTTCTCTTGCTTTATTCTCGCACTCTTATCTTCTCGAATATTGAACACTTGAAGTTGTTCAACCATTGCCAGACCGATATCGTCATCAGAAGAAACGGAAACAGAGTCGGACCCTCCAGAACCTGAGGCAATGGATTTTGCCTTCTTACTTCCGATCGGCCGTGGAATGGGGTACTCGTCATTGGAATCCGCAATGTTGAAGGGAGGCCTTTGTTCGGATGAACCGATAGTGTCATCAACCTCAACCTCGGCGTCGACGGAGGATCTTTTCTTTGAGGATCCGGCGTCAGAATTGTTGAGTTGTTGCCATTTCGGTGAACGGCTCAAAATCCTCCAAAGATCGATGCACACCTTGCCTTGGTGCCCGTCGTCTTGATACCGGAGAACATCGGCGTCGTTTGTCCCGCTCCTCCGCAACAGCGCACATTCCTCGTAAACTCCGATAAACTTCCGGACTTTACGATTGATGTGGCTCTATTTGGAAGTGAGTTGGTTCCGGGTACGGTACGAGCCATCTTTGTTCATCGCCGTAAAGAACTTCTCCTCGATACGATCCCACATCACATCCTTCGTTTGGTCCGAAACTTTAAAAAGTATAACACGAATTTTTTTTAACACAAATATATAACATGATTATATAAATAAAAACGCAAATATATTAGAAAACATATATCTTTTACCAACGATAGGATGCTCGGATACGTCAACCCAAGGCGATGCCAACAAGTACTCTTCCTCCGGCGTCCACTTTTGGACTGACTGTGTTGCCTCAGTCATCGCTTGAGTGCCTTTCGCTTTGTGGCTCTTCCGGCTTGCACTTTTTTTGGTGCCGGATGGTTCCGATTGAGTCTCTGGAACCGACTCCCGCTCATAGACGTAACCCGATGGTTGTGTCTCAAACATCGTTGGATTACTCCCGTATTATTAGAAGATCCACATGACGTGCTCGTTAGGCTCGAGATCGTCGGGGAAAAAGCCGGGACCGGAGGGATTCATGTTGAAAAGAGAGTTGGAGAAATGAGAATTGGAGAAGATGTGAAGAAGACTGATGAGAATTGGAGATTTAAAGTGTGAGAATTGGAGGAGATTGAGTTTGAAATTTATAAAAAACATAATTAAAAAAAAATTGGGTTGCAACGACTAATTTAGCCGTTAGGGGAGGAGGAGGCTGCGTCAAACTTCTGACGCCGAGTGAATGACGCCACTTTGAAGCCCTAGGGGGGTGGTGTTTAACGCCACCGGGCGTTAAAATGAGGGTTGACACCCGCCGGCGTCACACCCATTTCCTCTGCTCTTACAATATGACCCAATTTTTTACACCAACATTTTTATTAAAAATAAAGTAAATTCTCAAAATGATATTCAATAACTATGTATTTTTTTCAAATTATTTGAAAAAATCATAAACTTAACATAAGTGTTTTGCCACTTATCTAGTTTGAACTCAAGTCGTGAGTGCTGATCATCAAGGCCATCTTTCCCCTCATGGATGTATAAAAGAGATCGTTTAAGACGGTTAGAGTATAAAAACTTTTGTCGAATCTCCAATCACAAATTTAAATTTTTGATTGTGTTAGTTCTTTGTCATGATATTAAATTTTTTGTTGAATTAAAGATTACAAATTTAGAATCTCATAGGGCATTAGTCAATCACTTTTACAAAATTAATATTCGGCATGCAAAACCTGATAAAAAAAATATGTCGTTATTTGCATGTGAAGAGATGAGTTAAAAGTAAAAACAAGAAACCCTTTGTTAGGTCTCCAATCCAAATTCGAACTTCTAGTTAAATTTGTTTCTTGAAAAAGACTTTGACCAACCTAACATATTAGATAGGATGTGGTGATCCAATCAGGCAAGCAAAAACTCAGTACCGAAAAAAATCTCCTGAAATAAGTTAAGCTATTGTTTTCCATATATTGATTGACTGACAATAACATTAAAAGTGTTTAAAATGAACTACAAATGTTTCATAATTGAACTAGTAGAGTATTCATTAGAAGACAATTGCTGGTTTCAACCCTCAATGGAGGGATGTGTCGTGTTTGGCAGTCTCCGACCACGTACGAAGTCGCTAAAGAGATGCAAGGCTCGAGAGGGCTGCGCGTAGGGCACCATATGAGAAGCGCCCCTCACCGTGGCAAAGGTTAACAAGTTTCCGTACTCCGTTGCCCAGCCTCCCACCTGTTGTTATTCCCAAACATGACAATATGCATTCATTTTATAAATTCACGAAATAATGTAGTAATATCAGAAATCGGCATAGTTCCATGACGCCGAAGAAATTGCCCCAAATAGAAATAAAACATAGAGAAAGTACCAAAAATATGAGCTCAATGTTTTTAACCCCAAAGTAAGAGTTTGAACTTTGACAATGTGGTACTGTATATTGGCATCCCACAGTGTTTTTTGGTATAATATGTTGACATTATTGGCATTGTAACTCCTTGAATAAAAACGTAGAACTCCTATTTTGATATTTTTCTCTATGCTTTACTCTTAGTTTAGTCTGTTTCCTTTGACACTGCGGTGTTTTGGGGTGCTCAGTTTGCGAAATTCATGGTTCCTATCCCCTAACCCCCCCTCTGCCCCCACCACAGCCCCCCTTGCCCCATGTAGCCCATAGGCAGAGAGAGCAGATGGTCTATGGGAGTAGTAACCATCAATGTTGCAAACAGAGCACTGTGGGTGTCATCCCTTGACACTCACCGTATAGAAATATTATCATAAAATGAGTTAGAAAAACTTCCGTCATTGTAAAGTGTAAAGTGACTCTCTTTGGGACGGGGGTAGTATATGAAAAATAATACTTGAACTAATTGTGGCCGTATCAAGCTGCAAAAGGGTAGGGTAGTAAAAGTACCTGTCCCTTGTCGAACCAAGCTCCATAAGGTACTGTAACCTCGAACTTCAAGTCACGAGCAAGTTCAAGCACAAGCGATCGTGACCCAAGTAATGGTACGACAGAATCTTGATCCCCACTGCATCCAGTGTATTATGTGTGTTATTGGAAGTACTAGGAAACAAAACCCTGCTGATGTAGAAAGGTTTACCTGAAAACCCAGACGGGGATTTTGTTTTGTATGATCCTTTTTAGCAGAGGAAGAATGTCAATGCTACCATCGGCTTCATTGTAGTTCAGAATGCTGCAATAAATTCAAAATATTTGGTTTTATTTATTTTTTACTAAACCCAAGAAGAGGACAATTCTTCACTTTTAAATATTAACACCCCGGTGTTCAGTAAACTAGGGTGTGTTTGGTTTGCATTTGTGGGGCTGGTTTTCGAATCACAATTTCCCACATACCCTCTGTTTGGTTTGTATGTTGGTGGAAATGAGATGTGTGATTCCGGTTTCCAAATTGAAAACTTGGAACTCACTCTCCCCCCATGATCCAACAAGAATTTGATTTCACAACAAGAATTAGATTTCTGAAATCAACGCTTTTTTTAAATAGGAACTCCATAATACTTCCACATACCATTTGTTTCCTCGATTTCCAAGATAAAAAAATGATTTCTAGTGTTTGGCAAATCTCTTTATTAGAGAAAGAGTAAATGCCTTAAATGACCCCTTATAACATGATTTTTCCATATTTAGTCTCCAATTCTAAAATATTACATTCATGGTGCTCGAGTTTTAAAAACTATTTTATAATCAATCCTTTGGGGATAATATGCAGAAAAAATATTTGGTCATATTAAAGGACTAATTGTGGAATAACTTTCAAAAATTGAGGACCACGAATGTAATATCTTAGAATTATGGACTAAATATGGACCGATAAGGGACTATTTATGGAATTTACTCTTAGAGAAAATATGTATTCTCGGAATAAAGGGGCATTTGGAAGTTGGAACTCCAAAGGGCTTTAGGTGCCCAAGGAAAGGTAAGATAGGGCCATTTTGATGTTCAAGTACTTGATATACTATTGTTGATGAATGTTTTCATAGACATTGTTTCAGCTCAAAATTCCTCATCACAGTATTGGAAATGCTTACTCACTGCACATAGACCAACTATATGGCAAGTTGGTTCGGTTTGCATGGATGGCCTTCTGAACCTCAGGAAGATTAAAGTAAAACTGTCTTTCATAGCTCATACACACATCAACACCTAAGCTTATCTTTGTGGCCTGCACCAAAGGGCAAACACCAAGTTGCATAAACTTATAACACACACGCACAGATCGAGATGAACATATTGGGTTTGTTAAAAAATCAGTGTTTTCATCAAAATGTTGATCCCAGTTTTTATGTACTCCTCGTCCCAAAAAACATTTCTGCTTTCAACTAAAATCTCCTTTTTACCCCTCCTAATTACTAACCTACCCATCAAATTATATCTATTCACTATTAATCTACCCATCACATCGTATCCAACTATAAAGTAAGGGTAAAACTGAAAAGAAACACTAAAATTACACATTCCTTAAATCCCACCTTTTTCTAAAGCAGAAAAGTTTTATGGGACGGAGGTAGTAGCATTTAGATGAAAATGCCATAAAATGTAGATTAAAAAAATACCATCTTGCGTAAACGCAATTCCTGCTCCACAATTGAGGGATAGCATACGTCAAGAATCACATCGTAGTTGTTTACATAGTCACCAACAATGCGGTTCGCCTCTGATATGGCATCATTACACGATTGTGTCACATTGTGTGGACTAGCAAACACATAGTCCTCAAAATCACACTCTTTCATTAGTGTCAGACCAACTTCATCGGAAATCATCCCATGAGACCAAAAGTACTCATATGTTGCCGGCACATCACGATCAAGTTTAAGCAGAGGGTTCCCAATCTGCCCAGTGCCAAACATATTCTAAAGTGTCACCGTTTATTTAAAAAAATAAAAAATAGTTGCAAAAAGTGTAAGCACTGAACACCCCCCCCCCCACCCCCAACCCCAAGATATATTCAACATTAAAGGAATTGTAGTTCACATACTGCAACTCCTTTGAGGTTGAACTTGAATCCCTTGGAATATTGATTGTAGTCCAGGAGAGCAACAGTTAACTGTGGAATGTAATGTCCTAAACAAGATATGTAACATGTCAGCACTCAGCATCAAACCTAGTAGTACACAAATGAGGTAAAGCATAAATAAGGGTTTGTTTGGCACTCAACTTTTCAGAGGAAAGAAGAGCTCTTTGGAGTTTTGACTGAGCAAGACGTGTGACTTTAGTCAATAATTATTAGGAGTGATTGACAATTGTTTACAAAAACCTTTGGGGTCACTTTATGTTTGTTCTAAAAAATTCATATTATAAATAATACTCCGTAATTACATTATAATTGTTGGGGATTTTAGAATATACGCACTCCTCTAGAGTGGGGTGAATAGAGGTATTCAACGCTTTTAGAATTTTTTTGCGGAAAAGAGAATTGCTCAAATAATCACATAAAAAGTATAGAGAAAAATATGAAGAGCGGGGCAACACACGATCTACACTGGTTCGGCCTAATGCCTACATCCTTACATCAAACATCAAACTTAACGGAGTTTGACAATCCTTACAACTTGAGAACTTCATTTCACAATTCTCTTATCTTTCCACCTAACGCTTGAGTTCGCAAACGATAGGATTTCTTCCCAAACTTCAAGTAGTCACAACTGACAACTCAAAGTTTCTAACTCAGTTCTACAATGAACAATACAACAAACACAGCAGGAACTCGGAAAGTGCTTTCAAAAATAGCAGATTGCTGCAAATTCAAGAGCTTATGGAATATGGCAATTGATTAACTCTCTAAACTCAAGCAAAAAAAGAATTTTCACAAAGGAATAATGTTTGCTTGGATGATGTCATTATGAACAAGTAGAGGGAGTAGAATGCTTTGATACTCTTGAATAATCAAGGAGAAGTGGATATTGGCTTTCTCTTTTCTTCACGTCTCATGGCTAGTATATATGGAAAAACATACGAATTTTAAAAATATAAGCTGTTGGGGAAGTTTTACCCGTCATGTAATCGATTAGTCCTTTAGAGGAATCGATTACTTGACAGTTCAAACCGTCAAAATTGAATTTTCAAACTGCCGGCAATCGATTACTAGAAGGGAGTAACCGATTACTCAACGACGCAGACTAAAACGATCAAGTCCTCAAGCCCGGTAATCGATTCCTAAGGAATGTTGGGGCTTTGGATGAAAAATTGATTCAGTGATCAACCATGAAGGAAATCGATTACTCTCATGCAGTAATCGATTCATGAGGGTTTCAAAAAACATTTCCAGAGATAGAAAACATGTATCAAGAACGTTTTGAAGGAATAATTTGTAAATCCTTTAAATAGAATAAAAAATATTTGAAGTAAAAACGCTTTACAGGAAAAGTTTAAATGCCAGTTCTAAAGCCATATTCCTTAACAATATTTTCTAAGACCCGACTTCTTTGATCCTATCTTGATCAAATGCTCGGCATTATCAACATATAATTTACAAACAACTCATCTTAGGAAGCACTTCTTTCACAAAATTCTAACAGCTGACACAAACATCAAACATAGTCAAAGTAACAAATGACTTTGAGTAGCCACATTATTACTACAAGACTGATGGAACTTTCTCCAATTATTCATTCATTGGGGTTGTTTGGCAATGAGCGTATTATGAATTTTGTGAAAAAAAGAACTTTTTCAGTTAAAGTAAAATTATTAGAAGCATTTGTTAAAGAGTATTTTGGTTCCAAAAAATTGGTTTACAAAGAGCTTGTTTTTCAAGATATTTGAAACAGATGTCTAGAGCTTTTTTAGAGCTGATGTTTCTCAAATTTGGTTACAAAAAAAAATTATAAAACTTTTATGGGATAGTTATCCAAATTTGAAACAGTTAAGATAAACATCTAACACATCCATGTAATAGATCATTGCCATTAACAGAAGTCCCTCCCTACAATACCCAATTTCTCTTACCTGCATAGCTTTCCCCTGTGAGATACAAGTCTCTGGTTTTATATGATGGGAACTTGTTGAGCCATTTCATCATGAAAATACGCATATCCCTAGCTGCCAAAAGCATCTGAATCATTGGCCTTCTAATTCTAAATATCACGACAACAAAAAAAGAGAAGAAAAAAACTACATGAAATAAGGAGTCTTTTGTTACCAGTTGAGGCATCTCCACCATTGTAGTCAGAACTTGTATTTGAATATGACCATCCTACGCCAGCCGGAGACTCAACAAAAAGGAGATTCGATGCTACAGAAAAAATTGCAACAAAAGCAAATACGTAATTTCATCATCGGTGAATACATACAATAATGATAAATTTCAGCACTGCAAGGTAAGATTTTAATGAGTTGGGTCCGCACACCTTTATTCCATGACTTTGGATTTCTTCGAAGCCCTCGGCCATCACCTCGGGGAAAGAATGGTCCCAGCTCTGTGAATGCTCCTCCGCCAATTGAAGAGCAGCCTGGGCCTGCACAAAGAGAAGGGATCATTCACTTCACAAGCTTCTTCATTTACACTAGGAATTCAAATTATTAGGCAAAAGAAAAATGAAACAGTCAAGTTATTCTCCATATCTCATGGTGGGAGGAAAAATACTCTCCATTCACTCACTGAAGATGTCTTCCTTACATCTGGTCATCTACCCCAGACCACACTAGTGGGACTACACTGGGTAAGTTGTTGCTACACAATTGTATGATTCAATGGAAAGATTGGAGCTCATTTTCTCATGGGAACATCTCAATTCAACAAAATATGTTCTCTTTTAGGATGAAAGTTGGGCTGAATACTTATTCTTAACAACACAATCAAAAGCTTATGACTGAACAACAAAAGAAAAAAACAGACCTCCATTCAGCCAAAGAGTGAGGGGCTTGTGAGCGGGGTCGACTTCAGCTTCAACAAAGTAGTAAAAGAGGCTCCTCCCAGCCTTCAAATCCACATCAACATACCCAGCATACTGCTTGAATCCAACCTTCGGCTGCCCGGGCAAACCCTTCACCAGTTCATCCTCCGGGTACCCATTCCCACAACCCAAAAGCCCAAGAACAAGAACCCCACAAATCACCCAAATACCCATCTCTCAAAACCTCCCAACAACTCTCAAGCCTTCCTTCTCCTCCCTCTCAGAGTCGTATAAGAAGGAGAACTGACCTGCAATAATTGTGGGTAATAATGGCAGGAGCCGGGCAAATGAGACTCCGGGGTTTGGTTAAACCAAAAAAAGGCGCGTGCCCGAATTGGTACGACCCGGATAACGAGGAGAGAGCGACCTGTGATTTGTGTTCACTCGGAAATCTGTACAAGATGCGATTGAGAACCGTGATTGATTGGAAATGGAGGCAGACAGTGTTTTGAAAGGTTTCTTGGATTTTAGTCCTTAAGTAGTTTAGTTCATATATATATACTTCTTCTCTCTACACAGCTGATTCTATCTTATCGTGTTTGTTATAGAGAGAGAGAGAGAAGAGAGGGGTGGGGCGAGGCGGGCGAATGCGGTGCGCCTCACTTGTAGCATTGTTGACTGCTCCCTACTTCCTTAGGCATTTTGTACTGAAATTTTATACTTCCCTCTCTTGGCGTGGGTTTGTGTTAAGTAGAGGGTAGAAATAGGGCGTTGGGGGACATGGAATTGAGATTAACAATTCTAAATCCAAATTTTATACTTCCCCTCTTAAAGTAGTGGTATTGGCCATGCCTTTTGAGGGTTGGGGGCGGTAAAACACTCCCCGTTATGATCTTGTTAAAGTTGCTGTGTCAAATTTTTGACGCAGCTTGAGGACACTGGAGTCCCTCCCTCCCTCTTTTTTCTTCCCCTTTTTTCCTCTTTCCTTCTCTATAAATTGAATCAATTTTTTTAAATTCAACACATATACAAATCTCTCTCTACCTATCATCTTTTTTAAAAAACTATTATTCAAGTGTTTTATTTAATGAATGTAATTTTTTTTATTCAATAAATGTACTTTTTTATTTAATAAATGTAATTTTTTATAATGAATGTAATTTTTTAATTAACTATTCCAGTTCTATTAAATAATTAAATTTTATTAATTTAATTTTAGAAGATGTGTATTTAAAATGTAAAAAATGACGGTTTGAAGCCTCGAGACTTCAAACACATTTTGACTGAAACTGTGAGGTAAATTAAAGCTGATGTGACAGAGAGATAAGGTTTGAAGCCCCGGAGCTTCATACGTATTTCCAGTGCTCTTAGTCACTCTTTTAAGCTAAGGAAAAATTATTGAGTGGTGTACCGCCCTAAAACATGGTCTAAAAATTATTTTATAATAAAGTATTTTTAGAAATTATATTTTGATCCAACAATGTAATAGTTCTCTGTTTGACCAAAAATGAAGGAACTTTTCAAGTTAACCATCTTTTGCTAAAATGGAGTTTTATGGATAGGTCTCGAAAAGACAAATCCAACCATATGTTTTTTGATCAAATTTGATTTATAGATTTTGAGTTATGATATTTTTATAATATTAAAATATGTAACTTGCATGAAATGAATAAGTGATTAATATGATTGAATAATATGAATTGGTTATGAGGATATTTTAAATTATATGTCAATTAAATCAATTTTGATTCTCTGGAAGTCAAACACCAAAAAATATGATGCCCGACTTTTAGAGAAATATGAAAGTTTAAATTTGATTAAAATTAAACTTAAAATTATTACAATCATTTAATAATTTTAAAAT
Source organism: Cuscuta australis (assembly GCA_003260385.1). Lineage (NCBI taxonomy): Eukaryota > Viridiplantae > Streptophyta > Magnoliopsida > Solanales > Convolvulaceae > Cuscuta > Cuscuta australis. Next base: position 1,747,171 of record NQVE01000129.1, on the reverse strand, counting down.
ATTATAATGATCATTCATATTATTTTTAATTAATTATTCAACATATAATACAATCAAGAATTTTATTTTAAAATCATTAGCATCATTAAATAAAAATAAAAATTTATATATACATTGAAGTAAATAAAAGACATTGACAATAATTAATAGTTGATAAATATAATCATTTACTTTATACCCAGAGTAATACGGAGTATTTAATATTGTTTCAATATCACTATAGTTTTTTTAATCTATGTGAAAACAAAATGATCAATTCTTTTATATACAGTGAAAGGCATGTATTATTACTTAGTAATAATAAAAATAATATTCCATCCATTTCATAATAATAATAATAGTAATGATAATAGCACTCCATCCATTGCATTATATTAATAATACTAATAATATTGACTATAATATTAATCATATTTAAAATTATAATATTAATTGATATTTAGGTGTATGTAACTTTAAGTAAAGTAATAAGATTTAATGAAATAGTAATTATTATTTAATCACTGACAAAATATTTATATTATTTTAATACTTCTTATTATTTTAGTCTGATCTGATTAGATTGGGGGTTAAGGACCAAAATAAGAGCAAAACATTGACTTTATAGCAAAATAGGAGTAGAAAAGAAAAATCCCCAAAATAGGAGTTGTTTTTACTCCCCCAACGATCCTCATTTGTTGTCGGCCCCTTTCCAAATGTAAACCACTGAATTGCTTTGAAATGCAGTGGAGACGCATGAAGGAGCTAAGGAACTATTCTTAAAAGATATCCTTCTCTCTTGTCTGCCATAATGCCTTTTTATTAATTTGGGATTTTTTCTCACCTACCTTCATTCATTTTTTGCATATTCTTGATAATGGAATATGAAAGCTTAGAACAATAAAATTTCATCACTCATTTGAATTATCTCACTGTAATGCTCACGCTGGGATTTAATTTATTTCTTACCTGATTTTAATGTATTACTTTATTTAATTGTTGATAAAATAAATGATATTTCAATCATTAAGACCGAACAACACAACTGCTCTCAAGCATTGTTGCCAGCACTATGTCAATTTTACAGTGTGACATCAACCGTCAAATACTGCGTAAAAAGATATAAAGTCAACTATGACACCACATAATGTCATAAATGACGATGCACAATACCACCAATGCCCATATGTATTGTCATATATGCAAATGCACAGTGTTACACAAATGCATACTAAAGCCAAATCTGACCCAATGCCCTGTACGACTTTCGGCAACCATCACCACTTTCACAGCCACCTTTATGGCTATCGGATACGAACCGCCCCTGACGGTGGTGGACCCTGTTTTTCAACACTAAATTACGATCCCAATGCATCCAAACAAAATTTAAAGAAAATAAGTTCATTTAAAGATTGAGAGAGAACCCGCTCACTTTTGAAATCAAAGCTTTGAGAAGAAAATAAGGGTGTTGAGAGGGGTGGGGTGGCACGACGAATCTGAGGGCCAAAGAGGGGTGAGGGTGGCAACGGTGATGGCGCTGCAATTGGGTACAGTGGTGGCGGTGGAGATTGTAATGGAACGAAGAAGCTGAGTCCGTAGAGATAGGTTGAATGGAGGATGATTTTTTCCCAATTTTTGTTTTTGATTGGGGCACTGCTGGAATGAGTATGTGTATATATATATATGTATATATATATATATATATATATATATATATATATATATATATATATAGGCGTGCAACATGTCATGTTTTTTTATTTAATTTAAATTTAACTCCTACTTTGGTTATATAAGTTTGGTACTCCTATTTTGGGAATATGCTTATTGATTTATTCCTATTTAGGAGGTTTTCTTTTAGATAGGAACTGATCTGGTATTATCTGAATAGATCTAGTTTGATATGGTTTAATAAGAATAAATAATAAGCAAAAAAAATGTATGTACGGACCCTACGCATACATAAGACTCTTGAGTTTGAGTCCCTATATTATACATTCGAATGTACGACATTATTCCTATATCTGTGCAAATACTCATTTTAAAATGACATATTCACTTGAAAACTACATAATAACCATTACATTTATAGAAAATATACTTTTACCAGTAACATAATACACAGTACTTATTTCAATTCAAATAAAGTTGAATGTGCAACTAAAATAAAAAAGTATACAAAATAAGAATTTAGTTACTCAAAAATTAGTATTTGTGTCAAATGCACGAAAAATACGGTACATAGTACCATATATTGCCCTGTAGCCTAGATTGAAGGAGTAAAAAAACAAGAAAAATGCTTGGAGTACACTTTTGTACACCATAAGCCCCGTACCACACTTTTTAGTACTTCCTCAGTCTTATAATGTTCTTCTCGGTTCGGTTTACGAAGTTTGACCGACTTTATTTTCAATTCAATTTATTTGATTGTAGGTGTAAAATTAAAAAATAAAATTTATATATTTAAAAACTACATCAAAAGTTCTTTAAAACAAGTGGTGACAAGATTATATTATTTTATTGAACTAGTATTTAACCCGTGCAACGCACGGGGTCGAACACATGTTGTTTTTAACTTTGTTAAATTTTCCATTTTAGTAAATAATTATAAATATAGGTTTTATTTCAGTTACATAATTCTCAATAAGTTCAAAAGTCTATAATTTTTAAATATAAAATATATATTTTTAAACTCATCAACGTCTCAAGGTTATCATAAATAAATTTTTTCACAAATGATGAATGAGCATTTAAAACATGTCATGTAATTTATTCATATGACATGTTATTTGAAATTTTTCATGTAAGATGACACTTGTCATTACAGGGCCGGCCCAATAGGGGGACAAGGTGTCTGTCCGGTCCGGGCCCAAAAAATTTAGGGGCACAAATATTTTTTATAGGTATTATATAAATATAAGCCCAGGCCCAATCCCATGACCCATTCCTTAACTTAGCCCACTCCAGTAGACAAAAAAAAGAAACGGAAGAAAGGAGTCCAGATGCTCGTTGCCGATCGAAGAAACCAAAAGGCAGAAAGTCAGAAACGTCAAGGTCTCAAGGAACGGAAGAAACAAGAGAGCCGAGACTCGCCGCCTCCACCGCCGGTCGCCGACCTGCACGCCTCCAGTCCCTCCACCCTCCAGGTAATTCATAGCCTTCCCTTCCCAATTTTGTAATTTTTATTTCTTAAATCTTAAATTTCTTTCATTGTTTCATTTTGTAGATTTAAAATCTAGGGTTAACTATTAGTTTTTACTTTGAAATCTTTTCTAATTTCATTCTTTGAAATAGAATGAATGAATGGTTCTATAAGCTATTTATTTGATTTGGATGATTGATTTGAATTTGTTATTTATGATAATTATATATTTATATTAAAAAAACAGAAAAAAAATTAAAAACTGATTAATTGCTATATTGATATGAATTTATGATTTATAAAAAAATTAAAACTGAAAAAGAAAAAAACAATTTTAAAAAGAAAAATTGACGAATTGATATTAATTTATGATTTATTTATTTATTTGCTTGCTTTTTGCAGTTTTTTATTCTTGATTTTACTAAGTAGAATTTAAGATTTTGGATTTTATTTCAGAAATAATTCAATAGTTATGGCTCTTAAACAATTATCCGGTAGTCAAAAAAGAAAAAAGAGAAAACGAGATGAAGAAATGAGAAAGTCTCAAGCCAGAGCTCTGTATAAGTTTATGAAACCTGTTGCTGAAGACGAAGAAGTAGAAGTAATTTTAATACTATAATTTTGTCATTTATTTTTTTCTTCTAATAATATTGCGTTAATTATAAATTATAATACTAATATAATTAGTTTACATATGTGAATATTTTAGACCATTAAAGATAAGATTCTTAGGGCATTGTTTCTGTTTTGGCCCAGGCTGATGAATCCTCGGGACTGGCCATGCTTGTCAACATCTAAGATATATGACTATCAAATATTATACTCCGTAGTAAGGAATGAACCAAATAATATAGATCCATTACAATAGACTCTCTTACTTTAATTTAATTACTCTAACTTTTTAAATTAAATAAGTTGCTTTTGCTTTTATGAATTTATTTTGATAAAAATAGTCACTTAGTCTTAACGTCATTATAAAATTTTGACTTGTTACAATTAACCAAGTATGATTTTTTAGCAATAATATAATTAAAATGAATATATAAAAAAGACATAACTGTATGAAAAAAGAAAAAATTTATCACGTGTATTTATAATGTAAAACAAAAAGGATGCATAGAGTAAAAACAAAATTAAAGGAAAGACTACTCACGCAACACTAACGTGACTTGAAGGACCATTTATAGAGTTTTTAGAGTGGAAGGTTGACCATGCAACACTAATAGGACTTAAAGAACTATTCGTAAAATTTTCAAAGTTGAAAGATGAATAATGCATTATGCAATAATTTGAAGGACCAACTGTAGAATTTAGCTTTAATAGATTATATAACCTCTTTTTCCTTGATCACTCTAATTGATTTTGCTATTTTTGACCTTCCAAATGCATAAAAAAGAGTAGCCCATGGAACAATGATAATACTTTCTTCTTAGTCTATGAGGTATGAGTTGGCAAACCCATTTATGAGGCCGAGTTGGCCTTGGGGGAGATGGGGGAATGTGACCACACCAAAAATATTTAGGATTGCTCTTCATGATCTCCTTGTTCACATCACAAAGTCATCCCAAGACCTGTTCATAAACCTTACTTGTATAGGCACACTTCTAAGTTGGGATTTAGTTTAGTCTTCTACATCCCACGATGTAGCATTCACGTATCAATGACATATCTGCATTCTTGGCAAATTTTCATGTATAAACCTTTTGAGCATCATCTTGATTTCCAGACATATCTCCAAAGAGACTCATAACCTTATTCAGTGCACAACTCTCGGCCAAAATTAGAGAGTTTTCTTGGGCGGAGAAGAGACAGCGTAATTATCAGTAGTTTTTTTCCAAGAAGGAAAATTTCTCTTTGTTTCCTTGGGTGAAAGATTTGAGATTGTTTAGGTGAAAGAGAGCTTTAAATTTTTGTTTTGTGAGGAGGATACACGTGTCAATCTTAAATATTGCCAAATGGCAAGTTCTTAAGGTATCAACTCTCAAATATTATATTAAATGATACCTAATGAAAATAGGTAAAGAAAGTGATTAAAGTTTGACCGTGTAAAAAGTAAGTGGAAAGAATATTTTAGGAAGGAGGGAGTATAAAAAATGTTAGGGGAGCTCCAAGCATTTGACAATTTGACACCAAATGCATACCAAAATCAATACAGACACACAAACATTTAATGATGTGTGCGCACAGATATTAAATGCGTGTACAAACATTTAATGATGTGTGTGCACAGTATAGGTTGTGTCCTAATTGCCTGATATAACCTTTAAATGCATCATATCGGACCTAATCAAATCAAATCGAACAAAACAGATCTAATTGGATCAAATCAAATTCGTGTCCAATAAGACCAGATCAAATCTTCAAAAAGATCTATTTACTTCTTTACGTTGTGTCCTATTTGCCGAATCTAATCTTTAAATATGTGTATCTTGTGGAATTGACTCCATGTGAGTAAAAATTCAATTAACAAAAAAAATGTACAACTAATTTATTATTTTATTATTATAGTGGTAACCGTTAGATATTTTGACTATTTATTTCTTGGAAACCCATCCTGTACTATCATGAAAATAATTCAGTTTGATTCGGGATATAATTTGTTAAAAGCATTTGAAAACTCACTTTTCGGTTCGGTACATTATCGTTCCAGTTCGAAACAATATCGAACCAGTAATTTTGCGTACCCCTAATTGAAAGTGGTACATAAGAGTGAGAAAATTTATGGACTAAAAAACTTTTTTGTTTCAAAAATTAGAGTTCATCTCAAATTTTAGAATTTCTCCATATTTTTCTATTGCCCGCCTAATATCCCTCCCGATTTCACAATTAGGTCTATTCTTCTGGGATAGGGATAATTTCCTTCATCTTCTTCAAAATCACAACTACCTGTTTGTATGATAGAGAACATCATGAAAGAGCTCTCAATAATATCGCCGGATCTTTCTCTCTCTGGTTTCGAAGTGAACAGTAACTCGAAATCAGATCCGGCCAAATTGCAGCTGTTTTCCGGTAGATATCACCAAGTTGATTACAGATTCTTCTTCTCCAACTCAACGTAACCCCACCCATCCTACCCCTCCAAAGACGAAGGAACTCCGTGAGTTTCTTCAGGGTATCGATGTGGATATGGAGGTGGCTCTTGATGCTTCTGGGTCTGGTTTTGTTAATATCTCCGTATCTTGTAAAATTTCTATTCCCAAATCAAGTTATACCTTTTAACTTTTTCCTAGTATGATGAGTTTGGATTCAATTTCTCACGAGGTCGTCTGAGCAGCCAATCGGCTTTTTGGTGCAATAATCCATAATATCTGACTTTTTTTTGTTGAGAATCCATAATATCTGACTTTGTTTGATGTCCGAATCAGTTTTATTTTAAATGTTTGGGGAAATTTATTCATCAATTGGGTCTAATATTTGACTCTTTATCACCATTAATGGCCATTTTTAGGCTTTTCCTCCATTTGTTTTAGTAACTTAAATGCTTCTGTGTAATTTTTTTTTTGGAACTTTTTTGTTTAATTAAAATCTTTTCATGAAGATACATCCCATTCGTATTAAAGCTGAGATGTTGGGTAGCAGAAAGTAGATTAGAGATGACAGGTATTGTTCTCATCTCTATTATTTTGTGTAGAATGTTTGTATCTTGAGAATCTTGTGCTCATCTCTAATATGTTTCTTCATCCTTTTGGATATTTTGCTGTTCCACTTAGCTGTACCCTTTTTTGTTTGGTTTGGGGACTAGGCACCTTATGAATTTTTTTGTGAGTCTAAAAATGAATGTGTTCTAAACACAAGTCCTTTTTTCCTTTTCTATGAATGTGTTTTTTTTTCTTTGTGTTGTTTTTCTAGACTTGCTTGATCTAACAATTAAGAATTGGAATTTAAGAGTGGTATTTTTAAATTTGTTAGGGTTAGGTGTAGTTTCCTATCCTAAAATCCTTGTGTGGTTTATAAGAATTAGAGACTTCTTTGGATTTTTTAATTATTGAACTACATTAAGAGATTTAAACTAAAAGTAGAATACAAAGAAAAAAGAGAGTTGACGACATATAGAGTTTTATAGTGCTTAGTAGAATACATTATCAAAATGCTATAAGTAAATTAAGTATAAGTAGTACTTTTTAGTTTCTTTAAATTTCAATCCTGTACCAAAAAAATTCATTCCCTTTGAATTTCCTTTTCACTAAAAAATGTTTGATCCATATTCTTTTATTAATGTTTGGTCCATAAAAAAATTTTGATCCATATTCTTTTATTAATATTTGGTCCATATTCTTTTATGTTTGATCCATAAAAAATGTTTGATCCGTATTCTTTTATTAATTTGTTGGGAAAGGAAGAATTGATTGATATCAGACCTAAGAGAACGAATATGGTTGAGGTTGTTTTATTGATGAAGATAGTTCAGAGCTTGTTCAAATGTGAGTACTTTTTTTGGCCTCCATCAATTTTGTGTTGTGTCATCAAATGTGATGAATGTCTGTTCGAGCACCTATCAAGTAGTTTGTTAGTTTTTAGCTGGTTTTTCTATTGTTCCAGCTAGTCTCAAGATGGACACAGAAGGACGCCAGGCCTTCATGGTCACAGGGCATGGTCACAAGGAGGAAATTGCAATGAAGTGTGCTTAATTTCCTAAACGGTTGCAATGAAATCTGTAAAAGAATCATGACTGCAATCAGGATTTGGTGCATTCACAGCCACAGCAGCAACCCCATCTGTTTGTGCAAGACTCCCACCACAGGATGTTTACTTTTCAAACTGGAGAATTATTTTTCTATTGGGACATTAAGCTATCCTTCTTTTGGTTTTTTTTACTTTTATGAGTGAGATTGATTGATTGTATGGGTTCCCAATTCCCTTTGTGTGTAGCGGGATATTTGATTGTTGTCTAAAGTTTCGCCCAAAATTACGAAAGTAACGTTAGACAGCGTACACATCATATTCATTGTAGTGAAGGTTATCGTTTCATTGAACTTTAAAAAAGTTTGAGACTTAATAGCTAAACTATTGTTTTAAAAAGAGTATTCTTAACTTATTATAAACAATTCTAGCAAAACAATCATATGACATGGAAAATTAGTAATAGATTACTATATCTCATAATTTTAAAAACAGTTCTACGCTTACTATCCACACTACTCTTTAAAAGAGTTTTCTTAACTTATTCTAGACAATTGTGAAAAAAACCCGTGTGACACAGACTTCTAGTAATACATTACTGTTTCTCATAGTTTTAAAAACAGTTCTAGGCTTTATAGCCTGACTATTGTTTAAAATTAGTATTCTTAATTTATTATAGACAACTGTGACAATAAAAACCATATTTTGATATGACACAGACAACTACTAATAGATTACTGTATCTATGAACTTTAAAAACAGATGTTGGCTAAGTATTTAGACTATTGTTTAAAAAAAGTATTGTATTCTTATTATAAACAATAGTGCCCAAAAGACTATATGACATAGACAACTAACAATAGGTTATTGTTTCTCGTAACTTTAAAAACAGTTCTAGATTGAATAACTAGACTATTGTTTAGAAAGAGTATTCTTAACTTATTATTGACAACTGTGATAACAAAAACTGTATTTTGATATGACATAGACAACTAATATTAGAATACCGTTTCTCAAAACTTTAAAAATAGTTTTAAGCATAATATCTAGACTACTACTTTTGTAGCCAACAACAACAAACAGTAGTCTGATTTTTTTTAACTACAGTTTTTTCATAAACAGTAGTTAATCAACAGTCGTCTGACACGGTTTTTGGCGTAGTGCAAGGGCTTGTATCCCATTTGTACATCTCAGGTGTGTTCCAACATTTTGTGTTGGTGTAATGCTAATTTTTGTTAATGCACCAACACTTTGTGTCAGTATAAATTTTTGTTAACGTATCAACAATTTGTGTCAGTGTGAATTATCAATATGTTGCTGTATACCTTTGATGTAAGTTTGAGATACAATTTTTGAAGTAAGTGTAGCATGATCCAAATAAAAAAGGGAAAAAAATCAATATAAAAATAAGAGCAATGCTAGGGGTACACCAAAAGTGTACCCCATTTGTCTCCCACCCCCTTCTCTACCATCCATTTTATCTACTTTTTATTTATTTAATTTTTTTTAAATTATTTCCCATTTTTCTAAAAATAATGGTGTATGGAGTCATTTCCCAAAAAAACAAACAAAAAAATCTGATAGTCAGGAGACATACAGTACTCCTTACAAATTTCAACTTTTAAGACTCGTTTCTACTTTCTACATTAGTCTTCTTGCTTCCGATCGGACTAAGGTCCCGTTTTCTGCAGCTCTCCAAGCTGCCATTGCCGTGAAAAATGAGAGGAATCCTCGGTGGAGCCGGCGGTGCTTCTCCTAGTCTCATAGAGCCCAGACACAGGTCCTCTTCTGCGTCTAGGTAGCTCTCTGCTCCCTCACTCTTTTTTTTTCCGCATTGATCTGTACATCTATGTTGCGAGTTTCTGATTGTTGTTTAGATTGTTATTTTTAAAATTTGGTTTCGGAACAAAATTTACGAGTACGGATTTCTATGATCAGTATGCAGTTTTGCTTGTATAGTTGTTGAATTCAAGGCGTAGTTCTGAAAATCATACGGAAGTGTGTATTTGTGTGTGCGTGTTCTGATTTCTGATTGATGGATAGAGGACAGGGAAACAATTGGACTGTTAATGTTGATCTTTGACTGTTTTGACCGTTCTGGTTAGTCAAAATATAGGAATTCTTGTTTAGAATGAGTCAGGTGAGCTAGGGGGAGGAGAGGATCAGAGGAAGTGCCAATATAATTTCAAAAAAAAAATGTGTTTTTCTGACTGGCATAATCAAATGTGTTTTATTGGATTTCATAGGGTCATGGTTTAAGCTTCATCGCAATTATTCAAAAACCTATTCTATTTTTTAACTTTCAAAGGTCAAACTGATTAGCAGTGATCTATTGCGTATTGCTCAAATGAGGAAGTTCACCCATTTATTCATTTCTTTTTATGTTTACTTTGTGTGTGATATTCTACTTTCAAGTTTCAACCTAGTTTTACATTGAATGTTAGATACACTTGAATTCAGTTGGGGTAATAAAATACCAATCTGATATGCTCTCTACTGCTGATAACTTGAAAAGTGAATGGATTTGTCCTATTGACTACGTTCACTTATTACAAGCTATGTATGCACACTAAATTTCACTAAGAATTGGATGCAGCGCACCTACATGGGATATTCAAGCATCATTCTCTCTTATATTTGCATTTTTAGAAGAGATGAAAAGTTGCGCCTTAAAAAATTTCCTCTGTGCTCATTAACTTCTCATGGAGTCATGGAACACACTGTTTGTGATAAGCAATCATATTTCACTGAAAAGACATTTTTTGTACGGCAATATCTAGCCAAATGCTCTGTCTGTGCAAAAAAAGTATTGTTGGAGTGTTTGAGATGTTATTTTGTCCCGAAATACTAAAAGAGTCATATTTAAACAAAAAATGAAATGAAATAGTTTTCGTCATATTTAATGTTTTTTCACAAAAAAAACGTGTCATAGTCAAATCGATCAAGTTAGTTTTAGTTATACAAGAAAACTCAAAATATAACCATATTTATTATTTCCAAGAGTTGTGCCTTACTAAAAATTAAAAGCGGTGCCTTTGTGAAGTATGATTATTTTTATGGGACATGAGTAAATTGTCAAAAAAAATGCACGACACTAGGTCTCTTGCTCATGATCTAAAAAAGAAATGAAATTTTACTCAATCTTAACTGTGTTTCAGAGATGTTTCTAAAGCTTGAGCATAGTAACCAAATAACTTTTTTAGCTTAATTACTTTGTTTTGAATGTTGTGAAACCCCTATATGTTAGGCCCATTCCCAAACTTGTGCCCCTTCTTTAACCTAGTATCAAATATGTTCAATATGTGTCTAAGTTATTTCCTGAGTCAGAAAGTACTTAGATAGACTATACAGAATTCCATCTGAATCTCTTTCAAGAATTTGGTTCAACTATATTTTCTTCAATTCACCTGTGACATTCTTTGTGATTCTTAATTAAATGTATCTACATGATCACTCTCCAATCTAGTTCTACACTTTCTAGTTAATGTTCTATGCATTTCATATATTAATCAGATTTTGTTTCATTCAGTGAGGAGACCAATAAAAAGAAATTTTTTAGAAGTAAAAGTTCCAGGGAGGGGGATAAGGCGCTCTTCAGCCCCACTAAAGATAGGGCTTTGAACCGCAAGTTCTCTATACTGAAGCTTGTATTTGCTCTTATCGCATTGGGAGCATTATTTATGCTATGGCTTTCTCCAGCAATTCATTCTGATATTACACCAAATTCAGAATCTAGGTAATGTATTTTTCTTATTATCAGTTTTTCATTAGAAAGCCTCGCTAACTTTTGGATACTCTTCTGGTAATTTGGTTTATGCCAAAAGCAACCCAAATATTTTCCCTTCTCATATTAGTGCAGTGACAATTTTCATCTGCATTGCAAAGGAAACTGTTGCTTTTCTATGTTGAAAATGCATCACATAAACCACGGGCTTCTGATTCATTGTTCTCTATCCCCAGACACACTTTTCTTACTCCTATTTTTGAATGAAAATGGCACAGGCCAATTTTGGTTGACAAACGGACAAGAAAGGATGCTGTTGATCAACGTTATGTATCAGTATTAGATATTGAATGGGGCCAAATGTCACAAGTCATTGAGAAACTTAGTTTTGCTCATAAGTCTTTTGGTTTAGGACTGTTAAACTTTAATCAAAATGAACTTAATCACTGGGAGCAGCTATTACCTGATGCAGAGCATGTGATATTGAACCTGGATTATGTCTCAAATGATGTCACTTGGGACACATTGTATCCTGAGTGGATAGATGAAGAAGGAGAATTTGAGGTTCCCACTTGTCCCATGTTGCCTAAGCTTCAGGTTCCACTCAAACCACGCATTCATCTTATAGCAGTTAAGCTACCATGCAAGAAGCATGGAGACTGGTCAAGAGATGTAGCTCGTCTGCACTTGCAAATTGCAGCAGCGGGGTTCGCTGCCACTGCTAAAGGATATCATGAAGTACATGTACTCTTGGTTACCGAGTGTTTTCCGACTCCAAATTTGTTTACTTGCAAAGATTTAGTTGTGCATGAAGGAAATATTTGGCTATATAAACCAAATCTAAACAGTTTGAGGGAAAAACTTCAACTACCTGTTGGATCATGTGAACTTGCAGTTCCTCTGAATGCTCAAGGTCAGTTGTGGATCAGTGTTTTCATTTCATCTCATTATTCCTCCCTAAAAAGTTTGTGACTAGTAAAACTCTCACTATATTTTTGTTCATGAATTTATAGTGTTAACTAAATTTGGACACTTGCATGGTATTTGGTTTGAGGGAAGTAAATGAGATGGAGAAAGTATTCAAGAAGTTAAGGTCAATATATTATGTATCTCAGTATATCCTCTCACCTTGATGCACCAAACAATATAGTATTAAAATCTCTCCCCTCACCTCTCGTACTCTCAGTTGAACACTTGAACGACACACACCATTATAAAATTATCAATTTCATGCCTCCAACAGTTCAACCCCAAAATAGTTGGGATAAAGGTTATGATTGTGATGAATGAAGACTATGATGGTAGTAGTCATTAGTCAAGACTCTTTTAAGTCGTGATGTTGGTAATAAAGGGACCTGGTTTATGTTAGAGAGAGGTCAATCACATCCTATTCTATTTGCACTTCTATGGGGGTCTTTGAATTCTGTGACTGAGCATCGCTTCAAAGAGTGAAGATGGTTTATCCTTCATGGGTAGTAAATAGTAATTAAAGACAATATGGCTTCAGTTTAATTCTTTTTAATATTTTATGCAGAGCAATGGCACTCTGGCAGTGCACATCGAGAAGCCTATGCAACAATCCTGCACTCAGCACAGTTTTATGTGTGTGGAGCAATAGCTGCAGCACAGAGTATACGAATGGCAGGTTCTACTCGGGATCTTGTGATACTTGTAGATGAGACAATTAGTGAGTATCATAGGGGAGGATTAGAGTCGGCGGGATGGAAAATTCACACAATAAAAAGAATCAGGAACCCAAAAGCTGAACAAGACGCATACAATGAATGGAACTATAGCAAGTTTCGTCTCTGGCAGCTGACAGATTATGATAAAATCATCTTCATCGATGCAGATATGCTAATACTAAGAAATATTGATTTTCTCTTCGAAATGCCAGAAATAACTGCAACGGGAAACAATGCTACACTGTTCAATTCAGGGGTGATGGTTGTGGAACCATCAAATTGCACGTTTAAGCTGTTGATGGACCACATCAACGAGATCGAATCATACAATGGTGGGGACCAGGGGTATTTGAATGAGATCTTCACATGGTGGCACCGAATCCCGAAACACATGAACTTTCTGAAACACTACTGGGAAGGTGATGAAGTGGAGAAGAAAGAAAGAAAAACACAGCTCTTTGGTGCCGATCCTCCAGTCCTGTATGTTCTTCACTATTTAGGGTTGAAACCGTGGTTGTGCTTCCGTGACTATGATTGCAACTGGAATGTTGGGAAATTGCACGAGTTTGCAAGTGATGTTGCACACAAGACATGGTGGAAAGTCCATGATGCAATGCCGGAGAACTTGCACCAGTACTGCTTGCTAAGATCCAAGCAGAAGGCTGCACTGGAGTGGGATCGAAGGGAAGCCGAGAAAGCTAACTTCACAGATGGCCATTGGAAGATCAAGATAAAAGATCCGCGTTTACAGATCTGTTTCGAAGAGTTTTGCTTTTGGGAGAGCATGTTGTGGCACTGGGGAGAAACAAACTGGACAGACAATGCCACTTCTACTCCAGCACCACCTTCAATTCAAACTGCTTCACTCACTTCTTTATAATTGGGTGTAAATGACAGAAAACCAACACAACTTTGATAGATTTCTATATAATATTCAACTGTATTTTGTTTTCTCTTGAAGTCTACTTTATCTGGCATGCACATTGTCGCCTTCCCATGCAAAGTTTGTAGGAAAACATGCTTATATCTTTATTGGAAATATGGGAGAGAGATGTCAACGTTGCGTATCAGTGTTAGAACGAATGATATAGGCACGAAGAAGACTTGGCAAACTTATGAATCACATATAAATGCTTTCTGATTAAAATTATTACGAGGTATACCAAACATTTTCAATCCAATAAGACCTAAATAACATCAATGCTCCCAAAATATTCTTATATTCACATCGGTGCTCCGAGAATTGATATATATTTATATTCGTGCTCCAATTGTTGCGGCACTAATAGAAACATATGTTAGTGTCGGAGGACCAATGTAGGTATATAAAAAATCTAGGAGCATCAGTGTCATTTAACGGATCTCAAAATATTTATGTAAACTTGTGCTATTTTGAGAGTATTGATGTGAATCTTTTCAAAAACTAATGCACTTGTATAGAACAAAAACAATGTTTTATAAAATATAAATATTGAAAATCATATATTTCAGACTTATATGTTACATTAGTTTGAAAAAAATTAATTAATTTAACTCGATAAAATAATATATGAGCTTGTTTGAATATTCATTTTGAACAAATAGTGTGGGTATACGTATGTGTATGTATATGTATATGTATATGTATATGTATATGTATATGTATATGTATATGTATATGTGTATGTATATGTGTATGTATATGTGTATGTATATGTGTATGTATATGTGTATGTACATGTGTATGTACATGTGTATGTACATGTGTATGTACATGTGTATGTACATGTGTATGCACATGTGTATGTGTATGTGTATGTGTATGTGTATGTGTATGTGTATGTGTATGTGTATGTGTATGTGTATGTGTATGTATGTGTATGTATATGTATATGTGTACGTGTACGTGTACGTGTACGTGTATATGTATATGTATATGTATATGTATACGTATGTGTATAGGTATGTGTATAGGTATATGTATATGTATACGTATATCTATCTGTATATGAGGATCGGCTCTAATCAGATGTCACCTCACGGTGAGATGACATGCTACGGTCAGATGACGCAAAGTTCACCACTGCAAGCTGTAAAGCTTACCCACACCGACTACAAAGCTCACCCACACTAACTCCAAAGCTCACCATTATTTTTTCACACTTTGATTTAAAAAAATCAAAGGACAAGGTGCTGACTAGATTTTTAGTCAAATCAGATTTTGATTAAAAAAATACTAAAATCAAAGGAAAAGGATTGTTCCGAATATTTTTTCTGAAAATGCTACTTTTGAGCTTTAAAGTCCTATTTTTTATACCAATCAATTATGATCAATAAAAAGATAATTTCTTGAAATAAAAATGATATTTTTGACGAATAAAAACCTTTTTTGATGTATGATATATAGTAAGCTAGGTTGTTAACGCTCGATGTTAGGCCGCTAATTGTAATTAGATATTATTATTGATTGATTATGAAGAATATTATTGGTTAATGATTATGATGGTTAAACAGCTTTAAAGAATATTCTAATTAAAGTAATGATTATGAATAATTAAATCATGACTAGATATATTGATGATCACTAAAATGATGTGTATTGGGATATTTACAAGAACTCTAAAATGTACCTATGACCAATTCAAAGATCTGGGGTTAAAACGTATGTACAGGATCCAAACAAAACTTGAGGATCACTCGTTTTGGGATATCACCTACGCGACAGTTCACTGATCGGTTGGTACGTGATCCATAAGACTCATAGGATGGATCATCGATTCTTGTGTTCTGCCTTAAACTATTTATTGTTTGAGAGCCTGGTTAGAAATATTGCCTTAGACTAGGAATAGTTTAAGAGCTTATTATCAAAATGATATGATCTTAGATTAAGAATAATTTAAGAGCACTGTTGAAATACTAAATTATGAATATTGTATATATCATGAAATGACTTGAATTAAAATATTGTGAATATCATGAATAATGAATCCTTGAATTGAATATTATGTGCATGATATCAAATGATTTGATTATGCATTGAGATTCAATTTATATGGATATTCAACGCATTAGATATCCTTACTCAGCTTTACCGTTGAGCATGTAGTATGTTTTATCTGCTACACGCAGGTAAAGAAAAAGAATGAAGTGATGAATTCCTCGTGGCAGATGAGGCGAGATGGTCAGGATGGATGTGTGAATTTGAATTACTGTTTTAAAAGACGTAAATTTATTATGTTTGTAATTGTGATTTATTAAGCTTTCGCAACTTTGAAATACTCCGTTATTATTTTGAATAATTAATTATGGAATAAAGTTTTAAAATGTTTGAAATATTTTGAATGTTTACGAATACCAAGTTTATACTTTAGTCCGAAAGGGGCTGCAGACTTAGACGGATTTGGGTGTTACAGGAGGTGCCCAAAATAAATCCATGTGGCCTTACCTATAACGAACATTGTCATACTAATGCGCGATTGAGACGAGAGTACAAGTGGTCCGATCATGTGGTATCAGAGCCCAAGTTCGTGTAGGCAGGAACGATGGATTGCGTTGTGCAGAATTCTCAGTGTGACGTGGTGTCAACCGGATTAAGAACAGAAGCAATGAGGTGCGTGCAAGGTGGAGCCTTGTGCAAAAGTCTTCTTGATAGAAGGTTGTGTCTCGTGTAACCTAGCGGACAGGAGATCAACAGTTGATGCCTTGTGTCGAAAGTCTTCCAGCCCTCGGGCAGCATATCTCGTGCGGCTGTTGCAACGATACAAGATGGTGGTAGATCTAATGGATTATCAGTGGAGAAGAGGTCACATTTGTGTGATCTTTGGTTGAGGGGATGTTCGTTAGGATGCCTCCAAATTTCAATATAATACTTTGATTATTAATATCTTTATTTATATATAAAAATATATACTACTCCGTATATATTATAAAAAATTAATACTCCCTCCGTCCCATGTATTTGTCCACATTTGACTTTTGGAACTGTTCATCTAAGCACTTTGACTCATCAAATTCTCTCAATGTGTAAGCCTAAATATAGTCATGTGTGATTTTGTTTGATTTGTCTTAACATATAGATTATTAATATATAATTTCTATAATTTTTTAATATACAAATTACAAGATAAAATGGATTAAAGAAGTACATTGGATGATGTGTAAAAATGAAAGTGGACAAATACAGGAGAATCGGAGGGAGTAATTCATAGCAATGTTTAGAGAGTAGGGTATTATACTTCATTATATTTCTTATGTAATGTATGTCCAAAATTTATAAATATTTCGAGTAAATATGAAAAAGTTACTCCCTCCGTAACAAATGAAGTGAAGGGAGGACTACAAAACTTCACCCTCAATATTGGGCTCAAAGCCTAGAAGAGACGCCGCCCTGGCTTTCTGCTGGAACGAGGAGCTCAATCAAATGGTGAAATCCTCCCTGCTCCGATGAGAACCCCTCTCTCTAACACCGCAGCTCCGCTTCTCGACGTTGAAGCACAAGAAAAGACAAAAACAAGCGGTACAACGGCTTCGCTTTCCACCTTTCCGCTCTCTTTACTGCCGCAGGTCAGCTTCTCTCTGTACCCTCACATATTTATTATCTAAGACTTGAGTGTTTGTATGCATATATGTATGTGTTACTTCTGTACTTAGGGTTTTTCGTGATCTTATTATCATCAGATTAGGTTTCACTATTCTGCTGAATGTTGATGTAGTCAGCTAGCCAGCAAGTCACTAGGGGTGTTTGCTATTGATTGTAGGAAAAATATGTGTTCTTTACCTTGTTTGTATTCCTTTTGGTGGAATTTCTGATTCTGGCTTAGTAGGTTCCCTTTTGAGGTCAATAATTAAGTCGAACACGGTTTTATTTTACACATTTTAGGCATTTTAGGCCGGGGCTGGTCCTAAATCCCGTCCCTCTAGAACACCTACCAATGTGGAATGCATAAAACATGCAGCTATGTTGTTGTATGTGGATGGCCTTTTACTTCTGCTGCCTGAAACACAAAGGGTCTCTTGGATTCAGAAAATTCTACAAAAATATATTCAAGGTTGTTAAGGCTCCAAGGCGAGGCAAGGCGCCGACATACCTTCATATCGCCTAGGCGACTAGGTGCACATGTAGGCGACAATTAGGCGACCTATATATATATACACAAACACAAACACACACACACACACAAGACACACACACACACAATATAACCAAAAATAGATATATGGCACAACATATGTAATTAAAGTCTACACATAATCTGAGACAAACAATTAAGTGTTCACAAGCATTTAGAAGACCACAAATAACGACATAATTCAAATAAAAGTTCATCTCCATCCTACTAGTTTAATCACCCAAACATGCAAGTTTAAAAATTATCCACGAACATGTCATTCATATGGATATCAATATCTATCCATAGACTCATCATGTACACTAGATAAGTCAACATCATAGTCATCTTCAAGATACTCATCATCAATTAGACCCAACAGAGGCGACGTTAAGTGAAAACATTTTAAATTTTGGCTTTCAAAATTTAAAAACTTCCCAAGACTGGGCGCCTAGGTCAAAGGCGAGGGTGAGGTGACCAAGGCAAGAGTAAGGCGACAGAGGCGAGTGCCTTAACGCCTCGAGGGTTTCTGGGCAAGGCGGACAGATAAGGCGTCCACGGCATAGCGCCTTATTGCCTAGGCGACGCCTCAACAACTATGAATATATTAATGACTACACACTTCTACACAATATGCAGTAATTCAGAAAAACTTGTAACAGATGTTCTATTAATAACATGCTAAACACTAATTAAAATATGGAAAATCTAAAAAAAGAACAAAAAAAGTGCAGCATTGCATATCAAAAAAGGAGAAAAAAATTAATTTACTCGCCCCGTCAGGGGAGGGGGGCGCAGTCTTGATTAAGTGCTTATGGAGAGGAGACTCAAGAGTTCCAATGGTGAGGAGGGGCCTGCCTCTTAGGGCACTAAAAGTTTGCACATGTTTGGTAGAGCAGTTGGGTTAAAACTTCAGGTTTAATAAGTAAATGCCCATTCCAGACCCTTTTTTTCTAATAAGTAATGGCCCAAAACCCACATGTGCCCTCCTTTCTCCTAGATATGAATAAAAAAAGGTGACTGAAAACATCCCAATATCCCATGTTGAAGCTTTGCCTCTCTGCCAGCCTTGGGCGAGTAAGGCAAGGGACTTTGCCCTAAACCAGCTGATTGCCCCTCTTTCTCAGCTTTTCAAAAAGAAGACTTTTTAATTTACATATGGTTGTCTCAAAGACATGTCACTCATGCCTTGGGAAAGTGAGAAACGAACAAAATTTGAACATCAAATGCATTGCCCTACATAAGGCATCAGCCCTTGTACCGTAACAGAGAAGAAACAAATTGTATAAAATGGAAATGAGGAAAAGTATTTTCAGTCGTAATTGAAGAAACTAGGAAAGAATTAGAGCCCATGCACACAGAGATTCGTTAAAGTAATTTTGCATCATAAAAATGCATCATAAGTTCCACAGAGGCTGGACTATTATATTCTGTCAAATAATCAATGGAAACATTTAATGATAAAAGATATGGTGGTATTACGTGAATGGTAACTAGGAAGTTTCTGTGGGATGAATGGAGTAAAAATATACTTAAATATTGAAGTTAAGGAGGCCCTAAAACGGATTAAACAAAGCAGAGCATTGGGCCGAGACAACATCTTGATTGAAGTTTGGAAAGGTTTACGAGGAAAAGGCATTTGGCTACTAACTAAGATTTTTAACGAGATTCTAAGATCTAAGAAGGTACCTAACGAATAGAGGAAGAGCGTGTTGGTCCCTATTTACAATAATTAGGAAGACATTCATAGTTGTGGAAACTATAGAGGGGTCAGGCTCATGAGTCATACAATGAAGTTATAAGAAAGAGTGGTTGAACGAAGGTTAGGACAAGAGACTTTGGTGTCAGAGGACCAATTTGGTTTTATGCGAGGAAGATTTACTACAGAGGCTATGTACTTGGTGAGGAGAATGATGGGGAGGTACCGAAATGAGAAGAAAATTTACACATGGCTTTTATTGATTTGGAAAAAGGCATATAACAGGGTACCAAGAAAAGTGTTGGGGAAGGTTTTAGAAAAAGGAGTAAGGATTGTGTATATTTGTGTGATAACGAGCGTGAGAAGTCAAAGTGGAGTAAATCACAAGAGGATTTGAATGGGAAGTTGGATTCGTGGAGACATGCTTTGGAGTTGCATGGCTTGCATATAAGTCGCACTAAAATAGAGTATGTGGAGTGCAAGTTTGGCAACGGAAGAAGAAATGGTAGCATCTGGGTGAAAGTCGGAGAAAATACTATACTACAAGTAATGAGATTTAAATATCTTGGGTGTATCATTCAAAACAATGGAGAAATAGGGGATGATGTTAACCACGAGATCCAAGCCAGTTGGTCAAAATGGTGGAGTGTTTCAGGCTTTATAGGGTGAACATGAACACAAGATTAGTGTGGCAAAAATAAAGATGCTTCGTTGGATGAGCGATCATACGCGTATTGGAAGAATAAAGAATGAAGATATGAGAGCTAAAGTTAAAGCGACACCTATTGTAGAAAAGATGGTGAAAACTTGTCTTTGGTGATTTGGACATGTGGAGAGAAGACCATTAGAGCATCGGGTGAGAAGGGTTGATCAAATGGTGAAATGACATGTACTTAGAGGAAGAGGTTGACCTCAGAAGACTTGGCAAGAAGTGGTGAATGATCTCAGTATCTCACATCAAATATGATACATGATAGGGCGCAACGGTGTCGTTGATCTATGTAGCCGATCCCACTTAGTGGGATAAGGCTTTGTTGTTGTTTTATTCTTTTATGTTACTTTTCATTGTAAGAGTCGATTTCTTGGGTTTGGTTAAAATAAATATTATAGCCCACTCCGAGCACACTTGTCAACAACTTTATATAAAAGTAGTAGGAAGTTTAGTTCTTTAAGTCTTTTGTTTCTTTTCATAGTTCAACGACCCCACCCACTCACTTACATATGGGGACTAAACAAGTATGTTCTCCTTCTCTTTTTACAAAGCAAAGTTGTTATGTACACAAAGTGGGTACATAATAAACAAAAATCATTTTGACTCTTTTAATGTTTGCTAATAATTGAAGTGCTCAATGTGTTTTAGTAACTCTACAATATAAAATATGTCTACTTTTTAGATATTGTCAAAGTATAACAATTAGTAATAGTAATCCTAGGGTCTAAACTCTAGCCTATTGTAGCTCTGTAATGTTATTTTCATTATAAGCATTTTTAATTGTATTGAAGTGCTTTGTCAAAAAAGAGTTGAGATTAAATAAAGTTTCAAGTTGTCTATATAATTTAAATGAGAGTTGAATTATTCAACTTGGTGTCCGAACATAACCATAAAATAATGGTAGCATAAAAACCCATAGTCCTAAAGAAGTCTCCCGTTGTAAATAGTAACAACAAAATTTATATCACTTGGATTCGAAGCATCTCACATAGATGTTCACTTGTTTGCAGAAACCTATCATACCATCATTCTCTTGTTGCGAAGCTTTGCTTCAAAGGCCATAAGTGCTTGGTGCCTTACTTTCTACCACATGATACCAATGCCTCGATGACTTTTGGCCACATTCTACTTAGGGGACACTAAAGATGACGTAGTTCCCAAAGATGCATTCTGGAGATTGCCAAAGTTCCCAAAGATTAAAGGTTCATGTTTGAGGAGTATCAAGGATGGCGTAGAGATTCATTGAAACTTATGATTTTTTAGAGTTGAGTAGAACCTTTTTGAAGCTCATAGGTTAGTGTATAAACTTGTAAATATCATAGATATCTGTGTAGATAATTCTAGAGATGTAATGGTGGCCATTGGATGAAAACAATCTGAGTTGTTCGTTGAGGTGGTGAAGTATAGAAGGGGTGCCCATTTCATTTGCAACCATCCCAAGTGTTGTAAGCATTCACCAAACATTGATACGAAGTTCTCTACGTGTTTCGACATTCCAACTCTCTCCGTGCACCATGTGCTTATAAAATTTATACTCCCTTCGTCCCCATAGATCTTCCCATTAGCCCTTTTTATTTCTCCCTCATAAAATTTCCCATTACCTTTTTTAACATTTAAAGTACCAGAACTACCCCTACTTACTTTATTTATTACACCTCACCCACATTTAATATACTCTACCCATTTTCTTTAAGGGTATTTTGGTAAACTTTTACCTTTTTTCAACTCTATTTAAAAATCACAAAAAGTCAAAACGAGAACATCTTAGGGGGGCGGAGGGAGTAGTTTTTTTCTGAACATTGTGGCGCATAGTTCATTGGTAGCATAAAGTTTCATTGTGACGCATAGTTCATTGGTAGCATAAAGTTTCATTGTGACACATAGTTCATTGGTAGCATAAAGTGATTGTCGGTATCAAGGCGATGTTGGAAATTCATTGAAATGTTAAGGGAGATGGTTTCCAAAAATGGCACTACTCATGTGAAGGAGGTAGCCGAAAAGAAATGAAGGGTCCGTGGGAGGTCAAGGTAAGGGAAACCTTAGAAGAGGTGGTGGTCTGATTAACCAAGTTGAAGCTTGCATTGGCTAAGGAGGAGGATTGGAGTAAAGGTTTGAGGAGATGGGTAAACACATAGGAGATTGGAGGATATGTTCGAGGAGTTGAGGAAACACATATAAGATGGCTAGAGAACATTATACATTGTATCGAATCCACATGTTTTCTATCACAAAACTAAGTCAAGCAATTGATTTTAAGTTATAATAATGTTCAATCATTCTAATTAATTTCCTGGATTTAAAATATATACAACATTTACCATCTTAATGAGAAAATATACATAAAAAGTATATTTTTTACGACATGTTATGGAAAATATTCACTTCCACATAGATTGGGTCATGTGCGTTAATTATTGGCCCACCACTTCCACCATTGACCCAACTTTTTGACCTATTTGACGATTAATCCATGTTTCAAAACAATGTTTAGAACTATGTGATTGAAGTTTGATATATTCAGAATACATTCTTTAGATATATCTACAAGTGGGGTACACAGACCCTACTCCTACTTAAAAAGGTAAGAAGGTTTTTTTTTGAAAGACCTTAACTCAAAAGAATACAACAGAAAACACAGATGAGTGAAGTCCAACAAAATGTAGGGGAAAACATATAGAAGAGACGCAAGAAAAGGAAAGTTACCAACAAGGAACTAAAACAAAAATGACTAACGTCGAGGGCCCAAAACACCAAGCTAACCAATCTTATTGAAGTCCACCTTACAACTCTAATCTATGATCTCTAAAGGTCTACTCGACAACCTATTCTTTGACATCCACATGTTTTTGTCGACTATCACATCTGCCTGTCTAATCATTGCCTCCTCTTTAGTCTACTTCTACCCTTCCTCAGATCCCCTAAGGCCAACCTCTCGCACCTCCTATCGGTGCTCTTCCTTCTCAAACCACCTCAGTCCAGCTTCACACATCTTATCCTCAAATGAAGCCACTTTCACTATCCCTTGGATAGCAATAATAACATCGTTCCGAACAAAATACCTTATCATCTTCATTTTCACTACCATTATCTTCTGCATGTGGGTTTTCTTTACTACCCAACACCCTGTCCCGCATATCATAGAATGACTGGCCACTGCTCTATAAAACTTGTTTTTCTGTTTTAGTGGCATATTTCGTCACATCCCTAAGGCCAGCCCTCATTTCATCCAACTCGCTCCGATATGATGGGCGACAACCCTGTTAACTAGTCATACCACAAATGATCTAAAAACTGCATGGCTTTATTTTGTACAACATTTGTTACCATGCATTGTGGTTGTCGCCAAACCGGTTAATGTATTGTGCTTTCAAAAGTTCATAGTACAAAGCGGCGCTATAAACATCCGTCTTGGGCTTGGCAATGACATGTAATATTGCAATTTTAAATGTGTGCTTCTTGCAACCATACTATACCACCTATTTTATAATGAAACAATGTTAAATGCTTAGAGTCCAATAGAGTAGGTGTTTGCATGCATGCGTTATAGCTATGGGTTCTGTTAGAATATATAAAAATCATTCCTGGACCACAACCACAAGCTTGAGCTTTTGGTTGAGTTGGTTCCTTGACATGGTATCGGAGCCTTGATGATTAATGGGTCACGAGTTCGAAACTCAACGCCACCCAATTTATAAAAAGTCAAGGTTTCACGTGCAAGGCTCAAAGAAGTCATGCCTGCACGTGAGGGGGCATGTTAGAATATATAAAAATCATTCCTGGACCACAACCACAAGCTTGAGCTTTTGGTTGAGTTGGTTCCTTGACAGGTTCAAAAGCCGTGCAAGGCAGGCTCAAAGGTTTGTCCTAGTCGAGAGAAACAAGGCCTGTGCCTTGATGTCACCGAGGCTCAGAGGCTTAAGGGCACAAATGCTATCATGGCTCTTAAGCCTTCGTTTTATAGGGGAATTTTGGAATATAGCCTTATTTAGAGTAGCTTATTTTTTCAAAGGATGGGCTTTGACAAGGTGTACTTTTGCTCCTCGCCCCTCTTTTCTTTTGTTTTTTTCTTCACAAAAACATACACAAGTGCAGAACACATCTTCTTTACTCCCTTTATCCCTTCTATAAATGAGCCTCTCCATTAGTCGGTCAAAAGATTTCAGCATTCACCACTAGCCAAGTAGCCCTCCACTGCCAACTAGAGGCCTTAAATAATGATACATTGAGCGGTCCTCTTACTTTTGAAGATTAATAATTCCACTTGTAGAATCTTAAATCTAAAACATGTTCTTAGTTTCTATTAAGGTGGGCAAGGATATTATATTCTTTTATTTCATAAATAACAGTATATTGAGGGGTCCTTTTAGTTTTGAAGATCAGTACTTTCCAAATTTAGAATCTTAAATCTAATATATTTTCTTAGTTCTTATTAAGGCTGGCAAGCATATTATATCCTTTTATTTCATATTGACTAGCTGTTTTTTCCTTTTTGAACAATATTATGTGAGATTTTATCAAGACTAAAAGTTTTTATACCTTTGAATTATTACTATGAATTATCTATTTTCCCATATTTTCATCATTTTATTTATATAAATCTGAAGCTTGTGCCTCACATTGTCTCGGTATGTATACCTCTTGAGACATAGACAGACCACAATGAGACCCAATTTTGCCTTTCAGAATCTTGGTTATAACTAGGGAGTCAATTGTATAGCATCTCGCCTGCTCAAGATTTGTTTTTGTTTCCTACAGGTATTAGTAGCAGGTTGTGTTCATTCAATGTTTCTTGATGTTTCTCTAAATGTTTGGTTTATTTCAAGGAGTTGTTTAATTGTCGTGAGGTTTAAGGAATTGATATACATATCTCTTTTACAGTTTTGTTTTGTGATTGTGTGAGTTTGCCGCTCAAATTCAGCTTATTGTCTTCCCTGATATTTGGGTTTAAGTAGGTTGGTTGAACTAAGTGCAAGCTTTTCAGCTTCAAAATGCTAAAAACATTGAAAAACACATTGGTAGAAGATGGCTACTTACTACATAGTGTAGAATCTCAGACGCTACCAACTCTACTAAAACCAATTGGTGCTAGGAGAAGTGCATACTTTAGCCTTACAATGCACTCAGCACACAGAAGTGCCCACGACATTCAAGTGTGACTTGGCTCGCATAGCCTCTTCCACGAGACAAATGATGCACACATGGCCAACTATCTCTCCTCAGCAATTGCTCCTGCTCCCGCTGGGATTCAAACTCGTGACCTTGGCTCTGATACCACTTGTAGGACCTCAGATGCTACTAACTCTCCTAAAACCAATTGGTGTTAAGAGAAGCACATACCCTAGCCTTATAGTGCATTCAACACACACAAGTGCCGGCCAACACATAATTCAACTCATTGATTTTTTTTCTTTCTTGAAGTCAAACACTCGAGTTGGAATCGGACAACTTTCATTACTTCTTCCTTCGCATGCAATAGTGCAATACATCTACTTTGGACTATTTATAGTCATATTGTGTCTGCGGGTGTGCATATTCATAATGTGTTTCGGTTTATATTGTGATTTTCATCTTCTTTGTTCTTGTGGGGCTCGTGCTTTTCCTTGTGCTTTTCTGAATGCCACAAACTTCAGTGCCTCTATGGAACTCTTATCCTTGTTTTGGCTTTTTGATTTATTATTTTTTGTGGTGTATTTCTTATTTCTTATTTATGTGTTATAATAAAAGCATGTATTATTTTTTATTTTAATTGTTAATTTTTTTTAATTCTGATCTTCCATTTTGTTCCAAAGCATGCCACTCTTGAGGAGATAATGTAGCTGATGCTTGTCAACATTCAACAAGGGTGTTATGGATGTAAGTGTAAGAAAGTGCAGATCTCTTTGGGATTCGGAAGAGGATTCTTCTCATCATCGGTTGGATGTAATAAATACATGGGCTGCAAAGGGCGATTATCCCAGTCATGATGGAAGAAGTTTCCAGGAGCAGGGTTATTCAAAAGCTGATAGCTCATCCAAAAGGCATTCCGGCTGGAACCACTCTCCCCAAAATAGTCTTCTGCAATCATGTCAGAGAATCCGCAAGGATGTAGAGCGGCTTGAAAAGGAAGATCATAAGAGGGGAAAGTTTTATAGTGAAAACGGGTCTCCAACTTTTGATGCACTGAGGCAGCAAAGGAGTAACAAGTTCTCTGAACATGGTTCGAGTCATCCTCACAGGTATTTGACATTTTGACTTTATATTCTCGTATGATGCATATTTTTGATGGATTACACATAAAAGATGTCAGGCTTTCACATTTAAATGCATACTGGAAATGCCTGCCAGTGGAAAGACATTATAATTTCCCCTACAGAACAACAACAAAGCACCAACAACATATAGAATTCAGAGAAGTTCATGTTTTCTTGAGTGAGAGACAGCAGTCTTTGGCTTATTTTGAAGTTCTTTTTATCAATTTAAGTAATGTTTTGACTTCACATTTTTTGTAGTATTGACAGGAAAAAGATAACTCTTAAAATTCTCTCCTGACGTGCATTTGTTGCCTATTGTCTAATAGGCTTCCAGGAAGAGGCAGGAGCAGGAGTCCTGGAAGGGAAAAAGGCAGGAGCAGAAGCCGCAGCTGGAGTAGAGACAGAGAATGGAGGAGTAGAAGTAGAAGCAGGAGTAGGGACAAGGGAAATTCGAGAGACAGGAGAAGTCGGTGTTCTCCAAATTATAATGTTGATTCATTTGAATGTGATCGTAGACAGATTGGATCTCGAATATCATCAAAGGTCTGTAGAGATTTCGCCATTGGGAGGTGTCGGAGAGGTGGTGATTGTTGGTTCTCTCATCCAGATAATTTTAAAGTCAAGGATGGATATTCTGCAGAGCACAACCTGACAGAAAGATGGAGTGGCATGCACAGGAATGGAGATGTCTCAAGATATGCTAATAGTGAAAGTGAAACCATTGAAATCCATTGTCAGGGTAACATTCCTGATGCCTATGACATTGAGAATGACCAACCCAGGAATAGTAGAGGTATCATTACTTGCAAAGATTTTGGAAGAGGTAATTGCCGATGGGGAGCATCATGCAGATTTTCTCATTCCGGGTATTCTGGTCAAATGTATGATAGTAGTATTAGGAATGCATCCTCTGACTACAATTGGAAGCCTGATCCAAGTAAAACTAGTAGACCTCTGTGCAAGTACTTCGTTGCTGGAAAGTGCTATACTGCAAATTGCAGATTTTCTCATGACGGTCCGATACGAATCAATGTTGAAACTAGTCACTCTAATGACATAGGTGGCCACAGATATGATGATAACAAACACAACTTAGTTGGCTTAAAATGGGATGACGTAGAAATGGATCCTAGCTTCGATAAGGCTCCTATGGGTGAGTATGTAGCAAAATCAAACCATTTGGATGCAGTTCATACTGATAGAGTTGACCCCATCGGGGATCCTGACTTGGTAAACTCAAAGTTGTGGAATGAATCAGCATGGGATGTTGGTACTGCTAAGATGTTGAACCTAGAGAAGACTAGTGAGCAGGTTGGCTCTACTGTGAGGGAAAACTTTGCCATTGCTGTACCTGTTGATCATAATAATAATCGTTGGGCTCACAATTTGGAAAGTGAGCGAGCTATGTGGCAAAATACCACTTCGTGTGAGGGGCGAGATGTGTATCCTAATGTTACAGCAACAAACACTTCTGAATATTCTCTGGAGAGTTTAAGTAACAATAAAGAATGTAATGTTATTTCAAAAGCTTCACAACTCCCAAGCCTGGTTGTAAGCCCAATTCATGGTGAAAGACAGGACACAATGGAAGATGCTTCCCGCGTCATATTTCCCTCCAATTCCATTCTCCCTTACGGATCTCCAAATCCTCATCTTGAGTCATATCCTTTTTGGGGCACTGGTAATTCCAGTATGTCTAATGTATTAAATGATGTAAACATCTACAGGCATAGTATCCATCCAGAGTTATTACCTGAACAAAGATTCAGTGAAATTAGTAAAAGGGCTAACCAAGGTTCTGAATACTCCTCTTTTTTGGATGGAGCTGCCCAAGGTGAGCCTATGATGCATGCCATCCCTTCAAATGGACATAGTATCATTCCAAATGATAGTACAGACTATCAGAAGAAAGAAGCTGCCACTACATCAGAGGTGCAACATTTTAGCATGACACAAAATCTTTCTGGTGCTACATTCAGTGTGCCAACCACTCGAATGCGATCTCCAGCTCCTCTAACAAGTGAGATTTGGTATGAATCAGGCAAATCTCAACAGCATGCAGCTGTACCTTCATCAGTTGTCTGTTCTGATTCCAACTCTGGACTGCTTCCCACCTATAATGCTGTGTATACTCAACTTGATAAAGTGAAAATTGCTCCAGATCTGTGCCAAGCGGCCCAAGCCCGTGGTGATAAATCTCAGATGCCTGATAACTTTGTAATGCATGCTAACGCCTCCAAATTGAGTGAACAGGGAACTAAAGATACTTTAAAGGAATTGAACCAATCATTTTCCTTGAATTCTGAAGTTGGAAACATAAAGCATTGTGCTGCTTCCAATGTCGATTGCACCAAGGAGCAGTATTTGACACACCCGGATTCTGTTGCAAAATCTGAACTCAATGAAAATAATAGACTTATTTCCAAATGTTCTGAGGATGAGCAACAGAACAATAACCCTGATAATGTCGACGTCCCTGGCAAGTGTGAAGTGGTGAATGGTAACAAAGATGATAAGGTGGCACGGCTGTTCAAGATTTCTCTTATAGAATCAGTCAAAGAGATCTTGAAGCCCACATGGAAAGAAGGTCAGATGAGCCGAGAAGTACACAAGACTATTGTTAAGAAGGTGGTTGATAAAGTGATGGGTAGTATTCAAGGAGGTCATTTCCCTAAAACCCAAGATAAAATTGAGCACTATCTTTCCCACTCTAAAGGCAAAATCAGCAAACTGGCACAGGTGAATCTTATCCCGTTTCTTGGCTAATGTGAAGTCGATCATTATTTCTTACATTTGTTTTCCTGGTTTTATAAAACCTGTTCAAGGGGCCATGCTAAAATGGTTTGATTAGAAGCAAGGTGCATTTGCCAACTGAAGATAATATAAATATGCTAAATATGGTTTGGTCGTGTCCAGTGTTGAAGTGGTGATTCACTAAAGCTGTAGGAGCTAGTTAATGTAAGGGTATACAAAAGCTAATAAGGACGGATGTTTCTTTTAGAAAAACGGCTGCACTAGGAGTTGTCCCGAAGAGAAATCGGACGAGATATATAATCCATATAGGGGGTGTTTGGTAAAGAGTCTTTTGTGAAAAAAAGAGTACTTTGTGGGATAAAGGAAAACTATTAAGTGTTTGGTGAATAAATATGTGGTCTCAAAAAGCTAATTTACACGAGGTTTGTTATTCAAGCTTTTTGTAGCAGTTAGTTTTCAAGCTTGGTTTACAAAAGGTTTGCTTTCAAACTTTTTAGAACACCTATACAAATAACTAGCACGAACTAGCATTTAACAAGTTGACAAACGAGGCAGTAACTGACCCAAACTAGGGATTACGGTGCAAGTCAATTACATTTCTTGTACATTGCACACATTTATTCATGTTGATGTAGTCTTATTGAAATGGGATGAATGGTGCACCTTGGGGTGCTCTTTTACTCTTTAAGAAACAATGATAATCTGTTGTGTCCCATTAAAAAGGTCACTTATTTTCTCCAAAAAAGAATCTAATTCAAGCAAAATAAGCTTATTCATATCACATTTAAGTACTTTCTAATAATAAAAAAAGTGTCCCTAAGTTGAGTGTGTTAACTTTATTTAAACCATCAAATACATTTAAAAAATATACTCCCTCCCGTCTCTAAAAGAACCTTCTGCTTTTCTTTTTTCCGTAGTCCCAAAAAGTTTAAATTTCATTTAGGGAAAGAAATAAGTGGCTTTGCAACTCTCACCATACAATTCTACTCTACCTTAAACTTTGTGAAAAAGCAAACAAGGACTTTTAGGGACGGACGAAATAATTATTTTTTGTGACTCCTAATAGTTGTACCTTACTAAAATTTAAAAGTTATACTATTGTTCAACCGGGAAGATGAAATGTATATTCTGGTCTCTCAAAAGACAATGTTTTAAGCTTTGGTTTATACTGATCTGTTGATTCTGTTCCTCTGAGAAATTTCAGCCTCATGTTGACCATCTCTTTTATCTTGCAGGCATATGTTGAGAGAAGTCAGAAGGAAAACTCTTGAGACATTTGAAATTCAGAATTCCCCTTCTCCTTTTATTCACAACCTTAGTCGCCTAGATTTTTTTTCTTCCTTTTTTATCCCCATTAGTTTGTGTTAATTATAGTTTTCTTTTCTAGCAACATGCACTTTTGATTAGTCTTTTTCTTTGGGTGTCAAGTGTTCCCCATAAGCTTATCTTCTCATAGGCCTCAGTATAACCATTGGGCATAAACTAACTATTGATGTGTTGCTAGTTGCTAGTACACTTGAAGACATGTTATGTGTACAGATTAATAAATCTGTTGTACTTTTTGTTTTAAAGGCATATGGTCTCACAAGTAAGATATGGGGATTGGGTGTGTACATATTGTAATTCTTCTAATAAAAGTAGATGAAGACATGGAGTTAGATAAACTAAAAATATTCCTTGTGTATTATTGTAAAAATAAGCATTATCTCTCTATTAGGACAAACTGTTTTCTACTTAAAAAAAAGAGTCACATATTCAAGGGAGAGACTATCATTCATGAGGTAAAACACTTTGCCGCGCGATGGACATTCTTCGATCTACTTGCTGGGGTTACATAAAGAAATTCTACGTACGACCACTGTCTGTTATGCTTGGCACGCATCCCCGCGTGCCGAAGCTGCTGGACGCGGGCGTCGGGCTCTGGGTGTTGGTTGAATTATCTCGACGTTTCGGCTTCAAGTTTGAGCCTCAGCTTATTCTTTTTTTGACCTTCTTCTGCTGTTTGATACATACTCAGTAATATTTAAAATTCATTAACTTTTACAGAATTAACTGGTTATTAATCTCTAATTATAGGGAGTACCCTGTATACTTCACAATTGGATTTAAGACTTTTTTTGACTTTTATTTTGACTTTTTACGCATATTTATAGACACATAATAATATTTGAAATATTTGTGAATATCTATTTAAAAAATGGTGTCAAAGTTAAGAAAAGGATGAATCCCATTTTCGAGACGTCCTTCAAAACTGGCTTGACGGTCACTTGAGAAAAAGTAAATTGAGTTATAATTACACACCAATTAGTAAATAGTAAAATCTACATCTCTTACTCATAAGAGCTATATTGCTTAGCATACGTGTCTTATTGTTATCATTTCTACTTCATTTACCTATTTTTAAACGTGATTGTCCCATTTTTTATTCACTTGTCAATATTTTTTATACCGAGTACTCCATTACTTAAATGAAGAATTTTAGCATTTGAATTAAATATTTGTATAATTTAAAATTAAATTCCGGTAGATAAACACTAAGACTCTATTTCTTCGGTTGAAATTCTAAGATGTTGGGAAAAATTGGAAAGTGTTGTGAAAAATTGGAAAAAGTTAAAAAATGTTAGAAAAAATAAAATGTTAAAAAATCTCACAATTAAATGATCACCTAAATAAATATGTAAAAAAATTAATTTGGATATAAAAAATTATTCATCTTGTTTGAAGTGTTATGTTATAAATTTGAAATATAATGTTATTATATAATGATCATATTCAAATACATTTTTAATAGTTATTGGAAGAAATTAGAAGAAGTAAGAAAAAATTGGAAGAAACTGAAAAGACTAAAAAAAGTTTGAGTTTAATTTTTCAACCTATAAGAACATAGCATACATGGTAATTAAAGATGTGTGTGGGGCCATATAAAAGTTAGCGTTGTGATTTATTGTTACAGAAATAAATTTTAAAAAATTGATAAGTTTTAAATTTTTACGTGTCATTGATCTGACACTGATTAACCTATACTTTTGGATTTTCTTTTATAATCACCCTAAAAAATATGGTATACTTTGTTCAAATTTGTTTCCAAATTTTTATTCTTTCACATTAGCAATTATTAGTAAATCAACGAATCAAGTGATTCAGATTTAGATCCAAACCCCCTATTGTGAATCTCATTGTTTGGATTGAGTTCATTTTCTTCAACATTTATTTATGAGAAGTTGTACTCTAATTTGAATTAATGATTTTTTGACTTTTTTATTTAAGAGAAGTTATACTCTAATTTGAAATAATGATATTTTGATATTTTTTTAAAATAATCATTTTATCTTTACTTGGCTACTATAGACTATAGTCCTTCGTCCCCTCATATTGTAATCTCCAGCTGCACAGCACAGCCATGGCTACTCTCCTTCCTCTGTCCTTGCGAATCACTTCCACCCCTGGCTTCACAGGATATCCAAACCTCTGCTCTTCGTTCAAGGCAAATCTCTAGCTCTTTTATCTCTGTGTATTTACATTTTTGTATAGAAAGCATGGACACCGAAAAACAGTTAAAATTTATCCAGAATTTATCAAGCCTTTCTTCTTCTTATTTTGGAGCTTCGTTCATTTTTCAGAAGGTCTTTGTTGTTGATTTCGCAAATGATAGATGAATATTTATGGCCTGTAAATTTTGCTCTATTCCTGGAAAATCTCGTCTAAAATATTGACGCATTGTTTTTAGTTTTTTTTCTTGTGTTTACTGAGAAATATAGCTTCTAGGGTTTTCTGATGTGTGCCTGTGCAATTCAGACTTTTTAATTTTTTTTTAAATATTTGCCTATTAGAAATTTTCTCTAATGGATCTTAAAAACCAAACTTATCCTGTAATCCGGTATATGCCACTCTAGAGGAATTGGTTTTAGTGTTAGTTTATCTGTAATCGAGTTGATTGTGAGCAAATTATACATACAGAGATAAAGAATGGGAACAAATAGTTTGTGCCGTAGGAGATATCTTTATGATAAATTTGTAGATAACTCAGACCGAATACGAGTAGTTTTTTGTATGTGATGTTTCACGGTAGCTTCTGCACTGAATTAAACCGTAGAACCACGTAGCAGTTTGAATTGCGGAAGAGTTGAACCGAATACGAGTAATTTGGTTGTCTATGTGCTTGCCTTTTCACTTTATCCATTGTTTCCTTTTGTTCATCATTTTGTGAATATTATACATCATCCGGATATGCTTTTACTGTTTTTAGTACAAGTGTACCAATAGGATCTATTTTCTTGTTAGAGTGTTAAAATTTTGAAATGCTGGCTTTAGCGTATACTAGTTCTGCTTTTTTTGAATTGGCTGGCTAATACATTTGACTAGTCACATATTCACATTGAATTTTAGTATGGTGTTTTCAAAAATAAATAACAATTCGTTCTAGTAATGGCTGGCGAATACGACTACAATTTCATGTATATATGAGGTATATCTTTGCAGCATAATAATTTGTTTCATATTATGTCCTCATCTGGTTTTTGTTGACCCCCGCAGTGCAATGTTCTAATTGTTGTTTTTTTATCTAATTTATTTTGTATCGACAAATTCATAACATGTATAATTTAGGTTGTGTTTTTTTTCAAATACTTATTCTTCATTTTGTTAATTTTCAATACATACTGGAATGTTTATTATGGCCTCTGTAATTACCTAGATGCATAAAAGATCACCAGCAGGCAGCAACCTTTATCTCTTTTTCCATCTCGAGTCATTTTGATCTCATTTGAGAAAGGGTATGCTCAATTATGTCTAGTTGTCTACTAGCTTAATAGGTAACTTTTTTTATTATTCTTTGAGAAGTTCATCATTGTTATTTTATTTTCATTAATATATATATTTTTAATAGGGATATACGAGGACTTTGAAAGCAAATCCATGCCAATTTCCATGTGTAAGACTCAGAAAAATAAAGCCTTATTCAAGAACAACATTCACTGTATTCAACCTAGCTCCCGAATCAGCAAAGACTGATGCACCCCGGTTCCGGCTCAATAACTTGGGGCCGCAACCTGGCTCCACTAAGAACAGAAAGAGAAAGGGTAGAGGTCACGCAGCTGGGCAAGGAGGCAGCTGTGGATTTGGGATGAGAGGTCAGAAATCAAGGTCTGGGCCTGGAGTTCGAAAGGGGTTTGAAGGGGGTCAAATGCCACTCTATAGGAGACTTCCCAAGCTCAAAGGCATTGCTGGAGGTGATTTTCAAAACATTTTCAATGATACATACATGCTTACTTCATTTTCACTCTTTATCATTTCTCCTTGCATTTTTTTCTGTTTAAAAGATGGAAGCTTTTAGTGTGATGATGTTATTTCATATGAAAAGATTTTTTTTGCATATGGTTATTACCTACGTGCTTAATTTGGAAAAAGAGCATTACATGTGCTTGTTAGCATTTATTTTCAACTTCAGATTTTTTTTTCTCAGTTCAAGTATCACATTTCTACATATGAAGTTAATTTTTATTGAAGGAACTATAATTTCCCAAGTTGCGCGATAGAGACATTTATATGATAAATTTGGATTGAATGAAACTATAGAGTAGTGGGACAAAACCACTTTATTTTAGTGTGATGATGGTATTTCATATGAAACTATAGACTCCAATCCCTTTCCCCAACTCCCCCACCATGGTTCAAAACCCTGCTCCACAAAAACAAAAATGAAATTATGGAGGGAAAATACAATTTGTCAATATCCCAAATACTGCAAAAGAAAAAAGAATTTATTTTCATCACTTATTTTCCTATCCCTTGAAAAATATCCAAACATGCCTTAATGTAAAGAAACAATTAAAAAACTTATGGAGTATTTTGTACTCAGTTTTGCTCAAAGTTCTTGATGCTCTATATTTTACACATGGTCCCTATTGTATTATTGCGGTACAACATTTATAGATAAAAGATCAGTCTCAAATCTGCACCCACAAGTCAAAGCAAAACAACTCAGTAATCTAACTCACGTACATCAAACAAAACAGAACGCTTCACCGGTTTACCCATTATTCATGCCAAGGTGTAGGTGGAACCCATGTTAACATTTCTGACTGGTGGAGTTGAGCTGGTCCAAAAAGGAATTATTAAAGCTCCATCAATAATTCATGTTAGGCTGTAATGGAACCTAAGAGAAAATCCGATTGTCTCTTGGGGTAGGAACACCGTTTGAAGCCCATTGTTGACTTGGGTATCCCTCTCTTTCACACTGAAGAAAATATATCTTCAGTTTCGTATGTCCAGCATGTTGGAATGCATGAGTTCAACCCTTTCTGTGTTGTTAAGTGTTGACTCACAGGTTTTGATAATTGACAAACACAATTTATTCAAGTCAAGATCAAAGTGCTACAACGACAAACACGAAGACTTGAAGTGCCATTCCTTGAAGTATTCAAGAAGGTGCACAGGATTTTATTGAAGTCCGAGACGCATTCGGAGCGCCTAACGGAGGACTCGGAGGAGTAGAAGATTTCCGAAGACTTTTATTTATTTGAGTCGTAGGAATTTTTGTAAGGATGACAAAAATATCTTCTCTCCAAAATTGTTTTTATGAGAGTTAAAATAAAAATTATATTTATTTTTTGAGTCAGTTGAAAAATCTTTTTAACTGTTCAAAATAATTTTATTGAGTCAGTTACAAAAAGTGTGTCAAACATTTATCAAATGTTTATTTTGATATTATAAAATATTTTTGGTAAGCAAAAATATTTTATTCAAATATTTTTTCGTGTACATCATTTGACACACAATAATTTTTGGACTCACTTTTTACTCCCTTATTCAAATACATTGAATAGGAGAGGTTTTGTTTGAGGAGCGTCTCTCATTCCTCTTGTCTGAAACAATCGCGTTAAGACATTTTTTACTTCTCATCTCGCAACTGGCTTGGGCCCTTGTGTTTGTGCATCATTTCAAATCTAATCGATTAATATTCTCACA
This sequence comes from Cuscuta australis, assembly GCA_003260385.1. Lineage (NCBI taxonomy): Eukaryota > Viridiplantae > Streptophyta > Magnoliopsida > Solanales > Convolvulaceae > Cuscuta > Cuscuta australis. The sequence goes on along the minus strand of NQVE01000129.1, from coordinate 1,710,573 downwards.
TTAATCGATTAACCCAGTTTTTGTTTTGATTAATCGATTAAATTCTTTTGATTAATCGATTAATTGAGTTTTACTTCGTGTTGAGCTTCTTTGATATAATCGATTTTTTTCTTCCCATTAATCGATTAGTTTACTCAGACCATTCTAATCGATTAATAGCTTTGCATTAATCGATTATTTACGCGTTGAAGGAACTCTGCGCAGACTGCATTAATCGATTATTGACACTGCATTAATCGATTATTATGCTGCATTTTTCATCCCAGCTTCTTTTCTTGGACCAACGGATATATTTCTTCACCTCCTATTTAAGCATCCTTCCTTGGTCATTTTTCAAATGAACAAGCACTCCTAAACTCCCCCAATCTTGAGGTTATAATCCTCCATTCATTTCTTCCTCAAATTGATATATTTTGAGAGAAAACTAAGTGTTTTCAAGAGAGTGTTTTTGTCATCCATAGAGCTTAATCTTTTCTCATTTCTACTCTTGTGAGAGTTATTGCTGAGAGGTTGAAGAAGATTGTTCTTCTTGTTGTTCAAGGCTTATGTGATTTAAGTCTTGGTTGTGAAGTCTTGTAGAGAGCATATCTACGAGCGGTTGTGTCGAGGCTTGTGGGATTCAAGTTCTCGAGTTGTAAACGGTTTGTTAAGCACCCGTAAGCTTAACGAAAGTAGTGGTAGCTTCGAGAGAGTCTCTCGGGGAACTGGACTAGCCACGAGGTGGTGAACCAGTATACATCGGTGTGTTCTTTGCCTTCTCTCTTTTATTTCCGCTGCACTTACGTTTATTTTATTTATCCTGCGAAAATCGGTAATCATTCTCAACAACTCTATTCACCCCCCTCTAGAGTTGCACGCCTTGTCTAACACAGCACAAGGTGTAATATGTGAGAGTATCCTCAATATTAAGAAGGAATATTTTTTCTAGGTTTGATGATTTTTAATGCCATAATGGCACACAGAATAATATGCCAACGGCTCTATGAACGGGAAAACATAAGTATTGGCTGTTGGTTTGATGATTTTTAGAGAGTTTATGTTACTATCTGTTTATGATGACCAATAGCGGCAGTCTTGCAGCATAGACAGAGAAATCTTATATACCTGTACATGTGCATACTGTACATTTGTACCAGTTAATATATAGCTAGTTTATCAATAGTGTGCATAGTTGTCATACATTTCGTAGTGGCTTTTCATGTGTTTACCGACTAAATGGCTCAGCTTTTGGAACATTACTGTTTTTTATGCATTCCCTGTGCCCTCAAATTTATCAATACAAACTAACAAGGTGTTTTCTCGACGTGACTAAAAGGTATGCGTGCTGGACTACCAAAATATGTCCCTGTGAACTTGAAAGACATAGAAGCTGCTGGATTTCATGAAGGAGAAGTGGTGTCACTTGAATCCTTGAGTGAGAAGGGCATTATAAATCCATCGGGAAGAGAAAAGAGGTTACCTCTAAAGGTAGCGATAATTGTTTCTATATACTAGTATTTACTTCCATGCTATAAGAATCTATAATTTTTCTATAAATCTGTTGATATTTTTAGGGATCTTAGTCTAGCAGGTGGCGTTAAATAGCTGCCACCCACTAGATAGTGGATGCAATAATAAGAAACACGACTAGGAGACGGGTTGAAGTATAATCTGATATTCATCACCCGATGTCATAAAAACGTTATTCTGTTTGTGAAACTGTGTTTTGCGATATGGTAGGCTGAGAGTTCTATAATAGCTGAATTATATTTGAGCATTTTATCTGAAACTAAAACATCTAATGGTTTGTTTGGAAAACTAGAAATGATTTTCCATTTCAAGCTAATTTTTTCGTCCATCTATTTTCATGCATGCTTATCCATAGTCCTGTATATAGAAAGATTTCATTCCAAGAATTGGGGTTCCTCAAGGACCTAAACCATGGAGAAGAAAATCTTCTTAACCTCAAAATAGGTATTGTCGTCCCCCTCTTGTTCCTATCAAACAAAGCGCAAAACTCTTTCTTGATTTCTCACACAGGATTTAAATCATCTTTTTTAGTTCATGCTCCATGATTTGCAAGTTAATTTTACAATATCAAGCTTGTAATGAAACATGACAATAGCAAATACCTCACCTCATCTCTGTCTCACCATATTTTCCATGCATGTAGAACCTATATCATGTTAACTCAATACCATGTCTTAATTATATCCCTTGTCAGGGAATAGACCTATTTCCGATATAATCATAAGAGTAAATTCCATAAATGGTCCCTAGTAACATTTGGTTTTCCATTTAGTCCCTACTTATCGAATAATACAAACGTAGTCCTCGTTTCTTAGCTTTTTTGTCACGAGCAGACCTCCGTCACTTCTTTTGTTATCTGCCTATTCAATGCAGAGTTAAAAAGGTAACTTCTCATCCCATTTTCTCGATGAAAACCCAAAAGTTACTGTTTCTGTATTCTTCGCAGAGGACAATCTGAACACAACATCCTAACCATGCAAACAGAAGCGTATATGAGGATGAGGGAGGGGTTAATTGAGAGGTGTGGGTGGAAAAATTACCTTTTTCACCTTGTATTTAGCATGAATGACAAAGGACTAGCCGTGGAAAGGAACTAAAAAAAGGGGGACTACGTTTGTAATAATCAATAAGGACCAAATATGAAAAACCAACTATTACTAGGGACCATTTATAGAAGTTACACACTTATTACACTAATCATGATCTGTTGTGACATCTCAATATATATATACATTCCTCTTACTTTCAGATCCTAGGTGACGGCGAGCTTGGAGTGAAGCTAACGTTGAAAGCCCGAGCATTTTCCGCCTCAGCAAAGCAGAAGCTCGAGGCGGCCGGTTGCTCGCTGACTGTTCTACCGGGGCGGAAAAAGTGGGTGAAGCCATCGGTTGCTAAGAACCTTGCCAGAGCAGAAGAATATTTTGCCAAGAAAAGAGCAGCTGCCCTATCAGCGGACTCCTCTCCTTCTTCTGTCTGATGTGAGCCACCTTATTCCCTCTCTTCATTTTGTAAAGCAACACTTGGAAAACTCTTCTCTGAATCATTGGTATTTCCAGGATTAACCCTGTATTTCTGTTAATACTCCCAAATTTGACACATTTAAGTTTTGAATCTTCAACTCCATGGGTGGAATGGAAAACAAAATGTCCTCTTAGCTTGTTAGATAGTTAAGGAGTATATCATAAACCAGAGGACTTTTTTTGAGTTAAACTACGGTGGGGTTCTAGTGACACTTGAGTACGGTGACACTTCCGGTGCTCCGTTCGTAAGATTGACAGTTCCTACCCCCTAACCCATCCCCTAAACCCCCCACCCCTACCCCCGCCCCTAACTCATCCCCTAAACCCCCCACCCCTACCCCCTAATCTATCTCCTAAACCCCCCCACCCCTACCCCCTAATCTATCCCCTAAACCCCCCCACCGGAAGCGCTCCAAAATGACAGTGGCCCCGCTAGTGTCACCAAAGGTGGGTGTCACTAGAACCCCACCGATTAAACTATGAGTACCCCAAAAATTTGTACACCACTTTGTACCCCGAAGGCATACACTAACATTTTGTGCTAGTGTCTACTAGTGTGTTGGTTTACAATGACACAAAATGTCAGTGCAATTTTTTTTATTGAGCTAATATTTTATGTCAGTGTGAACTGTTAAAATTTGGGGTACACTTCTTGGTGTACCCCTAGCATGGTTGTTTTCTTGGGTGAAGCACAGACCTCAAACCATTTGGTAAGAGTGATTTTTTTTTTGGAATTTGTTACTTGTAAAATTAAAAAAATATATTAGGGGAATAGACTAAAGTAGGAGTTTCAAGTTTTTATTCTTGAAATATGAGTTAAAATACATTTACAGTGTCAATCATAACCATATACATTATAAAAAAGTATTGTGAAATGTCTATATATACAGTGCGGACTCTTATTTTGGAGATAAAAATATGGAATTCCTATTTTGATACTTTCTCTAGGTTTTACTCCTATTTAGGGTGATTTCTTAAAAAATAATTTATAATTTATGTGCTCAACAGCTTTTTAAAAATGTTCAATGCATTGTTTTTTTTTTCATTATAAAAAAACTTGTACTCGTGTGATACATACACGATCAGATTTCATTTGAGATGAAAATATAAAGAATAAAATGTCAAAATCTGGACATAACGTATGTAGAAGAGTTCATAATTGTTCCACATTCACATACAAAGACAAACTATGGGTCGGATTTATTCGAAACAAATTTGTCAAAGAACCAACAAAAAATTTGTTTTTTTCTCTAACCTTGCATGTGGACATCAATTTTTTTTATGTCAAAGAATTACATTGGAAATGTATACATATTAAAATCTCAAATTTTGAAAATTTCTTTGTAAACTTTTGAATCTAGATTTTAGGACATAATAACACAACTCTTGCGCTTCATCAATCTTTGAGGAGAGCCATTGACGGTATAGATTTGAATTTTTTTATTTTCCAATGTTAGAATTTCGGTGGGCTAAGTGAATCGGGGATAGAGTGTCGGGTGAAATTTGACTTTTTTTTCGACATAAAGTCTGGATCATCTCTCCCAACACCCCCCCCCCCCTCCCACCCACCCACAAGTGGTTACTGTTTGGATGGAAGAGTCTAGTGTCCCAATCTCTTATACCTAGCCCGGTAAACAGGTTTGTTCAATCAATGTTGATAATATTTGAAGGCTCTGTTTAATTTTTAAATTATTAAGTTTTATTGTTCTAATATAAAAATTATACATGAAAAAATTTTCATTATCACGTATTTGTTAAATACGAAGTACACAATATAATTAACATTTAAATTAATAAAACTATAAAATTACAATATCAATATTATTATTATTTGAATTGATGAACACTTATAACATGCATGGACTTGAGGTAAGTATAGGGAGGCCTCAATTTCTTGTCTAATTGAATGATACTCCATACCTAGAATGAGTTACATTGCTTCATTTATCATGCTTCAAAGTTTATACATTTTTTAGTAGAATAGAATTTGTATCCCACAATTTTTAGCCTTTTAAAAAATAACACCAATGACCACATGCATTTTTTACTTTTCAACACTTTCTAAGATACCTTTTGAATTTTTATAATCAAGATGTAAATTTTGTTGTAGAATAATAGAAGAATAATCTACAAAATTGATCCTCTTGAAACTTGGGCTGTGTGTGGATGCGCCTAATGAATGCTCCTTTGGGCACCCTAAATATCAAGACGAATTGAACTTGAACCAAACTTGGCTTCGATACCATGTTAAAGTTTCGGTGGAGAGTGAATCGGATAGAGCATCGGGTTAGGTTTGACCACTTCCCCATATAAAGTCCGGATTTACTTCCTAACCAAAGTGTTAAGTCATTTGATAGTGATTCACCTTTCTTTATATGTGAGTGTCATATTATTTTTATTTTACGGTGTGGGACGTACACAACACAGGATTCCCAACGCCCAACAACAATTCTAGAGTTGTGCTTTCATGATTATAAGGTCCACGTAGAATTTATTTGTAACACTGTTGACAACGGAATCAATGTTGAGACCAAGGCATGTTTTGGAGCAATGTTGACAATGTATGGCAGATGATGTATTGTACCGGTAACATCGTCTGTTGGATCATGAAGTTATTTTTTCCAAATATTATAATAATTTTAAAAAAAATATGACTAAAACTTTTTACATTTTAATTAGGTATAATGCTCACTGAAGATGAGATTCAAAATTATATTCTATGTGATCTTGAAGACTTGCTTAGAAGTCGTGCTAAGAGCCTTCGCGATTGTACCAATATGCCTCAAGCAAACCTCCACATAATTTTGACTTCAGTCAATCGATTGATTTTTTTATGAAATGCAATACGACCGAATAGCATTGGCAAGTGAGCACACCAAGTTTTTGGGTACGCTGAACGATGAACAAAGTGCAACATATGAAGCTATAATGCAGGAAAAATTTTCTTTCTGTACGGATATGGAGGAACCAAAAAGACGTATGTCTGCCATACAAATGTTGCCATACAATCTCGAGGTGATATAGTAATGAATGTTGCGTCAAGTGGGATAACATCATTATTGTTGCCGGGTGGTAGAACATCTCACTCACGTTTTAAAATTCCATTAATTCTAGATGAAAATTCTACTTGCAACCTAAAACAAGGCACTGCACTAGCACAACTCTTGGTGAAGGCCAAATTAATTATTTGGGATGAAGTCCCTATGACACACATGTATTGCTTTGAAGCTTTAGATAGAAGTATGTGTGATATTCTAAGTTTTTCTAATCCAATGAGTGAACAACAAACTTTCGTAGGAAAAACAATCGTCTTTGGGGGAGATTTTCGTCAAATTGTGTCGGTTATTCCAAAAGGAACAAGACATGACATTGTTAACTCAATGATTAATTCCTCATACGTTTGGGAAGACTGTATAGTGTTGCGTTTGAGAAAAAACATGCGACTGCTATCAATGATTCATGATAGTAGTTATGATCGCTTATTTGAATTCAGCAATTGGATTGCGAGTATCGGCAACGGGAACGCATGGGATGAACAAGACAACTATGCTGAGGTAACAATTCTTGATGACATGTTGCTTCCGTCTTTTGAAGATTCAATAGCTACTATAATGAATTCAACTTATCGATACTTTTAAAAAATAGTAAATGAACTAAGCTACTTGCAGGTGCGTGCAATTTTGGCTCCTACATTGGATGTCTTCGATTCCACAAATGAATATATGACAACGATGAATCCAAGCAGCGAATCTTGAACAAGCCTTAGTTTTGACAAGGTTGAGAACTCGGACTACTGTTTAAGTTTTTTCGGTGACTTACACTCTCCCAAATTCTTAAATAAGATTCGTGCTTCTGGTGTATCGAATCATGAGTTAACTTTGAAGGTAGGCACACCTATTATGTTGTTGAGAAATATTGACCATTCAATGGGTTTTTTTAATGGTACACGGTTGATAGTAACCCGGTTGGCTATTCATTCAATACAAGGAAAGATATTATCAGGAAGCCACATGGGTGAAGAAGTCGTTATTCCAAGACTATCATTAACACCATCCGATACAAGAATTCCGTTTAAGTTTCAAAGAAGACAATTCCTTGTGGTTACTTCATACACAATGACAATTAACAAGAGCCAGGGACAATTTCTAAAATATGTTGGATTATTGTTACGAAAACCGGTGTTTAGTCATGAACAAATGTATGTTACAGTTTCAAGAGTAACTAATCGTAGTGGATTGAAGATTCTGATATGCAACGAAGACAATGTTCCCACAAATTGTACAAATAATATATTATATTAAGAAGTCTTTCAAAATTTGTAAAACAGCGATATTTTGTACCTTAAATTAATATAATTTCTATATTCTACTACATCTCTTTGTTTAGCATTGAAAAATGATCTTAATTTAATATCGTAAAAATGACCCGTGCAATGCACGAGTGTGATACTAGTTCATAGTAAAGAGTTAATGTAGGAGTTCAAGGGCAGCATCTCCAAATTCTTTAAAGGCTATTTATAATGACGAAAAACAAATAAGTTTAATTTGAAACAAATATTCAAATTATTAATAAAAATATTTCTAAAATAGAAAATTACAATATAAAATTTATCATCACCTAATACAAACATTATATTTCAAATATTTCAAATTTTATTTAAATAATTACGGAATATATTTTACATTGAAAGTTCAAACTATTATTTTCTTTTAGCACTGGGGGCACAATTTTTTTACTACGACGATCTTTTAAATAACCACAAATTTTTTTCACTATATAAAAAAAATTGACTGGGGGCCACTACCCCTATAGCCTATAACATGGTAGCAATTAAGGTTGGAGTTTATTCAAATGTTTTACACTTGAAAATTGAAATGCATGAGGATGTTCAGTATTTTCGTATGTACCGCGTTCGAAAATCTACCAGAGGAAATTTAGTAATATACTCCACAGACCTTTCCCGCTTGTGGAATTTCTCTGGTTTGTTGGCTCATTGAACTGAGATCTTTCTTTGTTTTTGTACCCCCCCCCCCCCCCCCCCCCCTCATTCCAGTGAGGGTGCAAAGCCAGACACAACATCTCATTACAAGTCTCACCAGCTCTGTCCAGGAATTTTATGAACTCCCATTTCTTGCATCAAGTTCCAAACCATAGCCGATTCTTCCCATTTCCCAGAAGTTGCATACATGTTTGACAGTTGAACCAGAGCACCCGAATTCGCAGGATCGAGCTCTATAATCTTCTTCGCGACTACTTTCCCAAGGATTTCATTACCAACAGCGACACATCCCCTCAGAATCGATGACCACATGCTCGCATCAGCCTCGAATGGCATTGTCTGAGTGATGTTCACGGCCTCTTCCAGACACCCAGCTCGAACGTACAGATCTACCATGCACGAGTAGTGTTCAATGCCGGGGTCAATATGGTAATCATTTTTCATTGCAAGAAACCATTTTTTTCCTTCCTCGAGAAGCCCACAGTGATCACAAGCAGACAAGACTCCCGTAAATGTGATATCCGTAGGCAAGACGCCTGCCTGTCTCATTTCGCACAACAAGTTCAACGATTCAGTTCCATAGCCATTTGTAGCATAGCCCATCAACATAGAATTCCACAAAGCCTCGTCGGGCACTGGTATTTGGTCGAATATCTTCCTAGCTTGTTTTACTAAGCCACACTTGCAGTATAGATCAAGTACGGCAGTAGAAAAAACCTGGTCAGAATCAACCCCTGTGATGATCGCTCTGGCAAAAACCTGTTCACCTAGTTCAAGAGAAGAGATGCTTGAACATGCGCTGATCGTGCTTGTGTAGCTAAACCTGTCCATCCTCACATCCATCTTATTCATTTTGTTGAATATATCAATGGCTTCTCTTGGCAAACCGTTTTGACAGAAACCAACTATCATTGCATTCCATGATATCAAGCTCTTGTGCGGCATAGATTCAAAAATGCACTTTGCATCTTCAACTAGGTCACAACTGCAATAAATGGTGATCATAGAATTCAATAAAACAGTGTCGTGAACTTTAAGATCATTGAAAAGTTGGCACGCATCACAAAAACAATCACATTTCGCATATGTGTCGACTAAAGAGCTAGCAACTATTAGATCATCTAGTAATCCAAGCTTACAAGACAGACCATGCACGAGCTGACAATTCTCTACACTTTGTGCGCTGTTGCACGCACTCAAAACAGCGACCATAGTTGAGGAGTCTGCTGTAATTCCCTCTTTGTGCATTTCATTAAACATGAAAAATGCCTCGGACACGTCATTGTTTTCCATGTATCCTGATATCATTGAATTCCACAAAACAACACAGCGATTAACTTTAAAATCAAATATTTGTCTCGCGTCATTCATTCTACCACATCTTGCATATGCTAAGATCATGGCAGACAAGGAAAAATCATCAGGGAACTGTTCTCTGCTCAAAACATGGTGGGCACTATCCAGATCACCACTCTTGCCATACATGTTAACTAGTGAACTAGCCAATGTAGAATCAACCTCGAGTTTATGAACTACAATGCGAGCATGAATCTGCTTCCCCAAACGAATACTTCCCAAGTCCGCACAAGTCCTGAGAGCCGTAGTCAAAATAAAGGAATCAATGCCGGACACCTCACGGTCATTCGAATAAGAAAAGTCCCTAAACAGCCTTAGAGCAACACCGGATAATCCATTTCTTGAAAACCCATCAATCAAACAATTCCACGCGACAGCGTTCTTCCTGGGCATCTCGTACGAAAGACGCCGGGCAGCTTCTAGCTCCCCTGCTTTTACAAGGCCCATGATGACCACATTCCATGAAAAATCGTTCTTTTGATCCATTTGAGAAAAGAGACGCAGCGATTCACTTAGCATCCCGCATTTCAGGTACCCTTCTAGCAGGGTGTTCCAGGAGAAGTGGTTTCTCTCGGTCATTTCATCGAACAACTTCCGCGCATCAGAAATCTGCCCGCACCTTACATACATTTGGAGAAAGCGGTTGGCTACAGTGAGAACGGAACTGAGAACGCCCCTCTTAAAGAAAAGAAGATGGAGCTTTTTTCCTAGTAAATGGGAATCAGGGGGACTGATGCTGTTCACTAAACGAGCACAGGATTGCAAATCCAAATCCATCAATGGGGATTTCTGTAAAAGCCTATGAGAAAATCCCCATCTGCGTCAAATTTAATCTAAAGAGGCAGGGCTTGCTTTTTAATCCCAAATTAAATTAAATGTTTATGTGATTAAATTTATTTACTTTTTTTTCTATTTTTATTAATTATTTAATAAAATAATATAGTCATGTCACCACTAGTTTTGTAAAATATTTGATGTAATTTTAAATGTGTACTCCATTTTCATATAAAATGATATGAAAATAACTCAAGTCAAACATCGTAAATCAAAATAGACGATTTAATTTGTGACAGTGTGAGTACTTTTTTTCTTATTGGAGAATCATTTCAGTTTAGATCACACCAGATCAGAACAGCTTTAAATATAATTATATTCAGATCAGACAATATCAAAATTTATTTCAATTATATAAAATTCATTTAGATAAGATGAAGAAAACAAACTAAGTCAATATAATTTTTATGTCGGTTTGAAAAACATGAAAAATGATTTATGAAGAATGACGGTTGAAAACAAGTTATTTTCTAAAAGTCATTATTTTAACCACATACAATATATGATTCTTTGTAATCAACTATTGTGTATGCATCTACCAAAAATTCTAAATACAATTTTTGTGCAATCAACACAATACCATCATCATTTTCTCTTTCTTGTATTTGAAATACAACAAATTCTCTCATTGGTACTCTCTGATGCTTTACATTTTTTCTTACAAAAAAATAATTCCCTTATAGAGATATTTTTTTGATATTCATACTTCGCAAAAGAAAACAACAAAAGATTACTGCAGAAGACTGAAAGAGTGTGTGTCTCATGGACTTTTAGTAAAAATTCATCTCTTTTTGCAATGATGATATCTCTTTATTAATTAGATGAATACAGATCTCTAACTATTTATTCATTTGGTTCTTTCTTGATATTGTACCAAAGCTTTCTAAAATTTACAAATAAATGTGTGATCCTCAAAAACATGATCTCTAAAGGGAAAATAAAATATGGTATAGCTAAATATGTGTTTCATTATTGCTCAATCTGTGTTTTCTTTTTTCTTTTGCCTGGGTTTCTTCACCATCATTTTCTGTTTGCAGGGACATGTGGTAGAAGTAAGGTTGCAGTTTTTTAAAGGAAAAAAGAGAAAATAAGAAAAAAAGAAAAGAAAGGAAGAATTGGAAGAAGAAAAGGAAAGGAAGAATAAGAAGACTGGGCATGTGTTGCTATTTTTGGAAGGATTATTTATAGAGAATATGTGTAGCACATTTTTCCTCCATGTTTTAATTTTTTTAATGTGTTTTGGGTGTTTTGGAGGGAAATATTCTTTCACTTTTGTAGATGTGAATCATGCGTATGGGGTGTATGTACATGAATATGTGTATGTAATGATTGAATAGGAAAAAAATCTAAACTTTTGTACTTTGTCACTATTGAGCACTATGCACTTTATTCTTTTGATTTGCTTTCTAAAAAGTGACGCCATGAAGGGCAAAATAGGGAACTCATCTCCTTTTCCACTTTACATTAAAACCCGTGCCAAGTCAAAACGAGAAGTTTCAACTGGGACGGAGGGAGTATATATTTAGTATTCCACACAACTTACATATTGCATATATAATATATAAATACTACGGAGTATTAATTTTTGTTTCTCTAAATATTGAATTATCTAAACATGATTCCACTTATGTATCTTAAACAGATAAACCTTCTACCCCGACATCTAAATTTAAAGATTGCTTCTTTGGTGCACCTTGGATGCACACCATTTTATGGACCTTCTTACATAAAAAAAAAAACTTTTTTTTATTTTTTAATTAAAAAAACAAATGCTTATTTAAGTAATAAGGAAATGCTTAATTTTCTCATATGTAGGTCCTTGTTGGACCTTAGGTCCATCATAAAATTTTCCAAGTTTAAAAAATATTGAGTGTGTCCACCATATTAATTTACGTGGTATTTTCTTACATTGTTTATAATATCTTATACATATAATTAGTTAATACACAGAGATAATTGTTTACTATCATCTTCAAAGATATTAAAAGCATATGTTATATAAGATATATCATTTCTCTTTTGTCTCTTATACACTTGAAAGTGTGATAAAGTGTATATATAAATATTTGCTGATTGAAGAACTATATAGATAATTTTTGGGGGAAATTGAAAAAATTAAATATTTAATTCAGAATTATAAAAATAACATTTGTGAAATCATACAGTACATTCTTTATCGAACGTGTTTGATGATGCGAAGCTATAGCCGATGACGATCCCTCTCTTTTTGCATCTGTAATAACCATCACAAAATAGATACTGTAAATACTTTTATCTAAAAACTTTAAACATGAAAAATTTCTATTATCCACTAATATTTGTCACAATGTGGTCGATGGTCGGATTAATAAATAAACAAGAATATTACTTATTTATATTTTTTTGACATAGATGTCAAAATAAGCATATTTTCCATTTCCAAGAATTTTATTTAACAGTAATTACACTTATAACAATTAATGTTATACTATAAATATTTTGATTAGAAACACCAATTAATAATTATTTTCTTACAAATAAATACCCATGTACCAAGTCTTCATCATCTTACAAAGTTATTAATAGAAAATAGTAATTTTGTGACACGAATTTATAAATTTTTACAAAGTTAGTGATGGAAAATAATAATTTAAAAATGAAAAATACTAATTTCAAAATAGAAAACACTTGTTATTTGACTTAGAGTTCTTTTAATATATACGGAATAAAATTAATGCTCTGTTAAATATGCTCTATTAAATAAACACGCCAATAAAAATTCCTTTCCTTTTGTATATTTATTTCTCTTTTTTCAAAAAATGGGAAAATCTCTCCAATTAGTATTAATTCAAAGTAATAACAAATATTCACATGTAATCTCCTTTAATCCTACCAATCTATCCGTTCTTAAAATAAATTTATTTGTTTTGATTATTGTTTTTGAATATGAGTTCTTTTTTTCAATTTCAAAAATATATTATTTAATTTAAATATTTTACAACAATGAATTAAGATATAAAAGTTTTTAAATACGATTATGTGTAACCAATACAAAACTTAATTTCCATAGAATATATTTTTTTGTTAACTAATTCTTTAAATATCACTTAATGACATAGCGTGCTAACATGTCAAAAAATTTCATAGTAAGCGTGTGACATGTCATAATTGCCATGTTATCAAAGTCATCAAAGGTGGCAGATGATTTGTAAAAAATGCCATGTAAGCTGTCACGGGTCGCAATTCCAGAAGTCGAACTCTCAAATTTTATATATAAATATTTATTTCAAATTATGTTTAGATTAATATTTAAATTTATATGTTCATAAAAAATAATATCTACAAATAAGAAAATTGATCTAGCCCCTTACACACCCACAAGTGATGTGGGCTTGATGAGTGGAACAAGCCACATGACACATACTCCGTACATAATAGAGTAGGGCTGGGTTGTGAAAACCAAAAACCGCAAACCAAATCGAAATCGATCAAAATGAGCTAGAAAAAAAAACCAAATCGAAAAAACCGAAACCGAATGTAATAAAACCGAACCGTTAGTGTTTGGTTCCGTTTTTGTTTTCACTTTGAAAAATCGAACTGAACCGAATAAACTGAACTTTGTTAGAAACTTCGCTTTATTTATATGAATATATGTGATATGTAGAAAAATCATAGAAATATAAATGCAAATATATTACTAGTTTATTAAAATTATTTTCTTAACTATTAATTAAACATTCTAGCCATTTTATTATAAACTTTAAAAAAACCTATGAATATAAACACTAATAGCCAATCCTAATATAAATTATATTAACATTAAAAATTGATACGAGTAATTTACATATTTACATAAAAAATACTTTGATGTTATAATGAAATTGAAAGTATTATACCAAAAAATATAAATTATTCGTAATTGATTTTACATACGATGTCTTTGAAAGCATTTGGAATCTTCTACATGTTTTTTGGGCACTCAACGTATTTTTTATGTAAAATTGAACCGAAACGAGTAATAACCTTCCGTTTGGTTTTTGTTTTTGTGTAAAAATCAAACAGAAAAACCAAAGCTAACATTACGTATTGTTATTATTTCATCGAGTTAGTGTTTTTACAATTTTTTAATGCTTATAAATTTTTACTTTTATAAACCGAAAAAACAAAAAAAATCGAAATAAAAACCATATAAAACCGAACCAAATAACCAACAATTTACATATTTTTTTTTATGTAAAATCGAATCAAACCGAAGTATCCAACCACCAATTTATCTTTTATTTTATCTTTGGTTTTGGATGAAAATCGAACCGCCAAAACTGAACAAACTCAGAGCAGTCAAGCCCCGCAAATTATACCGTACAACCGGCTGTACCCAATTTTGGGTACAGCCGGTAAATTAAAGAAGAAAATGCGTTGATCGGAGGAGAAAAGAGGAGGGTCGGGTCGGGTCGGAAGCTGCGTCGAAGGAGAGCTGCGGAAGAAGAAATCGATCTGAGGCGATGAAGAAGGAGATCTGCTGCAGTTTCGGGCAAAATCGATCGGGAGGAAGGAGGAAGATCTGAGAAATCTATCGGCGATGAAGAAGCTCTCCCGATCTGCAGATCTGGTAGGCAAAGCTCTAATTACAAATACTCAGTATGTTCTAATTCCAATTTGGTTAGTAAGATTTTGGATTTTATGAATAATATGTTGTTTAAGAATGAGCAGTAGATTATTTGAGAATGAGTATTAATAGGTTTTAGAATGAGTATTACGTTATTAATAAATGAATATTGTACAAATGTGTGCAAATGAGTATTACGTATTTCAAAATGAGTACTGTGTTATTTCAGAATGAGTACCACGCTATTTTAAATAAATTGTTATGTTTGTGCGAGAATAAGTACTACTTTACTTCAGAATGAGTACTACCGGGATGTATATATTTTTATTTTTAGGTACAACCGGTTGTTCCATATACTAACTCGTAAGCCCCTGTGATAATACGTTTACTCCGTACAGAATAGAGTGGTCAAGCCCCAAGAATAATAGGCTATATTACCAAACTGGAAAAGCATTTTTCCAGTCTCTCTCAATTTGGGCACTCATAACATGCGTCGTCAACAATGTAGTTTTGCAGTTCCCACTCTCCTATTCTACCTCTCAACATTCGTTTTCTCAGATTCTAATAATGGAAACGGCTCTCAGGCTGAAATCTCAATCAATTTCCTGCAATCAGCAAAAAAGGAGGACCTTTTCAATTGGATGGTCAAAATTAGAAGGGCCATCCACGAGAATCCGGAGCTTGGCTTTGAAGAGTTCGAGACCAGTAGACTGATTAGAGATGAGCTTGAAAAACTGGGGATTCCCTATACTCATCCTTTGGCTGTTACCGGTATAGTGGGCTCTATTGGAACAGGAAACCCTCCCTTTGTGGCCATCAGAGCAGATATGGATGCTCTCCCTATTGAGGTTCCTTAAACTCATTTCCTGTTTATATTTATTTGAGTTTTCATTTCTTGTTCCTTTGTGCATATTCAAATTTTATGCATCTTCAAGATCTGATCATGTTTTGTTAATGTAATTATTATATCAGTTCACCATTTGGTTAATATAATAGTAGTCTAAATTTCATTTTTTTTAGGTTATAGGAGACTAGTGATCCTAAGATTACCTTCTCACTTTGTCTTGGCATGTTTATTAAGAAATTAAAATTGTGTGGTTATGAGTAGTATTTAATTTGGCACCTTCTAAGTTTGCTGGTCGACCACAAAAGCCATTCACCTCTTGAGGAGACCGATGGAGCAATTTAGGGACAAAAAGAGAGGTCTACACAAGTTATTTGTTGACTTGGAGAAAGCTTACGATAAGGTTTCTCGGGAGTTGTTATGGAGGCGCCTAGAGTACAATACTCGTTGCTTATATTCGGGCTGTGAAGGACATCTATGATGGGGCAAGGACCAGGGCGAGGTCGTCAGGTGGTAACTCCGGACATGGTGGAAATGGGGTTCTATCTTGGGTCTGCCCTCAGTCCTTTGTTATTTGCTTTGGTGATAGATATTGTAATGCAACATATTCATGGGGAGGCACCTTGGTGCATGTTGTTGGCGAATGATGTTCCAATTAATGAGACACGAGAGCAACTCAATGATGGGTTAAAAGTGTGGAGATAGCCCTTGGAATGCAAAGGTTTCAGATTGAACACGACTAAGATCGAGTGTGTGGAATGTGCTTCGGTGGTACACTGGTAGGATGAACGAGTCAGAAGTGGAAGTGATGATTGATTCACATCCAGTGTCTAATATGGACAAACTTTGGTACATTGGATCCGTCATTCACGCTGATGGGGAGGTACTCAAGGTAGATGGGGATGTTGATTGTTGTCCGTCACATTAGTGTTGGTTGAGCAAAGTGGAAGTTTCCTTTAGATGTCCCTTGCGACAAGAGGATATCGACAAACTTGTAAGGGAAGTTTTATTGGGCCGCGGTCATACCAGCTATGTTCTTTAGATTAGTGATGGTGAAAGATGCTCATGTTCGGAGGCTACGAGTGGTTGAGATAAGGATGCAAGGTGGATCTACAGTCATACAAAGATGGATAAAGATTCGGAATAAGGATATTCTTGGGATTGTAGGTGTGGTTGTTAAACTCTCAGACGCTAGACTGAGATGGTATGGACACGTGCTCAAGAAAAGTATGGATGCCTTAGCTTGGTGGTGTGAAAGGCTTGAGGTATGGGGCATGTGGAGGGGTAGAGTTAGTGTTAGGCTTCAACTCAAGGTGGAAGGAGGGGGAATCAGGGCTGAATGGATTCAGGGAGACAGTAGGTGTCTTGGGTTGGTTTTGGAAGAAGATTTAAGTAAAGAAATGGAAGTATTTAGAGGAGGGATGTCCTGATCAGAAAATGGAAGCAAAGGGAGGATAGGTTTTAGACTATATTTTGTATAAGGGTGAAAATGAGTTGTCTTTAGAGGAGGGAATGGAAGGGCTGAGTTGAAGAAAGAAAAAGGGCAGGAGTTTCTTTTGGTGTTTTTTTTTGATAAACCAAGTTGGTTTAAGAGATATTACACACTCTTATCCTTACTTGGGGTTGGAGTCTAGCATTCAAATAAGATATTACACACTCATTTAAATAACTAGAACCTAAAACTCACATTCAAGAGAACCACTCTTAAGATATAGATTTAGGAATTTAAATAGCAAACACAATAAGTGTATTACTAAAGAAAAGGAGAATACATTGAATGGATTTGCAAGGCCCAAGGCCGAAATATAAATACACACACAAGGGAAGCTACCAAGCATCTCCTTCACACAAATCTAAAGGAATAACAACCATTTATTAATGTCCTTTTGGTAGGGAAAAATCAGAGATGGGGATGGGTTTGTGGGGCTGGAGTTTCAGTTTTTAGTGACTGGCCAGGCATGTGTGAGTGAAAGCCATACCTTGATTGGTTTTTTGGTGAGGTCTTTTCAGCCAAGTGGGGAAAAAAAAGAGAGGAATGGCCTGGCTGTCCTTTTGGATGTATATCCTGGGTGTTATGCAGGGAACAAGAGAGGGTGGATTGGGTTGGTGGTGGGTCAGGGCTGTGCAGAATGCAGATTTGCTGGGGAACATAAGGGGGGACAATGGCAGGTCTATTATGTGAAATAAGAGGGGTTTTTGGCTGGTATTTTCAGCCCTCATATGGGGGGAATGAAGTGAATTAACTGGTTGTGGTTTGGCAAGGAATTTTGGCCAGGAGTGTATTAATTCAATGAAGGGACAATGTGGGGTTCATAGGGTGTGGTAGTGTTGTCCAAAGAAAGTAAGAGGCTGGGTTGTTTGGATTTTTGGGGTTTGATTTTTTGTGCAGGGGGGTTTTCAGCCTCAATGGGGTGGAGAAGTCCAAAAAAATTATGGCTAGGTTTTGAGGTTTGTTGATGAATTCATTCCAAAAAGGATCATAATACCTAGTCATTATTCCATTGATTTGTTTAAGGACTTTGGGATCATTGGTAGTACCCGGGGATATATCAGTTAGATCCAAAAAGAGTTGGAAGGAGGTGATTAGACATGATTTACGACTTGAAGATCAAACCGATGATATGACCTTAGATATAAGTTTCTAAAGGCCTCCAATTAGGGGGTGGTAGGGTAGTCATTGTGCCTTAGTTTGCTGCTTCTGCATGCGTGCTTTTGTGCCTAAGTTTGTAGTTTTTATTGTTGTGACTATGGTTTATTTAGAAATGATAGAACAAATGTGAGCCACATCCATTATTTCTGAAATGGAAACAAAAAGAGAAATTTAAAACATTTCAAGAAGAATGTGAGGATAAAATTTTAGGACGGAAGGAGTTATACTGCTTGTGAAAGGGCATCCCATTCTTAATATACATAATAGGAAAGCGGGGTATATTGCTTGCGAAATGGCATGGTAGTGCACAAAGCATCCCCGTTAAACGAGGGCTCGGGAGCGGTCCCACCATAGAGAATGTGATGTAGGAAAAACTATGCTTGCATTTTTGCAAGATGCTGCATCCAGACTTGAATATGCAGGAAAAACTTGCCTTGCATTTTTGCAAGAAGTTGCATCAAGACTTGGATCTGTGACGTTAAGGTCACACGAAAACACTTCAACGTGTACACAGTGCACCAAGGATCCCCTTCAATTATATTGCTTGTGATTCTAAAACATGCTGTGGATGGTGGAGCAGTATTACAAGTGTTTTATTAATTTTGGTTTCTTTTGTATTTATGCAGGAGAAGGTAGAGTGGAAGCATAAGAGTAAATTTCCTGGAAAAATGCATGCTTGTGGACATGATGCTCATGTTGCTATGCTTCTCGGTGCTGCAAAATTACTTCAAGAACACCGAAATGAATTGCAGGTTCACATTCTTTGCATTTTTAGTTCTTTACTTCTTTATATGTTGACCTTTTATTTGTGATTTCTGAGTTGATAATTGATGTTATCTACTCCTACTTATCATTGTTCAAGTTTTTCATTTGCCAAATTTTGTATGGGTAGTTGCTCAATCATAGTTAGTTTGGTTATTACTATACCAAAATTTATTTCTAGGAAAGGGGGCAGAGGTATGAAGTTTGAACTACACCTATGCTTTATGCATCCTTTGGGAAAACGATAAAATCAATGCTTCCTAGTACTCCCTCTGTCTCTAAAAGAACTTTGAACTTTCTATTTTGGTCATCCTTAAAAGAATTTTATGCTTCTCCACTTTCGTTTTAGGAAATGAATATGTGGCTCTTATCATATCTCTACCATCAAAATAAATTTCAACCACACTTTTTATTTTTCACCAAACACCTTTAACTATTCAACATCTTACTTAAAGTTTGTGAAGTCATACTGTCAAGTTCTCTTAGGGACGGGGAGAGTATCTTTTGAAGGATAATGGCTCTTGAACTATGTCTTTACCCTGTACATAGGCGGGTAACATGTAAGTTTTATTACCCTGAAGAAAATAACATCATAGAACCGGCATACCAGAGCAGTACTGAACTACCATAGGCAACAAGCCTAAGACGCGTGACACAGCAAATTAGACCAACACCAAAGGACAGCCCCCTGATGGCGCTCAGGTCAAACAACAAAGCATCAACCTACAAAGTAAAAACAGCCATAGCCTACCAAATGCATACAGTTTTTAAGTCACCATGTCAGAAGTGAAAGAGGCAGTTTTTAGCATTGGGAATGATAAAGTTCCTGGACCTGATGGGTTTACTTCAGCTTTCTTTAAGGATCAATGGCACATTGCTGAGGATTGTGGAGACCAGAAACCGAGGTGAAGTGATGCAAGGAGTTAAACAACATAATATCATCAGCAAAGGCCACATATGAGATACCAAGCTTTGCGCAAAGAGGATGATGATTGAAGATGTTCTGTTTAGTATTCACATTCAGCAATTTAGAGAGATACTCCACACACATGATGGACAAGCTTGGGGACATGGGATCACCTTGTCTAAGTCCCCTTTGCCCTTTGAAAAATCCATGCATACCCCCATTAAGTGAAATAGAGAAGGATGCTGAAGTAATGCATTCCATCACAAGACTCACAAAAGGGAAGCCCAATCCAATCATGACATCGTTGAGGAAGGCCCAGGAAACAGTGTCATATGCCTTGGTGATATCAAGTTTCATACACTTAGGTGAAATTCTGTGCCTGGCATACCCCCTCACCAAGTGTTGCGCAAGAAATACATTATCCACCAAGGATCTCCCTCCAATAAAGGCTGCTTATGCAGGATCTATCAAGGCAGGCAAGAGGGGACTCATCCTATTGGAAAGAATTTTGGTAATGACTTTATACAGCACATTTGAGGAAGCAATTGGTCTAAAGTCCTTCACTCCAGGATTAATCTTCTTTTTAGGAATCAGCACAATGACAGAATGGTTGATTTGCTTAAGGAGCTTCCCCTTAGAGAAGAATTTAGACACAACATCAAAGACATCCTTCCCAACAATGTGCAACTGATCCTTAATGAAAGCTTAAGTAAACCCATTAGGTCCAGGAGCTTTACCATTTCGAATGCTAAAAACTGCCCATTTTCATAATCGACCATTGTATTTTTATTACTACTAATGTAAGGATAGTTTTAGCAGGTAACTGAAAAGATACTGTTTATATTTCTTTAAATTAATGTTTTCTTTGGGCTCTTGGCTCTTCATTGCTTAAATTAATCATGTGTTAGTCATTCTGTATTTACTTCACAACCTCTTTTATATGGTTATATACTTGCATTTAAGGTTGCACTGGTTATACTTTGTCTTTCGTATCGTCCAATGTTTGAATACATAAAAGATATTCGTCCCTCCAATGTACGGAGTATAATTTTTTTATTGTAGTAAGTTCTAACTTTTGAAAATTGCCAAAACATAGATATAATTTTATATTTATTTGCATACAAGTAATACAACAACAACTAACCCCATAAAATCACACAAAAATAGGGTCTGGAGAGGGTGTGTGTGCAGACCTTACCTCAACTCGAAAGTAAAGAGGCGGTTTCCTCAATTTTTGTGTATAACAAAATTTAACTCTCTCAATTTGTTTGCGATAACTGTATACACCATGACCCTAAGTTTAGCAAAAATGTCGTCTGTAGTATATTTGGCACCATCAAAGCACACCCCGCTGTGTACCTTCAGTATCATATAAACTGTACAATGGAATGGCAATCTGGTGGCCTTGATCTTCACTAGCCCACACAATGCTCTTTAGGAAGCAATCTCTCCACTCTCGCGAGCGTCCTCATATGAGATTTAGGGCCTAGCCAGCTGCGTACTCTATTCTAAACAGCCTTACTAACTGAACACGAGAATAAAAGGTGAATAGCAGGTACCAAATGCACATGACAAAGGCGACATCGCTTGTCCACACCCAAGGCGTCTGAATTGGCTTACTGTTGAAAGCATGCCTCTGAGAGCCAGCTGCCAGCCACACCATGGATGAGAACTTGTGCCTTAGTAAATCATAAACCTATCCACAGCTTAGCTTCTTGTTTACACAATACACACATACTCTGGAGGCCAAGTATGGTGCTATCAACATCACCAAACTGACCAAAGATACCAAGGTGTCACAGATACTAGCCATTTTCTTTAAAATCTTGATGTCCCTCGTGTGGGGATTGCCACTCCCACATGGATGATGGACCTTGCATGAAGGTTGACTCCATGGACCCCATGAATCCATAAAGTATCAGCTTTCCTGTGAATGTTCCACAAGCTATCCTGTGAACTTATTGAATAGAAATAGAAAGGAAATGAAAATAAAGTTAATTTGTTGAATAGAAAGAAAAAAAAAGAACATAAAAGAGACACTCCCTTTGCAAGAGTACTTCTTGCCCTAGCTAATGTTCATATATTTTCTTGTAAACTCTGTGTAAATTTCTTCAATGGGGGCGGCCAAATTTGCAAGGGAATTTTTGACTAAGGAACACATTTTCAGGGGACAGGGGGAGTAGATGATTGGAGGTATAGAGTCCATAGAACCAACCCCAAAAATATAAATAATTAAATAGATGAGCTATGTAGGGTGGATGCTCACCTTACTTTCCTTTCTTTAAGTCTCAAGGGCATGCTTCCATTTTTTTTGTCAGGGGACCGTCCTTTTGGTTTTCCAACCTGCTGAGGAGGGAGGGGGAGGTGCAAAGAGAATGCTTGATGCTGGGATTCTCGAGGGTGTTGATGCCATCTTCGGTCTGCACGTCAGTCCTATTCATCCTGTTGGAACAGTTGCCATCCGTCCGGGCCCTATATTGGCTGGGAGTGGATTCTTTAGTGCACAAATTAGTGGAAAAGGGGGTCATGCGGCTATTCCTCAGAATACCATAGACCCAATCTTAGCAGCTTCAAGCATAATTGTCAGTTTGCAACACCTAGTTTCACGGGAGGCTGATCCTCTTGATTCACAGGTATTGTCTACCCATCTATCTTGATTGCTCTTACAAATACAGAGATACACACAGGGCATGCGGAAATCTATACCAAGCCATGCCTCAGGCATTCTTCTATTAACTTGGCTAAGATGCGTGCTTAGCATCCCCGTTGAGTTAGGGTTCAGAGAAGGGTCTTACATATAAGCAGACCTCTCAATTGGTCCTCCAAGGCTCCCCTTCATCTGACGTCCATATTGCATATTGCCATAGTATCTCTATTTTGTTCACTTGCTTTCATAGTAAGGCCATCTTTTATAGCCTATATAACAGATCTCTGTTTAAGTCATACCATCATGGCATCATATATTCCCCTGTTCTTTTGCAGGTAGTAACTGTATCAAAGTTCCAAGGTGGCAATGCATTCAATGTTATACCGGATTCTGTAACTATAGGTGGTACATTCAGGGCATTTTCAAAAAATAATTATGTTCAGCTTAAACAAAGGATTGAAGAGGTAACATGTTCTATAAAGTGAATGAATGCATAATTTTTTGAGGTGTTAAGAATAATAAATCTTTGGTTATCTTATAGGGTGTTGCTATAGCCACTCCTATTTTTGCTAAATCCACCCTTTTGTGGTAAATCGATAATTTTGTCCATACAAAATACAAAAGAGAACATTTAGATGAAAGCTCACTTTTAAGGGCAAAATTGTCCATTTAACATAAAAGGGGTGGATTTAGTCAAAATGGGAGTGGATATTGCAACACCCTATTTTATATTCTCTTCAGTAACATGTTATTGGTAATAAAGAATTGATGAGCTGAATAAGCAGGTTATTGTGAGACAAGCGGCCGTTCAAAGGTGCAATGCGACTGTTAATTTCAGTGACAAGTCCCTTTACCCACCAACAGTGAACGATGAAGCTTTGCACAAGCACTTCTTTAGCATTGCCGAACACATGGTGGGTGCTAAGAAAATCTTGGAAAGAAAACCGACAATGGGTGCCGAAGATTTTTCATTTTTCGCGGAGGCTGTTCCTGGCTATTTCTACTTTGTTGGGATGGCTAATGATACTCAGGGAGGAACCGTGCTTCCACACTCCCCCTTCTTTGAATTGAACGAAGACGTGCTACCTTATGGTGCAGCTTTACATGCATCATTGGCAGCAACATACCTTCTTCGGTTACACAAAAAATCAAATGCGCGGGAGACCCAATTTCACGATGAACTCTGAGGTGCTCCAGCACCAGGCCCGTGTTCTTTTAAAAATCAAGATATTCATTCCTGCTCAAGTTTTGAGTAATAAAAAGTGTAAATGTGTAAGTATGTGTATTATTCGTATCAGGCTTATGTTGCAAATCCATCTAGTCTTCTGCGCGGGAATGTGGTGTGTATTTTTTGTTTTGGAGTATATAGTTGAGGGAGAAAGTGTAAAATACAAGTAAAACATTGAGAAAAAATCAAAATAGGGAGAATGATTTGTGTTTTTATCCCAAAAATGGGTTTAAAATTTACTATCTCGTCGTAGATTGTTCATCCAGTTTGACTTTTTTATTCAAACTAGACGTATTTTGAGTTTCAAATAAGCATGAGTAAAAACTACGATGAATATTATTGTAAAAATAATTTTCTTAGATTTA
This sequence comes from Cuscuta australis, assembly GCA_003260385.1. Taxonomy (NCBI): domain Eukaryota; kingdom Viridiplantae; phylum Streptophyta; class Magnoliopsida; order Solanales; family Convolvulaceae; genus Cuscuta; species Cuscuta australis. The sequence continues at coordinate 1,686,367 of NQVE01000129.1, read as the reverse complement.
ATTTGATTAGAATTTTTAAAATTTTATTTCATTGTATTAATATGTGATACAAATTGAGAGTTCTTGATACAAAGTAATTAAATTTTGTCGACTCAAAAAAGTTAAACTACATGAATATTTGGGACGGAGAGTACTTTTAAAAAATTTGTGTACATCCATCACAAAAAGCCAACCTTGGTTTTGGTTTCAATTAGTAAGGCACGATTAAAAAATACAAGGCGGCTCCCATGACATTGTCTGACAATGCCATGAGATGATCTGGGATGCTCCGATGTCCTATTTGTAAAATTGACAGTTCTTACCCCCTAACCTTCCCTGTAAACTCCTTATTCCGCTCCGACCCGAACACCCCCTCCTACCCCCTTCAATTGCACCCTCAAGTTAATTTTAATTTTGGAGTCAATTTTGACTCCAAAGTCAAAATTAACTTGGGGTACATTTGAAGGAGTGGAAGAGTGTGTTTGGTTCAGGGCGGAATGATGGTTTTTATGTGACTATTAGGAGAGACATGCACCATCAATTTTACGAACAAGACACCGAAACACTCTCGGGTCATCCCATGACATGGGGCTCTAATGTCATGAGAACCCCACCGTTAAAAATAAGTCGGTTAAATTGGTCAAAATTAGTTGGGTTTCCGTTTCGAGCTTAGGAGCACCGAATCGAATGAGTAACCGGTCCTATACTTATGCGTATAATGCACCATATCATTCTATTCTTAAAAGCAGGGGAATTATTTTCCCGCCCAATGCACTCATCTCCTCCGCCGTCGACATGAAAGAACAAATAAGATCTCCGGCTATGATTGGTTGTGTAATATTACCTATTTAGAATGATAAATTAAAGGGAATTTTGCATGCATAATCACTCTATTCTGATAAAAAAGGAAGGGAGTAATTTGTTTCCTAACCAATTTCGTCTAATTACTTGATTGTGATAAAAAAGAAGGAACGGTGCAAGAGATTTTTTATATTTTGTTTCCTTTTTAAATAGGTAATTATTTATGCCTAATTATTACTACTATTATTATTATAATTACTTGGGATAATTTACCCCTGATTATTTTATCAAAAAGTAATTATTTATGCCTAATTAAATAGGTAATTATTTACTTAATCACTCTATTCTTAAAAGAAAATACTTTTAAGAATAATAGAATGATAAATTAAAAGAAATTTCGAATGCATAATTACTTAATTTTGGTAAAAAAGGAAGGGACTAATTTTGCAAACAAGATCTACGTTGTTTCCTTTTTAGAATAATTTTGCATGCATAATTAATTAATTACTCTATTCTTATTTAGAATGATAAATTAAAGAAAATTTCGCATGCCTAACATATTTCTAAAAAGGAAAACAAATATAAAAAATATTATTTATATAAACTTCTTTTATACTACCGAACTTTTTTATTAAATTCTAATTGATATAATAAAAAAAATGATTACCATTCAACTAAAAATAATATTTGTCCATAAAAGGTAATAATCACGTTAAGTTGTAAATTTTTTAATTAATGCATTAAATTTACAGTTTCGTAATTTATGTAATTTCGAATTAAGAAACAAATCATTTTAATCATACAAACCATTTGTTTCCTTTTCGGAAAGAAATCAAATCTAAAAGAAATGTCAAAGTAATACATGGAAATGGTGGTACATATAGTAAGTGTTGAATAAATAAATGATAATTAAATCATAAACCACCGTGTAATAAGAATAGATCATGTATTACCGTGTAACAAGAATAATAATATTAATATATCGTGTAATAATATTACCGTATTTAATCATTATTAATTTATTACCATGTAAGAAGAATGATAATAATATACTGTGTAATAAAATTACCGTACTTAGTCATTATTATCGTCTAATAATTATAATCTAAGAAGCTTTCAATTTAAAAATATTTCCATTTAGAGAACATGGCCAAACTTAATATTACCATATTTAATCATTATTAATTTATTACAGTGTGATTATGTTAAGAAAATAAGCTTTCAATTTAATTATGTTTCCATTTAGAGATTCGGTGCCAAATATTTTATAAAGAATTTTAAATATATAAGTTTATGCATTTAATTAGGAAGGCACAATTAAAAAATCAAAATAAAAAATAATAAAAGAAATTAAATATAAAAATATGTCAAAGTAATACATAGAAATGGTGGCACATATGTAAATATGTTAAGTGTTGAATATAGAAATAATAATTAAATCATAAATTACTTTGTAGCAAGAATAAATCATGTATTACCATGTAGAAAAAATAATAATACAAATATACCATGCAATAATATTAATGTATTTAACCATTATTAATTTATTGTCGTGAAAGAATAATAATAATAATATATCGTGTAATAATATTATCGTACTTAGTTATTATTATCGTGTAATAATTCTAACCAATAAGCTTTCAATTTAATAATGTTTCCATTTAGAGATTCAGGCCCAAATGTTTTATGGAGACATCTTTTTAAGAGGTGTGCCTTTAATACATGGAAACGTGTTGAATAATATATACCTTTATATGTTGAACAATCAATCATTGATTAATAACTTACGCGGAAAAACTTAGATGCATGGAAATAGAAAAATACTTTAATTTTTTTCATACTTTAAATGCAGTCATTCTCAATCACTAAAGAAGTCTTTAAATAAATAAATGTTTTAAAAGTTTAATATATAAAAAGTTTGATATATAAAAATTATACGAGTAATGTAGAAAATCATGAAGAAGTCTTTAAATAAATAAGTGTTTTAAAAGTTTGATATATAAAAATTACTACGAGTAATATAATTTATAAAGAAGTCTTTCGTTATTTGTAAAACAATTAATTTTTGTACCTTAAAATAATAAAATCTTTATTTTCTACTCCCTCCGTCTCAAAAGAAGTTCCCTTATTGATTTTTTGGAAAATTAAGGAAGGGATATTTGGTGTTGACTTTCCAAAAATACTCTTGATGTGATTGATAAAAGTAAGATGTGATAGATAGATTATTAGTAAAAAGATATGATGTGATAGGTAAGGTATGAAAAAGTATGGGATAAAAGTAATTTTTTAATAGAAAAATGAAGGAGTTTGTGGGACAAAGAAAAAATGAAAGGGTGAGATTTTTTCAGGGACGAAGGGAGTATTAGATAAAAAATTACTCGGGGTATATCCTTCAAAAATGATCTTAATTTAGTAATATAATTATGATCCGTGCAACGCATTGGTTTGGTTTTTTCGGTCTCAAAACTGATGTTGACCCACGTGGCTCCGACGTGCGTCCCTAATGGAACCTACAAAACCTTTATAAAGAATCCAACGGTTCATTTTGGGAGGAAGCGCGTGCCGCTCCGACTCCCCTCTCGTGCCAGCACGTGCATCCCACATGCTCGTCGCCACGTAGGCAATACCCAATAATAAAGTCCCACGTGACACACTTTGTGAATTCCCACCATTATCTTCCTAGAGAGAGAAAATTATGGACGCTTACGCTACGGCGGGATGTTGCCGGCAATCACCGTGCGCCGGAGTTGCGGGGACATATCCCCGGTCATCTAGCCAGCCGAAGATTCCCTTGTCCGTGCGGTGCAACCCGGTGGTTTCGCGGTTCGCCGACGAGGGCCACTTGTGGTACTATTCCGCCGGTGGAAGGAGGATCAGATGCGGGGTGAAATCGGAGACTCTCCGGAGTGATGTCAAGGTCAAAGACAAGGAGACGAGTAAATTGATGAAGAAGAGGTTGAAGTTGCTCAAGAATCTGTCCAGGGACTTGTTCACGATGACCCAGATTGGATTCGGGTTCGATTGTGCAGACGGGTGCGATCTGCCCGATCGAGAACGAGAGAAGGCTATTTCGGTAATTTCAACTTAGCTATGCTTCGTTCGTTTATCTTCCGATGATTATATGTATAGGCTTGGGAACGAAATCCATGGTAATTTTTTTTCTAAATGTTACGAAGCCAAAATTTCATTTTTTTCTATGATTTATGAAATTCAAATATCTATTTACTATGATCATATCATCAAAGAAAACAAATTCCTACTCTACATTAAATTATTTCCATTCAAGTATTATTGCTGTATATGAATTCATGTATTATTAAATAATGAAATTTATTATAGATTTAAAATTTATTTCAAAAGGGTATAGATGATTGACATGTATGTAGGGAATGAAGATACAGGTTGAAACCTTGGAAGGAGTATTACACATAATATAATCTTGCTGCAAATTCAAACAAGCCTTAATGGTTCTCGGTTGGTTTTCAATTTCTTGCAGGGAGCTGCAGAGGCATTGCTGGCACAACTCCAAGAACTGAAAACGAAGGTCAAAGATGAAAAGTGCCGGGATTCGTCGAGCTCTTCTTCATCAGAATCGAGCAACAGCGATTGCAAGGGATCAATCAATATGAACAGAACAAAGCATAAACCTGGTCTGCTTCCAGATTCGCAGCCGCTGTTCAATCAAGAATCCCTCTACTCCCTATCAAAACCTGCGATTGATGAAGGCACGATTTCATTCAAGAATCCAGATTCACAGCCACTGTTCAATCAAGAATCTGTTTACTCTCTATCAAAACCCGTGATTGATGAAAGCACAGGTCCAGAATTGGGAATTCAAGCCCGGAAAATCGAGGTCTGCATGGGTGGAAAGTGCAAGAAATCTGGGGCTCAAGCTATACTGGAAGAACTGCAGAGTGCAGTGGGCATAGAAGGTGCTGTTTGTGGAAGCAAGTGCATGGGGAAATGTAAAGTCGGTCCTAATGTGAGGCTTTCGAGTGCAACGGATGATCTGTGTATCGGCGTAGGGGTGCAGGATGTCAGTTTAATCGCCTCTGGTTTCTTGCGCGGCAAGGGAAAGGAACTTGTTGCATCTTGATCTTCAGTAGGTTTCATCTTGTATCTGCAGATTTAGTTGTTTAGTATCATATTGTATTTATATCAGGTTTTGCATTTATCTCTGAGTTTTGTGGATATGATAAACATCAATCATCAATGTGCAGATTTTCTTGTTGCTTTTCTTATGTTTGGCATCCATGAGTTCTGTTCTTCTGTGACAACAATATGCAAGAAATATACTTGGTCCTCTTCTTTTTGAGAACTTCACTCTCTCACACTGATACCCTTTTCTTTGTTTATGCTTGTACCTGGTGGTGCTCGGGATTTCATTTCAGGGTAAATTACTCAAATCGGAGTAAAACAAAGTAGTTTTGCCTAAATAGGACTAATCCTACTTGCACTAACGTTTGGTATAGGTGACAATCGGGTCAACCGGATTGTTTTCGGGTTGGATTTTTTCGGTTCGGATATCTTTTGGATATATGTTATAATCGGTTCGTTTCGGTTTAATTTCGGTTCGAATTTGATTCGGTTCTATACATTTTTTCGGTTTGGTTCGGTTTGAGTCGGTTCAGATACGGTTTGGTTATAAATCGGTTTGGTTAGATTTTGGTTTGGATACAATTTGAATCAGATATATTTCGGTTTTGGATATAATTCGGTTCGGATATATTTCAATTTCGGATCAAATATATCTTGGATATATATTATTTTATAATAAAAACTTAATAATAAATGTTTCTTTTTATGTTTTATCACATTTATCAATCTATTATCAATTCAATACATCATATTATTTTATATATTTTTCTAATTATATTATCTCTACCCTAAATAATATTCCCTTTTTGATTTTTTAGTCATATTTTACAAATTTGGACTACAAATTATGAAAAAATGTATATTTATTATGATATAAATTTAATATAATTAAATTGATCATAAAATTTAGTTTTAATATATCAAAATTTTCTCACATCTACTAATGTATTTATGAAAAGATAAAAGATAAATTCAAATAGTGTCATGTTCCATTTGAATATAATTTGATAAAAATTGAGTATAATTGGGTGAAATTAAGTGAATTTTATTCAATTGAGTGCAAAATTTATAAATTACATGAGTGCATTTGGTTGAAATTAGATAAAATCAAATTTAATAGAGTCAAATATAATTAAATTTACACCTAAATGTAATGATGAAGATCAAATTTGAAAATGATAACACTAAATGCTGTCGCTAGAAAGTCTTTATAAAATGCACTAACATTTGATGCTATTGACTAATATTCAGTGAATTGGTTTGAAACTAATCGAGAAGAATTTATTGTAGTTGGATTAAATTAGGATAAAATCTAGTTATTCCGTACAATTCATCATATAATCCTTTCTGTCCCAAAAAGAATATCACTTCACTATTTAAAAATTAAGTAAATTTTATTTGTTTGTGCGTTATCAGTTATTATTTGATAAAATAAACTATTATTCTTATAATATCTTAATTTGTAAAAATTTTGACGTATTTTTTAAAATATGTAGACATTTTTTATTTCTATACCAATCTTTCAATAAAATAAATTTAAAAAACTTAAAATTTTTGCTTTGTTTTGCGTTATGTAGCATTCTTTCTAAGATGGAGAGAGTATTTTCTTCAAAATAAGATTGTCTTAGTTAGATTTTGTAACTTAAGACTGAAATTAATACTGTATGTTTCATATAATAACTAATCAAAGACTTAATTTTTTATCAATTTTCTTATGCTCAAAATTTCCCTCATTCCTTTTCACTTTTCCTGCTTAATTTTATCAATTTTCTTATGCCACCATTCATCTCATTTCTCAATTTCTATTCACCTTCAATTCTTAAACCTAATTTTTTTTCAATTGATGTTTCACCTTGTTTTTCAAATATTTTATTCCCATTAATTTTGTTAATAACAAAATAGTGGGCTCACTTTATTCATCCAAAATTTTATATGTATAACTTATCTTCAATCTTTAAATATAATAAATTTAAGGCATGAAATTTTGTAATTTTTTGTCAAGATGACAATCTATTTTATGAGGTAATGAACAAGTAATGTAAGTAGTTCAAATGGTAAAATAAAAGTAAAAATTTAAAAAATATAAAACGCTTATTGAAAGGCAAACAAGTTTCCAAATTTATCGGTTTTAGTTCTAATCGGATTCAGATATTATCGGTTTCAGATCTAATCGGTTTTGGGTTTTATCGGTTTTGAGTATTATCGGTTTCGGATCTGATCGGTTTCAGGTTTAATCGGTTCAGATATTATCAATTTCGGATCTAATCGCTTTTGAATTTAAATCGGATATGAATTATTTAGCTCGGTTTCGGTTCGATTGAGATCATTTCGGATTTTCGATTATAGATCGGATCTTCATTATCATTTCGGTTTCGAATATTTCGATTTGGGTAATCAGTTCCGATTCTGTTTTGCCAGACCTTGACATCCATTTTATACTCTACTAGTCATCCCATACCACATCCTAACTTTATGGGAATCACAAACCCAAAAGGAAGGAATTCTAGTTGTAATTGAAATTGGTGGCATTCCTATATAGAGTCGGACTTGCTTTCTAAGTTGAGATTTCATTTTCTAGCTTTATTCTTCTTTTTGTGAAAAATAAGGTTAGAGGTTTTCAAATTAAATATTACGGAGTGCATTCCTAATTTTGGTTAATTATTGATCATTACGAAGTAAAACCTTACAAGTTTTTATATTATTATTTTATTTACAAATTGATACATCAATAAAAAATAAAAATTATATATTAAAAAACTACGTCAAAAGTTCTACAAAACAAAAAAGTGAAAAAAGCATTTTATTTTATCAAATAATCAATTAAAATATACAAATATATCAAAGTTTTCGATAGGTGATTTTTGTTAATCAAAATTGGAATGAAGAGTATTAAGTATAGTATAAACAATGTCCATTCAAATTGGACATTAATTATGAGTATATCAGTGGACATTAATTGCTATGATGTCCCACAAATATATATGGGCATTAAAGCAATACAGTTCATGGAACATTATTTGGAATAAAAATGCTAGGGGCACACCTTTTTTTAATTGTTATGATGTCCCACAAATATATATGTCCCACTCATTTTTAATTAATTTTTATTTATTTATTTTTTTGATTTTCTTGCCCAATTATGTGGACAAGGAGGGGGGGTGTACAAATAGGGTACACTTTTGGTGTACCCCTAGCATTGCTCTATTTGGGAAGAAAGTGAGGACATTATTAGAAATAATAGAGAACATTAGATATCAGTATATGAAAATTCTACATTAAGAAAAGAGAGTTTTAGTGTATGAAATATAGTAAATAATGTCTGATGGTGTAAATTATCGACCGGTATATCATTTTTAGCCGGGTAAAAACGATAAACTAGTCTAAAAAATACACCAAAATATAAACATAGGAATTTTGACGTGGAAACCAAATCGGGAGATAACCACAGACCTTTTTTGGTGTTACCTTGCCAACGGGGGGGATTTTATTTATATTGGGGGTTGTACACGGTATATTATTTAGGCTTAGAAGCCATTAATGGTGGAGCTACAAGCTCTTGAAGAAGAAAATATACCACAATCTAGAGAGAAATAATATATGACAAGGGAGAGAGAGGAGAGAGGCCTCCCTTAACAATTAGGGCAACCCTTTTTTATAAGGGAAGGAGGAAAGAATATTCAGAGAATTTTCTCTTATTATTCCATTTTATTAAACTGGTCCAGTTTGATTATTCTTCGTAAATATTTGAAAAATGTGGGCCGAGCCACGTATTATTTCCCATCAATGTCCATTCAAATTCGACATAAATTGAAAGTAGATCAGTGGACATTTAATTACCACAATCTCTCCAAAATGAATATATGGACATTAAAGAAATATACTTTTGAGAACATTAAGGGAGGAGAGTTTGGGGGACATTATTACAAGTAATAAACAACATTTGGACATTAAGAAAAGAGAGTTTTAGTGTTATTTAGGAAATGTTTCCTTCTTTTTTCTTCACTACTGGACATTAAATATCATAGACATTATATTTTTCAAGGACATTATTTATCTTTTATTTTTTGTTTTTTCACAAATCCAAAGACAATGAACATTCAATGTTGGGCAATGTGGGAGCGACAAAGGCGGTAGGCATTGAGGCTGGGTTGTATCAACGAGAGGGGGGTAGGGCAGTGGGAACTGAGTATCTTAAAGGCATTCATTAAGATAACATGATGATGAGGATTATGATGATAATAACAATAGTAATAGTAATTGTAATAATAATAATAATAATAATAATAATAATTTATAACAAAAAGAATTTAAAATAATTTTTTTAAAAGTTTTTTTAGGTTTTCCAATTTTTTTGAAGTTTTTCCAGTTTCTTCCATTTTTTTCTGTCTCTTCCAGTTTTTTCTAGTTCCTTCTAGTTTTTCTAGTTTCTTCCAGTTTCTTCTAATTTCTTTCTGTTTTTCCAGTTTCTTTGAACATCCAACTTTTTTCCCAAGAGATTTCAAGTGGTTAAAAAAATGAATTGAAGAGAAGGGTTCACTTTATTCAGACTGCCTCACCTTTTTTGGTATTCCCCCTCCTTATCTGCGGATCTCTTCCGAGTGGATTACACCATTGTTGTGATGGACTCTTTTTAGGCGAGAGAGAGATGGATCCCATCCATTCTCCAAGTTGAAAATTGTGAAGCCGGACGGCCGGTACCGAAAGAGATCAGTATTGGGCTAGCTAGGATGGGAACCCTAACTCTGTCAATGGACAAATATCTATTCCGGCGACAACTGCAGACGATGAGGTAACAATCTTTTCTTCTTTCTATTTCAAATTATGTATATTTAGATAATGCTTATAAGATTTTTGGTACTTGGACTTTCCAAATTTTAAAACTCTAGGTTTGGCCATGGTGGAAGACGACCAAGATGAAGACATGGGACAACTCAGACGGAAACAAATTTTCACCTTTGCTAGATTTTACATCAATGGATGGTTTGATGTTTTCTTCATTGTCTTATGCTACGAGTTGTGATAGGCCATAAAAGATTGCATTGCGGAGAGAAATCAGGTATGAATCTCTAACTCATTAATTTGAATCTCAAACATATATTTCAATTAGAATTTATGCAAACCACTACTCTCTATTTTCTATGCATGTGTTTGTTGTTTTCTAAGCTTTTAAAAATATTAATGAAAAAGATTTTTTTTGATCAAATTACTACTTCCATCTAAAACCCTTATAATTTAATTTTGAAGGAGAACATATTGTAGTTGTTGATGCTGTCCAGGATGAAGTTAGATTGCAAAACCAGGATATTGGATGCTACATGTCTACATTCTCATTGTATGAACAAAGTAGAAAAAAAGTTGAGGAGCTAAATTCCAAATTTTAAGGTAAACTTTAAATAACATCTTTATGGGTGTTAATTGCTTATAAAAAATTATGTTAAAAGGGGTTTGAGCAAATTTTTAAAGGAGTCTGTTTCAACAACATTTTCATTTTTTATATGTAAAGAAATCTAAAAAATTGGGTAGATACCTGCAACTACAACTAAGAAAGTGTTATTCTTTAAAAGAAGGGAATGATATCATATGAATTACTATGAAGCTACAGTATTTCTTCAAATGAAGAGTATGACATCATTTTCTAAGTATTTGTTCAATTGTTTCATCATCTATAAATGAATGTGTTAGGAACATTTGTAAATTTATTTGTTCAGCTGATGTTATATTGGTTGTCCAGGTAATCGTTAACAAATAAAATTTCAGGTTTGTTATTGCTCACATATTTTATCATTTACTTCCATCATTAAAAAATTAACAGATAATGGAACAATGTTTAAGAGTACTGCATTTTTAGTGTTTTTATAGACATTATATTCTATTTTTTTCATGTTGCCATCATCTAGCTTTTCTTCTAAGCTCACTGCAGTAGGTCAATCAACACCTGTAACTGTTTCACATCCTTTTAAGATCTTTTTTATTCTCTTTTTACATTTGAAATTTTGAATATGAGCTTGCAAACCATGAGTGCTAATCATTTTTGTTGTGGAAATGAATCAAGGGTAAAGTCTTTGTCTATATGAAAAAATGGGTTTATTGAGTCCCAACATTGAAAAAGTATGTGGATCATAAAACCTCAGTTTAGCTTTTCTATGTGTCATCTTTAAAAATTTTAATGTTTATATTCAAAGAGATAGTGCAGTTTTAATTTGGGGAGGGTAATGGTGACATATCATAAAATGACTATTTATCCTACAAATTTTTAGGTTTAGCAGAATATGGATGCCAAACATGCTTGAGTAGGTGAGTCCGAACAAATGCTACTTACACATGCTACTATGTGCAACCATTTCTGTTTAATTATTAAGAAACTTTTTGTCTGTGATTCTTTAATGAGGTCTGCAAGAACAAAAGTAACTCTATTCCAGTGCAAAGACCCATCACAAAGTCAGTGAACAAGTATTTCTGATTATTGAGATTTCTTTTCTTTCTCTTAATTGAAGAAAATTCGCTGTCCAGATTGCTAGCTCCCAGCAACAGTCATGAGGTATATTTAAATGATTCTCATGTTTAAAAAGAAGAAAAGTTTAAAGAAGATGAATATTTAGTGTTTCGTAGAGTGACATATAATTTGCATTAATATTCAAAGTATCTTTCAATGATGATGATGGGAACAGAAAACCAAGAAACCAAAAATTGCAGTAGGTGAAGAAAAAGAAGAAGAAGAAGAAGATGATGATGAGTTGAGGATATGGGAGGATGTGGATTTACAATAAGAGGGTAAAGACCAGCCTTGTTCCCATGGCTTTGGAGCAGACAGAAACACACTCTATTGAAAAGGCCCTCATGGTAATTATTAAATTTACAATTTGTGTTTTAAACCAAAATATTTTGGACATATCTACCTATATCACCTTATTTTTGTTTTAAACCGAAATATTTTGGACATGCTTTATGTTTTTAAAGGATGAATCTCTTTTTCTGTTTTACTTTAATATGCTCTATATGTTTTTCTTAGTGTTACTTAATAGATTAGTTTGAACCAATTAACTCATACCAGATGGGAATTTGTTTGAAGCTGAATTCCAGATTATGTTATTTGCCCCATCCTGACAAAGAAGAGACTGGAAGAGAGATTGCTCAATTCTTATTTGGGTATGAACAATCAATGAGTGTTGCTAATGGTGTGGGTGGATGGGTTGAGGTTGACACATGATAGCCCACCAAACTTTTATCTAAATTGCTTCATTGACTTTTTCTTCTACTTAGTATATCATACAAGCTAATACTCCATGGCAGGTTTTGGATCAATAATTAGTAATGTAGACGTCTTTACCTCTGTCAAGGATACAAGTACTACTACAATGGTTAGTGTTGGTTTCAATCCTCAAAGGCAACCTAAGCGAACAAGGTGTGTGAGCCATTCAATCTTCAACCCTAACAATTTTTCTTTTTCTTTTTATACCATATATGGGTATAAAGAATTCATTTATATAAACAAAGTTAGTACCCTTATCGGGTTTACAATAGAATAGATGTTTTACCTCACTCAAATGGTACATTTTTTGGACAGAGATTGCACATATTCAATTCAGCTAATGAGAAATTTTACTGGCTTGGAATCCATGAATGTAACAGAATGCCCCACTCAGTCCTCAAGTATGTTTTTTATGTCATTCATTATCTGACCTTTGTACATTTTGGACCAAGGTAGGACATTTCAAAAGCTAAAAACTATTCTAAGTGTAGGTGTTCATTCGGAAAATGTAGCACATTGCTTTGGTGTGCCAATAGTTTACTTCTATATGTATTGGGTTGTGTCACTTAAGAAGGTTATCCAGGGGTGGTCAATTTACTTTGTTTCATAGTAGTAATATTACAAATATTTGGCCATATGTATTTCATTTTGGAAAAATAAACTATCTACATTAAGAGAAGGTAGACAAACCATTAATGCAGGGTAGTTTTAGAGGAGGATATGAAAGATTAGAAATTTTTTTCGATGTGTTTGAATAAATTGTTTTCTTTCACTATTCTAATGAATATTTTTTTCAACTTTCATTTTATGGATAGTGGTGCAAACATCGCCTTAAAGCTGGGATTCTTAACATGAATAAATGAAGATGGGACCTTACAAGCAGTATCATTAACATTTTTGTTTCATCCTTTTGAGGTGACTTTCTCTTTCTTTTATTGTCTTCTAATTTAATTAACCCAAAGTTTCATTATTAAAAAGCACCATTGTGGTGCTTTCTTGAATAAGTACCTCACAAGTGTTCAAGAAGCAGTTAAACCTATTCTTAAGTTCCATGTCTAACACCTCTTTTTTCAAATACAAGTGCACCATTTTTCTTTCTAAAAATCCCTAAATCATTAAAAATAAGTCATTCCAAACATACTTTTAATGGGTGTAGATGTGTATTTTACCATATAGAACATGAGGTAAGAGGGCTCTCTTAACGTGTGTGGGATGAATCCAGTAGTGTTTTCCAGAGAGGTTTTGGCCAAAACAGAGGCATAATTTTCATGTTATGAATTTATCTAGACATAATTTGCATGGTTTGAATTTCTCTATTTAAAAATAGAAATGAATTACTGACCTTTTGATTACCTATTGTTTTTTTTGGTTTTGTTCAAGTATTGATTTCTAAACATGAAATGTGGTTGGCATATGATGGGTACTGGGTAGTAGGTCAATAATGTTGTGGTATTTAAACAACTTATGAAGTAGCTAATCGATCCTATTTAAATTATAACAAAAAAATTTTTGATATTGTTTTGTGTGTTTAATAGTCTTCTTTTTTAATAGGGTCTGAGCCCTACCTTGCTCATGGTAGACGGCGGCACAACACAGAGAAGATGGTCATATGGTTATGTATTTATATGATAATTTAGTATATGATGACAAGTTGGATTGTCTCATACAAAAGAGCAAACTCGAGTGGTATGTACTCCATATCTATAAAATAAATTATGAGTTCGTTTGGTAAGCACAAGTGGTTGTAGATTATGATGGGAATGATTAAGAGCAAGTGAAATGAGCTGGGAGTTTTGACTTCTCTCTCCTTCCTAAATTATATCACATTCCATGCTATTTGGTTTGTCGGGATACACTAACGTACCGCATAGTGTATCTCTTTCGAGGTTTATTCATTTTTTCCTGCACGCTCTTTGGTTGTCCGAACTCTTTTGCTATTATTACTAATTACTATGTGCTCGTATTATGTTTATTTACTAGCTAGGGAATGAATGGGAAGAAAACTTTTCAATCTCTCTTTGCCTTTGGATGTGTTCTAAGGCCATGGGTATCGTTAGAACACGTCTAAAGGCAAAGAGAGATTGAAATTTTTTTCTCTCGTTCATAGTCCCTAGCTAGTAAATAAACATAATACGGGTACATAGTAATAATCATAGTTATCAAGGCGTCGCCTAGGCATCGTCTAGGCGATGCTTAGGCGTCTGGGCGAGGGTTGGTGGACGCCTAATTGGTCGCCTAGCTTTTTTTTCCCTGGGCGACTGTGTTGTACAGTGACTATGTCACCATCTCTGAGACGCGTCTCCATTTTAGAAGCGCAATGGAACGGAGGAGGAGAGGGAGAGAAGACGGAGGAGGAGATAGAGAGAATACGGAGGAGAGGGAGAGAAGACTTATCTTTATTGCTGAATATTTGTCGTGCGGCTTCCAGATCTGCGACCTCCACTGCCTCTTCCTATCTCTCTATCATTTAGACTAGTAGACTAGGTCAAATAACTGGGCTAGATTCATTAATAGACTATTGGACCTTCACACAGGAGTATAAGGCCCAAAATTTAACAGGCCTTTTAAAAGCACACTTTATATATATATATATATATATATATATATATATATATATATATATATATATATATATATATATATATATATATATATATCAGTGTTCATTTTAATTAATTATTTCATACTATATGCTTTAACATTAGTACCTATAAAATTATTATGGTCGCCATAGCCTACTCGCCCAGCGGACGCCTAGGCGGGCGCCTAATCGCCTAGGCGACTGGAAGGTGCTCTAGCGCCCAGCCTCGCCTAGCCGCCTTAACAACTATGGTAATAATAGTAAAAGAGTTCGGACGACCAAAGAGCGTGCAAAACAAAATGAATAAACCTAGGTAAATATACACTCTGGGGGTACGTTAGTGTATCCCGCCAAACCAAATAGCATGGGATGTGACATAATATAGGAAGGAGAGAGAAGTTGAGACTTCCGGCTCATTTCACTTGCTCTTAATCATTCTCTTCGTAATCTGCAACCACGTGTGCATACTAAACGGACTCATAATCAATTTTATACATATGTAGTATATATTACTCAGGTATTGTACATTATCATTATTTTTTGTGAGTACATTGTACATCACATTGTCATTATTTTTTAAGAGCAAACTTGAGTCGTTCAACAGGATCTGCTAAAGGGAAGCCTAAGATAGAGTCTGATAACAAAGAGCTTAAAAAAGGTTATGGGGCTTTGATAACTCATGCGAAAGTGTACTTGCACATTCTACCATGCACTGTTTTAAAAGTAGATTCTGTGTGATTATTAACTTTTATGTATATCTTCGTAGGTTTAAAATCCTTCCGCGGATTCTATTCTTGGGCACACTGACCTATAGAAAAAGATAGATGTTGAAGCTTCAGTTGAAGAAACTCATGCCAAAGAGGAGGAGAAGAAAAAGGAAGCAACTGTTTCAAAGGACGAAGGCGGTGCTTCAATAGAACCTGAAAGGAAAGAAAAGGAAAAGAAAAAGAAGAAACATTCATCCGAGGGCGAGCAAGTTGAGAAACAAGGTGATAATGTCAAAGCTGGAAAGAAGAAAAAGAAGAAAAAGCACGCAAAGCAGACAAAGAAGAAACTGAACCAACGAAGAAAGATAAAAAGAAGAAGATGTCTGAAGATTAAACGTAAGATGTCTTATGGAGGAAGTGTAGATGTAGGGGACAGATGCCTTTAGTTTGTTGTTATATTTAACAAGTTAGCTGCTGTAAGTTTTATGTGTTAAATATGACACTCCAAGTTGTTTGATTAGGTGGTTTAATTTTCTATGTATGGTTTTGTCCATATGCCCTACCCTATGATATTCAGAGTACTTTATTGAAAAGGTGTCAACTGTCAAGTAATGGGCATAGGCCATAGGGTTACTCTTCCATTTGATTTACTTTTATGGTCTTAAGTTCTTAATTAAAACAAAAGACCAAATTACAATCACACCAATTTTGAAATAGGGTATTTTTAGTTCACTGAATTCAAACTATGGAATTAGAATTGGTGATTGTAATTTCAATTCTGCTTTTTGGTAGCATAAATAAATGTGGATTTGGAATTAGTAGTGCCAAAAATGAATTTAAATTTTAGAATTCAAATACATGCAAATCAATTCTATAAAATTTCAACTTCTAATTTAATTTTAATTTCATCAATCCTACCTTCCAAACAGACTCATAATCTATTTTATAGATATGGAGTATATATTACTTGGGTATTGTACATTGTCATTATTTTTTATCACATGGATGCTCAATATATGTCTATATGCTAAATGTATATGGCATAAATTTTTGGTGACAACGAGTCTGTTCTCTTTAGTTTATTCTTATTGAAATGAGGTCAGATTGGAAACAACTTTTAATATAACTACATCCCGATCATATCAAATTTTATTTCATTAAGATCAAAATCAATTAGATCAGATGAATAGAACAAGTTCAAACTCTAGTCTTTAACTAGAAATACCTATAGTTGTTAGACACTACAAGCACCTTGTGCCCACAATATCTTAAATTAAATCAGTACAAAAGTGATTTTGAACTATTTTATATATATTGTGTAAATTTTTGCGAATTTTCAAACACAAGAAATTAATATGCTCTCTCCATCCCAATTTTGATTACAATGTTTCTCTCACCTCTGGATGACTTTTGTTCATTTGTGCATTCTCATTGATTATTTATAAAAATAAAATATTCTTGTCACCTCTTATTTTGTAGAACTTTTGAAATAGTTTTTTAATATATAATTTTTATTTTTTAATTGATGTAACAATTTATAAATAAAATAATTTCAAAAGATACATGATTTTACCTCGTAAATCTTAATTTGTAATCAAATTTGAGACATAAGGAGTATGTGTTTTTCTTTTTTGTCCGTTGTAAATTACGGAGTACATTGATTGTTTGTTTTTAGAATATGTTTTTATTGATAAAGTATAGCCCAAATAATGCCTCAAATAAAGTATAACCCAAATTATGCCTCAAATTTTAACCCACCCTATGACCTATGTATGTGTTGATCCATTGTCAACCTAACACACTCATTTCTCAAATACTTTTAATACGGAGTATAATATTTTAATGTTTTTACTAATATATTTTGCTCAAATACTTTTAATACGGAGTATAATATTTTAATGTTTTTACTACCCCGGAGTAATATATTTTGAAAGATATTATTTCTTCCGCTCAAGAGTATTTGTCTACTTTTGACTTTTTTATATCAAAATTGGTAAAATTTGACCTTAATTTAAATAAAAGTAATATTAGGTATTGGTTCAAAATAATTTTATTAGATTTATTTTATGAAATATTTTCAAAATATTATTTTATATAGTTAGTAAACAATATATATTTTATTTAATTATAGGTCAAAAGATCAAATTGTTTACTCCAAAATGTTAAAAGTCAAACATTTAATTCAAAAAATGAACCGAACAATTAAAATAGAAGAGAGAGACGGAGACTAAGTGGTTAAATTGTTTTTGAAGGGAGAGAGTACTTTAGACTATATATATACTCCATACATTTTTTTTTTTAATCGAAAAAAAAAGAAATGTCAGAAGTATATATACATTTCTTAAAATAGATAGATAAAGTGTGAAATTTTTTGGGACATCTATGTTAGCACAACTTCTAACACGATTTGTACAACATCTATATTTCTAAATTGATTTGCACGCATAATACAATTGTTATCATTTTTGTAATATAGCATCTATATTTTTCAATAATTGGTTCTTGTATTGTTAAAAAGACCCTAAAGTAAATTATAAGGTTTTTATCACCCGAGCTGTTTCAATCTTAGAATGACCTCGAGCAACTGTGGTGTATGGTGCACCATTAGTTAAATTAATGGTTTTCACCCTTCTCCCTTGCTAGAACATCGATTTGGCTAGGCCAAATAGACGCGATCTTGGGTTAGGGGAGGGAGGGAAGAGGATGATATGAACCATCAATTTTAACAACGAAGTACCATATGTGCTCTAAAATGCTGAGTCATTCTCGGGCCCTTTTTAGCTAGAGTAAAAAGATTCTTGTAATAAAAACTACTCTCTCCGTCCCTAAATAAACTTCCATTTTTGACTTTTTGAGGATTTAAGGGAGGGATATTTTTGTGTTGATTTTCCAAAAATACCCTTGATGTGATGTGTAAAAGTAAGATGTGATATGTAGATTATTAGTAAAAAAGTATTATGTGATAGGTAGAGTATGAAAAAGTAAGGGGTAAAAGGAGGTTTTTAAGGGAAAAGAAAAGTTTATTTGTGGACAAAGAAAAAACGAAAGAGTAAGTTTATTTAGGGACAGAGGGAGTAGTTAAATTATTCTACTACATTTGTCCATAATATTTGTATAGTTTTAACCTTTCTGTAGTTAAAACTGATGCATTTTTATCACTGAATAAATAAAAATGATATTAAGGCTCTGTTCCGTTCAACCTATTTTTTCTTATTCTTATTAAAATCAGATCAGAGAACAAATCAGATCAGACTAGACTAGATCTATTCAGATCAGATCCAACCAGAGCAGATCAGATCAGATCACATAAAGAATTATTATTATTATTACTATTATTATTATTCTTCTTTTTCTTCTTCTTCTTCTTCTTCTTAAAAATGAAAAAAAGTAAACTTTAGAAACAAGTTAAATAGAAAACTGAGAAATTAATCCTTAATTATTAGACGTCAAAACAATTATTTTTAAAATACATTGACAATGTCAATCTGATTCTACCTTTAAAATACATTTTTATTGCTACCTGTAATTTGAGTTTCTAAAGTTTTGATCTTTTATAAGGATGAGATATTTTAATAAAAAACTATCTCTTCTGGTTTCATATAAATTAAATATTTATTCTAATTATGTATGAACTAATTATTAAAATATTAAATCAATATTCTTATTTCACAAACAATAATCATAAAATAAAAAATATTATTACATTAAAATATGAATGATTATTCTAATATATAAATTAACTAATTTTATTTTATTAAAAAATAATTATAAAATAAAAATATTGATTATATTATAATATGAATTATCATTACAATTTTCAAACGTTATTATAAACTCAGATCAAATTATTGATTTGAATTTTAAATCAAATCATAATTAATCAGATCAGATCCAATCAGATGAGATCAGAGCAGATTAGATCTAATCAGATCAGACTAGATCAGATCCAATCAGATCAGATCAGACCAGATGAGATCAGAACTACAAAAAATCAGATCAGATTAGAAAAAATAAGTTGAACGGAACAGAGCCTAAATGTTGATAAAATAATACTCAATTTATTAGATTTGTATATATTTTATATAATTGTAAATGAGAAGTTGAAATTAGTTGGCTGTAAAAATAATTAAAAGTAGACAAATTCTTAGGGACAAAGGTGATATTAATTTTAATGTTAATCAAATTACATTCATTCGGATCAAATCTATTTAGATATATTCAAATCATATTTGACAGACCTCAAAAAAACTAGAAAAAGTAAAAAAAGTATCACCAATAATCCACCTTTGTCCGCTCTTTAAAAAAATAATCCTACCTTTTTGAGTGATCAATAATAAGCCAAGGTTGTACACTTTCTGTATGAATTGGGTATCCGTTTAAAGCTAACGTTTGACTAAGTCAGACTATCGTAACTGAAGGGCTAAGCTTTAAATGGATGCCCAATTCCCAGAGAAAGTGTACAACCTTAGCTTATTATTGATCACTCGGAAAAGTAAGATTATTTTTAAAAGAGCGGATACAAGTGAGATTAATGATGATAATTTTTCTAATAAAAAACACTAAAAATATTAATATGCACTTTCGATCTCAACAAATTACTGCCGGGTACCTCATATTTTGTGGTAAGAACTGTCAGATACTCCTAATTTTCAAAATATACTCTCAGGTACCCTAAATTTAAAAAACAACTTATCGAGAGGATACTTTCCACCACTTCTCCGTCTACACCATCTTGTCCGTCAAATTAATCATCATCATCACCACCACCACCATCCCAGTTCTTCGTTCTTCCTCATCCTCTTCTTCTCTTTCTTTTTCTTTCTTCTTTTTCTTCTCCTCCACCCACTTCCAATCTTCCAGACCCCCACCCCTCAACCTTTATTTCTTCTTCTTCTCCTTCTGTTGTTGTTGTTGTTGTTGTTGTTATTATTATTATTATTACTATTATTATTGTTATTGTTATTGTTATTGTTAGTATCATCACCATCATTCTTTTTTTGTTATCAAAAACCATCATTCTTTTTATTACTAGGTATTATTATTATTTATTACAAAGTACTATTTTCTTCTTCTAAATTATTATTTTTAATATTAAAAATTAATATTAATAATTTTTTAATATTAAAACTAAATATTATTATTTATTTATTACAAAGTATAATTTTCTTCTACCTCTACTATTTATTATTATTATTATGAAGTTATATTTTCTTCTTCTTATATTATTATTATTATTCATTATTATTATTATTTTTAAAATTTATTAATAGTTTCACTATAAAATTGAAGGTGCCCGACAGTTCTAAGCACAAAATTAGGGGTACCAAACAATAATTTTTTTTTTACATTAATGGAGATTGTGAAAGATTAATAGAGTAAACAATTTTTTGGTGGGAGCGTTAGTGTTATTTTTCTTAAAAATATAGTAGTAAAACAACTAAATAATAATAATAATAATCGTAATAATAATGATGATGATGATGATGATGATAGAAGGAGAAGAAGAAGAAATAAGGGTGAGGGGTGGGGGTCTGGAAGAGGAAGTGGAAAAAGAAAAAGAAAAAGAAGAAGAAAAAGAAGAAGAAGAGGAGGAAGAATGAAGATGGTGATCGTGGCGGTGGACGGATGATGGTGATGATGGCGCACTTGACAGATAAAATGGGATAGACGGATAATGGATGAAAAATTTCTTCTTGGTATATTTTTTTATAATTCAAGATACTTGAGAGTATATTTTAAAAATTAGAAGTACCTGAGAATTCTTACTACAAAACCAGAGTAACTGGTAGCAATTTTTTGCTTTAGATTTTAGGGAGTAGAAATTTGGGAAGTCAAAATTATACTCCGTATAGAAAAGTCAAAGAACACGAAATGGGGACTCCCTTCCATTAAACTCTTTCTTCATTCAAATCACCCCCACCCCCCTCCCTTCTGATTTCTAAAATCCGTTTGCTAACTCGCGGCCATGGTTTCACATCCAGCCCCTCACGCCGCCCCATCCTCTCTCTAAAACCATACACACGCATTCATATCTCCATCCTGTATATCCTGATTCCGAATTTTTGTTTTTTCTTGCACGCGAAGTCTCTAAATTATTAGCGTTTGATTGTTTTCCACGCGTTCTTCTTCCCCAGGTATGATTTCTGTCTGTTCTTATTTTTAATGTAATTCCCTATTGATTTGCATGAATGTGATTATAGACTTGTTCAAATATTGTTTTTTCTTATTTTGTATGCACTTCTGTCATAGATATTGGTTTCGGAGGAGTGGATTTAAGGGTTTCTTTGGGGGTGCTAAGATCAGCTTAGCAAGTTCTCATGGTTCAGTTTTTTTTTAAAAGCGAAAATCTTAGTACAATGGAGCTTCGCATCATGAGGTGGTTTATCTTGATGCTCCAATCCAGTAGGGTGTGACTTGTGAGAAAGCTAGCCTGCTCCTTATGATTGCACGTTCTTAGACTCCCATTATCAGCTATAGCCTAAATTTATCTCAAAATGGTACATGACGTTACAGTATTTAGTTCCATATGGAAGTTCACTCCTTTCTTCTTCATAATGTGATGCCTTTGAACGGTTCAATCTGAGAGGTTGGACTGGGTTGGGCTGCTTGCAATTGGACATGTTATTGAAGCACTATTGTTGGTATACAACAACAACAACCCAGTTGGATCCCACGAGAGTAGGGTCTGGGAGGGTGTATGTACGCATACCTTGCCCCTACCCGAAAGTAGAGAGGCTGTTTCCATGAGACCCCAGGCTCAAGCTGCACTTAAAAAGATCACAATAGATTAATAAAACAAGAAAAGCACAACTACAATGCAATAAAGCACCAAGCACACAGAACTAAAATTAAGCTATATTAAATAAAACTACGAAACGAGAGTATAGCAAGCAAGTAGAAAAAAGCACTAAGCATAAAAGGCCTACAAAGCACACAACAACAACACCCTCTAGCTCAAGGCACTTACCCAGCTACTCTAATCCTATTTCTCCAAATGTTCCTATCTAATGCCATATCCTTAGTAAGAGTACACTTTTTTTGTCTTTTCCCTTTTTAGTTGTTCCAAAGTGTATTTTGTAGCTTCTATGTCATTAACTAGAAGAAAAGCTAAATCACTGCACTCGTTTGAAGTTTTGAAAATGAAAGATAAATCCTCTTGGACCATTGGGTGCCTATATTGACATATAAGTTGGTTCTGGGTTTCTTCACTGTTATGTAATCAGACTTTGGCCTGTATTTTCATGGTTAAGAGTTATTTGTTTTAAGTAAATTTCGAATATTTTCCTCCCTCTAATTGCATGGTAGGGTAATTATTGTGGTTTATCTAGACACTAATGACTGAACTCTGCAGTACTAGTTATGCGGAATGCTGGTTTATAGTTCTTGTAAGATGCAGCAAAAATATTGTATAACCATTTCTGGGTTCTTCACAGATTGCTGCTGAAATCTTATGAAGGTTGCTCTATGCCATATGTTAGAGGGAATATAAAGTTGGATCATTGCTTAGCTTTATATTCCCTTGCAATTTTCACAGCTTTTCATACTTCGTACTTGTGAGATTATTGTAATGATTCCTCAGACATTGGTTGGTGAAAATGTCTGTGATTGTAACAAAAAATCATCATCAACAGTTATAAAGTTGTCACCCTCTACCATATCATCTGAACCATTTTCTGGGAGAGATGACAAGCTGTCAAAGACAGGTTCAGTTAATGCATCAGGAACTGATGTGCTTTGTACTGCTTTTGACTATGTAAATATAGCACAACTGTCTGAACATAAGTATGGGAAAAGAAGAGGTTCCCCTAAATCTGATGATGCAATGGAGAGAAAGTGTTCTGAAATCGTATGCATGACTCCATGCAAGTGTGGGCAGAAAAGTTTACCGCTGCATAATGAACTTAAACAACCTGCAAGAAATACCCGGAGGGAAGCAGCTAAAAGAGTAGCATTTGATATGGACAATTTGAGTATCATGCGTCGGAGAAGAACCACATGTAGAAAGCAAACACGAGCATCTGTTTGGGGATCTTTGAGAGATGCGGTACAAGCTTTTGGTGGGGTTGAGACACTTAAAAGTGATAAAAGGAAGTCAAGAAGAGCAAAGCGTTGCCAGAAAAGTGAAAAGAAAGGCAAGAATCAGGCTGTGCAAAGCTTGCAAAAATCAATGACAAAGACTCGCATCTGTTTAAAAATAAAATTTGGGCAACGATCTCTCATGGATATTCTTCCACTTGTTGAAAATGGTGAGGAAACTTATTCTTCTATTTGTTATGAACCAACAAAAGGTTCAGAAAATATTGGTGATCTGTTTGTGGACAAGTTGAACAGAAGTTCACGGTTAAATGGGCTCAATGAAAGTTCAGATAGTTCTTTTATGTTTTATGATGCTTCTGTTACAAATGCATGTCTTGCTAGCAAGAGCATTGTTGAAAGTCCAACTGAGAAATATTTGGCGAGTCGTCATGAGTCACCTTCCCAAGCTGAGGCAGTCAAACCAGAAACACCCATTGATGACATGTGCTCAAATCCTGGAACTTCTCCTGATTCCGAAGTTATCAATCTCATGACTGATGCTCATATCAGTTTAAATGGTCTAGGTAACTTACGTGTTAAAATGTCAACCCAACCAAGTGTTGCTGGTAGAGATGTTGAAAGTATTTGTATGCTGGAGAACTGTCATACAAAGGAAAAGAAAAACGACAAGTTTATCAAAACAGTTGATTGCAGTGTAAAAGCTACCATCCATAGTTCAGAAATTATGAGCACTGAGCAAACATTGGTACAACCCGCACAAGGAGATATCAAGGGCGATGACTCTTATCATGACCAGAAAGACACGTCTATTGTCACCACAGCTGAAAATGCACGTCGCAGTGTGTCTAGCATTGAGCTGCAACCTTTGTCTAAAATGGATGACTTTCGAATGTCTTCTGTTCCTGTGTTTGAAGATAGCGGAGAGAGAAATTATTGTTGTAGTCTTGATACTCGTTCACTGGTGTTACAGATGCCTGAAAAACCACATTCTTCTCTTGAGGGGCTCAAAATTTTAGAAATAGGAAGATCCAATGGAGTAGAGGAGAGCCAGTCAGAAGTCTTAAAGTCACCAAACACAGCAAATTCATCTAAAGAGAAGGCTAACAAGGGAAAACCAGCTCGCGAGTATGGAGCAATGAAGAAGAATCATGGTGTTCAGGGTCTTACTGAATTGGGAAACGATCCAAAAACAGGTATAACACTTCCATGATAATACTCTCACTTCTCAAACCTATATCCACTTCCTTTTCAGAACAAGCACTTAATGTCCATATTTCCCATCATTTCACAAATTAATTATCATGAAGTAATGTTGTAGATGGCCAAACACCATCTCATTGTGGACAAATTGCTTCTGGAAACAAAATTCCTGGTTTTTTATCAAATCAAATTGAAGAGTGTGCAGCACCGGTAACACCAAGAAGTGCATGGGTTCAATGTGATGATTGTCAGAAGTGGAGGCGCATAACAGCTTTACTTGCAGATCAAATTGAAGAAACAAACTGCAAATGGTGTTTATCTTACTCATATCTGTATACTGAATAATTAATAGGTTTTTGAATGGAATTCACAGGTTTAGTCTTGAACTTTTATGTTTGATAAAAAAGAAAATATTGGAGCTTTAGAACTTAAATGGAAATTATGATATTGGTGGATGACCTGAAGAAATTTTCTATTGGTGTATGTAGCCAACCCTAATCATTTGGGATTAAGAGATGGAATGGGGTGGGGGAGAGGGAGGGGTACCAGGGAGTTTTTTTTGGGGGAGGGGAGTTGTGATTCCAAATAACGTGATTACCTTAAACCAACGAGGCAATGACAAAAAACTATAGTGTTAGAGTCAAAACTACAATCACTATATAAAATCATGGTCAAACTGACAATAGTTTTGATCATGTTTGTAACAAGTTTGGAATATACTCCCTCCGTCCCTTTTGAATATTCTCATGTAACTTTTCGTGGTCTGCAATGCAATACCTTGACCATCAATATCTTTATTTATAGTTTGATATAAAATATAAAAATGTAATATTTCAAAACTATGTTTCAGAATGAACTTATTGATATTAAATTTATATCACAATTCAATGTTTTTTTATTGTAATTTGTAATCTAAGTTTAAAAAAGTTGACCTTGAAAGTCAAATAAGGAAGATTCAAAAGGGACAGAGGGAGTATAATTTATATGCTCCATGACTCTACCTTGAGAGAGTGTGTGGAATATGAGATTATAAAATAAACTTATATCTCATCATGATGAACAGTGGCATCATCTGTGACGCAACCTTAGGATATGTCATCCTTGACATCATATTTGGATTAGTATAATCCCTGTAATTAGCTACAAATATAAGAGTTGTCCATGACCACTCTATAAACCTTCTCCTATCATTGCTACATTCTCCCAAAAAACACTGAGGCAAGCAGGGGCGAGCTTCAGGGTTTAGCCTCAATGTGCACTCTCAAACACTAGTGCAGAGAGCTAAAGAAGACTGTTAATATACGTTACACACACCATCATAACCGATTTAAATTCCCTAACATAGTAACCATAGTTTCATTAGTTATATACAGTCATACCATGTTTCTCTCCCAAATGGATATGGAATTTCTTCTTCTTTGCTCTGATCATAATGTAGTGGGTCATTGGAGTGTTCTAGATTTACCATGCATACAAGGAACAATGCTCCTTGGTCATTACTCCTCAAAATTCTGATGCTCTTTGCATTTTATTGGTTCTAAAGGATCTGTAAGGACAACAATGATAAAGACTTTGCTGATTGTTCAATTCGTCAAGAGAAGTCAAATTCAGCAATCAACGCTGAGCTTGAAATATCTGATGTCTCCGAAAATGAGGATGCTTCTTGTTCTCTCAGTCGCAGTCATCCGGGAAAGAAGTCTAAAGGTATTTGATTATGGTAGTGATAACACTTGATGTATTTATCTTAGAGCATGAACTTTTCTGACTAAGCAGTTCCACATTTCTTCATTATTTACATGGACTGCAGTTGATCAGAGCCCCTGTTGGAAATTGATCAAGTCAAACTTGTTTCTGCACCGTAGTCGCAAATCTCAGACCATTGATGAGGTTAATAAATAAACTTTACATAGTTTCTATACATGTCTGTTTTTCATTGTGAATTTACTGTTTTATGGACACTGAAATCTTGCTCTTATGACTCTAAGTACTCCGTATAAGACATAGCCCCACATAATTGTGGTCTTTTATATTGTTTCTTTTTTGTTGCTGTTGTTATTTTAGACGCTATTTGAGAGTAAATGCTGCATTTTGTATGTGATGAATTTGTATAGTCATTGAAAAATGTGTCAACTATGAAGCATCCGTACTCTATTTTTACAAAGTGTGTCAACTATGAAGCGTTGGTACTCCATTGTTGCAAATTGTCCCTATTAGGTACTTTTTGGTACTGGCACTCGTTGGGTACACCTAGGTATTAGGTATATCATGGGTATGGATGGGTATGAATGGTACAATGCGAATTGGGTATGGTTGGGTTTGGCTAGGTATTGCCGGTCTTTTGTCTGGGTACGGCTAGCCACTGCTTTATCTTTTTGGACACTATGCTTAGTAAGAATGATGTAGCTTTTGGGGTTTTTTTTTTGGGGGGGGGATACCCTTTGTTTTCTTTTACCATGTTTTTTCAAAGTCCTACCTCTTCTTTCGTTCACTTGGTTACACACACCTCACCTAACTCGACTCCAACATGGAACTCACGTTCCAGTTTTAAGCTACAGGACTTTTAGTATTCTTCTCAATTTGAGCTTTTCTTTAATCATTCTCATTCAATTATTTTGGCTTGTTTTATGTCAAAGTTAGTATGCTTTCTAATTTATCACCTGAAGGTTTAGCTTTTACTCAGTAATTTATATATTTTGAATATGTGTGTATAGTCCGTACCCTTTTTTGAGTGTGGCGCGGATACCATTTCCGTATCCAGTGGCGGATCCAGAAACTTAGGCAGTAGGGGGCGCCAAACAGGGGTCTGGGAGGCAGCACCCCAGACTTTTTTTAATACAAACAATGCGAAACATTAAAAAATGAATTTAACCTCAAAAAATTATTCAAGTAGTGAATTAAAAAGTTTAAAGAATTAAATTTCTATATATAGATTGCATTATAACTTAGTTTAATTATTATATATTTTTAGTGTTTCACTATCAATTTTATTTTTGTGCTTTTTTAAAATTTGACTTTAAGATTATACTCTTTTAATAATTAAATATTTAACTTTTCTCATTTTTTCTCACTTAACACTATCTATTGAAATTTCTAATACTTTTAATTGGGGTCTCCAATATTTTTTTTGTTGGGTCATAAATAATATAACTCTAAACATTAAAAAACCAAAGTAAAAAATTAGATAAAAAAGTAGTAGGGGGCATGTCACCCCAACACATACAAAGTACATCCGCCCCCGTCCGTATCCATGCAACCTAGAGGGACAGGTTGTTTGTATAATGCAGATTTACTTATTCATAATTTGTTAGAATGAATAACTTGTAAAATCCATTGCAATTGATGCGGTTGTCATAGCAGTGCTACCAAAGTCGATATGGCTAAAATATTCCTTGTGGTTGGGCTCAAAATGAGTTGGAGTTGGATCATTGCTGGAGGCTTTATGTAGATTTTCACAATGGAATCTTTCCTGCAAAATAGGACTTTTAACAGTCTTTACATTAGACAATACAGCATTGTTGTTTTCATATACTCCATAGCATCAATAAACTTGTTTTTTCCTGCTAGGTCATGGTTTGCCAATGCAAGCCACCCTCAGATGGTAGAATGGGATGTGAAGATGGATGTTTGAACCGAATGCTTAATATTGAGTGTGTTCAAGGGACATGCCCATGTGGGGAACAATGTTCAAATCAACAGGTTCATATAATCTCATGGGAACACTCTGTGATTTCTTCACGGAAGTAGTCAGAATATCTTTATGTTTCTGCTTGCAGTTCCAGAAGCGGAATTACACAAACTTGAAATGGTTTAAATGTGGCAAGAAGGGATATGGCTTACAATTGCTTGAAGCTGTATCAGAAGGACGTTTTCTAATTGAATATGTTGGAGAGGTACACTTGATTTTTTTCACGAATCTGAAATCTGAAAGGCGTTTTGGTGCAATTTGAAGTATGAAGGCCTTATTTCCTGTGCTCACCAAGGAAATGCTTACATTAAAAATTAGATGTTATTGCCTTTGTCCTGCATTGTTTGTGTTACGGACCTAGGGTTTCTTTAATGGTTTCTTATTATCAGTTTCCAATTATTATTATTATTATCGTTATTATTATTACTATTACTATTTTGAGGGATATGATTATTTAGGGAAAAGGACCGGAATAGGACTAAAACATGGCAAGGAGACAAAAAAGACATTTATGTTCATGTCCCAAAAATAAGACTTATAATGTCAAAGAGTATCAATATGTAATGCTATAAAACACTGTGAAAAGCCACCATACAATGTCAACTTTTGGCATTACACAGTGCAACATTCCTATTTAGGAGTTAAAGACATAGGAAGTCCTATTTTGGTATAAGTTCAATGTTGTAGTCCTATTTAGGTAAGTTTTGTTATTATTTATTATTTGTTTCCTATTATTATTATTAGAAATAGTAAGCCTCCTATTAGTAATTTAGTATTGATATATAGTTATTTTATTAATATTCCTTAAGGATTCACGTATTGTTATTTTATTAATATTCCTAAAGGATTCCTAATAATTATCTACATAGCTTTCTTTAAGGCCCTATAGGGAGATTTATTAATTAAATCATCGTTGAAGTAGAATAAGAATCAGTGGTTCTTTTGACTTCAACATTTGATGTCACATTATGACATCAGGCACCTGTGGTGATATGTTGGGCCCAAAAGTGGTTCCTACCCCTAATCCATAGCCCCTCTGCGTCTGCTGCCCCCCCCATCGCAAAACTGTAGCAAATCGGCGAGTAAGAGAGGGGGCTATAGGGGGTGTAGGATCCATTTTCAAGCCTAAAACAGAGCACCTTAGATGCGAGCGAAGTCATAACATGACATCGGCGCTTGATGTCAAAAAAACCGCACCAGTCACCAGAACAATTGTTATTCTCTGTGATCTCTTCTCCACTCACAGACAAACAATAGAGAGACCGCGGTTCTTCTTCTTCTTCTACATTCACTGCTCGTCCTTGTACGACATCCCTGACCAAGGCCCTTAACAATTTGGTCTCTGATTTGGACACCTATATCAAATGAATTTACAACCTAACTATGGGAGTTTATTGCAACCACCATGACCAAGCTCGCCTCTATTGCTGAGAAAATTTCCAGCCTCGAGTCGGACCACAAAGTGTTGTCGGGAGAAGTCCCTAGCCTCATTGGAAAGAGGTAGGGGAAAACATCACTGGGGGTCAGGTTCCCAGATTTCTGGTTCTCAGGACAGCGAGCTTCGTTGGGCAGAGGACTCCCACAGGGACCAAACTGGGGTTTTGCGAGCCCGATATACCAAGATGGAGTTTTTGACCTTTGATGGCACATAACTGAATTGGCTGGCTGAAGCATTGCAAGTTTTCTGCACCAAATGACATATGAAGCCGACCAGGTGGGTACTGTTTCCTTCTACTTACTGGAGGATGCACAACTTTGGTTTGATTAGATGATGGAGGAGGAAGAAACGGCGGGCTCATACCTTCAAAGAATTTTGCATTAAGCATTTTGTGCCACCTTTAGACATGGACCCGGTTTGCGATCTGAAGCTCTTGATGTTAGCCGGGACTGTTGAAGACTACTGCACACATGTCCAGCCTTGGCACGGATCACTGGGGTTCAATTGCAACATCAACTAGCCCTTTTTATTGTGACCCAGCTCTGAGGATTGATGTCCAGATGGCCAAACCATGGAATTTGGGTTTTACAATGTATCTGGCCCAAACCTTGGAAAGCACATTGCTCTGCGCCCCGATGGTGACCCACCCGAGGACACAAATTGCAGGAGTCACATTGCAAAACCAAGAGGGATGAGAAGCCCCCAATAGCTCAGCCTCACCAAGAAAGGGAACATGATAACCCATCGACTGAATAAGGCGGAGATAGTGGCATTGTGTGTCCTGTGACCTTGCTACAAATGTGATGAGCAATGGACTACGATGCGCAAGTGCAAGCAGTTGTTCTTCATTGTGGTGAAAGACGATTATGAGGCAGGGGAAGACCCACCAAATGAGCAGATGAGGTTACGCCTCCACACTTTGAGTTTGTGGGCAAGCTCAAATTCGAGTGAGGGAGCAATGTTACATAGGGTTCAGACCAGACCAGACCAACATTCATATCATTGACACTAGATCAGAGGTCATCAGACCAGTCAAATCCTAAATAGTTCAGATCAAATCATATTTTGCACGCAAAGAGAACACATCCTCTGTCTACTAAAGAATCAAAGTTTCACAATTTTGAATCTATCATATGTAATTTTTATTCAACAACAACAACATTACCCCAGTGCCTCAACGGATCCCTCCCCCCATTGCTGGGTAAGGGGGGTCGGATGTACGCAGTCTGACCCCAATGTTTAAAACATAGAGCGGCTGTTTCTAGACGACCAATATGTAATTTTTATTCACTCTTTAAAAAACCAGTTCTGTAATTTATTGAGTTGGTTGAGCCTACAATGAAGTTAATAGCATTTGAATTAGTCAAAAGGGCACTTGCAAACTCCTGCAAATGTTAAGATGAGATCTGTTATAGCCACCTGAATTTCTGCACCATTTTCAGAAATTTGATTTCCCAATGGGCATACGTATTGCACAAGTACATACTTTCCACTTAATATATATTTTACTGATGTATAGTAGTTTCTTGCTTTATAGGTGCTTGATATGAATGCTTATGAGAAACGACAAAGTGAGTATGCATCCAAGGGTCATAAACATTTCTACTTCATGACACTTTATGGCGGTGAGGTATAGTCTTTCTACTCCCATAATCTTTTCTAGATTTTCTAACATTTGATTGTATAGCCTGATAGTTTCTTCCCACAACGATACAATATAATCCCAACTTCGTTTTGGGGTTGAAAATATATGCAGTCTTACCATGTGAAAACAAAGAGAGTATTTTTGTGAGAACATAAATGCATTGCTGCATTCACTTTCCAAAGTTTCGTAGAAAGTTAGAGCAATGAGAGTTTAATGTGACATTCTCACTAGTCCATTATGTGCTTGAAACTAAAACATTGTAAGTGATGACTCTTTTAGCTCCATTGTTAATGTTTTGGTCCAACCCTGAACATCTTAGTATTCCTAGTCCTAAATTATCCATTATACTCTATTTGTCCCTTAATTTATCTATCACACCTTGTCCATTGACAGTAGAGCTAAAAGAGTAAGTTTGGAAAATGTTTTGGCTTCAAGTAAACAATGGAAAACTCAAAATGGGTCATTAAAGTTCCCTTGCTTCTTGCTCAACCTGTTAGAAAATTATCCTTTTCCATTTGACTTCTCTTGCTCAACATTTTTAAACTTTTACCACAATATGTGGAAAAAATACATTGCCTTTTTATATACACTTGAAATCAATAGATAAATTTTAAAACATAGTTTTGAAATATTCTATTTTTATAATATATATATTCATAAATAAATAGAGATATTAATGATCAAAGTGTTGCATTGGAAAATGTGAAAAGTCAAATGAGAATAGATTTCAAGACGGATGGGGTATTTTCTATTAAATTTTAGGCACATTAAACTTCCCTTGCTTCTTGCTTTTTACCAAGGGCCTAACAAAAACAGTCTCTCATATTTTACAGAGGTAAGTTTGCTTACATCTAACCCCAAAAGGCTCCAACATAATCAAAGATTATTCTTGGTTGTTGTTGTGCGCCTGTGCCCCATCTATGATCTATCCCATAGGTCGAGCCTATTTTTTCAAACACAATGTTTTAGTTGGTAAAGTATGACTATTGAAAGTCATTAAAAACAATTACTCCTCGCATCCCACTATTTTGGGACATAGGTAGTTGCATGCAATTTAAGAAACCTAGAATTATAGGGTTGATATTGATATTTAAAGGTAAGAATCAATGGGAGCACACAAAATCACCAAATGTGGTACAACAACAACAACCTAGTTGGATCCCACGATAGTAGGGTGTGGGGAGGGTGTGTGCACATACCTTGCCCCTACTCAAAAGTAGAGAGGCTTTTTCCAAGAGATCCCCTTTCCCCTATGGTATGTGACAAAATTAATGGGACAGTCAAAATGGTAAAAAAAATGACAAATATAGTGGGGCATTGGGGGAGATGGAATACTGTTTTTAAGTTTATTTGTTGATTCATCTAAAACACATTTGACTTGTTTAGGATACTTTTTCTTTGTAAAAACATTAAAATGATGAAAATTAACTAGTTTTGTTCGAAATAGAGTTTTTTTTAATAAAAAACTTTATAAGCTATACCAAATTACTCATACAACGAGTTGTTTCATGCCCTAAATAAACTCAGACATTTAAGAAATCAGTTGGACAAGTTGATTCACATCTACGAACATGGAAGCTAGAAGGAATGCCACTATAAAGTGTAGTTTATAAATAGTTATGTTTCATTTGCTTTAAAATTGAATAATAAAGAAAATAGATTGTGAATAGCTTTTGTCAAACTTTCTTAACGGAACCAAACACACGGTGGAATGGAAATACTCCCTCCGTCCGGAAAAGATCTTCCCACTCTACCTTTTTTTTCCGCCCGGAAATAATCTTCCCATTCTACTTTTTTATACCAATTCTTCCTAAATTACCCCTTCCAATAATACCCCTCTTTTTTTTTTTTTTCCTTCTCTCCTCTTTCTACCCCATGTTGTTTCTCCTATCTTCCACTTTTTCTTCTTCTTTTTTCGTTTCTTCTTTCTCCTCCTCTCTCTTCCTCCGTCATTTCCTCTTCCTCCTCGCTTCCACTCAATTTTCTTTTCTTTCTTCTTCTTCTTCTTCTTCTTCTTCTTCGTCTTTCTCCTCCTCTCTCTTCCTCCGTCATCTCCTCCTCTTCTTCACTTTTCCTCCTTCATCTTTGCTCTTCTTTATCTCCTCTTATTTCTTTACCATCTCTCTTCTAGATCCGAGCATGGCAGCGATGGTGGCGACGGCGGTGGTGTTAGCGGGGATGATGGTGAGTCTCGATCTCCACTTCTTCTTCTTTTTCTTCTTCTTCTTTTCTTTCTCTTCCTTCTTTCTATTATAGGGTGGCGTCGATGGTAGGGGTGGCGTCAATGGTAGGGTGGCGGCGATGGTGAGGTTGCGTCAATGGTAAGTCTAGATATGCAATCTTCTTCTACTCTTTTTCTAACTTCTTTCTCATCATTCTTTATTTCTTTGAGATCTAATGGTAGGGCTATGACGATGATGGTGGGACTGGCGCAATTATGGTGGAGGGGGCTGGTGGAGATGGTCGGAGAATGGATCGATGGTGGAGCTGGCGGCAACGGTGGGGCTGGCGGCGAGGAGGGGAGGGGCTACGGTGGAGGCGGTGGTGGGGACTTGATGGTGGCAGGGCTGAGAAAGGAAGGAGTGAGAGGGTATTTTAGACAAATTACACTCATAGTCAACTCTTCGGAGTAGGGGTTCTGCTCTTTCTCTCTCCTCTCCTCTGCTCTGTCATCTCTAACGGTTACTCTTCTTCCTCGGAGTAGTCGCCGGTGCGTCGACAGCACCCGTCCTCCCTGCCGGCGGTTTAGACGGTAGTCCGACGGCGGCGGGCGGCGGCGGAACCCAGGTAAGTACACACCTACCCTCACCCCCACCCCTTCTCCAGACCTATCTCCCCCATCCGAACCAGATCCGTTCATCTTCCCTTTGCCTCGCCGAACCAGATCCGTTCACCTTCCCTTTGCCCGCCGACCTGTCCCCTGCCCTACCCCCTCGCTGTCGACCTGTCCCTCGCCCTACCCCCTCGCCGGAACCGGAACCTAGCTACCACTTACCCCACCACCTGTCAGGCCGGCTTGCCGCCCCCGACCAGCCCCCCATCATCACCAGCATCACCCCCGCACCCTCCCTCTGATACCCCCCTCAACCCACTGCTTCCCCACCCACCCTCAGATACCCCTCTCACAGCAGCGGAGCCACCCCCCAGCCTCCTCCCCACAACGGACCCCCCACCCAGCGCCCCCCAGCCCCAGCGGAACCTTCCCCCCGCCAGCCCCTAGTCAGTACACAACCCAGCCCCCTCCCTCACCACACTCTAGCTACAGTCCCCCACCCAGGCTCCGTCACCAGCCTTCCCTGCTCCAAACCTTCCCCGGGTTCTTATTGCTTTTACTGCTTTTATCGCTCTTCTGTGATTTGTGATTTGATTGCTGTTATTGATCTACTGTGTGTGTTAAGGTGTTGCTTGGATTGCTGACTTTTTGTGCTACTACTGTACTCTTTTACTGTTATTTGCATTGTTGCTCTTACAGTCTTTAGTAGTGGTTCGTACCTTACTGTTTTTGTGTTAGTTGCTTCGTCTCTCCTTTGCTTTTTGGTGTTGCTGTGTAGGTGTAGTGGCGTGGGTTAGCAATGTAGCTATTAGGGCATATCCTGGGGTTGGGACGGGGGTAGGGGGTACGGGGGTAGGAGGGTCGCAGAGGGGTAGCGTAGTGTCACATGTGCGTTTCGGCTCATGGAACATAGGGACCCTCACGGGTAAGTCGATTGAGTTGGTGCAAGTTCTCAAGAGGAGAAGGATTCAGGTGGCATGCGTGCAAGAAACCAGGTGGGTGGGCACTAAGGCGCGAGAGGTTGATGGTTTCAAATTGTGGTATTCAGGTTCAGCTAGGGGAAGGAATGGAGTCGGCATTCTGGTGGCGCCGGAGCTGCGGGAGTTTGTGGTGGAGGTGAAGAGGATTAGTGATCGTCTAATGTTTATCAAGTTGGTTTTGGGTGGCTGTGCGATCAATGTCGTGAGTGCTTACGCCCCGCATGTTGGCCTGGCAGACGAAGTTAAGAAGGAGTTTTGGGACGCCTTGGATGGGGTGATTGTTGGTTTTCCACTGACTGAAAAAGTCGTCATTGGAGGCGACTTCAATGGCCATATTGGAGAATCGGCCGATGGCTTCGAGGACGTGCACGGTGGTTTTGGCTTTGGCAGCAGGAACCAGGAGTTTCACTCTTGGAGTTTGCCAGAGCGAGTGATTTGGTGGTTGCTAACTCGTGTTTCCCTAAACGAGACGACCATTTGGCTACATTTGTTAGTGGAGTGGGGACGACACAGATCGACTATCTTCTCTTGCGCAGGTGTGATCGGGTGCTCTGCAAGGATGCTAAAGTAATTCCGAGTGAAAACGTCACTACCCAACACAAGCTTCTCGTGATGGATGTTATGATCAGGTGGGAGAAACATAGGAGAGCTTTGAGTGGCAACACACAAATCAGGTGGAGGAGACTAAGTGCGGAGAACATCGCTGAGTTGACCAGGCGAGTGCAGGAGAAAGGTGCGTGGGAATCGACCGGAGAGGCTACAGATATGTGGGTGCGGACTGCTAACTGCATCAGGGAATCAGCCAGGGAAGTGTTAGGTGTGAGCTCTGGCTCTGGGAGTAGGCGTCGGGGTGATTGGTGGTGGAGCGATTCCGTCCGAAGTAAGGTGGAAGCTAAGAAGGTGGCGTATTTGAGGTACATGGGCTGCAATGTTGAGGAGGAAAGAGCGGCGTTGCGAGTGGAGTACAAGAATGCGCGTAAAGAAGCTAAGTTAGAGGTAACGAGGGCAAAGAATGCCGCTTTTGAACGCCTTTACAAGGATATTGAGGAGAAAGGCAGTGTTAATCCACTGTGCCGGCTTGCTAAGGTGCACGAGAGGAAGGCCCGAGATCTAGACCACGTGAGATGCGTGAAGGACAGCGATGGTAGAGTGTTAGTTGAGACTGCCAAGGTGGCTAAGCGCTGGGGGGAGTACTTTAGTGAACTCTTAAATGCGGGAGGAGACCAGAGGCTAGTTCTTGATGAGTTGGGACATCCTGGGGCATCTCGTGTGTATTGCCGGCGCATTCGCTTGGAAGAGGTGGTTCGGGCTCTCCGCGTGATGCGTAATGGGAGAGCTGTGGGACCAGATGAGATTCCAGTGGAGTTTTGGAAGCATGCGGGTCGTGATGCGTGGGTTTGGTTAACCAAACTCTTCAATGTTATCCTCCGGACAGCATGGATGCCTGATGAGTGGAGGGAGAGTCTCTTGGTCCCTCTGTTTAAAGGAAAAGGTGACATTCAGAGCTGCGAGAATTACAGAGGCATCAAACTGCTTAGCCACACCATGAAGGTTTGGGAGCGAGTTATCGAGTATAGGGTGCAGAAAGAGGTTTGCATCTCGGAGAACCAGTTTGGTTTCATGCCTGGCAGATCGACTACAGAGGCCATTCATCTCGTGAGGAGGTTAATGGAAGAGTATAGGGCTAGGAAGAAGGACCTTCATATGGTGTTTATTGACCTTGAGAAGGCGTATGATAGGGTGCCAAGGGAGGTCTTATGGAGGTGCCTTGAGGCGAGAGGAGTGCCCATCGTGTACACTCGCGTGATCAAGGATATGTACGATGGGGCTATGACCAAGGTAAGGACTTCCGGGGGCGTCTCAGATTCCTTCTCGGTAGGGATGGGGTTGCACCAAGGGTCTGCTCTTAGCCCTTTTTTGTTCGCCTTGGTGATGGATGTCCTAACTCAAGGTGTTCAAGACGGGGTCCCATGGTGCATGCTTTTCGCGGATGATATTGTGCTTATCGACGACACACGTGAGGGACTAAACGATAAGTTGGAATCACGGCGTCTTGCCCTTGAGACTTAAGGATTCAGAATAAGTAGGAACAAGACTGAATACATGGAATGTCGTTTCAGTGGCCGGGATACAGACTCAGAGGTGGAAGTCAAGATTGACTCTCACCTAGTACCTAAGGTAGACAGGTTTCGTTATCTTGGCTCAGTAATTCAGGCGGATGGGGAGTTAGATGCGGATGTTGGACATCGGGTTGGAGTGGCTTGGGCCAAATGGCGGTTAGCTTCAGGGGTGTTGTGTGATCCGAAGATTTCGCCTAGAATGAAAGGTAAGTTCTATCGATCCGTAGTCAGACCTGCTATGTTATATGGGGCAGAGTGTTGGGCGGTTAAGAAGACTCATGTGCGTCGTCTGCATGCGGCGGAGATGCGGATGTTACGATGGATGTGCGGGAAGACTAGGTTGGATAGAATTTCGAATGAGGTTATCCGACGTCAAGTAGGTATGGCACCGGTGGAAGACAAGTTGCGGGAAGCGAGGTTGAGGTGGCTTGGCCATGTGAGACGGCGGGATGCTGACGCCCCTGTACGGAGATGCGAGAGGATTACAGTTATCGGGGGAAGTAGGGGAAGGGGTAGACCTAAGAAGAGTTGGGAGGAGGTGATAAGACAGGATTTAGGACTTCTCGACCTGACTGAGGATATGGCCCTAGATAGGAACCTTTGGAGAACTAAGATTAGAGTAGCTGGATAGGAGCTCGGTGTTGTAGAGGTTGTTTTGTAGCATGTTGTATTTGTTGGGAATCTTTTGCTATTGTTTGTACTTGTTGCTTGTACTTGGTGCCTTATCTGTGCTATACTGTGTTCTCTTCCATATTTTTGTGCAGGTGGAGCCGGGGGTCTCTTGGAAACAGCCTCCCTACTTCCGAGTAGGGGCAAGGTCTGCGTACACACACCCTCCCCAGACCCTACTGTTGTGGGATTCAACTGGGTTGTTGTTGTTGTTGTAGTCAACTCTTCATAAAAATGAAGAAAAGTCAAAATGGGAAGTTTATTTCCGGACGGAGGGAATAATAATTAATGAGATAATATTAGGGTGCTAACATCTGTTTGTGCACCTAAATTGCTTATAGTAATCTCTCTTATCTCTTGGTATATGTTTTTTTACTTGTTGAATTTAGTTTTTATGTATTTTGTCAATGTTGCCTATTGTTTAGTATGCCTCACATTTCAGGTAATAGATGCATGTGCCAAAGGAAATTTGGGTCGTTTCATAAACCATAGTTGCGATCCAAATTGCCGTACTGAGAAGGTGAATGAACCTGTTACTATATAAATTGCATTATTAAAAATATTTCACATCATATACTATGGGAACACTTTTGATCTATCTAAAATGTTAATGAGAAGTTGCTTGTTCAATTTGTTTGCTTACAATTATGTTTTCAAAGGAAAACAAGTGTCTTGAGACAAAACATTAAACCTATTTTATAAGGGAGTGTTCTTTAATGAGGATAGAAAAAAGGAAATATAAAAAGAGGAATGGGTTATGGAATCATCTATTTATCTGTGAACAAGCCTACAATCCTTTGTAGAAGGAATCATGTTATGAAATTCCAAGCCTTCATGATAATCAGTCTTCCACTTTAATGAAAATTATCATGGGGCGGTGATGGTTGGGATGATATACTAAGAATTTAATGCTGTTATGTTAAACATTCTCAAATATTTTGGCCATTGTAATTTACCTATCTTTTATCTTCTTGCACAGTGGATTGTAAATGGAGAAGTTTGCGTTGGGATTTTTGCATTAAGGGACATTAAGAAGGTACAACTATACAATAACCTATGTTATTGTACCTGATTAATTTTCACATGAATGTGATGTCACTTTGTTCAATATTGGCATTGAGAGCATATTAACTTCATTATTTATTTACAGAGTATTATTAACTTGGACCAAGCTAAATCCTTGTCTACAATGTGTTGTAGCTTGTTAGTTCACTTGTATGTGTTGTTACTTTGTAGTTTCTTACCACAGCACATTGTTGACCTGAATTCTTTGGGCCTAATGAACTCTCTTTAAGGAAACATCTGATTTCTTGGATTTGGCAAGTTTTCATGCTGGTCAGAATCATCATCTAATATTTAACGAGTTTGTGTGCTGAAGACTTCTTTGTTCAAGACTTCTTTTTTTGACAAACTTTCAATATCATTAGTAATCTTTCAAAACCTTACACCCATAATCCGATCAATAAAGCAGACATAAAAGCAGAAGTCAGTACAATTGCTCACTGATATTCAACAGGACATTAACTCTTTTGTAGGAGTTTTACAATAAACAAGAGTAAATCACACAAACTAAAAAACATAAAACTCTAGCACCTAGACTAGTAGAAAACAAAACCTCACACCTAGATGAGAAGACAACATCGGAAATCAGCAACTCTTCTTTATTGGACAATAATGGCAAAAGAGCATACATTTTGTCCAAGATGATAGAGATGTAGATCTTTTTCTCTGTATAGGAAGTGATGAGGGAACCACCACAACATCATCCTACTAGTTTCCTCAAAAGTGGGAGAGGATGAAGAAGAGCGGTGACAACGGGTTTTGAAGAGAATTTTACGCTTTGTTTGGATGGGTAGAGAAACCAGAAAGATAGAACATGAGAACAAAGTAAATGAAGAGAAAAGTGTATTCTCTGTTATTGTTTGGATGGATATAAAATAAAGAGAACAACAACAATAACCCAGTTAGATCTCACAAAGTAGGGTCTGGGGAGGGTGTGTGTACGCAGACCTTGCCCCTACCCAAACGTAGAGAGGTTGTTTCCATGAGACCCCCGACTTAAGCTAGTACATAAAAGATCACTCAGTAGTTACATAGAGGGGGAAAGCACATATACAATGCAAAACTAAATTTAATAAAGTTACAAAACGAGAGTATTGCAAGTTAATAGCAAATAGCACCAAGCATTAAAGGCCTACAAGGCACACAACAACACCCTCTAGCTCAAGGCACCTACCCAGCCACTCTAATCGTATCTCTCCAAACACTCGTATCTAAGGCCATATCCTCAATAAGGGAAAGAAATCCGAAGTGCTATCTAATCACCTCCTCACTCTTTCTAGGTCTACCTCTTCCCCTACTTCCCTCTACCAACGTGAGTCTCTCGCATCTCCGCACTGGAGCGTCAACATCATGCCGTCTCACATGAACGAACCACCTCAATCTAGCTTCTCGAAGCTTATCTTCCACTGGCGCCATGCCTAACTGACCTTGAATAACCTCTTTCGGAATTCTATCCAGCTTGGTCTGCCCACACATCCACCACAACATCCACATCTCCGCCCTATGCAGACAACACACGTGACTCTTCTTAACCACCCAACACTCCGCCCCATAGAGCATACTTGGTCTAACTACACACCGGTAGAACTTACGTTTCATCCTGGGTGAAATCTTCTTATCGCACAACACTCCTGATGCCAACCTCCACTTAGCCCAAGCTGCTCCAACACGGTGCACAACATCCCCGTCTACCTCCCCATCCACCTTAATGACCGAGCCAAGATACCGAAACTTGTCCACTTTGGGCACAAGGTGAGAGTCAATCGTCACTTTCACCCTTGAATCCGTCATTCGGCCATTGAAACAACATTCCATGTTTCCAGTCTTGGTTCTACTGAGTCTGAATCCTTTGGTCTCCAGGGAAAGGCGCCAAAGTTCTAACTTACCATTTAGTCCCTCGTGTGTGTCGTCGATAAGCACAATATCATCCGCAAAAAGCATGCAGCACGGGACTTCTTCTTGGACTCATCCCGTCGGGACATCCATCACCAAGGCGAACAAGAAAGGGCAAAGGGCAGACTCCTTGTGCAACCCCACCCTTACAGAAAAAGGGTTAGAGTCGCCTCCAACAGTCTTTACCCTCGTCCCTGCCCCGTTGTACATGTCCTTGATCGCGCGGGTGTAAGCAATCAGAACTCCTCAATACTCAAGACACCTCCACAAGATCTCCCTTGGCACCCTATCGTACGCCTTCTCAAGGTCAATAAATACCATATGAAGATCCTTCTTCCTAGCCATTTACTCTTCCATCAACCTCCACACGAGGTGAATGGCCTCTGTCGTCGATCTACCGGGCATGAAACCAAACTGGTTCTCGGAAACGCACACCTCTTTCTGCAGCCTATACTCGATGACACGCTCCCAACCAAACCTTCATAGTGTGGCTAAGCAGTTTGATGCCTCTGTAATTCTCGCAGCTCTGAATGTCGCTCTTGCCCTTAAATAGAGGGACCAACACGCTCTCCCTCCACTCGTCCGGCATCCTAGCCGTCCGGAAGATAACATTGAAAAGTCTAGTTAACCATACCAACCCACCACGTCCCGCATGCTTCCAAAACTCCATTAGGATCTCATTGGTTCCAAAGCTCTCCCACCACGCATCCCTCAAAAATCCCGAGCAACCTCTTCCTGCCTAATGCATCGGAAACACCCAAGTCTTGAAGCGCCTCAGACTTCCCCAACTCTCCTAGTTTGAGCCTGTGGTCCCCTCCAGCATTTAAGAGGCCACAAAAATACTCCCCCAGTCCCCCCAGCACTTCGCCACCTCTGTAGTCGCAACCAACACTCTACCGTCGCTGCCCTTCACGGAGTTCACGCATCTCACGTGGTCCTGATCTCGTGCCTTCCTCCTCCATTCCATTTTCTTCTCACATGTGGAGAGAAAAATTTTCATGTGGACCTCGGCGCCATTTTCTCCTCTCTTCCTTTTCTTTCTCATCCAAACAAGTGAAAATGTTTGGACTCCGTGTTTTCTCTTCTCATGTTTTAGTTCTCCCTATTTTCTCTTCATTCTAACACAAGCTTAGGGTTTTTCAGGATTGAGAATTAAATACAAATTCCTCCCTTAATTTGTTTAAGACTTCAATCAAATGCGGTTTATGACTTCAATCAAAGCACTCTTGCTATGTTTGTGAAGAAAGAAATTATTTTCTAATGAACAATGACTTTTCAATCTTTTAGAATTTTAACCCATGCCCTATGAAGCCCGGACACAGGTGTAGGTGTGGGAGAGGACATTTTGTAAAAGTATGAGACACAGGTAAGAGGGGGATGTGACAAGTTTGTGTGTGTTTTCGTGTATAGATACGAGTACGCAGTTTTTTTTATTTTAAAACATTTACTTCATAAAATATCACTCATAAAGTCATGAAGTTAAAAATCCATTCTACAAGCAGTCAGATACTTAATAAATGAGCTTTTACACTATTGTAGGAACCACTTAATTCATTGTTTGCAGAAGTTGCACTTAAAATTTATGTTACCCCTGCCTTTGAACATCTCAAGTACTTTAACATGACCCCAAAGAAGAAACTTGCTTTCTGCAGATTTTGATGTAACCCATACACTTGCATCCGGGAAAGAGGATCCCTGAAGCCAAGTAAAAGAAAGAAGATTATGATAGTGTAGGGGTATCAAAATATGGACACATAACTCAACTATCTCCAGAAGTTAGGGGGTAAGTTCTGTATCAAGTAGTAGATTTTGATGTAACCCCTACACTTACATCTCTCTCTCTAAGATGTAACCCCTACTTGATGATGTAAGTTTAGGGGTTATAGAACTACTTGATGATACAAAACTCAACTTACCTAAGTAAGAGAGAGATGATGATATAACTAGGCTTTTAAAATTTGAAGAGAAAGAGGTGAGAGTCTGAGAGAGTGGTAGATTGAATATACAGAGGCTGGAAAATGAATTGAGAAATTAGATGGATAGACATTGGCTGAAGAGATAGGTATGAGCCTCCCAGAGTCAATGAATACACAACTTTTTAAGGCCTAATTTTAACACTTTAATCATTTACTTGAGTAAGTTGAGTTATTAAAAAAGGACCCTCTCTCACACACATACACACTCTCTCTCTCTTTAAATTACTCAGCGAAATCGTTGAAGGCTCCGTAGTGTGTACCAGCATTTCTCTGTATTAAAAATAAGAAAAAAGGAGACACATCTTAGGTATGTCCCTGAAGTGTCAGACCCACTTACCTCACCTCTTTTGAAGTGTCTGTGCTTCATAGAATCATAGGGAATCATAGCTCAATCCAATGAGAACAGAGCACAGGGATAATATTTCCCAGTTTTTAAATGCTCAACCTTAAGTGTTCACTGTTGGGGATTTTCTTATCAGGGTGAAGAAGTGACATTTGATTATAATTATGTACGGATCTTCGGTGCTGCTGCCAAAAAATGTGTCTGTGGTTCTTCTCATTGCCGAGGTTACATAGGTAGTGATACCTTAAATGCTGAAGTAGTCGTTCAGGATGATTCAGAAGATGAATATCCAGAGCCCGTGGTGGTTTGTGAAAACATAGATATCGATGATGAATTAAACTACGTGAAATCAGCAGCATGTTTGTTTAACCATTCAGAATTGAGAAATGTTGATGAATCTCCAGAAAAAGATATTGTAATTAATGGACAAGGTTCTGTGCACTCACAGAACACCATTGGAATTAAAAATGGCAATCCAATCTGTA
Organism: Cuscuta australis; assembly: GCA_003260385.1. NCBI lineage: Eukaryota > Viridiplantae > Streptophyta > Magnoliopsida > Solanales > Convolvulaceae > Cuscuta > Cuscuta australis. The sequence continues at coordinate 1,642,646 of NQVE01000129.1, read as the reverse complement.
CAGAAAGTTTTGAGACTAACATACATTCTGCTGCTGTTGAGTGCTTGGTGACTACTGAGATGAGTGAGAACTTGCTGGATTCATCTGCATCTTCTACAAGGAGAGAGGGGACATCTTCAAGTTTGGAGGGTTCAAGAGGGATGCAGTCTTGTGATGCTAAAGGAGATGGGTTGGAGGGTGTCAACAATTTACAAACATCCCTGTGTTATCCTGTGAAGTCAAAAACTCTTAGCAAGCAATTTAAGAACATAAAATCTTGCTGTGTAAGAGGTAAGGCTGAAGCCTCGAAGCCTCCCCCTCTTGTGAAAACTCCTCAAGTTTCATCTTTAGTGAAGAAAGCTAAACCCAAGAATACAAAAACATCACTGGCAATAGATAATGGGCCTAAATTGCCAGAATTGAAATCCAAGAAACTGTCAGATGGGTCGTTAAATAGCCGTTCTGAAGCTGGTAAATGTTTTCTGCTTTTATTTGTTTCTTTTATCTTTTGCTTTAGTGGATATGCCTTTATTGTGGTACTTGTGTGATCCTTACAAAATATTTCATCATGCAGTAGAAGAAAAGCTCAATGAGTTACTAGATACTGAAGGAGGAATAAGTAAACGAAAAGTAAGTAGTTCCTCGGTTTATAGATGATTGATGGCACATTTATAATCCTCTATTGTTTTTAGCTCATTTATATATTTTTCGTAATTCTTGTGATTTCTGTATTAGAGAGAGAGAGATGTTCATAGCCTTGAGTATTTTTCATTCGCTTTTAAGTTTTTTTATGTATCCATATTTAGGTTTTCCATAAAAGAAATTCCAATATGAAATTTTTATAATTTATTTGTCACTTGTTGTGCCAGTTTAAACTTTTTCCAGGATCAATTATTCTCCCTCTGTCCCAAAATAATGTTATACACTTAATGCAAAACGAGCAAAATTTCAAGTTTTTTGTAATTCATCTTATTTAAAGATTGGTATACAAATTAAAAAGAAGACGTTCATATTTAAAACCTACGTCAAAAGTTCTACAAATGAAGAGGTGACAAGAATATATTATTTTATCAAATAATTCATCAAAATGCACAAATAAACAAAAGTTTCCGTGGCTTTTGAATAGTGAAGTGTAGTTCTTTTTGGAACGGAGGGAGTATATTTATTCATTTCGTTACATTTAACAGGATGCATCAAAAAGCTACCTGAAGCTTCTCCTTTTGACTGCTGCTTCAGGGGATAGTGGCAATAGTGAAACAATTCAGAGGTACTAATAAGATACGCCGTAACATTTTAACCTCAACCAGCTATGAAGTTCTTACATTTGGAGTTATGATTATTATTTGTTACCTTAGATTGATGATGTTGCTTGAACTTAAATATTTTGCAGCAACCGAGAACTTTCTATGATCCTAGATGCACTCCTGAAGACAAAATCTCGGACAGTTTTAGTCGATATTATCAATAAAAATGGTAGTGTTTTTAGACTCTGTTGTGTCCAACCTTTACTTTGTTAAGTAAGGTAGATTGGTAACTGAAAAGTATAACTGTTAAATTGTGGTTGCTAGGTTTGCAGATGTTACACAACATAATGAAAAGATACAGAAGGGAATTCAATAAGATTCCAATACTCAGAAAGCTGCTTAAGGTATTATAAGTTTAAAATGTTTAAAATGTGATCACTAGCCATAACTACAACAAAAATGATCTCAATTAAATGCCACAAATGGGATCTGGGGAGGGTCAGTGTACAGATTGGCTGGCATCTACCTGACATCTACTTCAAGAGTTGAGAGGTTGTTTCCAAGAGACTTCTGGCCCAATACACAAAAGAATTCGAGTAGTAAAAACAAGTAAAGAGAAGGGGAAGAGAAGAACATGTAACCGAATTGGTTTCCAGAAATGAACATGAAACTGCCTGGCATGAAACCGAATTGGTTTCCAGAAATGTAATAAGACATCGAATCGTATTTACTATCTAGAAATACTCATTATGAGGGATTCTGTGTCCAACCCTAACGGTTGGGTTCCGTTGTCCCATTCTGAAACATCTCAGTCCTGTCCTTAAAATGTCCCGTTTTGTTTGAGTCGGCAAAATTTTGTCCCCAACCCGTCTCAGATTGATTTAAAATGGAATCCACCCTCATAATGAGTATTGCTACAGTTTCAGACGTTGAAAATGTATTTTTTGAGATTTAACATTTTTTATCCACCCTCCCCCTATTTTTCTTTCCAGTTTTCTTCGCTAGCACTTTCGGCATTCTAAACAGTTCCTAGCAGGTTTCCTTATCTAAACAACTATTTCACATTCACTTCTCGACACTCCCTTCCCCCTCCCTCAAAAAAATACTGTTGGGATTATACTGGAAATGTTGTTTTATTTGGGTCATCTCACCATTTGAATTTCGTTCAGGTACTGGAATATCTAGCATTAAGAGAGATTTTAGCATGTGAACACATTATTGGGAGCCCTCATCGGCCTGGAGTGGAGAGGTTGGTGAATTATTTCATTTTTTTGTTTCCCCTCGTTTGTTTTTCCTCTTAAGTTAATGGTTTCTTTTAATTCTAGCATGCTGTTTCTGTGTTTCATCTAGCATCTGTAAATACCTATGCTGCATTGTCACTTCAAAAAAAACTGAAAAATATGTCAGACACAGGGGACATGGTGGCTGTAGGGACACCTTCAGGGTGCAACACATGTTTCTCTTATACGACTGAAGCTTCTTTAAATAATTCCAATATATATTGGACTATACTATAAAAAGCATGACCATAGATGTCTATCCTATTCCGTATCTACCATGGGTGTGTGGTCAGCAGAATCATGTTCACATTTGACATTACCTATTTTGGGAAGTTTGGGCTAGTGGTGACTTTCACTCTCAACTACCCAACCAAAATATTACCCCACAACTTGTTAAATACTCCCTTTTGTCCTATTTTTAGGGCAGTAGAGTGACACCCAAATTTAAGAAAGTGGAATCGTGTGCTTGATATTGAATCTTTGAAGTACAAATTGATTTGAGCCACATAAGTCATACCAAATATGGTATTGGACATACCAAATTAGGAAAAAAGGTAAGCGTAGTGGGAGTGAAGGAATGATCGTTATCCTCCAATAAATGACCCCTCTAACCAAATTCTCAATCTAGTTTTAAATTGTGTGCCTTTTCACATGGGAAGAAGATTTTGGCACAGGAAGAGAAAGACATATTGTGTGTGTGTGTGTGCATGTGTGTGTATGATCTGACAAAAGTGGTCCTTGAGTAAAAAAGGAATGAATATGGTGCACTAGCTTTGAGAACCGCCCACAGTACCAATGGTTTTTTAAATTATGTGCAACTTCTGCCTTCATGCTTCTTTGAAAAGTGCACATCCCCATAGTTAAAAGTGCAATCACACTGATAAACATGCATTAACTCAAGCATTAGTGTTTTCAAGTCAAGGCTTATTTTTGTTTGAACTTTGAACCACACCATGTGTGTGTGCGCGTGTAAGTGAGCTTTGCATTCAGTTCAAATACTCTGCAGTTGCCCATCATCAATCAACAGGGAAAACTTATTTTGTGAAACTTGTCTACTTTTATCAAAAGGTTATTCTATTAAGCCTACATCTTATACCACTAGGTAAGTCTCACGAATAATGAGATATTGTCCTCAAGTCATGCATCAATATTTCATCATGCATTTTTTTGTCATTTACAGTTAACCATGTGTTTGTGGTGCCCCTTAACAATCTAATGGATATTTTAACACCCTCGATCTATGTGTGTTTCTACTCAAGGACCACTATTTACAAAATCTTACACCATAATAATAAAAATACTACCATTGTTTAAACCAGATTGATCTTGTTATTGTAATGTTAATTTGAATGTGAAGACTTTTGTGGGGTTTTCTTTAGTCATAATTTGGTTTCACATAGATTTTATTTCCGTGGGCAAAAAACATACGAAATTATGGAAATGTAGAAAATAAGCCAAATAGTTCTTTCAGTTCGGGCAAATTTAGGTAAAGCACATAGTTACTTTCGAATCCCTTATTTAGGTAAGCAATTAGTTACCATCCTCTTCTCTTAAATTTAAAGGTAACAATATGTGGAAACCCATTTTCCCATCACTCGTTTTGTCCTTGTCAACATTACAAATCTTTTTATCAAAAGGGTATTTCATTTTTTGGCATCTTGTAATCGATTCTAATAATTTTTACAGCTTCAGAGACTCGATATTAAGCCTGACAGAGCACATAGACAAACAGGTGATGATCTTAATGGGGAATTTTGTATGCTCTATTTATTTGATCCATCTTTCTTATTTATATTCTTTTATTTTAGATACTAAATTTTATCATATTCAAATTTTGCAGTTGTACAACATTCAATTTAAGTACTAAAATACTAAATTAAACGTTACAATGGAAGAATTGATTTTAATTTCTTTCACTATCCCTTATAAATTTGGTTTATTGTCTTGTTTTTACTCAGCTCGCTTTTTAGTAAACTGGAAATTATGCATTTGAAATTTGTTTAGAGGATAGAAATAATTTCTAACTACAAATTTTTTTCCTGAAAATGAAAGTGGAACAGAATTTCGGAACGGACCAAATACTCCTTACATCCCAAAACAAAACAGAATTTTGGGACGATCTAAATACGCCTCATGTCCCGAAATGGAAGTTCATTTTCCGGACATAAAGTGGAAGAAAAGTATTTAAAAGTGAAAAGTGTGGTTGGAATTGATATGAAGGAGAGCAATAATGACAGCCGCACGTTCCTTACGAAATAAGGAAATTGATTCTTATTTTGCAATGGGCCAAATCTGAAAGTCCATAGTTTATTTCGGGACAAAGGGAGTGAGAAAGATGGAACAAAATTATGGGACAGAGTGGGTAAATTTACTTTTTGTGTGGCTATTTGGTGAAATATGGCACATGCTGGACAAAAATGTGTGCATAATTACAAAAGAAAGTATATCATAGACATTAACCAAGACTTGGTCCAAAACTGATTATGTCGTGTGGATGAACTAATAGTCTCTAGGTTTTCTGCTAAAATTTTCATATTTAGTATTTTTATACGTACCAAATGCCCAAACCAATTTCTAATGCCACCAGACTGAACTTATACTGGTGGCAGTAGTTGACAAGTGTTTTCTTTTTTCAGGTCCATCATATCGCAAGAAGCTTTAGAGATAGGTGGATACCTAGACTACCCAGAAAAAGTTGTTTCATGGACAGGGATGAGGGATGGACGACAGAGTTGCACTTACATTCAATGGTTGGATCTACGGCCACAGCAGATGCTTGTGCACTAAATTGCTCGTCTCTAGCTAGCTCTGGTCTTGGTGTCTCCAACAACATGACAAGGGTACATAAACGTAAAACTCAGTGTGATCCAGAGTCTAAAACAAATGATGATTGCCAGCAGGATATAAATGACGATGATGCCCCTCCCGGCTTTTCATCCCCCATAAATAACCCCAAAGAACAGTTTACTTCCACACGGCCAGTCATGGGACATTGCCAACATAGATATAATCCAAACATTCTGCTCTCGTTTGGAATTCCTGTTAATGAGGTGCGGCAATTAGGGACACCTATAATTGAACCCTCGGAAGGCTGGGCCGTGGCTCCGGGCACGCCCTTCCATCCCTTCCCTCCATTGCCTACATACCCATATCGCAGTAAGGGCATTGTTCCTCCTCCCCCAAGTTCTGAGGTCCCACATCAACCTGCTCGAAGTCCGTGTGACCATCAGAATCTGCCCCAACCTTTCAAAAATTGTTTCCAAGATTATCCATGTCAAACCATGCAGAGTCCCACTGCAGGGGCAGCAAACCTGCCACCTGTGGCTGCAACTAGAGGGCACACTCGTCCATCGCCTGCCGGCTCTTTTCAGATGGGAAAGAGATACTTCAGGCAGCGAAAGTGGAGTGGCTCAAAATTTCAACCTCGGAGAAGGGGTAGAAACAGTTGGGGATATACAGGAAACAATGGGATGTGCAATGCACGTTTCAGAAGCACGCCAAATGAGTTTAGATTTCGTGGCCAAGTAGATGTTGGATTCAAGGAGGGTCCTTGGAATTTGTTACCCAAATATTAACTTCCTTTCCTATACGAAGAGAGCCTCAACGTAGTTTCTTGTGGTCTTTTTTTTTGCGGCACGGAATGAAATTTGATTAATTTATTGGTATCTTATTAGTTTCCAGGTATATGAGTAATAGGACAAACAATTAATCTTGTTATTCATTCATTGGAGTTTGAGATGGAAGTACGCCAAAAAATGAGTATGTGTGCTTCAGCAATTGATCTCAAAAGTATTTTGAGACTTGTTGGTTTATTGACTTTGATTAGGTCTCATCTAATGAAGATTCAATGTATTATTATTTTTTTTTGGAGCAGAATGAAAATTCAATAAATGCCGTGTTATTCATCCTAAAGATAATGTCCATTATTCACTCTAACCTTTTTATGATGATTGTAAAAAGTTTCTTTCACCAAACAAAATTTTGATAAAATAAGAAGGAAAATGCTAGGGGTACACCAAAAGTGTACCCCAAACATCCCCAACCCCCTCCATCACCACACAAAAAAGGCAAAAAAATTCAAAAAAAAATTAAAATTAAAAACAAAATAAAATGAATGGTAAAGAGAGGGGTGGTGTACATTTGGGGTACACCTTTGGTGTACTCCTAGCATATCCCAAATAAGAATGGTGTTTGAGATGAAAAATGGGAATCGATATGATTCATAGGAGTGAAAACTAGGAAAGTAAAGTTGTGGGTTTTTCAACCAACTCATGTATGATTTCATCGGCAGCATGATGATGGGACAATCATTGGAGAGTCAAAAGAGGTAGTTAAAGTGTTCAACATCATTAGAGTGATCACTCCATGACTATGACTGGGGGCTCGAGTTGAACATCATTAGAGTGATCACTCCGTATCATCTATGGTTGTTCCCTGCAGACCTCGGGAGGTTGGCTTTGGAGGTGAATCTTCTTGGTGGGGTCGTCGTAGAGATGCAAGGTTTATTAGTGGCTTGGCAAAGAAGAGAGCTGCCAATGCTATTGATTTGACACATCTTCCCGAATTTGGTGACTTGTAGGGTGAGTTACTTCTGCTTCGCTCTTGTAAGGGTACTACCAAATTTTCTTTGGCTTGAGGATGTGTCAACCTATACCCGTGATGGAAGTAGTGTTCGTCTTTGACAGAGGATTACGGCATTACGCGAGGCGATTGATCGAGGACATGGTGCATGGTTTGTGGAGGTCCTTTCTTTAGGGATCTTCAAGTGTGGGGGGTTCAGGACCACATCTTAGGAGACAGTGGTATATGCTGTATGGGTTCTGATTATAGTTGTACTTTGGCATGTCTTCGTAATACGATTTCAAGTTTTGACTTCAATGGTTTCATTGAAAAGGACATCGCCCTCTCCTAAAGCTCAACATGCATTGGCGAGTGCGCTTTTTAAAAAAATTGTCGAGGATATAGAAGTACACCTTAACATGACTGTTAGGTAAAAAATTGTTTTAGAATATTTACGAGAACCACATGCCCAAGACTTTGTTTCGAATTGTTATTCCATTGATGGGCTTGGCCAACATATGTTGCCTATGGAGTATCGTTCTATCCTCAAGTATTGACTGCGAATTTCCTTCCTTTTGGTTGATGAGATATGCCTTGTTTATTATAATGTTTATTTCTTAATGCATCATAGACAATGCAAAATGTTTTATCAAAATATAAAGAGTTATAAATTGAAAACTGTTTCTCTCTAATGTTGTGGCTGAGCTTGCAACTTTTTTGCTCATGCAACTTGAATCTCTCTGCACTTTTCCGTGTTTTATTGATTATTGATATCCAAGATCTCTCTTACCATAGATCTTCTCGCACTCCCTTCTACACCTTGATTTTCTCTATTATAATTTTTTTGTATAAATTTGTGTTGTTTCTTTATGTCTCTCAGAATGCCATTTTATGAAGTTTCAATGCATGACTGTGTAAATGAAAATGGAGGAACAGAGTTTCCTCTCATTCAAAATTTCTTATTTTCATGCAAAGATATTGTGAACTATTACACAATATAAGTTTATAAATATTTAGTTAGACCTTAGAAAATTGATAAATTATACTACAAATTTATTTTGATTAAAATAGTAAGTTAAATTACCAAACTAAACTATTAAACTATACAGTACCACGTTTTCAAAATGTAAACTCTTATTTTGGGAATAAAAACATGGAGCTTTTATTTTGGTATTCTCTATATTTTATTTCTTTTAGGATGATTTCTTATAAATAAAATAAAATTACAATGAAGAAAATAATTTTCTTATTTCTTAGTTTTTATTTTTTCCATTTTTTGGTTCTAATAAGAATTTTTTTCTTTTATATTTTTATTTTCATTTTTTAACAACAAGAGGAAACAACACATTAACACTTTGTGTAGAGTCTAAAACGTTAGAATCCATCGCTCCATTTATTGTTAGTTTTATTTCTTATCAGTTTGATACTAGTAGTTTTTATCGTTATCTTTTTATTTCATTAATTTTGTATGGTTTTAGTTGCTTTTCTCAGTAAGAACAAGTAAATAATCTCAATCTTCATTTTGTTGCACAGAATAAGCATTTAGCTGCTTAATGGTGATTTAAAACTCACAACTTTTAGTGAAGTTGAGATTATTATATATCATAGTAAAATATGAAATTATTTTTGAAATTACATGTAAAGTTAAAATTATTTTAGATAATTTTTCTTATTATCATGACAAACGCGATTCCTAACTTTTTTTTTTCTTTTTTATTGTGATCAAAGTTACGGAGCAGCACTCAAAAAAAAACTTAGGGAATACGGTGGGGGGTGTATTGAACATGGAGTTTAAAAGATTTTTTTGGATTATAAAATCCTAAATGAAAAGTTAAAAAGAAGATTTTCTAAAGAAATTTTTACGAAAAGGTTAAAAGGACAAAAAGGGCAAAGAAATGAGAAATCTCCCCACGAGTTTAAAGTTTAAACCCCATTATTGTCTTCTTCTTCTTCCTCTTCCTCTTGCCAAGTCGCCATTATAGGAGCTCTGAATGTGTAGAGTGGGAGAGATCATAAATGGAAAACTCGCTTGCACCCATACGCTTTATTCTCCTCCTCGGAGCAGCTGCCGCGGCGGCGGCGGATATTCTTCCCGGGTCAACCCTCTTTGCATCCGACCCGAATTCAACCTGGCCGTCTCCCAATAACACATTCACTCTCTCCTTCTTCCAGGACGATCCCGGGAACCCCAACTCCTTCTTCGCCGGAATCCGCTACGACGCCCGGATCCCCATCTGGAAGGCCGGCGGTGACTCCGGCTCCGTCTCGTCCTCTGCATCTCTCCGTTTCCTCCCCAACGGCGACCTCCAGCTCACGTACGGCGGCGGAAGCTCCCCCACCGTCGTCGTCTGGAGCTCGAACACCGCCGGCCGCGGCGTCTCCTCCGCGCGCCTTGACGACTCAGGTAACCTCGTTCTCCGGAACGCCACCGCCCCCAACATCTGGTCCACTTTCGATAACCCCACCGACACCATAGTCCCCTCCCAGAATTTCACCCTGAACAATACTTTGAAATCTGGGAAATTCTCATTCAAGCTCAGACAGAACGGGAATTTGACCCTTCTGTGGAACAATTCAATCACTTATTATAATTCTGGGTTTAATTCTTCTGCCGATTTCGAATTAAATTCCCCCAGTTTGAGTATGAATCCGGTGGGTATTCTCTCCCTCTTCGACCCTTCCCTTCCCAACCCTTTGAAACTGGTTTACAGTAGCGATTACTCCGACGAGGGCGATATTCTGAGATTCGTGAAGCTCGATGACGACGGGAATCTCAGGATTTATAGCTATAATAAGAAAGGGAGTAGAAATCCCATTCTGCGGTGGTCTGCTCTGAGCGATCAATGTAGGGTGTTTGGGTACTGTGGGAATTTCGGGATCTGCAGCTACAATGATTCTGGCCCGATTTGCAGCTGCCCGTCGGAGAATTTCGCTCCAGTGGATCCTGAAGATCTCCGGCAAGGGTGTCGGAGGAAAGTGGAACTGGGGAGCTGTTCTTCCAATCAGAGCATCTTGCAGATGGATCACAGTGTGTTCTTGACCTATGATCCCGAGCTTTCTTCTCAACAGACCATCTCCGCTGGGATTTCAGCCTGTAGGCAAACCTGTCTCGTCAGTGCCGCTTGTATTGCTTCCACCGCGCTGGCTGACGGCACCGGGTTTTGCTACCAGAAGCTACCGAATTTCGTCAGCGGGTATCGGTCCCTCACCCTGCCGAGTACTTCTTTTGTCAAGGTCTGCGGGACCCCATTGCCTTACCCGTCCCATGACGACTCGGAGAAGAAGAAGAAAAGTGGGTCCGAGTTGCCGGGGTGGGTGGTTGGGGTCGCCGTGGCGGGCTCAATTCTGGGCTTGATTCTGTTCCAGGCTGGCCTTTGGTTGTGGTGTTTCAGAAACAGGCCCAGATTTAGCCCGCTGCCCGACCAACTTGCGCTCCTCGAGTATGCTTCCGGCACGCCCGTCCAGTTCTCATACCGGGATCTTCACCGAGCCACGGGAGGGTTCAAGGAGAAGCTAGGGGATGGGGGATTCGGCGCGGTTTATCGCGGCGTTCTTCGCGCTAACAATAGAACAATTGTTGCAGTGAAGCAGCTCGAAGGGATCGAGCAAGGCGAGAAGCAGTTCCGGATGGAGGTCGCGACGATCAGCAGCACCCACCATTTGAATCTGGTGAGACTCATCGGGTTTTGCTCCGAAGGACGCCGCCACAGGCTTCTAGTCTACGAGTTCATGAAGAACGGGTCCCTCGATCTCTTCCTCTTCTCCGGAAAGTTCTTGAAGTGGGAACAACGTTACGTCATCGCTCTGGGAACTGCCAGAGCGATGACGTACCTCCACGAGGAATGCCGCGATTGCATTGTCCATTGTGACATCAAGCCCGAGAACATTCTCTTGGACGACAATTACAATGCCAAGGTTTCGGACTTCGGGCTTGCCAAACTCGTGAACCCAAAAGACGACAGGCACAGAACCCTGACGAGCATAAGAGGGACGAGAGGGTATTTGGCTCCAGAATGCCTCGCGAATCTACCCATCACATCCAAATCCGACGTGTACAGCTTCGGGATGGTGTTGCTAGAAATAGTGAGTGGGAAACGGAATTTCCACGTCTCGACGGAGACGAACGGGAAAAAGTTTTCCACGTGGGCATACGAAGAATACGAGAAGGGTAACGCGAGCGCGATTCTGGATAAATCACTAGGTGCCCATGAGATTGATATGGACCAAGTGATGAGGGCCATTGAAGTGAGCTTTTGGTGCATCCAAGAGCAAATCTCTCAGAGGCCAAAGATGGGCAAGGTGGTTCAGATGTTAGAAGGTGTTTGTCACTTCGATAGGCCTCCGTCCCCGAGAGCCCCGACAGATCGGAATAGCGTAAATATGGCTAGTAGCTCAACTTCGTCTTCTCGTTCCGGGCAGAATCTGGAGCGGGCTTCTTCGTCGCTCTTACACGCAGATTAAGTTCATCAATGGGAATGGTTTTGTTCTTGAGAAATGGTTTAGACAATTGTTGTATTTCTTCATGCAATTAGTATATATGTAGTAGTAATATAGAGTACAAGAGAGTATTTGTTTGGTATATAGGTCATCCCACTGTCATGTAGTAAAAGTTTAACAAGTCCCCATAAAAGTCAAACTTGGAAACCTAGTAGTTGTATGTTATTGTTGAAGGATATGATTAAGGAACAAAGTGTATATTATTCATAAATAAATACTCCGTACTAAGATGTAATATTTCCCTCTTAATTTTCCTCACCTCACTTTGATAAATCATCATACTTTCTTTTATTTTTTTAAGTAACCGATTCTAAATGTCATAAATTTATGGGGGTGTATTCAATTGAGATTGTATTGGATTTTTTTAGACTTTAAAAAGTTAGTGCATTTGGAAAATCAATAGATTCCATGTAGAGTTTGTCCAACTTTTCTATTGATTTAAGATAAATTTCATAGACCCCATAGATTTCTATTGGAAATTTTGATCTCCATTCTGCACTCAATCATGGAGCATCCATCAGCACAAAGAAGGGTGGGAAAGGTATCGAAGCCCTCGGAGAGGCAAAAGGCTGAGAATTGCAGCCCACCAGAAACCAACGGTGATTGCCCTAATCTAGAGATTCTACGACCCGATTAAGGGTTCGGTGAAAATCGACGGCCGAGATGTAAAGTCCTACAACTTGCGATCTCTAAGGAAGCAGATACGGCGGAGATGTAAAGTCCTACCCTGGGACGCTGTTTGCCGGAACAGTGCGGGATATCATCATATACGGTGGAGGAGGAGCCGATGTCTGCGAGGCAGAAGTCGTGGAGCCACCCTTCCTATTGCAGTCTCACCAAAATCTGCCGTATCTGATGAGTTCTTCACAGGGTCATGGATGGAATCGACAGGAGCCATAAACCAGATCTACATTATTGCCTGGTTCAAAAGTCCATGGAAATCTGATATCCTTAGAAGGGATTTGAGATAAGCAATATTTTGGGAGAAAATCCAGCAAAATCTATGGAGTATTAAAATCCATTGACTATTGAATACTTAAAGATTTTTTAGGACTTTTTAAAATCTTTATTGAATACCTCGAAATTTTTAAAGATTTTTAGAAATCTAGATTGAATACCCTCATATTTTGAAAGTCCAAAAAAATCTTGTAGACTCCCAATTGAATACACCCCCTTATTTTATCTACATAATTTTTAATTATAATAAACCAAGATAATTTATCTGTAAAAAAATTGACTAGATTTATATTTTAAGTTTTAGTATAAAATTATGTTCTACAAATTTTTCTTTACATTTTAGAATTCGTAAAACAAATACCAAACCACACACACACACCACTCAAATAATTTTTAAAATCTAAAATTTACAATTTTCCTTTTTTGTGTAGTTCAAAAAAATAGAAAAATAAAAATTGTTTTTTTTTAAACTAAAAACTAACAATTTGAATACAAAAAATACGCCAAAAAAATGATACTCAAGAGGGAAAAAATTATATTCTTACCATTGTAAAAAAACATGTTTCTATTTTTTTGTCATTTTTTTCTCCTTTTCTTCATCTATTTTTTTTCTTTCTTTTTTCTTCTTTTTCTTTCCTCTCCTTTTCTTTCTTCCCTCCCTTTCCTTCTTTCTCCCTTTTATTTCTTCTTTTTCCTCGCCTTACTTTAATCACTCCTCTTCCGGTCTCATTTTCCCCATTTCACGTCACCAATGCTCAAATTTTCCTTCCCCACCAATAAAGTTGCTCTAACAACATGTGTGACTTGAGAAGTTGGTTCACATTAATGTTGTGTGGTACACATTTTAATTAGGGAAAGAGTTACATAAGGAGAACTTTGTAATGAATTGGGCTCTTTCTTCTAAAATTTCATGGGTCATATTTTTTTTAGTTGCAACTAATTGCAATAGCTTGGGTACATTTTTGAAATATGAAGTAATAATTTAAAATTTACAAGTAGCCATGACACTAACCCATGATACTACTTTCCCTCTACGTCCATAAAAGATTGTCACTCTGCATAAAATAAATCAAAAATTCAAATTTTTCAAATGAATTTTATTTAAAGATTGGTATAAATTTTAAAAATATAGAAAACATTTGAAAATTTAAAAACTTCATCAAATATTCTACAAAATAAGAGATGACAAAAAAAAATTCGTTTATCAAATAATCAATACAAACAACAACGTAACATAATTCCATGAAAGTAAGGTTTGAAGAGGGTGAGTGTATGTAAACTTTACCCCTACTTAAAAGTAGAGAGACGGTTTCCAAAAGATCATCAACTCAAGCTAAATAAAAAACCACAACGCATGAAAGAAAGAGCAAGCTAAGAGTAGGGAAACCAAATTACGAGAAACAAAATGAGAAAAAATATCAAATAATCAATAAAAAGAAAAGAATTCTGTAATTTTAAAATAATAGTAACAATCTTTTAAAGCGGAAGGGAGCACAACTTTTAAACGCACACCTACGTTATTCATTGCCTATCAAAATACCATCAAATACCCACTTGATTTGTGGAGCTGGTGCGGATCAGTATATCTGTCCAAGGACTCAAAAGGTCACGTTTGAGCCAATCCATAGTGTTCTATACCTGTATCTTTTTTAAAAACATTAATCTTGACCCGTACCCGCTTATCTAATGAGTCTTGAAGTTTAATTCTAGATTTGAATCCATTGAGTCTCGGTATTGGGTTGGGTATACCCGTGATTAAAGTTGATGTTTTTTTTTCTATAATTGAAAAAAATTAGTGAAAAACACTAAGAATGAAAAACATTTTATTTGAATACAAAAAAATTAGACTAATACGCTACTACAAAAAAATCAATCTACTTTACCAAAAATCTACAACAAAATATTAGACTCATAATCAACCTTCTTGTCACATTCATTCATGTTGCAAGAATGTTCTTTATAACATTATAACTGATTCCAAACAATTTTTTATACCACTGAATAAATCAACGTATACATGTTTCTAATGTAGTGAAAAAAATACAAATAGATTTGAAAGTCACACAACCAGCGAAGAAAGGGAGTAGCAAAGAAGAGGGGATGGGTTTTGTAATTTTTAATATTATCTATTTATTTAAACGGTACGGGTTTTAGAATTTAAACGGTATGGGACTACTCGTCCTATAGCCAACCCTTTATTTTTTTAAATAATGGGTACAAATTTGGATATGAGTAAACGGTATTTTTATATTCCTAAACCCGTTAAAAAATTAAGGATATTATACAAGTTTGGGTCTATACCCCAAATTCAATTATTCTCAATTTATATTACATATTAGTATAATGAAATGAATTTTGAATATTCTCAAGAAATTAAATATAATGAAATTATTTTATATTAATATACATTGCAGGGAGTAAATTTTTTTCACCCCAAAGTCAATTAAATTTGGGGTGCAATTGACGGGGTGGGGTGGGTTTGGATCGAGACAATGTTGAGAATTCACCAAGGAATGTATGATGAGTAATAAATTATCAATTTTTTCCAAACGGAGCACCACGAGTGTCATAATATGACACCAAAAATGAGTGTCATATAAGTAGATAACCTTGCCCTTAAAAGTAAAGCAATAACAAAATTGCAGACACCAAGTATTCAGACTCTGAATCTACATTTTAATATCCATACTTAAAACTTTATAATTAAAATTAAAGCTTATAGAATACGCTCATAATGTGTGTAAGGCACCAAAATCATTCTAGCATAACCAATGCGCAGCTAAGTGGAGCAATGTGCAAGTAGCATCGACACATCAAGGTGATAGAAATTTGTGTTGAATTGATACTTCATAGAAACATACGCAACCCTGATAGTTCAAAATTACCTGTGGAAGCCTAGTCTTTGTAACAATCATACGCATGTTACTATGTACGGCAAGGATCTTTTGACCCTTGAACCTCGGGTCATACTGTAGCCAATCGGCGATTTGGGGGAGGGGGGTAGGAACCATCAATTTTACGAACGGATCACCGTAGGGGCCCGAGTCATAATATGACCCGAGGTTCAAGTGTCAAAAGAACCATTTTGCACTACATATGCATGTTTGTGTTTGTGGTGTGTGTGTAAAATTATGTATTTCATGCAGAGGTATCTTGAGAAATTACTCAGGCAGGTCTATTAGAAGCTAAAGCCAATGGCTGTTTTTGTGCATTTCAATGGTGTGAGCAGCATCCCTGCCATCACAGTGAGCTCCTAACTAACTAAAAAACTGTTCAATATTTAATGGTGTTATCTTGAGCTCACGAGAACCCGATTGTGCATCCTCTGTTGTTATCTTTGTCTAAAAAACAAAGTATCTATTATTCTTGTTGAACCTTGACATTGTACTTATGGTGTATGATGAAACTTCTGGTTTTAATTACAAGTAAGCCTCCTCCAGTTCATTTAAGCACGTAGTTCATGTTCTTAGCTTGGTTATATGGCAGTTGTAGGAGTATGCAGTGAGGTCAGAGGAACAGAAATCGAGCTTAAAAACTGCCAAATGGTGGGGTTATCATGTTCTTAAACACGGGGGAGGGAATCACTTTACATACCCTCCCCTCCAACCAAACACACCTTACAAACACTTCAAAAACGTATAATTTAAGCTTGGGAAAAGAGGAACTCGGTAGGTTTCACCAAATTGTGCACAACTTTAGATAATATTATGACGTTCTCAAAACCTTAGCAGAAAAAAATAAGCATCACCAAAATAAAAAGGCAATAGCTCTTCTAGTGAGAGTATAGGACAATACATATGGAAAGCAAAATGGTGAAAGTACAAACCTACTTTTTTGTCTCAACTTTATTCTCAGCGGCAGGAACGGGTTGAATTCTCACATACGGATTTCTGGTTAATGTCTCTCCTTTTAAAGCAGCAACGTACCTGTCATTCGTGTTCTCTTTCCGTTGCAGCTCCCCGAGATACTCTGCCAGCCTCTCTTTATTAACTTTTCCCATCATCTAATTAGAAGACAAAAGAGTATAAATTTCTCACAGCAAAGCAATTGGTGAATGATAACAAATGTACCAAAACTAACATGCACAACCAAACAGATTAAAGAGAAAGACAAACTGAATCAGTTGGTTCAGAAAGTGTAATAGTGACTTGAACGGTTGAACCTTCATCCTGTTCAACTTTCACACAGAACTAAATGTCATCACTCACAAAATAGACAAACTAATGAAGCTATCCAATGAGAATAAGTAATAAGTAAAAAGAATAGGTTGAAGAGAACAAGTTCTAAGTTAGGACTTATGAATTAACAACTCTGTTTGTTTGACATTTTATGTCCATTCTGTGTAATGTCATATGAATGAATGACATGGAAACATATTCTTCAAAAACAAAAGTGAACATTTTATGTCCATTCTGTCATTCTGTGTAATGTCATATGAATGAATGACAGGGAAACACATTCTTCAAAAACAAAAGTGAATATCAGTCATGTAATTGCCAATATAGCACCTTTTTCTGAATGAAAATAGCATCAATTATTGACTGTTTTCATAGGATTGCAGCAGATATCTTGGTTGAATGATTTCTAAAACAAAGACCTGCTTTATGTTCACTCTACACACTAGAAACGCATAAACTTAATTCCTAAAATCTAAAAAAAACAAAATAATTTCTGATGGAGAAATTAATCAAGTAGTAAGGTTTCCAACGGATCAGATCTACACAGAAACGGAATGAACTTAAAGAAGCAAACTGGATTGATCAGTGATAGTAGTATCCTAGGGTTTCATTCGTTTGATCAATCAGAGTTCTTCAATACATAAATCAACGAAGCGGGATTAGGGACTTCTGTCAGTGGGTGGAAATGATGACTTACTAAGCTTTCTGGCCGAGCATCGCGGCGGAGCTTGGCTTCGAGTTCTGGATTGCCGGAGTTAGTAAGCTGCATGACGGTGTACCCGATGACGGCTGGAACGACGCCGCACACGGTGGCGAATGCGATGAAGAACGGCTTGGACTCCTTCGTCCTCCTCACTAGCCACCTCCATGTCTCGCTCTTCTCCCAAAGCATCGACATATCTGCCTCAGTCGTTCTAGAACGCTGTCACCGGTTTTTAACCAATTGGACTCCAATTACAAGCTTGTGGGTCGGGTTAAAACTTAAGTTGTGTATATACTGTGGCTTTATTCTTTCGGAATTTCTTTCATGTCTTTGCTAATGGAGGAGTATGAATGTCCCTCCAGTAAATTTTTGTCACGTAGATTTTTTTAATCATGTACTCCTAATAAATAAGACACTTTATATCATTTTAACTTTTAAAAATTACATAATAAACCCATTTTTTTCATTTTCTTATCTAAAGGTCTTTTTTTTGAATGAAAATTTATTTCTTCAATTCTCTTCACTTTTTTACCCACTTCAAGCTTATTTCAATAACAACTTAAAAAATTTATTTATTTTTACTTTTTAATAATATTCCTGTTACATTCATTATAAGTATAATTATTACTATTACTACTATTGTCATTATCGTCATCACAATTGTAATTAATATAAAATAAAGAACTAAAGTAATAACACAATTTTCATATAAAAAATATTTCTTTTGTCCCAAAACAATATATGGAGTATTAGTTATCATTATAGAGTCAACGTAAAATATTAAATTGTTAGATGAATTAATTTATTATATATACATTCCTCTTTCTAATTTTGTAGTAATCCATAATTCAGTTTTTTTGATTTAGATAATGTTAGATTATTTA
The DNA here is from genome assembly GCA_003260385.1 of Cuscuta australis. Classification (NCBI taxonomy): domain Eukaryota; kingdom Viridiplantae; phylum Streptophyta; class Magnoliopsida; order Solanales; family Convolvulaceae; genus Cuscuta; species Cuscuta australis. The sequence goes on along the minus strand of NQVE01000129.1, from coordinate 1,624,364 downwards.
TGCCAATTTTTGGTTTATATAAGATTAATGAAAAAACATTAGTACATGGTTATTGGCATTGAAATTAAGGAATAAGAAATAAATGGTTTAAGATATATATATGAAATTAAGCAATAAACATGCATACTAATGATATTGATTTAAAGAATTTAAGAAAAAAGTAATATTAAGTATGAGTAAAAATATAATCTGGGGTACTACAATACATGTACATGGTATGAAATAAAAATGGTTTAACATATAAAAAACATAATTAAAATAAATAAAGGAAAATTTATTTTAATAAATATATTAAATTTCAAAAATATATTACTCATTTCAACATTTTTTCATTTTTCAAAATTTTAAGTTTTTCCCAAAATTTTCTTCGAGCTTTTTTCAACTCCTTCCAAATTTTTTCCAATTTCTTCTATTTTCTTCTGACTTCTTCATATTTTTCCAATTTTTTATACTTTATTACAACATTCAATTCTTAAATTTCTAACCAAAAAAATAATACTAATTAAAATAAAAATAATAATAATAAATCACCCCAAATAGATGTAAAATATAACTTTTATCCTTAAAATATGGGTTCTATGTTTTTATTCTCGAAATAATAGTTTACTTTGTGACATTCCTACACTGTATATTGGCCTTGTTTGGATGTTGTTTGTTGATTGTTGGCTATTTGTGTCAGCTGTTTTGAATACTTATTTAGTTTAGATGGTTCGACCGGCTGGTTGTGTTGGTTGATAATTAAAAATGTTTGGTAAAATTAGTTGCTTTAGACTAGTTGTTTCGAAATTTAAAAATTATATATATATATATGTATGTGTATATATATACACACACACACACATACAATACATATTTTCATTTTTATACGTGTAAAATTTAATATTTAATATATGAAGTACTAAATTTCACTTTCATATAATTCATAGTAAAATTAATAGTATATAAATTTTTATTAATTTTTTTCTTTTGATTTTGTCATCATATTTATTTTGATTTTTTTCAGTTTTTAAATTTAATTTTTTTACTTTATTTTTTTACATATAAAAAACAACTGGAAGAAAATTTTGTAAACAAAATAAAATTTTGAAAATGTTAAAAGAAATGTTGAAATGAGTAATTTATTTTTTAAATTTAATATTTTTATCAAAATAATTTGTCCTTTATTTATTTTATTTATTTTATTTTTTTATATGTCAAACCATTTTTATTTCATACCATGTATATATATTATAGTACCCCAGATTATATTTTAACTCATACTTAATATTAATTTTTTCTTAAACTCCTTAAATCAATATCATTAGTATACATTTTTATTTCTTAATTTCATATATATGTTAAACCATTTATTTCTTATTCCTTAATTTCAATGCAAATAATCCATGTGCTAATATTTTTTTCATTAATCCTATTTAAACCAAAAATTGGCATAAATAATCTGGCATTATCTCAATCAACAAATAAACGAAATTATGAATTATTACAAAAATACAAAGAGGAATGTACGTATATATAATAAATTAATTCATTTAACATTTTAATATTTTTGTTGACTCTATAATGATAACTAATACTCCATATGTTTTTGTGACAAAAGAAATATTTTTTATATGAAAATTATGTTATTACTTCAGAGTTTTATTGTATTTTAATTACAATGGTGATGACGATAATGAAAATTGTAGGAACAGTAATAATTATAATTATAATGAATGTAATAGGAATATTATTAAAAGGTAAAAATAAATAAATTTTTTAAGTTGTTATTGGAATAAACTTGAAGTGGTTCAAAAAACATAAAAGAATTGAAAAATGTACTTCTTCCGTCCCACAAAAAAATTCTCATTTTGAATAGTATTTAGTCAAATATTTACACGCTTTGACTACAAATTGTGAGAAAAGTATATTGAATTATGAAATAAATTTTATATAACTGGATTCATCTTAGGATCTAATTTTGATATCTCAAATTTTTTTAGCATTTCTTTATTTAGATTATATTTAATTTAGGGTCAAAGTATGCAACAGTTTGACCAATTTATGGTCAAAATGGAAACTTTTTTGTGGGACGGAGGGAGTATGAAATACATTTTAATTCAAAAGAAAAGACCCTTAGATAGGTAAAAGGGAAAAAGAAATGGGGTCATTATGTAATTTTCAAAAGTTAAAATGATGTAGAGTGTTTTATTTATAAATATGATTAAAAAGTTCACATGGAAAAAATTTACTAGTAGGGCATCCATGCCCCTTCATTAGCTAAGGCATGGAAGAAATTCCCTTATTCTTTTGTCTACGGATCCATTCCGTTCAACTTATTTTTTTCTGATCTGATCTGATTCTAATAAGTTCTAATCTGGTCTGATCTGATCTGATTGGATCTGATCTGATCTAATCTGATTGGATCTGATCTGATTGGATCTGATCTGATTGGATCTGATCTGATCTGATCTGATCTGATTGGATCTGATCTGATCTAATTGGATCTGATCTGATCTGATTGGGTCTGATCTGATCTGATCTGATTGGATCTGATCTGATCTAATCTGGTCTGATCTGATTAATTATGATTTAATTTAAAATTTCAAATCAATAATTTAATTTGACTTTATAATAACGTTTGAAAATTGTAATGATAATTCATATTATAATATAATCAATATTTTTTATTCAATGATTCCTTTTTAATAAAATAAAAATAGTTAATTCATATATTAGAATAATCATTCATATTATAATGTAATAATATTTTTTATTTTATGATAATTTTTTTGTAAAATTAGAATTATACATTGGAATAAATATTTAATTTTGATATACATTTAAAAGTAATTAAATTTAGATAATCAATATATAGAAGAGATAGTATTTTTATTAAAATATCTCATCCTTATAAAAGATCAAAAGTTTAGAAACTCAAATTACAAGTAGCAATAAAAATATATTTTAAAAGTAGAATTAGATTGACATTGTCAATGTATTTTAAAACTAATTTTTCCGACGTCTAATAATTAAGGATTACTTTCTCAGCTTTTTATTTAACCTATTTCTAAATTTTATTCTTTTTCATTTTTAAGAACAATAATAATAATAATAATAATAATAATGATGATGACGATGATGATGATGATCATAATAATAATAATAATAATAATAATAATAATAATAATAATAATAATAATAATAATAATAATAATAATAATAATAATAATAATAATAATAATAAAATAATAATAATAATAATAATAATAATTCTTGATGAGATCTTATTTTAATAAGTCTTGATCTGATCTGATCTGATTGGATCTGATCTGATCTGATTCGATCTGATCTGATCTGATCTGATTCGATCTGATCTGATCTGATCTGATCTGGTCTGATCTGATCTGATCTGATTTTAATAAGAATAAGAAAAAATAAGAAAAAATAAGTTGAACGGAACGGGGCCTACGTCATTAAAAGGGGGAGAAAGACTAAAGTAGAATTAAAACATTAAAATTATATCAAAATAGGATTTTCATATTTTTATTCCCGAAATAGAACTTACATTACCAAACATGGTCATATACATTACCAAAAAAGTATAGTTATGTGCACATGTACACTGTTACATTACCACAATGCAAAGTCACATTACCACAGTGCAAAGTCACATTACCAAACATGGTCATATACATTACCAAAAAAGTATAGTCATGTGCACATGTACACTGTTACATTACCACAGTGCAAAGTCCTATTTCGGGGAAAAAACATGAAAGTCCTATTTTGGTACTTTTCTCTATGTTTTAGTCTTATTTAGGGTGATTTCTACATTAAAAGATTTTTATAGTTTGATTTTCTGGGTTAAAATGTAACACTCTTTAACCACAAAATAAATATAATTAAAAATAGTTAAATACTATGAAAATTTAATATTTCAAAACTATATTTTAAAATGAGTAAGTCTAAAATGACACAAGTACCACTGGTGTCATTTGTTTACACCAATTAGTTTAGATACTTACATTGCCCCGTTTGTAAAAGTGACACTTCCTGCCCCACTTAACCCCTACTAAACCCCCCACCCCATCCACGTCTCCCTACCGTGGCAGTGGGGTAGGAAGTGTCATCTTTACAAACGGGCACCGTAGATACCCAAACTAAGAGGTGTATAAGTAACTGGTATCATTTTAGACGCTCTCTTTTAAAATAAACTCAATTTTACTAAATTTACATTATAACTATATATACTTTTTCATAATTTGCGGTCAAAAGATGCTACAGTTCGACCAAAAAAGTTAACTGTGGCAATCTTTTAGGGACGGTCGGACGGTGGGAGTATATTCGAGTGTACTTAAAGCTATGTACATCTAATAAATGTTAATTCTGAATCAACATAGTATTTATTTTGAAGCAATGTAGTGCTATTTCTAAGTTTGATCAATGTAACGTGTTCATTCTGAAAAATATAGTATTCATTCTGGGAAAAAATTTAATTACAAATTCGCTATGATGTACGATACATCCATCTGTACAATATAATTTACAATATGCCCAGACCTTATTGCTTCAGAAAACTAAGTCGGGTATCCTCAATCCAAGATTAATATACTTTAGTCCCACATTATTTTCTCGTGAGAACACTCAAATCCCACATTATATAAAATATATTTGAGATCATAAATTTGTGATTATACTCCGAGTGTATATTACGTCCATTTAAGCCTTAAAATTAAAAATTTTATTACTTTGACAAATTGAAGAATTTTATTAAAATTTAATAGAATTGTGATTATCATGGTAAAATTTAGTACTTCCTCCGTCCCGGAGTATTTATCCACTTTTGACTTTTTGGTCAAAATTGGTAACCTTTGACCTCAAATTAAATAAAAAAAATATTGAATATTAGTACAAAAATAATTTTATTAGATTTATTATATTAGAAATTTTAAAAATATTATTTTGTCTAATTCATATACAATATATATTTTATTTAATTATAGGTGAAAATATAAAATGGTTGACTGAAAAAAGTCAAAACTGAACAAGTACTTCAGGGCGGAGATAGTATTTTTCAATAAAACGGAACTTTCAATCTCAATGGCTCAATAGACAGAATGCATATTCGAAGTATATTACCAAAAATTTTAAGAACCCTTAGGGTATATTTCAGATAATTTGAGACCTGGGAGTTATTACCTGAAAGTCAAGTGTATCTCAAAGTATATCTCAAATAATGTGAGACATGTGAGTTCTTAATAGAAAATCGGAGGTACGATAACATAATATTCTAGTACTGTTTTCTTTATCCGATTAGATTTGAATATTTGATATACTTAGTATTTTGTTGAAATTTGATTTTTTTTCATATATCATTTCATAAAACAAAATATTTTTGTCACCTCTTGTTTTGTATAATTGTTTATGTACATTTAAACGGTGTTATTTATACTTTTTGTTTTCATACTAATTTGAAAATAAAACTATTTTTAAAAAGTTGAGATTTTACACATTCTTCCAAGTGTGAAGAATAAATTAAGAGAGGACGCATTTAATTATATGTCCAAAGTTGAACATCGTTAATTATAAAAAGTTAAAACTGAACAAATATTCTAGGATCGAGTAATTTTAGTTTTACCAATGTATGATTTAATTTGATTGGGACGAATCTGGTTCTTGTAAATATGTAATAAGTAATAGGAATAAGTTCAAGTTAATAAAGCTTCTCTCTTAACTTAAGTGATAAGAAGTGCACTTCTCAAATCACGCGAGATACTCAACTAGGTTCTATTTCTAGCCAAAATATTAGTTCATCGTGCGTCGTTGGATTGAAAAAATATGAATAGATACTATAATCACAATAGAGTCGATAGTACTAAAAAAGTTGAAAATACTAGAGCCTTACTTGCCGAGTTTGTATACTACACAATCGGTTGTACCATATACTCTAGATATATCCACCCAATACTCATTTAAGAGTAACAAAATATTTATTTTGTATATTTTTTTCTTTAAGTTGTACACTTGAGAAATACAATGCTACTCAATTTCACAACTTTGAAAAGTATACATATACACATTTGAAGGTCATGTAATGGTTAAAATTATAAAGAAATGAACATTTACAAAAATTTAGTACTCATTTCATACATGATATGAAATATTCGCAACCCAAATACATGATATTCATCTTCATACTACTGGAAGCACTACAAGAAGTCGACCTTCGTTCGCCTTGTTGCCACAAAGTTAGCTAGGGTTCCAGGTGCGGAAGTTGTTGCCTTGGGAGTTGTCACTGTAGAGGAGCCGATGTTGCCCTGGGTCAGGTGGCCGCTCCTTCCTTCATAAAAAATATTTACTTTTTTTATTTATTATTTGTTCCAAATATAGGCTTCATCTTTCTCATATATATCTTTCTTGTCAATTGACTTTTCATGCACTCTAATTCAAAATTTTGATCATTAATATTTTCGTTCGTATATAAACAAATACCATGAAAATATGTTATTCTAAAATTATGTTTCGAAATTAGTTTATTGATATTTGAAAGATTTGATATTTCCAATGATTCATAATGTGATATTACAAGAGATTATATACTAGGAGAGTCCTAGTTATGTTAGGAAATGCAATTAAGGTAACCTAAACATGTATCGTAACTAGTATATACATATAATACAATAATAGATACATAATATATTAAATATATAACACTATATTTAACATGCTCCCAACGGCACTGGCGATGATTGCGAGACTCCCAAGCTATCCCGGAACTCTGAGAAGATCATGGTTGGGAGACCCTTTGTAAAGATGTCTGCATACTGCAACGAGGAAGGGGCGTGGAGAACTCGTATTTGTCCGAGAGCTACCTTGTATCGAACAAAGTGTATATCAACCTCAATGTGTTTTGTGTGCTGGTGTTTGACAGGTTTGGCAGAAAGATAGACGGCACTAATACTATCACAAAACACCAAGGTGGAACGGCTGAGTGGTTGCTGAAGCTCCAGGAGTAAGTTACGCACCCAACTAACTTCAGCTACAACATTTGCTATAGCTCTGTACGTGCGTGGAAGATGCAGTATCCAGTCGTGGACCAGCAAGTGTCAAGACAACCAGCCTAGTCAGCATCCGAGTAAGCCCGCATAAATTCCGTTGGAGACGGAGAGATAGAGATGTCGTGAGAGGGTGTGCCACTGAGGTACCGTAGCACCCGTTTCATTGTCGTGACATGTGGCGTGCGTGGATCATGGAGAAAAAGGCACAGCTGCTGGACGGCATATGTGATGTCAGGACGGGTGAATGTGAGGTACTGTAATGCCCCTACTATGGACCAGTACAAGGTAGGATCCGGCGCTGGGGGACCTACTGAGGCTGATAGCTTCCCACGTGTATCAACTGGGGTAGAGACCGGTTTGCAGGAGAGCATACCTGCACGCTCAAGAATGTCATAGAGGAACTGAGTCTGTGTGAGAAACAACCCATGAGTCGTGCGCTGGACATTGATCCCCAGGAAGAAGTGGAGGTCCCCCATATCCGTCATAGAAAATTCTCCCTTCAGCCGCTAAATGATTCTCTGAAGGAGTGCCTGGTTGGAGGCTGTGAGAATGATGTCATCTACATATAGAAGTAAGAACGCCATCTGTGGCCTTTGGCCATAAATGAACAAGGAGGTCTCTCTTGCAACCGCGGAACCCAAGGGAGAGAAGGAAGCTCGTGAAATGCTGGTACCAGGATTGCGGTGCTTGTTTCAGACCATAGAGCGCCGTGTTTAGTTTGCGGATGTAGTGAGGGCGATCAGGATTTTGAAACCCAGATTGTTGTGCTGTGTAGATAGTCTCTGTGAGAGAGCCATGAAGAAAGGCGTTCTTGACATCCAGCTGGTGGATCTGCCACCCGCGAGAGACGGCCAAGTTGAGGATGATGCGTATGGTTGCGGGCTTGACCACCGGGCTGAACGTCTCATCATAATCAATTCTATGGCGCTGATTGAACCCCCGGACAACCCAACGTGCCTTATACCTAGACAGTTCACCTGTGGGACTAAGTTTGTGCCTGAAAAGCCATTTGCCAGAGAGAACATTTTGGTTGGGGGAGGATGGTACTAAATCCCATGTATTATTAGCAATCAAAGCATTATATTCATCCTGCATAGCATTGCACTTGTTTGGATCTTTGAGTGCACTACGGTAAGTGGGGGGATGGGGGGAGACCTCGGCAACGGTGTTGAGGATTTGTTTAGGGCAAACAACACCGGCTTTCGCACGGGTGACCATGGGATGTGTGGGTTGTGGTGGGGGGCTGTGTCTGGTAAGGGAGTGGGTTGGGTTTGGTTGTCGGTGTGGGCCGTGGGGGAGATGGGTTGGGCCGAGGAGAGGGTGGGGCTGGGGGGATTGGACGGGGAAGAGGATTGGGTCGAGAGGGGCGGGCTGGAGGTTGGGGGTGATGGGAAGGGCCTGTGGGCTGGACAGGGGGTGATTAAGGGGAGATTGGGCGGAGTGGAGTTGTGGGCCGAGGAATGGGGATTGTGGGGAGTTGGGCCGTGGGAGCGGATGGGAGAGGCGGGGGTGGTGTGGGCCGAGAGGGGGGATTGGGGTGGTGGTGGGGCCATGGGAAGTGGGTTTGGGTGTGTGGCTTTGGAGATGGCGGAAGTGTGGGGCTATGCAATCCTCCATGGCATCGAGGAAGTTGTACGTGGAGGGGGATTGTGGGGGTGAATACCGGAAAATGGACTCATCGAAGGTAACATGTCGGGAGACAATGATTTTCTGAGTGGCTATGTCCAAGTACAGATAGCCCCGTTGAGACTCGAGGTAGCTAAGAAAAAGGCAGCGCGCAGAACGTGGGGCGAGTTTGTGGGGTTCTGTGGCGGATAAATTTGGGTAACAAAGGCAGCCAAAAACGCGGAGGTGTCTGTATGATGGAGGGGTGTGATATAAGGCTTCATGGGGTGTACATTTTTGGAGGGTGGTGGTGGGGAGAAGATTGTAGAGGTGAGTGGCCATATGAACCAGGTTGGGTGGGAGTTCAAGCTTAGATTTTCAAGGTTGTGGGCAAGGGCGGTGGGTGAGTTAGGGTTTGGGTAAGGGTACGGGTAGGGTTGGCTTAGGGCTGGGTAATAGGGATGGGTTTGGGCAGGGGGCCGGGGTGGTACGGGTGTGCGTTTGGGGTTTGGGCCATGTGGGCCTGTGCTGGGTAGGGTGGGTGGGCTGGGTAGGGGCGTGGGGCCGAGAAGGCCGGGTGTAGGGTTGGGGAACTACCAGGGTTGAGGTCTGGTGGGTTGTCGTTGATTGGTGCCGCCACGCCCGAGACCACGGCCCCGTCCTCGATTGCCGCCATTGAAATTCCGAGGTTGACCGCCATATCCATGCCCAGGACCGCCTGCCTGCCGCTGCTGTCCGCCCCCCCGCTGGACTCCTGCCGCCACTGCTGGTGGTAAGGAGGGTCATCGACGAGTCGGCGCTGTGGGTGGCGTCGGTTTGTTATTGTTCGAAGAGCAAGAGGGCCGAGCGGACCTCCAAAAAAGTGGGGAACGAAGTTTGATATTGGAGAAAAGTAACCTGAGCTCAGATGTCTTGAGGCAAACCTTGAAGAACCTGCAGAACCAAGGCATGTTCGGTCACCGGAGCATCCACATCATCGAGATAATCAGCGAGATTTTTGAGGAGATGGCAATATTCATTAATTGTCTGATTCCCCTTGACGGTTGTGTGAAACTAATGCTCCAATTGCATCGCTCGAGCATGTTTATTATCATGAAACAATTTATAGATCGCCGTCCATAGAGAGTGAGCGGAGGGTTGTTGGCGAGAACTGTTGGAGTTGTGCCCTGATGGCCAACTGTTCATCGTTATCCTATCATGTATAGGCAGATATAATATGTTTACACATCTCATGCTAATGTAAACAAATATTATATTCCTAGATTTATATTTAAATATGTTTATCAGATAGTGTTTTTCTGCTGATGAGACTAACATCTTGAAATAAATATTTATCTGAATGTCCATAGTCGAGTATTAACGAGAGTAGGATATCGTTAATGCATGTGAGACTAGTGTGTGTTGGATGTTTGACTTAGTCTCATAGTCAATGACGGTGTGTTCGCATCCGCACATGGACAGATATTATCTGGAGATAATAGGATGCCGGACTGACCCATCCTAAAGATGTTGCTTGAACTTTTAGTTCATGCTCTAAGCATCTTTAGCGCGACCACGAGTGTAACTATCCTTTGACTTGAAGTATTACGTTTTCTGCATATGTGAACCCGCATACTTTGATGCATCGTCCTAAGCCATATGAAATAAGGATGGTATACAGGCTTTGTTTTGGGTATGCTGCAACGCGTATTCAGAAACGTAGATTACGTACATAGGATTTGTCACTACTCTTTTTAAGAGATTAATGTCTTATGTGGCTCACTGATAAGTCATGACTGAGGTAACTGCATGGCCATGCTGAGATGTTTTTATGACGTCTATTCCTATCAGCCAGACTTGATAAATCAGTGAATGACTTAATGGATACAAGCTGGATTTTATTAATCCCTTGCATTAAGTCTAGACATTGAGACAAAGTTTATATATATATATATGATAACACCGAAATATATATATAAATATATTATATGTTAAATATTTTATTTTGGTTCTTGCTTGAATGCCCATTCGAAATGTGCCCATGTCCATGGCTTAGGGGTTCCAACACTCTCATCGGTCCTCTTCCACCACTCGTAGGCTTCCTTGCGAAGCAGCTGAGATGCCAGTCGGGGATAGTTGCCAATGGGTACGTTAAGATCCTCCAACACTCGAGCAGTCTGCTCGATCCAGTCCCATGCAATTTGGGGTTCACCGATGCGATCCCCAAGGAATAATTCTGCACCGTTATCCCTTAATGTTTTGTAGGTTATCACTCGTGGTGGCGGTGGTGGAGGTGGTTGAAACATTGGTGCGTTGGCTATCTGTTGTAATACATTTGCTAGGAATGTGGGAATCACAAGGTCGGGTTGACCATCCGCGTTCGGGTTATTCTCAACATTTTGCTGATTGACGGGTTCATTTTGGATGGGAGGGTAAAGCTAGATGCTTCAGTATGAACACTGACGTGTTCATTATTGTTCCCTTGTCCGTGGGCAGATTCTTGACTCATTCTACAATAACAGAAATTCCTTTATTAGGATTCTTTTATTCAGTAGTTGAGTCTAAGACAGGAATTGCAAAGGATTACAACAGTTGATACAATCAATGGATTTGAAACCAACAATAAGATAATTTCCTAAGCGTTTGCGTTTCATTGGTTGGTTCGTGCCGAATCTACAGACGAGTCTTCCTTGCCCGACCCACATACGCTACTGGCAGAGTCTACGCTGAACGTCTCTTCTGGGTCATCTCGTTCCCATGCAGCCTTGCGGCGCAGATAAATCCTTCGTTTCATTATTCTTGCGAATCAATGTGCACGTTAATAACGTATCAACGAGTCATAGACATTTCGTTTGTTCTTTCGTCTTTTACCAAGTACGAAAGTGCGACTTGAATCAACACTTGATATCATTTCCGAATTAACAGTTGACATCTATAAAATTTGATACAGTCAATTTCAATACTCATTTTTTTATTACCTTCCTGGAGCAGAGGGATGCGAGAGTCGTGGATTTGGTTAACATTATTTTTTTTTTAACCCAAAATATATAATATATATTTTTAAATCAAATATTGATCCGAAGATCGTGTTTAAAACCATTTGCTCCGATACCAAATTGTAACACCCTAATCCGTCCAGGTTTACAACCCCTTCCGAACTAAAGTATTAACTTGGTAATCGTATAATTTAAAGCATTTCAAATAACTTTATTCATCATAAATGAAATTCCAAACATAATTGTAGTGAATACGGAGTGTTTAATGCGGAAGCGATTTTTAAACATGGTTCATAATAACATAATCATTTATTTTCTCAATAAATCCACCACGACTGTCTCGCCCCTTCCGCTGCCAAGAACATGCCATTCACTCATTCTGTCTACCTGCGTGTAGCAAATAAAACATACTACACGCTCAGCGATGAAGCTGAGTAAGCATATCTAAAGCATCGAACATCCAAATAAATTGAATCTCAATTCATAATCAACCATTTGATATCATGCACACAATATATGATTCAAACATTCATGATATTCTCAATATTTTATTCCAAGTCATTCGATATTCAATATCTCAACCATGCTCTTAAATTATTCTTAATCTAAGGCCAAATCATTTTATAACAAGCTCTTAGCTATTCCTAGTCTAAGGCAACATTTCTAACCAGGCCCTTAAACTATAAATAGTTTAATGCAGAACACAAGAATCGATAATCCACCCTATAGGTCACGTGGATTACGTACCAACCGAACAATGATTTGTCGGGTGGGTGATATCCGGTCTGGATCCCGTACGTACGTTTTAACCCGAAATATGAATTGGTCAAGGAGGTATATCTTAGAGTTATTCTAGATATCCTTAATAATCATCATCATTATACAAGTGGGTATATCTTTAGAGTTCTTCTAGATATCCTTAACAACATTATTCATTAGTTCATATTCTTAGTTCAACAATCATTTAAAAATCCATAATATTCATCAAATGAACAATCTAATAACAATCAGCGGCCTAGCATCGAGTGTTAACACCCTAGCTTACCGTCATGCATCACATAAGATCCCTTTTAGTTGTTAAAACACCATTTTTATTCCAAGAAATCATCCTTTTATTAATCATAATGGTTTGGTATCAAAATATAGGATTCCATAACTCAAAAATCATATTTTCTAAATAACAATTGATTAATATATGATAGGAACTTCAACTATTAGCAGTTAGCTTCATTTTCTTCAATAGTGTAGGGTGACAGTCTACTGTCACTTCTGATAATCTACTGTCTGATGTTCAGAATGGGCTGATAATCGAATCACACTCTGATAATCGATTATCAAACTTCAGAGAGGGCTGACAATCGATTATCACATTCTGATAATCGACTGTTGCTCAGCTTTGTTACAAAAATCTGCAGAACGATGAATAATCGATTTTCAAGTTGATAATCGATTATCCATCGTCTTCTACCTCGAGCCAACTTGCGGAAATGTCACTTTTACTCACCAAACTTCAATTAAAGTATATAAAAATGTTCTCCAAGGTTCATGGATCATTTTAGCATCATTAATTCATAATTTTAACATCAATTTCATGGTTTATGATTCTTAGTTCTTCAAGTATGTCAAACACAAAACTCAACCAAATGACCATTTATGAACGTAGAAACGACCTATATGAACATTCTAGTCATTAGATATATCTAGGGGCTTACCTCGAAGCTTAACGAAGGTTTTGGATATTTTCCGGCGAAACTTCCGGCGATGATTACTCTCAACTCCGGCGACCTCACACCAAATTGGCAGCACCACAATATTCCTTACACTCTCAAGAACACAATGGAAGAAGAATGAAGAAGAATGGTGAAGAAATGAGAAGGTTGGGTTTTCTTATATAATGAGAAGGAGAGAAGAAGAAAACAACTATGGTGACTCTGGGATCGGCGTAGTGGGGAAGGAGGCGCCGTTCGCACAGTGTCCCTGATTGGGACCAATTTTGGTTCCAGTCGGGGTACACTTTTTGGTCCAACTTTCTCCGAATTGAATTCCGTTTGCACCGTTGCGATCGGGCAGTTAAACTCTATCTAACGATATAATTTTTATATTTATTTGTAATACTTTTTCCGACATCATATTTTTGGGTGTTTGACTTTAACAGAGTCAAAATTGGTTTAATTGACCTTTCTCATAAAAGGTTCTCTCATTTAATTCATATCAATTATTCTCATGATTTATTTCAATAAATCATTACAAAGTTCACATCATAATCAATTAATTTATTTATTCTTGATTTGGGTCTGTACTCAGGTTCCCAATCAAGACCACACAAATAGTCCACATATTGGATTTATCTCGATTAGACTTATCCAGATTTTGATATTGGATATAAAAAAAATATTTCATATCAGCCCAAAGCCCAATAATAATCAAAACAAATTTGTTTAATCGAATAATTATTTAATAATAATTCTAGGGTATGTTTCGGGGCGTTACATTTCTCTCCCCCTTAAAATAATTTCGTCCTCGAAATTACCTGAGTCATTGGTTGAAGAGATTCGGATATTGCATCCTCATTGACTCTTCGGTTTCCCATGTTGCCTCTTCAGTCGAGTGATTCCTCCATAGCATTTTGACTAAGGGTACAGATTTGTTTCTCAATTGTTTGACCTCTCGTGCTAAGATTTGTACAGGTTCCTCTTCATAAGTCAAATGTTCATCAAGAGTTACAATTCCCTCAGTCAAGATATGCGATGGATCGGAACGGTATCTTTTCAACATCGATACATGGAATACGTCATGGATCTTGTTCAATTCTGGTGGAAGTTCTAACCGATATGCTACTGGACCCACACGTTCAGTGATTCGATAGGGTCCAATATATCTCGGACTTAGTTTTCCCTTCCTACCGAAACGTAGCACTTTCTTCCACGGTGAGACTTTCAGAAACACCTTGTCATCAACATTATATTCGATCTCCCGACGTTTTAAGTCGGCATAAGATTTCTGTCGATCGGAAGCCACATGCAATCTTTCTCTGATTAGACGAACCTTCTCTTCAGTTTCGTGAACGAGATCAGGTCCTTCAAGCTTTTGCTCGCTTAATTCTGTCCAGCATACTGGGGTTCTACAACGTCTCCCATACAAGGCTTCGTATGGGGCCATTTGGATACTCGCTTGATAACTGTTGTTATACGCGAACTCCATTAGCGGTAAGTATTGTTCCCAGTTGCTTCCAAAATTAATTACACATGCTCTCATCATATCTTCAAGAATTTGAATTGTCCTTTCAGATTCTCCGTCAGTTTGAGGATGAAATGCCGTACTAAAGTTAAGTTTAGTACCTAAGGCTTTCTGCAAACTCTTCTAGAATTGCGATGTGAATCGCGGGTCACGATCAGAAATGATAGACAAAGGTACACCATGTAATCTTACAATCTCACGGATGTACAACTCTGCCAACTTCTTCAAGGACATATCGCGTCGAATAGGAATAAAATGAGATGACTTGGTTAATCGATCAACAATTACCCAGACAGCGTCATTTTTCTTAGCTAATGATGGAAGTCCAATCACAAAGTCCATCGTAATTCGTTCCCACTTCCATTCAGGGATAGTAGGTGGATGTAGCAACCCACCAGGCACTTGGTGTTCGGCCTTGACTTGTTGACACGTCAGACATCGTGTTGTAAATTCAGAAATTTCCCGCTTCATTGTGGGCCACCAATATGACTTCTTCAGATCTTGGAACATTTTATTACTACCAAGATGCATAGTATAAGTGGTTTCGTGAGATTCACGCATTAAACGTTCCCTCACTTCGCCACTAGGAACTACCAAGCGATTCCGGTAGAATAAAATTCCATTATTTACTGTGAAATCTTGTCTCTCCCCCTTAGAGACAAGTTCACAAGTCTTCAAACAGTAGTCATCACATTTTTGTGCAGCATGAATTTCGTTCTCAAGAGTAGGTTGAACTCGGAGTTCGGCTATCATCTTTCGGCTCAATGCGTCAGCAACTACGTTAGCCTTGCCAGGGTGATAGTCAATGTAGCAGTCGTAGTCTTTGATCAATTCCAACCATCTTCTCTGTCTCAGGTTCAATTCTTTTTGAGTTAGAAGGTATTTTAGACTTTTATGGTCTGTGTGAATATATGTCGTCTCTCCAAAGAGATAATGACGCCATATTTTCAAAGCAAATACAACTGCTGCTAACTCAAGATCGTGAGTAGGATAGTTACATTCGTGAGGTTTCAACTGTCTTGATGCGTATGCCACGACTTTTCCGTCTTGCATGAGTACACATCCCAAGCCATTATGAGATGCATCACTAAAGCTTGTGTAGTCTACACCTGGTAGTGGTTGGGTCAGCACAGGTGCTTCTGTCAGACATTTCTTTAGTTTCTCAAAGCTTTGCTGACATGCATCGGTCCATACAAATTTCACATCTTTTCTCAGAAGTTTGTTAAGTGGAGTTGCGATCGATGAAAAGCCTTCAACGAATCGTCGATAGTATCCAGCTAATCCGAGAAAGCTTCTCACTTCACGAACATTCCTTGGAACCTTCCACTCGGTGATGGCAGATATTTTACTGGGGTCTAACTTAACACCTTCTTGAGAAATCACATGTCCCAAAAACGTAACTTCATTAAGCCAAAATTCACACTTTGACAGTTTGGCATATAATTTATGTTCCTGTAGTATGCTGAGTACTATCTCCAAATGTTTCGCATGGTCTTCTCGATTCTTCGAATAGACAAGAATATCATCGATGAATACAACCACGAATTGATCAAGATAAGGTCGGAATACACTATTCATGAGATCCATGAATACTGCTGGAGCATTGGTCAAACCAAAGGGCATTACCGTAAATTCATAATGACCATAACGAGTACGGAACGCAGTCTTTGGGATGTCCTCTTTCTTTACAGGGATTTGATGGTATCCTGACCGTAAGTCAATCTTAGAGAATACAGTAGATCCTCTAAGTTGATCAAATAAGTCATCGATACGAGGTAAAGGATATCGATTTTTGATTGTGACTTTGTTCAATTGACGGTAATCGATGCAGAGTCTCATCGAGCCGTCTTTCTTTTTGACAAACAGGACGGGTGCTCCCCAAGGGGAAACACTCGGACGTATGAATCCTTTATTGAGTAGTTCTTGTAGTTGAGCCTTCAACTCTTTCATTTCAGCAGGAGCCATGCGATAGGGAGTTGCAGATATCGGTCCTGTTCCAGGAACAAGATCGATGGAAAATTCTACTTCTCTGGAAGATGGTATACCAGGAAGTTCGTCAGGAAATACGTCAGGAAAACCGCATACTGTTGGTATGCCTTTCAACTCAGGAGTTTCCTTTCGCGTGTCACGTACGTTACACAGATAAGCTTCACATTTCTTTCGAATGAGACGCCTAGCGTGTATGTACGAGATGAATTCAGTGGATCTAGGTGTTAGATTCTCTTTCACCTCTATAGACTTTCCCTCTCCAGACTTTAGTTGAATTGTTCGTCGTCGGCAATCGATAATTGCTTGGTGTTCGGTGAGCCAGTCCATTCCGAGGATGATGTCAAATTCTTTGTACGGTAATTCGACAAGATTGGCAGAGAACTGATGTCCTTCAACAATCAATGGACAGTCTTGATACACATGATTTAACCTCATACTATGTCCTAACGGGTTAGACACTAGTATAGGTTGTTCTAAGTTTTCTTTCATTATGTCAGCCTTGTCAGGCATAGGCACGCAGATATAAGATAACGTTGATCCAGGGTCTATCAACACATGCATGACAGAATCAAATAAGGAAAACATACCCTGAATGACGTCAGGGTTTTCCTCAGCTCGTGCCTTCATTGCATAAGTACGAGCAGGAGCTCGTCCCTGTTGCTGACTCTGGTTCTTGGTAGGATTAGATCCCGCCGTTGATCGTTGACTTGGCGCAGGTCGTGCTGATGCTGATTGACTGACAACTGGGGCTGTCGGAAATGGTTTGCCAGGATTAGTGAGGCAATCCCTTCGAAAATGTCAGGTTTGCCGCAACCTAGACATAATCCTTGGGCAAGCCAACACTCGCCTGGATGATGTCTCCCACATGTATCGCACAATGGGTGTTTCCACCCTCTTGATTTGTTTTCCGATGCCACAGAGTGCGTCTGCACCGATTTCCCTTTCTTTGAGAAGTGTGAATTGCTAGATTCCTGAAGGGGCCTTTTTCCTTTTGAGACAGAGCTGATGGGACGGTGAGTGTTTGAACTGACATTATTTGTCTTCAGATACTCAATGCAAGCACTCAAGTCGCTGTCCGCCCTGGCTATGAGATCGTAGGCCTCTGCGAAATCCACGGTGGTTAGGACGGACACACGCGACCTGAGGTCAGGTCGAAGTTTCTTCCTGAATTCCTCGATGCGATCGGTTGGGGTACTCACCAAGGTTGGTGCAAACTTAGCAAGACTGGTAAACTTCTGACGATACTCGGGGAGTGTCATGCCTCCCTGTTGCAATTCGACAAATTCTTTACGTCTTTCTTCGCTAAAACGTTTTGGAATATATTCTTGCTTGAATGCCCATTCGAAATGTGCCCATGTCCATGGCTTAGGGGTTCCAACACTCTCATCGGTCCTCTTCCACCACTCGTAGGCTTCCTTGCGAAGCAGCTGAGATGCCAGTCGGGGATAGTTGCCAATGGGTACGTTAAGATCCTCCAACACTCGAGCAGTCTGCTCGATCCAGTCCCATGCAATTTGGGGTTCACCGATGCGATCCCCAAGGAATAATTCTGCACCGTTATCCCTTAATGTTTTGTAGGTTATCACTCGTGGTGGCGGTGGTGGAGGTGGTTGAAACATTGGTGCGTTGGCTATCTGTTGTAATACATTTGCTAGGAATGTGGGAATCACAAGGTCGGGTTGACCATCCGCGTTCGGGTTATTCTCAACATTTTGCTGATTGACGGGTTCATTTTGGATGGGAGGGTAAAGCTAGATGCTTCAGTATGAACACTGACGTGTTCATTATTGTTCCCTTGTCCGTGGGCAGATTCTTGACTCATTCTACAATAACAGAAATTCCTTTATTAGGATTCTTTTATTCAGTAGTTGAGTCTAAGACAGGAATTGCAAAGGATTACAACAGTTGATACAATCAATGGATTTGAAACCAACAATAAGATAATTTCCTAAGCGTTTGCGTTTCATTGGTTGGTTCGTGCCGAATCTACAGACGAGTCTTCCTTGCCCGACCCACATACGCTACTGGCAGAGTCTACGCTGAACGTCTCTTCTGGGTCATCTCGTTCCCATGCAGCCTTGCGGCGCAGATAAATCCTTCGTTTCATTATTCTTGCGAATCAATGTGCACGTTAATAACGTATCAACGAGTCATAGACATTTCGTTTGTTCTTTCGTCTTTTACCAAGTACGAAAGTGCGACTTGAATCAACACTTGATATCATTTCCGAATTAACAGTTGACATCTATAAAATTTGATACAGTCAATTTCAATACTCATTTTTTTATTACCTTCCTGGAGCAGAGGGATGCGAGAGTCGTGGATTTGGTTAACATTATTTTTTTTTTAACCCAAAATATATAATATATATTTTTAAATCAAATATTGATCCGAAGATCGTGTTTAAAACCATTTGCTCCGATACCAAATTGTAACACCCTAATCCGTCCAGGTTTACAACCCCTTCCGAACTAAAGTATTAACTTGGTAATCGTATAATTTAAAGCATTTCAAATAACTTTATTCATCATAAATGAAATTCCAAACATAATTGTAGTGAATACGGAGTGTTTAATGCGGAAGCGATTTTTAAACATGGTTCATAATAACATAATCATTTATTTTCTCAATAAATCCACCACGACTGTCTCGCCCCTTCCGCTGCCAAGAACATGCCATTCACTCATTCTGTCTACCTGCGTGTAGCAAATAAAACATACTACACGCTCAGCGATGAAGCTGAGTAAGCATATCTAAAGCATCGAACATCCAAATAAATTGAATCTCAATTCATAATCAACCATTTGATATCATGCACACAATATATGATTCAAACATTCATGATATTCTCAATATTTTATTCCAAGTCATTCGATATTCAATATCTCAACCATGCTCTTAAATTATTCTTAATCTAAGGCCAAATCATTTTATAACAAGCTCTTAGCTATTCCTAGTCTAAGGCAACATTTCTAACCAGGCCCTTAAACTATAAATAGTTTAATGCAGAACACAAGAATCGATAATCCACCCTATAGGTCACGTGGATTACGTACCAACCGAACAATGATTTGTCGGGTGGGTGATATCCGGTCTGGATCCCGTACGTACGTTTTAACCCCGAAATATGAATTGGTCAAGGAGGTATATCTTAGAGTTATTCTAGATATCCTTAATAATCATCATCATTATACAAGTGGGTATATCTTTAGAGTTCTTCTAGATATCCTTAACAACATTATTCATTAGTTCATATTCTTAGTTCAACAATCATTTAAAAATCCATAATATTCATCAAATGAACAATCTAATAACAATCAGCGGCCTAGCATCGAGTGTTAACACCCTAGCTTACCGTCATGCATCACATAAGATCCCTTTTAGTTGTTAAAACACCATTTTTATTCCAAGAAATCATCCTTTTATTAATCATAATGGTTTGGTATCAAAATATAGGATTCCATAACTCAAAAATCATATTTTCTAAATAACAATTGATTAATATATGATAGGAACTTCAACTATTAGCAGTTAGCTTCATTTTCTTCAATAGTGTAGGGTGACAGTCTACTGTCACTTCTGATAATCTACTGTCTGATGTTCAGAATGGGCTGATAATCGAATCACACTCTGATAATCGATTATCAAACTTCAGAGAGGGCTGACAATCGATTATCACATTCTGATAATCGACTGTTGCTCAGCTTTGTTACAAAAATCTGCAGAACGATGAATAATCGATTTTCAAGTTGATAATCGATTATCCATCGTCTTCTACCTCGAGCCAACTTGCGGAAATGTCACTTTTACTCACCAAACTTCAATTAAAGTATATAAAAATGTTCTCCAAGGTTCATGGATCATTTTAGCATCATTAATTCATAATTTTAACATCAATTTCATGGTTTATGATTCTTAGTTCTTCAAGTATGTCAAACACAAAACTCAACCAAATGACCATTTATGAACGTAGAAACGACCTATATGAACATTCTAGTCATTAGATATATCTAGGGGCTTACCTCGAAGCTTAACGAAGGTTTTGGATATTTTCCGGCGAAACTTCCGGCGATGATTACTCTCAACTCCGGCGACCTCACACCAAATTGGCAGCACCACAATATTCCTTACACTCTCAAGAACACAATGGAAGAAGAATGAAGAAGAATGGTGAAGAAATGAGAAGGTTGGGTTTTCTTATATAATGAGAAGGAGAGAAGAAGAAAACAACTATGGTGACTCTGGGATCGGCGTAGTGGGGAAGGAGGCGCCGTTCGCACAGTGTCCCTGATTGGGACCAATTTTGGTTCCAGTCGGGGTACACTTTTTGGTCCAACTTTCTCCGAATTGAATTCCGTTTGCACCGTTGCGATCGGGCAGTTAAACTCTATCTAACGATATAATTTTTATATTTATTTGTAATACTTTTTCCGACATCATATTTTTGGGTGTTTGACTTTAACAGAGTCAAAATTGGTTTAATTGACCTTTCTCATAAAAGGTTCTCTCATTTAATTCATATCAATTATTCTCATGATTTATTTCAATAAATCATTACAAAGTTCACATCATAATCAATTAATTTATTTATTCTTGATTTGGGTCTGTACTCAGGTTCCCAATCAAGACCACACAAATAGTCCACATATTGGATTTATCTCGATTAGACTTATCCAGATTTTGATATTGGATATAAAAAAAATATTTCATATCAGCCCAAAGCCCAATAATAATCAAAACAAATTTGTTTAATCGAATAATTATTTAATAATAATTCTAGGGTATGTTTCGGGGCGTTACAGGAGATGCTAAGTTGAACCGAAATATGTAATTTGATGTTGGAGACAGTGGTGAAAGAAAGATGGGGGTTTTAGTGGAAGAGATATTTTCAGAGGAGATAGACGAAACGTCGGCCATGCTGATGTCGGTGGGGAGAGACGACGGAGATCACGCCGGAAGAGAGGGGGAGTAAACAGCAGAGAGAGAGCCGAAGAAGGAGAGGGAGCCGAGAAGTTTAATGCTCTGATACCATGAAAGATTTGATATTTCCAATGATTCATAATGTGATATTACAAGACATTATATACTAGGAGAGTCCTAGTTATGTGAGGAAATGCAATTAAGGTAACCTAAACATGTATGATAACTAGTATATACATAATACAATAATATATACATAATATATTAAATATAGAAACACTATATTTAACAATATTAAACTTATAGCACAACTTAATATATTTTTTTCCATAATTTATGAGCAAAAAATTATAACATTGAGTAGCACACATTTTAAAGATACATGGTTAAGGAATATTTAAAAATAACAAAGAAAATAAAAAACCTAATTAATTAATTTAAAATTTTAATAATTTACGTTGACTCTATAATAATAACTAAAATTTATCTGAAGCCATAATTTATTTAATAAATTGTAACATTACATTAAGTTTATATTTTATTTTATTGAGATGATGATAATAATATGAAAATACAACTAAATAAGTTTTAAGTTATGGTTTGAAGAAATTGAAAGAAGTTTTGAAAGATGTTGAAAAAAAATAAAAATCGGAAAGAATTGAAAAATGTAAAAAATTTAATTAGAATTGAAAAAAGAGAGTATAATTAGAGCAGCGGTAATACCACTAACGCCCACCGGCATTAAGTTGATTTTGACGTGTGGGGGGCATTAAACACCGCCCCCCTTTCTTGTTAAAGCACCGTTATTTTTGGAGGGTCAGACTTTTGATGCAAATTGTAGGCCAAAATTCGGCCGTTGGAGCCCCTCACCCCCCACCGCCCCCTTTCCCGTTATCGCACCATGTACTTTTTTGTTCAATGAATGTAATTTTTTTATTAATGAATGTAATTTTTTTATTTAATGAATGTAATTTTTTTAATTAATGAATGTAGTTTTTTTAATGAATGAATGTGATTTTTTTAAATTAATGAATGTATTTGTTGTTCATTAATGTAATGTTTTAATAAATAAAATTGAATAATTCAATTTTATTAATTCAATTTTAGAAGATGTGTATTCAAAATGTAAAAAATGAAGGTTTGAAGCCCAGTTTGAGGCCCCGCGGCTTCAAACCCATTTCCAGTAAATTGGTGATGTAAGTTAAAGCTGACGTGACATAGAAGAAGTTTGAAGCCCCAGTTTTTCCAGTGCTCTTACATAGAGATTGTTGGAAAAGCCTTTCCATGCCCTGCCATTCGTGTAGAGGGAAGCGAGGCAGTGGGCGAGGAAAAAAAGGGTCGTGAGGTATTCACTGAGCCACTTCACTTTGCGTGGCAGATGCGAAGCAAATTGAAGCAACAAAATACAATTACTCTCTTGGAAAATCATCGGTCACTCTCTTCTCTCTGTGTGAAAATCATCTGCTACTAGTATTCTCCGAGCTAGTCTTCTCCAGCCATTGGTTTTTTCTCTTCTCTGTGCTAGTCTTCTCCGGCCATCATCGTTCACCTGCGACCCTTAGGTAACTCCACTCATCTCTAGCTTTGATTGCTCTGCATTCCATCTATCTGCCTGAACTCATTTAGGTCGAATGGATTGTTTTTAATTCATCAAAAAATCAAATAGATGAATTCATGGTAGTGCACACTAGGTGTTTGACAAAATATCCAAATGTAGGTTGTTGAGTTTTTGGACAAAAAATACTATAAATCCTGAAGTATAAGGGTCGAGACAAACACAAAAGTATTTGCTTATGAAATATTGAAACCCATAATAATAAGCACTCCTAAATCAAAACTAGGAACCTCAAAATAGTGACAAATAACACATTACCTAGAACCTTAGAGTTGATTTAATTGTTCTGCTGGTATTTCACGAGGCTTGTGAGCTTAAGTTGTGATGGGTTTTTTAAGTGGAATCCAGCTTGAAGTTTCCAATATTTTGGATTTTTGTGCTTTGGAAGTTGTTCAAAAAGCAAGGATACCTAGGCACATATAAAAGATCATATCTCTCACCATAGGTGTGAGAATTGAAGTGCATTAACACTAAAAGTATCATGTGTTTATTTGCTTTTGTTATGACAATTAAACAAATTGTCATGTGTTCATTTGCCTTTGTTATGACAATTGAACAAAGTTAGAGTGAAAAAAACAAAACCACTGAAATTAGTCCTTTTCACCTAACAATTTATTTTAATGAAAAATTTCTAGTATCTAAAATATATACTAAAGTATCAAGTATAACGGGTTTCTAAGTATTTGTAAAAAAAAAAATAGTTTGCTTTCTTTATAAAAAGAAGCTACATGTATCAAACTTGTTGCTATAGTGGTAACAACAGTAAACTATACAGGCTTGACTAGGTTCAAGATTTATTAAAGAATAGAAATTGTTATGTAAAGATCAAATACCCGTTGAACAGAATTATCAATTCAATCTGGAATAGTTTGTGTTTGGTGAAGATGTTACATTAGAGCTCATTTTGCTTGTAGATTCCTGGTTGTTATAATCTAGGAATTGAGAGACACCAACAATACTTGCACTCATCTCTCGTTGTACTTCTTTCCCAATTAAACAAAACTAGAAAATCTAATCCACAAGGAATGTGATTGCTATTGTATGGACGGTCTGACACTTTGTTTTACTGAAAAATATCTAGTGTGGAGTCAAACGCAGCAAATTTCTTGGTCAACCTATTAATCTCTACATGGACTCAAAGAATGGGGTGAGAAAAATTAAAGAATCATCCAACTCCTCCCACAAAGAAATCATGGAAACAATACAGAAATCAGGGGGAAAATAAGTCACATTTATCGAGAAGCAAACACTGCGGCACACAACCTAGCAAAGTTTACACTTAATAACGATTTCAGCACTTATTATTCTCAATTAGAGCATCTACCCAAAAATGTCAGGGGGGCTCTAATCATTGATGTATCTTCGGTTTTCTTCCGTATTAAATAATGATAAAATTTTCATATATATATATATATATATATATATATATATATATATATATATATATATATATATATATATATATATATATATATTAGAATTAATTATCTAAATTTACAATCTGTTTAAATTCACTTTCTCCACTCCCGCACTTGGGCAAATATGTAGATTTAAATGGAGAATGATGGTAGAAGCTTCACTGAACTATTGCTCTAGGGAGAGATTACAAAAAATGAATCACAATGCAATTCTCAACACATGGCACAAACTACGCATGTTCCTAAGAGACAAGCTCTTCCTCTCCAACAAACAAATTGGTCGCATGACGAAGATATTCGATTGATCCGTTCTTGGATAAATGTAAGCATGGATTCGATCATTGGCACATATCAAAAAGCGGGGGGGTTTTGGAGACGAGTTGAGGAGAACTACAACCTAGATCTTCCCTCTCATATTAAATCTAGAACACAAAAAATTATCAACTCTAGATGGTTACGCGCAAAACTAGAAGTAAGTAAATTTTATGCATGTGTTGAGAAGATTACTCGATTGAATCCGAGTGGAGCCAATGAATCAGACATTCTTATGATGGCTCATATAGATTATGTTTCATCGTACAGGAAGAAGGTTTAATTTAGAATACTGGTGGCGTGAACTAAGGGATGTTCCATGTTGACATTCCTTAGTAGTTGGTCCCGAAAACTCTTCCCAAAACTCCCACCCTATGCAATTTGATGCTGGAGGCTCATTACGCTTAGGCAACTCGAGAAGCCCAACCTTAAGCCCAACCACACCAACAACCCCCGCGACTCAAACTAATTCCACAGATATCGATTCTATTGCTCGTAATCTACAACGACATGTGGGTAGAAAAGCTGTAAAAGAGGCTTAGAAATGGACAAGAAGAAAACAGTATGCCACCCCTCATGTGGTTGCTCTTAAAGATTCAGTACAACGCATTGTAGTGGTTCGGGAAAAGGAGGCAGAGGCGGAGCAAACTCGTATGTATGCAGAGGAAGCTCGTGCTCGTGCGGACGAAGATAGGCTGATGATGATAGATACATCTACCATCTCGGATCCCATTCGACATCAATACTTTGAAGATAAGATTGCCAAGGTTATGAGGAAGAGGGGATACAATTAATTTGAACTCTACATTTGTAATCTCAATTTTGTTCAAACATTTGTGTTATTGTGACTTTTATTTGTTAAAGAATTTGATTCATGAATTGCAAGGTTTGTGTTATAAGTAAGAACTCCCTTGTATACATTGGTTTAATTTTTTACAATGTAAGGTGTTTAAGCTCTTATATTTGTTTGTGTGTATGTTAACATATGTAGGTGCATATCGATGGCAAGACCATTTTCAATCGACGAATCACAAATGTTACCTAGAATTCAAGGATTTTGTGTGGCCTATTGATGAAACGCCCCAACCGATAGCCACCCCGAGTGAGCAATATGAATCATATGGTGAAAAAGACATAATGTTACTGAATTGCGTTGTGACAATGACGCAACAAGATATTGAACATGAAAACTTTATGCAACGATCAGAAAAGAAAAGGAAACTAACAGATAGAGCTTGGGCTGAGGCTCACGATCGCCTAATGAAAGACTACTTTGTGCAAGACCCAGTGTACGATGCTAGACAATTTCGTCGTCGGTTCAGAATGCGAAGGCTAGTGTTACTTTGCATATTAGAGACTTTAGGAAACCATTCAGTTTACTTCCAACAACGATTTGACGCAACTGGAAAAGCCGGGTTGTCACCTCTTACCAAATGCACCGCCGCTATGAGAATGTTGGCATATAGTGTGTCTGCTGACTGTATGGACGAATATATAAAGACCGGCTCTAGTACGACTCTAGAGTGCACTAAGTTGTTCTGCCAAGCAATCATTGATGTCTTTGGGAAACAATATTTACGATGTCCAAATCAATCTGACGTTGATCACTTATTAGTTGTTGCAGAGGGTCATAATTTCCCTGGCATGTTAGGGAGCATTGATTGCATGCACTGGGAATGGAAGAATTGTTCAGTTGCATGGAGACAGTCATTCGAAAAGGGTCTATACAAGGTCCCCACTATTATACTTGAGGCCATAGTGTCGTATGACTTATGGATATGGCATGCATTCTTTGGGGTCCTTAGAAGCCAAAACGACATCAATGTTCCTCACCCCTCACTGCTGTTTGATGAATTATATGTTGACCAAGCCCCAAAATGTGAATACATTGTGAACGCTCATAAGTATGACATCGGGTACTACCTTGGTGATGGAATATACCCAAGTTGGTTAACCATATTGTCAAATGAATTCCACATCCAACTAATCCAAGAGGACCAAAAGAGAAATTATTTATAGTGCGGCAAGAGTCCTATAGAAAGGATGTCAAGCGAGCATTCGGTGTAGTACAGAGTCGATTTCCAATAGTCCGTGGACCTGCTCGCTTTATGCAAAAAGATCTTCAAAGGATAATGATAGCTTGCGTCATTCTACACAATATTATTGTGGAAGATGAACGACACAACTATATACTTGCATACGAGTATGACAAAGTTGAGAGTTTTACTCCAGCATCAAACATACGACAACATCACCCATGTTGGGAAACTTACTTCCGCTAATCAGCTCGTGTGAGGGACCTCAACGGGTATGCACGTCTCAAGGCAGACTTGATAGAAGAAGTGTGGAATAGAAACACCATCAAAAGTCCACAACAATTCTCGTAAACAAGTTTTTTACTTTTCGAATTATTATTATTATGATGTGTTTCTCGGATTTTTTAAATGGTTGTAATAGACTTTTATGTTGATGCATTTTTATGATTATGTTCTTTATATTTTCTATCCCAACTTTTATTTATATAACTTCATATCGAATTTTTAAAATGTGCCGTCATAATTTACAATCCCTCCGTCCACATTTAAAGTTCCCAGTGTGACCGGGCACGGAGTTTAATAAAAGTTAAAATTTACATTGACTTTCCCAAAATGCCCCTCAACCTTACCCACCGTTCCTGGCCAAGTCTTCCAGCCCATCCCATCATCCGGAGAGAAATTCCGGCAACTTAAACCCTGCAAAATTCCAGCCAGTGAGATTCCGGCGATCCAGTGAGAAATTCCGGCGAATTTCCGACTCAAACCCTGCGAAGAGTTCTGAAGGAGATGTAGAAGATGAAAAAGATTTGAATCGAATTTCTTCATCGACGCTGAAGATGAATCCGATTCACAGATCTGAATACGATTTTTCCAAATCTGACGCACAAGAAGTAGAAGAAAAAGACTAGAAACGCCAAATCGAAAGGGGGGAAGAAGAGGAAGAAGAAAAAGAAGAAGAAGAATAGAAAGGAAAAATCAAAATGGGGGAAGAAGAAGAAGAAAAATCGGAAGGAAATGAAGAAGATGAAGAAAAGAAAATTCAGAAGGGGGGAAAAAGAAGAAGGAAAAATCTGAAGAAGAAGAAAAAAGAAAAGAAATGAAAAATCCGAAGGTGGAAGAAGAAGAAAAGAGAGAGAAGGAAAGAAGGAGAACAAGAAAAGAGAGAGAAAAGAAAGAAGAAGAACAGAAGAGAAGGAAAAAAGAAAGAAAAAGAGGAGAGAAGAAAAGGAAGGAGAGAAGAAAGGTAAAAGGTAAAGAAGGGTATTTAAGTCTTTTTGATATAAAAAAGTTACCAAAAAAGGAAATGAGAACTTTAATTGTGAACATCAAAAAAAAGAAAGTGAAAACTTTAATTATGAACGGAGGGAGTATATATATTCTATTTTTAATTTTCCATATTCAAATATTTTACTAAATAATTATGAATAATTAGAGTGTACTGCGTACAATTTAAATCTTCACAACAAAATATAAACATTTATAAAAATGAAAATAAAATATATTGAGTTGAGAAAAAGTAAAATAAAATGATTAAAACATGCCAAAAATCTAAAGTGAGTAAAAAATAATGACTTGCCACTACAGAACATACCACTCCAATGTCATGCCACTGTGTGACTAGATTAACTTAGATTGGTTAAATAGTGTCATGTCAACGTATGACATTCTAGTATATGACTTGCCATTGTTCATGCTCTTAGAGCATGGCCATCGGCGAGGCATCTCCTCGACTCGCTGTGCCACATCACCGAAATTCTTGCTTGGCATGGAGTGGCAAGATCGTTCCACTCCGCCAAGCATTCTATGCGTTTGTCTTTCTTCTTTTTTTTTTAATTTTTTTGTACAAAAAATAAGTTTTTTTTTAAAAAAAAATAGGGGTACATTTACTTTTTGTAAAAAAAATAGATAAATAAAATAATTTTTAATAATTAAAATATGTTTAAAAAGTGTAAAAATTGGCAAAAACAAATAATTGTCGTTGTAAGACATGTCACTCATTCAGTTGGCACACGCTGACTCAACTAATTTTGATTAGTTAAAATATTCTACTTAAACGTGTTAAGTCCCATTTTTTACTTGTCATTGTCTATGTTATTATAGTTTGTGATGAGTTCTTTTTCCTTCATTATTTCAAACCAAGAACAAACTGTGCCATCGAACTATCCAACCCTTTCACTGTAGTTCCCTTCGATCTTCAGACATTTCTGCGCAAGTCCTTCCTCCACAAACCTCGAGCTCTTCGGATTTCCGGAAAGAGTTTACAAGGTAATTTCTCCTCTTCCTTTTCCATTTGTAGGATTCCCAATTCTAGTTTCCATCTGAAATGCGCGCATTTTGATCTGAAATCAAATCTGGACTAAATTACGGAGTAATATTCCTATGATGCGATCTGAAATCAATTCGAACATACGGAGTATCAATTGTCCGAAGTTCAATGATTCATCTGCATCTGAAGAAAATAAACACGCGTCCATTTTGTTTCAAGTTTCACAAAAAATTACTCCCAGGTACCTCCTATTTTGGGCTTAGAACTGTCAGGTCCCATCAATTTTAAAAGTGTACTGCGAGGTCCCTTAAATTATATAGTAATTGACTCGCGGGGTACATTCCGTCAAACCAACCGTTAGAGGCTGCAAATTATTTGTTATACCCCTCGTTTACTCCAAATAGGGATATATTGCGCGTGTTGACTTGCTTCTCACTTCAACTTCCGCAAAAGCAAGAAAGCTACGGTTAACTTTCTCTTGGATTCTCCTGTTAGTTTCTCAATGGTAAGTATAAAAAATTATGACTGAACCAGTGGAATTTATAAATCCATTTCTGTTCCTCATCTTCTTTAGACTCAATTTTATCGAACATGAAACTGGAGTTTTGATTGTTTAAATTTTACCATGTGTGTGTGTGATTTTAATGAAGGTTGTGAGGGTTCTTAGCAAATAACACTAATTCCTAATTTCTACGCCTCTGCTGTATTTGTATACTTGAAGAAGAGAAGTGAGGGGTTAAATTTGGAATTTCCAGGGTTGTTATTATGGAAGGTAGCAGAGTCGCTAGCATTCACGGTTGGTTTGACGGAATGTACCCCGAGAGTTAATTACTAGTAATTTAAGGGACCTTGCAATACATTTTTAAAATTGATGGGACCTGACAATTCTAAGCTCAAAATAAGAGGTACATGTGAGTAATTTTTTGCAAGTTTCAGCTGTTCAGAACTATTCTCGTGAGAAAAAAATGTTTTCTTTTTTTGGAATTTCGTTGGAGAATTCCTCAGTAGCTAAAATAGATATTTTTTTTACAATGTTTTAGCTTCGGGTAAATAATGTACAAATCAAAATGGAACATTCACATTCCCCTCCTTACTTTCAATGAAGTTTTGGGAGTAATTGCAGCAATGCCTCATGGGTCCAAAGGATGTTGTTGTCTATTAAAACTAAGTAAAGTATGTGCACTGCTCTTTTGACCCCAGGCCCCAACGGGATTGAGAATATAATGGGTCTTTGTTGTTTATTTTGTTTGAGGGCTCCAATGGTTCTTCTTATGTATCTAAACAAGGCAAATTCTATCATGGACTTAAGGTCCAAGTTGCACCTATAGATGAGGCTGATAAGCATTTGCTTATTGTTGAAATAAGCATTTTTATTTTTATAAAAATCAAAAAACTAAATTTTATGTGAGAAGGTTCACAAAATTTTTTTGGACCTTTGGTGCACCAAAGAAGCACTCTCTAAACACTACTTCTGGTGTTTGTCCTTTGAGATTTTTGTTGTCGAATAGTATGGCCATGTGGACAATTGCACATTGAACTGAATTGCTTAGTCTTGTCAGTTTTTGTTTTTTAATGCAATTCTAATGGGTTGATTTTGTTTATGCCAGCTAAACTGAAATCAATGGCAGGGTCCGGTAGTTCTATGTTATATTCCTTTCTTCTTTTTGTGTCCACTGTGTCCCTGCAAGGAATGTTTAGAGGTCTATTAGCTTCTTCTGAGTTGTATACTATCCTTGGAGGCTTGACGAGTTCTTTCATATTCCTTACATTGCTAACGGTACAATCCACATTCTTATCTTGTGTGTAATGTGTTTTTCAAAAAGGTGCATGACACAAAAAAAACAACAACACAAATATGATCCCTTCATGATGCAATCTACAATTTGTTCACCTAAGAAATTTGATACATTTCTCCGTTCCGAGAAACACTGTCAAGCAGCGACATTCATAATCATTTTTTCTAAATCATGCTTATTGTTATGAAGAAAACTGTTTTTAGTTACCATTTTGATGTATGTCTTTTGTACTCCCTCCGTCCCATAATGATAGGGACGGTTTGACTAAAGTGGTAAAATAAGGAGGGATAATTTTGTGTTGACTTTCCAAAAATGCCCTTGATGTAATGCGTAAAAGTAGGATGTGATGTGTAGATTATTAGGAAAAAGGTATGATGTGATAGGTAGTGTATGAAAAAGTAAGGGGTAAAAGTGGTTTTTTAATAGAAATGGAAAGGACTTTTAGGGACACGATTTTTTTGAAATGTGAAGGACTTTATGGGACGGAGGGAGTATGTGTTATGCACACCCTTTGAACTGTGCCAATATAGGTACATGTGTACATAAAACCAAGGTCCAAGGATATGTGTGCTATTTGTTCTACTCAGTTAATCATTTAATAGAAATTCCATAAATATCTAAGATTTCAAAGAATACATGTAGTTTTCTTTTTCTCCTTAAATGGTTTCATCAATTTCGTAGAGTCATTATTTGTTTCTATGGTGTAGGGTATCTGCTATTTGATGCTTATTCCACATATTTCAATGTTGGTGCCATACATTGAAATGATAAAACATCTAGAGATCTTAAAACAGTATTGCTCTATGCTCTTACTTTCTAAAAATTATATAATTTGCTGGGACTTCCTACAACAAAGTCCACTAGATAATACAGAGTAATATCTATTTGTATTTAATGTTCAGTTATGTGATGGGACTTCTTTATACATATACGCAGTGTAGCTGACTTTGATTATTACACAATCTTGCTAGATTTTCTGTGCACTTGTAGACAGTGGATGCTTTCTTAGCTAACTAGCTTGATTTGGATATTATGTTCACAGTTCATAGGAAATTATCAAGAGGCAAATGGAAGCAAGAGTGGATGGGGCACAGGTTGTGTGCATTTTCTTTAACTCATTTTTTTACATAGTTGCAGTACAGATGATTACTTTTGGAAGACTACTAAGTTTGTAATCTTTTTCTTTCTCGTCTTCGCAGTTGTACTTGCAGAGGCAGTCGCTTTAGTTGCTGCTAGCACTGTTCATCGAGTCTGTATCACAACATGGTAAATACCAAATCTTCACTCATTATGATTTGAGGCAGTTAATGGATAAAAATCTTAAAATATGGATTCTTTCATGTGACTATTGGATCAATTGCAGCCTGATATGTTGGAATGGTTTAATGTTATTGAGCACTATGCCCTAAGTACCCAATATTATTGATGGCAAATGAATTATAAGATACAGGAAAATTTGAAAAATGTAATATTCTGTTTATTCCATGTTATTTCACTCTACTTCAGCTTATTGTAGGACATCAACCGGGTAATGTCTCTCTCTAAATACAGAAAGAATTAATATAAATCCTAAGTATATTTGCCTAACTTATAATATCTCTCAACTACCTAAATCAAACAATCAAGTATATTACTCCCTCTGTCACTATTACAGATTCTCGATAACTTTTGTTTATTTGTATATTTTCATTGATAATTTGATAAAATAAAAAATTCTTGTCACCTCTTATTTTATAGAGTTTTTTATGTACTTTTAAACGGTGTAATTTATACTTTTTATTTCTATACTAATTTGTAATTAAAATGATTTTAAAAATGATTGGATTTTGCACGTTGTTTGGAGTGTGGCATCCAATATGGGACGGAGGGAGTATATGTTAACATAAATCACAGAAATCTTCCAACATTTCCGACCCCCTCAAGCTGGAATGAATAATTCACATGGCTAGCTTGCTATCTAAGTTTTCAAACTGGGCTCCAGGAGGTCCTCTTATGAGAATGTTAGTTGCATGGCTTATGGTACTTATGTTAGGCATGTGCATCAAATCACTATGTCTTGCTTAATAAATTTTATCCACTTATACATGTTTGTTCTACTGAGAAAAGGGAATCTGGATCATGAAGTGACATACAAGTATGCAACATTATGGATGACATTCCGTAATATAATGTTTGGAAATGTAAGTTAAGCGATCGGGTATTGACCTTATATACAAGGTGACATATTGTTAAAGGCCCTTTGGAATCGAAAGCTCGGCGGGAGAAAAAGAAGAAGAACAGTCTCCCTGTCTGCCAGTGGTTAGAGAGAGAGAGAGACCACTCCCCCCTCGAAATTGTGTGTGTGAGAGAGACTACGCACCCTCAAAATTGAGCTTTTTTGCAAGCTCAAAGCCTGGATACATACCTTTATTTCCTTAAAAGGTTCCCAAGTGGCCTCGTTGTCAGCCCCTTCTTACCAGCTGTTCACAGTGGGAGAACTCCATATGTAGGAGAAAAAGGCAATAAAAATATCAAAATAGGAGTAGCACTCTTTTTTTGACTTAAATAGGAGATCACACTACCACTCTCACATTGCACACTGCCACTAGAGTGCCGCCACCACTAGAGTTGACCACCATTGACCAGTGCTCCACCATTCATATTGCTATACTGTCATCACACTGCCACACACTATCAAACTCCTATTTAGGACCTGTTCTTTAGGACTGGAAAAAAGAGCTGGATGTTGGAAAAAACTGGAAGAAATTGGAAGAACGGGAAGAAACTGGAAGAAGCTAGAAGAAACTGGAAGAAATTGGAAAAACTGAAAAAAATTAAAAGAAACTGAAAAAACTAGAAAAAATTGAAAAATCTTAAAAAACTTTTTAAATTTTTTTTTGTGTGGTTTTATATTATTCTCATTCTGATTCTTGTTGTTATAAATTATTGTTATTATTATTATTATTATTATTCTTGTTGTTGTTGTTGGTGGTGGTGGTGGTGGTGGTGGTAGTGGTGGTGTTATCACGTTATCTTAATGATTGTCTTTCAGATAAAAAAATATTACAAGTATTATTTTTCATATATAAAAAGCTAGTTTAAAAAAATAATTAGAATATAAAATTAGCATAAATATAACACTTCTTGGGTCATTTTTTCTTTTTAAAAATGTAGTTTTCTCTTGGTTTTCATAATATTATTCTTCCAGACCCTTAAATGTAATTTACCTTATATAAATTTAGATTAAAAAATATTCTATATAACTATTTATCCATAATTTTTAAAATAGTTTCCTAATTTTTCATGTAGATTAATATACAAAGAAACGGTATTATTCATATTAAAAAGTTGAAGAAACTGGAAGAATGAATGTGAATCATAAAAATAGTGAGATGAAAAAATGAAATAATTTATAAACTATAGTTATGAACATAAAAGTTGTAATTAAAAAAAAGTTGTAATAATAATAATAATATATTTTTTTAGAGTGATTTGTCAGAAAGTAGAAAGAATTTGAAGAAAACAAATATAGTTGGAAGAAATTAGAAGAAACTGGAAAAAACTGGAAGGAACTGGAAAAAACTGGAAGGAACTGGAAGAACTAGAAGAACTGGAAAGAACTGGAAGAAACTGGAAGTTAAGAGTTCAAGCTCTAAAGAACAGACCCTTAGAGGATAGAAACAATGTTACTCCTGGTTTGGTACTTTGATGGCATTTTGCTCCTATCTAGGGACATTTCTTGTTCAATCTCTACTTCGCTCCCATGTTGATGCAAGTTGGAAGAACCACTAGCGGAGAAAGTAAAATCTTCCCTGTCTTCCACCTTAGGTGGAGGGTATCCCATTGGGCTGCAGGTGGCTGTCGGGCCCCGCTGATGTGGCTTCAAAATGGATAAGTGACAAGTGCTATGGAGCTTACTTTCCGGTGGGATTACATGGACCAAGTGAGAGCTTGTGATATTAATGAAAGTGGACAAAGATATGGTGATAGTGCTCTAATAGTAAGCAACAACCCCCCACCCCCCTGCGCGCGCACACACACACACACAAAACTTGACCTCCCGGTGATGTTGGTCATAGGCTTGCATCATGGTCGTTTGCGCCACCACTCATTTGTCCTTGGCGGCCTACAAAATATCATCTGTATCATGTAAGGCTTGGCCAACACTGTGGAGGTTTGCAGTCATAGACAAGCTGGAACAGTGGAATAGTGTATCACTCAGGAAGGAATGAAACTGTGGGAGAAGATAGTGTAACAGTATTCCACCCAAGTCAGCCACGTAACCCAGTGTGCGGGTATGTCCCCCGCTACGCACCTGAGAATAACCTGATATACATTTCCAAACGGTTGACAATTTCTGTCATGGGTGATGTGATGTATAAAAGGCCAATTTAGAGTGCCACACAATTGAAACAACTCACTCCAGAAGATGCTTAGGAAGATTTTACCGCAATTTGATATGATCGGTTCTGTAATGCTATGCAAACAAACAATCTCGTTGAACACAACCGTAGCAAAAGATGGGCGGTGTAAGGATGTAACATAGGCGTACTTCGCAAAATGATCCATGACCACCATCAAAACTGTTATAGTTCAACTGGGGTAACCATTCCATGAAATCCATGGAAGTGACTTGAGCTTGGAATTCGCAAGGGATGCAAGAGCAAATGAAATAAGCAACCATCTTGCTCATGCCAAAACCCTCTTCAACACGGTCAACACCCCAAGATTATCTCGAGTGTTCCATAGAGTTATGGGATTATCTTATGTAATCAATAATACTCTAAAATGATTTAATATAATGTAATATCTAGTAATCCTAGTCGTAGAATTATATCGATATCCACCTTTAGTTAAGGAGGCGAGGAGCTTTGGATACCCTTAAGGGGGGCTCATTTATAACCAAGCAATCCAAGAGTAATATAAAGACATTCTTCCGAACTCTCATTTTTCACTAGAGTCTTTCTCTAGCGTAGCATTCTAAAGGCTTAGTTAAGCATCTCAGTAATCCTTACTAGTATTCTTGACGGGCAAGATCACCAGGCTGCACAGGCTGAAGTTTGAGTGAATAGGTACTATTGTTACAACTTACAGGATTTCATTTCGCTCTGTTCTTGTTGTCACACCATTCCGGATGGGTTATGGCAGAGATCCTTCCACCCTACACTGGTGGCAGAACACGTATGGTGGGAGTTGACCACACATTGCAGGAACAAAATACGGTTCTTCGGGTTTCCTAGGAGAAGCTGCTTTACAGGACCTTTTGAAATGGCATAACAACAAAGACTGCCTGGAAGTGGGTTTCAAGTCGGGGATTGGATGTGGCTACCTCTGCAGACTGCAGCCATGCTGTCACTAGTCCATTAGAGGGCAAAAATTCCACAAGCTTCTCCCCTGTTGCCTTGAACGTTTCTGCATCCTTGCTCGGGCTGGAAAGCTGGCATATCGCTCTGAGTTACAGATGAAAAGATCCATTAGACCTTTCGTGTCTAACTTCTGAAGTTTCATCAAGGCATTCCACCAGATGAGATGGGACAGTAACAGTTACCACCAACGGTGGCGGTCGAGCTTAATCTGACCCCAATTATGTTTTCCGGCAATGTTGGAATTTGGGAACCAGGGAGATTCTAGTCTGCTGGTGGGGGGGGGAGGGGTGAGGCAGAGGACATTCACTTCATATCTCCACTTCCAGCTTGTCAGCATGCAGACAAGCTCAATTTCAAGGAGGGAAGTAATATTACTCCGGGTACGTGTTAAGGTACAAATCCTTGACATGGGACGGACCAGACCTTGTTGACCTAAGGATCACGACTTCGAATCTTATCATCACCCACTTAAAAAACTTTAAAAACTGATGTTCACAACTTCACGTGCAAGGCTTTGAGCAAACAATTGTCGTATTCACCTGAGAGGTCATGTTAGATCTTTTGGTATAAAGGGCCTGTGTACACAAGCTCGATCTTTTGGTTGAGTTGGATCTTTGACATTACAGACCCTTTCACGGGGATCCTGTATCAGAAAAGGGAAAACAACTACAGTGGGCTTGGGCTGATTCGAACACGCAGACAAGGTGGGATATCTGCTTACATTTTTTCAATTAAGAATCCTAGTTTCCTTTTAATTATGGTTATTTCATTCTTGAGTTAGTTATGATTGTATTAGGCCTTACTATCTATATAGGACACACGGAATAATAAATCTATCTATCAGCAAATGATTACTCTGTATTTTCCTGAATTGTCTCGGATTCATGGGAAATTCCAGAGCTCTTCATTGCAGCCACGAACAATGAAGAACTCGGGTTTCTTCTGCATCCTCCCATCACATGCCTAGACTACCGCAACTAGCATCACCTTTAACTAATATTCGGTTCATGTTATTTTCGGGTTCCAGTCATCATTTTAATTAACTAATAATACTTACACTTCACTCCTAAGCTGTCTCAATTCCCTCCAGCTACCGACATCATTTTGCAACCCCTACAGCTGACCTTCGTATCTTCATTACTGAACACTCTGTACACTGAAACCTCCCTGGTTTCATCCCTTATTCCAAACCCATTCCTAAAATCGAACCAAACAAGGAAAATCTTTAGGACTGAGTAGTAAACAACACCTTCAACTCTTATATGTGATGTTAAACGTTATGTACTTTTATGCTCTCATGTTTTTACTTGGTTCCATTTGTAACTTGAAACTTGGATCTTTAACTATCTTTTTTTTATCGAAATGGAGGGGTGAAGTCCCAAAACCTCAAGAGAAGTTCCTCACTATTGATGAATCTTTAACTATCTTTTAGTATTGCTAAAAGTTGTGGTCTTTAATGTGCCAAGTCTGTAAGACTCAAACTAAAACAACCTAAAATTTGAAATAGAAAAATGCTAAATTCACCTCAACTATCACCCCAACCTTCTCACAAACATCCATAGACATTGAACATTATGGTGTCTGTGGATGTCAGCGAGAAAAGATGGGGTGAAAGGTGGGATACCTACCCCTGGCATGGTTCTTTCAAATATGTTGTTTCTCACGATATCTTAGCGGTTTTTTTTAAACGGGAATAATCCTTACATGGTACAGACTACAGTTCATGCAAATATAGTATGGTTTTGTGGTTGCCCTGTGGCAATTAAGATTTGTGAAAAAATATTCAATTCTTTGAAACAATTCTAAAATTTCATTGAATTTTCGGTGCAGCATTTTGTTCTCTGTTGGGCTACTTTACGAGATCAACAAGCTCTCTCTGATGATGGTTTCCAAAAGTGAAGGTAAAGCCAAAAGGTACTAGTTTGGGAATGCCATCCCATAATAATGGTTTTATTTGCAGTCTGTCAATATACTCAGAGGGGTGAGATTGCAAACCATCAACTATAACATGCAGGACTACTTTAGTTTATGCTATTCTCCATATACTTTGGCTACTACTCCATATACTTTGGCTACTACTCCAATACTTTAGTTTATGCTATTCTCCATATACTTTGGCTACTACTTTAGTATATAATTGATATACAAAAAATTTTCCTATATTGACCTATATATTTCTATTTTTCTATTAATATAAATTAGATTGTGACCAAGGATGATGTCATTGGTATCAAATAAACATATTTTGTATCAGTACCTTAAGTTTATCGATATATCAATATCGGTATCGGTAACAGGGGAAAATCTCCTCTCTTTCGGGTTTGAATTTGATATAAACGATACCATGGATTAATATATGTTGGTATAACAGACAAGGCTTGCCCTGGGGGGGGGGGGGGGGGGGTTTAACTTGTGCAATTGTATATGCCCCCCAAAAGATATTTAGTGCCTGAAAATTTTAATTTTTATGCTTTATAAATTTAAACTTAAATATAGTTTCTCTCAACTTTGTGTTCATTTTTTGTATATTTATTTTTTTTCTTAAAAACTAATGTGATGTTGATGATGTTTTGTTTTCGTAATATGTTCCATTTTGAACATTTTAATACTCCCTTCGTCTCAAATTAAATTATTTGCTCACTATTTATATGGGCAAACTTCATTCATCTTGTTTCTCTATTTTTATTAGTCATTGATAAAATAATTATATGACCACTAGTCATTTGATTTAGTTTTTAATATATAATTTTTATTTTTTAATTATATACTAATTGTCATATAAAATGATTTGAAAATAATTTTAGTCAAACTTGTAAATCAAAACCGGCCATATAAATTGGGATAGAGAAGTATGATACAAACTACAAAGTGTTAATCATTTCATTTCCTTTGGTACCAAAAAATAAAAGTACTCCGTTACTAATTACCATTTTTCGATATCTTTCACTCTACTTTTTAGAAGTATTTAGTTTGTCATTATTGCTTTGATATTATAGATTGATAGTGCAAATACTTGTCATACAAACAAATGGAATATGACACTTAGCGTTTAAAGTAGTGCAAGTATCAAAGCAATAATGAGAAAATAAATTGAAAAAAAGCATTAAAAGGATTAATATTTGTGACAAAACAAATAATGATAGAATTAATGTAGTACTACGTATTACATATCATTTAACGTTTTGAAAAGATTATTTAATACAAGCATTTTGCTTCAATTATTTTAAAATTAAGTTGCACTAATAAGAAAAATAATAACACTAATTAAAAAGAGACATGGATTCTGATATTTTGATATTTCAAATTTTCTTTTGGCTTTTGGTGAACCCTATAATGATCGGTGACTCTTAAAAATATTTAATATTTAATATTTCTAGATATCACAAACTCTACAAATAAGAAGTTTCGATGTTTTCTGACTTTGCGAAATATCTATGGTGGTTTGTTGTCTTTTTTAGCCGACCACCCCTCATCCCAGGCTATACCTCTGCCATCGCCAATCACCCAGATGTCATCCTCCACTGCAGATTAGTATTTAAATAATGATTTCAAATGTCTCTAAATGATTTTATTTCGTATTTTAGGACCTGTATCACTTTTTTTTTCAAATTTTAAAACTCGTACCATATCTTTAAAACTCGCTAGATTAGAAGTTAACATATTTATTTTCCAGTCAAGACATGATAATAGGATATTCTATGTATGAAGACTGGCTGTGGAAAAGAAGGCGGTACAGATTCGTAATTTGAAGGAAAAATTTTGGACATACTAATTAAATTTGCATCCCGTGCAACTTGAAGTTAAAAGAAGATACGAACAATATAGTCAATAGTTGTATCTTCCGTCATTATAGGAGTCATTATTACACTAATCAATAGTGAACCCCCCCTATCATATAGGGCCTAGCTTAATGTCAGTTTGGAAATATCGTGAGAGATTAGCATTAGCATTTTGAATTAAATTTTAACAGTGTATATTATTTTTAAAACGTCATCGTAGATAGCCTTTTCGAAACAGTAACACTATTCCCAAACAGGCTCCTAATCACTCTTACCATTTTTCTACTCCTTTCGTCCAAAAAAAAGAAGAAATGTAACATTTTCCTATCCAAAAATTACGAAAACTTTTGTTTTTATGTACGATTATTTTGTTTTTCATAATGCAGCAATCATTTTGAGACATGGATAGTAAAATCCGATCTTTACATTTCATCCAAAACCTGTACTTGTTTGATAGGGGGGTAAGTTCAAGTTCGATTCTCGATAACTATGCTAAGAGATGATTATGTTCGACTTGAGTTCGACTACTTGGCAAAATTATGACTTTTTTATTAAAATTATATATAAAAAAAGACAAAAGTGAATTTATATATTTCAAATAATAATTAATTAAGGTCGTTTTTAAGTACACTGTGTGTAATGGTGGTGAAAGGCAGCTTGGCCGGGTGGAAGGAACCGAATTCCCATTCACCAAACAATGGACCAGAAGCACTTCACGTGGGAATATAATCAAAGGCTCTCTTTTAAAGATATTTATTTATTTATTTTATTTCAATTAATTTTTTATTTTTTCTATAATTTTTGTCATTTGAATATGTTGTTATATATATACACACATAAAGAAGACATTACTCCTTGCCAAAAGCAAGAAAGCAAAGCGGCCAATATATTTTAACTGCCTGCCTTTGTTGTGCCCTATGAAGGTAAGAAAAATCTTCCCTAGAACTATTTAATTATTATTTTTAATTTTATACTTTAATGTGAAATATTGCATGGATGGATTGGCCTTTGTTTTGGAATAATATTTTCAAATATTAGCATTTTAGATTATTTTTAATGATGTTAATAAGCTTTGAAAATATTAAACATAAACTCAATCTATTACAGAGTATTAAATAATTTTAATTTTCTCAAAACGTTAAAACTAAATGATCGACGCACTCTGGTTGTTCATTTTTAACCTAGAGCCTTGAATTGGAGAACTTACTTTCGTTTAAGTGTTTGTGAGGGTAGTTCGATTTAGAATGTTTGACTTATATTTTTTAATTTAATAAATTTTAAAATCAGAATTGAAATAAAAAATACTTCATATATTTAGAAAATAAAACAAGAGTTCTAATAGTTATAGTAGAACCAAGCATATTCTATGTTTTCTATTTTATTTTATTTTCTTTTCCCTTTCAAATTCCTTGAATTAAACATAGTGTATGTTAAGTCAAAATGAGAAAAATGAAAATGAGGCAAAGTGAATTTTTCCTTTAATTTCCCTGCTTTTTTTTTGAAAAAATTGTCTATGTACGTAAATTACATCACAACTATATATAACAGTTCAAACAAATATTCAAAATTTGATCCTTAAAAAAATAAAAAAAAACCTGAAATTCTCTCAATAATAATAGTAACAACAAGAACACACAAAAAAAGAAGAGAAAAAATTGCCAAAAAATGTTTTTTTCGAAAAAAAGAAAAATTGCCCTACAAGGATAAAAGGCAAAAGGGGGAAAAAGAAGAAGACACATATATTTCTTGGCATTATTTGCTTCATATTTGGAACCTAAATCCCAACAAGAGATTCTACTAG
Organism: Cuscuta australis; assembly: GCA_003260385.1. NCBI lineage: Eukaryota > Viridiplantae > Streptophyta > Magnoliopsida > Solanales > Convolvulaceae > Cuscuta > Cuscuta australis. The sequence continues at coordinate 1,582,233 of NQVE01000129.1, read as the reverse complement.
TGGCTGCCCACTTGGCTCTTAATTATATTCATTCATAAATTAGGAGCAAATGGTTAAAAATAATTTCTATAGGGAACCTAAAAATATTCATTCATAAAAATAAAAAAAAAATGTCTTATTTCTTTCTCCTCCAAAAAGTCAAAAACTTTTTTACAAAATAAAATGTAACTTGACTATATTATTTTATCAAGTGACTAATAAAAATATGAAAGCAAATAGATAAATTTGGCCGTATGAATAGTAACGAATTTTTTTTAGAATGGTGACGTAATTTTTGGTTGCTTTTGTTGCTTCGATTATTGTTTAGCTTTTAAACAAAAATAAAAAATACTGCTACGTAACCTACGTTACCTTTTAATTGTGATTTTAATATATTAAGAAAATCAGAATAATTTATAAAAAAAAGTAGGAATTAAGTTTTTCAAAGTACATATTTTTGTTGCGCATAATATATATTATTCCTTCTAACCTCTTAAAACCTTTCTTGTTTTAAAAAGGTGCATCTTAAAAATGACTTTCCTCCGTCCCTTAAAACTTTTTAACTTTCAAATCTTATTTTTCCCAATAAAATATTTTAATTTAGGTTAACAGACACAATTGCCTTTAATTACTTTTCTTAGATCTAACGAATCTTTCTCAACTATCTTCTACGGTCTATTCATTTTGACATTTCTCGAGTCATACTCGTTTCAATTGTCGTTGTTTCACCTTGGTCAAACATCAACAGTTTCCCCTCGCAAAAGTTAAAACAGAAAATATTTTTTTAAACGGAGGTAGTACCATTTTAGTTTTATTTTCTAATTTCAACCGTACTTTATAATTGGATAGGATATGATATGTAAGATAGATACCTCATAATTAAAAAGTAATAACACCAAAATTACATACATTTAAAACGTGTTCTTTTATACAAGAAATTTTTTTGGAACGGAAGGAGTAGAACTATAAATGTGTTACAAATCCACATTAAATAGGGAGACAATAACAATTAATACAACAATAATTGTCCAATATATAATAATACTCCTAATTCATAACTTGCATGAAGACATAAAAGCCAGCATAAAAAATGAAAAAAATTATAGATATAGTCAACTCTAAAATAAATACTCCCTCCGTTCGGAAATATCCTTTCCATTTGACTTTTCTTGGTCAAAGTTTGTAAACTTTGACTATGATATGTGGAAAAAATATACGGAGTATTGTATTACGATATAACTTTAATATGAATATATTCATTTTGAAATATAGTTTTCAAATATCAAATTTTTATAAATTATATCCATGTATAAATAAAGATATTAGTGGTCAAAGTGCAATTTTGGAGACCGTAAAAAGTCAAATGGGAAGAATATTTTCGAACAGAGGGAGTAGGATGTACCGATGCAGCGGAGATGAGTAGATTGTTTGATTAAAAAGATAATACTCTACATCCGTTCCATTAAATCATTCTCATTTTGACTTTGAACTAAAATAAGAAAAGTGTAATTTTAGTTGATTTTCCAATTTTACCCCTGATTGATGAGTAAAAATAAGATGTGATAGCTTAGTTATTAGTGAAAAAGTATGATGTGATGGGTAGGGTATAATAAAAGTAGAGGTAAAAGTGGTTTTTTAATAAGGGGTGGAAGTGTTTTAGGAACTGAAAAAAATAAAAGAGGAAGGGTTTAATGGAACGGGAGGAGTAATAATATTGTCACTCCGTATAGTTTATAATAATAATAATAATACTCTCCCTTTAAAAAATGATTAAGAAAAAATATTCACATGATCAAACTTTAATCACTTTCTTTACCTATTTTCATTAGTTATTCGATAAAATAATATAGTCATGTCACCTCTTATTTTGTAAAATTTTTTTATGTACTTTTAAAATGTTTAAGTTTTTTTTAAATTTTACACGTATAATCAAATAAATTGAATTAGAATAATTTTCACTCAAACCTCAATTTTCTTAAACCGTACTGGAAAGATTATTTTCGGACAGAGGAATTATTTACCAAACCTCCTCCATAACAATGCTCCATATATCTTTAGTAGATAGCTAGGTAGAAATTATGCTCCGGGGTAATAGATAGGTAATAATAATTTCCTCTTTGAAAAAAATAATTATTTTTTGAGAGAATAATTATATAGCACTCAGAAAAGTATAAAAATATTAATTTAATAATATTGATTCATATAAAAGTACGGAGTAATAATAGTAGAAATGTAAAAAAGGTAAAATTGAAGTAGTGAGTAAGCATAAGTTAGACTCTCTCTTTTTTTAATAGGTAGAGTTAGACTTTTTAAACTTGCAGTAAAATTTTAAAAAAAAGATAAAAAATTACCAAAACTACTCGGTAATAATAAGTGTTTGATCATAATATATACGTAGTATCAAACATGAAGGCCTACTAAATTGCAATTGTGATTCTACTAGTAATCTCCATTCACAAAACTAGAGAGATAAAAATATACTGATACAAACTATTTTCGCTATCTTTTGTTCAAGAAATTTAAAAGAAAAAAAGAAAAGAAAATAAAGTGGAAAGCTGATATTCTTGTTTGGTTAGAGAAAAAGAAAGAAATGAAAAGCGGAAGGAAAAATGTACTAAGTGAAGGGAAATGAAAAAAAAAGTATTTTCTTTTCTTTTCCTTCCAAATTCCTTAAACCAAACATAGTGTTAGTGTGATGGGCCAAAAAACAGAAGTAATTAATTTAATTTTGATTTTTTGTGTGGAATACTATTAATAGACCGTTACCTACCAACCATATCAAACAAAACAATGATGAAATTAAATGGAGAAAAAGTTTTATAGCAATGAATATATTTCCTGTTTGGCATTAACGTTAGAGGTTGGCGTTAGCATTTTAAAAATGCTATCTGACAGTAGCTTTTAACGTTTTCAGAATTAATCTACACCGTTAAAATTTTATCCAAAATGCTAAAGCTAATCGAAAACGCATATTTAAATTTGCGAGTATAACTTTTAAATCCAATATAGTTTTAAATGGATAAATACTATAAAAATTTAATATGTAAAAAAAACTGCATATATAAAAAATCAACCAAAATAAAATCAAATTTAAAAAAAATTATCTTCGAAATAAGAGTGATATTTTTTATTTTCAAAATAGAATTATTATACTATGACACTGTGACACTATATATTACTACCTCCGTCCCTGAGTATTTATCCAGTTTTGACTTTTTTTGCTAACTGTTTTCAATCTTTGACCTGTAATTAAATAAAATATATATTGTATTTGAATTAAATAAAATAATATTTTGAAAATACTTGATACAATAAATCTAATAAAACTCTGTTTGTATCAATACTAATATAACTTTTATTTAATTTGCAGTCAAAGTTTACCAATTTTGACCAAAAAAAATCAAAAGTGGACAAATACTCAGGGACGGGGGAATAAGAAATATTTGCACTAAATAGCACTAAAATTTAAGTCATTTTTCTAAATAGCACTTAAACTACTTTATTTTCTAAATGACACTTAATAATGTCTATAATGCCTAGTGATAGCGACCAAAAATAATTGAATAATGACTAATGAATAATGACTAAAAGTGTTACATTAGAAAAAAATATGGTGCTATTTAGAGAAAGTCATTATGTTTTAGTGCTATTTAGAGAAATTCCCCTTATATTAATATTCCATATTATGGTTCAATTATTTTTTGATCAACATGATTAATTAGGTGCTCAACATGATTATTATTGAGTCAACCTGCGTTATTTATAATCACATGTTAAATGTGAAGTGTTCTTGGGGACAATTAATACATTATATCCATATATTTCATATACATTGGTTAAATTCACTTCCATTAATATAAATTTAATATTTATGTGGATTTAACAGATTTTTGTGAAAGGTGTGAATATACACCGGTACCCTATATGTAATTATATGATTAATTTTAATTTTTACAAAGTGAATTATTGAATTGTTATGAATATTAAATTTTGTTCAAACTGGTTCACAGTTTAATTATTTATCGTTCACTTTTATAGGGAGTAATAATACTAAAAATTGAATATATATGAACATCGAACCTGTACGTAGACATTTATTCATGTCTTAATTGTTCATATAAGTTTGATTTAATTTTCTCGTTTCTTCTTCTTCTTATTCTACGTCTCGGTGTATGTTTAAAAAATATATAATTTCTTTTTTTTTCGTTTTCAAATTAAATTTTTCTATTTCTCACGTTGAAACAATTCTTTAGGAAAGGTATTTTTGTCAAATCTACCTCACAGTCAACCTACCTCAAAAATGAAAAAAAGTCAAAATAAGAAAAAGACGGAGGGAGTAATAATTGGAATACAAATTAATTAGTTGGGAGAAACATTATTGCCAATGGGTTATAATCAATTCAATTCAGTTTGTAACCTATATAACTCAAAATTGATTTTGTTTTATTTTAATCATTCGACATGTTAAAGATCCTTTTGTAAAGTCAAAGAAGGGATGAAAAAGATTTGGAATGAAAAGGGAAAAACGTTTGGGGATAGTAAAGTGAATGGGCCTAACACAATCTTCCACAAGTCACAACCTTATTAGCTTACTTGTCAACTTTAAGCAATATGGCATATATTTTTGTTTATTTACTTTTATGAAAAAAAATTGTGCTTAAAAATTTAAAACTTTTTGGAGTAATGAATTTAAAAAAATTTGTTTTAGATAATTTGTTAACGATATTGATTTTCATTGAACATATCAAAACTAAACACTGATATTATTATATATTTTTTTAAACGTGAGTGACACTTAGAAAAATCTTTAACCAAATGGAGTAAGTACTACCAAGTATAAATAATGTCCCTACAATGCAAATTAATTAGAGTCATTTATTGTTATTTATTGAAAAGATTTAAGTTTTGGTGAGTGGGTAGTATATTTCAAATGTGGGCACAATATTTAATGAATGTTACTCCAACAATCACACTCTATCTTTTCTATCATACATTAATTAATTTTTTCTCTCATTCTCTAAAATTATAAAAAATGAGAAATGCCAAATTTGATATTTGTGTATTTAAATTTCATTTTTTTAAATTATATATAATTATTTTATTCTCTCCATGTGATGTACAAATTGTGATATGTGCATTTTGTAACGTAATCACTGTGTTTGTAACTATAATATTTCTATATAAAAAAACTTATCTATCTTCTCATATAGTACGTATCAAAACAACATCTTTAAGTAAATCTAATTATACTAAATCTATAACTAAAGAAAGAGAATTTTTTTCTCGAATTTGTAATTAAAATTTGTGAAATACGACCCAAAAAAATTAAGATGTAAAAAGATTATAGGAAGTGACAAAGATAAATATCAAGATAAAACAAAAAGAAAAACATTATTCACACAAAACTATGTGAAAATCAAACCCAAGAAATTTATTTAAATTTAAAACGGTGGTGGGGTTCTAGTGATACCTCCTTTTGATGAAACTAGTGTTGCCAATGTCATTTTGAGGTATGTCCGGTGCTCCGTTCATAAAATTCACAGTTCCTACCCCCTAAACCCTGCATCTGCACCCCACCCCAACCTCGCCGTAAGCCCCCACAAAATGTGTGGCTATTATGCAATGCATAATGGCCACACATTTTGTAGGGGCTTACGGCGGGGTTGAGGTGGGGTGCAGGGGCGGGGTTAGGGTGTGAGGTTTAGGGGGTAGATTAGGATGGGCAGTAACTGTTAATTTTATATACGAAACATCAAAAGTGCTCCAAAATAAAAATAGCACTAGAGTGTCACCATAATCCGATGTCACTAGAAGCTTACCAAATTTAAAATAAATAATGAAAATGAGGAGTGCATGTCACCGCCAAGAGAGTCAAATCCCGGGGCGATTTTGTTAGATGTGAATGCTCTCTCCACTCTCCATATACATACATACATTTCTCATCATCATCACATTATTGTTATTTATTTATATTCAATTCTTGTGTTATTTTTTGTCAAAATTCAACCAAGATTCTCCTCCATCAAAGATTCCTTCTTCTTTCCTAATTCCTTTCTTTTAAAAAAAAAAAAAAAAGTGTGTGATTTAATTTAGTCTGTGCCTGAAATTAAACAACCATTTCTTCGATCAACACTCATCATATATATATATATATATGCTTCTGCTTCCCCTTTCTTCATCGCTCTGATTTTTTTTTTCTTTCTTTTCTTTGAACCAAATAAATAAAGATGGTGGGAGAGGACGCCGCCGTGAAGCACCAGAAAGTCGGCGACTTCTCCATCAACGTTGCCGGCGGCGGCGAGTCTAAGTGCTTCGACGACGACGGCCGCCTTAAGAGAACCGGTATGTTGGATCTTCCCATTTCTTTTTTCTTTTGATTTAAGCGTTTCCTTTTTGTCTCTCTATAAAACTCCAAAAGTCAAAATTAACTTGGGAGTGCAATTAAAGGGGATAGGAGTGTGTTCAGATCGAGACGGGTTGAGAGTTTACCGAAAAACTAGGAGTAGAAACCGTCAATTTTACAAACGAGACAATGGAGCTTCCCGGGTCATCCCATGACATTGATTCCAATGCCATGGGAACCGGCCCCTTGTTTCAGACAAATTAAGTGAGTGTTTGGAAGTGATGTGTTTGAATATAGTTTTTGATTTTCTAATTCATTGAAACATGATTTTAAGTTATTTGCAAGTAAGTTTTAGATATGGATTGTACGATCAAAAGTGTGAATTGTGGTGTAAAAGTCCTTTTTTTCAAAAGTTTGAAATGACTGTTTTCAGCTTCTTGATTAATTAAATAAAATTTGCATTAAATATTGTTGCAAACATAATTTTGCTAGATTTATCTTGTAAAATATTTTCAGAAACTATTTTTTCATCTAATTAATATACTACTCCTTTTATGAAAAGGTAACTTTTTTTACCGTTCCAAAAAATATTCCTTCTTCTAGAAAAGAAATGAATGATGAATAATTTTTTGTTATTGGACAGATATAATTCTAAGTATTTCAACTTTTTTTCCTTTGAATTTTTTGAAGGTTGACCATTGACCCAATAATAGACACCATAGCCATAGGACATGCACCTAGGCCCCACGTTCACCAACCTGTTTTAATTTGTACTCCGCCCATCTGTCTCTTTCACTCATGTGCCCCTCCTAATTCATCTCAATTTAAGGTTCAATATTTAATGGTTCAGAGTGTTTGTTTCAGTCTCTTAATGGTTCAGATGTTTGAATAGTTAAGAAATTTGCCTCCTAATGGTTATGTATTCAGAGTCTGAATGGTTAAGACCTCTTATCTGAATTGATCAGACATTTGCCTCTGAATAGTTAAGCAATATACTAGCTCTTAATGGTTCAGACCTCTTACTAGTTCAGCACTTAATAGTTCAGACCTCTTACTGGTTCAACACTTACCTATTTAGAAGTTGCCAAACAGCCCCTAAATTGTAGTACCAGTATATTTTTTTTCATTTCTTTTTTTAAATTAATGTGTTGATTTTAATTCCGTTTTAAATTGAGTGTTTTGACTTTCGAGCAGAGAAAAAATAGATTTGATTTTCCGAAATTTTCATTACTTTTTGGGAAGGATGACGATGAATAAGAAGATAAGGTGGAGAAGAGTGACTTATTTTAGGGGTAGTTTAGGTATTTTACTCTTAAAAGTTAACGATAATAAGTTACAGGCAACTTATTTTGGGACGGAAAAAAAATGCAAACAAACAATTTAAAATGAGACAGAGAAATAGTAATTGTGGGGGTCAATAAGAGAAAGAATTACTTTCTATGTCTGAAAAAGAATTACTAAGGACTTTTGATTTTTGAACATTTGTGACAATTTTTACTGAAAAGATGAGAGATATTATTTGGTGTATTTTCTTTAAAGTAGGCCGTACTGTTTTTTGTTTGAAGGAACTGTATGGACTGCAAGTGCACACATTATAACGGCCGTGATTGGGTCTGGAGTGCTGTCACTGGCATGGGCCGTGGCCCAGCTCGGATGGATCGCCGGCCCAATAGTGATGATCCTGTTCTCTTTCGTAACCTACTTCACCTCCAGTCTTCTCTCCGAATGCTACCGCTCCGGCGACCCCGTCGACGGGAAGAGAAATTACACCTACATGGACGCCGTCCAGTCTAATCTCAGTAAGTTCGTCGTTTTTTTCCGTACGGTTTCACGAGACCGGGGAGATTTCCCGGCGGTTTCAGCCGGTGACTGGCCGGAGGCGTGTTTGCTTCTTTTTCAGGCGCGCTTCAGGTGAAGATTTGTGGGGCCATTCAGTATGCAAATCTGTTTGGAGTAGCTATTGGTTACACCATTGCATCTTCCATTAGTATGATGTGAGTAACCTAATTTTGACCTTTTCATTTGATTCCAGTTTGACTTTTTATATTCCATTTTTTAAAATTTTGTAAATATTTTTTGTACTTATAAATTAGTCAAAACTATTTATAAATTATTTTTAACTTATAAGAAGTTGAAGACTTAGAGGATGTTTTTCTGTACTAGTGTATATTGACTTATTGATTATGAATAGTTTTTCACTTTGTTTATAAGTTAAATACTTTTTTGTGTTAATAAAATGACTACGAGTACTTTTTTTTGAGGAATCAGCCACAATTCAGCTTAAAATTTTGTTTAATACATCGAAATAGAAGGCAAACGTACCACAATTTGTGCTAATAGACCTTTTTGAATAGCAAAACTAAGTCTTTTGAAAACTACATTGACCTAAATGATAGATGTCATTTGACGATATTCATAAAAGGCGGTGGGTAGTTTTGTAAATCATCCGACTGAAACGGGCAACAAGCTGCTTATACGTTAAGTACTTTTTTGTGGAAATAAAATGACTACTTTTTTTGAGTAATCACTCACAATTCAACTTAAAACACTGTCTAATACATCAAAATAGAAGACAAAACGTGCAACAAGCTGCGCCGCTAGAACTTTTAAAATAGCAAAAATAAGTCTTTTGAAAACTACATTCATAAAAAGTGAATAAAATGATAGATAGATGTCATTTGGAGATATTCATAAAATGTGAGGGATGGTTTTATATATCATCTGATCAAAACGGAGAAACAAAAAATTATATGTTTTTGTTCATATGAGAGGGTATGGCTAGTTTAGAAACAGAGGATAATGAAATAAATGTATGAACCACAGGGCAATAAAGAGGTCAAATTGCTTCCATGCGAGTGGGGGGAAGAACCCATGCAGGATAAACAGCAACCCATACATGATCATGTTTGGGGTGGTGGAAATCTTCGTCTCCCAAATCCCAGACTTTGACCAGATCTGGTGGCTCTCCATTGTGGCTGCTATCATGTCCTTCACTTACTCCACCATTGGCCTTGGCCTTGGCATTGCCAAAGTTGCAGGTTCATCTTCTTCTTCCTTCTTCTGCTATCATGTTCTTGGTGATCACTGGTCTTCCTTGAATTGCAGAGAATGGGAAGGTGCTAGGAAGCCTTACTGGGATTAGCATTGGAACTGTGACTCCAATGCAGAAGATATGGAGAAGCACCCAGGCTCTGGGAGACATTGCCTTTGCCTATTCTTACTCCCTCATCCTCATCGAGATCCAGGACACCCTCAAGTCCCCGCCCGTAGAGTCAAAGACGATGAGGAAGGCGACCATCACGAGCGTTGCTGTGACGACCTTGTTCTACATGCTCTGCGGCTGCTTTGGCTACGCCGCGTTCGGCGACCAGTCCCCTGGCAACCTCCTCACCGGTTTCGGCTTCTACAACCCCTTCTGGCTTCTGGACATAGCTAACGCAGCCATTGTCGCCCACCTTGTCGGGGCCTACCAAGTCTACTCCCAGCCCCTCTTTGCTTTCGTCGAAAAAACCGCTGCAGAACGGTACCCAGAGAGCGAGTTTATCACCAGAGAGATCCAGGTCTCCGTCCCCGGCTTCAAAGCCCCTTTCAGACTCAACCTGTTCAGGATGGTCTGGAGAACGGTTTTCGTGATTATAACCACCGTCCTCTCCATGCTCTTGCCTTTCTTCAACGACATCGTTGGGATTCTCGGGGCCTTTGGGTTCTGGCCTCTCACCGTTTACTACCCGATCGAAATGTACGTTGTCCAGAAGAAGATCCCCAAGTGGAGCACCAAATGGGTCTGCCTCCAAATGCTCAGCGCCGCGTGCCTTGTCATATCGATCATGGCTGGCGTGGGGTCTTTCGCCGGAGTCGCCACCGATCTGCAGGTCTACAAGCCCTTCAAAACCAGTTACTGAAAAAAAAACATCTCTTGTATGTGTTGTTCTTTGCTTTCCATGTTTATAGGAAAATTTTCTTGACTTTCCCGCCTAAACTGGCAAGTGTGCCTCTGATTTTCTTTATTTCAATATATATAATAGAGAAAAGTCAGATCAGTGTCTATAAGTAATTCCATAACTACTTGTACTATATATGTTATCAGTGTTTGTAACAGCCAATTTGTTCTTCGTTTCCAAAAGTGTACTACATCTATCAATGTCTCTGTGTCATTCGCCCTTTTATCATTTTTGGCGTATAATATACGAAAATATTTATCACACTTAAGAGTTAAGAGAACTCGCGATCATTAATTAACGGTCAAAACCGAGAGTGGACCTCATTAGTAGTTATGCCCAAAGTTCGTTCATTTAACGTCTATTAAAATGCCAAAAATCCCAACGACGCCAATCAAGATATTTATGTTTTGGGGGAATATGCCAAGGACAAAAGGTTCAGATTTCATTCCCATGTGCAAAACATTAGAAATTCTTAACCTCTCTTTTGCAGATGACCTCTTAATTAGTGGTGTGCAAGGCATAGGGGAAGAATATAGGCTGCATAATGGAAGCTTTGGAACATTTCAAGCTCTCCACTGGCCTCCAACAAAACTATGACATATTGAGGTCTATTTGAAAAGTATTTGCAACCTGAGTACTTCTTTGACTTCTATCCATTTTAAGAGGCTATATAACAAAATTTAACATTCTTTTAATAAATAAAAAAATAAATTTCATAATTGGTTCTTTATAATAGGAGATTTTCCTATTTAGTCCTCTATTATTAAATATTACCGTGGTGGTCCTTTTATGTGCATCTTTCCACAAATAGTCTTTTTTTATCTTCTATCATGTAGGTGTTAATTTGAAGGCTAAAAGTGTAATTTCACAATGATATATAATATATCTTTCTTGTCATACACAATTCCATAGGCCGCTCTTGATCCGTCTTTTGTTAATTAGAATCGCTTTCTACTTTAACCCTAGTCTACAAATGTGGTCTTTCGTCGAAATCATAGTCCATAACCATATTCATTATTTTTATGTTATCCGTCTAACCAATATCAGAATAAGTCACTGGACATAAGGTTGATGTCAAATTATACTTTTAGCCTTTAAATTAACATCAACATGATAGAAGATAAAAAATGACTATTTGTGGAAAAACATTCACAAAAGAAGGACTACATGAGTAATATTTGATAATAAATGACTAAATATGAAAATCTCCTTGTTATAGAGGAACAATTATGAAATTTGTAAAAGGAAAGAGAAGATTGAGAAGATTTGGAAATATTTTCGTATATATTATTTTAGTAGTTTCCTTGTATAGAGATGATTTAGTTTCCTTTATTACCTAGGATTCTACACTATATATGTAACTCATCCATGTATATTGAGATACAGAAATATATACAAGTGTTTTTTCCTCTTAAACAATTCTTTCATGGTATCAGGGCCTAAACTCTAGGAATTTCCGTAGTTACTGTTCACGATCGCCCGGCATCGCGTCCATCGATCGTTGGTTGTTGCTACTGCTGAAGAAGACCGGAACGGTCGACCGTGCTTGCATAACGGTCGAAGGCATCGACCGTCCCGACGGCAGTATCCTCAATCGCTGTTGTTCTTGATCCAAATTTCGAACGTTGTCATCTGGTATGTCTGGAGAAACACCGATGAAGGTAATTTCCAATAAGAAGAATGAAGAACGAGAGGAGGAGGAGGTCGGGGTGCGACGTCGTCGTATCTCTCCTTATGATTTGTCTCCGAGTGACAATCCGGGTATGATTCTGACCCATGTTGTTCTCAAGGGATATAATTATGATGAGTGGTCCAAATCTCTGCGCTTGGCTCTTCGAGCACGCAAGAATTTTGGATTTGTTGATGGGACAATCGGGATGCCTGATCCTGAAGATGAAGATTTTGATGATTGGTGGACGAACCATTCGCTTTTGGTCTCTTGGATTCGGAACACAATTGATCCAACCCTGAGATCGAGCATATCATTCATGGAGAAGGCCTCAGATCTGTGGAATGAACTGAAGGCCCGCTTCTCTGTAGTTAATGGGCCTAGGATTCAGCAGCTGAAGCGGGACTTGGCGGAATGCAAACAGAAGAATCTTTCTGTAATGGAATATTATGGGAAGATGAAGAAGCTATGGGATGATCTAGCAGATTTAGAGAGTTTTCCGACTTGTACGTGTAAGAATTGCACGTGTGATTTGCCAGAGAAACTTACGCAGATGCGTGAGCGGGAACGATCTCATCAATTTTTGATGGGTTTAAACGATGTTTTGTATGGAGCTTTGAGGTCAAATCTGTTGGCCCAAGCGATCATACCACCGGTGGCAAGAATATACAATATTCTTGTCCAAGACGAGACAGCACGAAATGGTATGCACAAAGAAGAAAGCCATGAAGCAAGTGCTTCTGTGTTTGCCGTAAAGAATAAGTTGGAGATCAAAGAACTTGTGTGCAGTCACTGTGGGAAAACAGGACATGAGGTCGAGGCATGCTACAAGCTGATTGGGTACCCCAAAAGTTGGGTATTCCGCGATCAGGCCGGAAGAGGAAGAGGAAACGGTCGAGGAAGAGGTCGTGGGACTGCACGGGGTGGCGGACGGTCGACTGTGGTGGCTGGATGGTCGACCGTCACGGGCGGACGAGGTGAAGCTCATGCTGTCCAAGGAGAAGAAAAAGGACCATCTCCGCTGCCAAATTTTGAGGACTTGACGCCAAATCAATGGAATGCGGTTCGTCATGCCCTCTCGCTCTCCCCTACAGACAACTCACCAAAACTCCCAGGTATTCCTGTGTCACCTCGTTGGATAATCGATACTGGTGCGTTGAATCATATGACAGGTGGTCTTTCATTATTATATGATGTGGTGGGTGTGTCTCCGTGTGAAATTGGATTGCCCGATGGAAAAAGGGTTGTGTGTGTTCAATCTGGAAAGGTTGACTTGACTATGACTATGACTTTGCAGAATGTGTTGTTTGTTCCAACCTTGAACTGTCATTTGATTTCTGTGTCACAGTTGACAAGAGATTTGAATTGTGAAGAAAAGTTTACCAATAATTTGTGCATCTTACAGGACCTAAGTTTGAGGACAACGATTGGTGTGGGTAGACTTGAAGGAGGATTGTACTATTTGAAGAAGGAGGAGAGGAGCATGGTGTGCAGTGCTGCCAAGAAGAATTCATTTGACCTCTGGCACAAACGTCTAGGACATCCTTCTTCACATGTTTTGTCCTTAGTTCCTGTAGTTGGTTTGAATAAACATAGTCATAGTCATTGTGATGTCTGCTTGCGTGCTAAACAAACTCGTGCTAGTTTTCCTATCAGTTTTCATCAATCTATGGATAAATTTGATATGGTGCATTGTGATTTGTGGGGTCCTTATCGGACACCAAGTTTGGATGGTTCTACAATGTTTTTGACTATCGTAGATGATTTTTCACGTGGTGTGTGGGTATATTTGCTTGATTCTAAGCGTACCGTAGGAGGTGTTTTTAAGCAATTTTGTGCCATGGTTGAATGTCAGTTTGGGAAGAGGATAGTGTGTTCGAAGTGATAATGGTACAGAATTTGAATGTTTGACAGAATATTTTCTGGAAAAAAGAATTATTCGTGAGACATCTTGTGTGTCTACACCACAACAAAATGGTAGAGTTGAACGTAAACATCGACATATCTTAAATGTGGGTCGTGCTTTGAGATTTCAGGCAGGGCTTCCGATCAATTTTTGGGGAGAATGCATACAAACGGCGGCATACTTAATCAATCGAACACCCTCGTCTCTTCTAGGGGGGTTACGCCGTACGAAAAACTTTATGGAAGGGCCCCTGCACTAACTCATATTCGCATTTTTGGTTGCAGATGTTACGTTCATAATTTGAAGAGAGATGGGGATAAATTTGCGCCCAGAAGTATTCCTGGAATATTTTTGGGTTATCCACAAGGAAAGAAGGGATGGCGTGTATATTTTCCAGACACTGGGAAAATAAGCGTATCACGGGATGTTGTGTTTTGTGAAAACATATTTCCTTATTTGATGACTCCAGGTGAAACATTAGATGACGATGGATCAAGCAGACCCACTCCAGGTGATCACTATGATGATGATGATGATGAAGTGCTGGCGGAGGAGCAGCAGGACCGTCCACGAAGGAACGGTTAACCGGAAGAAGGCAAAAAAGCAGCTGAGCTACCGGCGGTCGATTTGGTGGACCGTTCTGATGTTCACGGTCGACCGTCATCGAGGCAGAAAAATGGAATCCTGGGAGATCAACCAACGGTCGACTCGGTGGACCGTTCTGAGAGACACGGTGGACCGTTCGAGGGGTAGAAAGTCAGACTCCAGGGAGATGAAGAAATGGTCGACCGTGATGAGAGCAACGATCGACCGTCCCCAAGGCAGAAAGGAGGCAGTGAGGAACCATCACAGACGGTTGACCCCGTGGAACGTTCCATGGATGGCGGTCGATCGTCCTCATCCCAGCAAGAAACAGAGACCTTGGGGCGCGGTCAATGGGAAAGGAGGCCAAATGTGAAGCTTGCAGACTATGTCACACATGTAGCCGGACCACTTACTAAGGGAAAGTGCAAATATCCGCTCTCCTCCTATGTTACTTATGAGAAGTTTTCTGAGAAACAGAAGTGTTTTCTCATGGCACTTGATAAAGACATCGAGCCCAGGAACTTCAAACAAGCATTCCAGGATGAGCGATGGAGGAAAGCAATGCGAGAAGAAATTGATGCTTTGGACGCTAATGAGACGTGGTCTCTTGTTTCTCCTCCGCGTAATAAAAAGGCTCTTGGATGCAAATGGGTGTATAAAATCAAGCGCAAATCTGATGGTAGTGTGGAAAGATACAAGGCTAGGCTTGTTATACTTGGCAATCATCAAATTGAAGGCATCGATTACAAACAAACATTTGCTCCTGTAGTCAAGTTGACTACTGTGTGAACACTTTTGGCAGTTGCGGCGGTCAAAGGGTGGGAATTGCACCAGATGGATGTTCACAATGCATTCCTACATGGAGATCTTCACAATGAGGTGTATATGAGGTTGCCGCCTGGCTTCTCGAGAACTATTTTCACCAGATTTTACTTAAATTGGACCAAATTAGGAACGCGCGCCTAATCCAGTTTAAATTGATATTCTTTTAAAGTCCAAAGTGCTTTAAATAGCCGAACTTTTCTAGAAACCAAGTGTCACTTGATTAGTGCTTGCTGCCTCGTTAAGTGGTTTTTGCTAATCAAGGTTCTCGAACTGATTTTGTTAAATAACCGTAGTGTTACTGCAAGATTGTTATGGTGATGTTTTCCAAAGATTTTATTGCGCTATTCTTAGTAGAAACTTAAGGGTTGGTCTTTGGGTTGCTAAGGATAGTAGGGTTTAGAGTTAGGGTTGGTCTTAACATGAGCTAATATGAATGGGAAAATAGGGAAGAACCGTTGGTGGACCTCTTCTTCAGCCTAACCTTGAGTTTAATTAGCAGTTTAATTTCAGAATCAAGACATGATAAATTAGTGAATCAGATTTGTTCAGTTTATTTTTATTAAAAACTATAAGTATTTTCAAAATGGTTTAAGTTAATTATTACTGTCTACGTTTTTATAAAGTTTATGGTGTGATTGTTTTTGTGTGTTTGTTTTCTCCTTGAGTGTTCTTCTGAGTTCGAGTTGTTGTTGTGGTTCTGGCTCTTATCTCTTATCAGTTATCCTTTATCTTTATTTTATTTGCATTTTTATCTTTTTAGAATCGTCATTCAAACCCCCCATATCTTTTAGATTTAGTTATTTAGTTTTAGTTAGTTTTTAGTCAATAAAAGTGGCAAAGTAAATTGATTTTCATAGCTTAAAAAGTATCTTTCCTCGTGTGATCGACCCTTACTTGCCCTATCTATATGTTTTAATCAATATTAATGCATAAAGGGGGTTAAGAGTTAAGGAAAATAATAAATTAATTTGTAGGTGCTACGACACGCCTATCATGTTCCTACTATGCACCAGCTTGCGGATATTCACACGAAGGCACTTGAGAAGTCACGACTGGAGTTTCTTATACCCAAGTTGGGCATTACTTTGTTACATGCTCCAACTTGTGGGGGGTGTAAAAGGAAAGAGAAGATTGAGAAGATTTGGAAATATTTTCGTATATATTATTTTAGTAGTTTCCTTGTATAGAGATGATTTAGTTTCCTTTATTACCTAGGATTCTACACTATATATGTAACTCATCCATGTATATTGAGATACAGAAATATATACAAGTGTTTTTTCCTCTTAAAGAATTCTTCCAAAATTTGTTCTAAATAAAACGCAGTCTTTTAGACCCATTGTTTTTGAGACATGAGAAGTTACACAAAAATTCAGAAAAGTAAGATTGTATGATTAATATGTATGTGAGAAAGTAAGAAATAATAAAATTGAGGAAAATTTATTCAGGACAATCCCAACTTTACACACGGTCTTTCAAAAATAATTTCATCTTTCACTGTAATGCATAATAATCTCAATTAAACTCAACGAGTGATTCACATAAATGAATTGCTTTGTGCAACAAATGAAAGTTGAGATTATTTTTTATTGAATTTTGTTTGGGAATTTTTCCTTAAATTTTTAAAATGACTTTCTTCTCTATCATTTCTTTTTCTTTTCTTAAAGATTAGTCTTTCCTTGTAAAAATAGATATAAAAAATAACGAAAATAAGAAAAACATCTAAAAAAACCATACAAAATTAATAAAAATATACTTCGTATAAGGTAATCAATAAAAACTAACCTCAAAGTGCTAAGAAACAACAAAATACAGGGCGATGGGTTCTAACATCTTACACACTACGAAGTATGAATGTATTACTCAATCCTTCAGTCAAATATGAAAATAAAAAAATAAGAAATTAAAAAAAATATTTTTTTATTAAACCCATAAAGGAATAAAACAATTATTTTTTTAATAAGAAATAACTAAAATGAAATTAGTTGAAGAACCTAATTTTTTATTTCTTATACTCCTTGTTTTATTTGTATTTCCATTTTAGGGTTGTGTAATAAGAATATTTTTTTCTTGGTTTTATTTTTATTTTCATTTTTTATCTCTGATGAAAGAAATACATTAATATTTCATATAATACCTAAAATGTTAAAACCCACCACTTCATATATCTTTAGTTTTATTTCTTATCAGTTTGAGGTTATTTCTATTGATTATATTTTTATTTCATTAATTTTGTATGATTTTAGTTTTTTTCATTTTCGTTATTTTTTATATCTATTTTTACTGATGTAAGACTAATCTTTTTTAAAAAATAATTGATGGAAGTAGAAACTCATATAAAAAATTTAAGAGAAATTTCAAAAATAAATAAATAAAAATAAAAAAGAAAATTCATAAAAAATAATCTCAACTTTCATTTTGTTGCGCAAAATAAACCTTGTTAACTAGTTAGTAACTTAACGACGACCCAGAACTCACAAATTTCAGTGAACTTGAGATAATTATTATGCATAATGGTGAAAAATGAATTTATTTATGAAAGAACATGTATAGTTGAGATTGTTCTAAATATTTTTTTCTAAAATTAAATGTGAACTACACACATATGATTAGTTATGTTACCACTTACCACATCCACACTTGAGTATTTGTCTAATTTTAACTTTTGACAAAAATCATTTTTAACATTTGACCTATAATTAAATAAAATATATATGTAATATTAATTAGATAAAATGATTTTTTTGAAATTATTTTATAAAATAAATCTAACGAATTTATTTACCAATATTTAATAACATTTTTATTTAATTTGTTGTCAAAATTTACTAATTTTGACTAATTTTGGCAAGTGACATCCTCCTCACTAGTTCAATCACTATAATACAAACTCATTCAACATTCATTAATTTTTGGAAAAATCTAGGTGTACTCCAAAGTGTTATACGTATTTTTTGGAAAAACCTAGGTCCTAACTTAGAAGAACGCGTCCCATTTTTTTGTTGAGGGAGGCTAGGGGTACACTTTTGTCTCCCACCCCTTCCATAATCACTCATTTATATTTGATTTTTATTTACTTATTTTTTTAATTTTCTTGCCTATTTGAGTGGTTATGGAGGGGGTGAGGGACAAATAGGGTACACCAAAAAATGTGTACCCCTAGTATTTTCCTTTTTTGTTTCATCCAATGTCATGAGACCAAATATTAGTCCCACTTGAATGCCAACTAAGAAAAGATAGATGAAATGAGATTTGCATTGGACATGCTCTTAGATATCTTTATTGAATTGCTGTAATGATCTTACACCAATCTTTTTGTGTAAAATTATCATTCTTCTATTTAATTGTGTAAGGAAGGTTTCCAAGGCATTGAACTTCAATGTCATGAGATGACATTGGCTCCAATTGAGGTATCTATGGTGTTCGATTTGTAAAATTGATGATTTCTACTTCTAATCAATGGTTCATTCCCACTTCGTCATGACTCGAACTCACTCTCCAAATTTTCAATTACACCACCCAAGTTTAATTAACTTTATGGTAAAATATTTTAACCCAAAAGTCAACTAAATTTAGAGTGTAATTAAAGGCATATTGGGTGGGTTCGGGTCAGAACGAGGTGAAGAGTTTTCCAAGGCAAATTTCTTCGTGCTTCTAAGGTCCATGCTCGTGTTATGAATATTAGTACATCGATATCATAAAAGAGTTGAGCCTTTGGCAAAAAAGAAAGAGAAAAGATTCTCTTGACAATTCATGAAAAGTGTGAGAAAGTTCACATTTTACTTGTGGATAAACTCCCCTCTAAATAAATATTACGAATCGAGTATCGTAACTATCCCAATAAAAAATAATCTAAAACGAGAGTACAATATAACCCTTATTTCTAAAATAAGGGTAACATATTTTTATTCCAAAATCCGAGTTTGCACCGTGACAAATTAATAATACATTTTGACATCTCACAATATTTTTTTGAATGAACATCCCACAATATTTTTTTATTTGTAATTTAATATTATTGACATTATAACTTTTATTTTAAAAATAAAAATTTGAATTTTCTATTCTAAAATTTTTGGGGATTTGCTAAGAGTATCCTAAGTTGGTGTAGTTCAAATATATACCAACTTTCTCACAGACACAATCAGATAGTGGGTGAGTATTGGATCAATGTTTGAGAAGCTAGTTTTCTATATTTACTTCAAGTTTATTTTATTCTAATTGGATCAATGTAATGGAATGAGATTGAAATACAATATCTAGCCCGGTGAATTATTTAGAGGGGAGTTTTTACACGAGTATTTATTTGCAAATGAACAAGCTGCTTTCTCCAGCCGACTCACGCTACACCAAATCACCGCCACAGAGCTCTGAACGTTAAAAGCAAAATTAGGGCGGCGAAGGACCGGGTTTTCCTTAAATTTGAAATTCTCCTAGTGAAAATTCGCGCATGTCGTCGGCTCATACTAATGAGGAGTGAGATGATTTTTTTGAATTCATTTTTCTATTGAGTTTTCATAAATATCACGGAGTATTATATTTTATTTCCAAATTATTTTCATTTTTGTTGTTAATTTATGGTGTTTTTACACCGTTTCACCTCTTGCTCTATGGAGATTTGACTTGTTTACTTGTTTATATCAATTACTGGCTTGTTATAGTGTGCTATTTTCTAAGAAACCACCATGAAATCCATTTTGTTGGACTCAGCTAGGATTTTTGTTTTTGAGCTGAGTAAATATTAGCGATGAGGTAAATTTATGATATCCTAACTGTTAGTTTAATGGAAATGGAGGCATATATGTTGTATGTTTACACTTCACTGTGTTTTTGATTGGTCTGCCTAGATTGAGCTGCTCTTAGTTTCTAGGAGTATTTTATGGCCAATAACTTTGTAGATAAGCTTTTCCCACCTTTTGTATTTGTGAAGTAGTTGTAAAAGAGAGCCACCGTTGACTAAGCTTAATGGGTGTAGTGGAGGGGATGAGGGTATGAATTTATCACCTCCAAGTGTAGGAAGGATCACATTGGTGACCTAAGCTAATGGTCATGAACCAATTTCTTTGGAGGTTTGGTAGACTAAAGTACTTTCGGAGTTTCCCATGTGCAAGATTTGCGTTGATGTTCTTGACCGATTAACAGTTTAATACAATTATGCTAAAAAGAGTGTTTTTTCCTGTAGTTATTTGTTTGTATTTTAATTATGTTTTCATTTCATTTATCTTTTTTCAAGAAATACAATAATGGAGGGCTGCAATCAAGTATCTAATGGCGCATCCCTGTCCATGAGTTGTTCTGAAATTAATAGGTCTAAGAAGAAAGCAGATGTATCAAAAAGTGTAGCAGAGATTCTTGCCAAGTGGAAAGAACACAATGCCAAAATGGACTCCTTGGCTGATGGAAAAAAATCAGTAACAAAAATTGCTGCAAAAGGATCAAAGAAGGGATGTATGAAGGGTAAAGGCGGACCTGAAAATCATCGTGTAAACTATAGGGGTGTGAGGCAGAGGACATGGGGTAAATGGGTTTCTGAAATTAGGGAACCAAATCGAGGCAGTCGCATTTGGTTGGGGACATTTACCAATGCACTCGAAGCTGCTCTTGCATATGATGAAGCTGCAATTGCAATGTACGGACCAAGGGCCCGGCTCAACTTGCCCAATTACAGTTTGTCTAGGCAACCGTTGAGAAGTTCTTCTGCACAGACCAAGTTGGATTCTGGATCTGCATCAAGCCGTAGTGAGGTTTGTAATAGTGTCACTATTAAGTTAAGTCGCAATCTTCTAGACTGCATAAATTGTATTTCTCGTCTCTTTTCAAATTTTATGTGCTGGTTCTCTTTGATGCCCTTGGCGTTTATTATGCTAAAAGCACATACTCACTTTGCCCCCTGGTAATCTTCCAATTACCTTTTTGGTCTATCTCACAACTTGTCAAGGAAAGAATTGCATGATTGATATTGATCCCGTTCTTTCTAATGGATGAAAATTGTTTCTTGGAGTTCAGAAAAAAAGATACTCTCTTTGTCCCCAAAAGAAGTTGATGTTGTGTTTTATGATGTTTGATCGTAATTATTTTCAATTCAATTGGTTTCAATGTTGCTTCAACATTTAAAAGTATTCCCTCCGTCTCCAAAGTAACCAGACACACCCTAAACGATGCTTGACTTAAGTTATTTTAAATTTATTTATTTAAATATTGGTGTTAAATTTAAAAATAAAATTTATTCACAGATACCCTCTTTCTGTCATGCACCATATGTTAATCAAACTGTGATTATCTTTGATGTCCCTCTTTACACCTTCAGTCCAAGTCATTTTCAGCCTAACCCGACTTCTCCTTAAGTGTCTGATACAAATTGAAATGGAACCAAAATATAATATTTCCAAATGACCAATAGCTAGGGAACAAACATAGTTGATCCGTGACACCATGATTTTACTCGTTAGGGGCGAAATGAAGGTTGTAGGCCAGAACCAAGACAAATTGAGATACATTTGCATGTTAACATTGACAGTAAACAAAGGCAGGCAGTCAATGTATGGGATGACCTGCACCAGGTTTCTTAGGTAACCAACATTGGTTTTACCATGACACGCGCTTAAAGGTTTTAAAATTGAATGCTTTTAGTATTCAATCGGCCTTTTGGTAGTGATGGCCAATTAAATGAGTACATAACCTGCTTCTACCTTCCTTTTTTGCTTGACAAACTAGACTTATGTTGAGAAGGGAGTCTATTTCAAACTTACCAATATTTGGAAATGTACACATCACTTCTAATTTATACTTTGGTTCCATGCTTCCTCTATATAGGAAACTAATAATACATTCTACGTAGTCATGAACCAATCCCTACATTTGAGGGATTTGGTCTAAACGGTGAATCAAACAAAATGGGTAAGGCAAAAATAGTATGAAGAAATAAAGCAAGCCTAGACATTGTTTTTGTTAGAATATCACATCTTTCTTGGGCTGGAATCATCAGTTTACACTTTTGGCAGAGTTCGTCCTTGATTTGGCATTAGAGCCTTGTTAAACTGGAGTTTATGAATTAAATTTTTTGAAGCTCCACCTTGATTTTTGTGCAAGGTATGGACGAACTTTTGCGACTTGAATGACATTCACATGCAAGGATGCGTTAGAGATAAAACCTTTTGTGGACCTAAATAGTCAAATCGGTCTCTTTTTTTGAACTGAAAGCAAATAGATTGATAACCAAAACATAGTTTTACAATCCTCTACAGAAGTACAACCAAACCGATAGAAAAGGCACAAATATAAGACTATACTACTAAGAATGACATCTTATAAAAGAATCGAATGGCCATCTGATCCATCCACTGCAGCCTGCAATATCAATCTCAACCCCATCATGAAGCTTCTTATTCCTGCTGCATAGCAACAGGTAGCATAGGCTGCTGTCATCATCTTCCTCAAGTTGGTCTCTTGATAGTCTTTTTGGTACTTTATGACATTATTGTAAAGTAAATGATCTTAAGTACCATAAGTCCTTAAGGTACTTTAGATCATTAACTTTACAATAATGTCATAAAATTTGAAACAAGTTGTACATGAGTTCTGAGAACTCAAATTTGAAGGACAAACATCCTAGGTAATTATCATGAGAACGTATGACTCCGCACTGCTTAAAACCTGGCCTTAGGCCATATCTTTTCTTCATGAAGGTTTCCGTCCATTCTGTTTTAAACTATTGGATCACACATTTGCTTTTGGAGATCAGCAAACTGATTGTTCACCTTAGATTGCGTACAAAGGGAGCTTGTTCATTGGAAACACAAAAATGCCTTCATTGACTAGCAAACCTGATTTTTAAAAAAATGACGTGATATGTGGCTCACCCAATTTAAAGTATGCTCCTGAATTTATATTACTTCATTGGTCACTATTTTTTCACACTAGTTTACAATACCATGCGTAGTATTTGTTATAAATGTATTAAATTGATGTTGCTAATATATCTGATTGTCCAGACACTCTGACTGACTGGCGAAGGATGAATGTTAGGTTGTATGGTTTAGTTTCTTGTAATAAGCTGATGCTTTAAGCTATTTACAACTACTTAATTGTCTGATGTAAACATTATGTCTATTTATAGTCACTATCTTATAATCATTTGTAGGTGACAAATGTAGTGCAGTGCAGTGATAAAGGATCATCAAGCAACTTGTGTTTCTGTGATGAGAGTCAACATGTTACTGTCATTGAGTGAGTTGCAAAAGGGAATGCTGTACTTTTGAATTTTACATGGAAACATGCTTGGGCCAGGATTTGAATTGTTAAAAATATTGTTCTAACTTTGTTATCTTTCTTTATTTTGTCGGGAAAGCTGGTGTTGAGGAGAGTAAGTTTAATGGAGTGGGCTTTTCAGAATGACTATACCAAGATCATACAAATTTGAAGAACATAATTTGCTTCTGTCACGACTTCATACAACATACAAAATTGTAAAACATAATTTGCATCTGCCACGAGAATACTCTGTATATAACATGTCTTTTCAACATTTTTCTCTAAGAATAAAATTTGATCTGTTGCAAAAAAATATCCCTATAAAGTCCCATTCCTTTTCTTGGTAAGGAATATGCGGCTATCATTATCTCTCTATTTCTACTCAATTCCAACCACACACTTTTCACTTTTCAACACTTCTAGACTCTATGTCCAGTCAAATTGGACTTTTAGTTTGGGATGGATGGAGTTAAAATAAATAAATGTGATCTGCAGCCAATTTATTTACTTTTTTCTTTCTTTGTTTCTGTAGTGCTCTGCATCATTACATATGAACCTTTTGTTCAACTGAGAAATCATTTGATGGTCGTAACTCATAGTTTCTTGTTTTTTGCATGCACAAAGTCTGATTGTCACTGAACCATCATGCTTATATTCCCATATGCTAGCGTTTCAATAATTTTGCACCATTAAAATTTAAAGCCATATGCTGACTACGATTTCTTTAAAAACATCAACTCAAAAATTGTAATACAAAGAGAATCTCTAAGTATCCAACCGGGATCAGATAGTGAGGACCTAGGAACGAATAAATCTCCTTAAATATCCAACTTGGATAGTAAGGACCAGGGAATGGGCGAATTTCCATAAATATCCATTGGATATATTAAATATTTTACAGGCTTTAAACTTTTCTGAAAACTACATTAAAACTTGTAGACACAATGTGCTCTGATTATTAACTACAGTTCAGTTCCATGTCATTGCTAATCCATGGCTCACGGTGTGATTCCATGATTTCCACCATTCCATTCATCAAATATATCACAATGCTCAAGACGATAGAATACTGAACATTTGGAAATTAAGTTATGGGTCACGATTGGTTTCCATAAAATGCATCTTTCTTATTTTTCCATTGTTGGACTCTTCCAGGAAGAATGGAAATAATAAAGGGCATGTCTTTGACGATTTAAGGACTGTTGAAAGCCAAATACATGGGAAGGATAATCTTGCCATGCTGATTGACGAGGACAAGCAAATCGATGAAGTTCCATCAAAAGAGTTGAGCATAGGTTTGATTGATGGCGAAGGTGGTATGGATATCTCCCCTGTTGTTATTATAGCTAGAGCTGTCAAGCACTGAAGTTGGTACACTTGGGGTTCTGAAATTCGTATCCTTAATACAGGTTTCAAGCAGCAGTTAGACATGCTTAGCAGTGCTCATGAAGCAGTTGATGAAGCTGCAAAAAGATTGCATTGTCCTCCGCTAAACCTTCCGAATCACAACATACCAGCAAAGTCTATGTATTCATCTTTGGCATCATCTGGATCGGACTCCACAACATCAAACCATACTGAAGTTAGTACCGCTGGTAATACAAAGGTGAAGTATTCTTAACATTTTCACAGATTCATGTTTTGTGGCAAAATGAGTACAACTTCCTAATAGGGGACACATTTTTCCCCATTAGTGGTACAATGAATCACATTGATAGAGAGTTAATACGGTGATGCTGCTACTGCACCATGTCTGTCATTGTAGAAAATCATCTCTAAAAAAGATACCGCATGTAAGCCAATTCACATGGAGTTCTAGTGGGAGGCTAAAAGAGCATGGAGATGTTTTCCCTAGTGGCAAGTGGTAAAATCATTAATAGTGTTGAGAGTAGGATTAAATAGGGTTAGCCTAAAAGTCGTAGGTAGTAATGTTAGTATTATTATGTTTCTATTATTACTATTACTATTACTATCATTACTTTATAATTATTATTATTTTATTAGTAATAGTGTCTTGCCTCTGTGCGGATATTCTATTTTAGTTAACATTTTTATAAGAATATATTGTAATAGGTTAGGACTCTATTCATTTAGGCCATGTGCTTTTGTATTGGATACACAAAGCTGAATGTTGGAAATTGGGAGTTGGACGAAACTAGAAAGAGTAATAAGGACGTGGAACGAGTTAAATAAATATTTTTCAATACTTCATTTGTTTCACGTTTTGTCTCCTTTATATTTTTTGTACTTTTTAACATTAGTATTAATTACACAATTCTATGTTTCTTAATTTGCATGACACTAACTCATGTCCTAATAATAGCGGGACTGTGGGACCAAGGGAGGACTATTTTTTTATTAATGTTAAATTATTAACTGAAAATTAAAAATTGAGGAAATTCCATAATTGGTCCTTTATAACAAGGGGGTTTCCATATTTAGTCCTCTATTATCAAATATTATCCTCGTAGTCCTTTTTTAAGGGTGCCTTTCCACAAATGGTCTTTTTTTGATCTTCCGCTATGGGAGTGTTAATTTAAAGCCTAAAAGTATAATTTGACATCAACATTATGTCTAGTGAGGTGTTCTGATATTGGTTAAGCGGATAACACAAATATAATGACTATGATTGTGGGCTAGGATTCCGACGGAAGACCACGTTTGTAGACTATGGTTGTAGTAGAAAGCAAATGTAATTCACAAACAACGCAAACGGAACAACCTTTGGAATTGTAGTAGAAAGCGAATGTAATTCACATTGTAAAATTACACTTTTAGCCCTCAAATTAACTCCAACATGATAGAAGATAAAAAAAAAACTATTTGTGGAAAGATACCCATAAAAGAAGGACTACTAGGGTAATATTTGATAATAGAGGACTAAATAGGGAAACCCCCCTGTTATAAAGGACCAATTATGGAATTTACTCTTAAAAATTTTAAGAAATGTACTCCGTAATACTCTATTTTACTGATTCTAATTTTTATTGTCTATAACAAATAGAACAATGCTCATAGAAAAATAATTAACGTGATTATTTTTTAACATTACACATTGTCAAAGTTACGCACCATTTATCAATCACACTCAACTAATTGCAAAATATTATAAGCTACTTCACCCCCAAATTTCTACATTGCATGTCTAGTTTGCTCATCGAACAACATCACCTTGAGCTTTGCTCCCACCTTGGTGATATTTGTATCCTATTTCGATAAGGCAAACAAAATTTTGCAAAGTACATGTTGGAATAACAATTTGGATTTGTTATTCTAGTTTCATTTGAGGCATCCTTTAGTGCACTAATCTGTAACCTTTCTTCAAAACTCCAAATGTTTGCTCAATCGTCGATCTCAAAGATGAGTTATTGTCACTAGAATTTTGTTTTGGGGACAAAGGGAACATTTTCTTGTATAAATTGTGTCATTAGATCAATTGCTTTATTATTTTCTTAACATAGATATTAATAATGGTAATATAAAAATGCACATATATAATTTTCAATTCGTAGTTGGAAGTTACAACCCAAGAGAACAAAACCTTACCAATATTATGGGTAGCATAGATAGGGGGTCGAACTTCGTTAATAAGAGGATACATTTGTCAAAACAATGATGAGTCTCTAGAGTGTCAATGATTAAATTATTTCATTTTCCATATCCTAACTATGATTGTAACATTTGGTATGAGAGCCATTTCTCTCCAATTCTTGTGTGAGCCTTTCATTTTTCTTTTGCAACTTATTATAAGTGTAGGTGTCTACATGTAGACTCCTATGTAGAGACTCTTCACAAGCACAAGGAGCATACACCAACCCAGTTGGATCCCACAAGAGTAGGGTCTAGGGAGGTTGTGTGTACGCAAACCTTACCTCTTCTTGAAAGTAGAGAGCCTATCTAGGGGACCCCTGCTCGAGTAACACATGTAGTACAGCAAACACCCAAAGCACATGGAGCATAGTGTACAAGAAAGAAGTTGGAGAAGAGGTTGTTATCCTAGTTGAGGGCATTCTACCCATTGAAACTGATTGGGGCTTTTGCATCGTCGGATGCTTTATTGGACTCCTGGCCGGTTCCCTGACATCAAAGCCATTGAAGGGCTAATGTCCTCATAGCAAGTTGAATGCAAGCTCCTTCCACACGACAAGGCCTAGGTGATTTTCCAGTTCAATCGTAATGAAGACCGTAGGTAAGTTCTAAACAAGGGGCCTTACACGCTCTATGGTAAGACACTTCTCCTTCGTCTTTTCCTGGAAGATTTTTTCTTTGATTTTGATGCCTCTATGAAGGTCCAAGTTTGGTTGAAATTTATTGATGTTCCTTTGAGACTTTGGAGTCGTGTGGCATTTGATTGTTTGGGGTCTAGGGTGGGAACCCCCATACGAACAGACCATATGACTAAGGAAAGAGGGAGGGTCAGCTACTGCCGGATGCTTGTCTTTGTTGACATGTCAAAGGAACTACTCACATCTTTCAAAGTCAATTTGCATGGAGGGAATTACACCCTGAAGGTTGTGTATGAAGTATGAACGCCTCCCACACTTTTGCTTTCACTGCAAAAAGTTTAGACACAACTTTCTGGGTTGTTGTGCACTTTGTGCTAGAAGACAGGAACATGATAGCCGTCCTCATGACAACAATAAGCAAAAACCAGTGAAGAAGGCATGCTGGATCTTTGAGGTAACCACATCTAACCCTGATGACTGTTGGGTGCAGCGCGAAGAGGGTCATGTGGTGTTGTACCCGAGACCCGGGGTCTTATCGAGTAGCTATTTTGTGGCGGATTTGCGGAAGGAAATGGATGATGGAATTGAAGGGGTGAAATATGGAGTGCGGGAAAGAGTTATTTTTTTGGTATTTTGATTTATGAAGATAGAATAGAATGGGGTTTAGGAAGAGAAAATGGTGAGGAATGAAATGGGCAGAAATAAAGTGAAGGGATAAACCAAGTTGGTGTTAAGAGATATGACACACTCTTATCTTAACTTGGGGCTTTTATCTTCTTTTACACATTAATAATCACTACTAATGTATAAAATTAGACTCCTAACACGCACTCAAAAGTAGCCAACTTTAGAGATATTTCATTAGGAAATTTGGTTAAAATAGCATCACACTATTTTAAAGGAATTACTCAAAAGAGTAAACAAGGTTTTTAATTCAATAATCTGGTGTCTTTTACAATGGCCATGAAGCCAAATATTTATAGGGAAAATACAACACTTTCAATGCAGCTTCCTACCACATGATTAACACTAAACTATTACAATCCAAATGTGCTGACTTTAAGGACAAAGGAAAGGGATTTGTTTGGCCTTTTTTTGGATGTGGATTTCGGCCTCTTGTGGAGTAAATCAAAGGAGTATTATTTGTCCATGATGAGGCATTCTTTGGCTTGTTTTAGGTAGTATATTTCGGCCATATGGGTGCAAGACAAAGGAAACAACGTGGCTTGACTTTAATTGAATAATAGGACAAGAAGTTACTATTCAATCAAAGACTTCTTTGCTGATTTTGTCCTTTTGTTTTGTTGTTGTTTTCTCATGATTTAGGGCTGGATTTTAGGGAGAAAATGGGTGGGAATTTGGTGGGAAAGGTGTAGGAAAATAAGGGGAAAGTCTTATTTAATGAAAGGAACAAAAGAAGTAGAAAACAACACACAAGGTTTGTCTTTTTGGTCCTCATTTTCGTCCAAGGCTAAAAAGGAGGGAAGAGACTTTATTTTGATTATCAAATGAAGATTAAAGGCTTTTGGATATTTTGGGAGAGTTTGGGGTTTTGGTGGAGCCATCCAGGGGTACATCATACTCCCCTTCTTCGAAAAAAGTTTGTCCTCAAACTTTCGCACCACCGTGACTAATTGGGGTTTCATAAAAGAATTCCCGGATTAAATGGGAAATTTAAGAAATCACCAATAATGAGATTCTTTCCGGAATAAGTTGGCACCTCTTTTTGTACTGTCCAAAAAAAAAGTAATCACTTTTAGTAGAACCTCCTTCACATATACTTCAATGATTGGATGAGATTCTCCTTCACTAATTAGATGATAATATTCTGAGGAAACAACTTCCTTAAAACATATACTCCCTCCGTCCACAAATAAACTTTACATTACGCGTTACGATATTTGACTGAAGTTATTTTCAAATCTTTTATATGAAAAATGGTGTAGAATTGAAGAATAAAAATTACATATTAAAAAACTATATCAAAAGATCTACAAAACTAGAGGTGACATGACTATTATTTTATCAAATGGGTGACGAAAATAAGCCAACAAAATGAATAAAGTTTGACCATGTGAATAATGAACGTAAAGTTTATTTGTGGACGGAGGGAGTATCACATAGTGTAGCTTTCTCTTCAACATCCTTTTC
Organism: Cuscuta australis; assembly: GCA_003260385.1. Taxonomy (NCBI): domain Eukaryota; kingdom Viridiplantae; phylum Streptophyta; class Magnoliopsida; order Solanales; family Convolvulaceae; genus Cuscuta; species Cuscuta australis. The sequence continues at coordinate 1,552,358 of NQVE01000129.1, read as the reverse complement.
AAAGAAGTTTTCACAACTAAGGAGAGAATCAATAAGGATTGAATCTTCTTGTGCCTTAGAAGTTGGTTCTTCTACGAAGATATCTTCTTCATCTTTGACATGGTAATCAAAGACATCTTCGTAATTGCCATCCTGTTGATTCTCATATGCTTCTATGATCTTCATAAGGAATGACTTCTTTATTTGTGCACCTCCAATAATGATGGCCATAGCCACAACACATGTAGCACCGTTTAATAGGTCCTTGAAGGATTGCCTCATTCGCATAAATAATCTCAAGATTTTTGAAGTATCTTTGGATATCCATATCTCAACAATCAGAGATTGGAATGTCGTGATTCCAACTCTCAAAGTTAGATATTGAAGTCCTTAAAGACATATCAAAATTTCAGAGCCATTGAAGTATGTGTGCTACCTCGTTGGAGACAAAAGAAGCAAGCTAGACAGCATTTGGACAGGACTGCATTGTCAACTTTGGAAGGCGTATCTCGCTAACCACAACTCCGAATTGGGTGAAATCAGCGGCCAGACGTAGATAAAAGGTTAAACTTTCAGACTGAATTTTCACGTCGAAATCAGTTTTTCACCTTCCTCCGTGATCACTGCTTTGGGGCTGAAATTTTCAGGAGCAATTTTCAGCAGCCTTGTTTTTGTGCAACGTGGGTGAAGCTGGTCCTCCGGTAATCGTCGAGACTTGAGAAAGTCGTCGAAGTTGAGCTCTGATACCAGATGTTGTACTCGAGACCCGGGGTCTTATCGAGTAGCTATTTTGTGGCGGATTTGCGGAAGGAAATGGATGATGGAATTGAAGGGGTGAAATATGGAGTGCGGGAAAGAGTTATTTTTTTGGTATTTTGATTTATGAAGATAGAATAGAATGGGGTTTAGGAAGAGAAAATGGTGAGGAATGAAATGGGCAGAAATAAAGTGAAGGGATAAACCAAGTTGGTGTTAAGAGATATGACACACTCTTATCTTAACTTGGGGCTTTTATCTTCTTTTACACATTAATAATCACTACTAATGTATAAAATTAGACTCCTAACACGCACTCAAAAGTAGCCAACTTTAGAGATATTTCATTAGGAAATTTGGTTAAAATAGCATCACACTATTTTAAAGGAATTACTCAAAAGAGTAAACAAGGTTTTTAATTCAATAATCTGGTGTCTTTTACAATGGCCATGAAGCCAAATATTTATAGGGAAAATACAACACTTTCAATGCAGCTTCCTACCACATGATTAACACTAAACTATTACAATCCAAATGTGCTGACTTTAAGGACAAAGGAAAGGGATTTGTTTGGCCTTTTTTTGGATGTGGATTTCGGCCTCTTGTGGAGTAAATCAAAGGAGTATTATTTGTCCATGATGAGGCATTCTTTGGCTTGTTTTAGGTAGTATATTTCGGCCATATGGGTGCAAGACAAAGGAAACAACATGGCTTGACTTTAATTGAATAATAGGACAAGAAGTTACTATTCAATCAAAGACTTCTTTGCTGATTTTGTCCTTTTGTTTTGTTGTTGTTTTCTCATGATTTAGGGCTGGATTTTAGGGAGAAAATGGGTGGGAATTTGGTGGGAAAGGTGTAGGAAAATAAGGGGAAAGTCTTATTTAATGAAAGGAACAAAAGAAGTAGAAAACAACACACAAGGTTTGTCTTTTTGGTCCTCATTTTCGTCCAAGGCTAAAAAGGAGGGAAGAGACTTTATTTTGATTATCAAATGAAGATTAAAGGCTTTTGGATATTTTGGGAGAGTTTGGGGTTTTGGTGGAGCCATCCAGGGGTACATCATGTGGCATCCAAAAGAACCAGGCGTAGGGCTGGACATAAACACAAGCACGATGCTGGATGCTCAACCAGTGCAAGGCCACTTCTGTGGTGCTAGCAGCAGCAAAGACCACAGCTTGTGAAGAACAGGTTGATGGGCCGCAGGCTACAAAACAGGCGAGGCAAAAGACAAAGCGCAAGCGACGTCAGGGTAAAAGCACAGAGGCCATTGACACTTGTGTCGTGCTGACCTTTGAAGGGACAGCAAGCGGATGGGCATAGTGATCTTTTAGATGGTATGGAACAGAGGGAGCCAGTCCCTACTTCAAACACCGGGCCCAAGCTAGTGAGTGACGCTGTCCCACAGAAGGCTGAGGAACGTGTGGAGAAGGCAATGTCTTCAAAACATGATGACCGTATTGAACATTTACTGCTAGCAGCCTTGCTTAAAGTGGACTACAATCTGTATGGTCTTCCAAAGCTTTCAACGGCTGTGCTCTGTTCTCTTATTGAACATAATCCCAGAATTGCTTGTGATGCATATGGCGCGCCAATTGGTGCTGCCAAGCATTATTATGAATATTTAAGAAGAATGTGCTACGTTGGGTGAACCAAGTAGTCTAGTGTTGTTTGTTCTGTTTTTCTTTGATTGGCACGATTATGCCTTTGATTTTATAGGGGTATGCCGCGCTGCTTTATATCTGCACATTGTATCGACTCGATGATGCAAAATTTTTATTGTGTACCGTCAAAAAAGAAGCAAAGAACAAATTAAGGTATACAAAAGAAAATAAGAAAAAATTACCAAGCATAACAATCCTGCAACGACAAGTGTAGAGACTACCACCAAACCCAAACACCTACCCAACTACCCTAGGCCTAACTCTCTAACGCTAAGGGCCGTAAGTCTTAGCTCCTGTTTAATCACTCCCTTCTAATTCTTCGTAAGTCTACCCCTCACCCTACTTCTGTCCAAAGGCGTAAGCATCTCACATCTTTGCAATGGGGCCTTAGCACTCTGCCGCCTCACATGCTCAAACCATCTAAACCTCACTACTCGTAGCTTATCCTCCACAAGTGCCATGCCTACCCGTCCTGGGATAACCTCGTTCTCAATCCTATCCTATCGTGTCAGTCCACTCGTCCATTGTAGCATTCACATATTTGCAGCATGCATGGAGTTGATGAACGTGAGTTTTCTGAACTGCCCAACACTTTGCATGGTATAGCATGGCGGGTTTGACTACCAACCGATAAAATATCCCTTTCATCTTAGTCGAAATTTTCTTGTTGCATAACACTCTTAGCCCAAGTCACTCCAATACGGTGCTCAACATCCCCGTATAGCTCCCCAAATCTTGGATGACCGAACAAGATATCAGATTTGTCTCTCTTAAACACTTGGTGGGAACCAATCTCAACTATCACCTCTGATTACGTCACTCGATCCTTGAACCAACATTCCATGTAATCAATCGTAGTCTTAAGTCTAAAACCTTTGGATTTAGTGAGCGGCATCATCGCTCCAACATGTCATTTAGTCCCTCACAAGTCTCATTGTTCAGCGCAATATTGTCAGCAAAAAACATGCACTAGGAATTTCCCCGTGAACACTCTATTACCTTTGAAACAAATCCTTGCACGTGCTCACTTGGCTGGCTCCGCGCTCTTTATCCTTACTTTTCTCTTCCTCCCTTTCATAAGCTATGGCAGCCGTCCATTTCAGCGGTCAGCCTCCATTCGAATTTTGTTAAGTTATTCTTCCGCTTTTTCCAGATCTAGAGAGATCCTACCAAGTCCTCTGTCCCATCGCCGCGGCCATCTTGTTCACCGGTACTGCCAAAAAGCATCCATTACCAATGCAGACAGGAAGGGACGAAGGACAAAGCAAGGCTCAAAGTCATCCCAACTCTCTTTACCCGATTCCTTGCCACGCCATACATAGTTGAGACTACTCAAATATATGCATCGGAGCCCCTCTCAACCCAAGCTCGAGGTCAATAAACCCCATATGGAGATCCTTATTAGCCTAGCCTCAATGATGCACTCCTAAACCTTCATGGTGTGGCTAAGAAGTTTGATGCCTCTAAAATTCTCATAACTATGAACATCACCCCTACCCTTGAAGACTGGGACCAAAACTCTCTCCCCAATTGTCAGGCATCTTAGGCATCCTAAAAACAACATTGAAGAGCTTGGTTAACCAAACCAACCCACTATTTCCCATAGACTTCTAAGAATCCACCGGAATCTTGTTCGGCCCCAAGGCTCTCTCCCTTTTCATCTTGCGGATGATGCGTGCCACCTCCTCGTGACTAAGGAGCATGTGAAATATATTCCTATATGTTTTAAATGATAAATGATTGTTGTGCGCAATAGTTGGGAAGCATTGCACATTGTCAAATATCTTGCATACTTTGCGAGGACATAGCATGTCAAAGTTGATTATGAATTCATGAGAGAGACAATCATGCCCGGGCACATTACACAAGCAGTGTTAATTGTGCTACTTAACTTGATGACATACTAACAAAATCAGTTAGAGATAATTGAATTAGGAGCATGTACACATGTAGCAAGCTTGGTGCATATAGTAACCTAAACCAAGTTGTATTTGGTTTGGCCTATTCTGTATAAAGCATGTCAGATGAGGGCGAAGCATATATATGTCTTATTTCAAATTCGTCAGTGGAGAAGACATTGCGAACTTTGTCAATTTTGCTAATCAACTTAAAGACACACTGAAGAAATATTTAGAGGTCCCCGAATTTCTTATATCTGCAACAATTGTGCATAAGACATATATGATAGGAGTGTTGACATCATAACCTTAATCCTCTTTGTACTGGATTTGGCACATGTTATAGTGTTATACATTTTTGTATTATATATAAGGACCTTGTTTATGTACTTGATATGTCAATACAATATATGTTTCATCACGTATTCTACAAAACTAATTTGTGTTGTTCCGTTTGAAAAGTTGCCTGGAAATTTGCTTTAGATGAGAATCTGTTGAGAATAACCTAAAAAATGTCTGCAGAGCTTGGTTCACATGCCGGTGCATGTATGTTCTAGTAGCGGTTGGTACCAGTGCGTGGTAGTGGTAAAGGAGGCTGAAACCCATGAGCAATGCTTGTTGGTACTACTAGTTGTGCTCTTTCAAAGAAGTAATTCTAACCAAGCAAGTACTAAGAGGAATGAAGTTTTAGGGATTTATTTTAAATTTGAGAATGAAGATTGATGACTTAATGAGGAACACCTACAGAATCAGGCTACTGATCGTGTCATGTGAAAGTAGGAAATATGTAGTAAACCAAACAACAACAACCCAGTTTGATCCCACGAGTGTAGGGTCCGGGAAGGGTGTGTGTATGCAGACTTTTCCCCTACTCAAAAGTAGAGAGGTTGTTTCCTAGAGACCCTCAGATCAAGTAGCATAGTTAAAAAAGATCGCAGAGAGTAAATATAGTAGAGATAGCATAAAGAACTCAAAGGCAAAGAACAAACTAATTAAAAGAAGCAAAAATCTGGAAAATAGAGAGCACCAAGCATACAAATCACACTCACACAACAAGAGCAGAAACTACCACTTAGCCCAAAACATCTACCCGACTACCCAATCCTAGTTCTATAGATGCTCCTATGTAAGTTCATATTCTAAGTAAGGGCAAGAAGTCCTAGATCCTCTTTAATCACCTCCTTCCAATTTTTCCTAGGTTTCTACCCCTTCCCCTACTCCCACCCACCAACGTAAGCCTTTCGCATCTCCGCTCAAGGGCATAAGTATTCCGCCGCCTCATGTGCCCAAACCACTTCAACCTTGCTTCCCACAGCTTATCCTCCACAGGAGCCATGAGCTGTGAATTATTCACAAATTTGCCAAACTAAAAGGTTAAAGGAATGACTTCCCCGATTAGTGAAAAGGATGAGCAGGTGAAAATGAATGTTGTAAATGGGGGCGGGACAGAGTGTTCATAACATGCAGATGAAGACATGGATTTAAATAATTGGCATCTTGATTTCTCTCTTAGAAAATTTTAATCATAGTTTTAAATTTTCAACACTTTTCTTAAACTCCAAGCGGGCAAAGGCCGAAATAAATTTTGGGACGGAGGGGGAATACTTGGACACCTGCTTCTACTTGCAAAGTGTATGTTAATAAAGTTGGATTCTTTGTTAAGGTATATCTATAATGCATTTGTTAGATGTTTTTACTTGGAAGCCAGTGTGACTACCATGTGTAGGTAGGCTAACTTTTCACTTACATTGCATTAACCATCTCTTGGAACTATGTAATCTACATTGCTGCAGGTCACAGTGTGCCTGGAGTGTGGTGATGAAGGATTTGACAATTCCTTACTTCATTGTGTTCAGTGTCAGCATGTTGCCGTGCACCGGTAAACCCATGTCTGCATATGCATATATAGAAAACATGGAAGTGATCCTCATGAGAAGTAACAACAATCACACATGGTCTAAAAGAATAGGATACTATAGATGACAGAACAAACTGAGTCTGAGACAAAGTATTGTTCGGCCAATTGAATATACAAGGAAAATTAGGAGATTGACCATATTCTGACAATCTGACCAAAGAAAATAAAACTGGTTCTTACAATTACTCATCAAGAAAATCACCCTAAAACAATGATCTAAAAAGAAAAAATGAGAAAGTTACATAGCAAACGTGTACTACAGGTCAAAGTAAAGTCCATAAACTGGGATCCACTCCAAATCAGCATTGATCTAAGGAGAAGCACTGTGTTTCAAAAAACGTAGTTTGATGGAAAAAACTGCAATGTTAAATTTGGCTTGGATGCAATCTGGCTCTGGTCCTGATTTGAAACTTGAACCAGGGTATGGGTCTTTGTTCTCAAGGCCGGTGCTGAACTAGAATACATTTTATATGCATTTTTGAATAAAAGTTAAAAGAAGAGTACATATACTTTTTTTTTGATTTTTTTTGTTAAGTTCATAAAATCTGATTTAAGAATGATCTTAGACATTTTTCTTTTTAGCTTCCACTAGCCTCTGTTGTTCTCCGTCTCTTTTATTCCAGTTACATGTTTGCTATACAAATATTAACACTCCCTTGCAAACACATATGTTCTCATCCCTTTTAAAATCTTTGGTTGCAATACTTGTTGCAATCAGTGACCATTTCCCGAACTTCTTGCCTCCCTGAAATGATTTGTGATAACCCCCCCCCCCCCCCACACACACACAAACTGCAGCCCAACTGTCTCCACCCCTACTCCACTTTCAAAGCCCACTGATGTTCTTTTCAGTATTCAAAAGAAATCATTCTAGTTGAACACTCCCTCCGACCAGTAATTTTTCCTCATTTTGTTTTTTGGGTTGTTTCAGAATTTTCTTTTTGTTTGCATTGAACTATTGAAGAATATATCTGTGCAGTTAATTTTATTTTAATTTTTAAATTAACCACAAAATGTCATTTGCACACTAGGCGTTTTAACTTTAAAGTCAAAGCGGGAGTGTGTACTTTTTTAAAAAAAAAATTTCAGAAAACCAATTATAAGAAGAGTTAAATGCATGAATAGTCCTTGTGGTCTTTCATAAGTAGGTAAATAGTCCCCAAACTTTCAAAAGTTTCAAAATAGTTCTTGTGGTCAGAGAATCATTGCAAAATCAGTCCCTCTATTAGAGATTTTGTGAAATGTGCATAACACACGCTTATTATGCAATGATGTGAATCATGTAACAATAAAAAAAGCTAATTGAAGTTTCATTTGTGATTTTTAAGTTTGAACAATAGTAAACTATCTTCCATCTTTTGGTTCAACTCTCACGACTTCTTCATATCTTCAACAGTGATATTCTTGAATTGTAGAACAATGTTCTATGTGAGCTTGACATTATTTTGTTTTCAAGTAGTTTTATTCTAGGGTAATATCGTGTGATATAAGAGCTGGAAAAAGACCATTTCTTGTCTTTAACCACAAAGATGAGGGTAGTTTTATCAGATTAACTTCTTTTTTTGTTACATGCTTCACATTTTCACACAATACACATGTCTTTTGTGTCTTTACATTTTCCTGAAAGGACTAATTACGCACTAATTCATTGAGCATAGGGACTATTTTACAACTTCTCAAAGTACAGGGATTATTTACCTTCTTATGGAAAACCACATGGACTAATTATGCATACAACTCTTATAAGAACTATGCCTTAAGTTTTGATTAGAAAATAAATTAACATATTTTTGAGGTTTGACATTTTAAAAGTAACTTAAATTTGTTTTCTACAAAGAATCGGCACATCGTGACAAAACACAATGTATATTATTACATATATGATGACCTATGGGATACAAGAGTATTCCAGCTCTTACGTGGTTCCACTATTCGAGATAGTTACGGCTTCTGACGATCGTTAGAATGTATGCTCTTGCAATCTTGTGTTCTGAAACACAAATGTGACTACCTCGATCTACTAAATGGAATCGGATTGATAGAAAAAAAATCTTATTAGCATCTAAAGTGGGCTGTATTAAAATTGAATGGCTTGTCAGTACAATCGCTGGAATCTAATGAAAAGGGCATTGTGTTTGGGGACATGTTCCTTTGCTTTTTAACTTCTATTATGCATATAATGTGAGTTCCATGTGTACATAGTTGTGATTGGGTTCCAATCTTTTTTGCCTTTCTGCCATTTTCCTTCTCTCTCTTCAGCTACTGCCTTGATGTTTCTCCAAACTCTGTGGATGAATTTGTCCGTTGGGTGTGCGAGGACTGTAAAGCTCATGTTGAATGGCAATTCACTAGCCAAAAATCTGGTCCATTCTTGATTAAGAAACAAGTTGATTTCCCAAAACATTCTAATTCCACTCTTGCAGAAGAACTCAACAAAAATGACCTCTACAATCTCACCGCTGAGCCAGATAAATACATTAAGGATAATCTTCTGCAATCTAATAAACCTCACGTGAAAGCAAACTTGGGACTGGCTGAAGAAAAGGAATGTGCATCATCTTCTCTTGGAATGAAACTTAAGAATGTTAGGCAAGCTACTTCAAGTCAGTCTGAGGAATGGAGAACACGGAACAGTTCTTTGCCCACGAAAGAAGCACATGAAAGTGAGTTGATTGGGGTGAAGCATTCTGTGGATTATGGCTGTATCTTAACTAATAATAAAGAGATCCAACATAAGCAATGTCATCCGGTACATAAGAAAAATGATGTGCTCCAGGAACTTCAATTGTCTGTAGCTACGAATAGAGTAGATGACCACCAACATGCAAATCGTTCCTCATATCAACAAATGGTTCCTGGTCAATGTGAGGATACAACGTTAACATGTGGGTTTTGGCCACCAGAGAAATCAAAGAACAATGAAATTTTAACTAATTTGGCGGTGAAAGAGGATGGTGGTTTGTGTCAGCCTGCAGTGGTACACGAAGAAACTGATTCAGTAGAGCTTGCCCTCTCAATTGGTGTTTGCTTCGTCAAGGACCGGGAGATCAAGAAAATTTCAACTTGTAATGATGCGCTTGACAGAGGAAAAAAATTCGAACTTCGCAACTGTTGGAACAATCTCAAAACAAAAACTTTGACATTACCAGAATGGCATGATCAGTCACAACCTGTTACTGTTCCAATTTGGAGGTGAGACCAACATGTTCTTTTTTTGCAAGAGAAGAAATAGAAGTTTTATGTGTCATTTCAGTATTGTAAATATAGATTTTCAATTAGCTGTAATTCATACAGCGATGAAAATTGAGAAGCAAATGTTAATGGGAATGATGGTTATCTCTAAAACTTTGCTCTAGCTGGGGGTATTCATGGTAGAAGTAAGGTTTGCATACATCTCACCCCACTTTGATCATACTTCTTGGCGGGGAACACGGAGGATGTTTGGTTTTGGGTTAACATACAAATTGGTGCATTACATGTTGCTCACTTGCTCGTGTTCCATGATCATGATATTCATGCTGACTTTACAATAACAATTTTTAATGGGACATGACTAAAAGAATTATCTCAGCTCATGTTTCATTTATGATATTTAAGCGCAAGTGGAAACAGCGAATGTTGCTGACGGGTTTATGAATTGTATCTCACTGTTTTTTAGTAAGTTATGACAAGGACAACCAGTGTATGCTTTTGCTACTGTTTCTTGCATGATTTCATGGTATTAACTAATTTTAGGCAATTAAATGGCATTATAAATTTTGTAGCACCGACTTCATCATAATTGAGATTAAGGTTCTAGAGGATGATGGTTGATGGTATCAATTCTTATAAACAGGGGCAGCTTCAAGATACTGCATGACGGAAATGCTGAATTTGATGGATTTGTCGCTCATTTGTCAAGTAAAGCTTGCCAGAGGGTGCATGACGAGGTCCGTCTGTGCCCACGAATGATGAACTTCAGAATTTTTTCTAAGTCCGATTTGTTGCCAAAGACTTTTGCATTGGAAGAACCCAGTGATGATAATATTGGGTTATACTTTTTCCCAGAAAGCACAAGGTTTTATAGTTTTACCATCTTCATGTCTCGTACATCATATTTTTGAATCATTTCTAATAATGGGTTTCACCGACCCACCTACTGGGATAAGGCTTTCTTGTTGTTGTTCTAATAACGGGTTCCCTTCTACAGATATGAAAGTACTTTTGACTATTTAGTTGACGAAATGATGCGTCGAGGACTGGCGTTGAGTGCCTTCATGAAAAGTGCAGAGCTTTTAGTTTTTACTTCAATGGAGCTCCAACCACATTATCGCAGTGAGTCCTACTTCATCCGCATTGCTATATTTTTTCCATCAGTGATCATTTTTTTCCTTGATGTGAAGTGTCAGTTGGGTAGACCTTTGGGTGTTAGTTTGTAGTTTTTGTGAGTGCATTTTTTTCGCTTGTCCTCTTTTTTTGCTTTATGCTCTATGGGTCTTGTTGTTAGTGTTGGTTTGTGTGCTTCATGTCTTGGGTGCTTACTTTGACCTCAGTTTGCTCTTTTTCCTTTGCTCTTTGTTCGTGATTTTGTGTCTCCTTTTTTGTTTACTTTGTGCTTGAGTTAGGCGTCTCTTGGAAACAACCTCTCTACTTCCGAGTAGGCGTAAGGCCATCATACACACACCTTCCCCAGACCATATTTTTCTTGGAATTTTATTGGTGTTTTTGTTGTTGATGATGATGATGATGATGATTAATGGGAAATAATACATGGCCTGGCCTAGATTTCCCAATTATTTATGAAGATCAATTAAATCGGGTTTGTTAAATAAAATGGGGGAATCAGAGAATATTCAATTCCCCCAAAGATGCTCATGCCCCTCCTATAAAAAGAGAGCCATTTCACAAGTTCAGGGAGGCCTCTCACATGTCACACTCCTCTCCTGCTCACTACACTACTCTGTCTCTATCACGTAGCTTGCTCATATTCTTCTTCCTTATGTAATGTGTACACACCCCCGATATTAATAAAATCTCCTCCCATTGGCAAGGTACCGCCAAAAAAGGCTCGTGACTTTTTCTCGATTGGCTTTCCACGTAAAAATTCATGTGTTTATATTTTGGTGTATTTTGTTAGACTAGTTTATCGGTCTTGCCGGGCTAAGAGCGATACACCAGTCGAGATAATTTACACCATGAATGATGATGATGATTGGAATTGTCAGTTACCCAGAGATTTATGGTTTCTGCTGTTGCACTCTCAAACTACAACATATAACTTTTTATGCAGGGTTTCAGGGAAAACATTATCTGTGGGGTGTGTTCAGGGAAACAGAGTGCCCTGCATGAGAAACAGAGTAAAAAGGATCCCCTGTATCACTCTACGTATCACTTAATTATCTACAAATAAAAATTTGTTAAAAAAATGTGTTCAAGTATATATATGTTGTAAACAATAGCCCATTTATGTTGGATTACATATAAAACACAAAGCTAAGTTTTTCAGTTATGAACTTTATAAATGTTAAATAAATGAGTGATTGTTTACAACATATATGTGTTTTATGACTAATTTGTTTAATATATCTTTATGGCTAAAATAATTAAGCTATATGGAGAGTGATAAAGGCTATCTCTACTCTGAACCGCGAGGGCAAAGACGTCTAGTGTAATGTTGTCTTACTGGGTTATTGCAATTTATGAATTTGTGGGAACTTTGTATTAGAAATAAGTGTTTTATGTTTATCCATTGTCTTTGTAGTAGTGTGCTGTCATATGACCATATCATATCCTAGCTGACATTCACTATATGTATTATGGCTACTACCATTGCCTTGTTCTTGCATGAAATCTTAAGTTCATCCTTGACTTGGGTATGTTTGGTATTGTTATTTGTTTATATAAGAGCTGTCCTTTCCCATTTTCATATCCCATAGAACTGTTTGTATGTTTGCATAACTCTTTATATTTATTTCCCCCAAAAAATTACTATGAGGTATTCTCGATTTTTTGGTAAGAACTCTCATGTCTCACATTAACTGAAATAAACTTTGGGAGTTTGTTTAAATATGTGATAATGTACTTTGAGGATACATTATGTCTATTTGGCCGTTAAGATTGAAAATTCTGTTATTTTGACAAATACTATAAATTTTACCTTGATAATCATTATTTTGTTAAACTTTAATGCAATCTTTCAATTGGTCAAAGTAACGAAACTTTCTATCTTATTGTCTAAATGGACGGAATGTGTACTAAAAATATAACAAATTTTACGGATTACGGAGTATATTTTAGATAATGTTGGATATTAGAGTTCTCATCACAAAATCAAAGGTATCTTGGAGTATATTTCAGATAATGTAGGATACAAGAAAATCGACCCTAAAGTGTTTTTTTTGTTTATTTCCCATTCCATAAACCAATTCACATTGAGTATGAGATACGTGGAATGAGAAAGAAATGCGCCGATGAAAGTTACTCTCTCTGTCCTAATTTATAGTGCCTGTTTCGGTTTACGATGTTTGACTGAAATTATTTTCAAATTATTTTATATGATAAATGGTATATAGTTAAAAAATAAAAATTACACATTAAAATACTACATCAAAAGATCTACAAAACTAGTAGTGACAATAGTACTTTATTTTATCAAATTGCTAACGAAAATAGAGAAAGAAAGTGAACGAAGTTTGACCTGTGAATAGTGAACAGACATTATAATTTGGGACTGAGGGAGTAATTTTTAGGTGTTTGAATTAAACTAAGTGTATCCCAAAAATTGAACTGTGAAGGTATGCACCAACATTTTGTGTTAATGTAGTACTAGTGTGATGGTTTACAATGACATAAAATGTCAGTGCAAATTTTTTCGATTAAGCCTGGTGCATCCCTTTGGAGTATACTTCTTGGTGTATCTCTAGCATGATTGTAATTGTAATTTTAAATTAAAATTGGGAACATTTTTGACATTTCACGCCTCTCCGCAAGTATAAATAGGAGTACTTACATAATATCGATATCTTTTACTCTTATATAAGTTTGTATTTTACTACTTTCTCCCACTTAAGTACATTTTTAGATTCTAGACCAATTATTAGTTATGTTATCCTGGTATAATCCTTTGAAAGTAATTTCACTCAGATATCGTAAACCAAGTTAAGAGCCTTATTTCAAAATTGGGAGAGCAAATAAATAACGTTTATTAAATATTTTATTTACATGATATTTTTCTAAATAATTTTAAACAATGTCAAAGTTAAATTTCAAATTTATAAAGTTATATTAATAGTTTTATTTATTATATTCTCATCTTAAACAATTTAAAACTATTAATATGTCATATTTAGTGAGATTTAATTTTGAAAATGAACCATTTTGAGAAAACGTCAATCAAAAAGAAGCATTTTGGAAAATTAGTACTCCCTCCGTTCCACAAAACCTTTTCCCTTTCGTATTTTTTGAATTCCCTAAAACACTTCCACTTTCTATTAAAAAATCACTTTTACCCTTACTTTTTTCATACCCTACCTATCACATCATATTTTTTCTCTAATAACCAAACTATCACATCTTACTTTTACCAATCACATCAGGGGCAAAATTGGAAAGTCAACTAAAATTACATTTTTCTTATTTTTGCCCAAAGTCAAAAGTGGAAGGATTTAAAGGAACGGAGGGAGTAAAAGTTTTAACGTCTTTTCGGCATTGTTTTGACCGTCATTAAAGGGAGTACTAAGTTGAGCATCATTTTCAATTAACGAGTAGCATCTCGCTAATTAATTTGTTTTAGAGACTTAGTTTGAGAAAATACATAGTTACTAGTTTTTATCCCGTGCTTCGCACGGGTTCACATATTTTTCTATAAAATATACTTCGGGTATCTATACAATTGTTATTATATTAAAATAAAAACCAAAAATTAAATAAAAAGTAAATTATTATTAAAGTTGTTCTATCACATTGTCTATAGGTAAAATACATTAATATTACACATGCATTTACATATGAAGGATAATACATTAACTATTTGTAAATAACTTACATAGACATTTCACTTTTAAAGATATCATGGTATGCGTGGGGAGGATGTGTTTGTTAATTTCCTCTATGACTCTTATTATTTTACATTTCACTATCAAATACTTTCTCCGTCCCTCAGTTTTTATCCACTTTTGACTTTTGGAACTTTTCATCTAAACACTTTGACTCATCAAATTCTCTCAATGTGTAAGCTTAAATATAGTCATGTGTGATCTTGTTTGATTTGTCTTAACATATAGATTATTAATATATAATTTCTATAAATTTTTTAATATACAAATTACAAGATAAAATGGAATAAAAAAGTGCATTGGATGGTGTGTAAAAATGAAAGTGGACAAATACTCTGGGACGGAGGGAGTATATAATTTTGATAGGTAACTTTATTTAAAATTTTAAAGGAAAAGTTTGAATGTTTTAATACGAATTTTAGACAACTTTTTATACATTGAAATCTTACTCTTTATAATCTAAACTCTCATATTTATTACATTTATTTAACTATTATATATATATATATATATATATATATATATATATATATATATATATATATATATATATATATATATATATATATATATATATATATATATATATATAGAATATGAAAAGTATTATAAATACAAGGTTATGGTAATGAAAAGAAATAATCATAAAGAGTTTTTTTTTTTAAAAAAAATAAACTAATAAATGCCATGTGGACCAATAAAATGATGACACTATGTCATGTGGATAAAACTTTTGTCATGTCATACGCCATGTGTCTCTACTACAACCAATGAACTCTCTTTTACATATATATACTAGTTTTTTTAACCCGTGCCATGCACAGGGCAGAACAAAATTATTTTTCAATATATGAATTTCCTTCAAATTTTTAAGATTATGTTCTTTTGAATCCTACTCTGCAATTCTTAGGACCTATTTGGTAGAAAGAAAAATACTTTTCTAGAAAATTATAGTTCTAGAATCAAAGTTTATTTTTTACTCAATCCTCAAATACTCTAATGCCTCGATCGAGTTCATCCCTTCTCCCACACCCCCATCATCTCCCCCACCCCGCCACCCCCTCCCCCGCCACCCCAGAGAATGAGCACTATGAAAAGATTCAAAACTGATCGTGTATAAAAAATAAATTATGCTCCCAAAAATATTTTAAAATTATCTCAAAATATCTTTATTTTTATTAAAATATCAATATGGTTTCAATAAAATATGTGGGAGAGAATGATTTTTTTTTTTGTGAAAATTAGTTTCTCCTATAATAATTATCTAGACACATATTTCCCACAACTAAATGCACCTTGAACTTCCACTGTTTTCCAATTTTTTGTTACCTTTTAACTTCTTTTAGTTTCTTTCAACTCTTTCTAATTTCTTTCAAAAAATTTTCAAAAAATTTTCCACTCTTTTAGTTTCATCTAATTAACTTCTTCTGATTCTTTTCAATAGTGTTTAAAAAATTATTTGCATACATTTTTCGTATTATCATCATCATCATTATCATCATTGCAATTACTATTATCGGAAAGGATCTATTAACAACAAAATAATAATAGACCTTAAGAAGATAAAATAAACTGTAAAAAAAATTTTACTGGAACAATACAACTAGCTGGAAGTACTGTAAAAAAAATCACAACAAACAAACAAAAATAAGAGAACAAGTGCTAACTTTGTAAAAACCACAAAAACGCAGTAAAAAAAGAAATAATTAATTGATTGAAAAAAAGAAATTGAAAATACTTTCTAAAATAATATATGTACATTTAATGAAACTAAAAAAAATCACGAAAAAGAAAAAAAAAGATACCGTCAAAGCTTTGGAAAACAAAACTAATCATAAACACAAAAAAACTAAAAAACAATTTGACGAAAAAAAATTAAAAAAAGATGACGAAAAAAAATTGATCTTCTCTAAAACAATTTGAGTAAACAAATTCAAGAAAAAACTGGTTTTAGTAAAGGTTGACAAAACAAAAAAAAAATGTTTTCCAAGTACTCTCAAGTGTTGGGTACGATTTGTGTTATTTGTGCTTTGCAGGTAATCACCACACATCATAACACCTAGTTTTTCAGAAACTTGTTCACTTTTTGAAAAATTATGTTGTTAAAGGTTTATGTGTTTATTTGGAAAATTAATTTATGAGTAATACTAGAACTAGTTTATATTGTTTACTTTGACCTTGTGATTAGCTATTTGTTTGCTTTGGAGTTTTGTTTTGACTGATCACAGGTTATTAAGAGTATAATATGGATTCTCCATATTGTCCTGAGCACAACAAATGGTCTAGTCGAAGACACTAAAAGAAGGGCGGCTCACTGGGAGGCAACCCAGATAATTCAATTGTTACTTTTATGCATTTAATTTTTTTATCATTTACTTGCATTTTGCTTGCCTTGTGTGCTTAATCCTTTAATATAAAATTTGAGAGTTTTGATTTGTGAGAATGTGACATGTGGCAACTTAAGGCCCCTAATTTTATTACACGTCAGAGGCTGACAGGTGTCCACCTAAGAGATGAAATCGCAAGCCTCTATTTCCAGTACCGATTCTTCCCCTCTCTCATCTTTACGGAAGGAAAGAAAACTCCAGGACACTACTGCATAAGGAAAAATCTACTTCTTCGCCAATTTCTACTTCGCCCGGTTGCTTCGCCCAAGGAAAGCACTTCACCCCGATTTCTTCTACGCGGATTACAAGCAATTTTTTCACCCCCAATTCTTCGCCTTCGCCAAAGGAAAGGACTCTACAACGAGTATTGAAGGAAAGTCTCGATATGTTCCAGATTACGAACAGCCCTAAATGCGGTCATAATTTTTCGTGGCTTCAAGAATTAGGTTTGTTTCCAAAATTCATATGTAATTCTTATTCAATTTTGGCATGTCGATTACCCCAATTCTTAGAATGTCGATTTCCCCAATTTTTATTTAGTTTTTAGAGTTTCCTTTATTCAATTTTGGCATGTCCATTTCACCCAATTCTTGGAGTTTCTATTTCCCCAATTTTTAGCCCAAACTCTATACTCTGTTAACTTTGTTCTGTTTATGTTCTAATTCATCTGATGGTGCAATTTGCCAAGCAGTGAAAGTGGCTGGGTTGAGAAAGTTGCTATTTAAACCTCAATGTAGAGTTTGAGTTTTTTTCAATGTATCCTTTTACGACACCATATGAGATTTTACCATGTTTGTTGTTGTGATTTTATCTTTTAGTGCCCCTTTTACATCTTTTTATTCTTTTCTTTTTGTAGCAGATTTTTATCCGCATTTACTATCACAGTGCATGTAATGTGAATTGTTTTTTGGCTCGAAATCCCTTTCTCACTAATTTCAAATAAAAATGCATTTTAATGTATTCTTGGACTAAAAATGTGAGTGTGCAGGTAGATTAGGAGAAGAGAGCGTGATTGAAACAAAGAGGTTATTAGTTTAAGCGTTGTTTTCCTCATTCACAACTTTAAGGCCAAGAAGATGCATCGCTACATTGGGTAAGTTATCAAATATTTTTTTATATTTCACAGAGGTACAAAGTAGGCTTTCGGTGCTCCACATGGAGGTACAAATTAAAGTAGAATGCTCACCTTCATCCACTCATACTGTTATGCAAAAAGTGTCTAACAAAACCTCCATTTTTCATATTCAAATTTGATTGTATAAATGGGGTTCTTCATAATCACAAGGTCAGTACGTTATTCTCTGTTACTCCTCTCATTTTCCTTATTCTTTCATTTGATTCATTCCAACTAATTTTCATAGATAAACTTTCATTCTTTAGTTATTGATGTTATTTGAGTATCAATAAACTAACTTTTTTTTTATGAGAAAGGGGGATTAGCTGAGAGTTGCATCGAAGTAAGTGTCGTACTCTTTAGGTTTTTCCAAATGCTTAGTGATTCAATATTCAAACCAGGTTTTTAATCAAATCTATTTCATCCCAAGTATTTGTTGAGTATTGCATTCAAATTAGGGTTTCCAAAAGTATTGCATTCAATTCTTTAGTGTTCTGATTTCTCACTATTCTGCCCAAACTCTATACTCTGCATGCATGGTCGACATATGAAAACAGTTTGTTCAATATGCCCTATGACAACTGTAATCAAGATATGCCAACTAATAATGATCGACATTTCACAAAAATATTCATATTTTATGTGATTTCTTTAGCAGCGGAGATTATATACTATGTAAAATATAATTGGTACTAATTTACGAAGCTGCTGGGTTCGAAGTTGCTGGATTACTTTACGAGCATTCAAGAAGTCCAGTATATTTTTCCCTGACATTACTGGAATCCTCAGCTGGTAGTTGTGTCATTGTTGTGCAGAGAGTTAAGGTGTATGAAATTAAATCCACCCAATTTGTTTTCCTAATTTCCCATAGCCATTTAATTTAGTTTCTCTTAGTGTTCCTTAATAAGTAGATTAAATACACTCTGCCTTACTTTAATTTCCTATTCTCTTAAAAATATAAAAAATATACACATAGATCTGTAAGGATTTTTATATTTAGTTTAAGGAGAACTCTTTAAGATATAAAGCCATCTGTACAGATGTTATGCTTATGACATTGAACTACCAATTGAATGTACAAATGTAATTACTGTTGAGCAGGGGGACTCTAAAACCAAGATAGTAGATGGTTCTGGAATTAAGATATGTCCTTCAAAAAGGAGATGAAGGCTTTGGCCAATTCCCAAAGACTTTGTCCAATTCTCTTTTAAAGGTGATAGAGGCTTTGGCTTTCTTCATTTCCAGACAGTCTTTTAGCATTATATACATTTTTAAATGTAAGAAAAGCTAATATAACTCAGTATTAGTTAGTGCTTCAGTACAGACTTGCAATGAACTAAAAGAAATAAGGGAAAGAAGTACATAATGGGATCATTATGTTCCAATATGTTGTCATAAACAGAAAACTAGAGATGTTATGAGGCGTTCTAATAATAACTCTAGAAATGAACCATTTAGGGGGAACAATTGAACCAAAATGATTTGCACCAGATTCTTCATGTTTAACCCAGAACATCGAGAGAGGAAATTGTATGAGCTACCTTGATTTTCTCAAAATTATGGTTGTATTGTAAAGTTTTTACATTGGCCTGTTAAACAAATGTGCAACTCTAGAGGGGGGTGAATAGAGTTGTTTTCAAGAATGTGCGTTTTCACGTGTGTGATATAAAAATCGCAGGAATAAATTAAAGAAGTAAGGGAAAGAGGAATACCGTGATTTATACTGGTTCACCACCTCGTGGCTAGTCCAGTCCTCTGAGAGACTCTCTCGGAAGTCCTACTAATCTTCAAGCTTCAACGGGTGCTTGAGAAACCGGTACAACTTGAGTCACACGAGCCTCACTTTCTTACAACAACAAGACTTGAGTCACACAAGTCTTAACAACAACAAGACTTGAATCACACAAGTCTTAGCAACACTCAAATAGGATTGAGTTTACAACACAATAATGAAAGCTCACACAATTGAGCAAAGTAGTGTTGAAGGATTAAAGCTCTATGGATGACAACTTCTTTAGCACTCAAAGAAAAATATTTCTAACTCTCAAAAATAATATTTTGATGAGGAAGATGAAGCAAGGAATGAATATAGCTCAAAGGGTATATTAGAGTACAAGAGTAGTGTGTTGAAATGAAGGAGAATGAGGGATTAAATAGGTTGAGGATAAAAGATCCGTTGGAGCAGACTGAGAATAGACACCAGACAATATTAATCGATTAAGTTAAAGCCTTTAATCGATTAAGGTGTACAGAAGAGAAAAGGTCTTCTGCGCAGGGTGCAAATTAATCGATTAAATTTGACAAAATAATCGATTAGATGGCGCTGTCTCAACTAATTGATTAAATGACGTATAAAAATCGATTAAACTAAAAGCTTGAGGAATCCAGCGCTGAGAAATTGGATCTAATCGATTATTTTAGAACAATTAATCGATTAAAGTGGGAATAATGTGCAAACATAAAGGGCCCAAGACAAGTGCAATGAGAAGGGCATTGGCTCTTACTCGTTGTTTGAGACAAGAACGCTCCTCAAGAGAAAGTATCCCTTATTCAATGAATTTGAATAGGGGAGAAAAAAGTGAGTCCAAAAATTATTTTGTGTGTCAAACGATGTACAAAATATATTTAAAGTGTATTTTTCTTACCAAAAAAAATGTGTATATAAAAAAATATTTTCAAGAAATTTTGATACACTATTTTGAAACTGACACAGTAAAATATTTTTAGACAGAAGAAAAATAATTTTTCAACTGACTCAGAAAATAATAATATTTTATCCCTCAAAATTAATTTGTTTATGCAGAAAGTATTGTCATCCTTAAAAATATTCCTAGACTTAATAAAAAATAAAAGGTATTCGGAATCTTCACTTCACTTCAAAAGTCTGCGTAGGGGTAAGCGCTGATTTTATCACCGAAAATATCTTGATACGCCTCTTTGCTTTTCTTGATACGAAAAAATAAATTTTCGATCAGCTTGAATTTAATCATCCTGTTTGTCATTTATCAAAACAAAAAAATATTGCAATAATAATAAAGGGGTTTGAACTCATGTCCAACATGGCCAAGAACATATGATGTTGCATTCATCTATGTTGTTCTCTTGCGTAGATAGTGACAGACAAGTTTTTTGTGATTGGATAACCAAAGTCAGAGATAGAAAGCTTGGTCAGGTGATTGATGGAACTATTAACATTGAAGTTTTGTTAGAATTCTTGATTCTTGACGCAATGTATCCCCTCAAGAGTATAATAGACTTCACTTATCCGAACATGAAGAATATGAAAAATTAATCTTTTTTATGACAGACACTACTAGCACCAACTCTCAAAGTTTTTAAACAGTATATGAATTTTTCATATCCCTTATTTCCGTGATGAAAAGGAGTACTTGAATTTGATTATTCATAACAAATAACTGCATATGTAGTTGTTGATAACGACTGGATAACAATTGAGTATTAAAAATCGTGTTAGAAATATATTTTCTTTAATCTTAAAAATATTACATTGAAAAATATTTTTTGAACCGAGGAAGATTGTGTTCGATCCCGTGCGTGGCACGGGTCAGAGTACTAGTTGTCATATCTTATGATTCCCTCCCCATCCATCTTGCATTTGTTTTATTGTTTTTCATGTTCCATGTTTTTTATTGTTTCATCTTGCATGTGCATAAGCTCATCATTTTTATATCACTAGTATTTCTACTCGTGCCACGCACGGGGTCGAATGAAAATTTAGTGATTCAGGTATTTTTTAATGCAATATTTTTTCTGAAATAAAGAAAATATATTTCTTAAATGATTTTTAATATTATAGACAAAGAAGCCAGAGTAGAATAAATACTATTCGAGGAATTGAATGTGTACTCAACAAACTTTGTTTCAATACAAAAATGTATATTTAAATATTTGATTAGTTTAAATCAGTATATTTTATATTACAAAAATGTTATGGACTTTTGAATTCAAAGAAAATCAAGTAAATGAATGAAAATAAAAATATAACTTTTCAAAAAAAATTAAGTGAATTATTCATTATAAAAGACAATAACACTGATATAAAATTTTTTAAGCAAAATATGAAATGTTTTTAAAATCATTAAATTATTCTTTTTATGAGAATTTCTTTAGCAAAAATATGGTTGTAATTCAACAAAAAATGTGTACATAACTGAATTGATTTTATCTTAAAAATGACTAATATAATATAACTAAAAATAACTTTAAAAAGAAATTAAGTAAATTTTCAAAATAGTTCTTTCTACTAAGGTATTTTTCCAAACCAGTTCTCGATAAGCAATAATTATGTACGTAGTCTTTTATAATTTAATATTTTCCAAAATGGTCTTTTCTTATCACATTAGTGATTTTAACTCTAAATGAAGTTGTATAGATTTGGATACATTTTATTTTTCTATATCAATATTTGTTTAGATTCTTCAAGTTCATGGATTATTCTAACATCAATAATTGATTATAAATAGACTGACATAATTAAAATTATAAAACACAAAAAATATCATGACTTCAAACAAAAGAGTTTAAAAACACATGGATAAAATAGATTCAATTAGTAAAAAAATAAAATAAATTTATTTTCAAAAATAAATATCTATATTCACATTTGATATGTTTCACAAAAAAACTTATTTTCTTAAAAATTACAAAAATCACATTTATTTACAACTGAACTTTACTGGAATTGTCAAACGATTTTATTTTAAAAATGTAAAAGATGAATTATAATTACAATTTTTTCACATAAAAATTTATAGCTCAATTCAGATTGTATGACTTAGATATCCATATCCGTTATATATAAAAATTCTTTAATATAAAATTTGAGAGTTTGGACTCTGAGTAGCTGACATTTGGCAATACAAGAATTTGACATGTGGCAATATAATTGACATGCTATGTGGCATAATAAGGTGAGATGAATTTAGAGAATTCCTTCCAAATTTACTTCATCTTTGATTGGTATGTTTTTATACCATTTACGAAAATTAAACTTTTTTTCCTTCTTAAATCGAAGTCTATTTAAAAGGGAAAAATTCCGCCCTGCCATCTCCTTAAATCCAAAGCTATTACAACGCATTTTGGGTCAAAATAGGTGATTACCAATTTAAGTTGCAAGGTATTACATACTCCATATACTTTTTTGCTTTATTTTAGTCCGTATATCTTAAAATATACTCCGGAGTAAGTCCAAAAAATTTTGAATTTTGAAAAAGCTGCAAGAATGTCATAGAGTCAATGAATTTTACATTCCGAGTAATTTCTAATTTTCCATTTCTCCATTTGTACAATGTGAATGAAATAATTGAATATAGACAAATAATGGGTCAATCGTTCATTTATAAAATGAAAACGGATAAACAATGAGTCAATCATAGAGTAGAAACTATTTTTTCAAAAAGAAAATAGAGTAGGAAATAGATAAAGTGTAAATTGTTTTAGACAAATAAAAAAGAGTTACTCTAAGTAGTTCTTTTAGAAGAAGGAGAATATAACCGGATCAATCTTATGCAAAAAATGAAAAAAAACTTACTTCAAACGAATCGTATAGACGTATACTTTTGAATAAATTTTTAAGGGTTCAAATTATTTTAAAATACTAACACTAAAAGATCGTGTTTAATACCATTAATTATATTAAAAATATTATAAATTATCACTTTAAAAATTTGAACTAATCAAACTAAATTATAGCAGTGTGAGTTACCATTTTGACACAAGTGGGCTCTAATAATTTACAATCTATAAAAGGATATAAAGAAATAGAATAAGAATACATTTACTCATTGACTTCACACTGATTTTTTGATTTAGAAGGTTATAATACTTTATCTTTTATATATAAATTTTTTACTTCAATCTTTGAAAGAATGACATGTGTTAACATTTCTATACGTATTTTAATACTTCGAATATATTGAGTTTATGATTTTATTTTATTGCTATACAATTTATGGTTTATATTCCGTATATTATTTATGATTTAAATTGAAGAATATAACATTTATAGTATACTCATCACCTCTTACTTTTACACATCAAATCCAAGGAGATTTTTGGAAGGTCAACACCAAAATACTCTTCCCTTAAATCTTTTAAAAGTCAAAACCATAAAGGTTTTGTGGGACGAGTGAGTTTATTTTATCATTATTTTAACTTTTAAGGTTGATATTTTATTTTGTTCGATTTTTTAAGAATGTTGTAGCAAAGAAAACTAAAAAAATCGAAACAAAAAGTTCGTTCCACCCTGTTACGTAGTTGACAAAAGTAAAGACTGCCAAGGGGGTAACAAGACCCGAGTTTGATTACAGACAACTGCGATGGAAGACAATTATGTGAAGCATGGGGCCTCTATAAGTACCGGATTCAAAGTTTAATTTATTCTCTCAATAACTGTTTGACCGGGTCTTAGAGACCCTCAGGGATGAGGCTTATCCTTTTTTTAAAACATAAATGATTATGAATAGAACTTCTCCCAAGTTTGAACTCCAAAGGAAGCAGATGCATTGACTCATTGTGCGTCATTAGGTTGAGAAAAATAAGAGCAATTGTTCTATATCCTTAATATCTAAATTTGGTTCTTATCCTTAAAAAAACTTTGCATGTCAAAAAATTAAAAAAATAAATTTACCTAAAATAATCCCACCTTTCATTTATTTTCCAAAAATATGTATTCTCAAAAAATCCTGTTAAGTGGCCGTTAATTTTTTAACGGCGGTCCAAAACTCGCACACATGCAGAAAGGTGAGATTATTTTCGATGACAGTGAAAAGTGAGATTATTTTTGAAAAAAGTGATGAAAAGATGCGATTATTTAAAATAATTTTCCAAATTAATATAGTGATATCAATTATATATTTAATCATACTACATCGAGAGATCTATAGATTATGTTATTATCTTGAATTATTATTGAAAATTTGTTTTAAAAAATATTTTTAGAATTTAAAGTACCAAATTTTAGTTAATTGTACGGAAATGTTTATTAGTGTATGATTTTTTTTAAAACAAATACTCTCTTCATCCACAAATTTTCTTCGTTACAGCGTTTGAATAAAATTAGTTTTAATTCACTTGATATGATGATTCGTGTAAAGTTAAAATTTGGTACTTTAAATTCTAAAAATATGTTTAGAATAGGTATGAAATCTCTATTATAGAGCTTTGTTTTATAAGGTTTAAGGAAGGGGACGAGATGAGAGTAGTTTTTTGCTTTGTTCGTAGAATTAGAGGACTCAAGCAATTACAAAGAAAATGGACATTCATCTATAGGAAATATAATCATTTTTTTCTAAAAAATGATTTCCTGACCAAAGAAAATTAGATTTAGATTCTTTAAAAACTATTTTTCTCACAACAAAAAAACTCTAAAAGTCAGAATACAAAAGAACATTGTCTTTAATAAAAAATTATAGAATATATATAACAAAATTTCGTTCTACCCGTGCATGGCACGGGTCAAAATACTAGTTTGGTTAAATTGTCACTTTAAGATGCCACATGCCAAGTATTTAAGATGACACATGTCAAATTCTTGATATGCCACATGTCAAGTTCTTAAGGATTGAACTCTCAAATTTATACTCCCTCCGTCCATTTATGATCTTCTCATTACGCATTACGAGGCTTGACCGACTCTATTTTTAATTCAATTTAATTGATTATAGGAGTAAAATTTTAAAATAAAATTTATATAGTAATAAACTACATGAAAAGTTCTACAAAACTAGAGGTGACAAGACTATATTATTTTATGAAATGACTAGTAAAATTGAGTAAACAAAGTGAGTAAAGTTTGACCATGTGAATAGTGACTGGGAAAATCTATGGTGTACAGAGGGAGTACTACGTATATAAAAGAAAAGGATTTTTGTATTCGTTCCGAGAAAATATATGTATCTTGACTATAAGTAAACTTCTATTCCTACCATATTTCTACTTCTACTAAAACAAAAACTGAGCAAATACTAAACCGAATCCCAAGAGGATTCGATTTTCTTCCTCTAATATCTATTTGCCCGGGGTGGTCCACATAATTGTTTGCTCGATCAGCTGAGATGCATATCTCCAAAGGTTGTTGTTGCTGCACAGTCATGATGAGGCTTATTATTGCAGCAGTTTTGGGAGTTACTCCCTTCGTCCTATAATGATCTTCCCGGTTCACAAAACGAAGAAAAATCCCAAGTTTTTTCAATCTATTTTATTTAAATATTGGTATAGAAATAAAAAATAAAACATACATATTTAAAAACTACATCAAAAGTTCAACAAAACAAGTGGTGACAAGAATATTTTATTTTATCATATAGGCCATGAAAAAACACAAACAAATATAAATTCCCGTGAAGTTGGAATAGTGCTCTGGGAAGATCATTATATGAGAGAGGGAGTATTATTTATGCCGTCGTTAAAGATATTCTCGACGTTGAGAAGATCAATAAGAGGACGCCGAGGCCACAGTACTCCGTCACGAGTGCTGCGTCGTCGCCAGAAGCCACCGTGGCCGGAAACCTCTTGACAGCGGACTTCAGCCTCTCCCTCAAGGCCCACAACCCGAACAGGAAAAATACAATTTTCTACAGCAACACAACCCAGGTGACCCTTGACTGTGAGGGGCTCCTCCAGATCATCGCGTCGTCTTCGTTCCCTTTGGTCGGCCCTTCCACGCTCCCTCCCGGGAATGACTCCTCCTCCACCGACACCGTCGTCAATCTCCCCGTGCAAAACTGGCCTCTCCCAGAGGACACAACATCCTGCGGCATGATCTTAACCATGAAGTTTCGCGCTGGGTTTAATCAGGAGGAGGAAGAATGGAAGCGTCCCCGGGTTGAGGTCCGATGCTCCCCTCTCACCTTCAATTTTCAAACCAAGAATTTCACGGGGGACTACGGTACATGTTCTATTTAATTCAAACAATTTCTCTTTTTTACTAATAATCTATTCATCACATTTTATTTTTATCCATCGTATCAATGACAAAATTGATAAGTCAACTACATATATAATGAATGATCTATCATGTTTTCTTTATAATGAAATTCAATCTCTAATTTTTTAAATTGTTTTTTAAACACTAATGACTCTATTACAATATAATATATGTTCATACATTCTAAATTAACCTATTATGGCTCGTAAAGTTACATATGAAACTTAGGTGTGACATATTAGGTGTTAGAAATGGCTATATAAAAATAATTTTCTTTTCTTTTTATTCAGTTCATAAATTGGGTTGCATAAAAAAGCCACATAATTAATGACACATGTCAGCTCTTAGTAATGCCACATGTCAGTTTCTAGCAATGCCACATGTCATCTTTTTAGAGCTTGGAATCTTATTTATATATACTAGTAACTAGTAACTAGTAACTTAACATGTGCCACGCACGGGGTCGAACAAAATGCTTATTAATTTTTTAAAATATCGTCAATGTAATATTTTTTAAATGAGTATGGAAATATATGTAATGCGTTCTTTAACTCTGTTGACAATAAGATCAAAATAAATAAATAATTTGGCATTTAATAATTGGTTATAAAAATGCTTATATATAAATTCAAAAGTAAACACCTCAAAGTCTTTTTAAAATTCATATTTTGTTTGAAAGCCTTTGGGGAATATAACATTTTGGTGTGGTTGCAAGGATTTTCATTATTATTTAGGACTAATATTTTTAACCCTATCTTAGTTTTCACTCGTGAAAAATGACACAAAGTTAACTAAGAATGAACGTCAACCCAATTAAAAATAATCCAACAAATGATAATATTTGACATTGACTTTTATCCATAGTCATAACAAAACGCAAAGCGTTCATCGTCGTATATCTTCCTCCGGTTTTCATTCATTGTAGATATATATTACTCCCTCTATCCTAAAACTATCTTCCCACTTCTTCATTTTTAATGTCCTAAAATTACCTTCCCACATCCCAAAAAGGGTGTAAAATGGCAATCCTACTCTTACAACATCTACTCCCCAACCTTCCCACTCCGTCGACATTCCTTCTCCCTCTTGTCTTCGTCTCTCTTTCAATTCCCCTCCTCAAAACCTAGATCTAATCTAGGTATCAAAGTTGCAACCATCGTCGTTCTTGAGATTGTCTCATCATCATCAGCTCCCCCTCCACACCTAGAATCTCGGCATCTCAACATCTCCACTCGGGATCTAGGGATTGGGGTTGCAAGATGGACGCCGGTAGGAGTAGTAAGGTCGGTGGTATGTGATTCGAAGTCTAAATAGCTTCACGGAATTGGAGATGATGATGAGCTTCATTAGCCGCTACCTTCAATCAGAAATTGGCCTAGGTATGTTTTTTCTATAGCTCTAGAGTTTTTTTATCAATTATTTTTTTAATCGGAATTCAGTACTTTTTCGATTGGTTATTCAATCTGTTACTCATCAATTGTTTTCTTATTTGGCCACATTTACATGCCGCTTCATTAGCAGTTGTGCTTTTCGATCGGGCCAGACATGTTAATTGTGGGTATGTTAGTCATTTATCACCGGCGAGCAGGCCGCCCGACCACCGTTTACACTGCCCAATTACTGGAAAAGACAGAAAACTTTTATGTTTTCGGGTTTAGATGGAGGGGCATTTTTGGAAGTCAAAGCCATATTAATCAAGAGTGAAAGACCAAAGTAGGACTAAAACATTGAAAAAAAACCAAAATAAGACTTCCATGTTTTTATTCCCGAAATAGTACCTTAAATGCATTTACATTACCAAACATGGTCATGTACATTACTAAAAAGTATAGTAATATGCACATGTACAGTGTCATATTACAACCACATTACCATAGTGCGAAGTCCTATTTTGAGGAAAAAAACATGAAAGTCCTATTTTGGTACATTTGTCTATGTTTTAGTCCTATTTAGGATGATTTCTAATTAATAAATCCATTAAAAAAGGGTTTTAGTCAATCTGGGAAGTTGGATTTAGGACGGAGGGAGTATTTAAGATCATATGACAACATTTATTTGTCAGAGTTCAACTCCTTTACCAAGATATATTATTTTAAAATCTATTAACTGGATTGTCATCTCGGAATGGAATATCACTAAACTCTTATAAGGATCATCTATTTGAATTAAGTAGCTTTTCAATCTCAATCAAACATAAAGTTTTTAGATCTTCTTGAAAAATAATAAGTTCTACAAAAATAGTTAAAATGGGACTATATCATTAGATTTTAACTCGTATCTCAAGTCTAAAATTTTGTAAATATATCATACGGAGTACATTTCATATTGATCTTTATATAAATAAAAAATACCTTTTTATAGAAAGACCTTGTTTTTGTAATTTCATCAATCAAATAAAGTCTCATATCTACCAAGAGCTCCCATGATTTTTCCCAAACAACTTAAGAACGACTCATGGTATTTGTCACTAATAATGTGACTAACAACTTTCTTAGCTCACTCTGAGATCCTAGCTCAATAGTCTATTTTATATCTTCAATACTCATTGGTTAATAACTCCAATGTTTCACATGCATTGTCGAATGAGTTTTGTTCGTATAATATTATTGGTAACTGTCTTCAAGCTCTGATAGCTTGTACATCCCTGTTAGACGGCTAATAGCATTTTAAGTAGTACAATCTTTCGATTCCTATTGGCACACATTGCAAGTGGCCTATCAATGGTCTTTGTTGCCTCAAAAAGAGAAATAAAATTTTATTTTAATCAATTACATTATATAATTTAGTTAAATCAATTATCATATCCTAGAAGCTAATAAAAATAATATATTTTTACATTTAAATGATAAAGCATCTAAAAGCCTATAAAGTATACATTTTCTTGCAATTAACTAAAATTATAAAATTAAAATAATTACTTACAAAATTATGTATAGTAATCTTTTTTATACTTGAACATTATTATAATTCAACCATCTCTTTTTTTAAAATGACTAATGTAATTTTTAAAATATGTTGTTTGTTTTTTTATTTCATATCAATATTGAAAGAAATATATTCAAAACTAACTTCATTTTAACTTATCATAAACAAACAATCATGTGAAATTTATTTAGAGGAGAAGAAAGTAGTGTATTAAGTAATTGAAAATTTTGTTAGAAATGAAAAAAAAATTCTGAATCATGAAAAATTATTATTATAAAAATGAATATAAATATTTAATGATTAAGTTTATTTCAATATTTCATACCAAAACAGTTTTTCATATTTTATGTCTTAAATTATCTGTCATATTAGGTGTAAAAAGCCACATAAGTAATGCATATATGAACTTTCTAAACATAAAAGTTTAAACACTTTATATAAAGGATTTATTGAATATTTTTATTCTTAATAATTTAATAAAAAGAATTTATTAAAAAAAATTATTTTAAATAATTTTATTTTGATCAAAAATAAAAGTTTAACCACATGTTAAATAATATTTAATGGAGTCTAGCTCATAAATCAAATGTCACTAATATGTCTCATATTTTGCCACATGTATACTCCATACTGTGCCACGTGTCAAGCTCTTACGCATCAAACTCTCAAATTTATATATAATAAAGGATATAAATGATAAAGGATATACATACATACATACATATATATATATATATATATATATATATATATATATATATATATATATATATATATATATATATATATATATATATATATATATTTACCCTTTATCCTTTATATCCTTTATATATAAATTTGAGTGCGTTTTTTGAGAATTTACTTTTTTTCACTTGTCCTGTCAACTCTTTTCATTTCTTATTAATAAGGGTCTTTTTGTAGATTTCATTAATTTTCATTCTTAATAAAAATTTCTTCTTCCTTAATACTCTTCTACGTACGGGTTTAGGCTCCGTTCCGTTCAATTTATTTTTTCTGATCTGATATGATTTTTTGTAGTCTTGATCTGATCAGACCTGATCTGATATGACCTGATCTGATTGGATCTGATCATGTCTGATTTGATTGGATATGATTTGATCAGATCTGGTCTGATCTGATTAATTATGATTTGATTTAAAATTCAAATCAATAATTTGATTTAACTTTATAATAACGTTTGAAAAATAATCAATATTTTTTATTTTGATAATTCAATATTATAATCAATATTGTTTATTTTGAAAAATAATCAATATTTTTTATTTTGAAAAATAATCAATATTTTTTATTTTGATTAATTGTAATGATAATTCATATTATAATATAATCAATATTTTTTATTTTATTATTATTTTTTAATAAAATAAAATAAGTTATTTCAAATATTAGAATACTCATTCATATTATAATGTAATAATATTTTTTATTTTATGATTATTTTTTTGTGAAATTAGAATATTAATTTAATATTTTAATAAATTACTTCATATATACATTAAAATAAATATTTAATTTATATATAAATTAAAAAGTAATTAAATTTAGATAATTAATATATAGAAGAGATAGTATTTTTATTAAAATATCTCATCATTATAAAAGATCAAAACTTTAGAAACTCAAATTACAGGTAGCAATAAAAATGTCTTTTAAAAGTAGAATTAGATTGAAATTGTCAATGTATTTAAAAAATAATTTTTCTGACGTCTAATAATTAAAGATTACTTTCTCAGTTTTCAATTTAACTTGTTTATAAAGTTTATTCTTTTTCATTTTTAATAATAATAATAATAATAGTAATTCTTGATGGGATCTGATCTCATCTGGTCTGATCCGATTAGACCTAATCTGATCTGATTGGATCTGATCTAATCTGATTCGATCTGATCTGATCTGATTTTAATAAGAATAAGAAAAAATAAGAAAAAATAAGGTGAATGGAACGGGGCCTTACTCCTATTGTTCCATCAAAATGTTTCAACTGAATTTATTTCAATATTAAATCAAATTTGTACTAAATGAAAGCAACAACAACAACAACAACAACAACTTAGTTGAATCCCACTACAGTAGGGTCTGGGGAGGGTGTGTGTACGCAGACCTTGCCCCTACTCGGAAGTAGGGAGGTTGTTTCCAAGAGACCCCCGGCTCCAACTGCACAAAAAATATGATAGGACACAATAAAACACAGATAAAACACCAAGTACAATGGAATGAAAGTCCTGCAAGCAATAGCAAAAGATTCCAACCAAACAAAACACACTACAAAAAATCTCTGAGGCACCGGGGCCCTAACCAGCTACTCTAATCCTAGTTCTCCAAAGCTTCCTATCTAAAGCCATATCCTCAGTCAGGGTGAGAAGTCCTAAATCCTGCCTAATCACCTCCTTCCAATTCTTCCTAGGTCTACCCCTTCCCCTACTTCCCCCGACGACCGTAATCCTCTCGCATCTCCGTACAGGGGCGTCAGCATTCCGCCGTCTCACGTGACCAAACCATCTCAACCTCGCTTCCCGTAGCTTATCTTCCACCAGCGACATGCCTACCTGACATCGGATAACTTCGTTCGAAATCCTATCCAACTTTGTCTTCCCACACATCCATCGTAACATCCGCATCTCTGCCGCATGCAGACGACGCACATGAGTCTTCTTAACCGCCCAACACTCTGCCCCATATAACATAGCATGTCTGTCTATGCCCACATATCAGTAGCCTCCCCTGCCGATTCCCATGCACCTTTCTCCTGCACTCGCCTGATCAACTCAGAGATCTTCTCCTCACATAGTCTCCTCCACCGGATTTGTGTGTTGCCGCCCGTAGCTCTCCTATGTTTTACCCACCTAATCATGACATCTATCACCAATAGCTTGTGTTGGGTAGTGATGTTCTCACTCGGAATTACTTTAACATCCTTGCAGAGCACCCGATCACACCTGTGCAGGAGAAGATAGTCGATCTGTGTCGTCCCCACTCTCCTAACAAATGTAGCCAAATGGTCGTCTCGTTTAGGGAAACAAATGTAGCCAAATGGTCATCTCGTCCCCACTCCACTAACAAATGTAGCTAAATGAAAGATGACAACATTGATTTTTGTGATGAAAATTGTTGAAATACTAAAACCATATCAATTATTTTGGTGATGTTTCTTGTTATTGTCACTTACATTATCTAGTAATTTTATGAAAAAGTTTCTTTTTATAACAATATTACATCAGTGCCTTAAAATCTCTCGCTCATTGTAGGGTAAAAAGCTTTGATGTATGCAACCTGATCCGTATATTTAAAACATGAAATGACTTTTTTCAAATGACTCAAGAATAAAAAAGTTCTTTACATTGCAAAAAGCAACTTTTCATATATTGAATTTTATGAAGATTTTATATATGCATGTTTTATTTTTAAATATTTTATACCAATATTCTATTATATTAATCAAATCAAAATAACTCCAATCAAATATTATAAATTATATTCCATAGTCTTTTTAACAGCATAAAGTATACTTTAGTTAGGGGCACATTAGTTTTTATTACAAACAAAAGGATCAAAACAATAAAAGAAAAAATAACAAAAAAATAATTATTGAAGGGTAGACAACAATTCTTAGACTTTATACTTTCGAAGGTGCCGGTGGGTGTTGCGCAGTTGGCAAGGCAAGGAGTGCCAAGGGGGTAAGACCGGAGTTCGATTCCTAGCAACTGCACTGGGAGGCACCTATGCTAAGCATATGACCTCTGCAAATACCAATTGCAGGTTCCACACTTTGCCACCAATCTGTAATCAAAGTCTCATTTATCTCCTTTCAGTGACCGTCCGGCCGGGTCCGAGGGAGCCCTCGGGGATACGGCTCATCTTTTTTTATACTTTCTAAGGTAACTCAACAACTACACAGAAATGTACTCACGCTTTATAGTTGGAACTCACATTTCAATTCAAGTTATTCATCACTCAAAAAATGAAGAGAGACTTTAAAATGTTTTCTCATACTCTCTTTAACTTCTTATCATAATTCAATTGTATCATACAATTTATGTTTATTGATAGAGATATTTTCCTTTTAAACTATAATAAATTTGATCATCAATTAAATATATATATTTAAGATAAATTTGATTAAATCATTTTTTCATTAATATGTACTTTGTAGTTTTTATTTTATTGATCATCAAAATTTATTTAGTTTGAATGTAAAAAGTCAAATTAGACCAACATAGAAAAAATATTCTTTGAGTTTTTTGTGCTATTTGCCCCCGAATTTTTCGAAAATTGTATGGATTAAACTCTAACTTTAGAAATTGCATCAATGCCCCCAAATTTTCAAAAATGTTGTACTTATGGTCCCTTTGTGCCAGATTTAGGAGCGCATCAATCACACGCTCATCAATATACATGTTGGAGGTTGATGAAGATGTATGTCATGGATTAATGAAGAAATTGATTGATTGATAATGAGCTTTACCAACTTTCAAATTTGATTACCGACGACTAAATCAAGAATAATTATATATGGTTTAAAGACGATTAAGATATAAAAAATAATGTTTGGAAAATACATATCGCAGAAAATAATGTCATGGATTGATGAAGGGATTGATTGACTGATAATGAGTTTTTTCTATGTTGGGCAATAACGTTAGAGATTAGCGTCAACGTTTTGAAAAGGCAATATGACGATAGTTTGTAGTGTTAGCATTTTTAGAAATAGTAATATACACTATTAAAATTTTATCCAAATTGTTAATGCTAATAAAAAAAGCTTTTCTCAAACAAGACAAAAAAAAGGTTTCTCTTCGAATTTATGCTTAAAATTTGTTAAACTAAGAGAAAATTTGAAGTCTTGCTCTTGCCCCTCTCATAGTTGTGCAGTTGTGCTATACCCTACGGGCTACGATTGGTTGCCACGATTCAATTGCAGCGGGAGAGAAGAAACAGGATGGCGCCTGTTCTGCAAAGCTCTCAGCAATGGGTGGAGAAATAGTACACTCCTCTCCTCTCTCGACCTCATAAAACCAGTCCAGACCATTTCTATGTCGTTTCGTACGCTTCTTCAATTCCTTTTTTTGCAATTTATTCTGCTCATCAATGTCGGTCTTGTACGTTCCTCAGCCGGCCGAAGCAGGTGAAGGACGTAGCTCACCAGGACGAGGTTGTTCGAGTCCTCACGAACACTCTCGAGACTGCAAATGTATGCGATTCCAATTTAATGTTGATTGCGCGTGTCAGGCTATTGATATTTGTTCTAGGGTTTATGATACATCAGATTATGTTTATGTGTATGAATTTATGCCCCCTGTTGTGTTTGTATAGTGTCCACATATGCTGTTTTATGGGCCTCCTGGCACTGGGAAAACGACGACAGCCCTTGCGATTGCTCATCAGCTTTTCGGGTACTTTTCTTTCGGCATTGTGTATGTGTGCTTGCAATGAGAATGTGAATGAGTTCATTAGTTGACCTTTATCTGAGAAAAAGCGGTGCACGTGTTAATAGATATGGGTATGCTATTATGTTTGTTAATTATATTTGGTGAAGTCATAGTTCAGTTTTAAAAGGGCATCAGAGGTGCTTTCAAGTCTTAAAGTGATATAAGGCTCAGATGAAATGTTCCTGCGACTAAATTCATTAATTACCTTTACAGACCTTTATCTATGCCACAATCATTTTAATCTCTATATCTAGGAATAAAAAACTGAGATGTTGTAGCTTCCTTGCGTACCCAAAGGAACCTTTATGCGTGACCTTAATTATCCTTCAAATTGAAATTGTTACCTCGTGACCTGCAAAATTTCTCTCCCCAAAAAAATGACACAAAAATTTCTTAAGACTTATGAATATCCTGTTTGCAAATTAGGTCACAATCTTCTTTCTTTTAGAATATAAAAACTTTTCCTCCGCCTGAAATCACAAGTTTGAGCTTTTACTCAAAACTCAGTGCCACCCAGATTTATAATATTAAAGTTTCACGTGCAAGGCCCAAAGCAATCACGCCTGCACGTGAGGGGGCATGTTAGAATATTCTTGGGCCCACAACAAGCTTGATCTTTTGGTTGAGTTGATTCCTTGACTCCGTCAATCTAGTGTTAAAGCTTTTGTTGGCCTCTAGAACTGCCTCCGAAGTGTCTTTCACAAGCAAAAGTATGCGATCTACCTCAAAATTTGAAATTTCTTTCATCATGTATTTTTTCTACGCCTCTACCATGAACTACAAGCATCTATAAGTTATCTTATCTTACATGTGATCTCCAGTATCCTAATCACAAAATTACAAAATACGTTTTGACTTCTTGTGTCAGCATGCAAATATTGATTTTTTGTTGTTTTATATTCTAATTGTTCTTCTTTAAGAGAAGTATATGCTGTATGTTTTTCTCTATTTTTTATTCTTTGGTTTTTGAATACATTTTGAGTGTGTGTTGTTAGTGCATGGGCATGATGGGTGACAGTGTTTACATTGATAGGCCTGAATTGTATAAGTCAAGAGTTTTGGAACTTAATGCTAGTGATGACCGAGGTATAAATGTTGTTCGCACAAAGATAAAGAATTTTGCTGCTGTTGCTGTTGGTTCCGGACACCAAAGGTACCAGCTTCTCTAGTTGATCTCAGTTATGGCTTGCTTGACTCTTACATCTTATTGATCCTATAAAAGATTCTGATAATCTTGACTGCACTTTCTAGTGGTTATCCTTGCCCACCTTTCAAGATCATAATCCTTGATGAAGCAGATTCAATGACTGAAGATGCTCAGGTGAGTCTGCTGTGTAAGCATTTACTCACCTGTAAATTCTAATAGGTTATACAAATTTGTTTTTTCAGAATGCTTTGCGACGCACTATGGAAACATACTCCAAAGTCACAAGATTCTTCTTCATTTGTAATTACATCACCAGGTTAGTTATCTCCAAGTCTTTGAATGTTACGCTTTTCATCCAGTTCTTCCATTATCATATATGCTCTCGCCCCCTCCACTGACTTTTTAGTCCCACATGGACCTCCTCTATTATCTTGTTTGAAAGTTTTTTGTTTCCTTACCTGATTGCATTGTCGTAACGGGAAAAAGTCAAACATTGAACGGGTACTTTAGTAATGTGGATATGCAGTGAGTCCGTGACTACCTAACAATTGCATTGTGAATATAATCATTTCCCAGGCAAACGTGATGCTGTTTTTTGCATCCATTTTAGGTGCTTTTGCTGATAGATCTGCGTTTTGAATGATTTTTACATTGTAGGATTATTGAGCCACTTGCTTCTAGATGTGCCAAGTTTCGATTCAAACCACTTACTGAAGATATTATGAGCAGCCGAGTACTACACATCTGCAAAGAAGAAGGTCTTAATATGGACGCAGAGGTGTGTACATAAATCATTGATGCTTTGTCGGCATGCTCCTTTTATGGTTAGACAAGTTTCTTGTATATTTTTCAAAAACCTTGCGTCTCTTTTTCTCTAATTGCAGGCCCTTTCAACCCTTGGTTCTATCTCACAGGGTGATTTACGTAGGGGTATTACATGCTTACAAGTAAGATACACCTTTCATTATTATGCTTGAAGTGATCAGGAGAAAAATGCAAATGCATATTTATTTTCTTTTCCCAGATCATATGTGATTTTCATTTGAGAAACTATCAAGACCTCATATCTAATATATCCATTGTAGACAGTTTGAAAGTATACGTGGCATGGACTTCGGGAATTTCTTCAAATATTTTGTAATAAGGTGTAAGATTGCTCTGTATAGATGTTAAGTATAGAATTTTAATCAGGAACATAAATATGTGGCTGATTTCTACTGGGCAATACTGGAATTTTGGAGCGATTATATATGAACTAACCTGTGTTAAATAGCTCCATCTCCTATCAGTAGAAAGCTATGTTTGCCATATTGGATCTAGTCATGCATTCCGTTTTTGTAAACAGTTCACCAATTTTAAACAAAGGTTCATTTCACTTGGTATGAAGGAATCTTTCTTTACTTAAATGGTTACTGTCTTTCAACATTTGATTCTGCTGCAGAGTGCTGCTCGCTTGTTTGGATCATCTATTTCATCCAGGGAC
This sequence comes from Cuscuta australis, assembly GCA_003260385.1. NCBI lineage: Eukaryota > Viridiplantae > Streptophyta > Magnoliopsida > Solanales > Convolvulaceae > Cuscuta > Cuscuta australis. Next base: position 1,514,657 of record NQVE01000129.1, on the reverse strand, counting down.
TTGATTAATGTCTCTGGGGTAAGTTGATTATACCAGGCTTACCACTTGATTTTCCATGACTATCAACTTAATTTGCAATTATCTTTGTGTGAATTTAATTCTAAAGAAGAGTACGATGTAATATCCCTTGGGCCTTGTCTTTTCTATTTATTGTACAATTCTTTTTAGCTGAACACACTGTGGAATCATCAGGTTATTCCGGATGAAGTTATTCATGCACTATTTTCAGCTTGTAAAAGCGGAAGTTTTGATTTAGCTGACAAAGAAGTGAATAATGTTATATCCGAAGGGTATCCAGCTTCTCAGATTCTCTCTCAGGTCACAATCCCACTTTTCTGCCTCGTTCCCCCACTTCATTATGTTATGTCTTCTGCTGGACATTGTTAGTCTAACACAATGTTTCTCGCAGCTATATGATTTAATTGTAGAAGTGGATGATATATCAGATGAACAAAAGGCAAGAATATGCAAGAAATTGGCAGAAGCCGATAAGGTAATTGGCATTTATCATTATTGACATCATTATTACATCACATCCCCACTCCATCCCCCCTACCCTGCACGCTGAATCCACCCCCGGCCCGGGCTAAACAGAGCACCGTAGGACCCACAAATAGTGTGGTGTATATATAGTGACAGACCCCCAACGCCGGTATGAAAAGAACCGCCCGTCCGTGCTTCTTTTAAAGGCCTGGTTCTTTTGATACCGGTGTTAGTGTATCTTTGGCACTGTGTTGGCAAGGTGAAACGAGTGTGAAACTCATGCAGGCCATCAAGGAATATGATAGTTTTCGACCGTTGTTGAGTCTGAAATAGTACTTACCACTCCCCCCCCACAGTTTCTTGTAGATGGGGCTGATGAATATTTACAGCTGTTGGACGTTGCAAGCAACACTATGCAAACACTCTGCAACATGCCACAAGAAATGATCTACTAGAGAGAGTACCATGACTACTAGGGTGAGTTTTGAGTTTTGTTTTATCTCAATTAGATGCTATAAATCACCACTTGGTCATGCTTCATTTCCTTGACTAAATTCGTTTGCAGAAATTGTACTCTGTGTGTGTGTACTTTCTTAATGACCAATGTGAACTATGAAGTGTTCTTGATTGGGCCTAACCGGCAAACTGAAACCAAAGCGATCAAAATTGTAATGAAGAAAATTTTGCTCTAACTATAGGTGGTTCGATTTGCAATTCATGCACTAAAAACTTGATGAAACATGCCAGAACTTGTAACACCCTGACCCCCCACCGAGAGAGAAGTGTCTGTTTATAGAATTATTGACTAGCCCCACAAATGAACACAAATTTTTTTCTCGCATTTTGTAAGAACGTATGCGCGTTTCTAAGTGATGGGCTCTCGAAAAGAAAATGCATCTTAATGGTATGAATAGTACTATGAATCCTTCTAAGTTTTTTTAATTCCATGTTAACACAAAGTATTGTACAAAACTAATCAAAGTTCACATAAACCAATCAAAGATAAGTGAACAAAAATTGACTTTAGCTATTTGGTTTTGCAGATACTCCCTTTGTGTATTGAAAAGATTTCATCTTGAAGAGTGTAAACTGTACACCTTTCAAATTTTAGTAAGGCACACCTAGAAATCACTGAATATAATTAGATTTTTACACAAGTTTGAGAAATACTAACTCTATTTTGGGTCAATTTGACCAACTCTTTTTAACACGACCAATCTGACATGACCAATTTATGTCCGGATTGACTCCTTTTTTTCCTTTGTATAAGTTACTTTAAAACATTTTTTTAACCTTTAGATTTGACTTTTTTTACGCGCTATACTTTTAAGTTATACCTTTGCCCCTCGGTTGGCAATGTGTTCTAGAATTACTTTATTATGTAGATGTTAGTCTATGTTCATAAGTTGGTTAAAATTATTTTTAAATTGTTTATAACTTAGAAGTCAATCAATGACATGTTTTTCTGTGTATATAAACTAACCTATAAGTTATAGACAGTTTATAAGTCAAAAAATAAGTAGGTCTTACTTATTTTTAAGCATGTTTTTTCGAAACTTTATTTTGATCAGATTATTTATAAAATTATTTCTCACAATTTATGAATATTTCCAAATAATTTATGTATCATTTAAGTTATTTTACTTGCACGAAAGTTAAAAACTACATACCAGCAATACGCTATTAAATACCAATACAGAGAAACATCTCGTGTGTCAATATATTTTCCTGAATTTTTTTTAGAAATCAATCTAAATATATTAGGAATATATAGTATTGATGACGAACGAACATATGCTTTTCCAAAATCCATAATTACCATTTTTGTCTTAGATTGAGAAAAGAGGCAAAAAAAGCATGTTTACTTTTGTTGTGTCCGAATTCGAAAAATGAGTGATCTATTTTTCAGTTTTCTAACACAAAAAAACAAAGAAATTATGAAAATCAGAAGAAAAAATGGGGGTTTTAATATTACAAAACTATTTTTACTATTTTTTAGTTCATGATGCAAGTAATAGCATAAAACTTTAAAAAGCATATAAACACTTTTAAAAGATACTCCGTGTGATTTTAAAAAAAGCTTGACATGCATATAGCACGTAGTGTCGAGTAATTCGAAACATACCAAAGAAACTTTGCTTAAATAAAATTTATTTATATTGTCGTAATAATTTCGAGTTTTGACATAGCGTTACTCACTAGCACTAAAATCTTTAATATTTTCCTTCATTTTGAAAAAAAAAAGAGAAAAACCAAAGTTCACGTTTTCTTGTTACTCCGTCCATTTTTAAATTGGAAAATATTTTTTTAAGGAAAATAAATTGTACTTCCTCCGGGCTCGATTCCATAAAATTGTTTTAGGACGAAAAAAGATGCATCCTAAAAATATAATTTTTATACTATTTTCTATTTTTTTTTCTTTAGCTTATTATGAGGTAGAATATGATTTGCAGGATAGACGAGTCATAATTAAATAATTAATGCCAAAATTATCCATTGTTAAGGTGCACCCATAAAGCTCTATTATATTTAATTTTTAGTCAGACTAAATTTTTGAATTTTAATTTTTATCTCAAGACTGTATTCTTCATAATTCAATTTGATAATGTTTGGAAATTAGCATTTCATTTCAATTGGTGTATTTCAATTCTAAAATTTGAAATCTTGAATTTTCAAATTAAGCTTTGTTAAGAATGAGAGGAATTTGATTCAAATCCAAAATTTTTAAATTTCTCAAACATTGAATTTGAACTAAATCCAAATTTGAAATCCAAATCTATATTCCAAACATACCATTAATATCAAATGAGAATAATATTCTCAAAATTCCAAATATTTGACACTCTCCCTCTCCCCCACAACACAAGAAGAGCCAAATTAGTTCAAATATACCCGGGTATCAATCAAAACTATATTTAGGAGTGGGGCTCACGAAGAAAGGAATATTTTTTGTGGAGTTTCCTTTTTCCGCGTTCCGACCATGGGGAAGTCGTTGCACTCCACCTTCCTTTAGCCCCCACCACCTAATTTGGCCAATAAAATAAATATTCCATTCGTCCCTAAATAAAGTTCTATTTTTGACTTTTTGAGAATTTAAGGGAGGAATATTTTTGTGTTGACTTTCCAAAAATACCCTTGATGTGATGTGTAAAAGTAAGATGTGATAGGTAGATTATTAGTAAAAAGGTATGATGTGATAGGTAGGGTATGAAAAAGTAAGGGGTAAAAGAGGGTTTTGAAGGGAAAAGAGAAATTTATTTAGGGACAAAGAAAAAACGAAAGAAGAACTTTATTTAGGGACGGAGGGAGTATATTGCAGGGATAGATTAAATTAGGATGTAACACTAAAATTTGTATATCATTTTGTACCTCGGAAGTATGTACTGACATTTTGTGATAGTGTGATGATTTATATTAGCAAAAAATATTAGTGCAAATTTTTTAATTGAACTAACATTTTTTATCTATGTGAAGCGTTAAAATGTCGGTGCATTTCTTTGGGTTATAACTTGGGATCATAGTTAGTAATATACGGCTGACGTATAATACGTCAATACGTACGTTCGTGTATAATACGTTAGAATTTTATAAAATACGGTTTACTATGCATATTAAACGTTTAGCATACGGATACGGTTACGAACGGGTTCTAAACGTTTTCTATTTATAAAATACGTCTTATTATACGTTTATATGTATTACCATATATACGTCAAATTTACACATATTTATCGATTGATAGTCATCAATTTATATTAGGGTAAATAAAAAATACAAAAATCTTTTAAATGAAATATTTACAATAGATTTTTTCAAATTAGAATCTTTATTTATTTAAAATATTTATTTGAAAAAAATATATACTCCCATCATTAGGAAAAGTATCCTTATTTGACTTTCACCGTTTCAGGTACGTAGTTTAAAAAATGTTAAAAATAAAAACTTTATAGATTGAATATATTTACAAGAAAAATTAAGAGTTGTGAGTCACTCGTTCCTTTCCAAAAAGAAAATAAATTTTTGAAACAGACAAAAAGGGAAAGAGTGAAATCTTTTTCTGAACTTGACAAAAACGTATAAAATTTTTTGTAGATAGTATATATTTTTTCAAATTGATTAAGTATTGTACATATAACTGATATAAAGCATTACTTGTATTTTGTTTATATATTTTTGAAACAAATTAATTTTTTTGTTGTACAAAAAAATTTATAGTGAAATATTCAATTCATACGTACTATACGTATAGTATCAAATATACATGTATTTTAAAATATTTTTGAAAATCATACGAATACGTGAGTATAATACGCGTATTATACGTACATAAGTAGAATACGTGTATTATGCGCATATTAACTAACTAGGCTTGGGATACACTTTTGTTGTACCCCTAGCATGATTGATTAAATTAAACAAATTTTAAACCGAAAAAGAAGCTCAATTTATAAAGACCAAAAATATATTTCCTCCGATCCTAGAAACATGGGAGTTATTGATTTTTAAGAGATTTAAGAGAAGTGTATTTTAGTATTGAACTTCCAAAAAAGTCCTCTGTTGTGATGGGTAAAAGTAGAATTTGATGGGTATATTAGTAAAAAAGTATGATGTGATAAGTAAGACATGAAAAAATAATGAGTAAAAGTGATTTTTAATAAAAAATAAGAAGTGTTTTTTGGGACAAAGAAAGAAAAGTTTTGAGAGAAGCAGGGAGTATTTAATTGTTTTCGAAAAGCCCTACTAATATTATATTGCTTGGTCAAAAGTCGACCGAAAGTGAAGCGCAGCGTAAATAAGAAAGGGAGTGAGTTTATATACAGTTTTATGCAGACGCATTTTTCTTAAGTTAATTATTCCTAGAGAGAGAAGAGAGAGAGTCCTTACCGGAAATGGAAGCAGAAGATGGGCCGTTTAATAAACAAGGATCCGTTCCATTCAAATGGGAGATCCGACCCGGTGAGCCCCGGAGCAAGAACGATCCGTCTTGCCCGGAACTTGACCGGAAGAAACCGTCGGTGACCAACCGGAGCCGCTCCGATTTATACACGCCTAAGATGCTCAGGCCTCCGCCCGCCGGCCGCCTTTACTACCAGCCTGCTCCTCCCGCCGAGCCGCGCGCCCGCTCTTTCAAATCCGCCCCGTGCCCTGCCCGGCAAGAGCGTTGCGGGTCGAGCACCGCCCGTGCCCGACCCGTAGCTGCGGTGTCCTCGGATGGGTGCCTCCCGTTCCCGTCGTTGCTGAGGTGCGCAACGGGCGGGAAGGAGAGAAGCACGACGAAGTCCCGACAACCGGAGTACTTCTCCGACGTCGAGACGCCGTCGAGACGCTCGGTTTCGAGTTTCAAGTCCCTATCACATTTCACCGAGTCGCCTGTGTCGTCGTATTTCTCGTCGAGCGGGTCCTCCCCGCCCCGCCCCTTGAACCGGTCCGAGTTCCCAGGGTTTCCTCCGTTAATGGTGCCCGGAGGGCGTAGTTCAAGTGATCAATATGGTGTGCAATAGGACGCTCTGGCTTGGTCCCACTCCGGATGAAGACAGTGCATGCGTGATGTTTATATTTTGCATAAGGTCCTTCGATTTTTAGCGATCCTTCCTCTATTAGTTCGTTTAGACTAAACGTTTATTTCTCGTATAATTGTCCGGCCAGGTATGAGAGAACTCTAGTATTGGATTCCTCACGTTAAAATTCAATTCGCTTGATCACGTGATCGTTGGGTCAATTCAGAGGGGACCTTCGGAGATAGGGCGTATCTTTTTTTTAGGTAAGAAATGGAAAATGTCATTTTTCCTAGCTCCGACAATGACACTAACTTTATCATGAACTTTATTTTATGTTCGGGTGACACGAAATGAAAAATGATCGAGGTGACCATAAAGCAGGGATTTGGGAATAAGGTAGCATATATGGTTGGTAAGCCATTCTGTACAAGTGTATAGCTATGTTGTGGAGTTTGTTTAATTTTGGTAATTAAATGTCTCGTTTGTTTAATTTGACAATTTTACTATTTGACGACCATTCAACTCAGCCGTTAATTAATTATATATACTCTCTCCGTTCTATAAAGTTAGTCCCGTTTTAAAGATTTGCGTTCCTTAAAATCTGATCCATTTCTATTAAAAAATCATTTTTATCCTTTACTTTTTCATATTCTACCTATCGCATCATACCTTTTTCTTAATAATCTACCCATTACATCCTACTTTTACCAAACAAATCAAGGTTATTTTTTAGAAAGTCAACACAAAAGTATTCCTACTTATTTTATCAATTTAGTCAAAATGTCACAATCTTTAAGGGACGGAGGGAGTATATTGTTATGTAAATAGGTTGTTAAAAAGTATATATATCTAGTGCGACAAGGTTCTATTGACACTGACATGTAGTGCTCCGTTTGAAAAACTAATGATTCCTATCTCCTAACTCCTTCCCTGAACCTCCCACTGCAACCCCACCCCAGCTTGACCCTTGCACCCTACCCTAAACCTTCTTTCCTTTTGCTTCTTTCCCTTTTTTTAAGTGGTGGTGGGAGAATTGGAGGTTCAGTTTCATCATGAGGCCACATTTTCAACAGGGATGATGCTGCGTCAGAGGAGGGAGGAGAGAGAAGAAGTGAGTGATTTAAATGGGTGCGCCAAGTAGGCATACACGCAGGATAGGTAACTGGGTATTAACCTAGAAACTGGCTAAAATACCATGGGTGAAAGAAAGTGTTAAGTTGGAGTACTTTTTTGAAAGAAAATAAAGTTGGTGTACCGAAGTGAAATAAACTTCAATGTTGGTGTACCATACGTGAAATTTACCCCCCCAAATGTGTCGTAATTATGCAATGCATAATAGCCACACATTTAGATAGGGTAAAAGGGGGTTTAGGGCGGGAGTGTAGGGGGTCGACTGGGGTGGGGTTGCAATGGGTGAGAGGAAGCATCAATTTTTCTTTTTGAGCACCAGAGAAGTTTAAAATAAGCGAGTGTCATCCGTTTTAACGGAACCTTGCCGAGTCTAGTGACAAAGTTATGTTTTTTTGAAGCAATGAATAAGTAAAATTTTAAATACTAAGACTAGTAAGGTAGCAATCTATTTTTGTTATTTTAATTTCTCTCACCAGCATCTAATTAGTACAACTATTCAATGTCCACCGCTACCATTGTTCAATGACCAATGCTAGCACTCTTCAATGTCCGCCGCCAGCACTCTTCAATGTCCACCGCCAGCACCTTTCAATGTCTAGTACCACCTCTATTCAATGTCCACCGCTGCTCAATGTCCACCATCTCCATTGTTCAATGTGCACCCTCACTACTGTTCAATGTCCACCATCTCCACTTTCCAATGTCCACCGCCAGTGGACATTATATTGTTCCTGATCAATGTCTATAATTAAGTACTTTTTAGATAATAAAAAGTTTTGGGTACTACTGTAACACCCTAATCTGTCCAGGTCTGCAACCCCTTTCGGACTAAAGTATAAACTTGGTATTTGTAAAAATTTAAAACATTTCAAACATTTAAAACTTTATTTCATAATAAATCATTCAAATAGTAACGAAGTAATTTAATGTTGCGGAAGCTTAATAAAACACAATACAAACATAATTAATTTATGTCCTTTCCAAACAGTAATTCAAATCCACACATCCATTCCGACCATCTCGCTCCATCTGCCTCCAAGGAATCATTGGTTCATTCTTTTGGTTTACCTGCGTGTAGCAAATAAAACATACTACACGCTCAATGTCTAAGCTGAGTAAGCATATCTAATGCGTCGAACATCAATATAAATTGAAACGCAATTTATAATCAATTCATTTGATATCATGCACATAATGTTCAGTTCAGATATTCAATGATCAATATTTTAATTCAAATCATTTCATGATATAAACATTATTCAAGTCATTTCAATATTCAGCATTCAATATTTCAATGCTCATATTCAACATTTATCAACAATATCCTTAAACTATTCTTAGTCTAAGGCCAATTCAATTCTTAAGCTAATTCTAGTTTAAGTTATTCCTAACCATCCCTTAAGCTAGGCCTAGTTTAAGATACAGATTTTCAAAAAGGTTTTTAAGATCTTAAACTTATCTTTGCTTAAGGTCAACCAGAATCTGACAGCGTAGTGTTTACTGTTGAGTCGGGTGGTACCCCAAACGAGTAGGTACTCAAGTTTGGTTCTTGGATCCCGTACGTACGTTTTAACCATGGCCACCAGGCATCATACCCGCAATGCCTAACTTAAATGAGTATATTGTAGAGGTCTTCTAGATACCTTTCAAAATCAACATTATTATGGTTATATCTTAGAGTTATTCTAGATACCCTTAACAATACATATTATTTTCACAATTAATATATTCATTATGATTTAATTATTCATAATTATCATTTCTAATCAGAATATTCATCACGGTTTAATCATCATAATTATCAATCAATAATCATCAGCATAATCATCAATTAGTAATAATCAACATAATACTCATTAAGAATTAGCGCCCTAACTTCGAGTGTCAATACCCTAGCTTACCGCCATGCATCACACAAGATTTTATTTGTCAAAATATCATTTTTATTATGAAAAATTATTTTTATGATGATCATAATCAATTGGTATAAAAAATAAGATTTTAGAGTTCAAAATGATATTTTCAGGAATATTTTTGGGACTGATCGAGGAAAATTGATTATTCAAGATTTAAAAATCGATTAATCATAAAAATCGATTTCTTCCCTTATGAATAATCGATTTAATAATAAAAATTGATTTCTTCCTTTATGAATTATCGATTTTTCTTGATAATCTATTATTCAAGACGCGAAAAATCGATTAACTGATACTGACTTCAAACACCTCGGCCACTGTTCATCATCTTCTTCCTCTGGTCCGTTTTCAACATTATCATTTTTAATCACCAAACTTTAATTAGATTATATAGAAATGTTCTCTAAGGTTCATAGATCATTTTGATATCATTAATTCATAATTTTAACAATAATTTCATGGTTTATGATTCTTGGTTCTTCAAACATGTCCAACACAAAATTCAACCAAAAGAACGTTTATGAACGTAGAAACGATCTATATGAACATTCTAGTCACTAGATATATCTACGGGCTTACCTCAAAGCTTAATGGAGGTTTTGGAAATTTTCCGGCAAAACTTTCGGCGATGGTAGCTCTCAACTCTGACGACCTCACACCAATATGACAGCACCACTACGTTCTCCTCACTCCCAGCAACATAATAGATATAAGGACTGTGAGAAATGGTGGAGAATTGAGGGGATGAAGGTGGTCCTTATATAGGGAAGGAATGGAGGAAGAGACCAATGTTGATGATGAACGTTTCCCTGTTTCGGTGGCTGAGTGGAGCGGGTTGCTGTCCTTCTTCGATTCTAAACGTAAGTCCCTGATCAGGACTAAATTGGTCCCAGTTGGGGTACACTTTTTGGTCCAACTTTATCCGAATTGAAATCCGATTGAACTGTTGGGATCAGACAGTTAAACTCTACATAATGATATAATTTTCATTATTTATTGACAACTGTATAAATCACTTATTTTTGGGTCCTTCTCTTAATTAATTAATTCTGATAGGCCTATTTTCGAGGTGTTACAACTACACTGAGAAAAACTTATTTTCAATTTTATTTAATACAAATTTTACTTTTTTCAACATATGTGCTAATCTTTTTGAATCCATTGAATTTGCAAAAGAACATCATTTCTGAATTTAAACAAACAAGTGGAAAACATTCTTTTTGAAAACCCAAATTAAGAATAAATAAAGAATTTTTTTATAATGTGAACTTTGAAATGATTTATTGAAATAAATCATGGGAATAAATAATATAAATTAAATATGATAACCTTTTAGAATAAAGATCAATTAAAATTTTTTTGACTATGTCAAAGTCAAACCCCCCAAAAAATATGATGCTGGAAAAAGTATTACAAATAAATATAAAAATTATTTCGTGTTGTTCACCATTTTTCCTCCATTAAAGAGCTGTGAGTATAGAGAGCAAAGTAGTGTTGTTCAAAGAGCTTGCACTCGCCGGAGCAAGCCATGGTAGTTGCCAGAAGATATATCTAGTGATTATGATGTTGTATAGATCGTTTCTACGTTCATAAACAGTAGTTTGGTTGAGTTTAGTGTTTCACAGGTTTGAAGAACCAAGAATCATACACATTGAATTTGTTGTTAAAACTTCGAATTAGTGATGCCAAAATGATGTATGACCCTTGGAGAATATATTTCTATATAGTTTAATTGAATTCTAGTGACTAAAAATGGTATTTTTGAAAATTGGCCCAAGGTTGAAGATGACACTGTTAAAAATTAACGCACATAACGGTATCACGCTACCACCCGGATGGTACCTTGGTACCACCGGTACGGTAGCCACCTACCGTGGCAATGGTAGTCTCATACCATCGACTACTTCCTTGACAGTGGATGGCTGGTGGCAGTCGGTGCCAAGGTACCGTGACACGGTACCGAGGTACCGTACCAGGTACCCTTTAGAACTCGATATTTTCCCCAAAACCTAATTTTTGAACTATTAAATCATTTTTTTTGATACCAATCAATTATGATTGATCAATATAAAAATAATTTCTGCAAATAAAAATAATATTTTGATCATCCAAGAGCCTTATGTGATGTATGACGCTAAGCTAGGGTGTTATCGCTCGACGCTAGGCCGTTATTTGCTATTGGATATTATGATAAATATTATTGATTGATGATTATGATGAGTAATCCTTGATGAATATTTTGAGTGGAATGATAATTATGAATGATCAAACCATGATTTAAAAATGAATAGATTGATGAGAAAGAAAATAATGTGTATTGTTAAAGCTATCTAGAAGACCTCTAAGAGAAACTTCATATTAGAATGGACTTGTGTGTGTAAATATGTATAATCGGTGATTGGATAAAAATGTACGAATGAGATTCATAGACCAAACTAGAGGATCACTCGTTTTGGAATACCCCCGACCCGATGATGATTAGTTGTTGTTCTGTTGTTGCCTTAAGTTGACTGCAGTTTAAGAGTCTAGGAACATTTGCATTAAACCAATTGCAGTTTAAGAGTCTGGTTATCAATTGCCTTAAACTAACCACACTTTAAGAGTCTGGTTATTCAAATAAAATAGACTTTAACTAATCATAGTTTAAGAATCTGGTTAACAGTATGAAATAACCTTAAACTATCCGAAGTTTAAGAGTCTGGTAATGGAAATATGATTTGGCCTTAGACTAAGAATAGTTTAAGAATGTTGTTATGCTCTGACCTTAGACTAGGAATAGCTAAGAGCGTTGTTATTATTGGCCTTAGATTAAGAATAATTTAAGAGTACTGCCGAAATAATAGGTATTGAATATTTGAATTGAACAACATATGTTGACATCATGAATGATGAATAGTTGGATTGATCATTATGTGCATGATATCAAATGATTTGATTATGAATTGAGACTCAATTTATATGTTCGATGCATTAGATATCTTTACTCAGCTTCAACACTGAACGTATATAGTATGTTTTATTTGCTACATGCAGGTAAATAGAAAGAATGATGTGACGTGATCCTGGAGGCAGAGGGGGGCGAGATGATCAGGATGGATGTGATGATTTTGAATTGAAGGACTTAAATTAATTATGTTTTGTGATTATGATTTGTTAAGCTTCCGCAACATTGAAAACTCCGTATTGTTTCTATTTTGCAAAATATTATTAGGATAAATAAAAGTGTTTGAGATGTTCTAAATTTTTACAATAACCAAGTTTATACTTTAGTTCGAAAGGGGCTGCAAACCTGGACGGATTTGGGTGTTACACCGGCTCGTTTCTCCGCTGTGGCACAAGTTCTTCCTAAAGGCCTAAACTCGGTTGGGGTAGAACCGGAGCTCCGTGGGCTTTCTACCATAAAGGGTGCTCACATTAAGGCAAAGAAAGTCGTTGATAAAATCGAAGACCTGGACCTAGTCTCCATCCCTGATGAGATTTTCTATCGTCCTGACCTGGTTCCCTAAAAAACACTTGGTTTTGTCAAGCAAGTAACTTTTCTTTATTTTTCGCGAGGGATTTTTTCTTAGACTATATCCTTTCTCCTTACTCGTCACATATGTGCAAACCCATGCCGCCATTCTTAGGATGGCAGAGGGGTACATGGGTACCTCTTACTAGAATGCCCATGCCCTGGCCCTCGTGAATAAGAATCATGGTGTCATCAAGGTTTTAGGGTACCAACTCCTAAATGTTTATTCCTTCTTTTTCATGTTACATCATTATTATATATGTCAAATCTGGGAAAAGAGATATAGAATTACCTCTAACATCCGGCTCTGATATCGCATCCTGGGGAAGGAACCGTGTTTTCAAAGCCCCCATGCCTTTATTCCTCCGGGTTTAGGCATTATCTTTTCTACCTCAAGCCAGGTGAACTCCAATCCTCAAAGTTTGTTTGCTCTTTTGGTGATTATGGCGGCTTACTATGTTCCGGCCCTCTAAGTCAGTTTGTTGTTCTTCCCAAGGATTTATGGGTGTGAAACCCTCTAAGTCCCACTCTAACCCTTCTCCTTGCGTCTATGGAGGCATGAGCTTTTCTACCTATGGGGGGCATAATATTTTCTACCTCCTTTATTTTTAGAAAGTGACATAACCTTTTTTACCTCCCTGATCTAATATGGGTATTATCTTATCTACCCGGGGGTAATTTCCATCCTTTTTTGGAAGAACTATAGAACAAAACTTGGTAGTTTATTAATTAATCAAAACGATTACATTGGACATCACATATAGTATTTAACCAAGTGCTCTAGCTCTTTATTCTATGTTCTATCTATCTCCTTCCCTTTGGGGATCATCAGCTTGTAAGTACCCGACAGAGGATTGCCTTAATAATATAGGGACGCTCATATGGCTTAACTAACTTTCCACCCTTGTTCGACTTACTCTTCTCCCTCTTTTTCAGAACATAGTTACTCACTTAGAACTTCCTAAGCTTCACCCTACCATCGAAGTAGGATTTCACCTGCCTTCTATAATTCTCAGCCTGGATCCTCGCTTCATTTCTTCTTTCCTCCAAAAAGTTAATCTCGATTGATTGATTCTCTTTATTCTATTGAGGGTCATATTGTTGCTCCCTCCAGGTTAGGATCGCCGTCTTTGTTGGTGCCTAGGCTTCAAATCCATATGCCAGGCCAAATGACGTGTCCCCAGTTACCCTCTTAGGAGTTGTTCAATAGGCTCAAAGAATCCTGGGTAACTCGTCAGCCCAACTACTACCTTCGGCCCGCAACTTCTTCTTAATGTCATCCAGGATGGTCATTTTTACATTTTCTACCTGGCCATTAGCTTGTGGGTATACTACGGAAGCCTTACTTTGGAGGATCCCCCACGTCTTCACAAAACCCGTGAACTTTCCCCCCTCAAACTAGGTTCCATTGTATGTGATAAGTTGTAGCTCAACATCAATTTCACTAACTTTATTTTATACATGCAGCACATCCAAGGCATGGCAGAGAAAATGATGTGTGGCGTTCAAAAACTATCTCACCCGAAAGTGGTGATATATGGACCAATGTTTGTGGTAATTTTAATTCACTTTCTTATTGTTGTTCGAAAATCCGTGATGTAATTTTTTGTGTGTTTAAAAGTAATTCTACACGTTTTGTGTAGTGTCATTTTCTTGGTAAGGGAGTTGGTGATAAATCATGGCCCCATGACAGATACCTTAGAAGACTGGATTGGACACATTTGGATAAGGTCAACTTTTTCTATTTTCAATAACCATATATGTAATAACATAAAAATGCTAATATTTTTTGTGTATAAATAGGTCTATTTTATATTGAATGCAAGATTAAAGCACTCGATTCTGATGGAGACTGATATGGTAATGAAAGAGGTTAGAGTTTACAATTCTTTGTCTTCTACAAGATCAATTTCCGATGTAGCAACATTGCTTCACTCTTCGCACTTGCTCTACATAGTTCCTACAATCCTTTTCGATAAAGGACAATTTATCGTACCCTCCTGCTTCAACCGCTGCTGAGTTAAAGCTCTTGTGAAGGGGGATACCTGCTGTATCATTCATCTCGAGCCTTCTTTTTATGTGGTCAGGCAACTTCCTGTTACAACGCCACATCCGTGACTTTGATGGACTAATGTCATGATTATGTTCCAAATTTGCCATAGTAATAGTAAACACACCTTCATCATCACATGTTGCCATAATTCGGGCTGTGCAACTACAATTGGATCGGGCTTGTGGCTTTAGACAATTCTTAGATCGGCTCACCCTATTCCCTTCTCTACCACATGAGATTGTGATAGAACGTATTGTTCCATGACATCCCCTCCTCAAACTTCTCTTTTTAATGGGAAATCCCATTCCCTTTGCATAAGTATGGTAGAATTCATATATGGCATCATAATTCGAAAACTTCATCCCAACATCAGGGACAAGGCTTACAAGGACTGGGAGTTCAACACTTCTTCGAACATTGCCATCACTTTCATTCTCTTCATGTGTGGACAAGTTACCCATGGCCGGCATGTTCAACACCGCTGTTTCTGGACAAACATTTCCAACATTTCCATCAATTCCGTGTTCTTCAACACATAGCTCTCTGGACATGTCCATCTCAAAACCTAGAAAACAATATAATACCTTAGTATCAATGATATTTACCATGAGGAGGGTGATATAAACTTGAAACTTACAATGCCCCGTTGTGTTGTTGTTTTCCTCGCACCCATCCAACATGTCAATGAAAGAGATGTCAAGTACAGGATCTATGTCATCAATGTCTATTAAATCTGTCAAAGAAAAACAAATCACAACATTAAAATTTCTAGTTCCAATTATCACATACAGTAAATGTCTGTTTTACACTTCATCAAATACCACACTGTCTGTGAAACCCTAAGCACAAACCTTAAGCACATACTTTGCTAAATTTTCTCGGTTCCATAAACTATGTACATTGTATGTCTGTGTTGAAATACTGTAAACACGTAATTGTCTGACTAAAGATATGGATATAACAACTATATTCGTCAAAAACCAACAGACCTATCACAACACTACAATTCCCCTTATTCCAATTACTACACACATTAAATGTCTGTGACGCTTTAATTTAAATAACATATTGTCTGTGAAAACAGAGTGACAAACAAAATAATCTTTTACCCCTTCTTCATGCTTTTAAACATGGATCAATATGACTACTACGAAAAATCCTCATCCAGTTACATTAAAGGACTATTTTCCAAAAAATTCCATTCTTTAAGATGATCACAAACACATTTCATCTGTGTTACAACTTCATATACATCATAGTCTCTGTGTGAGTTACAAAATTGAAAATTAGAATGACAGAGGTTCATATACTATTTACTGTACGGATTAACTTACCTGCAAACATAGGGATGACCGGAGGTTCTTCGTACATTATCACGCACACACTCCTACAAAAAGTTAATCTCGATTGATTGATTCTCTTTATTCTATTGAGGGTCATATTGTTGCTCCCTCCAGGTTAGGATCGCCGTCTTTGTTGGTGCCTAGACTTCGAATCCATATGCCAGGCCAAATGACGTGTCCCCAGTTACCCTCTTAGGAGTTGTTCAATAGGCTCAAAGAATCCTGGGTAACTCGTCAGCCCAACTACTACCTTCAGCCCGCAACTTCTTCTTAATGTCATCCAGGATGGTCATTTTTACATTTTCTACCTGGCCATTAGCTTGTGGGTATACTACGGAAGCCTTACTTTGGAGGATCCCCCACGTCTTCACTAAACCCGTGAACTTTCCCCCCTCAAACTAGGTTCCATTGTAGTTTGAGGGGGAGTATATTTTTATTTTGAGGGAAAATATTATACACGCTGCACTCTTTTTCCCTTAACTAAGTTTTGTCCCACTGGATTTTCTTAGTAAGGTTTTTAATGAGGCAGCATAACTGATCCTGCAGTATCAGTTAATATAGGTCCTGAAGAACCTAGCCAACATTATCCTATAGCATAATGTTGTTAGTGTATAATGAACGATGATATATCTGAGGGGGAGTGTTAAATATGGCAGATATATTACTCTTAGTATTTAGAATATCTGGTTATCTTGTTTACCTAGACTTTACCTCCTCCCCGTGTATGTATAAATACCCCACCCCAATATATGATGAATAAACTACTCAGTTCACAACAAAGGAGTATTATTGTTATTAATTTTTCTTACTCTATTGTTACCATATTTTTTAATTCTATTTAGTTCATATTCTCCAAGTATTCTCCAAGTATTCCAAGGATATGATTATTGTATCAGTCATCTCTTAATATACAAAGGTGAAGGGAAAACATGAACAGTGTTTTTCCCGCCTAAGGTAATGGGCTTTGGGTTGGATCAACGAGTTGGGTGTTGATTCTCGGGTATCCAAATTTGTAAAGAAGAAAATGGTCCAATTCATATATGGGTGTTACGATCGGGTATCCAAATGCTTTTGGAAAAAGCACTTTTCATCTCGGGTATCCAGGCATCTAAAGAAGACATAGGGAAACGAAATTTTAATTTTCTTTTAATGCAATGCATTTAATGGATTTAAGAAGCATGCCTTTAGGGTATCTGTGTGTGTAACGAAGACATGGGGAGACGAGATTTTAAGCTTTTGACGGCTTGGTCGTATTTTTGACATGTTCCCAAGTAAAGAAATCATTATTTCTCACCACTCCATACAAAAAAATTATTATTTAAAGACAACCCTTCTTTACACCACCATTTCTAAATTCTACACCATTAGAGCTCTTCGAAATTTCCATCTCAATATGGCTCCCAAATGCATTTTTCCAGGTCTATTTACCAATCTCAATGTCCTCCAAAGTGACCAAAAGAACATTGCTATTCATGTACGAGTTGTACGTGTCTACCATTTTAATCTTTTTGGAAGAAATGTTGAATCAATGGAGGTTATGTTTCATGATAATGGGGTATGTGATCTTTTTCTAAAAAATGCCAATGATTCCAGTTATTTTTTAGGCCTTTGATTTTCGCTCATTAAACAAATAAATAACAGTGGAGGAATAGGTTTTTAGAAATATTTTCTTGGTGTGAAACTCAAACAAATTATTAATTTTTTTTGGATATTGCATTCAAATAAACGTACATGAAAATTCTTAAAACATATTATATTGTTTTGTTGATGATACTCGAAAAAAAGCAAAAGAGATCAAAGTATCTTGCATTTAATGCACTGAACAATTATGTTTAAAAAATTATAAGAGTCAATTTTTTAAAATAAAAATCATATTTATATATTACTCCATCCATCCCCTAAGATCTTCTCATTTTAACTTTTTGTGATTTTTAAGAAGAGTTGAAAAATGGAGAAAGTTTACCAAAAAAAACCCTTGATGAAAATAGGTTGGGTGTCTTAAATAAGGTGGAAAAGGTGTAATATATAAAGTAAGTGGGGGTAGTTGTGGTATTTTAAATGTTAAAAAAGGTAATGAGAAAATCTATGTGGGACAAATAAAAAGGGCTAATAGAAAAATCTATGGTGGACAGAGGGGTATTAAAAAAGTAAATTTATTCAAGTATTAAAATTTATTTTTTGTTATATATTTAGTCAAGTTTTAAAATTTGCTTTTCTTAACAATTTTTATATATAATTAAAACGGTAAAATCATTTTGAAAATTGAACTTAAATTATATTATAAAATATGTATAAAATGAATATTATTTACAATAGATAATAGGCCTAAATTACTTTATACTCCGTATAAGAAATCC
The DNA here is from genome assembly GCA_003260385.1 of Cuscuta australis. Classification (NCBI taxonomy): domain Eukaryota; kingdom Viridiplantae; phylum Streptophyta; class Magnoliopsida; order Solanales; family Convolvulaceae; genus Cuscuta; species Cuscuta australis. Next base: position 1,496,365 of record NQVE01000129.1, on the reverse strand, counting down.
AAATTAAAATGAATATCCCATTTACGCACAGTCCCAAAAATTGTAATGATAGTATACGTGGCTCAAGAAGTACCGTGCATTTAATACTATGATAATTTACGAGGCTCAAGAAGTATCGTGCATTTAAAAAATTCAATAATATTAATTTCATTGAGAAGACAAAAAAAAAAAGATTCTCCCTCCGTCCTATAATGATCTTCCCAGAGCACTATTCCAACTTCACGGGAATTTATATTTATTTGTGTTTTTTCATGACTTATATGATAAAATAAAATATTCTTGTCACCACTTGTTTTGTTGAACTTTTGATGTAGTTTTTAAATGTGTATGTTTTATTTTTTATTTCTATACCAATATTTAAATAAAATAGATTGAAAAAACTTGGGATTTTTCTTCGTTTTGCGAACCGGGAAGATCATTATAGGACGGAGGGAGTATTACATTGAGAAACACGTTAGATATATGTGGCTATTAATTGCATTAGGAGGTGAAGTGGCAGGTTTATTTTAAAAATTATACAAGTCAATATTTTAAAGTAAAAATCATATTTATATATTATTAAAATGTTAAATTTATTCAAGTATTAAAATTTATTTTTTGTTAAAAATTTATTCAAGTAATGAAAATGGGTTTTTGTTAAAATTGTTAAATTTATTTTTTTGTTAAAATTTAATCAAGTATTCAAATTTATTTTTTGTTATAAATTTATTTTTGTTAACATTTATTTTTTGTTATAAATTTATTCAAGTATTTTTTGTTATAAATTTATTCAAGTTATGAAAATTTATTTTTGTTAAAATTTTTGTAACTTATAGATCAAATCCAATATTTCTTAAAATTGAACTTTAATTATATTATATTATATATACATACATACATATATATATATATATATATATATATATATATATATATATATACACATATATATATATATATATTAATTCCAAAAAATATTTTTCAAAGATATTTTTACATAAGAAATAAAATAAATTTGAGTCACGCACCCACATTAATTGTGAAAAAAAAAGCAATTCATTTTTTACTTTGAGCCACGCACCCAAAACTACATTAATGGTGGAAACAACTTGAGAATATGGAGAGGGAGTACATGATTGTGCACTCACTTGATTCGAGGAAAAATCATGGGTGGTAAGAATGCAGCCCGCGAAGTAGTCATACCTCGACTTACACTCACTCTTCAAAGGAAGCAGTTCCTTATTATGACTTCCTACGCAATGATAATTAACAAAAGTCAAGGCCAATCATTGAAACATTTGAAATTATTGCTCAAGAAACCAATTTTCAATCACGACCAACTTTATGTTGTTGTCTCCCAAGTGACTAATCAACGTGGTTTGAAGATTTTGATTTGTAATGATGACCTACAACCTTCAAATAACACAAGAAATGTAGTCTACAAAAAAAGTCTTTCAGAACATTTAATGTAGTCTATTTTTTGTTTTTGCTATGCATTTCTCAATATTACTATAGTATGTAATACTTTTAATGCTTATATTTAAAATAATTTCATTTCGTTGTCTTTATTTCCATTATAAATATAAATTTTATTTTTTATTTATTGTGCCAAACTAATGACTTTGCAACGCACAGATTAGAGAACTAGTGTATTGCAAAAATAATTATAAAAAAACATTGTAATCAGAGGAAAAGTAACATAAGAACTGAGGTTTAAAAAGAGAAACTCTCAATCCCCTAATTAGTACTCCGTACTACCTTTCATCTCATCACTATAAAATCTCAATGTAACGTCAAAAATTGTTGAAAGTCAAAACCACATTACATTAATCAATTAAAATTTAACACATATTCACCTTTCATCACATTCCTTCACACTCACCATAACACACATTTTTCATCAACCCACATCATACATTTTTAAACCCCGTCAAGCCCGTCATTACACATGGCATAAAAGACATTTCTGAAAAGAGAATGTGAGGTTTTCTCATTGTGTCGGATATGCCAGCTAGAGACAATGTTTGGCTTTCATTTCCTCTCTCTGAATCAATTTACCTGTACAGGATTATATAAAAAAATCTAGTTGCCTGCTTATATAGTACCCTACCCTGATAGGAAATGTGATAAATTACAATAGAGCCTTGGGTTGCAAAAACAAAATAAAATAAAAATAACCACTACAATACATAAAGCTGATGGTCCCAAAAAAATGTAATTAAGTAGGGGTGAGGTCGAACCGAGCACACAATAATCAAATGCCTCTGAGAGTGCCAGTGGGTTGAGAACAAGGAAACCGAACAAGGAGCCGTTGTATCGTGTAACGACACAGTTGTTACAGAAACCACAAAGATGGGTAAAAGAACTGATCAGATTGCAAATGCCGAGCCACTTAGGGTGAATTACCCTAAACTAGGTTTAGTGCCAGATGCAGTAGTAGGTCTAAGCATGGAATGACCAAGAATGGGTTGAGAATTTGGTACGGCATTGAACATAACGCTAGGACTAGGGGGCGAGGACGGGTGTATAGCTGAAAGTGGCAAACGTGGCCCAAGTCCGTACATTCCTTGCTGTGGCATAAACGGCATGTGGGGATGGAGTGGTTGGTTATTGACATAACCAGACATGAAAGGTTGTTGGGAGGCTGTAACAGGCAGCCTGGTGTTTACATTGGCATTATTCATCATTGATGTCCCCGTAACACCTGATAGACCAATAGGACGGGACACCATAGTTGATCCAAATTGTGAGATCAGAAGATTTCGCTCCCCAACAATCCGTTGCCTAGTCCTCTCTATCTGTTCACATTCCCTCATCAACAATGTCTCGACTTCAGCAAACTGCTTCAGCTTTAGCTCCAATCTCTTTAACTGAAAGAGTGAAAGGGACAGAGATACAGTCAGAGGCAAGCAGATCCACTAGGGAGCAATAATACATCATGAGTCTGTTTCATTTAATAAAGATGAAACCATAATTTAATATCTTTCTTTTTACTACAGATAAGTAATTCCCTCAAAATCAATTATTGTACTCTAAATCTGCATGACACTTCCCATTTCCCCAAAAATAGTGGGATGGATAGAGAGTTCAATTTTTACGAATGTACTACTACTACTATGATACTTTCCACCTTTGTTCAAATAGGAGTACAAATCTGATTTAATCTTCTGGATTAGCATAATGTCCCAAGTAAAACAATGCTGAGGCAGAAAGAAGAAAGAACCACTAGTACAGCTAATAGAGTGCAAGGCAAACATTCTCATCATGGAACCGTTCATCTATTACTCTCTCTGTCCTAAAATAAACTTATCATTTCTTGTAATGAAAACGTTAAATGGCTCACATGGTTTCACGTTTCTCTGCATAAATTTCAACTACACAATATACATTTTTCTTTAAACTCTGAAAAATCTAAAGCAAAAGAGAAGTTTAGTTTGCGACGAAATATATCTCCTCCCTCTAATCATTGTGATGACCAACAACAAGCCTAGTAGAATCCTGAATCCCACAATGTGGGGTGGGGGGAAAGTGGTGTACACCTGTTTTTGATATGGCAAGGCGGAAACACGCCGCAAGGCGAGCTAGCCTTACGCGATAATCCATTCCAACCAATTGTGAGCGGAAAACTAAGCCACAGGGCTTATGCCGTGAGGCATTCTTGATGCCATCTTTAAGCCAATTTTTTTAGATTAAGGTTAGATAAGTCCATTCAATTAGCAAAATTTATATTTACCTACTACATATGCCATTGTGATCATCAATTTCTCATTGCCTCTGCTCCCCATCCTCATCACCCAACTCCTCCATGTAAGTTAGCTCCCTACATCGTCATCTCCGATGATTGATGTGTGTGTGTGATTAGGTTAATTGCTGCGTGTGGATGGTTTATTTTACTGTGTGCATTTACTGATTTTCATTTTTTGATATTTCAAAGAAGTTCCAAACAACTTGTTATTGTTTGCATGAGTGTGTATTCTTTTCTTTTTGTGTAAAGAAATTCGATAAAACATACTCCTTACTATTTGCCTGAGCAGGAAAGAAGAGAATCCCAAAACTAGAGGGGCAGCCACCTAGGGCCCATCATAAAAAAGGATCCCAAAACTTTTCTGACTATATATTAGTTTATGGTAAAGAATTATTTTCATCTTCCCACACGAGGCAAGAAAGCTTTTTCGCACTTAAATAATATTCACAAATCTAATTTTCAGACTTAAATAACTATTTTTCATTCCCACACGAGGCAAGAATGCATTGTCATCTTCTCCACAATCTATTTTGTATGTTTCAATCAAATCAGTTATCACTGCTCATTTACATTGCTCATTTTATAAAAATTGTTAGGCTATTTTTACAGACTATTCCGTATGTTATCCAAAATTTACTTTTCAGAAAGTGAAATTTTATCTAAATAAGGGCCCTATTTTTTCATTTTACCTAGGGCCTATAAAATGTCAGGAACGGCATTGTGCCTGAGTGCATTTTCTTTTTTTAAATGAAGTTTGATAAAAACTTGTTATTATTTACCGATAAATTGTCTTTAAATACTTTTATTTGCGTGATGAGTATTATTTGCTTGGATATTTAATGTACACCGGTTCTTAGTATTGTTTTTTTGTATAGGTCTTTTTTACTGATCCTAATTTTAACCCTTTAGAACCCGATGATCTTTTTTGCATTCGTCAATCTAAATTTATCGCCTTCGACCAATATTTTATATTATCTCATGCTAGATTTATTGTGTTTGAGACCCCATATAATTTGACAATATACTTCTACAATGTTTATGGATTAATTATTATATTAATAATGTTCTATCATTCAGCTTTAATAATGTTTTTTGCACATTTTGATACTTCGAAATGACGCTTATGCCTCAGTATGCCTTGAAGCTTACCCAATACGCTTTAATGGAAAAATGTCTTATTTACGCAATCCACCATTTTGAACATTGATGAACGGAGACTATGTCGGGTTGTTTCCACGAAAGCTGCAGCTCAAAACATAAAAGAACCCGGAACCACTGTAATAGACTGATAGCCTGATGATTATATTCCCCAAAGGCCACCAACAGATTCTCTCCAATTAAATCAATCAACTCAGAACTTCTGTGACCCCCCCCAAACCCCTCAAGATACACACGCGCGCGCGCGTTATTGAATTGAAAACTATAATACTTTTTTTGTCAATTAAAAAAAGTACCTGATGATTTACGATATTAGCAGATAGTCGTTGTATCTCACGTTCTTCATGATCAGCAAAAAGTTTAGCTTTCATAGATGCTGCGGCAAGACCAATCTTGGCAGCAGCTTTGACTTTTTCACTAGGTAACGGTACAGTTCCTGCATCATGTTGACACCGTTGACCTTATAGCTGTACTCACATTTTTCGTAGATTATTACACACAAGCACACCTATATTTCATTATTTGTAATTTCACAAAGAGGCTACACTTCAAGGCATGCCTCCTGGCCTCCACTCAGCAAATTTACCAGACATTTATAATGAGACCGCTTAAAATAGGCAATGGTGAGGCTTACACAATGTACGCCTCATTGAACATTGAGGCTTAGTTGAGGCTTGAGCAATATTTCAAACAAGGTTTCTAAAATTCAACCCATACTTCTAAAACTAATTTTCCCTTTAAAACTTATCGTACTATATACTTTTGCCACATTCATCTTCTTTATAAAAGCGTCGTTCATTTTTTGATGTTCATATCCGTATATAAAGCCAATCTACCTAAAAAACAAAGCCAGACTAATATTAGGCCTGCAAAGTTTTCCATCAAATCGCAGTAGTGCGGTTGGGTAGGTCACAAATGTCAAGAATTGAGTAGTTGTCAATTTCAACTAGTCAACGAGAGAAAGTTTCAGTCACTAAGCGGGGACCTCAGCCAAACCAACTATCGACCGAGCTTCGAAATGTCAAAGATGTGAAAACAATGTTCTCAAAGAATTTATATAGGCTAAATTTAGTTAAACAAAAAAATTAGAGATATAACTATAATTTATGATTTCCAATAAGTAGAACTTAATAAAATTTAAAAACCGTCCCTCGGTAAGAGATGTCTTTTTTATGAGACAGATGAAATAGTAACGTCCTATCTTTCTCCTTTTCAATTTTAGGGTTATTGAAGATCTTGAAATCTAGATAATTAAGTTATTTTAATAAGCTGGTTTATTAAATTGGATGTTTTGTGTCTACAGCCAATGGAGTTAAAACTTAAAAGAATAATTTTTACGATGTTTTAGCTTCATGTAAATAAGGGAATGGATCAAAATGGCACATTAAACTTCCCTTGTTTCAAACTTTCAAGGATCTTTTGGGTAATAAATGCATCAATGCATCAAGGATTCAAGGGTCAAATGAAAAGTGTACAGTGGTAAGGTTACAGCTCAACCCCGACATCAACAGAGTTGGGATTATACTAGGTTTTTTGTTGTATTTTTGTAACAAGCTTGAATAATAAAAAAGTCATATATTCTATTACGCTCCAACTAGAGGCATGTTAAAATATATGAAACCCTAATAAACACAATTCCTGGTGTTAGTGGGCTTAGACCATTCTATGCAATGTTTATATAATTATTATGATTTTGTTTAATCTCTTGTTTGCTTGACTAGTTGACTGACACAATTGCAATTCACATGTCACTTATTACTTTTTTTTATTGTTCTTTTATTGTCTTATTCTTATTCACTATGTGTATATTAAATTCTTATAGATATATTGTTTTTAAAATTCTTAAAGTCTTATATATAGATATTCACTATGTTTAACACTAAAAGATAATTATATATATATATATAGGGATTGACTCCAGTCAGATGACACCTTACAGTGAGATGGCATGCTTCGGTGAGATGACGCCAAGCTCACCACACTACACTACAAAGCTCACCAATGGACAATGCAAGCTCACCTGGAAATAATTGTGTTTATTAGGATTCAAGCACCAAAACAGCGGCGGCAGCCGACGGCAGCGCGGTGGTGGAACAGCGGCGACGCAACGGCGGAGCAGCGGCAGCGCGATGGCTTAGAAGCAGCGGCAGCAGACGGGAGGCGGCGGTCAACGGTCAAAATTTAGTCAGCACCCCTTTGATTTTATTTTTTTTCAAAAAAATTCAAAGTGTTGAAAAAATATGGTGAGTTTTGCCTTACAGTTTGGTGAGCTTTGCAGTGGCCAGTGGGCTTTGAGTCATCTGACCCGTAGCATGTCATCTCACCGTATGACCCGTAGCATGTCATCTCACCGTAAGGTGTCATCTGACTGGAGTCAATCCTCTATATATATATATATATATATATATATATATATATATATATATATATATATATATATATATATATATATATATATATATATCATAACACATGAAACAGGAATCATAGTGATTTCCCTTGAGTAAAAGTTCTCATATATATATATATATATGTGTGTGTGTGTTCACCATTTGACCACTCTCCATAAAAAAGGTCATCTTGCTTGCCCCTCGCCATTAACAACTACATATGAATAGGTCTTTTTCATTGCACTTTAAAACACACAATAATACAATACTAAATTCTCAATCCTTTTATATTTGGTAAATTTTACCCATGGTATACGAACTTTCATCATTATTTCAGTTCGGTATATAAACTTTAATTTCTTTCACAAAAGTACATGAACTTTCAACATTCTTTCACTGGTGGTCCAATAGGCGGTGTTAAGTCACCTTCAGGTTATTTGGGGTCAAATTATAATTTTATAAATTTAAATTTTATGACTTTGACCCCTTTTCTTTTTTTCTCTTGGTTCTCCACCCTTTTCTTCATCTTCTTCAAGACCCCCCCCCTCCATTTTTTCTTCTCTACCTCTTCCAGCCCCACCCACACCATTTTTTCGAGATGCCCTTCGCCTTTCAGTCAATGGGTATATATTAGCCGGTGAGAATTTCCCAGCATCTGGCACGAATGGTCCTTTCTCTTTGCAAGACGAGCAGTCCATTAAAGAATCTATTGTTGATGCAATTGTGGAAAACCCAGCAGTGGCTAAACTGAAGTTTCAACAAGGCCTGACAGAAGAAGTTGATGAGGCCAACTCAGACAATAAAAAACAAGAGGAAAAGGAAGAAAGCCCCGATCAACATGGGACTATTGATTTTGATGAGTGGGACAATTGTGAGGATGATGATATAGAAAAAGATAAAATTGTGTAAAGTGAGGAGAAATGTGATGTTTAGAGATTGGTCAGTGACGGGGGAAAAAGAATACAGTGATGTTCCATACTCAAAAATGAAACTACTTTTGAATAATTTACTCGGACATTATCATTTGTTCAATCAATTGGTGATTGAAAAAGAAAAAAATTAACCCAAAGCCCGTGATGAAATCGTGTAAATTCCTTAGCACAAACACACGCATAGACGTGAAGGAAGAGAAAAAATGGTGTGGGTGGGGTGGGGGTGGGGCCAGAAGAGGAAGAGAAGAAAAAAATGGAGGGGAGGGTGGGGGTCTTGAAGAAGATGAAGAAAAGGGTGGAGAACCAAGAGAAAAAAAAAGAAAAGGGGTCAAAATCATAAAATTTAAATTTATAAAATTATAATTTGACCCCAAATGACCTGAAGGTGACTTAGAAACCGCCTATTGGACCACCGGTGAAAGAATGTTGAAAGTTCATGTACTTTTGTGAAAGAAATTAAAGTTTATATACCGAACTGATATAATGATGAAAGTTCGTATACCATGGATGAAATTTACCCTTTTATATTCCCTTTGTCCCGTGCCAAAGGGCACATGGGGCTAATTGTGGAGATTAAAGAGAATTTTTGGAGTGATTGAAAAGGTAGAGAGCAAGGTTGTTAAGGCACCAAGACGAGGCGCCATGGTTGAAAAAGAATAATTTCTAAAATGGTCGTTTGTACCAGGGGGTTTTCCATATTTGGTACATAATTTTAAAATACCCCGCATTACATTTGTGGTACTCAATATTTGACTATATGTGGAAAATAATATTGGATAAAAGACTGATTATCACAAATGTAATATCTTAGAATAAGGTATTATATATGGAAAAACTCATGGTATAAAGGTCTATTTATGGTATTTACACCAGAAAAATGATTGAAAAAGTAAGGGTGATATGTCAAAATTAGGGGTCGGACCTTTGGGGTGGGACAACCAAAAAGGTGGGTTTGTGCCTTTTGGCATAAGACGGAGGGAACATTTATTGCTTCACTTCACAATTAGCTTCTGCTGCCATGGCAGTGGTGGCTTTTCACCACCTGGCATGCCTTTATCTCATCATATTTAACAGAATAATCAATGTGATTTACAAATAACCCAATGACTTCATTTAATAACATGATTCCGACAACCTTGATGTGTGCGCAAACAACAAAAACCCAGTAAGATCTAGAGAGGGTGGATGTATGCAAGCCTTACCCTGCATATCAAGGTTTGCACGTGTCTGTGTGCATGAGTGTGCGTTATGTTGAGCATCTTTATTAAGTAATCCGAATATTGAAATTTTAAGAGCTAACAAAGAAAATGAGTGTGCCAGAGATGTATATGTTTTCATGAATATGTGCCAAGACAAGAAAAGTTAAGAGTTCCAGGAAGATTCGCGTGAAATTTGTAATGGACGAGTAATGGGTATTGAAGATTGATAAGGTGAAATAGTTTTGTCATTAGACATGTTTGCCATTAAGGCTTGAGTGCCATATGAAATGGGGTAGACTGAAAATGGCATGGATCAAAAGTGCACTTTTGAAGAAAAAAATTATTACATTGGTACTTTATAAGCATCCACATGGCAAAAAAGTGAAAATGAGATATATATGAATTCTCATGAAATTTCCTATTGGTTTATGCAGCTCACTTTTGAGATAAGTGATATGAGCTGGCTAATGTTAGGCAGCAATATTTGATACAATAGTGTTATAGTGTATGATTATTCTCATCTACATATTCACATAAATGATGCAAGACGACTTTGTTAATGACTTAATAAACATTCAATAGAAACCCTCCCTCCCTCTAATATATATATATACACACACACACACACATATATATGTATATATATACACATATATTTGACCCACACAGGCACACGCACACATTACATGCATACTAAATGGGAAAAGACAACAATAACATGTGAGGTCACAACATACCTTTGCCTTTACACTGACTAGTGTTTGACAAGTCCTCGCAAGAATTTCTTTCTCTAGCATGCATTGTTCCTACTGTCACCCTGTGCAAATATTAGAACCAAAGATCTCCTCAGGTTCTTTTAAGACATTCACATAGATTAAGTTGAGTTTAAAAAAAATAAAAAATAAACTAGATGCGAACTTCTAGAAACAAATTCTCCCTCTGCCTCACTATGTTGGGACATGGCAGAGTGACATGAAAAATTAAGAAAAGTGGAACTGTGTGGTTGATATTGAATAGGTAGACTACAACTGGAATTGAGACACATAAACTATACCAAAAATGGTATTGGAAAAAAATTAGGACATGCCAATGGAATAAGATAGAGAACACTGGGACTAAGAGAGCATGTGATATTGACGTAAAGGGCATTGTAACCTTTTGAAACATTTTTTCTAACAAAGAACAATGTACATAGCACTATAGCAGATTAAGAAATTTTCATTTAAGAAAATGATGCAGTACTGAATTCATAGAGTGCACTATAAGACTTCATTTACAATATATTGTTTTATGATTGCTAAATCTACAATTAATTACCCATACACAGTGTCAACATTGATTGCCCAAATGAAAATGTATGCAGTGAGCCATGTGGTATTTTGGAAGGAATGAAAAGACTGTTGCGTTGCAATTAAGAGAGCTAAAACTATAAGGCAAGAAATGAACAGCCATATTCAAGAGAATGAACGCATGCAACAACATCATTGTGCTAATTTTGCTCTATCTACCTTTTCTTTGCAAAGAAAAAGTACTCCCTCCATCCCAAAACAATATCTCCATTTCCTTTTGGGGTTGTCCCAAAATATACATCCTGTTTCGAAAAGGATCAAGTTTCTGTTTTTTAACTTTGCATCTTACGCCACCTTTTTGCTAAAGATAATGGTCTCTTAAACCTTTGTACCGAAAAGCAAAGGCAAATGGAATGTGGGATGTTTATTTTGGGACAGAAGGAGTGCATTATATACTTCGTCTTAATCAAGAAACAAACAGAAACGGAGAAGAAAGTTAGTTAGTGCAGTATAGCTACTGCAGTAAACTAGCCCATTGCTTCTTTTTTACAGTTTACCCCATAGTCTTTGGATGCCTGATCATTCATGGATCAGTACTACTAACCTGATGCGTTTAGTGCTAATTGTACTTTTAGTTAGTGCAGTATAGCTACTGCAGTAAACTAGCCCATTGCTTCTTTTTTACAGTTTACCCCATAGTCTTTGGATGCCTGATCATTCATGGATCAGTACTACTAACCTGATGCGTTTAATGCTAATTGTACTTTTCATTGGCTTGGGATCTAAGGAGGAAGAACTCCAAAGTAGGGTTTCAAGAACAAAACCTCATCCACCCAATAACAGAGAGGCTTCAAGAAGGAAGAAAAAATACTTTTAAAGTCTTTATTCCATAATAATCATAATACCTAATAATAACTGTCTTCTTATATAGAGGCTTACTTTCCTAAAACACAAAAGGAAACTTAATAATAGAGTCTTACCAAATATCCCCTCCATCCCAAAAAGAGGGTCCTAGTTTGACCCGGTATGACGAAAGTTAAAATATGAACCACAAATTTTTCCAAGAAAGGAAAGAGGAACCTTTTTTGGGACGTTCCAAAAAGGAAATGAGGACAGAGGGAGTAACTACTTGCTAAAGTAAAGTCATATCCAATAATTTTGTTGCAAAATAACAGGAAACTAAATATTGTTAGAAGATTACATTTAATAGTACTAATGAAAAACTTGTAACAGTAAAAATAGTAAACTACTCTGAATAATAATAATCTTAAAATTAATACTTCCTCCGTCCCATAAAAAAGTTCCACATTTCTTTTTGTTCGTCCCAAAAAAAGTTCCATTTTCCACATTTAGGAAGAAATTTGTGGTCTTAATGATTTCTCTCTCCACTGTATCACTTTCAATCATACAATTTCACTTTTCTTAATCTTCGTGCCAAATCAAAGGTGGAAACTTTTTATGGGACAAGAACAATAAGGATAATAATAATAGTAATAATACTCCCTACGTCTCAGAATTGTTGTCACCGTTACAATTTTGGGCTCTCGATAACTTTTTCTTATTTGCATATTTTTGTTGACCATTTGATAAAATAAAATATTCTTGTCACATCTTCTTTTGTAGAACTTTTGATGTAGTTCTTAAAAATTTAATTTGTACATTTTATTTTTATACCAATTTGTAAATAAAATAGAAGTAAATTCCATAAAAGGTCCTTTATAACGGGTGATTTTCCATATTTAGTCCTCAATTAGTCAATTATATTACACTCGTGGTCCTCGGTTTTTAAAACATTTCCATAATGAGTCCTTTGAGACTATATGTGGAAAAAAAATGTTTGGTCAAATTTGGCATAAAGGACTAATTATGGAATAGTTTTCAAAAATTGTGGAACACAAATGTAATATCTTAGAATTGGAGACAAAATATGAAAAAAGACGTGTTATAAGGGCCCATTTATGGAATTTACTCATAAAATCGTTTTAAAAGAGATGGGATTTAGCATATTGTTTGAAGTGTGAGTGTGTGACGATAATTTAGGGACGGAGGGAGTAATAATAATAACAACAACAACAATAATAATAATAATAACAATAATTACTAATAATAATAACTATAAATAATTCTAAGAAAATATTGACAGTGACAAAGATAGCTACTGCAGTAAACTAGCACATTGCTTCGTCATTTCCTCTTCACAGGTTTTTGCATGTCCTGGATGCTTGATCTTTTATGTATCACTAATCACCACTACTTTCACTCTTATAATTGTAATAAAACAATGATTATAGCAACTACCTCAACTCATCGCCATCTCAAATGATATTTTTCTATGCAAGTGGAAAAACATTATCATAATAACAGTTTTAAAAATACATCGCATTATTCCTTTGTAAGAAGGTTGCATCAAGAATGGCAGGCTTATTATCATAATAACAGTTTTACACTAAAATCCATGCTGTCAATCCCAACACTATATAAATTAAGGTAAAGATGAGCTTATTTGACACTACCATGCAGTTTACACTACCTGCCACTAAACTAGAACACCTTGTGGACTTGAGGAGGTCAACAACTTTGTTACATGGATCATACCACAATACCACATTCAATGTAAGAAATGGGATCAACTATTTGCTACTCCCTCCCCCCCCCAGCCCCCAGAATATTCATTTAGTTAGATTTTATGAGTCAAACTAGACAAACTTTGATCATCAATTACATTAAATTTGCATTGCATATTAATACAATAAAATAAATTTCTGAAAGTTTTCCACAAGATAAATCATTTGAAATCAGTTTTGCACTAATATGCAATGTACTTTTTATTTAACTAATGATCAAAGATTGTCCAATTTGACTCAAAAAAGTCAAGCTAGACAAATACTTTGGGACAGAGGTAATATGAAATTCCCATTCCATAAAAGGTAGAGAACTTATGCAACTTTAACTATCACTAATTCATACAATCAAATCAAGGCCTATCAATTTTATCCAAAAGGAAATCAATAATAGATGAAAGAAACAAAGAAAGAATATGTACTCATTATTTGGTCTAGATCCATCGGTTTGGCCAGAATTTACAGGTGTTGGTAAGTTATCCTCTTCGGATAAAGCTGCCAAAGATGCATGGGCACATGATGCTGCAACTCTTGGTCCTACTGCAGATGCCAGAAAGGCAACCTATATAATTGGGAATAGAGAGTAGCATCTAAGTTTTTCGAACAATCCATTTCAGCAACATTCATAAATAGCTCTTAAAGCAATCTCCAAAACTATTAATCTTGTGAACATTTTTCCAATTCATATTATTGTAGAAACTAACACATATTAAGAGCAAATATGCAATAAAAAGCTACAACAACAACAACCCAGTACAATCCCATGAGAGTGGGGTCTGGGACAATGGAAAGCTACAAATAATAAAACAGATTCACATAAAAAATTATAAACAAAAACAACTCCAAGCTATATAAAAAACCGTCCAAAATCTTTTCTTTTTTAAAATACTTAAATTGTGTATGCACTGCATTTGGGTGTGAAACATGAAAATAGCATAATGTCGACGGTAAGTCACCTTATTTAGGTATAAAACATGAAACTAGCATAATGTTGATGGCAAGTCACCGCGTATCTAGTAAGCATCAAATCAAAATAAAGAGATAAACAATGCATATGAGCTCTTTTTAAATGTGACTTCTACACTACTCTTTTCGATGCAACGAATTGCGATCATTACCAAGAATAAAATATTTAGCACAAATAGCTCATCCAATTGTTACCACATAAAACATATAGGAGCTTTCATAAGAATTCAAGCAACTGATTATATTATTTATATTTATTACCAGGGCCATGACTGGATTTCCACAATGTGCAAAAGGAAACTTGTCATCAGAACCAAATCCTTGAAAACTTGATCCTTCATACTCTGTGGCAGTGCAAGAACTTACAGATCTAGATGTGCTTGGAACCTCAATGTTCTCCAGATACGTGACATCAAGAGGTAGGCATACAAAATGAAGGATGCACTGTGCTTTTGACTTAGAGCCAACGTGGTTCGCAATTTGGACCCAGTTTTCATTGTAGAGTTGCATCCCTTCCAAAAGAAGCAGTGTTTCATGATCAGTCCAAGTTTCTCCATCTAGATCTCCATATTCTTTCATAGAGCTGACCTTGACAAAATCCAAACTTGAGTGACCAATTACAAATTTTCCCTCATGGAAGCAATCCAAACACATTAGCACTTCAGCCTGTGAAAAACATGTTGTGGATTATGACTATTGCCAAATGTTAATTACCAAAAAGCTTTATACCAAGAAAATAATTACTCATACAGGTGATGATAGGAAACTCGAAAAGGACTACCAAACTCATACAAGAAACTGAGTTTGGCACATAAAAGTTGGTAGTTCTTATCTTTGTGGGTGTATCATCAATAGCACTTAGCACAAGACCAGTCCATGCAATGATACATAGATGATGGAAGAATTCTTTGTAAGAAAATTCATGTTCAATGAAATAAATGAGATGCTTTAAGTCATAAAACTTGAAAATGGATACACGATGTCATGAGCAATACAAACATTTGTTCATTCACAAACACATGGCATTAAGAAAACACTGAAAAATGAATTGAGGGTAAAATGCATTGTAATTACAAAAATAGGAAGCTAATATATGCAGAAGAAAAATATAGGCAAATTCAAGTTAATCCACTAGAAAGTAGGTCAGATATGGGATGTATGCACACCATTCTGCCCCCACAAGGTAGAGACTAGAGAGAACCCTTCTTTGACCATATAAAAAAGAAACATTGAGTTTGAAGTATGCCACGCATTAAGTTGGTGGAATAAGTGTTTGTTTGGAAAAGCAGAATTACAATCTTTGAAATCGAGAATTGCAATTCAATTCCATATGAAGTCCTACACGAGTGGATAAGTGAAATACTGATATTTCAAAAACAGCATTTTCTGTGTATTACATAGTTCAGCCATTAAGCATGCTCAATAAAATAGTTAATGACACTTGCTAAAAGTAACTTTAATACAGAAACTGTATTGCATAAGACCTTCATCCCCTAATTTTGAAAAAAAAAAATGTGCCAAGGTTTTTTAAGCAGGATGAATACTCGAGACTATTTTTTGTGAATTTACATTATAAGCAGAAGCTAAACAAAAGGATTTAAATCTAACTTCTTTATACATGATGATAATAACAACTTAGAAATGTTAAAGAAAATCTTTCCACTACAAGAAGTCGAGAAAATTGATTTACAACACTGAAAGGAAAATGTGATTCCAAAAACATGTGGTATACCTCCTTCAGGGATTGGTAGTAAACAATTGAAACAGACCGTGAACAGCAGTTGCATCGGTTTTCACACAGTTGCTCCCTGATAGTACTGTCAAAGTCAGATTCCTTGTCAGTGTTATTACCAAGATCTGGATAAACATCTCTTGCCCTGAGCCGACATTTAGGCTTGTCAAAACGAATCAAACTATCAATAGATTTCAAAGTTTCCGAAGGAACACACAGTTCCCCATTTGCATCATTATGTAAGTATGTATCATCCTTATGCAACTCAAGTTTAGGACGATTAGCACAGTAATTGATGATTCCCCAATGATCAAGAAACCGAACAATTCTAGTTATATCATCAACACTAACACCACCTACTAGCCCCTCACAATCAGCCACCGACAGGTACTTTTCTGGATTCTCCATATAATTTGCAACTATTTGATTTCTACACTCCATGTATTTTTCAGGTGAATGATCACCTGACTTCCCAGAGAAAAAATGTGGAACTACTTGTCTTTCCAACCTATGTACAGTATTTGGAGAAAACCAGTCTGCTCACAGGAGAAAAAATGAAACATGCACACATTTAGAAACCATAGCAGAAAACTTCCTTACACAAGAAAAGGAAAACATTGTGCTCTACTGCTCTTCATATCAATGTGTTAACAGTTAAATTGCAAGATAAGACAATAGAAATAAAATGAGGAGTACAAGCCATGAAATAATAGAATGTGAGACTGCTCTATCTACGGGGGTAAGTTGCAAGTTAGTTGTCAGTTAGTTGCAAGAAAGTTAGCTTGTGTTAGTATCTGTCTCCATAATTAGTGTCTAAGTTCAGAAAAAACATGTGTTGAGGTGTAGATCAAAGCTAAGAACTTGTATATCTGATGGTTCCAAAATCGGTACAGGAATACTAGTATACTGGGGTTAACTCCATAAACTTCATGAGAGGATGTTGTAAATGATTGTCTTTCTTGAAAAAAGCCCAGAGTATAATTACTGAGATTGGTAAATATATGCCAATTGGTGAAACCAATGTTCGAGATGGTGTATTGCATATATAAGGTGTATTTCCTTCCAGGCGTATTGCATAAGCCTCAAGCATGGTGAGGCGTAAGCCACATTTTTTTAGAATCAGCATGTGCACAAAAGATGAATAAAAAACATTATTAATAACATAAGTAATCTATAAACATTGTAGAAATATTTAGTTAAATTATAAAGCCTCAAACACAGCAAAGTTTAGCAGGAGATAATATAAAATATTGGTCAAAGGCGGTGGACTAAAGTCTTAAATTTAGGATCAAAAGATGTTGCATTTCCTCCATCCTCTTCCTTAGAACAATTCGAATCAGTATACATAAAACATCTAAGCATTTTATTTAAGAAATAATAATGGCAAATAATACTCATCACTCAAATAAAAATATTTAAAGACAAGATTTATGGCAATAATAACAAGTTTTATCAAACTTCTTCAAAAAACACACTCAGGCAAATAAGTTCATTGAACTTCTTTTAAAAAATTGCACTCGGGCAAACAATAACAAGTTTAATTAAACTCTTTAAAAAGTTGCACTCGGGCAAACCATAACAAGTTTAATCAAACTCCTTCAAAAAAACAAAATAAAAAAATGCACTCAACAAATTATGACGCACACATGCAGCAAATAACCTAATCCACTCAGTCACTCACACATCAAACATCAGAGATGATGATAGAGGGAGCAAACTTAGCTGGATGAGCTGGGGGACGAGAATGAGGAGCAGAAGGGATGAGGAATTGACGGTTGACGATGGCATGGGTGGCAGTAGGTTCTCAGATACACTTCAATTTTGCTAAATGAATGGACTTTTTGAAGCCGACCCCACCTAGTGGGATAAGGCTCTGTTGTTGTTGTAATGGACTTTTTGAACTTTAATCTATAAAAATGGCTTAAATATGGTGTACGCCTCAAGAACGCATGGCGTAAACCATGACGCTTAGTTTTCCATCCACAATTGCTTTTAATGGATTTTCGCGTAAGGCTAGCTCAACTTGAACTTTTTTCCGGTAGACTCCCTTAGGTGTGCCTTGAGGAGCATATTTGCCTCGCCATTTTGGGTGAAACACCTCCCTGAAAAACTAGCCCAACACAAAATATTCTGTATGGAGCTTTTCCTGTCAAAACTCAACCAATGTTTGATATTACTTAAAGAAATATTTGCTGTAGTAACATGGTTCCACGTACCACAGGGTTATTCAAATGACTCTTACAAGTCGCATCTATCCCATTACTAGTATTGAATGGTCTATTCTCAAATCTTCATATACATGGCTAAAGAGGCATTGGTCAGGACAAAGAGCATGTAACAGTCAAAGAAATGCTAGACATTACAATCACTGTAACAAAGGCTGTCCCACACTCCCACTTGAGAACCATGTTGGAAGCTAAATGGTAAGCCTGCTAATTTGGCTCAATTAAATTTAAACTAGAAACATTATGTCCTTGAACTATCTCTGCAACAGAATGTAAGGAACTTGAACATTTAAAGCCAAGACCAAAGTCTTCAGTAGGATACTCCTGAGGAGTCTTGTCCTTCTCTCGATCCCCAAGAGCCTAGACTTCTAGAGCACACACAACACATCCCTAACTGTATGGCAAAAAAAATCCCAAACCCCCAACCATAGTTGTCGTGGAGCCAAGGCGAGGCAAGGTGCTACTGTGCTAGTGTACCGATGAGACAGCTAGGCAACAAGTAGGTGACAGATAAAAAATGAGAATTATTATACATTAGTAACACTAAAATAAATATGAGTATATCACATTATAAATTGTAGGTCATTAATTTTATATTTCTAATTCAACAATGTTCTACTTTAGGCGCCAAAAAATCCAAAGAATAATCATTATTGTGCTAAAATAAAAATCTAAAGAATCATGATTACTAAGGCTATCATGAGTGAGTATGAAAAAAAAAGAAAAAGAAAAAGAAAAATAGTAGGCAAGAGAGTACGGAAAAAAAAGACAAATACAAATACATAGTATAAAATTAATTTTGAAGGAGCTCGCTTCTTCCTGGGAATGAATTGAAGACCAGAGAGTCAAAGAGGTCAGCTTACATCAAGACCCCTATCTAGCGACGGCGAGAGAATCATCTGCAGTTGAAGTTGAAGAGTGTGGTAAAAAAACATGGAGTCCTTGGGGAGCGTCTGGACGCCTTGTCCCAAAGGTGACACCTTTCCAGGCGAGTCAACAATGCATGGCAAGAAAAGCTCTGCACCTGGATGCCAAGTCGATGCCTATGCGATGCCGTGAGAGCTATTCCCCCAACAACAGACAAGAAATATGCTAGTACACCAATCCAGCTTCTCCAACAACTTTTCTTGATCATGTCCCCGCTCTCAAAGAGGTCCAAAGGTGTCATGTCAAGCCTCAGCTGCTTATCCCATGATATCCTCTCCTCGTCAACCCTTGGTAAAACACTCACTACCTTCCTCACCAATGTTGTGGCATCTCTCTGACAGATGTGAACAAACAACCACAGACTTCTCTTTCTTACTCTATACTCTGAAAATTATGTTCCCATTTTTCATTTTGAGACATCTCAAAATAAAGCTTGCATTCCTTTAAGCAAAAGAATTTTGTGGATGATACTCTGTATAATTTCTCTCCTACCTATTCTTGAACTTTTTTGAAAAAAATAAAATGGGGACTTGATTTCAGGATGTAGTATTGGAGCATAAAACACACATGGAGTACCACAATAGTCTTTTAGCTAATGAGCTCAGAACATATTGTTTTAGTTCATGCAACTGACCCCCTAGATTTGAGATTCAGATTGGGTTATTGTTGTGGCAATTGATGCTGTGCATATATATGTATATATATATACACACACACACACACATTCCCGAAGTCTAACTATGTTTGTCTAGTTCCTATAACGAGGTTGGGCTGAAGTTATTTTCAACTTAATTTTTGTAATGGCTAATTTGGTATAAGCAAATAAACTCTGTATAATTAAAAACCACACAAATATCTATAAAATAAGAGGAGTCATTCCTATTTAATTGTAAAACCCTGTTGAAGAAAATAAAAGATAAAAGAAAATTGCAGGATGACAGAGATACAGTAGTAAACAAGATATGTGTTTTGTGAACGGAGTAAAAATACATCAAACTAGGGTCATCGTAAACTACCTGCGTGCATTGGGACAACATGAATGCGGCCCGCACTTCCAAACCTCTTAACCACACCACTTCCCGGCATGATATGTGGAGGTGTAATCACATACGATCCACTTCCATCTCCTCGTTCATCCAGTCCCAAGGCCGGACAATCAGCTGGCACAGCTGAGGTCGCCTGAAGTTGCCCGTGCGAAATATTCTCCAAAACCACCCTAGCCCGCCCCTGGCCCTTTCCATCCCCACTTTGCCCGGCCATTTCCATAGCAACCACATTCAGCACAGACGAATGGGGACACACAACAGCACGCTTGATCACAAGAGGGAACTCACAGATCCTATCCCCACCCTCGGGCAGCAGCTCACTCTCCTTGGCCGAGGCGGCCCGATCAGCAGAGCTGCTAGGGTTTTGGTGGTCCTCATCAATTTCCTGCTGCTGCTGATCCTGGTCTTCTTCCTCTTCATCGTCCTCAAACCCATCGTCTTCCTGCTGAGGCCTGGGCTTCCGAGAAATCAATGGCTTCCTCTTCTTCCACCTGGACCGCGCCTCTGCGCAGCAGCACCACCATTCTCAGACACTCGAAATCACAAATTTCGCAAATCAAAACGCACTCACGCACGCACACAGCTACCTACAAACATACACAAAAATAAAAAAAAATTGATAATTGACTGCAAGTTAGGGAAATTGGATGGAACCTGATGAAGCTGGCATTGTCTAGTGCGTTGAGGGGTTTAAGAGGGAGAGAGAGAGAGAGAGAGAGATTCGTGGGGTCTGTGCTTCTTGGCTTTGGATGAAGGGCGGAGCGCAGCAAGAAACATGAAGGGTGCGGATCCTATTTTTCCCTTGTTACCCTTTTTTTCGAACTAGACAAGTGTGAGAGACTTGCTTTGTGGCAAATTGTATCTTACATCCAAATGTACCTTCTTTTTCTTACATTATCATAAATTTGTAATTAAAAAAATACTTTAAAACAAACAATATATTCTCTCAGAATTAAAACTATGTTATTTCAGAATAAAGATTATTTTACATTGTATCAGAATAAGTACTACATTATTTCAGAATGAACATTATGCTAAACATACTTTAAATAAACACTGAGAAAATGAACATTTTATTGATTCAAAATAAATATTCGACAGACGTGTCTAGTCGGGTATACGGTGTGTACATTCTATGCTTTGTGATGTTGCATTTGGTTTGAATTATTTCAAAAGTGTTAGTTAATGTAAGAGGACTAGGGTTTAAATGAATCATAGTTAGGATTTTGCTATAAAGACTTTGTTTGGAAATTGCATCTTTAATTAATATTTTAGCATTTCGGATAAAATCTTAGTAGATTATATTTATTTTGAAAACCCTAGCACTAAAGGATATCGTTAGGTAGTGGTATTTCTATGTATTTATAAGCTAGTCAAAATTATTTATCAACTGTTTTTAACTTATAAGTTAGCTGATAACGCATTCTTATGTGTTCATAAGCTAACTTATAAACTGCTTATAAGTCAAAAAATAAGTATGTCGTACTTACTTTTTTTCATTTCTCTATTATAACCAAATTATTTGCATTACTATTCCCCACCTTTATAACTATCTCTTAATCACGTCTCCATCCTTTAAGACATTTTACTTCCAGGAAAGAATATTTAACTTAAAAGTAGTTTATAAGTTAAAAACTGATCATCACTAGTAAGTCAATAACACACAAGCAGTGAAAAATACCTTGTAACGCCCCGAAACCCGGCCCATAAAAATTAATTAATTAAGAATAATTAATTAATTATTGAGAAATTTACCTAAATAAGACTAAAACATAATGACTTTCCCAATATAGGACCATGTGTTTTTATTTCCCAATGTAGGACTTTTGGTCATTATCATGTAGTCATTATTCAAGTAAATGTCAATCATTACTGGACATTATCCTTCTACTAGGTCATTATTAAGTCTCATTTAGAGAATAAAAAAGTTTAAGTTCTACATTGGGAAATGCATTATGTTTTAGTCCTATCCTAGAATTAATTAATTACGGTGCCCAGAACCCCGACAAGACAAATCCATAAAAGGGACTTGTTATTTGTGGCTTGCTATTGCTTTTTTTATCAAATAAATAGTGGTATAACAAGTCAGTTTTTGCTATCTTTTCCAACCATGACTTGTTATATTATACGTTTTTCATCCCAAAATGTTTTACTCATTTTGATCAACATGCAAAACCTCATGACTTTTAAAATGATTTTATTTACAAATTTGTAAAAATACAAAATAAAAAATTATATTTAAAATTTACGTCAAAAACTTTACAAAACAAGAGTTGATAAGAATATTTTATTTTATCAACTGATCAATGAAGACACGCAAACAAATAAGAGTTATCGAGATACCATAATAGTAAATGAGTATATTTTTGGGACGGAGGGTGTAACTAACAAATATATTTTGTTCCAATAACCATTATAATACATAAAATATAAAAGTTCTTGAATTGTATTTATCCATGTAAATGTAAAACAAAAGTACTCCCTCCGTTCGGAAAAGAACTTTTCATTCTACGTTTTTCTCCGTCCGGAAAAGAACTTCCCATTATACGTTTTCATACCCAATCTTCATAAAATACCCTTCCTAAAATAACAGTATGTAATTAAAAAATATAAAATAAAATGATTCTAATTAAAATAAAATAAATCAAACAACTCTAGCCTTCTCATGGTAAAAAAATCACATTCACATCGGGGAAAAAATTGTTATACGGAGTATTTGTGCAGTATATATCATTGCAAAAGAAGTTCACATTAATTTTTGTTTAACTATATTCTAGCATGCTTGTTATAAATAGCAAGTTGTTTTCATTTTTTAACAAGCTAGTCAAATTTTAAATAACCCTTTGGAGCATGAAATTTTGTATATGCTTGTCAAATTATAACATATAACAAATCATTTTGCTATGGTTGGAGATGCTCTAAGTACTCCATATTCCACCAACCACTGTCAAATTTTGAAAGATAAGCCTCATATATCCCCAATCACCTCATAACAAGTAGAACAATCACTTAGAGGTAAATTGAGTTATAGTACCTCTCTCCCATAAAATATTTTATCTTTTAACTTTTGAATGGGAAACTGTTGAAGTTTGACCAATGTTAAACAACAATAGTTGAAACTTGAAACCAGTATTACTAACTCGGGAAATGTCAAAATGGATATGCCGTAGAAGGTAGTTGAGGTAAGTTCAATTAGATTTAAGAAAATTAAGGCAATTGTTGTCCTTTAAAGTAAATTGAAATGTTTTATGGGACAAATAAGATATAAAAAATGAAAAGTTTTATGGAACAGAAGAACTATATATATAATTACAAACTAGTTGTAATGAGTGGGGGCTTGAATATGATATATATTTAGCATAATTGGCTCATAGTGTAATTGCTAGAAGTCGATCAAATTTGGCCTTATCTCTTTTGACACCCTTCAACCTGTTGAAGGACGCCCATGAGCATCAAAAATTCAAAAAGATTAGGGGTGTACCCCATTTGTACCCCGCTCCATCCCCACCATACAAAAGCGAGAGAAAAAAATAAAAATAAGAAAAGAAATGAAGGACAAAGATGCATGATGTACGAATTGGTACACCAAATGGTGTACCACTAGCATTCCTCCCAAAAGTTTCATATTAATTTTATTAAAAGAAATGCTACTTGGGGGTATAATTCTAATATATATAAACATTAATTGGATGGGCTAGGCAGGCAAAAGGCAAATGCTATAAACATTTAGAAACAATCTTTCCATAAAGAAAACATAAATAAATTGACCTTACAAATTACAACCCACCTTCACATCATTACAACCATATTTTCATAATCATAGACATTATTCACTGTTTACTTTATTTATGCACGCTAAACTTTTCATATTCAGAAATATTTTTATTATACCAATCGTATTATCACGGAGCAATATTTCTTAATAATTTTTATGAAAGAATTTTAAAAGACTTATTGGTAAAAATTCACATGAATAGTCTTTAAACTTAAGTTCAGTTTGGTACATGAAATTCAAATTATAAAATTGAAATTAGAGATAACAATTCCAATTATGTTGTTTGGTAGCACAAAAATATTTGAATTTGGAATTGGTAGTGCCAAAAATAAATTGGAATTGGAGAATTATATTTAATTCCATCCAAATGAATTTTATAGAATTTCAACTTTCAATTCAATTCTAATTCTTTCAATTTTGTGTACCAAACGGACCCTTAGTGATTTTGCATGAATATCTATGAGAATCAAAGAAACATCTCATTTTGCAAGAATTTTCCTCCTTTAATAAATAAAATGATGGTAGTATCTCGAGTATTTTCATTAACATGTTAATAATTTTTGGACTTTATTTGGACAGCAATAATGATCACGTTGTAATTTTGAGAAATTCATGTAAAATCACAAATTCGAAATATTATTGGCAATTTTTAAAAAATAATAATTAACACACAAATTCAGACAGGGAGTATTTTTTTTTGTGTTTTAAGAAAGACTTTAAAGGAAAAAAACCAAACCACCAATTTCCAGGTCAAAAAAAGCATTGACCTTTGCAAGATCACCTCTTCCAACTTCTACTTCTTGACAGTGGATCTTTTGTGATTCCTTCAACAACCCAAGTCTCCTTTACAATATCTGTAGAGATTGTGCATAATTTCTTCCCATATCTCGTCTCAACTAAGTTTTCTCCCTCATACATTTCAGCCATTGTTTTTGATGAACTCTCATCTCCAACTTCTTCATGATCATCATAGACATCATCACCCACCTTCTCTTCTAGCCAGCTCTTAGGCGGAGCCGAGCGGCACCGCATGAGCAAGAGAGCGTTGCGTGGCGGGACCACGCCACAATCCGCCCCGGAAGCTTTTCCGCGTTCTTCTTCTGCGGAGCTGGCTTCCGGGTTCTGGGGTTCTTCCAAGACCATGAACCATTTAGAGAACATGGCTCTTTCTTCGGGTTTTGCCTCGCCTCCATCATCAGTGTTCTGTGTGCCAGTGTCTTCTTCTTCTTCTTCTTCGTCGTCGCCGTCGTCCTCGTCCTCGTCATCAGAGGTGGCAGAAGAGGGGAACGCGCCAAAGCAACGAAAGTCGAAGCGTACGCCACGCAGGCACGCGAAGAATTGCATCACGTCCTTCTTGAACCAGAGGGGGGAGGACGGCGATGAGCCCTTGTAAGTATGGCGTCTTTCGTGCAGCTTCTCTATCTCCTCCATGACGGCCTGCCAGTTCTTACCTGAACTGGCAGGCCGGCCTGGCCGGACCTTGATCTGTCCGGCACAAGTGACTTTAGGAGATGTTGGCTCGGCAATCTCGGAGGCTTGCTCGCTCCCTCCGGATCGCAATGCTAACAACTTCTTACGGTGGTGGTGGTTGCGTTTGCTGGCCTGTAAGAGCCTGGCCGGGCTACAAATGGGTTTAGGACCTTTGGGCATAAGGGTTAAATGTGATCTTGAAGGAAGGCAAACTAAGAGGTCTTTTGATGCATTGGCATAAGGGCATATAGGCCTCTTGCTCTCTCTCACATTCATTGTGTGGCTTATTCCCCCTCTCTCTCTCCTTGTTGAAATCTTTTGGCTATCTTTAGTTTTGAATCACATCTCTCACCAAGTGTGTTTATTATGGGGGGTTTTTGAGGTGTATGAGGACTACCTTAGCTTTTTGAACTTTGAAAAAAGGAAGCAAAAGTGGAAAGTATGGGGTAGTGGCGATTTGTATAATAATATGCTTTATGATTTGTATGCTCACATGCATGTATCATGTATATGTAACTTGATCATGTTTCCATGGGTGTTTAATGCTTTAATGCCAAAAGTGCTTTCTTGCTGGGATAGGATAACAACCATGATATGTGGGTTCTCAATGAGTATGGTGCATCTTAAACCATAACTAAAACATAATAACTTTCTCAATATAGAATCATATATTTTTATTTCTCAATATAGGACTATTGATCATTATTCATTAGTCATTATTTAAGTAAATATCCACTATCACTGAATATTATTCCTCCCACTAGACATTATTGAGTATTATTTAGAAATAAAAAAATTTAAGTCTTACATTGAGAAATGACTTATGTTTTAATCATATTTAGTACAAATTTTTCTTTTTTTTTAAATCAAATTTTACAAACTTTACTCATACATTATGAAAAAAATTTTATTTAATTATAATTAAAATTTAGTATAATTAAATTCATTTTGAATATCTAAAATCACATACTCCCCTTGAGCCGGATATATTTTTAGATGAATCCATTCTTGATTAAATTATACAAACTTTGATCATAAAGTAAAAGTTGCTATAATGTAAACTTTATTAAATTGGATTCATTTTGAAACTTAGTTTTGTGTATGAAATTTTATACTTTTTTGTTTTCCTTACTCATTAGTTTAAGGCATGAAATTTTATACTCTGTACTTCATAACATTTATATATTTATATAAAATAGTAATTATTTTGTTTTTGAAAAAACAAATAAAATTAGTAGTAGTCTAAGGGTCTGTTTGGTGAGGAAAACAGGTATGGTATTTGATATCTAAGATATCAAATTCTTAAAAAATATGTTTTGTGAAGATAAAAAGAAATTCAAATGATATCTCCATATATGGAGAAGTGCCGCAACTTCAATTCGGCATATGAGTTTTGATTTTCTACTTGTTTTCCTTTAACAATTTTTTTTTGTTTTTATTTTTTAAATTCTTTTTAATTTTTTTCTTTTTAAAAAAATTTATGTGCTCTAGAATATTTCTCTAACGTGAATTTTATCCATTTACTTATGATGTGATCTAAGATATTTTTAAATGTGTAACAACTTATAAAAAAACTCGGCATTCACAAAAACATAAAAATAAAAAATCAATAAAATAATAAAATTTCATTAACAAAATTATAAATAAAACTTTATTCTACATTTCTAACCAATATAGTATATCTACGTTAAAACATTGTCATACATTTGTATCCTATATTTATTTTCTTAATTAATTGCTCACCAAACAAATATCATTCAGTTTTCAGAACCCATATCATTTCTCTCAGATTTTATAATTCATTTCTTATCATATCTCTAAAATTTACCAAACAGGTCCTAAGAATATTTTTTTGAGAGTCACAGAGTAAGTTTTATTTATAAAAAAAAGCCAGGGGGACACAAAAGTGATGACTCCACTTTAACCCCGTGTACAAAGAGATAGACACGGACTATTATTGTGTCAATGATTTTTTATTTTTATGCATATAACATATGCTAATCATTAATATATTAATATATATATATATTAATATATATAAATGAGAGTCCAAACTCTAAGGAGAGTGACATGTGGCATTGTTAAGAGCTAACATGTGGCATTACTAAGAGTTGACATGTGTCATTACTTATGTGGCTTTTTTATACAACCCAATTTATGAACTGAATAAAAAGAAAAGAAAATTATTTTTATGTAGCCATTTCTAACACCTAATATGTCACATAATTTTTCATATGGAAAATATAAATTAAACGTTTGGTAAGAAATATTTGATTAAATATAAATATCGGAAAAAAAATTCGTTTTTATAATAATATTCTTTCTAAATTCTATATTTTTTCTCTTTAATTATAAAAAATTTTTAGAATAGAATATAAAATACTCTCTTCACCTATAAATAAATTTTATTACTATTTATTATACCTTTACTTGAAATTAGTTTTTTGATTAAATTTATTTAAATATTGACACCTAATAAGTAAATTGCTTTCTTCACCAACAAATAACTTTAATATTTATTTTGATAGCTAATAGTCTAATATGCCACTTAATTAAAAATATAAAAAAATGTCCAATCAATATTTTGGTATGAAATCTTTGAATAAATTTAAGTATGCAAATGAAACATTCATTTTAATGATAATATCCTTTCCCAATTCAAAAATTTTTACTCTCTTCTTTTATAATAAAATTTTCAACCAATAGATTAATTGGTTTTTAACCTCTAAATCAATTTGATACAAGTTTTTGTTTATGATATATTAAAACGAAGTTAGTTTTGGTTTGAATCATTGAAATATTGATGTAAAATTTAAAACACATAATATATTTTAAAATTTACATCAAAAGATATATAGAATAAGAGATGACTAAACTATAATTATATTATAATAGAAAAAGAAAAAAACTATAAGATATTTTTGTAAATTTCTACTCAAAATCATAGAATCACTAATGTTTTTTTCTATTAATTTATTTAATTAGTGCTAATGAATAGAATCATTGGATTTTTAATTATTTTTTATTTTAATTTTTTGAATTATAGAATTGCTAATCTAAGATTTTATGTTTGACTTATGCGGGGAGAAAAGAATCATTTCGATATTTTTTAATCAATGTGAGAGAGGAAAATCATGATAATACGTGAGAGATGAATAATATTTATTTTTCTATTCAAAATTAAAGCTGTGACACAGGATAGAAGAATCATATTCTTTGAATCATAACTAACGCAAGGAGAATAATAATAGAATCACCAATATATTTTTTTTATTAAACTGTGGAAAGAAAAATAATATTTTTTTAATGAATATGAGGAAGGAGAATAATATTAATGCGGGGAGATGAATCAATTTTATTATATGGGGAGAATCTTTTTTTGCCCATCAATGATGGTTGTATAATGGCTACGTCAAGATTGATGTGGGTGATTTAACGGGGTTGGCTGATAGACTGTTGTGGTTCATTTTATTGCTTTAAATTATCAAGGGGCTTTATGTTGAAACACGGGTTTATCACGTTTTCGTACTAAAGCCGGCGTTCGTTGTTATGACAGGTTTTGATAATGCCAAACCGCCGTGAACGAGACAAGTCATTGAATATACAAGGCGAGAACCAAAGATGATAAGAAAGAGAACAAGAGCCAAAGGAAGACCAAGAACGAAGACCTTAATCATAGTATTGAGTGGGTCTTTATTGTGATCAAGACCGACTCAATCTTTACACCTTGGCTCTTTAGGCTAAAATCTCTCATTGCATTTCTTACATCATAAAAATGGTTTTAAACTTGTTTAAATCATTAAAAACACTTGGTGTTCGCCCAAACCAAAAACCAAGCCATCCAGTGTTCGGCTTTCAGAAACCAGCGTTCGGCTTTCGGTTGTCGGGTTTGGTTTTTGGCATCCGAACCAACCAAGTGGTTTTCAGCATTTTATGATCTGCTTTCACTCTTTGGCATGTTTAAACGGTTCTCCAACAAAAACACTTTGAAAACCATCTCTCGCTTTTAGTCGTTTGACAAAAACCACGCAAAACGGCGTAAACTTGGCTAGCCGTGGTTTTTACTCAAATGACGTGATTTTTAAAGTGTCTCACTTGATTTCTTAGCCAAATACATCAAATAAGTGTTTTAAACACTTGGTTTTTATTTTGGAGAACTTTGGTTTTTTCGGTCGGTTTTTGCATCGGTTGGCTAGGCCGTGGTTAAGGCAAAAACCACAGGTTTTTGGCTAACCACCCACCCAGCGGTGGGAAGAACATCCCATCGATGGGTAAGTAGCCCCTTAGCCAAACCAACTTCCAGAACCATGCCAAACAGCGATGGGAAGCTCTACCCATCGTTGTTCAAGCCTTGGTCCAATATTATCACAAGGCAGAATGCCCTTACCCAGCGATGGGAAGCTTTACCCATCGATGGGAAACCAGCGATGGGAAGGCTTAACCATCGATGGGAAGGCATGACCGTTGGGAGTCATTTAAGGCTGATTCTTTCCTTATTTGAAAGTCAACCTCCCACCCAGCGATGGGAAGCATTTACCCATCGATGGGTAGGTAACCGTTGGCTTCAAAACTGAAGGAAAATTGGCTTACCAGCGAT
Source organism: Cuscuta australis (assembly GCA_003260385.1). Classification (NCBI taxonomy): domain Eukaryota; kingdom Viridiplantae; phylum Streptophyta; class Magnoliopsida; order Solanales; family Convolvulaceae; genus Cuscuta; species Cuscuta australis. Next base: position 1,466,314 of record NQVE01000129.1, on the reverse strand, counting down.
GGGTAAGTCCTAAACATCGATGGGAAGCCAATATTCTGCAGATCCCAAATCTTTTCAATCCCATAAATCAAGCCAATCACCCCTTTAATGCATTGGTCCGTTGGAACCTATTTTGGCACTATAAAAAGGGGTGTTTAGGTCTGCTTTACATAACAAATTCACTTCACTTTATTCATATTATCATTGCATCCAAACAACATTATTTTCCATAGCTTTCTAGAGCCAATTTGTGAAGTTTGAGTTGTTCTTGAGCGTATATAGTTTACTCAACATCTACTCTTAAAGAGAGTCTTGTTCTTGAGTGTTCTTAGTGTTGTAAACACGTTTAGGGAAGCTTGTTTCCCTTGGTTGTACGAAGGAAAGGTATTTTCCTTCGGGTTGAAGTCTTGGAGTGCGGTATCTCCGAGCAAGTGTATTGAGGCTCGTGGGACTCGAGTTCTCAGATTGTAAAGGTTTGTTAAGCACCCGTAAGCTTAACGGAAGTAGTGTAGCTCGAGAGAGTCTCTCGGGAGGCTGGATTAGCCACAAGTTGTGGTGAACCAGGGTAAATCTTGGTGTGCTCCCTTTACTCCTTTTTATTCCGCTCTTTACTTTATCCCTGCGATTTTTATTCCGCAAAAATTTATAAACATTCTCGTGCCTCACTATTCACCCCCCTCTAGTGAAGGGCACTTATTCTAACAATTGGTATCGGAGCCTAACTCTCTACAAGCCTTAACCGGTTGAGAGAACGATCTATATTTTTTTGTTGAGAATGTCGTATGCAGGATTAAGTGAAGGACACTCCACCGTTAGACTTCTACTCTTCGATGGAACAAACTACACCTATTGGAAGGAACGAATGAGGATTTACATTCGGTCAATCAACTTCCAACTATGGTTAATCATCAAAAACGGTGAGACGATGTCAATGAAAAAGGTTGGTGAAACCACCATCCCAAAGAAGGAGGAAGAATATGATGCTGAAGACATCAAGAAGGTAGAAGCTTTTGAAAAAGCTAAACACATGATTTTTTGTGCAATTAATCTGGATGACTACCGAAAAATTTCTTCTTGCTCCACCGCAAAAGAAATGTGGGATAAGCTTGAAGTGACATACGAAGGTACGCCTCAAGTCCGTGAAGCTAAAATTGATTTTCTAACCCATGAATATGAGTTGTTTAAAATGAAGGAAATTGAAAGCGTTGATCAAATGTTCGACCGATTTTTAAAGATCATCAACGATCTCCATGTCCTTGGTAAAACATACTCGAACAAAGATCTTGTTTGAAAAATCCTTCGGAGCCTAACACCGGAATGGCGTTCAAAAGCCGATGCCATATATGAGTCGATTGGTAACACCAATGTCACCATCGATGGTCTTCGAGGTAATCTTAAAACTTATGAATTCACTATTCTTAAACCTTCTCTTGACAAGAGTCCCGGTCTCGCTCTCAAAGCCTCATCCTCAAAAAGGGTAGAGGTAAGTGACTCCGATAGCGATGACCATAATCCTTATAACTTGCTCAAGAAGTTCCAAGAGTTTTTGAAGGAAGAACTTGGGTCTCGAGATTGTAAAAGAAAGGGGGAACCTGTTCCAACGTGCTTTGGTTGTGGAGAACTTGGCCACATAAAGCCATATTGCCCAAACTGCAAGGAAAAGAAAAAGAAGGAACGAGCATACATGGCATGGGATTCGGAAAGTTCTGGTGACGATGCTGCCACCTTATGTCTTATGGCTCATGAACGAAATGGATAGGTAAGTGCTTCTAAATCTTTCTCATTTGAAGAATCACAAGAAGCCTTTCAAGAATTATTTGGTGAATTAAAGAAATCTTCAAAAATTGCCAAAGAGGCTAAGGCAAAAATTCATGCTTTAGAAGAGGAAAATAAATTTTTGGAAAATGATAATTTTGACCTCAAAAATAAAATTAAGGCAATGAATGAAGATTCTTTCTTTGACCAAAGTTCTACTTGTTCCTCTTGTGAGTCTTTAAAAGTAGAGAATGTAGAACTTAAGAGCACCATTGAAAAAATTAAGCTAGAAGTTAAGAATGATAAACCACCTAGAAGAACTAATAATCCTAGGTATAACAAAATTAATTTTAGAAAAAATAAAAGTAACAAGGTGAGACAGCCTAGAATTGACTCTAGGATTTTTACAAATGGTAGAAATATTTTGAGACAACCTAGAAATGAGTCTAGGAATTTAGTTAATAATTCTATGAATAATGATTTTAGATCACCTAGAAAGTTTTTGGCTCAACCTAGGCATATGCATAATCCAAACGTAGTATATCATTATTGTTCTAAGATAGGACACATAGCTCCCGTGTGTTTTGCTAAACATAGGGACACTTCTTATAATTATGATTTTTATTTGCCTAACCCCCAAGGACCCAAAAGCTATAGGTTCAGATGTCTGAATGATTCAGGACTTAATGGTTCAGACTGTTTGTTTCAGCCTCTTAATGGTTCAGATGTCTGAATGGTTCAGACATTTGCCTCTGAATGGTTAAGTATTATACAGAGTCTGAATGATTAAGACCTCTTATCTGAATTGATCAGACATTGGACTCTGAATAATTAAGTAATATACTAGCTCTCTTAATGGTTCAGACCTCTTACTGGTTCAGCACTTAATGGTTCAGACCTCTTACTGGTTCAGCACTTACCTATTCAGAAGTTGTTAAACAACCCCTAAATAAGAGTAATTACTTCTAAAGGAAATCCCAAAAAATCATTCATTAGAATTGACCATAACCAAAAAGTTTGGGGTTGGTGAATCTTCTTCGACAAATTAATAATAATAGTAGTAATAATAATAATAGTAATAATTATAATCATATATATCCTTTAATATAAAATTTGAGAATTGATTAAATAGAATGATGACACGTGTACTTAAAGAGAGTTTATTTTTTTGACAAATCAGCCGTCCACGTGTCATTCTGCTGTGCGTTTTCCAAGCGGAAGAAAAAAAAGGAATTTGCCCCCCTCTTCATCGTCCCAATTCCAGCGGAAGGCCTTTCCATCTTCATCGCGAGAAATCCGCGATTTCCTCAGCCATTCGCCATCTCCTTTCCTTTTGATTTCTCAAAGCATTTTCAAGAACTCTTAGCTTGATTCGATACTAATTTTTTCCGTGATTTTTAATGGTGTTTCAAGAAATAATATTATTATAAAACTGTTTGTAATAATTAAATTGATAAGTTTAAAACGAACTGCATGGTTTCATTGTTGAGTGAGATTTCAAACAATACAGCACACATATCTACAAAACCTATATAGCGTATTTCATTCGTACCCCCCAAAAAAAATTGCACACATAAATACAGCACGGAGTTTTTCAAGTCCACGTGTTATAACTCAAGGAAAGTATATACTCCAAAATTAATCTTCTGAATCTAGGGGTGGACACGGTACCGGTATGGTACCGTCACCGGCAACGGTACCGCCGGTACCCGCCACCGTCACCGGCAAGGTCGTCGTGTCACCGGTTCCGGGAACCGGTACTGGTACCGCCACTTTCGGTACCGGTTCCGGTACCGCCACTTTCGGTACCGGTTCCGGTACCTATTTTTTGGTACTGGTACCGGCGGTACCGGTCCGGTTCCGGCACCGGTATAATTTTTTTTTTTTTTTTTTTGATTTGAAATGCAAAAAAGTTAAAAAATAAAAGGTGGGGGGCGAAACAATTGCATTCTTTCCTTAAACAATTGCAATTTTTAAACAATTGCAATTTTACAATTGCAATTTTTTATAATTTAAAAATTAAAAACAAAAAATAGGGGGGGGGGGGCGAAACCGGCCGGTCCGGTACCGGAACCGCCGGTCCGGGAACCGGAACCGGTACCGGCCGGCACGGTATACTATCCGGTTACTCGGGGTGGCGGTACCGGAACCGGCGGTTCCGGAACCGGAACCGTCCCGGAACCGTACCGTGTCCACCCCTATCTGAATCTAACTCATCTAAGGGTTTCTGGTAGCAAATTCAAATTACACGTTCCACTTTTAGCTACTGAGTATTTTTTTGAATTTAAATTTCAGAGTTCAAAAGTTAAAAAAAAAACTCAAAAAGAGTCAAAAGAAAGAAAACATTTAGAAAAAACTGAAAAGAATTTAAAAAATATTAGAAAAATTTAAGTGCTAAAAAATCACTCAACTAAATGATCATCCAAATAAATATTTAAGAAAGGTTTAATTTTAAATTAAAAAAATCATCATTGTAGAAATTGCAGAGAATTGAAAAGAGTTAGAAGTAATTTTTCCGAACCCCAAAAAGAAGGGCCTTTGCCTAAAGAAATTAGTTGATGAACAAATAATCGTTTGGGCACGTAATTCTCAACAAAGGATGGTAATTTTCTTCTTGTACTGGTAACTTTTCATGATCAATATTACTACGTATTAAGCTTTGATCACCATTTATAGAAAAATATACTCCGTATTGTATTATAACATAAATTTTAAAATTGAGAGATTCATATTTAAATGTAATTTTGAAATTTCATATTTTTTGGAATATATAGTGATATATAAATAGAGATAATAATCAAATATTGCATTAGAGCAAATAACAATTAAACTTGTTGCAAATATTTTCTCCACCTATAAAAATGTTAACTCAAAATTATTTTTTATTCCATTTACATGAAAATTAAAAATAAAATATAATAATTACCCCAAAGTATATACAAAGTGGGATTATGTAACGATATGGACTGATGAAATCTACTACTAGTATTTTTAAACCATAAACAAAAGTATTTTCTACTACCTCATCTTTGAGTATTTTTCTCAGTTTTGAATTTTTTCAGTCAACTATTTTTAATCTTTAACCTATAATTAAATAAAACATACGGAATATATTGTTTATTAATAAATTAATACAATATTTTGAAATTATTTAATATAATAAATCTAATAAAACTATTTTTTGTATCAACATCTAATATCATTTTTATTTATTTTAAAATCAAAATTAACCAATTTTGACAAAAAAAAAAAATCAAAAGTTGATAAATACTCAGACCAGGGGAGTATGTAGTATACTTGTTCCATTGTGATGTATACCACTAATAATGTTTTTAGATTTAAATTGTGTTCTAAATTTCTGCAAAGTCTAAACAAAAAGCAGGGAAAGGGATTTTAAAACTTATCCAACACAGAGTTGAGTTTTAGTTACACTTGCAGCAATTTCAATCAAAATGTTAGAAAAACTAAATGGTAAGTCCATAGTCATAACCAACTTCAGTTTGGTAAAAAGAAGGAATGGAAAATTAAAAGAAACGGACAAGTAAAGAATTGTGTTTGATTTGATGGAAAGAAAGAGGCAGGGAGTTGAAGAAAATGTGGCTAAATTAAATTCCTAAAGTGAACTCTTAGAACATACTCTTTGTGCAAATGAAAAATGTTTAGAGGAAAGACTTGTGAGGTACACAATTGTTTCAAAAAGATGTTACAATCATTTTTGAAGAGACAAAAGAAAAGTTCTTTGAGTAAAACTCATTTTAGGATTGTGGGAAGATATATTTAGAAATTACCCTTACAATAGGGATATAAGAAATAGTTGTGGACTTTGTGAATGGAGATGATGAAATCATATTGGGGAGGGAGGGTATATATGTCAGCTATATTAGCCAAATTGTTCTCAACTCTTGAATTTAAATGCATGAAGAAACAATAAGATTAACTTGAAAACAAAAGGCCACCTAGATAACAATAACACCCAATTAAAGATTCAGCAACCAGCACATGAATCAAACTAATATGGATTCAAGAAAATAAAATAAAATCAAGATGCACTCAAGCAAAAAAATGAAGTGTATCTTGAAAATCTGGTCTTGTAATGAGCACAAGGGAGGGACAATACACAACCAAATGCAAAAGTAATCTCTTATTTCCTTCCATTTTTTAACACTACTCCAAATGAAGAGCATATCAATTATGCATGAAGAATACACTGAAACAATGACTACTCATAGTGTATATCTGCATTCACCTTTAGAAGATTTGAATGTAGACTTGAGAACTTAAACAGAATCCATAAACCAAACAAAACAATTAGAAAATCACATTCAAATACCTAATGAAAACACAAGAACGGTATGATAAACAAGAAGCATTCATTCAAGGAAAAACACAAAATTAGATCCTGAAATGTTGTAAATTGAGTAACAAGAAATAAGTTTGAAGACGAGAGAAACAAAATGCAAATCCAGTACTAACAGTAGGAATCTCAGATTTCCAACAGATTTATAAAGAAAAAAACAGGTTTACCTAGAATCGAGCCCAGAACTACCACCATTTCAGCTCAGAACCTGAGTTTGGTGAAGAACCAGCGGTTTTTCCCGCTCTTGAACCTCTCCTCGAATCGGGCCTTCGCCTCCTTAGCAGCGGTGACCTTTTTGTCGCGAGTCTGGAGGCAATCGGGGGTGACGACCTCCTTGAGATCCACGTCGAGCGTGTAACGGGTGGGCATGATGTGCTTGTAATTGACCATCTTCACGAACACCTTGACGCGAGACTTCTTCGCGCGCTTCTTCTCAGAGTCCTTCCTGATGATCTTCGCCGGATACTTGGCTATGCCGGCCACGAGGCACCGGCCGTAGGAGCGTCCCTGGGGACCGTCGTCGAAGCACTTCACGATCACCGCCTTGCGACCGGCGTACCGGCCCTGTAGAAGGATCACCGCCTTGCCTGGTTTGAGAAACTTCACCATCCTTGCGCCTCTCTGCCGCCGCTGCTCAGCTCAAATGTCTGTCTCTCTCGACCGCTTGTCTCGAAACCCTAACGGCGGGTTATATGTATCCTTAACTCCTTGCGTCTCTTGAAAGAAAAACCCTATCGGTCGCCAGTTTCATGGGCTTCTTTTTGTAACTGGGCCTTTCAAAAAGTGATTAGTTTGGCATTCAATTGCACGAGATAAAACTTTGGTGATAGTATTATTTGCTCAACCATCCTAGGGATACGCTAGATATATGTACTAAGACCAACTCCAATGCACCCTTTATAATCTTAAAAATAAATGGTTTACACTTTACTGTAGATAAAGTAGAGCTCCAATGGGTCATTTAAATTTTAGAGCATTAGTTATTTTTAACTTTACATACTCTATATATAGATGATCATTAGTCATATGCTATAAATAAAATGAGCAAGGTTCCCATGACATCAATGTCATATGATGACTCGGGGGCGCTCCGGTCCCCGTTCGTAAATTGACGGTTCCTACCCCCTAACCCCCCGGTAAACCCTTCCACCCCGCCTCGACCCGAACGCACCCCCCACCCCTTCAATTGCACCCCACAAATTGATTTTGACTTTAGAGTCAAAATTTGGTGGAAAAATATTATTATAAAATAATTCTAACTTATTATAAAAATTTAAAAAATAAATGATGTGGTTGGAGAGGTGGTAGAAAAGTAGAATGCTAAATCACTGTTGGGAAGCTAAAATAGCATTTAGCTTTCCAATTTTTAGCACATCCATTGGAGATGCTCTAACATTTTGATTTGGTTGTTCAAACTGGTATAATATATTAGTGTGATAAAAAAGTTCTGTACTAATATTATGTGCATGTATAAACTATTACACTGACACAAAATAAAATTGCAATATTGTAGCGTATACTCAATCTTGATTGTTAGCCTTTTCGGGTGATTTGAGTGACCCTAGAGGTCAGTGGCATATGATTACACCCAGTCTTTTAGACATCTATAATATTTTGTTCATAAAAATTTATGATACTTACATCTCTAACCCTTACTAAATTTCTCACCCAGTCCTCTATGCCCCATGTCTTCTCTATCAATTAAATCTTGTAGTCAATCCACAAAGAATAAACGGGGTAGGGAGGCTAGTGTAGGGTAAAGAGCTGGGTGGGGTTAAGATGGAGTTTCGAAAAGTAAAAATTATCAATTTGGGAATGAATACTGTAAGAACTAGTATCAATTTTTCATAACCTTTCATCAATAGGGTTGTTCACGTTTGGGGCTGGACCGAAAAAACCGACCGAACCAATCCGTTTATTACAAATAATCGAGAGTTAAAATCATGTCGGAAAAAGTATTACAAATAAATATAAAAATTATATCGTTTGATAGAGTTTGAATGTCTGATCACAATTATGCAACCGAATTTCAATTCGAAAAAATTTGTACAAAAAAGTGCACTCCGACTGGGACCAAATTAGTCCCAATCAGGGAAGAAATCTACAAACGGTGCCTCCTCCTCCACTACGCCGACTGTGAATCACGTATGATGCAGCAATGGTTGTCGCCTTCTCCAAGCTCTCCATATAAAAGGAAACCCAATCCTTCCCATTCTTCACCAAAACACTCCATTTCTTCTTCTATTTTAGTCTTTGTTGAGAGATGAGTGCAGTGGTACTGTCAATTTGGTGAGACGTCGCCAGAGTAAATCATAATCCTCGTCGGAAGTTTCGCCGGAATTTTCCCAAAACCTCCATTTGAGCCCGAGATTAAGAGAAAGAATGATGTGGCATGATCCTGGCGGTAGACAGAGGCGAGATAATCAGGATAGATGTGGTGGTTTGAATTTAATGGTATAAATTAATTATGTTTTGTGATTTGCTAAGCTTCTGCGACATTGAAAACTCTGTACTGTTTCTATTATGAATAATATTATTGTGATAAAAAAGTGTTTGAAATGTTTTGAATTTTACGTTTATCAAGTTTATACGTTAGTACGAAAGGGGCTGCAGACTTGGATGGATTAGGATGTTACACATTTGCACTAATTCAACTCTAATGGAACAATAGTTACGAAGACCCAAGAAGAGTTGAGTCCCCTCAGGCAAACAATGCTTAGAAGACTACATGTTTAGATATAGATTGGGTGTAAGATCAGGGATAACAAAACTGTGTTTGGTGAACCATACATTTGTGTGCACTAAGCGTCTTTCAAGGAGACGATTTTTCTAGAGCAACAACATTTTTAACTGAAAATCGATTATGAAAGAAATAATAACAATTATATTGTTCGACCATAAAGTATTTGACTAATTTCTTAGTTATGTTTGATAATTAAAGAGTTTAGTTTGACATCATACGTGAACGGTGAATCCCTTACTCGAGTTCAATATAGGCACTTAGAGTACTCTAAATCATAAACTTGATGGCTACTACCCTCTAAAGTCTAAACCCCCACCAAGTCCTCTTGCCTCCTCCCCCACTTTCCCTCAAGATGCTAAATAACGAGCAAAGGGAGGGACGAAAGAGCATTATGAGTATTTCAATTGAATTGCTAAAAAGGATTGGTGTATAAGTAAGGTCAAATTACACTCCATCAATTATGAAACATAACTAAAAAAAACTTGTCATATACATTATGGTCAAACAATGTAAATGTTGTTCTTTTATATTGAAAGTTAGTGGTCAAAAAGAGATACCATATTGTAATAAAATAAATTATTAAAAAAAATATGGTTAAAATTTTGAAAATAAAGTGAACACAGTAGACTCCTCAGTCCTCATGTAGTAATCCAATACCATTAGAGCTGAAAAATAAGTAGATCAAGCCGAGTTCAGATAAGCTTGAGTTGGGAGGTGCATATCACGACCTAACGTTATCGAGTTTAAATCAACCTTACAAGTTATGAGTTGAGAGATGCATGTCATGACTTAGCAGTTGTATTTTACATTAACATAGCATGAGTTGGGTTTATATATAGGGGACGGTTCCCATGACATTGGAACATCATGTCTTAGGATTACTCGGGGCCGTTACGGTGCTCCATTCGTAAAATTGATGGTTCCTACTCCTAACCTCCCATCCGCTCCTACACGAACACTCCCACCCCCTTCAATTGTACCCAAGTTAATTGTGACTTTGGAGTCAATTTAGACTACAAAGTCAAAATTAACTTGGGGTGCAATTGATGGGGCTGGGGGTACCATTAATTTTACGAACAGAACACCGTAGCGACCTCGAGTTATCCCATGACATGTGGTTCTAATGTCATGTGAACCTTCATATGTAGTTATATTTAAAACTCTTTCGGATTTGATGTCTGAACCGATTTTAATAAGAATAAGTAATACTCTCCATTCCTAATTAACTATCTATTTCACTTTGCTTGTCAAACATTTGTCTAATTATATATAAAAAATATAAAAAATTAAAATATTAAAATGATACCAAATTATTGTTATTGAAAAATGAAAAATACTTTAAATGTATTATTTTTAATATTTTTTTGTTAATAAATTCAAAAAGGGAACTTTGAAGTTTGAACAGCTCTTTCCTTTCCCAACTCCATGCGACGACCGGAGACGACGGCGATGGCAATGGGAGACCGGCAGAAACTGAAAGGATGACGGAGAGCAGCTGCGGATTTTGACAGCCGAGGAACTTGGAACAGGTTAATACTTCGATATCACACCTCGATGTTTTTTATAGAAACTGTGATTTTACATGATTGCTTCTGGCGGTAAATCTTGGTCTATAGGGTATAACTATTTGCAGAATTGAGTTTTCGAATTAGATGATTTGATTCTTGTGAGAAGGTGGCCTCAATGTAAAGCTACTATTAATTTTCTTTGAGAGTGCGTTTTTAGTTAATTGGTTTTCTTCTTCTTGTTGGTGTACTTATATTACTTAAGAAATGGTAGTTTGGAATTTGGATGCTCACTGGATGATACATGAGATGAAGAAATGGTAGTCAGAGGTTTGATGCTGGTTACCCTCCGCAAATCGCCACGGCCCGGGTTTCTCTTCTCCACTCATATCGTTCTAAGGGCACAATTTTTACATTCTGTATACCGAAAAACATGGTACTTTTCTCTCTCCATAACTCTCTCTTCCTACAGTTTTGCTTGTGCGGCGAATAACAATTTGATATAGGGCATTCTAGTCTTTGTAATCATATATGCAAGGTTTTCTGGAATGAGCCGGCAATCGGGCCACTCTATGGACCCCGAAATTGCAATTTTAGAGGGACAAATTGTGTCCGGTTTCTATCCACGTTTCCCAGAGCTCCAGAGTCAGTGGCTGGTGGAAACGTTGCCGCTGATGGTATTGATCCATCTAAGGAAGTGAAAGTAAAAAGAAAGAAACTGAAGGGTAGAAGGGCAGTAGTGAAATGGTTGAAGTGCCTCAGGTGGAAGAAGAAGAAAGAGTTCCAAAAGATGACTGCAGAGGAAAAATTGCTTTTCAATCTGAGAAAGGTGAACACTTTTATCACCTCGTTCTAGTGGGACGATAATTAGGATGACTCCTGAATTTGTGCTTGTCAACAATGTAATTCTTACAAAAGGGACAAACAACACTAGCAATAACACCAAAACCCATTTTAATCCCAAGACCATTAAACCTTTGATCCATAATGCATTAACTACCTAAACTTCAGCTCTACTTGTTTTATGGTATCCAAAGTGTTTCGGAAATAGTGGAATTGCATATCTGCTGATGATCTTATATCAATGTTTAACTAGTGGTGCAATTTAGAGTTACATAGAACTTTTTATGGAAGGGTTGGTTAGAGCTCTTCAATGCTCAGAAATGGTTAGAATGATAGAGTAAAATTTAGAAATTTATAAATTTCAATTGGTGTATCCTAAACTAGAGACGTAATTTTAAGAGAATGCTAATATTATCATTGTACTAGGCACGCAAAAAAGAAGAAAGGCTTATTGAAGCTTTAAAGAAGATTGAACCCAAGGAGACGTCAGAAGCTACCCATGACCCTGAGATACTGACTCCTGAAGAACACTTCTACTTCTTAAAGATGGGGCTGAAATGCAAGAATTATGTGCCTGTTGGAAGACGCGGGATATACCAGGGTGTGATCCTCAACATGCACCTGCACTGGAAGAAGCACCAAACACTCAAAGTCATTGTGAAGACCTTTTCTCCTGAGGAGGTCAAGGAAATTGCTGCAGAACTGGCAAGGCTAAGTGGTGGGATTGTTCTTGATATTCAGGATGATGACACCATTATTATGTACAGGGGAAAAAATTATTCACAACCGCCAACAGAGATAATGTCTCCCAGATGCACACTTCCTAGGAAAAAGGTCGTCTTTTCCTTCTTTGCTTTCCCATAATAAAGTTCTATCTTGCTTACTCTTAAATCTAAGACGATCCCACCATATTTTTTTGACTGCCAGGCTCTAGATAAATCCAAATACAGGGATTCCTTGAGAGCTGTTAGGAGATATATACCTAGACTGGAGCATGATCTTGAGCTCCTTCACGCCCAAGCAGGGAACCATGCTAGTTTTCCAGAAGAAAACAAAATGATTGGCTCAGAGAGCTGTAATTCTGATCATCATTTTGAGTTGCAAGCTGAAGCATCCAAACAGCTGAATGAAGTAATGCATCAAACTGGTCAACAGGATGATGAAAATAACTTGGTGGAATCTGATCCAGATGTAGATTCTGAAGATCTATCTGATATTTTTGAGACCGAGTCTGAGGAAGAGAATGAGGACAGGAATGACACGCCTCTTTATTTGCATGAATTTGAAAAGTTTCCTTCTCTAAGTAATCGGGAAACCAAAGATTTTGAGGAAGATTTGAGTCAAGTATGTGCTGATTCAAGGAGAGGGACATTGCAAGGCAGAGATATAAAAGCACCAGATTTGGAAGAAGTTGATAAGATGATCCTGCAAGCTGCATCCCTTTTGAAGAAAAATAGGAGATGAAAGCCTGTTTCTACAGGTTGGTTAACTCATTCCTTTAGAATTTGAAACTTGAGAGCGAAGTTTTGTACTACAGATTCTTTTCAACCTATTTGTCTGAATCACAGCAGCAGGTAAAATTAGATATGGAATAGTAAAAGAGTGTTAAGTGTTGGGGTGGGATGACTGAATTGTAGCATCAGGAAATATGCTCGGCTAAGTTGCACGGAGACTGGAAACACTAATTTAATTTTTACAAATAATTTGGGTGTCAACTGTCAAGATGTCCCCATGTACCCAAACGGGGACAGTAAACGGAACTTGTTTGAAGAATCCTTGCAACAGTGATATGATCAGGCAACAAAGTTCATTGTTTACACACTATAAGTATAACGTCTCTATTATGCCTCCTCACTTGGAGTACATAACAACATCATTAACGGTAACATTAGTAATTAGTAGTAATCATAATTGTTAACGACAATGATGATGATAATCATGGTTGTATCTGAGCCGAGGATCTTCGACAAACAATCTCTCCACTCCACATGGGTCGAGGATCTTAAAATCCTTCTCCCGTTGTAACCATCTTGGTCCTTCGCTCATTCTTAAGGAGTTTGATATGCTCAAAGTATCTCCTTATCCTGATACAATAATTCGTTATTGTATCAGACATTTTTTTTCATTAGGCGAGACACATTGGATTTGCACTAGTACAAAAGGTTATTCCTAGTCTAAACCGCCATGAATCTCACCCAAAAGATTCTGTTGGACCCTTGATGTCATCGTTTAAGGCAACCCGCTACTTGTTTGTTGGAAGTCCATTCAGAGCATCCTACAATCAATTTAACCAGTTGGCTGTTTGAAAGTTTATTCCATGTGGCCCGTGATCCTTTAGTGTTGCCATTATTTTTCGTGATGAGGGGAGTCTATTTGCAAGTAAACAAGTGATTAAATTAAAAAAATATCAATTATCTACTTAGAGGTAGAGAGCCTGTGAGATGGAATTTTGCCTACGAGGTTTGAAAACCGACCAAAATGTTGAAGGTTTGAAAACCAACCAAAATCTGGTGGAATTTCGCCTACAGGGTTCTTCTGAAACATCTGAACAAAAGACAGCTGACAATCTACCCATACCTAATGGGCATTTTGCCACACAATTCACAATTGATCCATGAACAAGGACATCCCCTCCATCTTCGTATGATTTCTGAATTCTTCTTTCCTGTCATGCTGTCATTCTCTGAAAATCTGTTCACGTAGATGCAAAGAGTGCTCAAATTCTTGAGGATGAACATGCTACTAGGAAAATCTTCAGTTGATCCATTTGTTGACAAATCCAAAAACTCTCATATTTTTTTAGATTTACATTAGTCTGCTCATATTCGCCTGGTTCATCTGAAGATTTGTGGGATTTCTTGTGGAGAGAAGGGATTCTGGCTCAAAAGAACTCCAAGGTTCAAGAAGTTGTGAATCTTTGAAGGGAATGAGCCATTTGTGACTGCTTCTACAAGCTGTAGCCCTTTTAGCTTGCAATTACAGCCAGCCTAGGTGAACTCTGGTGACTGCACCATCCTTTTAAAGGTACGTACATGTAAGAAAATAAATGTAAGAGCTACAAGATAAATAGAAGTAATGGAAGTAGAAATGGTATAGGAGTGCACTATTTAGTTTTTAGTTGTGCCACTCATAATAAAAAGTATGAAACACACTTGACAATTTAGAAAAAAAATCATGTACGGGGAATTGCCTATTTGCACCTCCCTATCACATGAAAATGAAATTGGCATGCGATTGACAAATTGTTAGCACTAGCTAGACTAGTGGCGGTGCCCCTCTAGTGGGTGGTGATTATGTTATGTGAGGATTATGAGAGAAAGTGATGCAACTTAAAAGAAGCATTTGATGACGATTCAATTGTTGTTCCCTCTGAGTACCCTAGTAGCTTAAGAGACAAGTTTCACACTGATTCGTTCACCACTTTGTGTGAGGACTTGATTCGTTTAAACAAAGAACATATTCACACTAACAATGATTTTTCATGTTGGGTGCAAGTATGTAATGTCTTCATGTTAAGCCACATACAATACCTTCTGTTTCATGTTAAGATGAAGACATTGGAGACATGAAGAAAGATGACACATGAAGCATAAGATGTTGTAGGTGTCTTAACATAAAGACAATGGATATCTACGTCCAACATGAAGGATCATTGTTAGTGCGAAAGTGTTCTTTGTCTAAACAGATCAACTCCTCATAGAGTGGTGAATGAATCAGTGTGAAGCTTGTCTCTTAAGTTGATAAGAGGCTTAGAGGAAACATTAATTGAGTCGTCATCAAATGCTTCTTTTAAGTGCATCACTTACTCTGACATTCCTCGCACATCATAATCACTATTTATGGAAGGGGCATCGCCATTGGTCCCGCTATTGCTTACAATTTGGTCAATCGCCTACCAATTTCATGTGATACAGAATTATGAAAATATTACTTTGTATTTTTCTAGCACGGGTTTTGTTAAGGATGCTTATAGATTGACAAGATTATTAATGTGATAATGAGAGTAGAAAATTACATATATACTGTCATAGGCAATTGCCCTACATATTGTTTTTTGAATAAGAAATTACTCTAAATAAGTACTCCGTATAAAACATAGAAAAAGTACCAAAGTAAGAGCTCTATGTTTTTATATCAAAAAAAGAATTTGTACTGTGGTAATGTGACACTGTATATATACAAATATTTCATAATATATTTTGATAATGTATATGGTAATGATTGGCACTGAAAATACATTTTATTTCCTATGTTAGGAATAAAAACATAGAACTTCTATTTTTGTATATTTTCAATGTTTCACTTCTATTTAGTTTTTTCCCCTTTTCGAATAGTGAAGTATGTTTCATACTTTTACTACAAATTGGCACAAGTAAGAATTGCACTCTTATATCACTTCTCCTTTCCATTTCTCCCACACCTTTGATAGTTTTTGCATTTATTTTCTTATAAGTGTCTACCTTTAAGAATGCTGCTGGTTTTTTAAATGGCAATGACAATAAAGGCCAATATGTATCTTTAGGCCATGTTTTATGGGGAATTGACGGGTGTAAAGATGTATGATGTGTAGTGATGAAAAATATGTGTTACGGTGAGTGTGAAAGAATGTGATGATGTGTGAATGCGTGTTAAATTTTGATTGATGGAGATTAAAAATAAAAAAAGGCAACGGCGGGATGGCCATCCCTGCGTGAGGGGCCACGCCCAAAAAATTGGAAGGCGTCGTGGGAAAGGGGCGTGTATGAGGCGTGAAGGAGGCCCTCCTCAAGCACCATAACACATGCTCTTATGATGCTTTAAAGTACTCACTCCGTCCTAAAATATTATTCTCACTTACTTTTTACCTGGTTAAACTTTAATCACTTTTTTTACCTATTTTTATTAGGTATTTGATAAAATAATATAGTCTTGTCACCACTTGTTTTGTAGAACTTTTGATGTAGTTTTTCAATATATAAATTTTATTTTTTAATTTTACACCTACAATCAAATAAATTGAATTAAAATAAAGTCGGTCAAATCTCGTAAAATGAACCGAAAAAAACATTATAGGACGGAGGGGGTAGGAATAAGGAACAAACTACGAGGACTTGAGAGCCGCACTAAAAATTGAATGACGGGCGTTTTGTATGAGGTGTTATTGGGATCCATAACTATGTTTAGAAGAATAAATATTGTGCGCTCAATCTTTTTCATAATGAGAAGGTGTGGAAGTATAAATTTTATTTCGGGACAAATGAAACACAAGATCTTGAGCTACCATGGTGTACCTACACCTCTCATAAAGTTTACTATCCCCGTTCTATTTTATTCGTTAAGTTTGATTTTTTTTGTTAAATTGAACAAAATAGGAGTTCGCGTTGTGGTAATGCGACACTCCATATGAACGTTTCATAATACTTTTTGGTAATGTACATGGTCATGATTAACACTACAATAACTCTTATTTCAGGAATAAAAACATGAAACTCAATTTTTGGTGTATTTTCAATGTTTTACTCCTACTTTAGTCTTTTTTCCTTGAACAAATTTTGGTCATCTCTTAAATAAAACCTGTATTGGATATTTTACAAAATGATTTCATTAGATTTATCATGTGGAAAATTATTAGAAATTTATTTCATTGTATTAATATACAAAAAATAATACGGAGTATAATTGATGATTAAAGTTCATCCTATAATACGGAAGGACTTATTAAATAGTTTATGTTATATAGTTTAATTTGATAGTTTAATTATTGTTATATATTTTTATTTACTTTTATATTGTTAGTGAAATTATAACACTTTTTCAAAGATTTTTTGGTTATTTATCGTAGCTTGATGCTGCTATTGGAGTGATATTACCATTAGGGTTTTATCATGATTAGGATTAATTAAGTATTTTAGCTATACATACTAATGTATCTAGTTATTACGTATTTTAGCTATACATACTAATGTATGTAGTTATTGAGTTATCAAAAATCAATCAAACAATCTAAATTCTTCATCTTCTTCCCCAGTTTATCAATTTTCTTCCATATTTGATACGATCACGTATCATCTTACTTGACTTAAAAAAATTAAACTAAACGAATACTATGAGTTAAAAGTGATAAATACCATGTTCCCTCCATTATATAATAAAATTTTTTAGTTTAATTTTTTTGAGTCAAACAAGATAAATTTCAAGTTTTTCAAGTAAATAAAAATTGTAATATATATATTAATTTATTAGAATTTTCAAAAATTTATTTCATTATACTCATATAAAATAAAAATTATTCAAAGTTTATTTAAATCGGATAAAAACAATAGGACAAAAGTAGTATAATAGAGAGCTAAATCCAAAGATATCTAAACTGAAGACCGGCCCCTAAATTTTGACCCTATAATTTTAGTTTCTTAGTTCGTATTCATATACTCGGTCAAAATAGGCACAATATTCAAAACACTCAATTTTTACAAGGACCATGCTACATATGCACCAAAAATTATGCTTCCTCCGTCCGAGAATATTCTTCCCGGGTTGACTTGGCACGCTTATTAAGGAGTAGTAGAAAAATGCCAAATTTCCAAAAATGCATATATTATAAACTTTTAAATCTCCTTTTTTTATTAAAAAAGTAATAAAAAAGTATATTAGAGATAAAATAGAAAGGTATTATTGAAATTTATCCTTAAAAAGTATACTAAAAAAGGAAATGAGAAGAATATTTCCGGACGGACCAAACAAGAAAGTGGGAAGAATATTTTCGGACGGAGGGAGTACCCCATTTGTACACCGCAGTTATACACAAACATTTTGATGGTTTACACCGACACAAATGTTGGTGCGTGAACAAAAATTTACACGGACACAAAGTGTTGGTGCGTTAACAAAAATTAGTTTTACACCAACACAAAATGTTGGTGCAAAACTGCGAGGTACAAATTGGGGTACAAAAGGTTGGGGTACAAGTAGCTTTATCCTTTTTACAAAGGATAAGCTA
This sequence comes from Cuscuta australis, assembly GCA_003260385.1. Taxonomy (NCBI): domain Eukaryota; kingdom Viridiplantae; phylum Streptophyta; class Magnoliopsida; order Solanales; family Convolvulaceae; genus Cuscuta; species Cuscuta australis. Next base: position 1,448,156 of record NQVE01000129.1, on the reverse strand, counting down.
TGTGTACCCCAACATTTATACCCCAATTTGTACCCCGCAAATTTGCACTAACATTTTATGTTGGTGTAAAACTAATTTTTGTTAACGCACCAACATTTGTGTCCGTGTAAATTTTTATTAACGCACCAACACTTGTGTCGGTGTAAACCATCAAAATGTTTGTGCAAAACTATGGTGTACAAATGAGGTATATTTTTTTGGTGTAAGTGTAGCATGGTCCTTTTAGGGAGAAATACGAAAATAACACTTTAATAACCTTATAATACTCAAAATAGCAGTGCTATTAGTTTTTGGGATGAATTCCCATTTTTGTCCTTAAATAAACTCCCAAAATTAGAATTATACTGCAATGTATACTCTTCACTGCCACATTATAAATAAGTATGAAATTCTCTGCTCTTCACTGCCACAATATGTTTGAGATTGAATTTAGTGCTCTAACACATACAACACTGCCAAAAAAAGAGCAGAATTCATTTTAAGCCGTGACCTTTTATTTTTTATGGTAATTATACACTGCAATATATACTCTTTACACTGCCACAATATGTACTTCCAAAAATTCAATGTCTGAAATACACTGCCACAATATATACTCTGCCAAAAATTCAATATCTGAAATACACTGCCACAATATATACACTGTCACAATATATCTACACTGTCACAAAACACAATAATTAAAACTAAAAATACAGCGAAATCCGAATAAAAGGATGCAAGACAAAATTTTAACATTTAATCTTCACACTGCCCACACCATAACACCTAATCTTCACGCTGCCAAAATCACAATGCCTTTCAAAAGACCTAATTTTTCAAAAGGGACAAGGAATCGTGGGCGAAGGCCTGAGGGCGCATCATCGCCGGCGAACGGAAGGAGAGACCGTGGAGTTCAATAGCGTGCGGGAGAACGGAAGGAGAGATTGGAGTTGAATGCCGTAATTTTTAATGAAAAAAAAGAAAAAGGGGTAAAGGGTATGATAGGAAAGGATTGACACCATAAATTGCTAAATTTGTTAAAAAAACAATGAATAGTGCTAAATGCGTAATTTAGGGTGAGTTAGAGTGTAGGGTGATTTCTTTTACAAAATACGGAGTACAAGTATACACTTATTATGATGTACGGAGTCGTTATCAGTCTTTTTGCGAAAGACCCGGCTTTTGGCAAAGCCCGCCAGAGAGTCCTCTTTATGGGAAAGAAATCACTTCAAATATGATGAGTATAACACCGACTATTATTTATTCTCAAAATAAGAGTTTCAAATTTTTTTCTTCAAAAGTATTATAAAATATTCATATATAAAGTCACGTTACTACAATGAAAACTCTTATTTGGAGGATAAAAACATAAAATTTCTATTTTGGTGATTTCTCTATATTTTTACTCGTGTTTAGCGTGATTTCTTGTGGTATAGTGTGACATTATGACATAGTATAGTAGCATTCCACTGTATTTTTTTGGTACTATATATTGACATTATTGACATTGTACTCATATTTTAACGATAAAAAATACGAACCTCCATATATTGATACTTTTGGAAAGACTATAGCTAAACGTGGAAGCTATTACCAAATGGGTCCTACAATAGAAAATGCTCATGACCACTTCCACCATATCCACCATTGGATTTGGAATACATGAGCAAAGGAGCACCATCATGCTCACAAACTTTGACCATTTCCCCATCAGGTGGTGAAAGATGTTGGAGGAATCTCAAGACCTCTTTCATGTTAGGTCTCTTAGCTGGACTCACACTTGTGCAAAAGATCCCTAGTTTGAACACCCCACACATCTCCTCCGCGGGCCCCGCGATGCTCCCGTCCAAGGCGAGCCCTATCGCCTTCCCTTGTTCCACGTGGTGCCTCGCCCAGTCGACCAGGCAACACTCCTCGTCCTCGTCGTTCGGCTCTCTTCCCGTTGCCAGTTCTAGGAGAATCACCCCGAAGCTGTACACGTCGACTTTCTCATTCACTCTCCTCGTATGCGCATACTCTGAAATCAAAATTGCAAAAAAAGATATTTGATTAAAAAAAGTCAAAGAAACGGACTTGTACAAAAAGAATCAATCAAAATAGGAGCAAAACATAGTCATTATCCTCAAAACAAGAGTGACATGCGTGACAATGTGACACTATATATTGACATTTCATATTGTCATAATATAGTGACTTACCCGGAGCTATGTAGCCAAAGGATCCAGCAACGGCTGAAACAGTGTTGGAACCACCCTGCCCTGCCAATATTCTGGCCAGCCCGAAATCCGCAATCTTGGCATTGAATTCGGAGTCCAAAAGAACATTGCTGGACTTGACATCTCTATGAACAACCGGCGGCGAGCTGTCGTGGTGCATGTGTGAGAGCCCCCGGGCAGCTCCGACTGCGATTCGAAGCCTGGTGGGCCAATCCAAGACCTGACCCGGTGACCGTTTCTTCTTCGGATGAAGCCACAGATCAAGGCTGCGGTTTTCCATGTACTCGTAAACCAGAAGCTTAGACTCCTCGCTTGAGATGCAGCACAGTAGCCTCACTATGTTGGAGTGCCGAATTGTGCCGAGTATCTCAACTTCTGCAGCAAATTCCTTCTCCAGATTCTCATCCATCTTGTGGCTGCTCCATATCCTCTTCACCGCAACTTCCTCTCCTCTCAATGGCACAACATAAACCTTTCCTGACCCGCCGCTACCGACCACATTTTTCTCCTCTAAGTTTTGTATAATGTTTGATTCTGTGAAGCTCAGGCTGTGGAATGGGGTGAGCTTCCAGTCTTTTACCACATCTGTCTTTCTCTTCCGGTAACTTGTGAACACGAACAGCATGTACGCGATGACTATCAGGGACAGAAATGCCAATGTGCTTCCAAGAATGGCCATAACTTTGGCTGGAATCTTGTCATATTTCTTGGGTTTTGGATTGCAAGTCGCGAGTCCTATGGAGGGTGTGGCAGCACAGAGACTGGGATTGTTCAGGAAGCTCTTCTCGAATGCTGCGACTTCAAGTTCTTCTGGGATTTTCCCGGAGAGATCATTGGACGAGAGGTTGAGTGAAGTTGGCCTTAGATGACCAATTTCAGGTGGGATTTTGCCAGAGAAATGGTTTTCGGACAGGTCCAGCTGGTTAAGGTTTGGCAAAAGGCCTAAAGCTGGAGGGATTTTCCCGGAGAGCTGGTTTCTGCTGCATATCAATGTCGACAGAGACTTCCAAGAAGTAATATTTGAGGGAAAGTTACCAGAAAGCATATTGCCATCAAGCATAAGGACAGACAATGATTTAAGAACTGTGAGTTCTTGAGGGATTTTACCTGTCAAGAGATTATTGCTTGCCTTAAAGGTGTTGAGATTGGTCCAAGTCGAGATGACAAAAGGAATTTCGCCCGAAAATCGGTTGTTGCTGATATCAACAAGAGACAGGTTTGAGGAAACCTCTTGTGGCAGCTGACCACGCAACTTGTTGTTGTAAATCATCAACTTTGACAAACTTTTAATTCTCCACAACCCATAAGGAAATTTCCCAGAAAGACTGTTCTTTTCGACCCGGACCTCATTCAACGTGTCGCAATCCTCAAGCGATCTAGGCAGCTCACCTGTGAGGTTGTTACCAAAGGCAAACAAGAAATTCAACGCTTTGTTATCGCACAAACCATCCGGTAGGGAGCCTGTGAGATGGTTCGAGGAGACATCGAATAGTTCAAGGTTCGAAAACCGACCAAAATCTGGTGGAATTTCGCCTACTAGGTTGTTCTGGAACAGCTTGACACAAGACAGAGCTGGCAATCTACCCATTCCTGATGGTATTTTGCCAGACAGTTGATTCATGAACAAGATCAACCCCTCTAACTTTGTCAGATTCCCGAATTCTCCCGGGATGCTTCCTGTCAAGCTGTTATTCGAAAAGTCGATATTCTCCAAATTCGAGGGCAGAACAGGTTTAGGAATAGGCCCTGACAATCTGTTCACGTAGAGGTAAACAGTGGTCAAGTTCTTGAGCAAGAACAGGTCACTGGGAATGTCTCCAGTCAACTCATTGGATGATAAATCCAAGAACTCTAAAGCTGTTAACTTGCTGAGGTTCCCCGGGATTTCGCCTATCAGATTTGCCTCATTCATCCACAGACTCCTCAGTTTCTTCAACTGGGCAAAACTCTGCGGGATTTCCTGCGGAGAGAAGGGGTTCTGGCTCAGAACAAGAAATTCAAGATTCAACAAGTTTCCAATCTCAGAAGGGAATGAGCCATTTGGGACAACTGCTGCAAGCTGAAGCTCTTTTAGCCCTTTCAACCCTCCAATTCCAGCAGGGATGCCGCCCACAAAGGAGTTGGAAGAAAGATTCAAAGCCCGAAGCTCGGGCGAAAGCCGGGCAATATCAGATGGGATGAGTCCACTGAAGTAGTTAAAAGAAAGGTCTAAAAATTCAAGCTTTGAGCAATTGTAGAGCGCTTTAGGAAATGGGCCATTCAAATTGTTGTGATTCAGGTCAAGAAAGCTCAGATTCTTGAGGTCACAGATGAAGGGTGGGACTGTGCTGTTGATCAGAACCCAGCCGAGGCGAACTCCGGTGACGGCGCCGTCCCGGCAGGTAATCTCCGGCCAGGCGCAGTGATCGGGGGAGGATGAAGACCAGTGGGAGATGTTTGGTGGGTCTGAAAAATGGGTTTTCAAATCAAGAAGAATTGACCTTTCATGATTCATGGTAGCTTGGGATGCTCCATAAAATGGGAAAGCTGAGATTAACAGTGTGAAGATGCAGAGGCTGGTTTGGGTGAACAAGAACATTATTGTGGGCACTAATTCTGAGGAAGCTAAAAGAATGGTGTGCTGGTTCTTGGAATGGTGTAATTGTAAGGGAAGGGATGATCATTTGGCGCATGTGTGTTTGACTTTAAATAGTACGGCGCTATACTCACTTTTGGGAAATTTCCACGTTATGGATTCATTCGAGTTTTTTTTTTTTTGAAGGCATCATTCGAGTTCTTTGACAAGGTTAGTTAGAAGGTAAAAGAGGTTTTGTCTGAATAAGTCATGGGTTCCTCTTTTTTGAAGAACACAACAAACAAGGGGGGTCGGAGGGCATACGTCTCTAATTTTTCACTACTCAATAATATTATAAGTGTTTTTATATACTTATAATTATTTATAAGTAGTTTTTAATTTATAAATCAACTGATTACATGTTTTTGTATGCTTATAAACTATTTATAAATGAAAAAAATAAGTATGTCATACGGAGTAATAATTTATTTTTAAGTTAAACTTTTTCACTTCTTCATTTTGACTGTGATGGGGTGTATTTCACCAACGACCGGTCAGAGGTCAGGACCGGATAGTTGACCGGTCAAAGAAGTCAAACTTTGAAGAGAGATCTGAATGGACCACCGAGTGACCAAAAAGTGGACCGGTACACTTCGGAAAGTATACCGGTCAGCTTATTCCATCAGCACGAACCGATTCCGAAGACAATTAATCCAAGCCTTCAGAAATCAACCGGTAATACTTTTAGAGATCGAGGAGTGTCGGCAGGAGGAGTCCAAAAGGACTTGGACTTTAGTGGTTGGAATTGCAGAGATCCTGGAGGAATATTTCCAAGCCAGAACGTGACAAGGAGGGAAATCCCCTTTGCAAGATGATAAGGCGGCTCAGGAACAGTCATCTCGCACCACGTCGGCAACGTGCCCTCACGTGGGCGCACGTGGACCTGTTCCCCCAGCTTAGTATATATACCCCTTGTAAACCTCAGAAGGGGGATCCGAATTCATTCTCTCTAAACTCCCTTGTAAAAGCACCCGTGCATTCTCCGTTATAATATAAATTGGGATACAGGTGTTCCACCTAAAGTCCTATCGGTCAATCTGCGTGTTTTTACCTTTCTCACTTTGCTAAATCGAGCAAACTATTCTAGACCTGGTCTAGTATAGTTTGACCGGTCAAGTAATTTACACCATCAGACTGGATTATTCACAAAGTTGTTCCTCATTAATTATGAATATTTACAAATGATTTATATATCATTTAAGTCATTTTATTTCTACAAAAGAATATTTAACTTATACTTAACAGCAATAAGCCAATAAGCACTAGAGAGAAACATCTTCATTGTTAGATGTTTAATATTCTAATTACTTGATATTTTTAAATTTAATATAAAATTATATTTTAATATTCAAATTGTTATCAAAGTAATTATTAAAAATCAAATTTAGCACAAATACTTAAAAAATAGTGCCCAACACATAAATTTTGCAAAGGGCTAATCTCATATTTTACATTTTCACACTCACAACAGATATCCTTAGATTTTGTTGTAATGACTCAAAGAGTATGTTTCCTCCATTATTTTAAAGGAAAAAGACTAAAATAGGAGTAAAACATTAAAAATATACCGAAATAGGACTTCCATATTTTGATTCTCGAAATATGAGTTAAATGTATTTACATTACCAAACATGGTCATGTACATTACCAAAAAATATAGTAATATACACATTTAGAGTGCCACATTATCACATTGCAAACTTCTATTTCTGAAATAAAAACATTAAACTTATATTTTGATATTTTTTCTATGTTTTAGTGCGATTTAGGTCGATTTCTATTATTTTAACCACAATCATTAATAAATGTACTTTTTTCTATTTTTTTCCTTAACATTTTATCTTAGTAACTCTTAAATCCCTCGTTTTTACTTTTTAGGTTTCCTTTTTTTGTCTCTTTATTTAACACGTTTTTTAAAATTTCTTCTAGAAAACCTATAAAAAATTCAATATTGTTTGTAAATAAATCACTCTAAATCAGAGTAAACATTAAGAAAATATCAAAATAAAAGATCTATATTTTTATCCCAAAATAAGACTTTCCATTGTGATAATGTAGTATTGTATATGAATATTTTTCACAATCCTTTTAATATTACATATTGGCATAATTGACATTGTACATGTATTTTAACTCTAATTTTTTAAATAAAAATTTGGAATTCCTATTTTGGTATATTTTCTATATCGCTCAACTTTAATTTTTTTATACGATATAAAAAATAAATTATACTAAAAAGATAAAATAAGTAGTAAAATAAAATGAAAAAATATGAAAAAAGCAAAATTTTTTCCTAGAAAGTCCTCACAAGATTCTTTTTTTTAATACTATGTACTGAGAATTAAAATAAAAAAGAGATCTCACTTTCTAGATGATAAGATCCTTATTTCATTTTTTGTATTATACAAAACAAGAATTTTTGAAACTAATTTCTAAAAGAATTAAAAAAACATTTATAAAAAAGGAAACAAAGAACAAAAAATTGAGGTACCTTGAAATTATTAAAATAAAACCGTAATGAAAATATAAGAAAAAGACGTTTATTTACACCAATGGATGAAGTTTTATATGGAATGTCTCATCTCAATCATTAGATCAAAATATAAGAACCTCGATTATTATTTTTTTGAAAAATATAGAGATCTTTTGACAAAATATGTTTTACCATGATGAATTTTTTGGATTTCTTTTAACATTTTTTATTACTATCTCCTCCGAGATTATATGTTTAAATTTGATCTTTTGCAATCACAATTAATAAATTTTGTTCATTAATTAAAAACTCTCATCGTCCCTTTTGAATCTTCTCAATTTACTTTTCACGATCTTCAATGTAACAATTTGATCATTAGTATTTTTATTTATAGATATATATATATATATTATAAAAAATAACCAAATAATTTCAAATTTACCCGAGCTTTCAAAAAAATGATACTTTTCAATGTGATGCATAATAACTTCAACTACACTAAAATTTACCAGTTTTGAGTCGTTGTAAAACTGCCAAAGTCTAGTTAACAAAAATAGTCTGCCTTTCGCATCAAAATGAAAGTTGTGATTTGTTTTTGATAAATTTTTGATTTTTTGTTTTTGAAACTTTTCCTTAAACTTTTAAAATGACTTTCTACATCCATCATATTTCTTTTTTTCTCAAAAAGATTAGTCATACCTCAAAATAAATTTTAAAAATGGATATAAAAAATAACAAAAAATGATATAAAGAACTAAAACTATTCAAAATAAATGAAATAAATAAGATAATCAATAAAAATTAACCTCAAACTCGTAAGAAATAAAATATAATAGAGTGATGGATTCTAATATTTTATGTAGTATGTGGAGTGTTAATGCAGGGAAGTGTTAGGGGAACCCTAGTTGAGATACATAATGGGAAGAATAGGCACACAAAGACATTCAATGTCTCTGCATGCACAGTCGCACAGACATTTAGTGTATGTGGCCTGTTTTTATCTTGGTGTACATTTGGTGTACTATAAGTGGGGTTTCCCAAGCTTTTTCATTAATGTATTCGTTCTTCTTGTTTGTGAAATATGAAAATAAAAATAAAAAATAAGAAAGAAAAAGATTAATATTAAAACCCTAATGAAATTATATAATATTTTTCTTATTGAAAAATAACTAAAATGAATTAATGTTGAAGAAAATATTTTGTTTATTCTGTTTTTTTGGGATTTAATAAGAAAATATTTTTTTATTTCTTGTTTTTTTATTTTTATTTTCTAACAACAAGAGAAAGCAATACATTAATACTTCGTATAATGTCAAAAAAGAAAACTTTATCAAAATCGTGACTTTAATTTTGTTACAAAAAACATGCCTCTTTTAACAAGTTGTTAGCGGTTTAATGGCAATTCAAAACTCATAAGTTTCAATAAAATTCGAGATCTTTACATATAACCGTGAAATGTGAGATTATTTTTATAAAAATAGGTGAAATTGGATCGTTATGGATAAGATTTCATCGGCCCGGTTCCGTGGCCACTGGAACCCAGTGGCCACAGAACCTACTGTCATGATTCAGACACCTACGATGCTTCATTCGTAAATTTGATGATTCCTACTTCTCTTAACCCCCGGTAAACCACATGTCCAGTCCCGACCCCACCTCATCTCCCACCTACATCAATTGCACCTCGCAATTTTACTTGACTTTGATGTCAAAACTTTAGACTTTAAAGTCAACTATACTTACGGGGTGTAATTGACACAGGTGGGAGATGAGTTAGGTCGGGATTGGGCAGGGGGATTTACCGGTGGGTTAGAAGGGGTAGGAATCATTAATTTTACGAATGGAGCATTATAGGGAAAAAATGGCTTCAGTGGCCACTGAAATCCAATGACCACTGAACGGGAAAGGGGTCACGAGTGCCCGGAGTGAGAGACTTTGCCTTTCGAAACAAGAGAGGTAGAACTCTAACTGCGGCAGCTTCATCTAATGCAACGACGACTCCTCTACCACGGCGACTATCTAGATGATGATGTGATCAACACTTGCTCCCAATGCAGGGATGACGCCCTCTAGCGGCACGACAATGATTTTCTAAAATTTGTGAATATGATAGAATTTGGGTTGTGAGCATTTGTACATTAAGAAACAAGTATGATTGTAGCATTCAAATATTAATGTACATGTTTTTTGTACATACATTTGCACCATTGCACATATGCAAAAATGAGTATGTGCCATGTTTTTTTTATTTTTGCTCTAAGATGGCTTTTGCCGGATTTGATCAACCAAAAAAAGGCTTTTGGCAATTGGCTACTTGAGTCACAAAAACCAAAAAATAAAAAAGAAATATTTACACTAAATAACACTAAAATTTGAGTCGTTTCCTTTAATAATACTTAAACTGTTTTATTCTCCAAATATCATTTAATAATATCTAGAAGAAAGAATAATGTCTAGTGATGTCGAATATTTACTTGAATGATGACTAAAAGTATTACATTGAAAAAAACACATATAATAATATTTAAAAAAAATTATTATGTTTTAGTATTATTTAAAAAAATTCCTCTATGTAAAATTATGACATTGGAGTTTCCAAATCAGTAATCCTCCCTTCACTGGAAATCTTAAAAGCTTAACCCAACTCCGGCGACCTCAAAACTCCCCCCTCCACCGTCCCGTCGAGATGCGAGCTGCGGTGTGCCGTCAGATTATCTCCAGATTTCGATCGTCCACACTCTCATCTCTCCATTGTAGGACCATTTCCGCCGCTCCAACTTCTCACCCCGGCGCTCTGTCGCCGCCCCTCTCACAACCCTCCAAAGCCTTGCCCAACCCTAACCCCCGGACTATAACCCCATCGGAAAGGCAATTCGATTCGTGGATTAACAAACTCCGTCCAGGGTTCACTCCGTCGGACGTCGATGAAGCCTTGCAGGCCCAATCCGACCCGGATTTGGCACTCGACATTTTCCGGTGGACGGGCCAGCAGCGAGGCTACAAGCATGATCACGTCACTTACCACCGCATTATCCGCATCTCCGTTTCCGGTAAGCGTTACCGGGCTGCTGAAACCCTAGTTGAGGAGGTCTTTGCCGGGGCTTGCGTGCCCAGTCTCCCCTTGTACAATTACATGATTAGGTTCTGTTGCAGCAGGAAATCGCTGTTCAACCGAGCATTTGACATTTACAAGAAAATGCTGAAATGTGAGGATGCTAAGCCAAATCTGGAAACCTATACGCTATTACTGAATGCCCTGCTCCCTAAGTTTAACAAGCTGGCTGTTTCTTATGTGTACATGCATTCCGTGAGATCGTTAGCTGTGCAAATGAAGGCATCTGGTGTGATTCCGGATACTTATGTTTTGAATATGATTATAAAGGCTTATTCAAAGTGTCTTGAGGTTGATGAAGCAATCCGGGTGTTTCGTGAAATGGGATTATACGGCTGTGAACCAAATTCATACACATATAGTTATTTAGCCAAGGGGTTGTGTGAGAAGGGGAGAGTGGATCAGGGAATGGGGTTCTATAAGGACATGAGGGACAAGGGCTTTATCCCCAAGGGAAGTACTTACATGATTTTGATATGTAGTCTAGCAATGGAGCGGAGATTCGAGGAAGCTATTGATGTGGCCTTTGATATGCTGAGCAATTCGTTGTCTCCTGATTTGCTGACTTATAAAACTGTGTTGGAAGAGATGTGTAGGGATGGGAAAGGGCAAGATGCATTTGACCTTCTTGAAGAATTTAGAAAGAGGGATAGTTTCATGAACGAGAAGACCCACAAGTCTTTGTTGAGCGTGTTGCATTATTTAAATGAGAAGTAGAGGGCTGCTGTCTTCTTGAAGTCATTTGAAACATCAAAACCACACCTGTTTTTTGGTAATATTCCTTGCACCATTATCTCTATTTTGTGTTTTGGCCTCACGCAAACAATAGACCAAATCAGAACGTCACATTACAGTTCCCTTTCTTTTTTTACTTTATATGAAGTATTGGGTAGTAAATGCAACAATGCATCACTAGTCTAACAGAAGTAACCTCTGCTTTTACACTGGTAAAACTGTCTGCATTAACCCCGGGCCCAGTAGATTTGGGATTACATTGAGTTTGTCTTTTGTTGTTGTTACTTGTTAGCATAATGTGTATTTTAGAATGGCCCGATACAAATAATAGCTTATTTCACACATGCTCCGGTAGCAGCACGTTATAACATACATAGTATCATTTTGCATCATAGCAATTATCTCCATTGTATTCAGAGTGCCATATCTATGTGTACAGCTTCAATGGTGCCATGAGGTTTTTCTCTCTTCAAGACACATGATATTATACCGTTCTGTTATTGGATTACTCTATAGGATTGGCCTATATTTTCATTGGGAAGAGTATGGGAGAAAAGACATAGCTGAGTATAGCTTCTAAACTATGCCATGGAGGGGTCCGATCCCCTTGCACACTTGAATGGGATAATCAATGGGTATTGGAGGTATTTGCAGGCCGGCCTCGATTGGCTGCATTTTCAGCTGAAATGGGGGAGTTATATGCTTTTTTTCAAGAAAAGGCGAATATTCTTCATTGAAACAATAGGACGCAGAACAAAAGCAACGACATGAAAAGATCACTGGCCATCAGAAGAATGAAGGAGTAATAGTTTGGATCTGATTTAGCGATACATGGCAGTGTTTTGTGCCGATTACTTCGTTCCATTGAGCGAAAGTTATGTGCAAGGCTTCATTGATTTGAGTAAGCTTAGATTTCTTTTCTCAAGTCATGTAAATGTGTAACCTTCATCTTCTTCGCACTTGTTTTTCCGGTGTCTCTGCTCCCCTTAAAGCCCCTTTTACATATTCTCTTCCCCATAAATAACTCATAATTTTCATATCTTACATTTGTCTTCTTTATGGGTTGTTTGGTTTGTCTCCTGCACAGGTGTCTTGCTGTATTCCCTCTTTGATTTTTTTTGGTTAAGCTATGCTGGTGTTTAGCTTATGGTAGGGATGACAATTCAACCCGAACTCGATCTTAACCTACCCGATCAAACACTAAAATATCCGAACTCGACCTAAAATTTTTTACCCGAACCCAAATCAATTTTTTTTTACCCGAACTTGATATTGGGTCGGATCGGGTTGTGCGTTTATAATTTTACCCGACTTGACTCGAACCCGAATATTTTATAACCTAAAACCCTATCTACGGATATAATGAGCACTCTGTATAATTTTTCTCTTCAATTTTCTAGTGCAACCACATCTCTCTCTTGGTCCTTATGTTACATCTCTACGCATTTTCCATTCTCTTTCTATGATTCTTCCTTCCTTGCATCTTTTGCCTTCTTGTATCTCTAGTTTGTCTACTGTCTTGTTCACATTTCTAGCCACGTAGTTGTCTTGATAATGTGCTACTATACCAAATATCTCTATTATAATTCTTTTTATGATTCCTCGATCAAAAAATGAGACAAAAAAGAGACAAGAATTTAGATTTACTCTTTTTAAAATTATTGGGATACGTGGAATTGGTTATTGGTGAAATTATAGATTCAGGTTCGGATTTTGGATTTAGATGTTGGGTTCCTGTCGGATCAAGTTTTTGGTTAAAAGTTGAGTTTCGGGTTTAAAAGTTGAGTCGAATTCGGGTATAGTACTATCCGATTCGAATCTAATCTATTGTCACCCCTAGCTTATGGGTTGACTATTGGAAATTTATTGGATAATATAGCCGAAGTGTTTAATATGTTATATTATTTTAGTTGCGTTGTTCTGGAGTTTAATGAAAAAAGGTTAAAAAGTTTTTGGAAAAACATAATTATAACATACTCGGTATTTATGTGAGCACATGTGGAAAATTATTGACCACGCAATTTCTTGTATCAAATTTGAATGCAAGAACAAGTGGAGCGTAGGATGATTATTGAAAAATATCAAATTGAACCATCGTGATGTTCTAGAAGGATATTTACGAGTTCTATTTTCGAACATTCTTTTTTTGTCTCTTTCTATTAATCTATCTGTCCTAGTATTTGATTTTTTTGAATCAAATTAGATAAATTTTGTTTAAAACGTTAGCGATTGGAGAAATCAAGATCCTCCACTCCTCCTCCTAATGGGGGCAGGCCAGGTTGAGGATTAGGCGGATTGGAGGGCGTTGGTTAAAGAGTTGTTAGGATATTCTCTCAATGAAGAATGATTTTTGATGGAGACGAATCGTCCGTCCCTTCTTTAGTCGAGGAGTTCATATTCCTAGAAGAATCTAACCCTCTTTTCTCTCTGGTTTTGAAGCGGTTGCCTTAGCATTTCCTTGCTTTAGATCCTATCAAATCCTTCCTTATATCATACCCGGAGGTATGTCGTAGTTAAAAAAGTAAGAAAACCCGCATTGTACTGTAGAATCAACAAGGGAACAAAAGGCAAAAGCATGAGAGGGAGAGAATAAAAAAGCAGCCAATATGAGAAAAGAAATTGAGGAAAAAAAAAATGTACTCTTTCAGTCTCAAAAAATTTTACTTTTTGAAAAAACGTATCCTCAAAATGAGTAATTTTGGTATTGTTTTTTAATGTTGCCATTACTTTATAATAGAGTAAAATGAGATGTGTAAGATAGATGCATCATAATTAGAAAATAACACCAAAATTATTTATTTTAAAGGCGCGCCTTTTTTTTATTCGCACGTGTTTTATCTGTTCTATCACCGAGCTCCTTGGTAAAAATAATATGCTTGAGCACGACATTGGCCGGTCAAATGTGGTACGTATTATTTTTACAAGAAAAATATTTGATTCAAGAAATTAGAGTATTAATAAAGATTTGGACGACTAGCAAGATCAAACATTCAAGAACACAACGTATGAAGACTGAATATAACACACAGAGGATTTATTTACTTTTTAAGCTGATGATTCTCACAACTTAAAAAAGTAGAGAACTTGTTGATGAGAAATAATACGTGGCTGTGCTCACATTTACCAATTATTGTTGAAGATCAATCCAACCGAATCTCTTTAGTAAAATGAAAGAATAAGAAATTATTCCTCTATAGATGCTCCGGCTCTTCCTATAAAAGGAGAGCTCTTTCAGAAGTGAAGGGGGCATCTCTCCTCTCATCATTCTCCTGCAAACACATTCCTCCTTCTCTCTAGTTAGCTTTTCTTATATTTTCATCAAAGAAGTTCAATCTTCCATTAATGCATTCTAAGCCTCAATCTTATACTGCGTACAAACCTACAATATTAATAAAAATCCTCCGTTAGTAAGGTACCACAAAAACAGGCTTGTGGTTTTCTCCCAATTGGATTTTCACGTCAAAATCCCCGTGTTTGTATTTTGGTATATTTTGTCAGTGGTTTATCATTCTTGCCCGGCTAAAAACGATATATCGTTCGAGATAATTTTTACCATCAGTGGGTGTTCGCAACTTCTATGATACACCCGGTTGTAACGTTTTTTCTAGTACAGCCGACATTTAATTGGAGTGAGGAGCTGCATCGATCGCAAGGGAGGTTTAACGCTAAGTGCAACAAATTAATAGAAGTGTGGTGGCAGTGATCTCACTCAACGCGACGAAGATAATAATGTCAACTGCTTGGAGAGGAACACGAACTAAGAGTGCATAAGCGGAAGGGGTGAAATTCTAGCCACGGATATGATATAGCGTGGGTCAGATTGACAATCATCTTCGACGGAAAGAAGAAAAGATTGCATGGTGGTCGACAGCGGTTAGATTTCACAACAGCATAGCAGTTGTCTCCTGGCATTGGAGCAATAGTTTGAGGACGAAGAGAATGAAGATGATGTGCATCAGATTTCAAATGAGTAGTATGTTACTTATAAATAAATATTATGGCTCTGTTTGGTACATGAAAGTCAAACTATGAAATTGGAATTGGAAACAATAATTCCAAATTTAGTGTTTGATAGCAAAAAATGTGTGAATTTGAAATTAGTAGTGCAAAAAATGAATTAGAATTGGAAAATTCAATTCCATCAAAATCAATTTTATAAAATTTTAATTTCCAATTCAATTCTGATTCTGTCAATTCCTTGTAGCAAACGGACCTCATGTATAATTGTAATGAAAAAAATGTTATTTTTTTTGTAAAGAAGAAATTTTATTTTAATTTAAAATGAACATATGAAAATAATATTTTATTGATTCAAAATGAACAAATGTTAAGTATTGGAACTCCTAAACATTTTGTTGATTTAAAATGAGTATTTGTAGGATTGTAGGAGGTATTCCAACCAGATGAGAAAAACAAGCCCACCATCCAGAGAGAGGAAAAGAACAGAAGAGTTTTTCTTTCTTCTCCAAGATAATGACGGATTCTTGCGAGAATCTTCCGTCTTCTGCGAAAATCTCTAATCTGAATTGCATCGACCTTTCCAATCCTGACAACAAAGCCTCCGCTTCTCTGCTCAAACAGGTATATATCGCAATCTCTATTTCAATACGGAGTATCAATGTTGCTGGACAGATTTGTTTAGAGCTTAAATTGATTATGTTGTTTGAAAATTTTAGCTCACTTTGTGTGTGTGTGTGTGTGTGTACTGATTTACTAGGCTTGCACGGAGTCAGGATTTTTCTATGTGATAAATCATGGAATCAGCCAGGAGTTCATGGATGAGGTGTTTGAGCAAAGCAAAAAGTTTTTTGAGTTGCCATTGAAGGAGAAAATGAAGCTCCTTAGAAACGAAAAACACCGGGGCTACACTCCTACGTTGGACGAACACTTGGACACTGTTAATCAAATTCACGGTTTGCATTTCTTATTTTCATATGTACAAATTTGCAATCAGATTTGAATTTTTGTTTTTTGCTTTACATTATTTCAAAATTTTATACTTGCATATGCCAGGATCTCCCAATACTAGCTAGAAATCGTGCCTAACCCACCCAAACGGGGTCACGGTTTTACTCAATATCACACTTATATATGTAGTACTCCGTATTAGACTCAAGTCTTGCAAATCCTTAGAAAAAGGAATGGTTTGAAAATGTTAAATGGAGGTAGAAGGGAAAATTGATCTG
Organism: Cuscuta australis; assembly: GCA_003260385.1. Lineage (NCBI taxonomy): Eukaryota > Viridiplantae > Streptophyta > Magnoliopsida > Solanales > Convolvulaceae > Cuscuta > Cuscuta australis. The sequence goes on along the minus strand of NQVE01000129.1, from coordinate 1,431,838 downwards.
AGTCATGTGTATTGTGTAGTACATGTTTTTCCTAAAACAATATTTGCCCTCTCTAGAAATATGTGGATATGTTGAGCACAACAATATACCCACCGATGAGCTTTTTCAAAGTACAATACCTAGAAAAGGAGTAGCAGTCTCAATGTTGAAATCTACAAAAGAAAATGAATCTTGGTAGTTTTGGGGATAATGTGAAGCGAGTATATTTCTCTTTCAACCCCCAAGCACTACCACACCCCAATGAGGATTTGATCAGGATGACAGGATGTACTGCATCAGCCCTTTCCATCTTCTGCAGTGCTCCCACCATCTATGTGTTGTTGATACATCCACAAAGATTGTGGTTGTGTGGCTTCCACTGGTTTCCTATTCCATTCCAGACCAGCACTCTCTCCCTGCGCCCTTAACTGACTTATGAAACAGTCTCCCCATTTTTCCTTTGACGGGCTCGCCTTTCACTTGCTATGATTTATAAGCGATTTTGGAGTCCAAATGATATAATTATACTCTAGCGGCATTTTCAAACTTAGTTGTGATCTCCTAGGGTTGAAGAATTACTCACATTTTTCTTGTGAATTGTGATTGAAATTTTGGATTTTGACTTTGGATTTGGAGCAATAAATTGATTTGGTAATCAACTGAATAATTTTGTCATACATTACATGAAGATGTCTAGGCATAGACACCTAACTGAAATAATCTGTTACGTCAAAAGGCAATTTAAGATGGATATAAATTTTGAACTCTAAGTTTTGCGTATTAGTAACATATATACTATCTCTTTCATTACATGCTTGTTCTTTTTTGGAGCTGGCAGTGGGAATATTAGTGCAGGGAATTTAGGATTATAGCCCAAATGCTCCGGCCTAGACTATGTGTTAATACCTTACCACAGAACTCCGGCAAAAGCATTTATTACATGACAAGGCAACACATGCTTCAATTGTACACCTGACCATGTTGCTCTTCTTCCACTCTCTGCTTCCTCCCAACTATACTCAGACTAAGGACAAACATGGAACAACTTTGGGCCACCACTTGTCTTGTCAGACGGAGCTCTGAAAAGATTTAAACCACTACACAAGATTATTGTTACTTTCTGAGATTGACCGATCCCCAAGGTTCTTGAACACAAAGAACTCCTAGCTCACTTAAAAGTGAAAACAAGTTCTACAAGCTATTGTTACTGTTTATGTGATTCATTAATCTTAAGTAAGGCCTTAAACACTCGGTACAAACCAATCCCTAAAGTATCTATCAAGCAACACAATGAAGTTACTGGGAATACTCCTTGGATCTAATGCTCCCTCAGCATCTAGCTATAAAAATTCTATCATGCGGAAGTATTGGAATGCATCTTGGCACACTTTGAAAATTGTCATTTGTTTTCCCATTGAAAATTTTTTCGTTCTCAAGCTACCTTCCAACCTTTTTCCCTTAAAAATCTCGTAGAACTAGATATGTTTTGAAGTTTGTCTTATATTTTGACTCAGGGGATTACAAGGAGGGGTATTATATAGGTATTGAACTACCCAAAGATGACCCTGAAGCGGAAAGACCATTTTATGGACCAAACAAATGGCCTGCTGAAGGTGATGCTCAGTCCAATATGCCATTTTCTCCTTCAAAACAAATTGTGGGCCTCAATGTCGATGAAGCCTTGGAAATATAAATTAGTTGACATATTTAGCTTGATTCATTCTTTGCAAGATATCTTGCCTGGATGGAGAGGCACTATGGAGAAGCATCACCAAGAGGCACTGTAAGCTCTGATATCCTTACCATGATCGGATTTTACAGTAGAAAGAGCAAGTTCTGTATAATATTTATGTTTAGTTGACTGTTTTAAACTTTAAAAAGGCACATTAAACATCCATTGCTTTTTACTTTCTATGAGATCTTCGGGAATAAATGCATCAAGGGATTGAAACAATCTCTCTGTTTATTACAGGGGTAAGACTGTGCAGATCTTGACTTTCAAACCACAATGGAGTTTGGATTATAGTATGTTGTTGTTGACAGTTAAAATTCACATATGCAATATTTTTTCTAACTGTTTTTTGCCAGTAATATATGGTATTCTCTCAAATTTTAAAATGTTCCATAACTAGGGGACTATACTGTTACCCACTTCCCCAAATGGTTCCTAGCATAACTAGGTTTCATTCTATTATGTCTATTTATTTGTTTTCCATATTTTATTAATTAAGTAAGGTGGCATTAGAGATAGCGAAGATCATAGCTCTTGCACTAGACATGGATGTTGATTTTTTTCTGCAGCCAGAATATCTTGGCAAACCTATAGCCACTCTTCGCCTGCTACATTATGAAGGTTGACACAAGTTTTCTGATGCTCAATGCAAGACAAATTGTGCTTATTCTTTGTTCCATATGGTTAATAATGTGTACACGCACTAAATGCAACAGGTAAATATTCTGACCCTGCTAAGGGAATTTTCGGAGCTGGTGCACATAGTGATTATGGTTTTATCACACTTTTAGCAACAGATGAAAACTATGGTCTTCAGGTATGTAAACTAGTGCAATTAAGGGCTTAAGATGGTTATTCACTTTCATTTTAAGTGAAATGAACTTGCAATTTTTTTTCGGGGGAGGGGAGGTTAAGGCACAATGCACGTGAAGTATGTGTCACAAAAGACTTGTACCCCTAACCAAATTTGAGACACAATAATACAACAACAACAAAGCCTTACCCATTAGGTGGGGTCGGCTACATGGATCAAACGACACTATTGTGCCCTATCAAGTCTTGAGACACAACAATACACTTGAATTATATGTTGGGGAATACTTATACCCTTAAATCAAATTTTAGGCACATCTTTTTGAACAATATAATACTCGTTCCATCATAGAGTTATTGTCCAATTTTGACTTTTTATAGTCAATCAAGATCAACCTTTGACCTTTAATTAAATAAAAATTACCTCGTATATTTATTAGATAAATACATATTTTGAAAATAAGAAAATCTAATTATATTATTTTTGTTTCAATATCTAAATAAATTTTACCCATAGTATTTAATTAATTGTCAAAGTTTATCAAATTTGACAGCAAAAAGTCAAAATTTGACAAATACTCTAAGGCGGAGGTAGTGCAAAAAATAAACCTTGAGATACAGATCATGTTTTTTATCCTACCATCAGTCCATCACCAAACAGTTTTTGTAATTTAAGAATTCACAAAAGCACCAAACTATTTTTAAGTTAATTATAATATATGCTTACAGTTTCTAGATATTCATCTTCCTATAAAGAAAACACTAGAAGCAGCACATATACTTTCACTGCATTTGGCAAGAAAAAAAAATTTACTGAGTTTAATCTTTAAAATAATACCCTCTCCATCCCATGATAAACTTCACCGATTTACTCTTGGGTGTGTCACAATTAACTACACTTTCCTTTTAGAGAAACAAATGTGTCATTCACATTTTTTCTATCCTCTTCGAATAAATCTCAACCAGCCACACAATTTTATTTTTTAAAAAATATTTGTAAAATAACTTTGCTTAGTTTCCGTGATAGAACATCAATGTTGTATGAAGTATATGTATAATGCATATCAAAAATTGAAAAGTGATTCATAGCTCAACTTGTAGAAATTAGTTCCAATGCACACGGAATGTAATTGGTGGTCTTGAGTTCAAGCCCCAAAGGTATTATATTTTTTCATTTCTCTTGTTTTCTTCATTCATTCCGTCATTCAACATACCTTCCATTCTTCTATATATAGAGTATGTGTTCCATAGTTAATCAAAGATAAGATTGTGTGCTGCATCATCATGTAGTTGATTGAGTTTTTTACTTAAGAATAATTGGTAATTGTTATTTATGCATTACTAATATTAATCTGATTAAATAGTAATATATAAAATTGTTAATAAACAAATAGGTGCTTAGTTTATTTGCCTAAGCTAACTAATTGGGGCTAAAGCGCCTGACCATCTAAGTCGCAGTAAAGGCACATGGATACCGCTTTGCTGCTACGTAGGTGTCTAGCCTTTTGTTAAACATTTGAACGCTGATCACTCACACAATGAAGTTTATATTTGGTCAGGGAGTAATAAAAATCATATAGGGCCCAATTTAGTACTGGGTTTGTATATTTGTGCGTTAACCTGGGAAAACAATGTATCTCAAAAATTGATTTTTGAGTATAATTTAACAAAACTATCACACTTCTTGTCCCACTTTAATATGCCACATTTTACAATAATATGTTCCCACCAAAGGTATTTTGTGCCCAAAAGTAGACTAGTGGTATGTGTTTTGTGGCATATTTGAGGGTATTTTTGCATCTTAACCCTTTAGTTTTGTCCAGATCTGCAAGGATAGGGAAGCTATTCCTCAGGTATGGGAGTATGTATTGCCATTGAAAGGGTAAGGAACTATCTTAAGATATGGCTCGTATGAAAAGAACCAAAGAAACAAAAACATATTCACTTCTTTCACAAGCAGTATTTTTGGTAAAGTATGCATTAAGTCTACATAGTATTACTAGTCTTTTCTTTGGGGTTATGTATTGTCCTGTTAAAATATTACATAAAATAACATGTCAAACCTCTTAAAATATAGCTATTGACTGTTCTAGAGACCTTTTACATTTTTTAAATTTGCTTTCTACTGACAGTGGATTCATAGTGAATATTGGTGATATGTTGGAGCGGTGGAGCAACCTTAAATTTAGGTAATTTAAAGTTTTTATTCATAGAACCTAGGTAGTCTTCACACCCCATGCGGACACCTCATCAATTGGTTCTCGGATGGACAAATACAAGGGTATATGGAGGGTTGAACTTTGATAACCGTTATACGGGAGTTACACCCCATGAGGTGGGCTCATTGTGGGCACATACACTCCTTATCACATAAGGGACTGCTGAGTCACCATGATTTAACCCTCCCCTCCTTTGTTGGGCCAGGGTGTGAAGGCCTTGGGGCATGGGATCTGCCTTGTAAGTGTATCAACACTTTTGTGTGGCTGTGCGTACTTCTATATGCATGTGTATACATACTCCAGTGAACCGTTATTTAGTTAAATACTGCACACCTCTCATTTGAATACGATCTCTTTTAAAGTGTAAAAACAAATTGTAATTTTTCAAAAAAGTTAGTTGTTGCCATAATTTGCATGTTACTTGCAAATCCCAAATCTCTCTATGTTTGCTGATTTTTTCCAGATCAACTTTGCATCGTGTACTCGGAAATGGTCAAGAAAGATATTCAGTAAGTCTTTCATTTGGTTAACATACAGTGGTAACTAGTAAGTGTATTCTCTATTCCTCCTCAAAAGAATGCCACTGTCCACTATACTATTCACGAGTGAAGTTTTATCTCTTTCTTTGCTTATTTTCATTGATCATTTGACAAAATAATAGTCATGTCACACTTATTGTTTTGAAGATCTTTTGATGTAATTTTCAAATACATAATTTTTTTTATTTCTACTCTAAATTTAAATTAAGTTATATTAAAAACAATTTTTGTGCTGGATTGCTGTGAGTGGATTATAGCTCTGAGAGTAATTTTGAATCTGTCATAGATGTTTGATAGCCGATAGTTTTGATGATCATGCCTACTTTTGCTTTCAATGAGCAGATTCCATTTTTCTTGGAGCCTAGTCATGATTGTGTTGTGGAATGTCTACCAACTTGCCAATCAGAAGAAAATCCTCCCAAGTTTGTACTTGTGTCCCTATTTTACATTTGGTTTCCAACTGCAACAAGATGTGTTTTTCCTTTTAATCATATGTTACCAGTGTCGTCTCTTTGTCATCATCATAATGATAATCATAATCATATTCATCATCATCATCTTCGTCGTCATTCCAGTTGTAGCAGCAATGACAACAATCCAACAATTAAGCCTGTTTGATACCACAACTGTTTTTAAACTTTTCAGCCAATGTTTCTACAAAACATAAACTTCTTTGACAACATTACTTGAGTAGAAGAACAAAAATCAATATAATCTCTACTTTGTTGAGGCATGTGCTTTAGTTGATCGATAATTAAAATGACAGTTCTACCATCATCTTTTAGAGATTATTCCTTTAATATTTCAAGAAATGCATTAAGTTCATTTTTTGTTAAAGTCAACTCAATCAAAACATTCAACTAATGTCTAAACATTTCCAGAAATAGGCATAAACTTATTCAGATCTAAGGGTACTTCGAAATCTTTCATCAATCACAAGTTAACGTAAGACGTAAGTGCCATCTTTCCCAACAATTTTAGTATGAATGTGTTGCATTGTTGTGCTGCAGGTTTCCTCCAATAAAATGTGAAACATACTTACTCCAACGATACAGAGATACACACGCTGATTTGAACTCTTACAAATCAGAGTAAAGCACAAGAGGTGGTTTATGTCAGAGAATCATATACTCTAAGGTAATACTCCATAAACAATAATCTCTATTTGTTCTCTTGGAAGTTGCTGTGCCCTACTCTTTTAAACTTGGCTATGCTGCACTGTTACCAACCTTCCCTTGGAAAATCCAGTGAGGCAAAAACTTAGTCAATAACAAAATAAAACCGCATATTTTCCATCACCATGAGATTTAGCGCAATGCTTGAGGCGCTCCTTTAGTGAATAAAAGGTCACGGGTTAGAACAACTGCATAAGTTTCTACTCATTGCTTATTTCAAAAAGCTCTTACAATCCCGGTGTATGATAAACATCCAACTCATATCTTTGCTTATTATTTATTTACTTATTTCAAGAAGTTTGAATTCTATAAAACCAGAAACAAGAACCTACCTGCTTATTGCTTCTGCAAATTGCAAACACTACATGTCTTTGATGATAAACTTATTATTAAAGGAGACTTTATGTTATCTATTGTCACAGTATAGAAGTGTACATACTGTGTGGGAACATAGAGCAACTATGGAGCAAGCAATAAGATGTCTTTCCCACTCCTCACAAACATATATGGGTGCAATATTTTTAATAGCTGAGTATAGTGACTTTCTGAGTAGTTGTGTTACTTGTATGTAATGTTTATATTGGGCGCAAACTCGGTAACCTTTTGGTTATCGTTATACATTTCGTTGTGCCAAATCCAATAGTTACTTGAGTAAACAAAAACAAAGAATATATATATATATATCACAGCTCAAAGCACTGTAATGCATACACTTCTGAGTTCTGACTTCAATGACGACCTTAACACATATACATCTCAGTACATTATTATTAACTCTCTTATATGGTTTTTGGTATTTCCTACCATCTAGATTTAAAGTATGTTCTCGAAATATACCTTTATAATTAAGTATTTTTCTAAACTGTAATTTCTAAGTAAATGTTTTCCGAAACGGAGTTCATGAGCCTACTCGGAGTGGGTCCGTTCCTATAGCGACCAACGACTAAATATGAAATAACTATTTTGAGGACTTGTTCATAATTTAAATGTTGGAAAATATCTTATTAGAAAAGAACGTTTTGGGAATTTACTCTAAAAAAGTAGAAGTGAAAATGTGCAATGCACCATAATAGGATTGGCAAAGTGTTTTGTGTAAAAATTTAAAAATGTCCTATTTGTGCAAATATTCCATATTTTAGTCTCATTTAAGATAATTTTCTCTTCTATTTCAAAACAAACTTAATTATACACCCACACCTCCCTTTGTCATTTACGAATCCAAGCCTAAACCCTTTTTTTAATTTAAAATTTACAAACAAAAAAGTCATTATCTCTTATGCAACAACTATTTCATGCATATCAACCAATTGTTTTTTTCGTCATTGTCGTTTTAAAAATTTAAATTCTAGAACTGAAATTCTATGGTTTTCAAATATCATTTGGAGTTTTAAACCACAGAATTTCAACAAATAATGGATTAGAAATATAGTCCCAAACACATTACTTTAGTGGAAATATTATGAGTAGAAAAGGTGAGTTTGTGAGTAGATAAAGAAACGAGTTCTGAAAAACAACAACAACAACCCAGTTAAATCCCACAAGAGTAGGGTCTGGGGAGGGTGTGTGTACGCAGACCTTGCCCCTACTCGAAAGTAGAGAGGCTGTTTTCAAAGAGACCTCCGGCTCAACGTCGAAAGTTGCATTGCTTGACTAACTGCTACTTCATTAATTAAAGAAGCGCAGACAGTTTAGAGATCCATTTTGATTTATTCTATCACACCCCAAAGCCAAAAAATGGTGAAATTTTGGCTCCATCGGAGATGATGGAAATAAGGGTTCTGAAAAAGAAAAATGAATAATAAGGGTTTCCTCATTCCTCACTACAACCAACTACCCCAACCGTTGAGAGACAAGTTAAAAGTTCTGTAATATTTACAGTAAGATATGAGTAGTCGTAAACTGAAATGAACTATTTATATCTTGATTTCTTATTATTTTACACAACCTCTACTCTTTTCTATCTTCAAATCTTTCCAATCTTCGGAAAAATATACAAAAACTTTGTTTATTTTTAAAGACTAAAGCTACTTATATCCCAAAGTTGTACCCAACTTGTACTCCAAGGATTTACAATTTGATGAATTACACTAACACAAAATATCCGTGCTAAATTTTTGCAATCGCACTAACACAAAATATCTGTGCGAATTTTCACGATCACACTAGTTTATGTCAGCGTGAACCAAAAAAGTTTAAGTGTAAATCTTTGGGATATATCTAACATGGTTGTTGATGGTGTAAATTCCACCGGATATGAGAAGTAGGTAACTGGGTCGGGTTAGGGAAGCCTAACCGGGTAAATAAAGATAAGCTTAATAGTAAAGAACACAACACAGAATTACCTGGACCGGGGCAAATCTCCCGAGTCCGAATATATTTCTTACTCCTTCTAGAGTGTACAGGATTTTATGGAAGTAGTAGTGAATGCCCTCTCCTCTCTCTATCACAGATTATTTATAGAGTAGAGGAAACTTAGTAGGTGCATGGAAGCTGCCTACTTAAGGACAAATAACCAGACAACATCTATCACTGTGCAATCAGAATATGTTGATTGAATACAAATCTAGGATGGTGCCAAAGGACTTTACCACACTGATTTCTTGAGTGACGGGTGTGGGTCCCTCCATTGGTCTCCTAGATACTAGGATTTGGGGGAGGCGGATACGTCCGGGCGTGATCCATAGATCAAAGCTCAAAAGTGAGACCGGTCAAGTTGTACGGAGCCCAATGCTTCATTTCCTCAAGAGCTCAGGATAGTGACCGATCTCCCAATCCGGGGGGTGACCGGTCATCCACAACTCTTCTAAAATAGCTTCCAAGGTTTATCTTCGAGAATCAAAAGTGTGACCGGTCACCTATCTTCCGGGGTGACCGGTCACCAAATGTCGCGCCCAAAAGTATCTCTAATGAACATCCTCGAAGACAAAGACCGTGACCGGTCACCTTTTTCCGGGGGTGACCGGTCACCTAACGCTGTGCCTTAAATACTCGATTTGCCAAGTCTGGAAAAGTAGATCGTGACCGGTCACCTTTTTCCGGGGGTGACTGGTCACCAAAATGTCGCACCCAAATGTCTGCACCGACCATCCCCGAAGACCAAGAGCGTGACCGGTCACCTATCTTCCGGGGGTGACCGGTCACGCACCGCCGTACTCGAAATGCCATCTTGCTGAGGATGAATGTACAACCGTGACCGGTCACCTAAATCCGGGGGGATGACCGGTCACCTACCACCATTCTCCAAAGTAGCCGCCTTGTTGAGTCCGAAAAGAAGATCCGTGACCGGTCACCTTTAATCGGGGGTGATTGGTCACCCAGCGCCATGCTCCGAATAGCCGCCTAGTCGAATCCGGAGGATCCGAACCACCACTGGTCACCCGACCTCATGGTTGACATGTCACTTCGGTATCGACGAGTATACTTGGGTATGTAATATACCCATCAGTTGTTTTTTTTCAAATATACAAAAACTTCTTCATAAATTGTATTACATTTTTTGAGACATGCTTCTTAGTAACTTTTATTTGTTTGTGTATTGTTATTGATTATTTGATAAAAATAAATTTTCTTATTATCTCTTGTTTTTTAGAACTTTCAACATAGTTTTTTAATATGTAAATCTTATTAATTATTCTTATACCAAGTATTAAAGAAATTGATTTGAAAAGATGCAAGATTTTGTCTCATAAATGGAAAATTGCAATCCTATTAAGCATGGAAAGAGAGTATAACAATTCTAATGGAATGCAGCTTGGCGCACTTTGAAAATGGACTAATAATCCCTCGTGGTTTCAAAACTTGGAATGCAGCTTGGCACACTTTCAAAACTCCTCTACTTTCAAATTTCATTTATAAAGTCTATATGGTTTCTAAATAGAGCACACATGTCCCCCTTACCTATTTCTAAAGTAAAAATGACATTTATGCCCTTTTTTCCTCTATCTTGAATTTTCACAGTTTTATTTTCCTTTAGTATACAAATAAATAAAATAAAATATATACTTTCCATCTCAAATTAAATATTTTCAATTATGTATTTTTGAAAACAAAAGATTTTTTTTGGAGAATGTTACAAAATAAAATGGAAAATAAAATATTAAATACAAAGTAAAATTAATAATTAAGAAGGGAAAGAAAAGAAATAAAATATAAAAACAGTCTTTTTTTTAACTCAATATTTTATTTCATCTTTCTCTTCTTCATTTTTTAAAGTCCTTAAAAAATTATTTTACTTTTAAAAAATAAATAAGTTAGAATTTTTAATTAGAGATAGAATGAGTATATGTTATCTAATTTTTTATTTTATTTATTTTACTTTTACTTATAATGAAAAATTATATTTTATTCCATTTTTTTTTCATTTTCTTTTGTAACATTTTCTAAAAAAATAATTTTTTTGAAAAATAAATAAATGAAAAATTTTAATTTGTGAAAGAAGGCATTTATTTTTATTTTATTTATTTGTATAATAAAAATGCAAATAGGGAAGAGGGGCGTCTGTGCACAATTTTAAAACCACAACCACAGGGATTTTTAAAAAGAACTTAGGAAAAATATAGGGGGTTTTAGCACCCCTTTTGTAAAGGGCGAGGAACACCCATGCTAATACCCCTTTGAAAATTGTCAACTTTTGTTTCCCCATACCATTGAACATTAGTTTAATCCTCTTCTAAGTTCCCTTTCAAATTCTGTTCCCTTAATCCAATTTGTTTTACCATATCATTGAAGTTTGGCCTACACTTTGACACAAGATCAGAGCATTCTTTTACTCAAGGAATACAAGGATAAACTAACTCCGGATTTCAAGCTGAGAGCAGCAATGTGTTTGAATGGAAGCTCCTCCATTTCATCAAACTCTGGACTAAATAACCACTCTCATCCTCGTTATCGTCATCGCAATCAAGGTCGGGGCCGTCCTTGTAAGCAAGGGACACCGTGACTTCCCCACCAAATACATCATCTTGTATGGTCTGGGCTTCCTTCCTAAACACTGCATCAAACACTAAATCTTTTTGCAAAACACACCATTTCCCATCATCACTACACAAGTTCAAAGAGAGGGAGATGGTTAATCTAGCCCTTTTGGATGCTACCACCACCGTTCCATCTAGAGGAAAAAAACCATCGGGGCCAACATGGACATGGTTTTCCAAAGATCGGGTGAACATTACAAACTCACTTTGTTCCCCGACAGTTTCCCTTGAGGCTTTGATACATCCATACACACGCATATTTTGAAGCCCATTAATACAAACCCGAGCCCAAGCAGCATCCGCTACTATCGCAAAAACCACACTCACAACTCCGCCATCACCTTCCAGTTCCTCTTCATAAAAACCCTCACCTTCCATGCTGCCAACCCTGCCTCTAGCAAAAACTCTCTCTGTTCGCCATCGCCACGGTCTTCAAAGGGCTTGATCCCAATGGTGATGCCATAGATTGGTTCAAGGGCAGAACAATGAGGACCTTTCAGTTTAAAATCCTCTCCCCTCCTCTTTTCTTCGCTTTCGGATGGTCCACGGCGATATAAGACTTGCATGACTCTATGGCAATAAGCAATCACCTTTCCATTGATTTTGGCACAAGTGGCTAGGTGTTTGATGTCCTTCACAGTTATACGCTCCACACTCGGGATGGGAGACCACGAATAAAGACCAAGGAGTTCTGATCTATGAACATGTGGGAGGAGGAGGAGATTGTGGTGAATCTTGGGACACTTATCGCGGTGACCTTCTTCGACCTGCCAAAATCTCAACCAACCCATCACAACATGAGGGGGCATCCAATTTCGATAGCTATTCATAACAAATTCAGCTGAGTCTAAGTTGGACTAGGGCTTACCGCTCACTATCCTCCCTCACTACCTGCACTGCAAGCACCTAAAACAACAAGATTCTAAATTTCTCTTTAACAACAGCCTTTAGGAACAAACACATTGTTCACATTGAAAAAAATGTTCTTAGACTCTTCCATTAGAATTGATTTCTAACACCATTCGTTCGATTGGGACATTTAACCCCCGTAAACCCCTCAACTCCGGCCCCTCCCGGCCTTAACGCACCACGCACCTTCTTCAATTGTGCATCCGAACAATTTCTGTTAAATTGAAGAAGGTACGGGGTAATTACACAGACATACATACATACATACATACATACATACATACATACATACATACATACATACATACATACCGCTACAAAAGCTTTCTCATCAAAGATCCACATGAGGCACTTCTTATCAATGGAGGAATCAATCCCAACAAGCTTAAGAATGGGAAAGCAGCGAGGGGTGGGCTTCAACACATTTACCTCTTCAAGTGTCACACGCTGTAAAACCGCTTTCTTTTTAGGCAGCGGATCCATGTCCCTGGGATCGTTCGTTCTAGACACAGAGACGCCTCGGCCTGGATTGATAAACAAAGGGAAGAAGAAAAGAAAACAGTGGTTACTCCTAACCCAAACCCCTTCAATTTTATCCAGAATTTAAAATTAAACAATTAACTTTAAAATCAACTAAATTTAGATCCTAAAATGTTATTCAATAATCATGTATTCTTCTAAATTAATCCTCAAAACTAACTAATTTTCAAAATGGTACTCGTTAATTAAAAATGATGCTCAGTTTAGTCCCTCGACTAACTTTCATTAAAACGGCATTAAAACGACATTAAACTTTATACTACTTGCTCAAAATAATATGCTTTCTAACTGGTGTTTTCTCAAATTGGTCCATTTTCAAAATAAAAATACATTAATTATCAAAAAAATATTTTCAATTCTATACGATGACTATATAATACTTAAAACTACAAATATAATTTTATAAATTTAAAACAAACTACTTTCGATTATTTGTAATTATTTAGGGCAATTTCTATAAAAAGAGGGATTTTACGTGGAGCAAAATAATATATAAACTTATGGGTGCTCCGACACGCCTAAAAATTTTTGACGCCATTCCCAGAGAAAGATTAATTTTTCCTAAGGATTAGTTTGCTTTTTGTTTTCGAAGAAAATAAAAAAAAATCAGAAAAAGTCTCATAAATATAAAAGAAGTCTTTTCTATTTTTTTAAAGTCAGTCCTCAGGTTAATTGTTTTGGTTAGTTCTTAGCTTTGCGTTATTTTACTCTTTACTATTCAGCTTTTTACTAAAAAAAATAGAGTTACTCTTGGCGTAGTCTTGATACTTTGGACGAAAATTTACATTGTAATTTTTTTAAAAAAATTGAAAAAGGAAAATAAAATAAGCAAAAAATGTCTCATAGTATAAATACTACCATTCGCAAAGACTTTCGTAATTATTTCTTTCGAGTGCATTTTCAAATCTGTACATTTTCAAAACCGTAATTCGAACAAAACGAGAAGATCTTAACCATTGTAAAAAATATTGATGAGAGGCCATCGCTTTTGATGTTAAAACTGAGAGCGATAAGAGTTTAACATGTTTCCGGCCATGCTAGGGGGGAGCAAATCATTAGATGTTATTTTCACGACTCAAAGGTTAGTTCTTTCATTAATAAGAATCTTAAATACGTATATATTAATCCAAGTGGTTATCTCGAAGCCACATGGTTGAACACCAAAACTTACTTTTTTTTTAAATTTTGAAAATTAAAAAATTAATTAAAAATAAAATAGCAACACCAGTCAATCACCGGTCAACGGCGGCCGCCGGAGGCGGAGCATCAGCGGTGCCCAGAGTCCGGCGGCAGCGGCCGGAGTCTGGTTGAGGCGGCGACCGGAGTCCGGCGGTGGCGGCCGGAGTCTGGAGGCGGCGACCGGTGGTGGCTGCCGAAGTCCGGCGACCGGCGGATGCCGGAGTCTGACAACGACGGCCGGCGGCGGTCAATGCTGGCGATCAATAGTCAAAGTCCAGTCAATACCCCTTACTTTGATTTTATTTTTTTAAAAAAAATACAAAATGTTGAAAAAATATGGTGAGCTTTGCCTTAGAGTTTGGTGAGCTTTGTAGTTGTCTTTGGTGAGCTTTGCAGTAGCCAGTGGTGATCTTTGTGTCATCTGACTGAAGCATGTCATCTCACCGTAAGTTGTTATCTGACTAGAGTCAATCCCATATGTGTGTGTGTGTGTGTGTGTGTGTGTGTGTGTGTGTGTGTATATATATATATATATATATATATATATATATGGATTGACCTTTACAGTGAAATGACATGCTATCTCACCATTGGCCACTACAAAGCTCACTAAAGACAACTACAAAACTCACCAAACTCTAAGGCAAAACTCACCATATTTTTTCAACACTTTGAATTTTTTTTGAAAAGATAAAATCAAAGGAAGGGGTGCTGACTAGATTTTAACCGCCACTTGTTGCCTGCCGCTGTCGGTCACCGCTTGCCGCTTCCGGTCCACCACCGCGCCGCCGCTGCTGCTGCTAACCGGCGTTGCTATTTTATTTTTAATTAATTTTTTAATTTTCAAAATTTAAAAAAAAAGTGAGTTTTGGTGTTCAAAGTGGTGAGCTTTGCTTTATTTCCAGGTGGGTTTTGCATTGTCCATTGGTGATCTTTGTAGTTAGTGTGGTGAACTTGCCGTCATCTCACTGAAGCATGTCATCTCACTACAGTCAGTCCCACACACACACACACACACACACACACACACTCCGTATATCAATTTTCTATTGCTTATTTTTTCACACATGATTTTTTATGCAAAAACAAATGTACAAACAATTCAACTAACAATCAAGACAACAATTTTCACATAAACACATAATAAGGATTCAATGTTACCTCTTGGAGCAGTGACGTCACGAAGCTGTGGATGCCCTTTTCTCCTTCAAAAGTGTTCATTTACTTTTTTTTGTACCAAAATTAAACATTTCTTTTTTTTGTTGCCAAGAATCATTTTTAAAACCACATGCTCTGACACCAAAATGTAACACCCCAACCTGCATAACCCGAACCAACGAGTTAGTAAATCGAGTTGCTACTAATTTGGTATTTCCATGCACGATATTTAAAAAACAAATAAAATTAAAACAAAATTCATACTTATTTAAAATCAAATCATGGTTTAATGAGAGTACATAAAACGAACATTGCGGTAGCCTTTAAAACAACATCGTCAAACACTTTTGTAGTTTAAACAACATAAAGTCAACAAGCATTTACATTTATTTCAAATAGCTTCAGGCCATCCACCAGCATCACGCTCCATCACTGTCCTCTAGGTTGTTTATCCAAACCTTGACTCTTACCTGTAAAAATAGAGAGAGTAGAAGTATCTAATGATAGGACTAACTCATAGACTAGCACACATTAGCATATAATCATACAATATTGATTTGAAGACTTTTTGATGTATTTTTATATGGTAAAAGTGGTAATTTTTTTGTCTTTCCCGCAGAGGATAGATATAAGGGAATCAAGTACTTAGCCAATCAAGCACTAATTGAACTACTAATGATGGTGTAAATTTAACCGGGTATGTTTGACCAGATGCGACTTGGTCAAACTGACTCTACCAAACAAGTCAAACTCACCAAAAGTAAGAACACAGGAAATGACCTAGATCAGGAAAGAACTCCTGAGCCCGAAACTATATTTCTTACTCAATCTCATGCATAATATTCATACACCGGGCAAGCCACGCTCACCCCAAACCTATTTTATTCTAATTAAAATAAACTATAAGCCTAAAATTATCAAATAATTTATAAAAATTTATTTTAAGACTTCTGAATATTCAGAATATTTAATTCTGAATTTTCAGAAATATGTATTTATTTCGATATTGGGATTTTAATTCGAAATAAATACTTATACCTTTTAAAAATTAATAAATAAATTCCAGAATATGGTTTGTGAGGATTCAATATTTTAAAAAAACGGGTATCATATCGTTAATATTCAAATAATTAGGTACGGTTTTGGCCTTACGCCAAAAATTCAGTTGGCACCATTTTGTTTTGGACCAAGATGGTACTATGTCATACTAATGTCAAATCATAGCATAATATTTCGACGCTTTTAAAATATTATATTCAAAAAATAAGTAATTTACCTAAATAGGACTAAAATATGATGACTTTCGCAATATAGGACCATATGTTTTTATTTCCCAATATAGGACCATTGGTCATTATCTATTAGTCATTATTCAACTAAATGTCCAGCATCACTTGAACATTATTCTTCTCACTAGTCATTATTAAGTCCTATTTAGGGAATAAAAAAGTTTAGGTCCTACATTAGGAAATGACTTATGTTTTAGTCCTATTCAGTGCAAATTTCACTTTAGTTATATTATTTTAGAAAACATAACTGTATTTTGATTTTTCAACAAATAGAAGTATAAGTTGAGTTGTACTCTAAGTCCAAGGTAATAAAGTGTGTACATAAAAAACATAAGTTTAAGTATCACCCCAAATAAATATGATTTAAATTTACTAAAAAAATTGAAATGTATAATAAATTTATTAATTTAATATTTTAGTGGTAACAATTCGATTTATATTTTAATTTTTATTTTTTGGAACCTGTCCCATATCATTTTGAAAATGATGGAGTTCGGTTCCAAATATATCTTAGGGTTAAACACTTGAAAACCTAATTTTCAATTTAATACATATGGTATTACATTAAGAAAGTCACTACATTTCAATAGTATTTAAGTAATTCCCCTTTGTTATACTCCATAATAACCAATCTCAAGCCATGGGGTGTGCTGAAGGGGAAAGGTGCAGGAAGGCCGAGAAAGGTAAGGGAATAGTGCCCCCCCTCCTCAGCGGGAACGGGAAAGGCGAAGTTCCCTCCCCATTTTTTCCGTGGGAAACGGTCCATTTTTTTTAAAGTTAGCCTTTAGGTTTTAAAAAATAAAAAAAATTCAAAATTCTCCCAATTTAAATGGTCCATTTTCACACACTTCCCATCCATTTCTTTTAAACACTATTTCTCTACTTTTAATATTTCTTTTAAATATTTCTCGCCACAATGTCATCTCCTTCTCTGATTCGATGTCGAATTCTTCTTCTTTGTCTTCTTCCGATGAAGCCAAAACTTTTTCCATAAATGTTATCATGGAGTGGCAAAAACTTTATCTAATTAAGCCGAAATAGGTACTACTTAGGCGCTAAGAAAAAAAATCAATGTTGCAACGAGATCGAAAAGGTATAACAATATAAATCTTATGTACATTTTATTTTTTAATCGTAATAAAATTTTTATTTGTTTACGTTTTTTTATAAATAATGCATACCATAAGCGGTCGCGACGGACTTGTAGCTGATTACTTTGCGGATGATCTGGTGTACACTGATGAGAAGTTTAGACGACGATTTCGTATGAGTTGCAATCTTTTCCTCCGTATCGTTGAAGATTTGACACATGCAGATCCTTTTTTACTCTACAAGCAGATGACAGACATAAGTTAAGTTTTACTACCATACAAAAGTGCACCACAGTGATTCGACTAATGGCATACGACACATTCGCGGACGCACTTGATGATTATCTAAGAATGTCCTTGAGAATGGCCCATGAATGCTTGTACAAGTTTGCAAAATGGGTCATTAAGTTGTATAGCAAACAGTATTTATGGAGACCATCTCAAAAAGACGTTCATAAATTGTTCTCCACCTACGAAGCGAGAAATAGATTTCATGGCGTGCTTGGGAGTATTGATAGCTTCAACTGGGCTTGGTGTAATTGTCCTAACGCATGGCGTGGTCGATTCACACGAGGAGATCACGGACATCCCACAATCATCCTAGAAGCTTTTGCCTTGCAAGATCTTTGGGTATGTCATGCTTTTTTTAGTGTTGCAGGTTCGAACAATGACTTAAACGTTATTGGTCAATCCGACATTTTCAATGAATACGTTTAAGGTACCGAACCAAATACTTCCTTCATAGTTTCGGAGGTGAAATACGAACATGAGTATTAGGTTGCTGACATTATACACCCTGATTATTCGACTATCATGAAAACAACACTGTATCCTCATGATGAGAAAATAAAACAATTTGCCAAATACCAAGAATCGGCAAGAAAAGATGTTGAACGATTATTTGGAGTTCTACAATAGAGATGACATATTATCCAACACCCGGCTCGGGCGTAGTCACCAAAAAATTAAGACGTGTTATGTATGCTTGTCTTATATTACATAACATGCATGATCCTCGAAGATGAAGGGCATGCGATATGCAACTACGATCCGAATGACGTTCTTGAAAATGTTGAGCCAATGGATGCTGCACAACAAGACTTGAACTCATTTGCATTACGCAACCAGAATACGCACCTCCACCTACGCGCCGATTTGGTAGAGCATTTATGGAAATACGCCCCACCAATTGTATCTAATGATTAAGTTTCGAAGTTAATTCTTAGATATGAATTATGTTAAGGTTTTTATTCCAAATATGAATTGTATGCCAATATTTTTATTTTGTCTCAATTCCTATAATGTATCAATTTTATTATTATTTCTAATTTAGTTTAAATGTATAACTTTAAATGTTTGAAGTAAATTTTTATTGTTTTTGTGTTTTAGTTTAATTATATAAATTAAAATATGTGTTATAAAATAAAAGTAAAAATTGTTTTCAAAAAAAATAAAAAAAATAAAAGTAAAAATTGAAGGGGAAAAGGAGAAGAAAAACAGAACAAAGAGTAAAAACTTAAGTGACGTTGGAACCCTAGACAAATTTTAAGCAAAACTTCCCACTACTCCCAACACCATGCCAATGGCCAAACAGCTTAACAGCCAAGGACATGTCGACAACTAGGCTGAAATGTCCCATCTTTCTTTCTCCACCACCTTTCCCCTACTCAGCAGGCGATGATGATCATGACTCACAAAAGGCCGCCTTTCACTGCAGCAAGGACAACAAACCCAGAAAAGTGCTCTAATAATGGTCATGAAACCCCCAATGTTAAGCTTCCCCATTTTATTGATTTCCAGGACTTCATAAGTTTCCAACTATTAGGAGTTTGAAAAGATATGAACTTTGTGGAAATGGACGCGGACCCATTTGCGGAGGAGCTTCTGCTTCCGCAGTCGGTGCTCGAAATCGTGGAGTCGCCGCTGCCGCCAGCGGTGGAGGCGTTGCTGCAGAAGATTTGCTCCGACCAGTCCCAGAAACCGCCGGACCTCTCCGTTAGGAGACGGCTGGCCGCCGTCGGAGAGGCAGCGGCTACGGAAATCTTGAGGAGAATTGCTGGTCGTTCCATCAAAAGAACATTAAGCGGGTTCATAATTTACATGCTGGATAGGTACCCGGATTGTCTGTGTGAAGAATTTAGAAGCCCAGTTGTTCCCGCACCAGTGAAATCTGTGGATGAAAGAAGTCCAAAGAAATGTGTTGAGTTTAGGAGCCCCATTTCCACACCTATGAAATTAGAAGATAGCAAGACCCCCATATCCACAGCTGGGAATAAACGGCAGGGCAGCTTGTTACGCTATTATGCTCCAGGTCTTCTGTTCTCTTTCGTAGAAGTTTTGTATGGATTTCAAGGGTGAAGTTTTGAATCAGAAAAATTAAACAGCCCGTGGGTGTTGTTTTAGTATAGAGTATTTTGGTAAGTAAAGGTGTTTAAGGTTTGTTGTATGTCTCAGATACTCCGGGGAGTTCAGAAGGGCCGAGTCGCCGGAAGGCTATGCGCCCGCTATCATTTTGTGGGTTCAATGAGAGTGTGAACGGTGTGGTGATCAGCGAACAGTTAAGATTGCTAAGTCAACTTGAATTTCGGAAGTTGTTTCTAATATTGAGCTACATTGGGAGGTTAGTGACTTCTTTTCGACATATTTATAGTTCATTCAGTTCAGCACATAAATTATTCAAATATTTGAAGTACTAAATCATTCAAATTTCAGTTTGATTTAGTTCATTAATTTTCATTCGGATTTCACAAGTATGATGGCATGATGTCATATGAATTGGAATATTGGATATTGCTTTCAGAAAGAAGCTGGAAGACGTTATATCTCCAGTTGCAGCAATGGATATTTTGAAACTCAAAAATCAACCTATGACACAATTCGAATCATATATGTGGAATGCCTATGGACATGAAAGTTTTGTTGGATCCGAAAGACCTAAGGTAAACATCACTTCAGATGATCTTCACTTTCTTTTCTTATGTGTATGCACTCCATCAGCTCTTTACATCTTTAGTTAGAAATTACTGCTAGTTCTTCATTTTGTTTGAGTGAAACGAATATCATAAATAATGATCATTGCAAGGCTGTCTAGAAGTGCATTGCTCTATTGGCCGGAGGAGACTGTTCAAATGAATGCATACTATATATGCATATTATTTCTTTTCATCAATACTCAAATTCTCGATGAATATGTTTTTTTGGTGCTTATATTTCAGTATTTGGACTGGGACTCCGGTAGAACGTATATGTACTATTGTGACGTTGACCAAAGAGGACAATGCACTTTTAAGGTTTGTGATTCAACTGGTTTATCTTATTCAAGCTTAAGGTCTGGGGGGGGGGCAAGATGTATGTCTACCTTATAATTACTTGGTGTCTTCCTTTTACCCAGGGGCCACTTCTGGATACAACAAGAACACATTTACAGAGGGCTCTGGGGGATGAGAATGTATTGTGTGTCAAATTTGCTTCAGAAAATGAATGTTGTGCTAAGATAGTTGCAGATGAAGGAATACTTGTGGGCGTGAGGCGCTACCGTTTTTTTGGTAAACTAATAAAAATATTCATTGGATTAAGCAATCTTTCATAAACCGCTCGAGTTTTTGTTTGTTATTTACTGAGTAAATTAATAAACGACACATTCCTTTCATATACTGCTCAAAATATCATCCATGCCTTTCATAAAAGGGCATGAGAAGATAAATCTGAGATGGGCAAAAAAGGAAATTGGGAACAGATGGAGTATTGGTTTATCCTGTTTTGGGTTTGCAGTATATAAAGAAGACAAGGAGAAGAGGAAGAAGAGCCTAGAAGAAACAAAGAAAACACCAGCTTGTTTAAAATGCTACTTTGTTCGGTTTGATTCAATTGGACCACACAATGATATGTCATATACCTTTTCCACAAAAAAGATCAATGAAGCAAGGTCACATTTCATGCATGTACACACAACTGCTAGTATGTCAAAGTACATAGCAAGGTTGTTTCTAAAAACACTTTCATTTAAAAGAGATATGCATTTCATTTGTCCCAATAAAGTAGTGTCTGAACTTCATTTTGTGTGCAGGTTTTCGTTGATTCTCTCTAAGACAATAAAATTTCCGGTTAATCTTGCTGAGGTGAATGTTCAAGATATTGAAGATATACCGTGCCGTGTAATATGCTTATTTCTCTTTCAATTCATATCTTGTCGTCTTGTTTGTAGTATCAGTTGCATGCTGTCTTTCCTTTTGTCCATATTAAAAGTAATACTTTCTCTTCAAAGACTTTCCATACTAATTTTGTAGGATGAAAATGGTTGTGTTGTCCTTGATGAAGATGGAGAACCCCGCATACACACGGATGGAACTGGATTTATTTCTGAAGATTTAGCCCTGAGATGTCCCAAAGAATTTTGCAGCGCAAGATTGATTAGGGACGGAAATTTCGAGGTAAAGACAGTTATAATTTCTTTTCTTCCTTCAATGTATTCTTGTACTAGAGCTGCTTACTTTTGTCTTGTAATAAAATAACTTGCAGCAATTTCATGATTTTACTGAGCTCGATGACAGAAATTTGCAAGGAACAAGTTCTTGGAATAGAGAAGCGGTAAATGCTGATATTATGAGCTTTTGTTTCCAACATTTTCTACCTTTCTCCACTTACTAGTGGGTAATAATGCACTAAACTTGCTGTTGAATAAATGCGCAGCTAAATAGAAAAGTAAATATAATTTGAAATCATATATGTGTCAATGTTAGTATACAATACATATATACTTCTAGAATACTTGATGACTTAAATTAGAAGAAAAACCAAAATGAATCAGGATAAAATTGGCAAGAACATGAAAATCTGCAAGGAATTAAGGGTCCGTTTGGAAAGGAAGAAAATGAGTTATGGAAAATGACTTATGGAAAATGAATCATTTTCCAAAAGTCGTTTTCTTCTCATTTTGTTTTCTCAGTGTTTGGCTACCGAAAATAGGTTTGAAACCTAAATGAAAATTGGGCTACGAAGTACGAAGAAAGAACGACAAAGCCAGTTTGGGGAGGAAAATCAAGAAACTTGCCTCATCTCCCACTTGCAAAGGTGGAGGTGTGGATAATGAGCTATTTGCCTTCGGAATTAGCAAGAAAACCATAAAAAATTGAGTTTGCAGTGAGTGCCACATGTGTGGCGGAGTCTGGGCGATAATTAAGGTGCAGCTGCAACCACGCAAATGGCCAAAGGCGATGTGGCGGCGAGCTATTTCATTGTGCGATGGAGGAAACTGAATGCCAGAAAACGACTTCTGTGAAAAAAAATCCGAAAGTCAAATTCCATAATTTAGGCCTCATTTTCCAGTTGGCCCTCTCCCATTTTCCTTTGACCTTTTTACCAAACACCTGAAAATGGGGAAAATTACTTCCAGAAGTCATTTCCCCCCTTTCCAAACGGACTCTACATTTAATGCCCAAGTTTAGCAACACAAGATTTTTTGTTCCTTTCATGGCCTTGCCTTAACATGGAAACTTAATAAAAAAGGATAAAATTTGAAGGATCATAAAATGGTTGGTGAAAGGTCAGCATACTGTACACATTATTGTGCAAGATATAGAAATTGTTAGATTTGTGTCATTTCCGTACTCTCATTTGATAACAGTCTTCTTTTTCTTTTTCTTTTTTTTTTGTAAATTCTGCCTTACATTGGAAGCCGCTGCTAATGCAAGTTCGTCTGTTTAACAATGGGCGTGCCGTCAAAGGGACTCTTTTAATTAACAAACAGGTAATTCCTCATTTGTCATAATACACAAATTTTAGGAGTTGATAAGCATTCTTGCAACATAATCTGTTCTTAGGGGCGTTCCACCACCCTTTTGCTGCTAGATTGAACTGTTGAAGTGATTTATCACTGAGTGACATTAAACTCATTTACCGACTCTAAACGTGACCCCTTCAAGTCAACTTTTTTACCAACTTCTCCAATAGTTTTTTTCATCAATTCAACTCATTTCTTTCTCCCCATTAAATAACTCTACACAATTACATATCACATTCTTTATTTACGTGCAAATAAAACAATGCAAACCATTTAGGAACAGGAGTATTAGCTATCCCCCTCTCTTCTCTAAGTATTTCATTAGAAGCTCTCATCCAGGAACGGTATATGCTTTACTGCATTCAAGAAGAAGTAGGTTTTCTACTATATCAGCTCTCTCTGCCCTTTCGTATCATAGTGTATTTTGTTCTTTTTCATGTCGCAGATTGGGCCAGGGAAAATTCAGGTTAGACCTTCAATGATAAAAGTCGAGAAAGATCCAAGACTTTTGGCTACGTCCACGTTTAACTCATTAGAGATAGTTGCAATTAGGTATTCCTCTCATCAAGATTACTTCCATGTGTCAACTCTCAAATATTCATATATGCCTGTGATAAAGATGAATAAAATACTTTAGAGAATCTTGTCCTAGGCTTTTATTTTATGTGAAATGTTATCACATATGATACACAAATCTTCTTATCATTTTTTAGCACTAGACAGCTGCAGTTCCCTAATTATTAAAACATTTGTTTTTATTTTCTACCTAACAGTTAACCGATGTCATAAACACAACATTTGCATATTTGATCATATGAAGAAGCATTTATTTTAAAATTTACATCATTGCTTCAAGAAATTTCCTATTTCACTAATTAACGGTTGAGGTACCTTTTTTCAGCCACAAACCAAGGAGGTCTTATTTGTCAAAATATTTGATTGCTCTGTTGAGCTACGGAGGAGTCCCTGAAGAGTATTTTTTGTCTATAATGGAAGGTGCTTTGGAAGAGACAAAAACCATATACACCAACAGAAGAGCAGCACTTAAAGGTAACCGCTGTCTCCAAAAGTCTTCATAAAGGTTGTGTGCTCTGTAAAGTTTATCTTGGAATGGGCAAAAAGGAATAGCATAAAGTTCATAATGGGACAAGGGGAGCATTAATGTATTATACACACTAGAACTCTAGATTTTTTAGTGAGAAAAATAAAATAAATTTCATAAAATGGTTCTCAATCAAGATTAAGACAAGAATAAAAAGGATTGATATTTGTTTTGCTGTCTTTTTTTCAAGCAGCCGCTGTGAAATATGGAGAAATGGATTATGAGTTCACAACAGCTAAGATTATCTCATCTGGGGTGCCATTGAATGAACCTTATGTCCATTCTTGTTTATCCAGACTGGCAAACATGGAAAAAGACCAGATTAGAAGAGGAAAACTTCCAATAGCAAACAGTTATTACCTAATGGGAACAGCTGATCCTACTGGGATGTTAAACAGTGATGAAGTTTGTATTATCCTGTAAGTAACAGAGAATAAATATAGTATGCGTTATATGATTTCCAGTCAAGTTAATTCACGGCTTTTGTTAATCAATATATGTACAGTGAGAATGGTCATGTTACTGGGAAGGTGTTGGTGTACAAAAGTCCGGGTCTTCACTTTGGGGATATACACATCATGACTGCTAGATATGTACAAGAACTGGACCATATTGTTGGTAATGCTAAATATGCAATCTTCTTCTCAACAAAAGGACCAAGATCAATTGCTAATGAAATTGCAAGTAGTGATTTTGATGGTGACATGTATTGGGTTTCAATGAATCCTCAGGTTGAGCGTAATTTTTCTCTAAAATTCAATTTCTCGCATGTTTAAATAATTATATTAATTTATCCATTTCGGAATTACAGCTATTGAATTACTATAAGGCAAGTGAACCGTGGAGTCCTTTCTATGTAATGCCAAAAGCAGTTGGTAGAAGGCCCTCTGAGTTTACACCTAATGAGTTGGAGTATGAACTTCTCCGAACATTCTTAGAAGGAAAGAAATCAGGGTATGTTTCATTGTTTCTCATAACTTGCATTTCACATTTTTGCAGTGTCGACATACATAGAAAATTCAAGTTTTTTTAACGTTCTTCGAAACTGAACATTTTACATAGTGACCTATTTCTCAAATTTATTCATGCTTCTCTGCTCTTTCAGCAACAATATGGCACTGGCAGCAGATAGTTGGCTAGCATGTATGGATCGGTTTTTGACATTGGGCAATAGTTTTACTCAGGAGAAGGTTGATTTGAGAAGAAAGATGCTTCACTTAATTGACCTGTACTATGAAGCATTAGATGCATCCAAAACTGGAAAGAAGGTTAAGTTTCTTGATCCTTTTTTCGGCATGATTATGATATACTTTGTACTAATTTAGTATCCAGCTATCTCCGGAGATGTAGTGCCTTACATTGCAGCTTTTGGTCTACTCATTTTGATGATGTCATTTGTTACTAATAAAGAGCATCTTTATTTTTGGCCCACTCATTTTTAACCATTTTAAGAAATGACTCAATAAAATGGCCAAATGGGATGCCCCAAAATGGAAAATAGGACAACATCTTTGGGTTGGGGGGGAATATAATATTTCACACTTGTTTTTCCATCTTTGGTTTGGGGGGAATATAATCTTTCATTTGAAGATCAGTTTCAGACCTTTTTTTACTGCTTATGAGATAGGTCAACATCCCTCCAGAGTTGAAGCCAGAAAAGTATCCACATTACATGGAGAGGATACCTAGTTACGACTCTACATCTGTTCTTGGTAAACTTTACAACTACAGAGAATCATCCAAGGCTGAAGAAAGTACTCGAATCGGTGAGTCTTGTTATTATGATTAGAATTATGATAAATATGGCATTCATTTCTTTGTTGGATTTTGCCATTCCAAGGAGCTAGGGACACTTGGCTGCGCATCAACACATTTATTTTTCAATCCATTTCTCTCTAAGCTTTTGACAAAAAAGAGGCAGTTTCATCGCTCAAATATGTATATAGGATCGTCATTATCATTATCATTATCATTATCATTATTATTATTATTATTATTATTTGCAGAGATTGGAAAACTGCCATGTTTTGATGTTGAAGTTCCGGATGCGTGTTTGGTCCTTTGGGGAGAAAGGTATCACAAACACTATTTACCAGAAATGACAGAAGCCATGGGCTGTGGACCTTGTGGCTCTGAAGTAAGAAATGGTGCTGCAAATGATGTAATCAAGAAATACAAGCAGGTTATTTATAGTTTCTATGTTCATTACAGCTAATTTCATGAAAGTATATATTCTTTAAATTAATTTCAAAATGCGCTTATTGGATACTATAAATATATATTCTTTAACTTAACAATGCAGTTGCTGTACGACGCTTCTGACTTCGAAGACAGCGCGAGAAAGATTGATGAAATCTTCAACGAAGCGTTGGCAATTTATAACGTGTGTTATGATTATGCAAAGAGGTTTAATGATGTGAAGAAATGCAGCTTTGCATGGAGAGTAGCTGGTTCTGCACTTTGCAAATATCATGCACTTGAGCAAAAGGGAAGACCCTTTCTCATTTTACCATCCATTTTGCAGGATATTTTGTGATGGTCAAGCATGGGGTATTTATTCTACTTTGGATATGGCAGATTTCATTTTACTTTTAGGTTCGGTTTGGCACACGGAATTGATAAAATTGGAATTGAATTGAGGGTTGGAAATTCTCTGGAATTGATTTAGATGGAATGGAATTCTCCAATTCCAATACATTTTTGGCACTACCAATTCCAAATCCACATATTTTTTGTAAATTGAAATTGTTGTTTCCAATTCCAATTCCATCATTTGAATTCTGTATACCAAACGAACATTTACTGTACTTTAATGTAATTGTATAATTAATTGTAAAATGCTAATATGTAGCCATGTAGGTTGATATCGACTGTAAAATACCAAGCTGTAGGTTAACAGATGCAAGGGTTAATAATAATGCATGTTAAGGTTGCGTTCTCTTCAAATGATCTGATCTGATTTGAATTTTTTAAGACTAGTCTAATCTGATCTGATCTGAGTGGATCTTTTCTGAATAGATCTGATCTGAATGTATCTGATCTGAATAGATCTAATCTGAATGAGTTTAATTCATTTTCAAACAATTGGAGTAATAATAATAATTTAGTATTAATTTGTTTATTATTTTTAAATAATATTTACAATAATAATTTTTATTATTAATAAGTATAATACGGAGTAGTAATTATTCATTAATAATATTATTATCATTATTATTTTAATAGTTATATTTATTATAATAACTATAATTAAAATACAATAAGGTTTGGTTGACACTGTCATCTTGTGTCAACAGATGACACTCATTTCGAGCACCTCTGGTATTCCAAATGAAAAATTGATAGTTTCTACATTCCAGTCTCACCTCTGCACCCCCACACTAGATCCCCCATTTATCCCTCCAAATATGTGTCTATTATACATTGCATAATAGTTGTACATTTGGAGGGGATAAAAGGGGTTCTAGGGAGGGTGCGGGGCTAGAACTGGGGTGGGGGTACGTGGGGGTTATGGAGTAGGAACCAGAAACGGAGCGCTGGAGATACTCGAAATAGGCAAGTATCATCCGTTGACACTAGATGATAGTGTCAACGCCTTATATTTACAAATAAAAATTGTCATTAATTGTTATTACCATTATTATTAATTATCATCATTGAATAATGATTATTATCATTTTAATCATTATTACTACCTCCGTCCCATTGTCTTTGTCCACTTTTGACTTTTGGAACTGTTCATCTAAGCACTTCGACTCATCAAATTCTCTCAATGTGTAAGCTTAAAAATAGTCATGTGTGATCTTGTTTGATTCGTCTTAACATATAGATTATTAATATATAATTTTTATAATTTTTTAATATACAAATTACAAGATAAAATGGATTAAAGAAGTGCATTGGATGGTGTGCCAAAAGGTAAGTGGACAAAGACAGTGGGACGGAGAGAGTATTAATTAATATTATTGTTTTTTATTAAGTATGATGATAATAAATTAATATTATTTTTATTTTGTCCAAATCTACTCCATTTGTATTAAATTCACACTTTTACTTTTAAAAATACAAACGAGGAAATCTAGATGTAAAACAATCTTGAACGGCAAATTGTGAATTTAACATGTATGAAGTGGCTTTAACTATTAATGGACTACACTGTTATTTCCCTTGCAGCCTTGCTGATCGAAGAGGAAGTTGAAGAGATAGGTGGAGAGCCTAACGAAAAAGAAGAGAAATTTCTATAAAAAAAAGTCACAAACTTAATATTTGTGAATTTCTATAAAAAAAACTTTAAATGGTCTAGAGTAATTTTAAAATGAAAATTTAAACCATAAATGGTAAGTTTGTGAAGTTTGTGGTCATTCTGTTTGTTAACGTATTCTACATATCAAAGATTAACTATTTTTAAAACCTATTCCACATATCAAAATATGATTCTCTATTATTCCTTTTTTATCCATGCATTTCAAAAACAAAAAATAAATTAATGAAAGTTTATTAATAATTATGGCACTCAATGTCTGCATACAAATATTTAAAATTCAAATACTACGTATGAATTTAAAATAATATCCAGTCTTCTTTTTTCGGCACTCTAAGTGTGGGCTGTTTTCTAAAACCACTTCCACAGGTTTGGTTGATTCCGAAATGGCACACACAGTCAAGATTAGGGTTTTGATATTCTTATAATTCCTTGTTATGATTCATATTTTGAAGACATGATCTGCAGGCAGAAGGTTTCAGCTCCTTTTAATACTTTTTATACTGTCTTAAAAAGAAAAGATGAGGGGGTCATATATGGAAACCCTTGTCATGGGATGACCCGAAACCGCTACGGTATCTCTCGTTCATAAAATTGACGGTTTCTACCTCTCTAACCCCTCAATAGACCCCCACCCCACCCGACACAAGAATACCCCACCACCCCTTTCAATTGCATCCACCAAATTAATTTTGACTTTGTAGTGAAAATTAATTTGGAGTGCAATTGAAAGGGGTGTGAGGGGTGTGAGGGTCGGGGTGCATTGGGATGAAGGGTTTACCGGGAGAGTTAGAGAGATGAATCGTCAATTTTACAAATGAGGCACCGTAACAGCCCAGGTCATCCCATGACATTTTCGGACAATGTAACATGAATCGTTTTCTATATCTAAAATAAATAAACAGAAAAAAAACAAGTGAGACGACCTAAACAATAGCAATAAAGATATTGAATTGAAATTAAAAATAAGTTGAAAAGGTCATAAGTTAAATACTTCTTTTGTCCTAAAAAATGTCGAAAGAATAAAAAATGTAGGGAGTATTTAAAGATAGATTATGCAGAAAAAAATGTCAATAGTCTCACTTCATAATATTTTTTAATTCTCCCCTCGACTCAGTAACATTTTTTACTTTTATGGAGTTTAAAATATATAATTTTTTGATTAAAATTTGTTTAAATTGGAGTGAAGGATGTGAACGACTCATTTATTTCTTTAAAAAAAGAATTTTTTTAGAGGAACAAAAAAAAATTAAAAAAACAATTATCCTAAAAATAATAATTTTAAGCCACATCATTAAAGAAAATTACATTGTTCAAATACATGATGTATTAGGGCATCTCCAATGCAAGGAGTTTCCAAAATTTTTTCAGATTCTATCACATCAACGTTAGTTTTAGTATTTTAGATTCTTTTTCAAACTTCAGAAAAACCCCAATATCCATACTCTTTCATATTTTGTCAAATCAACATTCAACTATCTTTTATTCTATTAACTTCTATTTCAATTTAAAAAAATTTTATTTTAGATTATATTATACATTGATTTTTCTACCAAATTTATTTGTAAAATAATGAACCATTAAAAAAATCAACAACATAAATCCGAGAAAGTTATATATAATTAGCACACATGAAATACATAAAATAAAATGAGTACATTTCATTAAAATTATTTAAGTAAACACATATAAAAATAAATTCCATAAAATTAATTTAAAAGTATAACAAATTAAAATTAAATAAGTAGACATAATTAAAATATGTAATAGCTTTGTTATGGTTGATCCTTAAGAGAATGCCAAACATCAAAAAATTCAAATATAAACTTGCAGAAAATAAAAATTATATAAAATAAAAATTAAAGAAAATAAAATTATATATGTAGGCATAATTAACGATTGAGTTCTTTTCCAGTTAGGGAGGATTGATTTTTTTTATTACAAAATAATTGTAACGAATAAATACTCCCTCCGTCCTAAAACATTCTTCACAACTTCTATTCACATGGCCAAACTTTAATCAGTTTCTTTACCTATTTTTGTTAGTTATTTGATAAAAATAATAGTCTTGTCACCTCTTTTTTTGTAGAATTTTTTATGTAAGTTTTAAATATATAAATTTTATTTTTTAATTTTACACCTACAATCAAATAAATTGAAAAAATAAAGTCGATCAAATCTCGTAAACAGAAACAGGAAGAACGCTTTAGGACGGAAGATGATGGATGCCTAATATTTTTCCTAGAACTGTAGATCGGTCCAGGTCCAAATATTAGTATCCGGGCCTTATAATAATGAGAAAACAATACAAGAATAGTAATGGACTGTAATGAAAAGTATTGCTCACAGAATAGGGTCTCAAATCGGTGATCCTTTCCTCTATTCGGTCCACTTAGGGATCGGAATGTACTCAAGGATCACCGGAATATTTCTTATTATTACTCAAGTATTTTCTCTCTCTATTGCAAGATATATTTCCTCTCTTAGTTCATTCCTCTTTTATAGGAGATCCCCAGCCACCATCTCATCAAAATATTCGTGGTGGTTGGGGAGGATATCCAAGCAATCCTCACTTTTCCTAGAGGCATGCTCCTCAGCTTAACGCCATCCACTTGAGGACAAATCTGTCCGTCCATATCTTATTTTATGTCTTTCGTCCGTCCCTTACTCATTGGCTCCTTCCTCTTGGATGGCCTGCTCATAATGCGCTGGGGTTCAGCCCATCCTTAGGCCCCAATCCTATCTCCTGGACCGTTTCTATTGGCCGGCCCAGTATACTTTCTCTGGGCCGGATTATCCTTATGATGGACGGAACCTAAATTGGGCCAAGGCCCAATTTACTAGTATTCTCTCGATGGGCTTGGTTCCCATCAGAAGAAGTATTTTCAAAAAAAGTTGTAATTGCTTACACATATCTGATTTTTAATAGAGAAATTGAGTTAGGAGTCTTGGGAGTGAGTGTGAGAATTAAGAAACTCCTTCTAGACTTTCCTCAATTTCTTTGCACTCTGAAAGTAAAATTTGAAAAATAAACAGTGTTAAACCCTCTCAAGACCAACATTTGAAGTGCCCTTAGGATCTTTATAATACACTCCCTCCGTTCCGAATTGGATGCCATTGTCACAATTACGACTTCTTGATAACTTTTGTTTGATTGTATATATTCATTAATAATTTTTTATGGGTGTATTCCACCCAGGACTCGGTTTGAATCCGTGTCCACAGTAGTTGTCTTGTCAAATGCAAGTATATCAGAATGGAAGATTTAAACAAGAATACAGACGACCAGTCAGATTCAAGAAGTCGGCCGGTACGATATGTAGACTTACCGGTCAGAGACTCATGACTGGACCAGAACCAACCTAATTCAAGAGACAACTAGGAGAGTCAATCTACGGTAGGAGACTCAGCTGAAGGCAGGGATGTAGCCAGAAAAAGGGGATCGTGCCATGGACGGATTAGACTTCCTTTGATTGTGAATTACCTTAACTGCTCAAGAAACCATGTATAAATAGAGGGGACCCGAATGCGAATCCTCAAGCTGAATCAAGCTAATAATACACACACTTCTCGAGTTCTTGTTCTTATTTACTTCTTGTGATCCATTCTTCTGAATTGGATCATACGCCAGATTTATTGTCCATAAAATTGGTGCTCTCGTTGAGAGCTCGAGAATCATACTCAAGAAAAACCTTCCAAGAGAACAATGGTGCAAACTCATAGCAACGCAAACCTGGGTACCAGAATTCCCCTCTAGGGCGAGAATAGTGCCACCGGAGGTCGGCACCCTCCCATTAGTGTGCTAGAGGTGGATGCTCTCATCTAGAGGGTCGGGATCACCGTAGAGCAGTTTAAGGAGGTGATGGCGGCCCTGACCCCGAACCGCGAGGTTGTGGTGGAGGATGCGACCGGGGAACCAGCCGGAGGGAAGGCGGGACCTGCGGGCTTGGGGGGAAAAAAGAAGAAGAAGATCTGGCGGTCTCAAAAGAAGAAGGCGACCCAGCCTAACGGAAAGGCAATAATGGAGGATGAACTGTCCAGGTTGGGTGAAGAGGATGAGTCGTCCTCCTTTGAGCGGGCGTCAGCCTTCGATCGGTTGGGAGATCCCAAACTGAAGAAGCCCCGGACCTCGGCATTCGATCGGCTACAAGATACTTGGTCGGCTCGGAAGGGTGACCTGAGAGAAAAGCTCAAGGAGAGGAGAGGAGAGTCCTCAGCAACATCCAAAGTCGGCTCGGAGGAGCGACGTAAGGCGATTGAAGACAAGGAGGCGATCGAGTTGTGGAGGATGTATGATCGCCTGGAGAAGCAGTTGGACGCCCAAAACCCGTACCGACAGGCGGTCTATCAGTGAGGTAACCCCCTTTTCTAGAAGGGTGATGTCGCTTCCTCTCCCGGACAACTTTAAGACCCCACAAATCAAGGCATACAACGGGACGACTGATCCCCAAGACCATCTGGCTCGCTTCGGGGCGAACGTGGTTATGTACGCCTACCCTGAGGAGATCAAATGCCGAAGCTTCCTAGCAACGCTAGAAGGACAAACCTGTAAGTGGTTCCATAAGTTGCCCAAAGAGTCGATCGACAAGTGGAGTGACTTGGCCCACAAGTTTCTGGAGCACTTTGCGTCCAGCCGGAGGTAGAAGCTCACATTCTCATACTTGCTTAATGTGAAAATCTAGAAGGGAGAGCAACTCTCGGAATTTATCAATAGGTGGGAGGAGGCTAGGGACGTCCAGGGGACGGACGACCAAGCCTTGATCGCGATGCTCCAAGCGGCACTCCCTCAGGAGATGTGCGCAAGGAACTGCGGCGGAATCCACTCTCTACCTATCAGGAAATGCTGGCCTGGGCGAAGTACCTGGCATTAGAAGAAGGATACGACGAGCCGCCCATACGGAAGAGAAGAAAAGCGGACAGCTGATAGGAGAAGGAAGAAAGAGGAAAGATTTTGGTAGGGGACCGAACCCTACAGGATATCATGCGAGCAGACCGCCTATTCACACGGTTCATTCCTTACCAGCCCCTCCCCGCAGTCGGGAAAGTTATAGCGTCCAAGACGCGCCCAAGTACTGCGAGTACCATCGTAATAGCACCCACAATACGTTGGAGTGCATTACACTGAAGAAGGAAATGGACCAGCTGATCGCTAGAGGGCCGCCTCCTCGGTCGGAGCAACCAGCGTCGGGGAACAGAACATGGAGGAGGCCAGCGGCCGCCGCCGCAGCGATCACTGCTGGGGAGGGGCAGGAAGACGAGGGGGAGAGATTATGAGGACCTGGATGAGGAACAAAGGCAGAACCATCGGCATTTGGGATGTCGGTTCATTATGGGTGGAAATACCGGAGGGGACTCGGTGTCCTCACGGAAGAAATAGAAGAATATGGTTCACCTGAGGTGCAGCCGCTGCCCAAGCGGAAGAAGAAGGAACCCTTGATCTTCATTAATGAAGATTACCCACCAGTCCTTAGTTTCCATCGGGATACATTGGTGGTGAAGATAGAGATCAACAACGTGGTCGTCCATCGCACGTTGGTCGATACTAGAAGCTTAGTCAACATTATGTATAACAATACCTTCAAAGAACTAGGCTTATCTCGGGGAGACCTTAAACCAATCCACACCCCGCTGTTAGGATTCACAGGGGATACTATTGAAGCAGAGGGAACCATTACAGTGAAGGATGGGGTATGAGATGACACCCACCGACTTTGGCTCGACATGGAATTTATGGTAGTGCAGCTTGATTGTGCACACCATTTAATCCTAGGGCGATCGGGTCTGGAGGACTTGGAGTGCGTAATCTCCCCCGTCCACCTGTGTATGGAGTTCATCACCCCTACCGGGGTAGGGGTGGCAAGAGGAAATCAGCGTCTGTCCCGGTCGTGCTATGTCAGGGCAACCAAGATCCAGACACGGTTCGACGAAAATGTCAACACGATCTGTTCCGCGATACAGAGGGAAGAAGGGCAACCCAGAGCGGAGCCAGCGGAGGAGGTAGAAGAAGTTTCCCTGGATCCAGCCAAGCCGGAGCAAAAGGTGAAGGTAGGTAAAGCCCTGCCACTTAAGCTGAGGAGCAGTTGGTGGGTGTCCTCCGTTCATTCAAAGTGTTATTTGCCTGGGGTCCAGGGGATATGCCTGGGGTCGACCCACGAATCATCTGCCACAGATTGGCGGTAGATCCGGCCCACAAGCCGGTCAAACAGAAGAAACGTTTCTTCTCCTCGGAAAGGAGAGACTTTGTCACTAAGCAAGTGACCACCCTGCAATCCATCGGGCACATTCGGGAAGTCCGCTACCCGGAGTGGTTGGCAAACGTAGTCCTCGCATCCCAAGGGAACACCTGGCGGATGTGCGTCGATTACACCGACCTAAACAAAGCTTGCCCGATGGACCCGTTCCCTCTCCCCAACATTGACCAGTTGGTGGACGAAATGGCAGGGTGCGAGTTAATGAGCTTTATGGATGCTTTTAGCGGGTACCATCAGATCAGGATGGCCACGGCAGACGAAGAAAAGACATCCTTCATCACCCCCAATGGGGTATACTTTATAAGGTAATGCCCTTCGGCCTGAAAAATGTTGGCACGACCTATGCACAAATGGTCAATAAGCTGTTCGCGCCGGTGCTAGGGGTGTATGGAGGCGTATGTGGATGATATGATTGTTAAGTCAAAGCAGATGTTATCCCATGCTCAGGATTTAGAAATGGATGGTCTTAAATAAAGAAAATTAAATAGTTTAGTAATATGGGGAAGAAGTGGACTCTAGAAGTGCTGCTAATTTGAATTTTTGGAAAATAAAATTATTTCACTTTGATTCTTTGTATCATACAGCGTTATGCACCACCTTGATAATTCTAATAATTTGTAAATAAAACCTCCACAGAAAATGGAAATCTTGTCTTACAATCGAACCAAAAGCAGTCCGGATTATTCATTATAAAAAATTAAAAAGTTTAAACTATTTTATGAGTTCCTCATCTAGGATTGAGGTTCGAAAACTTTTAGATAAGTCACTCTTTTGATCTTGCATCAACTTTTTCTTAAATTTGAATGATGTTTGGATTGAATTATAATTGCCTCAAAAATGATGTACCAAATTCTAGCAAGTTGAGGGGAACATGTATCTATGAAAAATTAACTTAAGTGTGAGCAATGGAAACAAACAAACATATAAAGTAAGAGTAAATTACTGAAATAAGACCTAAAGCTAGCCATTTTCCGCAAATAGGAGTACTCCTATGCTTCTCAGATTTCGCCGAAGACAAAGGACAAAATAACCCTCCACCTTAGTCTTTAAAAAATAAAAATGAAAAATACCGTTGTACAGGGAATCACGAAAAAAAGGCGCAATCTTGGTCGGTGATACGACGCACTACTTACCATGTAGAGCTAGACTTCTTCTACATGCGGATTGAAGGTCTTTAGTTTAGTAGATCTAATATTCTTTCCATTTCAGCTAGGGTTCATTGAAAATCAATTCCTCGTCTCCGAGCACCCTTGAGAAAAACGATGTCGATCAGAAGCGCCATTGTGAAGAAAATGTCTAGCAGAGCCGCAGTAGATGACGACGATGATTTTGTGGATGAAATTCCTATTATAAAGACCTGGAACTTAATGAATACAACCTCTACGCGAGTAATTTTTTGTGATTTATTTTGATTATGTGTTTTTTGCGGTTTGAAATGCGCCCAATTTTATGGAAGCATAGGCTAGTGCATGTGACATGTTTGATTTAATGACTCTGACCCTGAGATGGGTCAAATGTTTTAGTTGCAAATCTAGTTTTTTTAATGGAAAATTCTACTTGTACCCCACATTTATACACCAATGGTTTGTCTTGAAATTAAATATAAGTACAAAATTGGTATTATGTCAGTGTTAGACTTACATTTTGTGTCAGGGCAAATCTTTGATATATACAAAATGGGCTATGAGACTGTGAGAGTAGCACAATCCTCCCGTTGTAAAATACTCCCTCCGTCCCAAAAAAGATCGTTACGTTTCATTTCTTTGCGCATCACAAAAAGCAATGCTACTCACATCTAAAATTTACCATATTTACTCTTTATTATAAGATGAAATTGTTTTGAAAGTTTTTTTGGCATTTGAGACGATATAAAAATATTTTAAGGGATGCGCAAAGAAATGAAACGTAACGATGTTTTTGGGACGGAGGGAGTATAATGGATGAAAGGACAATATGGTAATTCCAATAAAGGAAGGACCACAAGGCGTGCAGAGCGCCGGCCACTCTAGCTGTGTCTATTACACGCCAGGCCAGACGCAGCACCTTCTCTCTCCTGGTCATTCGCTCTGCTTCCGCCTCTGTACTCTCTCTCTCTCTGCACCCTCACTAGCTCTCTTATCCTCTTCAATTCAATCCAGTGTTTTCATAGCCCTCACAAAAGGAATAATCGCAGAGACTTGGACTCCGGTGCCGTCGGAAAATCGTGGTCGTCGATCGGTTCATTTCAAGGTTTTTTTCGCACCTCTCGTTCTTCATAATCGCAGAGGCTCCAACTTTTGTCAGGTTGTGCTCCTTCGTTTCATTTCAAGGTTTTTTTTCGCACCCCTCGTTCAAGGTCA
Organism: Cuscuta australis; assembly: GCA_003260385.1. Lineage (NCBI taxonomy): Eukaryota > Viridiplantae > Streptophyta > Magnoliopsida > Solanales > Convolvulaceae > Cuscuta > Cuscuta australis. The sequence goes on along the minus strand of NQVE01000129.1, from coordinate 1,394,510 downwards.
TTTGAAGGTTTTTTCAAACTTTATCTTTCCTTTATTTATTCATTTATTTTATTTTATTTTATTTTTCCGAAAATTTTCATGTTTAGGGCAAAAAAAACAAAATTAAAAATAAAAGGTTGAAGTCAACCAAATTTCAAACTCTTGCAGGTATGTCCTCCAAAAGAGGAGAGAGCTCAGCGCGGAAACAAAAGGAGGAGGCACATGATGATGATGCTGAACCAATCTTCGACTCAGATAAAAACTATTTTGACAAAAAAAAAAAAAGAATCGGGATCATGATGCTGCTGAGCCAACTAGAGGTATGTGCATTTTAACAAAATAAATACGGAAGTACCGTATTTTGCATTAATTTATACTTGTGTGCGGTTTGGACCGGATCGGGATGGCCCATTCCATGTAATCTTAAAGTCTAAAACCATTTCACATCATGAGAATTGATACCATCCTTAAATTGGACTACTTTTAAACCATAAATAAAATGCCCCTTAACATTTCACAACAAATTTCGAAATTAACGTTGTCCTGTTATACTCTTTCCGTCCAACAACAACATTCCTGACAAAGTTCCTGTTGCAAGTTACGATTGTTTGACTGAAGTTATTTTTAAATCATTCTATACTATGAAAAATCGTATCTAATTAAAAAATAAAAATTACATATTTTAAACTACATGAAGGTCATGTTCTCTTCACCTGATCTGATTGGAATAAGTTTTGATCTGAATGTTGTTATATTTAAACCTATTTCTGATCTTGTATGATCTGATCAGATTCTAATAAGAATAAGAACTAAAAAAATAAGCTGAGCAGAACATGGCCGAAGAAAGATCTATAAGACTAGATGTAACATGACTATATTATTTTATCAAATGGGCAACGAAAATACGCCAACAAAATAAATAAAATTTGACCCTGTACATAGTGAACAAGAATATTATTTTTGGACGGAGGGAGTATAAAAACATCCAAAATTCTACTACGTAATAAATTAATTGGAGAAGTATTTTTAAGTAGTTTTATAAAATTAAATATATCCACCTTTTTTGGCCATACCAAATAGGATCTTCTCCCAATATATGCATCTATCTATCTATACTATATTTAAAAAGAAGTGAATTTTTTCCCGCCCAAATGTAAGAGTAATATATGGCAATGTTGTGTGTTTTACTCATTATATGTATGTGTATGCATTAAATTTAGTAAGCATTAATTAATACTTCGTAATTAATGATAAATGGAATATGTTAAGGGGAACTTTTTATGAGCATTAAAAATGGGGAATTTCGTAGAAGTACTAACTACTCCGTAATACGTAGTAATTAATTAATTATTTATGGTAATGAAGAATTTCATATGAGCATTAAAAATGTTTCTATTTTTATTTAAATACATCAATATGTTTTTAATAACAACGAAATAATAAGGTGGAAAAAGGAATATGTTTCCATTTTTATTTAAATGTTATTCCAATTACTGGTAAGTGATAAATGGGAATATGTTTCTATTTTTATTAAAAAAATTATGTTTTCGTATTAGCACTAAAATTGTTTTTATTTTTATTTAAATACATTAATATGTTTTGTTTAAATTATACAGAAAGTAGTAATTCAAAAAGGTGAATATGTTTCTATTTTTATTTAAATGCCACACAATTAATGGTAAGTGTTGCTATGATAATTTTGGATTCTATTAATTAATAATTAATGGTAAAGGGGAATATGTTTCCACTTTTATAAAAAATTTACTGTTTTCGTATGAACATTAAAAAAGTTTCAATATTTATTTAAATATGTTACTATTTTTTTTAATAATAACCAAAATAGTAGAGGGGAAAGAGGAACATGTTTCTTAATTAATGGTAAGTGTTGCTACGCCAATTTTAGTTTCTATTAATTAATAATTAATGGTAAAGGGAAACATGCTTCTATTTTTATTAAAAAAATATTGTTTTCATATGAGCATTAAAAATGTTTTCATTTTTTATTTAAATACATTATGTTTTTACTTTAATATTTTTAATAAGAATGAAAAGAGTGGAGGGGAAAGGAGATATGTTTATTAATTTTTCCTACTATAAATATGAATATTCTTAAACTCTTTTTGCAATTACCATCTTTGATATAAGTTTTCAGCTTTTAAGTTCTTATTATATTGAGTTCATATAAGGCATGTGTTGGGAATAGTGTTATTGATTAGCGCTAGCACTTTAAAAAGACTATCAACGTTTAGCGTTTTCAAAGTCAATTTGTACTGTTAAAGTTTTCTCCAAAACACTAACGCTAATCTCTAACGCTATTTCCAAATAGGCGCATATTATATACTTCTTCCATCCCTAAAAGATGTTCATGTTTTATTTTTTGTGCATTCCATAAAACACTTCTATCTGTCCTCAAAATGAAAAAATAACACAATTAACTCTGAACAAATTTTTTAACCGAAGTTTTGATTAATGTTATTTATATTTTAGTCATGGACAATTGTATATTGTAATTTCAAGATTAATAAATCATAATGACTTGAAAATTCTGATGTGCAACAAAGACAGTATTTTCATAAATTTATACGAGTAATGTGAATTATAAAGTAGTCTTTCAAATATTGTACTCCGTAAATCATTTAACTTTTGTAACTTAAAATAATGAAATCTCTATATTCCATTAGATACTAATTTGTAACATTCAAAAATAATGTTTATATAATTTAGTAACTTAAATATGATCTGTGCAACGCACGGGTGTGATACTAGTAAATATAAAAATGCATTCGCCTGTGTATCTCGGTCTGACATATTAGATTTCCTGGCAAAACAGAATTGGTTGTTCAATTTTGCTGGCTGACTGACCACTCTATATTACTCCGTATAATTTAATATTTTATTTAAAAGTCCAAATTAAAACGGAATCGGTACTGCTGTTTTGGTACGCAATAATTTTTTTTGTATAAACATTAGTTCCTCCTACCTAAATATGTTATGCACTTTGCAAAAATAAAATGCAATGTTTAATTCTTTCAATATATTTTGTTTCAAAGATATAATAAAAAAACAAATACTCCCTCCGTCCACTTAAGATCTTTCCATTACGCGTTACGAGGCTTGACCGACTTTATTTTCAATTCAATTTAATTGATTATAGAAGTAAAATTTTAAAATAAAATTTATATAGTAATAAACTACATGAAAAGTTCTACAAAACTAGAGGTGTCAAGACTATATTATTTTACGAAATGACTTGTAAAAATGAGCAAACAAAGTGAGTAAAGTTTGACCTAGTAAATAGTGTCTAGGAAGATCTATGGTGTGCAAAGGGAGTACCATTTACATACAAGTATTTAAATTAGATCTTTTGAGATAGATGAAAGTAGCAAGTTTGATCTAAAGTTGAACCGTGCACATAGGAAAATGAGGAAAAATGAATTCAAACAACATAATACAAAATATGAAATAGGTACTACATGATTAAATAGAAAAATAAGAGAAAAGAACTACTCCCTCCGTCCCAAATTATAATGTCTGTTCTCTATTCACAGGGTCAAACTTCATTCACTTTCTTTCTCAATTTTCGTTAGCAATTTGATAAAATAAAGTACTATTGTCACTACTAGTTTTTTAGATTTTTGATGTAGTATTTTAATATGTAATTTTTATTTTTTAACCATATACCATTTGTCATATAAAATGATTTGAAAATAATTTCAGTCAAACATCGTAAACCGAAACATGCGTTATAAAATGGGACGGAGGGAGTACTTGTTTAAATTAGTTATTACTACGTCGACGTGGTCGCATATCCATGTTATTGGTGAAACGCGTGCTTATCAGGCGACCCATCTGCGAACGTTTTCCTCTTTCCGGTTGCACTAGTTCATATCCAGGATGTGGCCATTCCATTTCTAGTGGAAGTGGCATTAGATTTTCCAGAATACACATTTATGTATGATTGAATTGAAAAGGTAGACAGAATGAATTGATCCACCATCATTCCATTGTAGTGACATATTGCGTATACGTGTTAACATGGCATGTGGAGTGTAGTCCATTTCCCTCTTTGGTACCACCCGTTGGCTAGATACACATAAAATGATTATATGGACCAAAGAAACAACCAACATTTTCCCACTTGGTCCATATAATAAAAATAATACATTATAAAGCATAATACATGAATCATGGCTGCATTTACTCTTTAGAAGAGTAGTACCTTCCATGCATTACAATATACTATGTTTTCCTAACTTAACCCAAATATACTGTATAAACAAACCCAATGTTAATTTTAGGTCCAAATCATAATGATGTTTCTCAAACCAAACTTAAAATGTGTACACAAACAATACGAAAAGCATCCTTAAAGTAGAGTTTCTAAAGTATTTTATCCTTGAATAGAACGTTCCATAGGGAAAACAAGTCACGATTTCTCTACGTGATCCTTGAACTTATTTGGTGGCATGCCTTTAGTCATAGGATCAGCTAACATCAAATCGGTGCTAATGTGCTCAATGACCACATTCTTCATTTGAACATGTTGCTTTATTGACAAGTATTTAGTGTCAATATTCCGATTTCCGACTTTATTGTTCTTGGCTAAGAAGACAACTGCTGAGTTATCACAATATATAGATATTGGCCTAGAGATTGTATCCACAATTCTCAACTCTTTTATGATACTCTTCAACCATAATCCATGTGCAGTAGCCTCAAAAAACGAAACAAATTCAGCCTGTTGATCAATTCTTAAACATAAAATATAAATTAGGGATTTAATCATGTGTACCTGATAATCCTGTAAACGTAGTTAGGGATGAAGCCATGATTCTCACGCAGATCGAGTTCCCGTTTAGGGTGTATCGTTATGATGGCTAAGGTGAGGATGAGACTCACGAGAATAGAGAGGCAGAGAGGAGGCGTAAGATTGGTGTGTTAATCTCTGCCTAATGACATGACCTCTATATATATACACCCAAGGGGAAACCCTAATTAGGTCATAAGGGTAATTACGTCCATCGAATAATTACAAATTAAGTACGTAGGGTATTTATTAGGTCAATGATCAATTAATTAGATAAATGATAACTCAGGCCACATAATAAAATCGTGTCTAACACAGCCTCCATAGTTGAGTAGCAACTAAGGTTTGTTTCGCACTTCTCCATGAAATAGCTCCACCGGAAAGCATAAAAATGTTTCCCGAAGTTGACTTACGAGAATCCACACAACCAGCAAAGTCTGAATCTGAATATCCTTTCACTTCTAAATTCTCTGATTGCTTATAAGTAAGCATATACTCCCTCCGTCCCTAAATATTTGCCACACTTGTATTCCCGAGGTAAAATATCAAGTTTTTTCAATTCATTTTATTTACATATTGGTATAGAAATAAAAATAAAATTTACATATTAAAAAACTACATGAAAAGTTCTTTGAAATAAGAGGTGTCAATAATATTTTATTTTATCAAATAACCAATGAAAACGTAGAAATAAACAAAAGTTCCCACGACTGCTGAAAAACAAAAATTGTAAATATTTTGGGACGGAGGGAGTAATTCTTAGTTCCCTTAAGATATCTTAAGACTTTTTTTGCAGCCCTCCAATGTTCAAGGCCTAGGCTACTTTGATATCTTCCCAACATTCCAACAGCAAATGCTATATCGGGTCTTGTACAAATCTGAGCATACATTAAGTTCCCCACAACAGAAGCATATGTAATGTTTTTCATTTGCTCCCTTTGCAAACTATTTTTAGGACACTGGTCCAAATTCAATTTATCACCTTTCACAATAGGTGCTATACTTGGTGAACAATCTTTCATCCGGAATCTCTCTAAAATCTTGTTGATATAAGTTTCTTGGGATAAACTTAAAGATCCTTGAGATCTATCCCGGTGAATCTTGATGCCTATAACAAAAGAGGCATCACCCATGTCTTTCATATCAAAGTTTTTAAAGAGAAATTGTTTGACCTCGTATAAGATCCCCTTATCGTTAGATGCAAGTAAAATATCATCCACATAAAGGATTAGAAAACATATTTTACTCCCACAAACCTTTTGGTATATACATTCATCCTTTATGTTCTCAACAAAACCGAATGATGAGATAACATTATCGAACTTTATATACTATTGACGGGAGGCTTGTTTCAATCCATAAATGGACTTCTTTAATTTGCACTTTAAGTTCTCACTTTTACTAGAGGAGAATCCTTCGGGTTGCTTCATGTATACCTCATCCTCTAGATCACCATTAAGAAAAGCTCTTTTCACATCCATTTGATGTAACTCCATATCAAAATGAGCTATTAAAGCCAATATTATTCGTAAGGAATCCTTTCTTGACACGAGACTATATGTTTCTGAGTAGTCAACTCCTTCTATTTGAGTGAACCCTTTGGCAACGAGTCTAGCCTTGTATCTCTCAATATTGCCCATGCAGTCCCTTTTAGTTTTAAAGACCCATTTACAACCAATAGGTCTCACACCATCAGGCAACTCGACAAGATCCCAAACTTCATTTTTCTTGATAGAGTTCATCTCATCTTTCATGGCGTCATACCATAGTTTAGACTCTTTAGAACTCATAGCTTCCGAGTAGGATTCAGGATCATGTTCCAATTCACTGATGCAGTCAGATTCTTGTAGATACACAATATAATCATGAGGAATTGCTGATCTTCTTTCTCTAGTAGATCTCCTCAGTGGTTGACCATCATTTTCCTGAGATTCGGGTTGTTCATTATTCATTGAAACTTCTTCTTGAACAACCTCATTTATTGGATTATTTTGCATAAGTGGAGTATTGTCAGTTAATAGGTCAACACTCCTTTGAACTTCAGGAGCATTGTGAATGACAACTAGTCATTCACTTGAAGTATAAGGTTGATCCCTTATGGTGACTTTGTCCCGAAAATGATCACTCCCACTAATCAAGTCATTTTCAAGGAATTTAGCATTCCTTGACTCCACAATCCTAGTAATGTGTGATGGACAATAAAATCTATAACCCTTGGACTTCTCTGCACATCCAATGAAATACCCACTGATGGTCCTGGGGTCAAGCTTTTTTTCTTGTGAATTATACACTCTTACTTCACATGGACATCCCCATACACATATATGGCGCAAACTTGGTTTCCAACCCTTGAATAACTCAAAAGGAGTTTTTGAGACAGCCTTGGTTGGAACTCTATTTAATACATACGCAGCCGTTTTAAGAGCATCAATCCATAAAAACTTAGGTAGCTTAGAGCCACTAAGCATGCTGCGCACCATGTCTAGCAAGGTTCGATTTCTCCTTTCTGCTACCCCATTCTGTTGTGGATTACCAGGTGTCGTGTATTGGGCAACTATCCCATTATCTTGAAGAAACTTTGCAAATGGACCAGGCACTTGTCCGTCTTCAGTGTATCTACCATAAAATTCACCACCTCTATCGGTTCTCACGATCTTGATGTTCTTACCACATTATTTCTCCACTTCGGCTTTGAAAACCTTGAAAGCTTCCAATGCCTCACTTTTATGATGAAGCATGTAGCGATGCATATATCGTGAGTACTCATCTATGAAGGTGATGAAATATTTCTGACCTTGTTCATCCATATCCGGGCAGAATATATCAGTATGAATGATTTCTAATATGGTCGAACTTCTTTTGGCACCTTTCTTGGACATGTTAGTTTGTTTGCCTTTGATACAATCTATACATGTTCCAAAATCAGAAAAATCTAGGGTGCCAAGTACCCCATCGGTTACTAATTTTTTAATCCTATTAATGGAGATATGACATAGTCTTCGATGCCAAAGATTAGAGGAATTTTCATCTCTAACACATCTTTTATGAACAGCTTGGCTGCTATGAAAAACACTATAAGTGGTGTCACTTTGTAAATCAAGGGAATAAAGATCATCACATAAAGTGCCATTTCCAACAAGTTTATTTTTATAGAATAATCTAAAACAAGAATTTGAAAAATTAAAAGAGTAACCAAATGGTACAAGTCTTGAAATTGAAATCAAGTTTCTAGAAAAACTAGGAATATAAAATGTTTTTTTCTAAACTTAATACATAACCACTTCTAAGAACTATAGTGCATGTTCCAATAGCCTTGACATGAGATGCAATCTTGTTTCCAGAATAGATGCATTGCTCAGGTCCCACTGGTTTCCGTAGGCTTGTCAATCCCTTTCTTTTCAATCCACTTTTTATACTTGATGCAGTCTTTCTTAATGTGTCCTTTCTTCTTACAGAAGAAACACTTGGATTCCTTTTTTATGTCCGCCTGAGGAGGTATCTTTCCCTTTCCTTTATTCTTTGTGTGAGAATACCTCTTTCCATGGCTAGCAACTAGTGCGAATTCACCTGCTTCCATCACCAACCGGCCCTCCTCTTGTACGCACATGGCCATGAGTCCATTGATAGACCATTTATCCTTATGTGTGTTATAAGAGATTTTAAAAGGGCCATACTGATGAGGAAGAGTATGCAGTATGAAATGAACTAGGAAAGTTTCAGACATGTCAACCTCAAGGGTTTTTAGTTGAGCCGCTATGTCTCTCATCTTGTTGATGTGATCTCCCACACCTCTTAAACCGGTGAGCTTTGCAGATGAGAACTTCATGATCAAGGTGCTGGCAAGTGCCTTATCAGAGGTCTCAAAATGTTTATCCAGAGCCTTCAGTAACTCCCTTACATTGTCATACTTCTCAATAGAGCCACGAACACCAGAAGGAATTTTGGTTTTGATGTATACAACACTCAAACGGTTTGACCTCTCCCAAACCTCATAGATGTTAGGCCCCCACTCCAAACAAATGGAAAGAAAAGGAAAAAAAAGAGCACACAATTTTTAACGTGGTTCGGCACCTCAAGACCTACTCCACGACCCCCTCTGGGATAAAATCTCACTAGTAATTTTGCACGGAAAAATTACAAACCCTCTCCAATATTTGACACTCACAACCTAAAATCTAATACACAATTATATAGATTGAAGGATTGTGTTGTGTGATGGAAGCCTATATCCCCTCTTTATTTATAGGCTCCAATCCCTCCTCAATTTTCCTATCCCACTGATGTGGGACTTTGAAGTAACACTCAACAAATCTCCCCTCAATTCAAAGTCCTACATCATTTGCGATTTCTGCAGCGATACTCCCATCCTGCAGAATCTTCTGTCCAGCAGTACTCTTATCTTCAGAGGAGATCATCTTCATAAGTGATCACATTTGCGAAAGAAGCTTCCTTCGATTTGCCCTTCTTCTCCTTTAGGATCTGCAAGTCCTCCTTGAGTTCTGGACAACCGTTCTTCGTGTGACCCAACTTTTCACAATAATAGCACCTAACAGTGCTCATGTCTCTCAGATGAGATCTTCTCCCAAGTTGGTCACTCTTCTTCTTCCTCCCTTTCTCAACACTCACAGCAGCTAGTAAATGATTGTCCCTGGAAGACTATTCACCTCCCATCATCCTTTGACTCTCCTTCAAGGCAGTCGTCACCTCATGTAGTCGCAGTGTAGTCCTTCCTGCTATCATTGACTGCACAAACGGCTTAAAGGATTTTGGTAGTGAAGCCACTAGAAGCAGCCCTTGCTCTTCATCCTTGATAATCTCCCCTGCATTTAACAGCCTTGATACTTGCTCATTAAACTTGTTGATGTGATCAATTACGCTACCTCCCTCTTCCATCTTCAGTGAGTACAAGTCCATCCTCATCATCAACCGGTTAGTAAGTGTCTTCGATGCAAACTTGCTCTCCAACGTTTCCCACAGCTTCTTTGGTGATGTCTCTTTCAGCACTGTCACTTTAATCTGTGGGGACAGTGCCAACCGAATTGTGCTGACAGTCTTCTTCTGGATTGTACTCCACTCTGATTCTTTCATATCACTTGGCTTCTCATCTTGCAATGCTAAATCAAGACCTTGCTGGACCAAATAGTCTTGAATCGTGCATTGCCACAACATGAAGTCTGTTCTTCCATCAAATAACGGAACTTCAAACTTCAAGGTAGTCATAGTTCCACTCAAGCAGCAATCAACCAATACCAAACAATCCAAATTTGAGGAAACTAGCCTCAAAAATGGAATCAGGGCGTCAAAATTATTCAGAACCAACTTCTCTCCAAAATCACCAACGGGACCCACACAATGACTGGACCTGCTGACGTGGCGATGGGACCCACTGATGACTGGACCCGCTGACGTGGTGCTGACTGGATGATGACGTGGCACTCGGACCCACAAACTGCTGACGTGGAACTCACGGACCCTCCTCCGCTGAAGTGGCACCACTTGTGCTGACTGGATCAGTCAAAGCTGCAACCACAGAGCATACTAAAAATTATAATTACTAGATCACCCGGGCTCTGCACCTTGGCTCTGATACCACTTGTTAGGCCCCCACTCCAAACAAATGGAAAGAAAAGGAAAAAAAAGAGCACACAATTTTTAACGTGGTTCGGCACCTCAAGACCTACTCCACGACCCCCTCTGGGATAAAATCTCACTAGTAATTTTGCACGGAAAAATTACAAACCCTCTCCAATATTTGACACTCACAACCTAAAATCTAATACACAATTATATAGATTGAAGGATTGTGTTGTGTGATGAAAGCCTATATCCCCTCTTTATTTATAGGCTTCAATCCCTCCTCAATTTTCCTATCCCACTGTTGTGGGACTTTGAAGTAACACTCAACAATAGAGTCTTTTCCGCTAGAGGGCTATCATTATTAATAAGTGGCTCATCTTTCCTTATAGCATAATCAATGTCCATGCACCCCAATTGAAGGAGAACTCTTTCTTTCCAAATCTTATAATTCTCACCAGTCAATTCAGGGATTTCATTTTTAACATTAGAGAAATTAAGTGATTGTGAAACTCCAAGATTGTCCAAATAATATAACATAAATATTGAGGCATATAAATCATAATGTATGTTTACCAATGTAAAACATATCATGAATCTAAAGACATAAAAATTGTCTGTGGGCTAAATTCTTACTTCGGTTAGATTCATGTGCCATATATGATAAAACTATCATGCATTTCTCCTAATTCCTGTGGGTAGATAAGGAAATCAAATGATATTTTATCCTGATTTGTTATTTTAAAACAGTGGAATTCCTGTGGCAATACTTATTTGTTGGGATATTTGATTGGCTTGGTGCATGTCATCAAATCAAAGTGAATTTTACTTTTTTGACTCCTCTTAAACCATGGATGCTTACGGGGTATATTTTTAGTTATAAAAGCAAGGAAACATGTGGGTGGGTTTGAGACACACTAAGAGAGTTGAGGGTTAAGAGAAAGGTGCTACACAAAATATCACCAGATTTGTGTGAGTGAGTGTAGGGAGTAACTGGTTTTAGTTACTCGAAAAAATACATCCGGGTGTAGGGTGTGAAAAGTCTGTTTATAAGTGTCTGGTATTTAGTGCTTGTAATCAGGGGAGAGTTTTTTGTGTATCGTTCTGAAAGAGTGAAGATATATTTTTTCTCTCATATTTTCTTCTTGTGTAGTGTGTTATTTATTTTTCACGTTCTTGATATTTTAATAGTTTTACGCGCTTAAAATCCCAACATTATTATATCAAAACAACAAAACACAACTATGACAGATGTATCATTTTATGAATGTTTTCAATTAGGGTTGCTGTGGCTAAGTCCTAATTGAATAGTACTGTATCTAAATTGAATTCATCTTTATGACATTAAACTTTGAATCTGGAATAACTGCACGAAGTGTAATTGAAGTCACTACTCCGTAATTCATATGCTCTATGTTTTTTGTTAAACCACACATGGTACAACAATAAGCAGATATTATTAATATGAGATTAAATATGCATATAAACATGAGTGTGTGCAGTTCGGCTATAAAATTTTAATATGCAAAATTTGCATGACTATCTTGGATTGCACTTTATGCGTGGCTAATGGATAATAAAAAATTCCATTTATGCATGACTTAGCCATTTTGATTTTTGAAGAAGAAAAGAAAAAATGGTAACTGCCCCTGATTCCTTTCATATTCGAAAAGACAACAAGACAAAGGCAAAAACTTGGCTCCGATACCAAATCTAAGAAAATTTTAATGAAAATCATTTGATCGATATAAAATATGCAGCGGAAATTGAATCAAAATACCTCTAGTCATTGTTGCCTTTTTTTTAACTGCCGGATAGAGATCTCGTCGTGAAGATGAATCCTTCTTCTTTATGAACGATCACCGGATCTTCCACACACTCAGACACCACATAGAGATGGATTATGTTTCTTGGTGTGTTGTGCATGGGGACCGAATGAATATGGATGAAGTCCTTATATACTTGCATCCATGAAACAAGGTGATGGTTACCAAAAGACACTTGTTTCCATCAAACAAGGCAATGGTTACCAAAGTCCATGATGGGTTAAAAAATTTAAAATTCATTAACTGCTAATAATTATATGGATCAAAGAAACGGCCAACAGAACCAAGTCCAATTATCCCCGTCCTCTACATCAACCACTGAATAAGCTATGGGCAAAATCTCGTGGTTGGCTGTCATTGCCACAACCCATATTAAGACCCCCTTATACTTACCGTACAAGTGAGTGCCATCAACAGATACCATTGGGAAGCCAGACTTTAAACCCAAATATAGCTGCCCAGAATGACCAAAACACATACATGAACTCAAACATGTCTTGAGAGATAGTGGGTCGCATTTGTAGTTCCACAACCGTGCCAAGATTAGAATGCATTATAGCTCCAAGTAGTGGAAGTACCTTGCTATAAGAGCTCTCCCATGACCCATAAAGCCGTTAAATTGCATTTAACCTTGCTCACCATGCCTTTTTGTAGGATACAGTTACTCGGAACAAATATGTTAAATATGTTAATCATATTTAATATTATTGTATTATTATTATTCTAAACTATAACTATATTTGTATAGGTTTCCTTGTGTGTCTCTCCTACCTTATTTGGTACTGAAACCCTTGTATTTATACATGTATTCACAACAGTATTCATCAAGGAAATACACTTTTCTTCATGGTATCGGAGCCTCACAAAAACATTAGCCCCTCTCACCTGTCTTCTTCCTCCATCGGCCTCCCTCTCTCGCCGAAGAAGAAAAAAAATCACCGCCGACTTGCATAATGATTTAGCATTTGAACTTAAGTAATCAATGGATGTATCTCTATCTTATGCTCAAATACTGCACTCGACATTGATGTTTTTAAAGATTTTTTTGAATTGGCATCATTAGCTTTAGCATGTCCCTTTTTTGCAACCTCGTGTATTGACTTTGCGACATTTTTCTATTTGCTTACTTCATTTCTTTGAATATGCATGGGGACTAATAAGAATTGTGAAATTTGCACTAAATAGGACTAAAACATAAGTCATTTCCCAATGTAGGACTTACTTTTTTATTCTCTAAATAGGACTTAATAATGACTAGGGAGAAGAATAATGTCCAAGTGATGCTGGACATTTAGTTGAATAATGACTAATAGTTAATGACCAATGATCTTACATTGGGAACTAAAAACATATGGTCCTATTTTGAGAAAGTCATTATGTTTTAGTCCTATTTATGTAAACGGTAAGTCTAAAATGACACGAGTGCTACTGATGTCATTTGCTTACACCAGTTTGTTTGGGGTACCTACGGTGCTCCGTTTGTAAAAACGACGATTCCTATGATACGAACAGTATCAACGAGGGAACCTTCGAGTGCTCCCAAACTCCAATTTGATGGAACTAAGAGGTAGAGAGAAGGGAAGAGAGAAGTTGGGGAAGAGAGGGGGAAGGCCGAACGGCTGAGGTAGGGGAATAATTAGGGTTTTATTTGCTTAATGATTATAGAGAGGTACACCTCTATTTATAGGTTTCAAAGAATCCCCTTCCTATTAAACTACGTTTTCTATCCTGACGGTTCAAGAAAAGCGACGAGGTAAAGAACCGTAAAGAAACCCTCGAAGGAGCTTATAGATCGCTCACCTAGTAAAAAGCTACGGTACATTTAGAAATAAAAGAGGATAATTAAAATAATTAATGTCTAATGAATTCTTGCTGCCATCCGGGTGGTCGTCTAACCCGACCACTTCGCCGGACCTGCGTCTCTGCACGTTGCTCTGAATCCATAACACTCTCCCGCCCTTCAGGAATCACCTTGTCCTCAAGGTGAAGGTTGGGAAAATTCCGCTGCATGGTCTCGACCGGTTCCCAAGATGCATCTGCCACCCCTCCGTCACTCCACTGGACGAGGTATGGATCTACCGGACTCCCATGCTGCAAAACCCGACGCTGATCAAGTATCTTGACAGGTAGGGATGGTGCCTGACCATCCACCAACTCGGCAGGTAGGGGCAAAAGTTGCTCACTGTCACCTCCATCCCAAAAATGACGCAAAACGGAAACATGGAAAACGGGATGGATGCGAGATGTGTCCGGCAATTTTAAGCGATACGCTACAAGCCCAATCCGTTCCAATACCTCAAATGGCCCGAAGAAACGCAAGGACAGCTTATGCGAAGAGCGACGGACAACGGAATGTTGTCTGTAAGGCTGCAATTTTAACAACACCAATTCCCCCACGTTGAATTCCACGTCACGTCGCTTCCCGTCGGCCATCTGCTTCATTCGGTTCTGCGCCAACTCCAAGTTAAGCCGTAGTCGTCGTAAGAGGGCGTCCCGTTCTCCCAAGATGTCATCCACCGCCTGAACACGAGCAGAGCCACGAGAATAGGGGATCAGTTCCGGAGGCGGACGACCATACACTACTTGAAAAGGTGTCATCTGCAGCCCGTGGTGGTAACTAGTGTTGACGGAGTACTTGGCCCACGGTAACAAGACGGTCCAGCGCTTGGGTTTGGCATGGGCAAAGGCCCGCAAATATTGCTCCAGGGTGCGGTTGAGAACCTCTGTTTGGCCATCCGTCTGAGGGTGAAAAGCCGTACTGTGCTTGAGTGTAGTCCCGCTCAAGGCGTGCAAATCCTTCCAGAAGGCGCTAGTAAAGATCTTGTCGCGGTCGGAGACTATTGTCTTGGGAATGCCGTGCAATTTAACAACCATATCCGTAAACAAGAAAGCCGTACGGTGGGCGTCGAAATCCCCTGGTAGCGCCCCGAAGTGGGCATACTTGGACAAGCAATCAACCACCACAAAAATAACCGAGGACCCGCGAGAGGGCGGAAGGCCCGTGATAAAATCCATGCTAATATCTTCCCAAATCTGCACGGGTATAGGTAAAGGTTGGAGGAGCCCAGACGGGGGCTGCGTGGAGAATTTGGTGGTTTGGCAGGTCTGACAACTAGCCACAAAGCGGCGTACATCTGCCCGCATCTTCGGCCAATAAAAAGACTGCGCCAAACGTTGAAACGTACGGTGCACCCCCGTATGTCCCCCGGTGTGAGACGCATGGTACTCCTTCAATAATTCCAACCGGAGGTCTGATTCCCCACTGATGCAAAGCCGAGTGTTGTAGTATAAAACGCCGTTGATGACCGAGAACGGTGGCTGGAGAACCCTCCGCTGGTATTCCCCATGCATGCGCTGCAAATCTGGCCGTGTGGTGTTTTCGGCGTGGATCCTCTGTAAAATCGCCGGGAGGGGTTGTGACAGGTGGCAAAGCTGCCCGTCGTCCGAATGACCTTCCTGACGAGATAGGGCGTCAGCCACGCAATTGTGCCGGCCTGGTTTATATTCAATCCGAAAGCGAAACCCCAATAATTTGCGGACGTAGAACTGTTGGTCGGGGGTTTGGATCACCTGTTGTAGCAACTCGCGCTAGCTCCGTTGATCCGTACGGATCAAAAATTCTCGGCCCAAGAGGTATTGACGCCATTTGTGCACGGCCTCCACGATGGCGTATAATTCCTTGTGATAGGTGGACGCGGACTGTCGTCGTTGGCCCAGTTTCTTGCTAAAATAAGCAATGGGGTGTTCCTCCTGTAATAGGACGGCCCCAATCCCCGTTGCCGAAGCGTCTGTATCCACCACGAATAATTTTGAGAAATCGGGCAGCCGTAGAACCGGGGCAGAGGTCAGGACGTCTTTGAGGTGCTGGAAAGCCGTGGCAGCCGTATCTCCCCAGGCGAAAGCATCCTTTTTTAGCAAGTTTGTCAAAGGTGCTGCAAGTTCTGATAATGTTGGATAAATCGCCGGTAATAGCCTGTTAAACCCAAGAAACCCCGTAGTTGCTTGATAGTGGAGGGAACTGGCCAATCGACCATGGCCGTGATTTTGCCTTTGTCAGCGTGTAGGTGGCCTGCCGAGATCACGTGGCCGAGGTACTCAATGGATGTGGTGCCGAACGTACATTTGGAGGACTTGACGAAAAAAGTAT
Organism: Cuscuta australis; assembly: GCA_003260385.1. NCBI lineage: Eukaryota > Viridiplantae > Streptophyta > Magnoliopsida > Solanales > Convolvulaceae > Cuscuta > Cuscuta australis. The sequence goes on along the minus strand of NQVE01000129.1, from coordinate 1,378,177 downwards.
TGGCCTGGAGCAAATTAAGGACAACCTCCAAGTGCATGGCGTGCTCCCGAAGAGACGGGCTATAGACCAAAATGTCATCGAAGAACACGATGACAAAACGGAGTAAATAGGCAGCAAATAACCTATTCATACACGCCTGAAAAGTTGAAGGGGCGTTGGTCAATCCAAACGGCATGACTCGAAATTCATAGTGACCCTCATGCGTGTGGAATGCTGTCTTGTATATATCCCGGTCGTGCATACGGATCTGATGGTAGCCGGAGCGGAGGTCTCGTGCGGCCCCTAATTCATCAAACAACTCATCTGCAGTAGGAATGGGGAAGTGGTCGGGTACCGTGACGGCGTTCAGGGCTCGGTAATCGACACAGAAACGGTACGTTCCATCCTTTTTCTTGACTAAGAGAACCGGGGAAGAAAATGGACTTCGACTAGGCTGAATTAGCCCCTGATCCATCATCTCTCGGACGAGGCGCTCAATTTCCATTTTTTGGAAGTGGGGGTAGCGGTATGGCCTGACATTCACCGGGTGGGTCCCGGACTGGAGGAAAATTCTGTGATCGGCGAGGCGTCGAGGGGGCAGACCCGTAGGCTGAGCGAATACCCCAGGGTATTGGCGGAGAACCCGGAGAATCTCAGGCGGAAGATCTGCTGGCCATTCTTCTCCGGTCGTGCTAGCTTCTGCCGTGCTAGGGGAGATCAGCAACTCGTAACATTCAGCCACTTGCCGGGCAGCACAAAGGCTGTTAAAATGATGGAATGACAGGGGTTTAGGCGACAGTGGGTCACCGCGGAGAGTTACCGGCTTTCCGTGCCAAGTGAAATCCATAACTAGATTCGCGTAATCGTGCGTCACCCGACCCAATAACTGCAACCATTGAACTCCGATTACCATATCCGGCCCATGGATGGGCAAAATATTGACATCGACGCAGAAGTGAAATCCTTGCAACAAAAGTGGAACCTGAAGACTTTGTCGGGAGCAAACTAATGACTCGCGTTGCCCACGTACATGCGGAAGGGCGTGACGTCCGCTACGGGTAACTGTGCCCGCTCAATAATGGATGGGTGGACAAAATTATGGGTACTTCCTCCGTCAATCAAGACGTCGACCACCACTGTATTAATCATGCCGGACAGCCGCAAGGACCGCGGGGCTGTCACCAAGCTATGGAGGGACGAAACATCGACTGTGAGGACCGTGTCGCCGGGGGGCGCACCAGGATCGTCGGCATCGTCATCCTCAAATAATAATAAAAAGCGCCCGCAGCTGTGACCCTTCACCCATTTTTCATCACAATTGTAACAGAGACCCTTAGCATCCCGTTCCTTGCGTTCGGCATACGAGAGACGCCGGACAGGAAGGTTGGCCGTGGACTTGGTAGCTAGTGGCGGCTTAGTCCCTGATGACGGTCGTAGAGGCAAGTTGGAAGGGGGGTTTGGAGTTTTAGAGGCTGTCTGGTCACGAAAACCCTCCCGCCGCAGTGGCATAGCCGACGTCCAAGCCGTGTATTTTACTTCGAGTTCCCGAGCAAGAGCAAAAGAAGCGGACAAGGAACCTGGCTTGAGGAGCATAATTTCATGTTGTAAGTGAGATTTCAAACCTGCATGGAAGAGAGACTGAAGATTGGGTTCGGCAACCCCGGTGACGTTAACGAGTATTCTCTCGAAAGCCTGTTAGTACTCGAGAACGGAGCCGGTTTGGTGAACCTTCGAAAGCAGCCCAAAATAGTCCACATAACTCAAAGGGTCAAAGCGGAGCTTGAATTGGGACACAAAATCCGACCATGAGGACACAAGAACGTTCCGTTGACGCCAACGAAACCAATCCAAGGCTGGACCTTCGAGCATAAGGGAGACGGCCGGTAGGCGCGCGTCCTCTGCGACGCCGTAGAAGACGAAATACTCATGCGCCTTGAAAAGCCATCCGAGAGGATCCGAGCCGTCCGTCTTCGGCATCTCCAGCTTCAATTTGGACATAAGAGGGACCGGGTCAGGCCCACTGCCTCATCCCGTGCGTGGCGTCGTGAAACCCACGGCTGGGGTTTTCTCTAGTCGGGTAAACATTTCGCCAAGGTTGTGCTGCAGTTGCTCCATGCCATGTTTTAGGGTTTGCATGGTGGTGGTATGAGCCAAAAGTTGACGATCTATTTGTTGTTGGAAATCTCGGAAATCGGCGGAGGTGATCACGTCGGAAGACATAATGAAAGCACCAATGATACGAACGGTATCAACGAGGGAACCTTCGAGTGCTCCCAAACTCCAATTTGAAGGAACTAAGAGGTAGAGAGAAGGGAAGAGAGAAGTTGGGGAAGAGAGGGGGAAGGCCGAACGGCTGAGGTAGGGGAATAATTAGGGTTTTATTTGCTTAATGATTATAGAGAGGTACACCTCTATTTATAGGTTTCAAAGAATCCCCTTCCTATTAAACTACGTTTTCTATCCTGACGGTTCAAGAAAAGCGACGAGATAAAGAACCGTAAAGAAACCCTCGAAGGAGCTTATAGATTGCTCACCTAGTAAAAAGCTACGGTACATTTAGAAATAAAAGAGGATAATTAAAATAATTAATGTCTAATGAATTCTTGCTGCCATCCGGGTGGTCGTCTAACCCGACCACTTCGCCGGACCTGCGTCTCTGCACGTTGCTCTGAATCCATAACATCCTACCCCCCCTAACCCTCCCCCTAAACCCCCCACCCAAGCCCCACCCTTGCCCCCACCCCAGCCCCCCCTCCCGCCCCCTCCCTCCTACCTTGGCATTGCCAGTGGCAGTGCCAAGGTAGGAGGGAGGGGGCGGGAGGAGGGGCTGGGGTGGGGGGGGCAAAGGTGGGGCTTGGGTGGGGGGTTTAGGGGGAGGGTTAGGGGGGTAGGAACCATCGTTTTTACAAATAAAGCACCGTAAGTACCCCAAACAAACTGGTGTAAGCAACTGGTGTATAAGTAACTGGTGTCATTTTAGACGTTCTTGTATGTGAATTACCCATAAGAATTTACTACTTCATTTTTCTTATTCCAATAGGAAAAAGAAACAAGTATTAAGAATAAATTGAATAGAACATCACCTAAATAGGTAAATTGATAAATAAATAAGAAGTCTAATATATTATTTGACTTTGAAGTCAAATAAATTCAAGAAAATTTGAGCGCAGCAATTGACGGGGTGCGTTAAGGACGGGACGAGCTAGGGGTTTGCTGTAGGGATTAGGTGGGGTAGGAACAATCATTATACAATCGGAGCACTATACGTGCCCCAATTAAATTATTGTAACAATCTTAAATCAAATGTTTGGTATAAAATTACCCCCCGCCACACACACACACAAACAGATATACATATATATTAGCAATCAAAATTGTATGAATGTTCAAATATTAATAATAAGGTAAGAATTCTATGTAATTCTTAATTTGGAGGGTAAAGGATTGTATAAAATAATTACCTCTATTATCTTCCGACTTGAATAATGATTTAATATTTGAACTTAAGCAATATAAGGATGTATCTCTATCTTATGCTCAAATACTGCACTGGACATTGATGTTTTTAAAGTTTTTTTTGAATTGTCATCATTATCTTTAGCCTGTCCCTTTTTTGCAACCTTGCATATTGGCTTGCGACATTTTTCTGTTTGCTTACTTCATTTCTATGAATATGCATGGGCACTATGTTTTAAGTATGTTTTCATGGAGGTTATATGTAAAGTTCATTTATGATGCTTAGTCACATTTAAATACAAATGTAATCTAAACTTTGTGTCATATATCTGAATTCGAATTCCTATTAAAAAAATTAAACAAATAGAAAATCACTTTGGTGCTTAATTTGATTTGATTTGTTGTCAAATCTAGAATAACGTCTCATATGGCCCCTAAATAGAACAATGTCATATTATGACATTAGTGGCTAATGTCAAAACAATATGTCTTCAATGTTCAAATCTTCGTGCTTATATATGGCAAAATTATGGTTCATTTCCTATTTTAAGTCCTTTTGGTTTGATTTGATTGCATCGTACGTCACTACCTTATGTTGTATTTATACATTTTGATGATGGGCAAGGTTCCCATGACATTGGGAACCAATGTCATGGGATGACCCGGGAGCGCTCCGGTGCCCCGTTCGTAAAATTGACGGTTCCTACCCCCCCTAACCCCCCGGTAAACCCCCGCACCCTGCCCCGACCCGAACACACCACTCCACCCCCTTCAATTGCACCCCACAAGTTGATTTTGACTTTGGAGTCAAATTTTGACTCCAAAGTCAAAATCAACTTGTGGGGTGCAATTGAAGGGGGTGGAGTGGTGTGTTCGGGTCGGGGCAGGGTGCGGGGGTTTACCGGGGGGTTAGGAGGGGTAGGAACCGTCAATTTTACGAATGGGGCACCGGAGCACCCCCGGGTCATAATGTCATGGGAACCAAGGTGTTTGATGATTTATTAGATCTCTTTTGTCCATAAATAAACTTTAGATTTCGGTTTGTGATGTTTGATTAAAGTTATATTGTTGCTAGGTTCATACATGTCCCAATTTGATGAATATTCTCCTTTTGATATATGTTTAAGTGATGATCCCGAGTCTCTTGTGAACGTTTTAAATTCAATTTCAAGAGGATGTTCTGAAACTTATACGTTCAAAGATCATGACTACCCTGTTTTGGACCCGTATGTGCCAAGGAAGCCTTCTCCACATATAATCACGTTGAATTGTAGCATAGCGCAACTCCAAAATAAGGTGTTATATCTGAAAATAAGGACGGATAACTTTTATATGCTTGGCTTTTCGTGTAATGGAACTAACTATTACGAGTTTAGCCAACATAGTCACCTTGCAAATTCTACTTCGTTGCCGATGACAGGAAGTTACAGATCTCTAGGCTATGATATTTGTGAACTTATTGATTTCAGAATCAATTTTGAAATCGTTTGAGATTCAATATTGCATCTAGTTGCAGCTGCTGAATCGGGAGATCCGATGAGGCCCGATCAGATTGCTAACTCAAGAAGGTTTTAGATTACTTGACCCACAATTGGGTTTCTCCTCAACCGGAGAATATTGGACAGGATCGGGTCTTGATAATAAATAGTTGGAGCGAGATCTGTAGAGCTGTTTTCAAGTGGGATGCTGAAATGACCGGCGAGAATGAAATTATTAAATTGGTACGTTCATATACTGTGAACAACAAAACGTCTTTTCTTCGTAACAAAGTGAAGGTTTGTGAAGCGTGCAAGTGGATTAGGGTTTTGCTTCGAAAGAGGAATCCTGGAGTATAACTTCTACCTGGATTGAGCTGAATCGGCGAATTTGGTTTTTGAGGTTACTGTTCATGTCGGAGACTTTGATGCCATGCGCGCCTTTGTTCTTGCTCTATTCAAGGCTGATTTTTAGGGGATCTTGAGCATCCGGGGAGGCTTCTCTGGACTCTAATGTTGGATTGCAATTACAACTAAAGAATCCATAGATTGGGGCTAAATTGAAGCTCATCGTTAGTGTTCACAGTGCGACTGCGCTTCCTTTGTTCTTCCAGTTTTTTGCTCGATTCCTTTGAAATATTTTGTGACTTGGGTGTACCTTTTAAGGACTTTTTATTGTCGTGGTTGGATTTTTTATTCAACAAACTTCTGATGGAGTCCTTGAATCCGGTTTTACTGTTTATGTTCTTCAATATGATGTTTGCCATTGCTGTAGCTTGCTGCTTGTGGTCTCTTGTGTTGCCGGCATGCTGGGAACTTGTTGTGGGTATGAATTTGGTGTAATGGAATTATGAACTTGGGTGTGAAAACATCACAACCTTCTTGGAGTATGAGGAGATGTTTGTTGGATGGGAAGGCCTTGTTGCTGCATCTCTGGCTGCCATTTTTCTGAACAGCAAACTTACCTGGAAAGGGCCATTGTTGAGTCTTGACTCCGATGTTTCAACACCGTAACAAGGGAAGGGTACATTGGCACCCCCCCTAGTGTTTGAATCTTGCTCGAACCAAACCTGTTTGCTCTTTAGAACCAACCTTTGTCACACGAAGGATGGGATGGCAATTTGATTCTTGCTGGCAGCCCTTCCCATTTGTCTGATTTACATGTTTGGATGCTCTTCCCTTTGGAGCTGGTTCTGTTCTGCTTTGGATTCTTGGGATGTTGCTGCTGTCCAGTGAAACTGGGATACCGGTGTTTGCTTTGGCCAATGTCGAACAACACTTCGTGCTGCTTCTTTGCCAATTTCTGTCAAGCCAATGGCAATCTGCCTTGTTGGCATAATGGAGGTTGGGGACATTGAGTTCCAGTTGAGGATGGCGGGTCTTGTTCCTGGGCAGATTGACATTACTGGTTTTGGGGAACTTCTTGGGCAGTCTGTCATTTCTCTAGAGATATCCTACGGCTCGAGTTGTCCTGCTTTTCTACCTGATCTGAACAAAACATGCTCCATTACACACTCCTATACTGTGGTTGTTTGGTAAAATTGGAGTATAACGTGCCTGCTGATCTGTGGTATATCAGGTGTTTGTTCATTTGTTCTTGATGTACTTGCTGCATCGCCTTCAGGTATATATGCAATATCTGCATTTCAATATCCTTGCGTTATCCCTCGGAATTTAGTCAGTACTTTCCCTTTCATTTATCCCCATATTCTGCATTAGCTAGCATGCATTCTTAGCAAAACTTCCCCGGCCCAAAAAAGAGCATTCCGAAGTATTTTTTCTTTTGTACAAAGAAAATAGTAAATTTTCAACCAACATGCTCATGTAATTGATCCAGCAAGTTATGTTGATGATTTTAATATTAGTTAAACCAAGAAAAAGAACTAAAAAAAGAGCATGGTAGAACAATCTATAATTGTACATAACCAAAAATTAAGGAGGTTTACATTGTCCAAACATGACAATGTTTTTTTCTTTTGGACGAGAGATTGTATTGTACTAGAAAAGTGATTGAATT